>OX383983.1:15980939-17312900 GCA_947532105.1 Athrips mouffetella
ACCTTGTTGTAATTGTGAGAGATGTACCGTGCCTTCCGAAGCAGAGCAGACGCCTACCTTGAGCTCCTTAGCGGCGATACAAGCAGCTTCAACGGCTTGCGTGGGCTGAACTCGGTTGATGAGAACCTTGTTGTGATTGTGAGAGATGTACCGTGCCTTCCGAAGCAGAGCAGACGCCTACCTTGAGCTCCTTAGCGGCGATACAAGCGGCTTCAACGGCTTGCGTGGGCTGAACTCGGTTTATAAGAAACCTGTTGTGAGAGATGTACCGTGCCTTTCGAAGCAGAGCAGACGCCTACCTTGAGCTCCTTAGCGGCGATACAAGCAGCTTCAACGGCTTGCGTGGGCTGAACTCGGTTGATGAGAACCTTGTTGTAATTGTGAGAGATGTACCGTGCCTTCCGAAGCAGAGCAGACGCCTACCTTGAGCTCCTTAGCGGCGATACAAGCAGCTTCAACGGCTTGCGTGGGCTGAACTCGGTTGATGAGAACCTTGTTGTAATTGTGAGAGATGTACCGTGCCTTCCGAAGCAGAGCAGACGCCTACCTTGAGCTCCTTAGCGGCGATACAAGCAGCTTCAACGGCTTGCGTGGGCTGAACTCGGTTGATGAGAACCTTGTTGTAATTGTGAGAGATGTACCGTGCCTTCCGAAGCAGAGCAGACGCCTACCTTGAGCTCCTTAGCGGCGATACAAGCAGCTTCAACGGCTTGCGTGGGCTGAACTCGGTTTATAAGAAACATGTTGTGAGAGATGTACCGTGCCTTCCGAAGCAGAGCAGACGCCTACCTTGAGCTCCTTAGCGGCGATACAAGCAGCTTCAACGGCTTGCGTGGGCTGAACTCGGTTGATGAGAACCTTGTTGTGAGAGAGGGGATGTTGGTTGGCTGCTCTCTCTAAAGGTTTAGGTTGTTGAGTATTTGGGGCTGTGTTCTCTTGCTTGTTCTGAAATGTCAATAACAGTTTTAAAAAACCGGTCAAGTGCGAGTCGGACTCGGACTAATATTTTTGGAAGCAATAAAGTCTATTTTCAGGACCTCAAAACTAAATTTGTTTGTAAAGATTTTTTCACAGATTTCTAAAAAACTGTAACCTAGAAAGAACTTTTTATTTTTCCTGTAATATTTATAATAGGTCTTGAAACATATGAAATTGCCGAAATTTTCTGAAAGATTAATGAGATCATAATTCCTATAATTCTAATGCAATTTATTTTTCATTTGTCTTTCATTTGAAAGTTGACTTCAAGGTTATCAATTTACGCATAAAATAAAGTTTTTATTTTTAGTTTGATATATAAAATAACGATTCGAAAATTTGTTTTGTTATATTTAGATTTGTTATATTTTTTTACAAATAATATTTTTGAAAATTAAAGTTAAGCTTCTGTTAGCTTAATGTCTTCCCAATAATGCTAAAAAAATAGGATTTATAATTCCTAAGAAAAATGCAAAAATGTTAGTACTTACTGAAAATTGAGTTTACCTAAAATTCGCCATACAAAACAGCAATTTCATAGGTAAAGACTTATTTTAAACCTCTATCGACTGTAATTAATTTAGATGTTTCCCTTTGCAAACTTCGGAGATAAGGGGGGGAGGGAGATGGTTATTTTATTTACATTCCATCATAACTTGAAAATCAAGTCGTAAATTTTTTTTAAGAAATTTTGTATAAAATTTTGTATCGTTTAAGTTTGTGCAGTCGGTCACCGGACACATTGTATAAAGGCTGACTTTTAATTAGTTCTTGATAATAAAAGATATGCATGCACTAATGAAACTGAACAACTTTTCCCAAGGAACATAGGTTGAAATACGAAAAACCAAATTGGACCTCCCATACAAAATGCGCTATCAGCTGATGCAGTTTCTATGGGAGGTCAAAACTTGATTTTCGTATTTCGACCTAAATTCCTTGCGGAAAGTTGTTCAGTATCATGAGTACATGCATACCCTTTTCTATCAAGAACTAATAAAAAGTCATCCTATAGAGCTAGTCAAACAAGCTCCGCTCACCTCGGGGTTGTGCCAGAAGACCTTGATGAACCGGTTGTTGAGTACCGCCTCCGTGCTTTTGTAAGCAACGTTAGCCTCCGCCGGCGACTGGAACGTGATGAGCGCGCCTTCCGGGTCGCCGCCGTAACACACCTGCCACAGGATCGATCAGTTAGGTTATGCCATATACTCGTAGAAATAGAAATATCTTTATTTAAGGGTAAGTAAGGGTTTAGATTATGTATGTTTATAGATATTTATGTACACTTATATTATTATTTTTATTATTATTTTTAGATATATATTTTGTATTTATATATACACATATTAACTTTATTTCATACTTTTTTTTTCATATATTCTCGCATCATTGTAAGCTTGGCTATTTTTTATTTTCTTTACTACTTATGTTCCTATTTATCATAATATTTAAATTTATGGCGACCCTCTTGTTTCCTGCCTGAGGTGCGGGCAGAATCATCAGCGTCGTAGCCCCCCGCTATGACATCATGCTGCGTCCTTACCTTATCTCTTAGCACAGTACATTCAGATAGTGACTCACTAATATTATGTTCTTACCTGGCTTATTTCTGTTTTGTGTCTTTTTTGTACTGTATTGGAAAATAAATGTGTTATCTATCTATCATTTACCAAATATTTACACAATTCACAATAGCTTGAACCCCGCACTAGGTAAACCTGTATCGCGGGCGTCCATTTTAACGAAATACACTATAATGCAAACAATTTTGACATTAAAAAAAAAACAGAATTGACTAAAACATACAGATGAACAACATTTTTTTTTATAAAACTAAGTACGATTACAGATTAGATTAGTAAATGTTAAATGTAATAAACAGTAGAATGCATATTAATATGAACAAATTGTGTGTGTGTGTGTGTGAATGTGTGTGTGCGAGATGTGTGTTTTGTAGAAAAGGTGGGAAAGAAAGTATGGCATATGATTTGCTAAGTTTAAAGAATGTGTAAAGCAAACGTATGTAAAAAAGCTTACTATAGATTGGATGACTATATGAATGACAAAGAGGCATGGTGCTCTGATATTCCAGCGAAACACAAGAAACACATTGTAAAAAGCCGACTCTTAAAGTAGGCCTTGCTGCAGTGGTTTCTTGCCGTTTCTTTTACGCTGCCATAGCACGATCCGAAACGGCGTAGACTCGCTCTATTTGCATTGTATTCTGCATGACATTCAATAAGTATTCTGTAAAGAATCTACATTCAATAAAATTATCTGAATCTGAATCATAATTCATATTAATAGGGATGTTAATAGTTTATTTTCGTATTACAAAAAGCCACTATAAGTAAGTTTATAACTAAAATTACAAAAGTATCTTAGGGCTATAAAAACTACATATAGGGGGCGACTAGTACTTAAAATAAAAAGAACCTGAGCTATAAGTACTAGCCAACAACAGTAGAGGGAAAAAGAGCCAAGACACATACATACATACATAATATCACGCCTTGTTCCCGTCAGGGTAGGCAGAGACCACAGTTCTCCACCTGCTACGATCTTGACATACTTCCCTTGCTTCCTGAACTTTCATCAATCCTTTCATACATGCTCGTCGGTTTAAGTTACTTTTAACCTGGCCTTTATTCAGAACGTCCTGAATTTGTGGAGGGGAAGTACCATAGTCACCTCGCTACTACTACTGAAGTGGTTGTTGAGATGCGTGATGGCCTTTCTTCACTTCAAGCGAGCAGTTTGCTACTTAACGTGCCTTCCGAAGCACTCACCTGTATGTTAACGATCTTCCCCAATCTAGTTGTTGAGATGCGTGATGGCCTTTCTTCACTTCAAGCGAGCAGTTTGCAACTTAACGTGCCTTCCGAAGCACTCACCTGTATGTTGACGATCTTCCCGAACCTACTGAAGTGGTTGTTGAGATGCGTGATGGCCTTTCTTCACTTCAAGCGAGCAGTTTGCTACTTAATGTGCCTTCCGAAGCACTCACCTGTATGTTGACGATCTTCCCGAACCTACTGAAGTGGTTGTTGAGATGCGTGATGTCGTTCAGACCACGTGGTACTTTCTTCACTTCAAGCGAGCAGTTTGCTACTTAACGTGCCTTCCGAAGCACTCACCTGTATGTTGACGATCTTCCCGAACCTACTGAAGTGGTTGTTGAGATGCGTGATGTCGTTCAGACCACGTGGTACTTTCTTCACTTCAAGCGAGCAGTTTGCTACTTAACGTGCCTTCCGAAGCACTCACCTGTATGTTGACGATCTTCCCGAACCTACTGAAGTGGTTGTTGAGATGCGTGATGTCGTTCAGACCACGTGGTACTTTCTTCACTTCAAGCGAGCAGTTTGCTACTTAACGTGCCTTCCGAAGCACTCACCTGTATGTTGACGATCTTCCCGAACCTACTGAAGTGGTTGTTGAGATGCGTGATGTCGTTCAGACCACGTGGTACTTTCTTCACTTCAAGCGAGCAGTTTGCAACTTAACGTGCCTTCCGAAGCACTCACCTGTATGTTGACGATCTTCCCGAACCTACTGAAGTGGTTGTTGAGATGCGTGATGTCGTTCAGACCACGTGGTACTTTCTTCACTTCAAGCGAGCAGTTTGCAGCGTTTGCCGGTAAGGGCAGTGGACGCACAGGACCTAGCAAACATATTTTATAACTTAATTTTGTTTTATAATAATTGGATGGTAACATTTTTATTTTGGACTAACCGCGTAAAATTCAGGAAAAAGAAGCCTCTGTCTTTGTCATTTGGTTTAAAATTATGGCTCCATTGTTAGCATATAAAGTGCTACTATTTAAACTAGAGTAAGAGGCTCCGCAGACGAGCGCCGGGCAGACACGGACTTTGTCCGCCACTGTGGCCGGTATTTCCAAAATTATAGTTTTTATCAGAATAAAATTCAAATTTATATTTTTTTCAAAATTGCTCTACGTTTAAAATCAAATAACAATCAATCTGAACAACCTTTTCGACTAAATTACTCTTTGAACTGAGCAACTATTAAAGCTTTTTTCCATCGAAACCAAACATTTTGGAAAATACGCGCATCAGCCAACTACAATACTATGGAACTCTAACTCAGAACAAATTCCACACAAAAAGTGGCCCTACGTGAAACCAAAAGGACGTATATTCAAAATACGAATCAATTGGTTCAAATTGAGAACGAGAGCAGGGATTGGTTCGCGCGCGCGCTGCAATGTCAGCTAGTGGTAGTTGTGAGGTAACTATTTTAGCTCCGCCTTCTTAGGTAACTATTTCGTGGGGTCAAGTTTGAAGCGTAGTTATCGTTCTATAGTATTGTAGTTTGCTGACGCGCATAGAAGCGGAGCGTTTTTCTCATGTCAATGACTATAATCGTAATTGCAGAACCGGCAGACTGTCACAAAGATGCTTTATGCAACTGGCTGTTAGACTTACCGAGTCTATTGTAGTCGAAGTTTTTGTTGTTAGGGGGCGGTAGTCGGGGCGGTAACGGCATCAGCGGAGCGCCCATACCCACCGGGGCTTCGTGACGGACTCTGCAACCAAGGCAACACCATGTTACATATAAGAATAAATAAAATAATAAATAAAATATTAATAAATGAAATAATATTGCCTGCTCGGTTGAAATTCTTGTTTTTTGTGTATGTAGTGATTTAGTGGATAAAAAAAGATAGTGTTTTATGCAGTAAATTAGCTACGGAGTGCGCAGCTGATGAAGATTTCAAGTGAATTCGTGTTTGAACCCAGTTTGTGTTGTCTCAAAAAGTCATGGACATTTCCTTTGTAAAGTCCACTATCGCTTTACAGCGGGGAGCAATAAACAATTTCCCCACTCGACATTGGCGGTTCGCCATATTTTTACCTTCTAAAAAGTGAAGAAATTCCAATAACTGAAGAATGTTCTAGAACACGACACTGACTGAAATGTTCCCAAATATGGGTTGACGATTGCCAAATTAATAAAATAAAAATAAAAAAGCTGTAAGTATACAGTGCGACAAGGCTTATAATGAACGTGGCAAAAAAAAAGAACTAACACCGCTACCTTGTGAAACGTCATACAAACCAGCGCCCCCACCCGCGTTCATTATAAGCCTTGTCGCACTCTACAACGTGTCAACGTGTTTTGAATCCTGAAGGGAGTTGCCTGTCCTGCAGTGAACGTTTGTTTCATGATTCATTCAATGTTATGATAAATGAAGAGTGTCAAGAATGTGTCTGAATCTTCTTAACTTATCTAGCCTAGTAAGGAATCTTGTTTTAATTATTTGTGTTGTACACTTTTATGCCCGCTGTATTGTCTACTAGATTTTTTAGAAAACTCAATTTTGAGTTAAGCTCGCCATTGTTATATGTTTTCACTTTTTTTAATGTATTCGTGTACAATAAAGAATAAAGATAATGTCCCACTGCTGGGCAAAGGCCTCTCTCTCTTTCCTCCATTGGTTCTTGCTAAAGGCTTCAAGTTCATGGCGTGTCTGAATAAGTCAGAATAACTGCTCCTATAATTTAAGGATGGCAAAGTTGCTGGCTATCAAATAACATTGTTTTTTTTTACCAGCTAAGGTTCTACCTACACTGACAAATTTCAGTATGATTATCTCAATCCCCTGATTAGTGAGGTCAAAAGCAACAACTTTTGTTCTACGACTTTGCTAACAACGGACAAAAAAAATTCGATTCCCCATACTAAAGTGGTCACGTGACCGACCCATTTTGTATGGGAAATTGAAAATTTTTCGTGCGTTGTTGTTAGCAAATTCGTAGAACAAAAGTTGTTGCTTTTGACCTCTGTAATAAGGTGGGCATACGCATATCAGGTCCAAAAATATAAATCTCGTGCACTCGTCGTAATCAGAGAAGCCCCACCTCTTTCTTAGTTTCCCGCATATGCCAACGCTCGATCGCAGTCTATTTAGAGACTTCCGTACAGACCAGAGAAGGTGGTATAGGTGGCAGCTCTTCGGCAATTGGCATGTATAGGCTATCATTAGGGTACCTTTTTAAACAGCATCCTAGCTTTGGTAACAATTGTACTTTCCTGACTTAAAGGACTTAGCAACCAATAGTCTAGGCAACAAAGCGGATCGTTGTATGAAGACCCCCGCATTAAATCCTCAGTCGATGAATCTTTGCTGGGGTATTACACTAAATGAGACAAACCTTCTATAAAAAAATAATATGTGTTAGTGTGTATTTACCTGGCTATGTGAAAGTGTGTGCCTACCTGCGTATGTTTTTGTGTGTGTTAACCTGGGTATGTTTTAGTGTGTGTTTACCTGGGTATGTGTTAGTGTGTATTTACCTGGCTATGTGTTAGTGTGTGTTTACCTGGGTATGTGTTAGTGTGTGTTTACCTGGGTATTATGTTAGTGTGTGTTTACCTGGGTATGGGGATGAGCTCGCGGGGATGCAGGCCGGGCGGGGGGGGCGGCGGCGGGGGGTGCGGGTAGGGGGGGAAGGGGCCGGCGCCGCTCCAGATGTCGGGCGTTAGCGGGTTGTACTCTGCAACAACAACACGTTTATGATGTAAAGTAAACGTGGGATAATACTGAAGGGTGTGAGCCCATCAAACTGAACAACTTTTCACAAGCAACATAAGTTATAGAACAAAATAGCGCATTTTGTATGGGAGGTCAAATTTGGTTTTTAGTATTTCGACCTATGTTCCTTGGGAAAAGTTGTTCAGTTTCATGTGCAGATTCACACCCTTCAGTATTATCATCACACCTTTCCGTTACACGTTGTTTATAAACTTTCCCCTTTATCCTACACTACTAAATAAGCAATATTTGTATAAAAATTTGAATGTATATTTGTAATCCGGTTTCTAGAAAATGGCTCCAACGATTTCGATAAAATTTACTATAAGTACTGGGGTTTTCGATGACGATTAATCGAACTATGTTTAGAAAAATTCCCGTGTCTTAAGGCATTTTAAAAAAATTACGCTTTTTAGACAGAAAACTACAGCGCCATCTGTTGCTTGGCTTTAGTAAATGTTATACGGAGCACAGCTCGGTCACCCAGATACTAATATTAATTTGATGAAAATGGGCAATAAACATTGTTCACAAACTTACCGGGCGGTTGTGGTGGCAACAAGACCCTCGTGAGAGCTGCATCTTCCAGCACCACGGGATCCGCGCCGTGGTCCCATTGACACAAGTCGCCACGCATGCAGTAGCCCTTCTCTGCAACAAATCACACCATCATAACATCCCATCATATAGACAATGCACTAAATATCATGAAAAACCGGCCAAGTGCGAGTGGGACTCGCGCCCTAAGGGTTCTATACCTATCTACCATATGATATACTAAAAGCTTTTTGCTCTGACTTCAAAAATTCCGCGACCATCCAACTTGACCCCTCTTTTATACAAAAGTTCTTGAAACGGGAGCTCACCTTAATTGATTACTATTAGTTGTGAGAAAAATTGAAATATTTAATGATTTTAGACTTGTACTGTGAGACCTAGCTTTTTGCCAAATTTCATAATTTTAGGTCAACGGGAAGTACCCTCTAGGTATTGCTTAAGCGCATAAATGTATGGATATGAGGACATTAAAAGTCGTATCTTTTGATTGCGTCGTTGTAAAAAATTTAAATATTCCGATCTTGTGTGGTTTATGGACTTCAATATTCGTTATCAATTTCAATCTGATACCTCTATCCATTCGTGAGAAAAACGGTCTTGACAGACAGTCGGACAACAAAGTGATCCTATAAGGGTTCCGATTTTTATTTTGAGGTACGGATCCCTAAAAATAAGGGTGGGTTGTAAGATCGTTGACCGACCTTGCAGAACCTGGTATCCATTATTGAGCCGCCAAAGGCGTCTGACCAAAAAGAGGTAATATACCGATTATTATTATTTCTAATCGGGACGCCGCGGCTCGCGCAGACGGGTGATCAGATCACGTCCATGGATCTATTTCACCCACTATCCCAGCTGGAGACGGGCGGCGTGGGTTGTTTCGCTTCAAGCCCCATCCAGGATGACGGCCAGTTATATGTGGCGAGCCGCTCTTTTGGCTTCATCAGGGGTGTCCTCATTTTACATCCCCCCTAACTACCGGTTGAGATGTACTAAATGAGGATCCTGAGAGGGCCTCCGGAGCATCTCGCACACAATTCTGTGTCCCCTGGTGTAAGGCTCACTGCTCTACAAGCCACCCCGCCCGCCAAAAATATACCGATAAATAAAGGTATGGACATGTACTTGGAAAAATACTCACCGTCGAAATCCCTACACCTCCTCTTGCTATACCCGTCGGGATGGTCTGCTCGGTCTATAGGTGACAGCGACCTGTCTCTCGATCTAAACAAAACAAATTAACATATTTCATTTTAGTTTAACTCTATCTTTCTTTCTTTAACTCTAACTTTTAGAACAGCTGCCCGCAAACGTACAAGTATGCACTTCTTTCATCACTTTTGCCGACATTGCATGACTTTGTACTTGATATTTCTATCGTCCTTTACATCTTCAGAAGTATTTTAAACAGGAACGACAAATTCAGACAAAAAAAAACATTATTTAGTATCTTATTTTTTTTTTTTGCTTTAACTCAAAAACGCAGCGACGCACAGAAAAACTTGTAAGGATCAAATTGATTCGTATTGAGCTGATCTATCATCCCTATTAATATGAATCATGAGCAAATCATATACTCAAATTGCAGCCAGCACCCTAACTATATGGAGGTCAAATTTTTTTTTTAATTTCCCAGAAATGTTTCTTTGGGAAAGTTGTTCAGTTTCGTTGACTGAGCACACCTTTTCAGCATGTCATGCAATCTGCGGCGAACTTAATATATTTATATATATTTGTAATCGGTTTCTCGAAAACGGCTCTAACGATTTTGATGAAATTTAGTATACAGGGGTTTTTGGGGGCAAAAAATCGATCTAGCTAGGTCTCATGTCTGGGAAAATTCGTTTTCACCATCTTTTTTAATATTTCTTAGCGCATTTTAGAGCGTTCAAGAAACCTACAGCGCCATCTGTTGTTGAGTAGCATAGCTTGCTCACCCGATGATATTTTAATCCTACAGAGCATAGCTCGGTCGCCCAGGCACTCTATTTAATACAGCTTTATTTTTTATTTACTTTTTTATCGTCAATGGGCTTACTCTTGACCTCGATCTAGTCTTGAAGACGATGGAACGAGCTTGCCCAGAAGAAACCTATTCACTCGCGACTTGAATAGATTCGGGTTATACGAACTCGGGAACACAGACGCTAGCAGTGCTTTATTAAATAAATAGTAAGTTACCTGTCTCTGGAGCGTTCCTCTCGCTCGCGATGGTCACGGTCACGTGATACGCGATCTCTTTCACTCTCCCTCACTCGCAGCAGTCTATCTCTTTCTCGCTCGCGACCCATGCCGCCCGGTGGTGATCTTGATCTGAAAAAATATTACATTTTACACTACATGTATACTTACTATTATAAAATCGTAAATTACTTTGTCAGTACATTAAATATTTATAAAAAATATTACGTTATGCTATTTTGATGCACGAGATTCCAAATCACAGATTTTTGGATATTTTGTCCGTCTGTTTATTTGTCCGTGCGTCACGCAAAAAGTACAGTACCGATTTTAATGAAACCGTTTTGTCAGTACATTAAAGATATTTATAAAAATATTACATTATGCTATTTTGATGCACGAGAATCCAAATCGCAGATTTTTGAATATTTTGTCCGTTTGTTTATTTGTGCGTGCTTCACGCAAAAACTACGGTACCGATTTTAATGACATTTTAATGAAAATGTAATGACAGCTAAAGTTCGTCCGCATTAAGAAAGTAAGTCATTAATGCAACTGCAGGGTAAAGGTGTATTCACAATGGAGTTAAAAGGCAAATTTTTTTTTATTTTTGCTTTTATGTAACACAAATGAAAAAACCGCTTCTTTCGAAGGTTTGGGAGCCTCCTTAAGTTTTTTTTTGTTGTAGCGGCATTAAATTTGTGAAAATTACATGTGAAAGGTTCACAAGATACAGCCCGCTGACAGACAGACAGACATCGGCGGCATATCAATAGGGTTCCGTTTTTCACCCTTTGGGTACGGAACCCTAAAAATGAGAAGAGATATGACGTCAACTTTTTTGTATGAGGAAAATAAAATAATGTTCTAAATCCTATCGTGTATGGTATCTAATGACAGGGCTTACTGAGCTGATTCTAAAAATATATCACATCATTACATTTCTGTAACTTGTTTTAAATTAAAATAAAAATTAATTTCAAAACATACCAAATTTGGGCTCCTCTAAATACGATACGGTTGAATATTTTTTGTAAAATATGCCTTAAATGGTACGTAATACCCCCAAAAAAATTTGACACATTTAATACAAAGTGTGATAAAATTATCATCAGTTGAAAAATGAGAGTTTTTAATCATATTTACATTATTTACTAAAAAAAAGTAAATTGTGTTTTTTGATAAGAACTAGATACAAATTAAGTCCATGAAATATATATATTTTTTTAATTCATTTAATTATGTCAAAAGAAATTTGCATTCCGAAATATACTCGTATAGGTTAGATATATGGCACTCAACATTTTGTACCTATCATCTACATGTTACTATACCTATCGCAAATATAACCATTTCATTTCATTTCCGGGAATTCATTTGCCGTTATTTGAAAGTTGCCCGAACAAAAGTTGTCGCTTTTGACATGCTTTTGAGCCATACAATAAGCGGCCGAATGGATGTCAGGTACAAAAAAAAAATAACTTGCATAGAAGCTGCCTGTATAGCTTTTTTTTTATTTATTCTCCACTATCTCAAAAGTTTACAGTGGCAGAACCAAAACTTGTGCTGAATCTAAAGATGCAGGGGGACGGGAGACGACGGATTGGGGAGGGAGATTAATAGTAGTAGGAAGACTGATTTCTTCTCAAAATCTTTCACTGTGCAAGCTATCAACCTATGGAATAGCCTCCCTGAGTCCATCAGGCGGGCTCCGTCACCTGACTGCTTTAAGAATCGCGTCAAAGCCCACTTCCTCAACTCCCTCTCCTCATGATTTCATCAATATTTCCTCTCTTATATAGTAATATAATGGTATATATTAGTTTATGCATATTATCATATCTATTGTAGTATATTATTGTATGAGTAAGGATATTTATGTAGTGATACCATATGTAATGTATGTCAAATACGTATTTTATGTATATAATATTTTTATGTAGGTTTATTGTATAAGTAGCCACCAACCCGCGTCGCACTCTTCACCGTACAGATTTCAATACCTGAAAGGTTGCCTGGTAGAGATTGCTACCTTAGCAATAAGGCCGCCTTTTGTACATTTTTTTGTTTTAATGTTTCTTGTTTTGTAAATTTCTGTCCTGTGGTGTGCAATAAAGTATATTTGTGTTGTATTTGTATTGTAGTTTAAGATACAAGTTCCGTAAGTAGGGTTATTACGAACGAGTTGACGTTTTGTTAGCCCGAGACGAAGTCGAGAATTTTCCATCGGCACGAGTTTGTCATAACCCTTACGGACGTGTATCTTACGACGTTTTTCAATACATTTGTGAGAAAACAGGTATAAGTAATACACTTGGTAAAGGAACCAACCATGGGTACTGTCAGCCTCTTGTCGACTTATGTTCTCCTGGTACTCTCCGTTTTATTTTAAATATAGGTAGGCAGTCGTCACCCAAGTAAAAAGTCACCACTGTTGTATTTTTACATAATAATTTTATAATCAGAGTGTAAAAACTCCTTGGTATTATACTTTTTTACTTACCGCACTAGTTCGGTAAGTAACTACTTACGAGCAATGTTTACGTCCTTGTAAGTACGTTTTTCGAGCAAATGTATTGAAAATAACTTAGCATTTTCAATCATTATTATCACACTGGAATAATGAAAAATAAAAAAAAATACTAAATGAAAATATTTTTTTCAAAATTGCTTTCTTCAAACATTATAAATATTTTCAAGTCAAAGTCAAATCAAAGTCAAAATCGTTTATTCATTGTTGAATATTAAAATCTCTTAATGACGTCAGATAAACTACATCGCTTCACAAACAATGTGGCGCCATGGCGGGAAAAAAAACGCGCTCTATTAAATATGTTTGAATGTACACCATTAAACATTCAAACATTGCCAATGTTTTTGATTGAATTTGAAGCGTTTGTAAACTTTTCTAAACACCGGTCTGGGAGGTTACAAAATAATGGTTTTTCCCTCCCTCCCTTTTTTAGTTTTTTTTTGTGCTACGGGTCAAATTAATTAACTTCTTTCTTAACTTAATTAATTCGTATCGTATAGCATAATGATCGATCAATCGTTCCGATTTTCATGCTTTTAATCTAACACCATTTTCAGCCCTTTTTGATTGAAGTAGCGCTAGGACTATTACGGACTAGTCATGAGTAACTCGCGAGTGAGTGAATGAAAAGAGTCGACTCTTTACATATGATTCAATCGCTCTTTCGCTCAGTGCAATTCATATTCGCTCTTGCGATCTTTTCGTTCTTTGTATTTAGCACTCAGCACATCTCGCGCTACGCAACGATGATGTCTCAGATAAAGATAGACACAATGTTATTTTCATACGAGTGAGTAAGATCATAGGTCGAAATATGAAAAAAATATATCTGACCTCCCATGCAAAATGCGCAAACAACTGAAGCAGTTTCTATGGGAGGAGGTCAAAAATTTGCTTTCGTATTTCCAATTTTCGACCTACGTTCCTTGGAAAAAGTTGATCGATTTCATGGGCAGATTCTCAAATTCTCAATATTCACATTCTCCAGGTTTGGTATACCCTTTTAGTTACACTCTGTATAAACTGTGTCTGTGTCATCGTCAAACACGTTATACACGTCACGCATTCACTCACTTGTTCTATGAGCTAAACGTCCTTCTGACTCAAAGATTGCACTGAGCGAAAAGAGCTACTGAGCGAAAAGAGCGATTCGAATCTTTACACTCAAAAGATTCGAATCGCTCTTCTCTTTATAGTGATGCACATTTCCCATGAATATTACGGACTGAGTAGGGGCTTTACTATAATTAGTGCATCGTACATAATACGTACATTGTGATGCACATTCAAAAATTAATCATAGCGTATATTTATAAATGCAGGTGCTCATATTAAATAAAATATATGTATATTTCACAAAACACAACGTTACCATGTTCTAATAAACTAATAGCGCCATCTAGTGTCCAGCGCGCGAACTATGCCAAGCACACGTTGAGTAGTGGTGTTGGTGGACGCGTGGGTATCGAATCGCTTGTATTGTACAGGTATAGTTCGCGACAGCTCAGGAGTTGTCGCGCCTTATACATCGTGTAATTCTAAATTTGAAAAACCTCTCGAGGGGTAGATCCACGCATGTTACTAAACAACTTTTGTTCTACAACTTTTAAACATTAAAATTAAATGTAACAGATGACGTGACGTTCTATCGCCAATTGAAGAATCTTTTATTAGATAAAGAATTTTATACTTTAAATAATTGAATGCTGTTAAATTGATCTGACTGCAAAGTTTTACTTAATTTTGACATTGTATTATTATAACTTTAACATTTATTTTGTATACAAGTTTGACATTTATCCTACCTCACCCTATCCTCTGACATATTATATTAATAATGATAGTAATAATTGATAGAGTGAAGTAAATTAATCTAAATCTAAATTTTAAAAAATATTTTCCATACAAACTGACCGGATCAGATTATAACTGGGCGACCGAGCTTTGCTCTGTAGAAACTTAACCAAATTCCACTAACAGATGGCGCTGTAGGCTTTCTAAAACGCGCTATTATCAAGAAATGCTAAAAAATGGAGAATACGATTTTTTCCAGACACGAGACCTAGCTAGGATAGATAGATAGAAAGATAGATAAACACTTTATTGTCACACATGGTTCACATTAACAGTATAAAAGGAAACTTTCAAATCTAGGGTGACAAAGGCGGTCTTATCGCTGGGAGCGATCTCTTCCAGACAACCTTTGCATGCAGGTAAGTGTGATAGAAAACTGTAGTAGTGTGCCAATATAATACAATATTTAAATACTTATACAATATACATAAATAAACAATGTAAACATATACCGTCTTACTACAAAAAAGTTAGACATCTGTTGAACACTTGATTAAAAAAATCATAAGAAAATAAGTCATTTTTGAGTAAGACGGATAATGTATAAGAATTACTAACTATAATATACAAATAAATAAATAAAACACATACAGTATATATAAATACATACAACAGCAAAAGTATCCAATATTTGATGCAAACTAAGGAACAGTTTTATTAAGGAAATAGTTATATAGTTTTGTTTTGAAAACTGCAAGTGACTCGGAGTGACGAATATCAGACGGCAAATCATTCCAAATACTGGACTTTTCTAGTCTTAAAAAACCGGCCAAGTGCGAGTCGGACTCGCGCACTGAGGGTTCCGTACCACCACATAAACATAATTGTAATAGTTGAAATTTCAGTAAGTTAATGTGCTAGATTTTTTGAGTCCGACACGCGCTTGACCAAATTTTATTATTTGTTATTATTTTATAGCCTATGCCCTATAAACATAACAATTTTCAAGTTTGTAAGTGTTCCCGTTTTTAAATAGAACTAAAACAAAAATCGCCTCAGCAACCATCCAACTTGACCCCTCTCTTATATGAATGTTCTTGAAACGGGAGCTCACCACAATTGGTTACCATTAGTTGTGAGAAAAGTTGTAATATTTAATGATTTCAGACTTTTCCCATTATTTGTACCGTGAGACCTAGCTTCTTGCCAAATTTCATATTTTTAGGTCACCGGGAAGTACCCTGTAGGTTTTTCATTGATAAAACCTATACCTATAATTGAAGATAACATGTTCATCTTACGTTTTGTTACAGTTGATTGCTGACGTAGGTACATCTCAAAAGGTGTACAATAAAACCATAGTATAAAACTAAATTACCTGCTTAGCACATCAAGCTTGACAGTTTAAGCCACGATCACACCTACCTAAATTCCAAGACTTAATTCGGCATACATTGCTGGGAGGCTTGGTAATGTTAATTGCAATATCCTTACTTCAACGAGCAATGTACGCTGAATTAGTCTTTGAATACAGCTAGGTGTGATCATGGCTACGTACGGTCGGTCAACGTACGGTCAACCGCTTGTCGGTAGAAACTTTTTCAACTCTATTACCACGCCATAAGGTCCAAAAGTGTTTCTACCGATGTGCGGCCGTGTGTACGTACGGTCAACCGCACGTCGGTAGAAACTTTTTCAACTCTATTACCATGCCATAAGGTGCAAAAGTGTTTCTCCTGATGTGCTGTTAAGTGTACCTAAGACCAACCTCAGCTCACGCTATAGGTTGGAATAGGTACAGCGCGTTCAGAACAAGTCTTTATTTTCCGCGCATGGGTGACAGGCGGAGAGCCAATGAGCGATTCGCTCGCCTCCTGGGGGGAGCCGCGCTCACCCCCGCGACTAATTTTTTGACTTCTGCGCATTAACGGTCACAGACAAAGTTATTTTGCACGCAGTATACCTACCTACCAGCTATATTAAACGGTATAGATGGCGTATCCTACCTCCATCCTAACCCAATTTACGCTTATGTTGCATATTTCTAATTTTCAAAGCAATCCGTGATATAATTTATTTATTATAAGCAGGAAATTTTTTTTGAGTACATATAGCATACAATCAAACGGTTCTAATTATTTTTTACCTGTGTCGTCCTAGTGGCAATCCTAGCGGCCATAATTGGTATTATCTTGAGCTTTGGATGTCTCAGAGGAAGTTAGGTTAAAAAGTCTGTACCGTGTACCTAAAGATGGCGCTGATATCAGATTATGGTTCCACACTTTGTCACGTATTAAATAAACTTTGTTTAGTAAGTATAATTATATTATAAAAGTAAAAAAAACATTAACTATTTTCTTATCTTTATTTTATTTAAATATTGACGGCGAAACCTGTAAGGTAAGCGTCTAAAAATATCAAAAACATTTCAAAAGTAAAAAAGCAAAAATTTTTAAAAATTTTATAAGCAATACCACCAACGTCCTGGCACAGTATGACCCATACTACCCAGTACTACCTACCACAATTATTATATACTAAAAGCTTTTGCTCTTTGACTTTAAAAACTCAGTGACCATCCAACTTGACCCCTCTCTTATATGAATGTTCTTGAAACGGGAGCTCACCACAATTGGTTACCATTAGTTGTTAGAAAAGTTGTAATATTTAATGATTTCAGACTTTTCCCATTATTTGTACTGTAAGACCTAGCTTCTTGCCAAATTTCATAATTTTAGGTCAACGGGAACTACCCTGTAGGTTTTGCATTTTTGAATAAATGTATGGAGATGAGAACATAAAATGCCATATCTTTTTATTGCGTCGTTGTAAAAAATTGAAATTTTCAGACCTTGTGTGGTCCATGGATCCTAATATATGGTATTAATTTCAACCTGATACCTTTACCCGTTCGTGAGATAAAGGGTCTTGACAGACAGACAGACAGACAGACAGACAGACAGACGGACAACAAAGTGATCCTATAAGGGTTCCGTTTTTTTCTTTTGAGGTACGGAACCCTAAAAAGATCATACATTATCGGTTGTACAGTTGTTGTTTATATTTTAAGTAGATTATTATAATAATATTACTTCTTTACAATTTATTTTAGAAAAAAAGGGACAGTAGTTAGTTAATCATAATATTAAGTTTTAAGTTACCATAGATAATAAGTTTCTTATAATATTTTTCAAAATCATCCAACTCGAATCCTTTTATAAATTGTTGGGTTTTACAGTTAAGTATACACGAAGTGTTAAGGTTAAGCGGCTGATAAGAGCTGAATTACCTCCCTCTCTAACAAAGGGCAGAATGCGCGTGCTAGAACGGAGCGGATTCGCGCTGTTTTACGTTTTTCGCTTATTGCATTTTTCTCAAAATCTGTACCCATAATGTTAATTATAAAACAGCTATATTATTATGCATAATACATTGAATAATGTGTTAAAGTTTTGGGATCATAGATAGACGGGTACTTAAGACAAACGGTTTAAAAGCAAAAAGCAGACGTAACTTCGGAATTTTTTAATGGCGTACAAAACATATTTAATCGTTTTTCAGAGTCAGCCATATTCTTGAAAAGGTGCTTAATTATCACATAATTTTTAATTTTTAATCACGGCCATATATAGGGTGATTTTTAATTAGTTCTTCATACAAACTTTCATCCCCTATTTTACCCCCTTAGGGGTGGAATTTCGCAAAATCCTTCCTTAATGGATGCCTACACTGTACCTACGTGCAAAATTTCAAGTCTCTAGGTCCAGCCGTTTGGGCTGTGCGTTGGTATATCAGTCAGTCAGTCATTCAGTTTATCCTTTTATATAGGCTGACTTTTAATTAGTTATTGATAGAAAAAGGTATGAATGTACTCATGATACTGAACAACTTTCCCCAAGAAACATAGGTCGAAATACAAAAATCAAGATTTGACCTCCCATAGAAACTCCATCAGCTGATAGCGCATTTTGTATGCGAGGTC
The DNA here is from genome assembly GCA_947532105.1 of Athrips mouffetella. Classification (NCBI taxonomy): domain Eukaryota; kingdom Metazoa; phylum Arthropoda; class Insecta; order Lepidoptera; family Gelechiidae; genus Athrips; species Athrips mouffetella. Next base: position 15,999,526 of record OX383983.1, read on the forward strand.
AAATTTGGTTTTTCGTATTTCGACCTATGTTCCTTGGGAAAAGTTGTTCAGTATCATGAGTACATGCATATCTTTTGCTATCAAGAACTAATTAAAAGTCACCCTATATTCATAAATTTTCGTTAAAAACCTGCTCAATTGAAGCGTATTTAGCTCTCATCAGCCCCTTAAGGTTAAAAGTGTGTATGTATGTTACCTGGAGCGACTGGGCGCGCGGTCGCCCGCCGGCGGACTGCGGTTGCGATACCGGCCGCGCGGCGACGGCGATCGGGACATCGGTCTTCTAGAGTACACAAACACAAGCATACTTACTAAATGGTCTACAATTTGTAACTGAAAGGTTATTAGAAGGAGTGGTGCCGGCAAAGAATAGTACCAACCCATACACTACAACTTAGTACCTACCTGTAATTGAGTAAATTCCGAGTAAACCGTAAGAATATAAAGTTCCTATTATATTAATGTAAGATTAGAGGCTAAGACGTAATGTAACAGCTGAAATTGGGACCCCACGATACAGGCTTGCCTAGTGTGGGGACCATGTTAAACTCATTTGTGTAAAAACTGAATGTTAATAAATATATTTATATTTGTATACATGCCCGTGGGTGTCGTAAGAGGCGAATAAGGGTTAACTGGAGGATGGGCAGCAGCATCCTCCTTTATATCTTACTTACTGCGGTCACCTACAACCGCGGTCCATGATGCCAGCCGTAACGCTAACAAGCGAGGTGACTATGGTACTTCCCCTCCACATTTTTCCAGCAAAGGCTAGAATTCTGGAGGGAGCTCCCTGTCCTGTAGTGGACGTTTTTCATGGGATGTTATGATATGATGAGAAGGAGGATTAAAGAAATAATTCTTCACAAGGTAGTGAAGGCGTCCTTCTATGGATTTGACGGGTTATTTTGAATATTTCCTAGTGATCATCGATGATGATGACATTAAAATTTGGGACATGTTGGCATATGTCATGCCCTAGTAATAGTAGATTAGTAGCCAAGAGCTGTAAGGCATCAATTGCAGCCCGAGATATTTAGGCGAACGAGCGCAGCGAGGGCGCCTATAGTTCGAGGGTGCAATTGATGCTTACACCCGAGCTAACTACTCTGCTTTACATCTCGATTGTGAGATAAGTAGGTCCTTATTACCACCAAATTGTAGGCGACCAATTAGCGCTCTAGGGTAATAATGTAGCTAGAAAAGCCCTAGGGCGGTAAGTAATTAAAAAAAAACACTTTACTCTTTCAAAATTTAATTACTTACCGCCCTAGGGCTTTTCTATATTATTACCCTAGAGCACTAATTGGTTACCTACAAGCCCCATTTGGTGGTAACAAGGACTTACTTACCGAATATGAGAGATGTAAAATAAATTAGCAAGGTATCTATTTCGAGCGGAGCAAGGATGTACGAAATCTTTGGATAATACCGAAGGGTGTGAATCTGCTCATGAAACTGAACAAATGGGCCCAAGGAACATAGGTCGAAATACGAAAAACCAAACTCGACCTCCCATATCAAATGCGCTATCAGCTGATGCAGTTTCTATGGGAGGTCAAAAGTGAAGACTACAGGGGAAAAACAAGGAATTGTTACTTGAAAGCCAATTTGCATAAATTAAAAAATAAAACACGGTCACAAAACTTGCTAAATAAACATACAAACATAACATCACGCCTCTTTCCCTGCGGGGTAGGTAGAGACCACAGCCCTCCACCTGCTACGATCTTAACATACTTCCCTTGCTTCCTGTACTTTCATCAATCCTTTCATACATGCTCGTTGGTTTAGGATACTTTAAGCTGGCCTTTATTTAGAAGGTCCTGAATTGAGCAAGAGCTAAATAAAAACAATCGAATAACAGCCGGCTTAGCACGCTGCAGGTGTTTGTTGTTGTTTGTGTTGCTGGTTGGTGCTAGTGTTTCTTGTTGGTCTTTGTGTTTCTTGTTGGTGCTAGTGTTTCTTGTTGTTGTTTGTGTTGCTTGTTTACCTGCGCTCCGGGTTGCGGTCCCCGTCGATGTCTCTATGAGGACGGCCTCTCCTCACTCGCCGCTCCCACGAGCGAGACCGACGTCGCCGCCGGTCACCCTCGCGCATCTATACATAAAATGTACGTATAACTAACTCACTTATAAACATGTTATATCAAAGCTGCAGGATGTGATTGGGTCGTATTGATACATGCGTCTCAAGTGCGAAATTCAAACTAAATATAGTTTACTAGCTGGTGCCCGCAACTTCGGCTGCGTAGGTTTATAAATTGTAGCCTATGTGTTATTCTGATGTATAAGCTATGTTATTGTAAAGTTTCATTAAAATCCATCCAGTAGTTTTTACGTGAAAGAGTAACAAACATACATCCATACATACTTACGAACTTTCGCGTTTATAATATTAGTAGGAAGTAGGATTCATTGTTAGATATTAAAATCTCTTAATGACGTCAGTTAAACTACATCGCTTCACAAACATATTGGCGCCATGGTGGGAAAAAAGAAGCTACAATAAAAACCCACACGCTCTTTTAAATATGTTTGAATGTACAGGGTTGATACAATAACATAAATCAATTTGAATTTTGAATTAGCCTGTAAGAACCTTAGCCTAATCCCATGGATGTTTCTCTTTTAGATAATCTGACATTAAATAATAGCATTTCTTAAAAAATTTTTGCTTGATAACAGTTTTGAATTTATCTAACGGTAAACTTTCGATGTCAGTCGGTACCTTATTTATTATAGAAGCATATACATTGACCTTTATAAGTTTTACTAATTTTGTGAACATGGCTGACATGAGAAGCAAGTTGATTCTTGTTTCTTATGTTGACACAATTTTCCTCATAAGTATGTAAATTCCGTGTAACATATATTTAATTCTTGTATTGATATTATTGTATTCTATTATGTATTCTGTATTCTTGACATTGTATTTTTCTTGCGTGCAATTTCCGACTTGAGAGGGATTTATAAAAACCGCCCTAAGAGTCACAGTCCACGTACGCGACATTAATCACTGAGGCGATATTAAGACGATATGTCAATTTTTTTTGGGTATTTTGAAGACAAATATCTTTTTATTTACTCAGTATCTTGCCGTGATTTTCAGGTATGTGTTTCTTGACCATTCAAGTGATAATATCATCAAGACCAAAACATGATTAGTGAAAATCGACTCGACAAAATAAAATCCAAAGCTGCCTCTTAAATTTTCGTGCCTTCCTTTTTTTGTGGAATCTAAGGTGTTTTAAGTAGTGAAATTAAGTATACAGAAAGGTATTCGTAGTTGCTATCATATGCCCAAACAAAAATTTTATTTTACTATACTTAGTTTTTACAAAATGTCGATATTTTATATCGGGCGCTTACGTCATTTAGTATTGGTAACACGCAAAGTATATCTGTCGCAATCTAATGCGTTGCGGATGTAATCACTTTATCAAAACTCTGTCAAAACGCGTCTACCTCGAACTTACAACAAAAGGTTCTCAGACACAGACCCTTTCTCTTTAACTAAAACTCAATTTCTTAAACACATTTCAGCTACCTACTTTGCAAAATGTAAATAAATTAATTGTTCATTTTACTTGAAGGCATGTAGACCCGCTTTAAGATACAGTCATAGATATATAATTATACCTACTATAATATGTATTGGATAATAAGCATGGTATAATGACATCAACTCCACTCAACACAAACACACACACAACACAAATACACTCACACCCCAAATCTGATTGCTATCATGATTTGTGAGCGACAATTGTTATTTTTAAGTTCAATACTTTTTAATGTTTTCATATGTATACTTTTTTTTTTATTCTTGCTACCGACCTTCAAATAACTTACCCTCAATTTAAATGTTTTAATTACGTAGTGAAGATCTGTAATTGGCTAATGTATAGATTACTGTATTGGTTTATATTGTATGTATTAATGCTGTAGATCTTAGTTAAATAAATAAAATAAAAATAAATAAAAATAAAATCCCTTTCTTTCAAGCGAAAAGACTGCGCCTACGATCAAATAACTATCTTTTCACATCCTCATCACTCAGGCGATATTAAGGGGCTGATAAGAGCTGAATTACCCTTCTAACAAAGTGCAGAAAGCGCGTGCTAGAACGGAGCGGATTCGCGCTGTATTACATTTTTCGCTCATTTTTGCATCTTTCTCAAAATCTGTACCCATAATATTAATTATAAAATACCTATATTATTATGCATAATATATTGAATAATGTGTAAAAGTTTTGGAATCATAGATTAATGGGTACTTAAGAAAAACGGTTTAAAAGCAAAAAGCTGGATTTTTTTAAGGCATACAAAATATATTTAGTCGTATTTCAGAGTCGGCCATATTATTGTAAAGATGCTTAGTTATCACATAATTTTTTTTCACGGCCATGTATTCATCACTTTTCGTTAAAAACCTGCTCAAGTGAAGTGAAGCGTATTGCCCCTTAATCACTAGCTCTTACAACCGCTTTAATCTTACTTCTATAACCCTTACATTTCTGAGGCTACTACATGGACCCCTGACATGAGACCTAAACATCCCAAAAACCCCCGCATAATAAATAAACCCTAGGACTCTGAATAAAAATCAGGATGCCAAACTCACCATATCCCGTCTATCCCGCCTCCTCGGGGGCTGGTCCACCGGCTCTTCTAGTAGTTCTGTCAGCGGTAGCGAGGCCTGCAACAACATACGCATACATTTATTTATTTATTAGCTTTACCAACAGGTTTACATCTTAAAAACTAAAATAGTGCGGTCAGTTAGCAGTTTCACGTAAACACGATTTACAATTTCACCAAATTTTTGCCAGATACTAGTTAGGTACATAGCTCTCAAATTTTGATAGGAATCAATTCTTGAATTTCAAAAAATTTCCATAGAAAATTCAAGAATTGGGTCCTATCAAAAATTGAGAGCTATGTACCTAACTAGTACCTGGAAAAAATTTGGTGCAATTTGGCGATATAAGACTATAAGGGACCGGAGTAAAATAAATGAACAATAAATTAACTTGATGCAAACCCAATTATATTAAGGCTGATGAAGGACAAATTTCTATATGATTTGCTCATGTCTGCCTCTTTGACTGATGATAAGGAGCATCCTCTAGAAGATACAAAAAATATTGGCGGACATCCACACCCCTGCGTTTTTGAGGAATTAAGTTTTAACTATTTTGAAATTTGACAATGAAACGTACACCTGGCAGACTATGACTATCTGATTAAATACAATGTATGAAACCCCAGAAAAATTGTCTGTCGTAAAGCTCTTCAAAATACAAAAATTCACTACTTCGTCCCGTGATAATGCAGAGCCCTGCATGTACCTGCCTCTTCGATTTTCTACATCATCAGAAGTATTTTAAACAGGAGCCACAAAGGCAGACAAAAAAAACATTATTTAGTATCGTATTTTCATTTTATTTTGCTTTAACTCAAAAACGCAGCGACGCACAGAAAAACTTGTAAGGACCAAATCGATTCGTATTGAGCTGATCTATCATCCCTATTAATATGAATCATGAGCTAATCATACGCCCAAATTGCAGCCAGCACCCTATTATAGGTGAAAACAGCTTGCTAATTGTAAAAAACACTCAGAGCGGAAGCGGGCGGATACCTTATTGGTGGATAGATAACATGGTACCCTAATCATCATCATATCGCGTGGGTTGCAAGGTCGATAACCGACCTCACTAACTCTGGTGTCAGAGTTTTTGAGCCGCGAAAGGCCTCTGACATGGTAGCAATGCAACTTGAGACATGTTTTCATACATTTCTTAACGCTTAATACGATCGTCATCCCGTTTAATACACGCGCCACATGTCACATATTATCTCTGCGGTCAACTGACTGGGCGACCTGAGTGAGCGCTGAGCCTTTTCACTTCAAGAAAAAATTTGGATATTGAAAGTTTTTGATGAAAAATCACAACCATAATATCGAGCTCAGTTAGCTGCTGAGCTAATACAGCTTAGCTAATACAGATTGGGAGGTGTGCAGAGGAAAAAACAAAAGTAAGAAAGTTTGATAAATTAGAAAAAGTTTTAGTGGAATGGCTTCATCAAGCACGAGCTTCAAAACTGCCAATGAGTGACCCTACAATATGCGAGAAAGCTTACAAATCACTGATATTAACGCTTTTTTATATAATTACGATATTAGTACGTTTTATTTCCCTATCCTGCATAAAATCCTCCCAAAATCATAAAATCCCGCATAATACGCTTCTTACTCGCTTAAGACATGTTTTTGGTTGGGTCCCTGTGAAATTGTCTTAAACGGGTTTTACTGTATTTCTCACCTTGACGAGTGTCTGTTCGACGAGCGGCCTGGGCTTGGGCGCGACCTGTTGTTGTGGTTGCTTGTTGTTGTTGTTGCGCGAGACAACGACGCGGTGCCGCGGGGCGGGCGGGGAGCGCGGGGGGTCCACGCGGTCGCCGGGCTTGCCGTTTGTTACTACAAACCATAGATTTATATAGTCAAGATAGGGTCTTGGGAACAAGCCGTTCAAAATTTCCCCATACAAGAAAAAATAGCGCCATCTGTGAAAAATCGCGTGAACTACGTTGTGTAGTACTTCGGTCGGTACTAAATACACGGAACGGAAATAATATGGCGGGAAAAAACAAAACAAAGTTTTTATTGTTTATATGTGATTTAGGCCTGGTTTTTCAGTTTCATTAATTGGATTATAGTCAAAAACAATAATAAGAAATAACAATAATAATAATAAGAGTATATTGTTTCTTCAACTAAGAACAACATTTTGTTGGTAAGTTTATTTACATCCAATGTTGACAATATGACTGACATTTGTTGGTCCTAAACGTCAGATTTCGGACCAACGAATTGGGGACATTGTAACGTGCCGATGGGCTAGTACTTATATATAAGTAAATGCTACAAACAGACAAATAATGTAAAATTAGGTGCGACTGTAAAACAGCGTCTAGCTCTTTTTAAGATGCTTGCACAATGCGATAAAACTTTAGATTATGGACCGTCGAATTAAAAGCTGATTTTTTTTTTGGGAAAAGGTCTTACCATACCTAGCCCACCTGCAAAGTTTCAACCTGCGGAAATTTCTAGTTCTCGAGAAAAAAAATATTGAAATTTAAAGTTCAATATTTTCTTACCATAAAACCATCATAAAACCCCCAAACTTCTGCCTAGAGTTTATATAACAAGGCGTAATTCGTTTCTGGCACTCGCCGGCTGCTGCCGCGGCACGCTCGCTCCGCTCGCTCGGCTCGTGCGTTGTGGTCGCAGGACAACCTAACCCAACCTTTTCCTTACCTAACGAACCTATAAGCCACCAGGGGTGATCTGAACCCATTTACAACCCGCCCACGGCGTTTTAAATTTACTCAGTCAACATAACCTCAAAATTAACCTACTCGGTAGGTTATAATGTATGGAACTTACGATTTTCAATAATTTTTTTCTCAGAAACTAGAAATTTCCGCAGGTTGAAACTTTGCAGGTGGGCTAGGTATGGTAAGACCTTTCCCCAAAAAAAAAATCAGCTTTCAATTCGATGGTCCATAATCTAAAGTTTAGCCGTGTTGATTCTGGCAGACACGAACTAAAACTAAAGTAAATTTGACACACCTAAAAGTGTTACTGTCTTAGTCACTCCCTATAGGTTCGAAAAAAGACAGCAATACTTTTACGAATGTCAAATTAAGTTTAGTTTTAGTTTGTGTCTGCCAGAATTGACACCATTACATTTTAGTCGGTGTAGTGTCACAAAGTTATAAAATAAATATATTTCTTTCTTTCTTTCAAATACAACTCGAAATATTTGAAGAGGCCGCACATTGCAAACCATTAACAAATCAGAGTTGCAATTTTTTTTACAAGCTACGCGAAGCTACTTCGGACAAGTAATAGTTATTTGGTATGCTTGTTAGCAAAATTGTTATTTGGCGAGAGTGCCTTGTATTGAAACTAGAGCAAGCAAAGGATTCTAGGATTGAGCCACGAGCGAAGAGAATGGTTCAAAAGAGAAGAGAATTGTTCGCGGGCGCGAAATAACTTTTCTGCCGAGCAAAATGATAATGAATAGCACCAGTCAGTACCTTATACCAATTCATTATCACTTTATGACAGAAACATTTTTCACGCTAACGGCCAAAAACTACTTTTGCACTCAGACTTCGACCGATAAAGCAAAGTTTTTCGACCTAGTGAGATGAAAAATAAAAAGTTAATGCTGTGTCATTTCAGGTACAAGGAACAGTGTACCAAAAACTGAATGGGCGTGCTTAGTTAACGAAACTGAACAACTTTCCCAAAGAAACATTTTTGGCAAATCAAAAAATATTTTGACCTCTCTATACAAACTGTTCGATCAGAGTGAGCAACTTGTATGCAGAAGTCAATTTTATTTAATTTACTAAAAATGTTTCTTTGGGAAAGTTGTTCAGTTTCGTTGACTTAGCAAGCTCTTTCAGTTTTAGGTACACCGTTCCTTACACCCTGTATAATATTATGACTGTATAGGCCAATAAGATTTAACATTAAGGATTAAATCGCATAGTTCAGATTATTTTGCATGTTTTATAGTTAGGGTTAATCCAACTTAGAAAAACGAGTGCTCGCTGCGCACCTAAAAAGTATAAGCTATAAGATTTTCAACAATATTTTTAAGCTCAATTGCGCGGGCGCACTTAGCGGGTGGCATATCTCGACATTCACTGTCTGTTAAGTAAGAAAGTTGCGGTGCGACGCGCAGTGAAAGCCGAGACATGCCACCCGCTCTGTGCGCCCGCGCGTGTTTAGCGCACGGCCTTAGGACCAAGCTAGCTAAGGTCCTTCAAAGTCAGTCCATTTTACCTAAAAACTGTCTATTTTAACTTTTACGTCGCGAGACAGTACAGTCCTGCAGTGCCGTACCATTTATTGATCTTACCGTGAGGAGGAGGAGGTGGAGGAGGTGGCACATCTTGAAGCATCTTGTCCCCCTCACTTTCAGGAGGTGGTGACGGCTGCTTCTCTTCAGGCTTGGAGTCGGGTGGTGGCACATGGCTCAGGTATTCTTGCGTTTCTAGGGATTTGAACAGCATGTCTACGAACGGTTTCGTTTCTGTAAACAAAATTATTTACGTGAGGTTGGTTGTGATAACTAAGTTGGATAGTTGTGATAACCAAGTAGGTTGGTTGTGGTAAGCAAGTAAATTGGTTGTAATAACCAAGTAGATTAGTTGGTTTCGTTACTTTAAACAAAATTAGTTACATTAGCTTAACTAGAAAGTAGAAAGATAAGGATATATAGCGCTGGATATATTCATATTTAATCGCAATAGAAAGAAATAGCTGATTTTCTTTTAATAATTGAAACAGAGCTTAAGTTTTTTGGTCCCTTTCTGTGAGTCGCCTTTTGATACGAAGGCACGTTATGTGACGTTACTCAAGAAAACAATCTATATTTCTACTTCTTTGTAGGTTATGTAAACACCTGAATAGCAAGTGTTTATATGAAAACCCATACAGCAAATTCTGTGCCGAGGAAGACGAAGCGCCTTCACCGAATCTGCCACTATGATGCACTAACTCACAGGACGAAGCGCCTGCACCGAATCCGCCACTATGATGCACTAACTCACAGTGAAAGTCAAGTGAAAGGAGGGCATATACTTCTGCCTGACCACTCTCGACCCTAGGCATATCGTCTCTTCACGATAGCTAAGTCTGTTGTGATAATAATAAGTAGGATAGTTGTGATAACGTAATAGGTTGGTTCTGATAACTAATTAGGCTTGTTGTGATAACTAAGAAGGTTGGTTGTGGTTACCATGTTGCAGGAACACGTCGAGCTGGTCGACCATTCCGTCGCGCAGTTCGCCGAGCGGCTTGTCTTTCTTCACGAGCGCATACACGTACTTTGCGAGTGCAGCCGGGTCCGCGTCGCATCTGAGGACGAAATTAAACAAGTCAAACGAAATTGTCAAGAAAAGTCGAGAGAAAAGTAAATAGAGATATAGATTTCACTCACAGAAATAAAGAAAAATAGCTGATTAGATTTTGATTAGTAAGAGACTAAGCTTGACTTGCTTGCTTGAGTCTCCTTTTATTGCTAATGTGTTTTGTGTGTGACAATAAAGTATTTATCTATCTATCTATCTTGAATATTTTCGTCCATTTCTGTGTGCCACTTTTTTAGGGTTGCGTGGTGAAAAACGGAACCCTATTGATATGCCTCCGAAGTCTGTCTGTCTGTCAGCGGATTCGTAATAGGTAAACAGTTTCAATTTTCACAGATTAAATATTTCGGTTGCCGCTATTCAACAAATTTACTTGACATTAGCTGCGTTTTCACAAACTGAGCACAGAGTTCAAAATTATCATGATAATGACATTGGCTGAAAATCGGATTTCCCTAGTTGCTCATTTCTCTTATACAGTCACCGGCAAAAATAACCGGCCGGTCTATTTTCTGTCGTACATTTTCATACAAGTAAGGGATCAAACGAAGCGTCAATATATTTCCTAAACGAAATAAATATCCGTGAATAAACAGTGAGATCATTAAATAAGATATCTGACTTAAGATTCTTGAAGATAAGACCTGTTCACGGTATTCAGGAAATTCCGTGCATCATTCAGAAAAAAATTTACGTCATTTCGTCAGATATCTCTTACTTACATTTAGCGAATTAAAATGTTTAAAGTGTCGCACGGGTTTCTTCAACATTTTAGATACACCTAATGACAAAATTGTTAATAAGATTCTTATCTAGAGACCTCATCAATCAGATTTGTATTTTTATTCAATTTAGGTAAGATATAGACGCTTCGTTTCCCCCCATATTTGTATGAAAATATATGAAAGAAAACAGACCGGCCGGTTATTTCTGCCGGTGAGTGTAGTTGTAGTAGTGTGAGTTGCTCGCGCGCAGCGAACCGGTTCGGACGCGCAAATTGGAATAACACGGGTGTATAGTTACGTACGCACGGCAGCGCGCAATTTACGTACGACACAACCATGAAGTGTGCGAAATGTTCGAAAGTAGTAAACAAAAGATGTCCCGGCTTAATGTGTGGGAATTGTAATAAGTGGTATCACGCGTCATGTGTTGATTTAACAACCGAACAACTTAGTGCCCTGCAATTGGCACCATCCGTTGTATGGAAATGCGGCGCGTGTTCGGGTACCGCCAAGCAAAAACGTCTTTCTTGCATTCTGCCAGAAAACGAGGACGATGAGGGCACAGATACGGAAATATTAACAAATAATGTATCTGCCCAACTCCTAGCAGACATAAGGAAGGAAGTACGTGAGACTGTACGATGTGAACTGCAAGCTACGCTGCAATTTCTCTCGGATAAAATAGACGACTATGAAAAAGATATGGAAAGCATGAGAAGCAACACCGAAGAACTAAAAAATCAATGCTACAATCTAAAAAACCAATTACAACATCTCACTACAAGGAATGAGGCACTAGAACAGAGGCTATGTAGTATCGAACAATCCCAATTGGCAGATCATATTGAAATATGTGGGGTGAAGGAAGATGAGAAAGAAGACCCTCATGAGGTATGCAAAAAGATATGCACTGTGTTGAAGTTAAGCCCCGATGCGATCATTAAAGCGTACCGTAAAAAGAGTCAAAATAAAAAGGCTAACGTAAACAAACAGGCTAGCGTACCTACAATAGTTGCCTCGTTGCGTGAAGGTCACCGTGAACAGTGGTTGATTGCATCCAAAAGTCAAAACATTACAGGAAAAACAATTGGCTTGAACGACGATAGCAAAATATACGTACGCGAGTTACTAACTCCACATACGGCGTATTTGCTTTGGAAAACCAAAACAAGCCTAAAAGAACCTGGATTCTATCGCTACGTGTGGTGCAAAAATGGAAACATCCTCGCACGTAAGGTCGAAAATTCCAAAGTGTATACCATCAGATGTGAAAATGATATCCAAAAGCTTTTAGAAAAAAATGGAGATGCGCAGAACTCCTAATTCTCAGAAAAGTAGGGAGATAACTATCTACCTACCTACTTTAAGTGCCTACCATTACTCGCGCAGAAATGGATGACTCATACTCGCCCTCATCAGAACACAGCCACTACAATTGGAATTCTTTTTTAAGCAATGTAGATATACAGAGTTACAATAATATAAATATACTACATGTAAACATACGCTCCATGTTAAAAAACTTTGCCCATATTGAGTATCTAGTAAAAACAAGCCAACGAAAAATCGATGTCTTAGTGCTCACGGAAGTCAACATCAGTGATAAATGTAAAAGCCTTTTCCAACTAAATAACTACGAGATGCACTCGGAACTACGATTGTCGAGAAAGGGAGGCGGCGTAATAGTGTATATTCATAGCAGCTTGTGTTTCAGTAGGGACTTGGCACCTACGATTTTCTGTGAGTGCGTTGTGGGTGAAATAAAAACGTCATTTCAATCTAGTGTAGGCATATGTGCAGTGTACAGGCCGCCCGACCTAAACAAAAACCTATTCGTAGAAGAAATATCACGCGTAATAGGACGGTATCCAAGTAAGTACTCATATGTGTTATTAGGTGACATAAACATTAACTTGTGTGAACTTTCGCCGACTCGAGCGCAATACCTAAAAAGTTTGTGTGAAAAAGGACTGGAATGTGGAATAACCCAGTACACACGGATCGAAAAGAAAAAAGACAAAATTACAAGCTCATGTATTGACCACATTTTTACGCGTACAACCAACTACAGAGACGTACACACTGCTGTAGTAAAGTACAAAATAGCTGACCACTTTATAACCGGCTGTATTTTAGTACATAATTCGAATGTTCAGTCTCCAACAACTAGATTTAAAAATATTATAGACAATAAGAAATTGCTATGTGAGTTACAAAAAGTAGATTGGAATTCCGCTCTAAAGTTAAAGAACCCTAATGATATCTTCAACTTCATCGTACAGAACTATAATCAAGCCTATAATATGTGCACAAATAAATGTAAAATCATAGTAGGTAAACGGCAAGAATGTAAATGGTTAAATGAACGCATGTCGTATATGATAAAAAAGAAAGAAGAACTTTTGAAACTATGTATCCAAGATGAAAATGACAAGTCTAAAATATTACTGTATAATAAATACAGAAATAAAACTAATAAATATATAAATAAATCTAGAAATAAGTACATTAAAAAAGAGATCACTGAAAATTTTAAAAACTCTAAGAAAGTATGGGAAATTATAAATAACATTAGTGGTAAAATTTGTAATAGCGTTGACGAACTAATTACCAAGCACTTTAAAGCAGATTTAACATCAGTATGCGAATCATTTGCCGAAGGTTTTGATAAGAATGTCAAAAGTATAATACACAATTGTAAAAATAAACTACTAGATCAATCAATGTATCAGACAGAATCAAACTTGTCAATGAGGCTCAAGCAAGTTAGTAATGATATTGTTTTTAAAATATTGATGCAATTAAATAAAAAAAAGAGCCCAGGTACAGATAACATACGGGTAAGGGATTTGCTATGTATAAAATCGGAAATCACACCAGTAATTACTCATTTAATTAATGCATGCATTGCCATGTCTTCGTTTCCTGATGAGTTAAAAGTAGGTATAATACGACCTATACATAAAAAAGGCACTTTCAAGGATGTTAACAACTATAGGCCCATCACGATATTATCCTGTATTGATAAAATAATTGAGAGGTACTTCACAAATGAGATAACAAACTACTTAACTACAAATCAAATTATAAATAATAAACAATATGGGTTTCAAAGAGGGCGAAGTACAACTCAATTACTATCAAACTTTGTGAATGAGGTCAGCCACCACCTGAACAACCGAATGCAGGTGGTGGTTGTCTTCATTGACTTCAGTAAAGCATTCGATACATTGGAACACTGTACACTGTTTAATAAGCTAGAACGAGCTGGTATACGGGGCCCTCTACTGGACTGGTTTCGAAACTATCACAATGACAGATATACGCTGGTCAGAATAAAAGAATGTTATAGTAACCTTACTCCCACTGAACAAGGAACAGCCCAAGGATCAATCATAGCGCCAACTGAATATCTGCTGTATGTCAATGAAATGTGCAACCTCTTCAGGGAGGGCTCGGTATACCAGTTCGCAGACGACACCTGCTTGGTGACATATGGGAGGAACTTGTGTGAGGCGCAGGTGATAATGCAACGCAATTTTGATATAATGTGCAAATGGGCACATGATGTAGGCTTGATTATAAATACAGATAAAACAAAAGTAATGCACATCCGTTCCCCATACATGGAAGTACATAATACTCCTAACATAATAGCACATGATCACCTGTGCCTACATAACGGGCCAAGCACATGTATTTGTCCATCTCTGGAGTTAGTAACTCAACACACTTACCTAGGCTTAGTCATGGACCATTATCTCAACTGGGCACCTCATATAGAACATGTGTGTAACAAATTAAGATCCCTACGTGCAAAATTCACAATATTAAAGTACAAGGTACCTTATCACACATTGAGATTGTTATATTTATCATTAGGAGACTCTGTTATTAGTTATGGCCTAGATAGTTACGGGAGAACTTACAAAACTTATATTGAACGTATATATAAATTGCAACTTAGTATTCTTAAAACTATTGTCCATAAAAGTGTATGCACTAAATTAGAAGATAATGCCTCATTGTTTAAGTATTGTCGTGTAATCTCTGTGTTTGATAAAACTAATATGCAAATTGTAATTAATGAACACAACAAATTAAGTCAATTAATATCAACAATTAGAAATGAAAAGTTAAGAAAGTTAGAGTATGTACCTAAATATGTATTACCGAAATATGTTAACGTATATGGCGCGCGGACGTGGGAATATATGTTACCGAAAATACTAAACGATCTTCCAACCGAGTTGCTAGAACGCATTTTAGGCAGTAATTCTAAACAATGCAAAAAACTGCTTTTTCAATATTATTTGAGTATGCGGTGTGATCCGAGCAATACCTAGATAGTAAAGAAAATATATATGTATATATGCTGCATGCGAGCGATAATATGCGCACCACGCATAAACCTTGCTAGGTTTCAGTGGATGCGATTGTCCTAGATAAGATACGATGTATGTAACTTGAATAAATACTTAAAAAAAAAAAAAAAAAAAGTTCCCTAAATATTCCTAAGACCCACAGATGGGTTATTTCTGTCCCAAATGATCTATTTTCATGCTTAACCTCCCACTGGCGTTATATCTGGCCGGTTTCCATTTCTGTTGGTCCACTTATTTATACATACATCCTTGAAGACGAAAAGTAAATTGAGTAGACTTCTTTTGGATTATGAATGTTAAGAAAATGTCACGCTCCGGAGTCCGGACCCTCCATACCCCTGAGGGTAGGGTGGGACGAAACCATACCACCATAGAGATGTGACCTAAGGACTTCCACGTATCTATGGAAGTATTTATTCATCATACATAATTAAGTTTTGTTTGATTAAGTCACAATTATTCATGATGATGAATAATGTTAATGTTAGATGATTCCGTGCTTCGGAAGGCACGTAAAGCCGTTGGTCCCGACTACTATCTACGGATGTAGTCGTTAATGAGCCATGTCAGAGGCCTTTGCCGGCTCAACAACTCTGACACCAGGGTTTGTAAGGTCGGTCATCGACCTTGCAACCCACACGATATGATGATGATGATGATGAATTATTCATGAGTAGAAACTAAATTGGTGACTACTAGTAGAACAATAGTATTTATCGTACTTCGGAAGTTATGTAAGCTGTTTCTTTGAACTGAACTATCTTACTTACTGGCAGTTGGTAGTGACCATGTCTTCTATGCCTATTTTTTGAAGTGAAAACTTCTTTAGCGGCGCTTGGCACTTTTTTAGATGGGTAAAAA
Source organism: Athrips mouffetella (assembly GCA_947532105.1). Lineage (NCBI taxonomy): Eukaryota > Metazoa > Arthropoda > Insecta > Lepidoptera > Gelechiidae > Athrips > Athrips mouffetella. Next base: position 16,015,455 of record OX383983.1, read on the forward strand.
ATGTTAAACTCGCGTCAGATGTCGCATCTCGCGTCAGATCCGTACCCTGATCGAAAGAGCGTCAACTGTCAACCGTATTGTTATTACAATACGGGTTTTTATTAAGTGACATCAAAGAAGTACGCGAGCAATGGCGCGATTGACCCTTACAAAAAGCATAATATTCCAAAATGCAAGTTTTCACTTCTGCCAGCACTCCCGGAGTGCATCCGGGATTGCTCTGTCGGCGGGGAATCCTCTTGGAGCTGCTGTGGCTCCCTGAGGAGGTTTCAAGCGCGGCCTGTGGCTACAGGCCGGTCGTTGGAGAGCCGCCCTCCGCGGTGCCAGCCCCCCGGGTGAGACTCCCTAAGGAGAGGCCCGGTGAGCGACCAGCGAGCGGGCGGTGCAACCCGTCCTTTTCTTTTTATAGTGGACTCCTCTGTTGATAGCCTTACTGGCTAACGTTAAGCCGTAGGTCCCGATTACTATCTTACCCTCATTTATCTATGTATATAAGAATGTAGTCGTTAAGGAATCATATCAGAGGCCTTTGGCGGTTCAACAACTCTTGACACCTGGGTTTGTGAGGTCGGTCATCTACCTTGCAACCCATACGATATGATGACTGGCGGTTGTGGAGCGGAAGGCTCGACGCAGAATAACAAAAAAAAATAAACCGCCGAAAAAAGTGAAAAGCAAGAAATAATAAATCTCTTTTATTTAACCTTAATAACAAAGTTCTTAAACGAATGTAAGCATACCCGAGTAATTTTGAGTCGGCGCCGCCGACGTGCATCACGCTTTACGTAATTAATTAATTTGCTTATTTGGCGCCGACCCAAAATTATTCGGGTATACTTACATTAGTTTAAGAACTTTGTTATTAAGGTTAAATAAAAAAGTTTTATTATTTCTTGCTTTTCAGTTTTTTCGTCGGTTTTTTTTGTTAAAAAGTTTTTATTTTACAATTTTTGGTGACTATAAATTTTATTTTCCCATCCCTATGGTAAACCGGACTACTCTGTAAAATGTTGTGCGTGGTCATCCAGAGGACACTTGGACGAAACAACCTCAGGACGCGAAACGATGACGTTTTACTCCTTACCCCTCTAAACCTGCACAAAAACTACCAAACGTCAATGTGACTTCAAATTTCGGAGAGGAAACATAGCTTTAAAAATGGTGAAATGTGCTGTTTTGTTTTGCAGAACTTATTGTAATCGAACCAGCAATATTTCTTTTCATCCGTAAGTGTATTTTATATCAATATTTCTGGTTATTTTCATAAAATTAATAAAATGCTTGGTGACAGGACTGAATAAAAAATAAGAAAAACATAAACATTTGAATGGAGAACGCTAATAGGTTCTTTAATAACACTTAAACGTAACTTTTCTTAGGGTTCCGTACGTTAATGGTAAAAAACGGGAAGACTCCACAATGTCTGTTCTGTTGAACCTTGATGGCTAGCTTGTGAAATCAATCGTCCGCTGGATATAGGATAGCTGTCGTCACGTTAAATTGCATGTGGCGCCAAAGGAAGGACATGAAGTAGATAGATAGATAACTCGTTTATTTTGTCTACAGACACACATACATAATACAATACAGAACAGAAATTAATGCGACAAGGACAATAACAACAGTTGGAGCAATAGAAAATACATGCAAGTAAGTACCCGCTTGGGGTATGTATGTGTGCTGCAGCAGTTCAAAAAAGGCCGTAGCTCAGCGCCGTTACTTGCTTTGCAGCAAGTCACTGATTTTCAGCTACCACCTTGAGAAAAAACGCGGCAGCGGTAACCACAAAAACAATAACAGCAGTGTAATGTAAAATAATAAATTGGAAATACAATGAATAATATGTGAGCATACTGGTAAAATATATTGTAATAAACTGAATACCTGAGTAAATGCCTATATAATGTATAATATATACAAAAAATAAACGTATAATAATATTGATGACAATATAAATATATATACTTACATATACCTAGACCAGGGTGTCCACAGCTAATGCCCAAAAAATTTCCCTGACTTTTCCCTGACTTTCCCTGACCATTTGCAAAAATTTCCCTGACCAATTTTATTCATTTTAAAGAAAAATAAAGTATAAATGAATATATTTTCGAAAAAATGTTAAGACCAAAAACAATGTCATAATGTAGGTCACTCTTTGGAGAAAAAAAAAATGCCTGAAAAATAATGCTTCAACAGTCTGGATTAAGGGGCTGATAAGAGCTAAATACGCTTCACTAGAGCAGGTTTTTAACGAAAAGTGATGTATATAGGGTGACTTTTAATTAGTTCTTGATAGCAAAGGATATGCATGTACTCATGATACTGAACAACTTTTCCCAAGGAACATAGGTCGAAATAAAAAAAAACAAATTTGACTTCCCATACAAAATGCGCTATTAGCTGATGCAGTTTCTATGGGAGGTCAAAACTTGATTTTCGTATTTCGACCTATGTTCCTTGGAGAAAGTTGTTCAGTATCATGAGTACATTCATACCTTTTTCTATCAAGAACTAATTAAAAGTCACCCTATATATGGCCGTTAAAAAAAAAAATTGATAATTAAGCATCTTTACAATAATATGGCCGAATCAGAAACTCGATTAAATATATTTTGTACGCCATAAAAAAAACAACCTACCCCTCTTTACCTCTGATTTTTGCTTTTAAACCGTTTTTCTTAAGTACCCATTAATCTATGATACCAAAACTTTTACACATTATTCAATATATTATGCGTAATAATACAGCTGTTTAATAATTAACATTATGGGTACAGATTTTGAGAATAATGCAGAAATGAGCGAAAAACGTAAAACAACGCGAATCCGCTCCGTTCTAGCACGCGCATTATGCCCTTTGTTAGAAAGGGAGGTAACTCAGCTCTTATCAGCCCCTTAAGAGTTCAACTAGAGCATGAATTACAGGAGTAAATAAAGGATTTCACTGAACCAAAACTATTGAAATTTATAAAAATAAAAAGGAGTAATCTCATTATTGTGACCACAAATTATGCCTTATTGTAGGTCACTCGGAACCTGGAAAAAAATGCTTCAATAGTCTGGATTAAGAGTCAGACTAGACACTAGTCACTAGAGAATGATTTATCCCTTATTTTACAATCACTGGGACATTTTGGAAAGCAAACTCTAAATTCTTAATTTTTCCCTGACTTTCCAGGTGGCTCCTCGATTTCACTGACTTTCCCTGACCACCTTGAGCTTCCCTGACTTTTCCCTGACTTTCCCTGATTTTCAAGAATGTGGACACCCTGCTAGACAGATAAAACATCATAGTTTCCATAAGTAATGAAGTAAAATATAAATTCTTTATTTATAATGCCGTGTGAGGTATCAAATGAAAGTGCTTAATTTTCACGTTTAAAATATAGGTTGTATGTGTAGTTTTTCAGATTTGGATATTGTGTTTAAGCTTTATTTATTAGTTTAGTCCAATCTCACAACCCCAGCACATCGGCTGCTATAGTTCGTACCTATAAAATATTTAATATTACATTTCAGATTCCCAACTGAACCTTCGAGGAAAAGAAAGTGGGTTGAAGCGGTCCAAAGAGAAAAAACGTGGATACCCACTAAATATCATAGGATATGTAGCATGTACTTTGAACCCGAATGTTACAAAGAGAATAAAAAACAACGAAAACTGTATAAAGATGCTATTCCCACATTCAATTTGCCGGAATTTGAAAAACAACAATGTTGTTCTCGAGATGCAGTAACGGTCGAAAATGAAGTAGACTTGAATGACCCAAATGTTTCAAAAAAAGATAAAACTAAATTGATCTTTGCCACGCCAGTTCTTAATTTAGGCTGGGTCACTTTTGTATGGGAAATAAATAAAGTTGCTTTATTGTATTGGTATAGTGATATTATGTTGTTTTAGGTTGGGAAACATAAAAATAGGCAAAAAAAGCTTTAAGGACCATTCGGTTGATATTGAATTTTTAAAAAGTTGCGCTTCAAAAATGTTGAATTAAAATGTTGAGTTTGCAAAAAGTTGAATAACCAGTTTAGGTCGTTTACGCTCTTCCTACCCCAATAGGGATAAAGGCTTGATTATATGTATGTATGAGTATGAATAACCATTTCCCAAAAAGTTGACTTCCCAAAATGTTGACGTTTTTTTCCCCGGGACTGAAATTTTTGAGTTCCCAGGACTTGGAAAAATTTTCAAAGGAATTTTCAAAGGAATGTCACTATTTATGTGTTGAGACATTATTTAACACAAAATCATAATCAGAAAAATAAAGCAAAGGTACGAAATGAAAGGTAGATAATCTTGTAATAAAATAATATTTATTTTATCTTAAAAACTATAAGGGTTTTTCAGTAAATTCATTTTTACTATGTGGTTTTTAAATAGCCTCTGCCCGTGTAAAGGTTAAGAAAACATCATTCACTCTATCATTCATTCGTTATCGATTATCGACAAGGGTACAACACTGTCTATTTTACGTCATATAACCCGCATATTTAAAGTGTCAAAAATACACAAATAGATTAGGAAGCGCGTACTATATTTATATTTGTTCGGGTATTATCTTTTTTTTGTGGGTAGACAGACAGGAAAGTGGAAACATCTAAATTTTGCTCTCCTTATATTTTAATTGAAATAAATAGAAAAGTACTACTTACATGTCTTAAATCATTTGCATTAGCACAAATTGACTGTGTGGTGAGAGCGCTTGGTACGTTTCATAGCGGATCTTCAGCGGGCCTAGACGGTATACGGCCTGGGCACTTAAAGGAGCTGACTTCGGTTTCAGCAGGAGATAATGGCCATAAACTTTTGGATTGCCTAACAAAACTATGCAACTTCCTGCTCAGTGGCTTGCTAAATCCGGAGGTTTGTCCATATTTATATGGAGCCAGTTTATGCGCTCTTTCTAAAAAAGATGGAGGCTTGAGACCTATAGCTGTGGGTAGCACTTTTCGTCGCCTGGCGGCTAAGCTGGGTTGTCGTGCAGTGAGAGAGGAGTTGGCAGAATACCTTTGCCCACACCAACTGGGATTCGGTACGCAGTTGGGTTGCGAGGCGGCGATACATGCTACGCGTACATTCGCTACAGGTCCGGAGAGCGCTGGGAATGTTATAGTCAAACTTGACTTAAAAAACGCATTTAATTCCGTAGAGAGAGACGTGTTGCTGGGCGAGATCAAGGAAAAAGTCCCATCCCTCTATCCCTTCCTATTCCAAGTTTATGAATCCCCTTCCTTCCTTTACTACAACAATACTCGTATCCTTTCCCAGGTCGGTGCGCAGCAGGGAGATCCACTTGGACCTCTAGCTTTTAGCTTGGCGATTCACAAGGCGATTTCGGAGCTTAAAGCACCTTTAAATATTTGGTATCTGGATGACGGAACCATCGGTGGAAAGCCTGAGGTTGTCGAAAAGGATCTGCGTCATTTAGTACCACGCCTAAAAGAGCTAGGGCTAGAGGTAAACACTAGTAAGTGCGAATTTTTTCCCTGCTGCCCCGAGTCCCGTTCTTCCTTTCCTATTTTCTGTTCCCTTCTTCCAGGGCTTAGAGAATTGTCTCCAGAAACCTTCAGCCTTCTTGGCTCGCCAGTTTTCGCAGAAGGCATTCCGGAAGCTTTCGAATTGCGTAAACGTTCTCTTCTTTCAGCCAAGGACCGTTTAAAAAACCTTTCCGCCCATGTTGCCCTGGTCTTGCTGAGAATGTGCTTCGCCATTCCTAAAATGACCTACTTGCTGCGAACGTCTCCTTGTTGGCTGTACCCGGGTGAAATAGTCTCCTTTGATGATGCCCTTAAAAATATTATGGAAGATACCCTGAATGCCCGACTTGATGGCGACCAGTGGCTCCAGGCCACTCTTCCCATTCGGCACGGAGGGTTGGGAGTACGTTGCGTAGGGGATGTGGGCCTGTCGGCTTTCTTGGCGTCGGCGCATGGGGTTGAGGACCTGGTCACTGATATATTATCAATAGATGGTGACAAGGTGGTCATCCCTTATGCTGCCGATGCCCTGTCAGTTTGGAGGTCTCTCAACCCAGACGCTCTCACCCCAACACTCTTGGAAAGCCAGCGCGCGTGGGATGAGGTCGGGGCCAAGAGAATTTTCAGCTACCTACTGGATAAGACGGTGGGGGTTGACAAGGCCAGACTTAGGGCCGTATCGCAAGCGGAGTCAGGAGCTTGGCTGCATGCACTGCCTTCTCCGCATATGGGTACCTTCCTCGATAGCGACTCGCTGCGGGTGGCTGTGGCTCTCCGCCTGGGCTGTGATGTTTGTGAAAGACATCTATGCATCTGCGGTTCTACGGTGGAGAGCAATGGCCACCACGCATTGAGTTGCTGTCGTTGTTCTGGGAGGTTCCCACGACACCATGCCCTAAACGACACTATCCGCAGGGCTCTTATCTCAGCTAACGTCCCGTGCGTACTGGAGCCCCCGGGTCTGAGTAGATCGGATGGAAAGAGACCTGACGGTATGACTATGGTTCCATGGGAAAAGGGAAGGTGCTTACTGTGGGACGCCACGTGCGTCAGCACCTTTGCCGCCTCGCACCTTGGTCGTACCGTCAGAGAAGCTGGAGCTGCTGCTGAGAGCGCGGCGGTTAGGAAGCGGGACAAGTACGCTGCGTTGGAGACAAATTATGTCTTTGTACCATTTGCAGTCGAAACCGCGGGCTGTTGGGGCAGTGAGGCCAAACATTTTGTCGCCGAGGTCGGACGGCGCCTTAGAAATAAGGGTTGTGACCCTCGCTCCGGATCATATCTGGTGCAAAGGTTGTCCATTGCCATACAACGTGGCAATGCTGCCAGTGTCATGGGCACCTTTGCACCAGGGATGGCGAGGGGTGGTTTGTTTAATTAGGTTCTTTTCTTTTCTTAAGTTGACGATGTTTTAACATTTATAATTCTTAATAAATTAAACACAAAATTATATTAAATAAAAAAAAAAACCTTTTTGTTCTTCACATGTTGTCCACAAATAAATTGACTGTTAACTACCTATTTCTCAAATTTAACACACTGCCACATCACCAAACCATGGACAGCACTGCAAAACTTGTTCAGAGCATTAAAAGAACTCTCCGCCTGGTTTGAGTCCCGCATGTCAGAGTTTGAGCAGAACCAGCAGCTGGCCGCTACAGCAGGTACACCTACTGTTAAGAACTTGTCCGCAGACTATGTCATTTTCAAAGGGCTCGTGTGGAAAGCACTTGAGATGCTCAAGGTGCAGCTGGCCCTTGTAGTCAATGGACTGGACAGAGTGGAGACACATTCGCGTCGGAACTCTTGCTTCATGGCGTGTCTGAGGAGGACACAGAAGATCTTCCCACAAAGGTCCGGAAACTGATAACGGGGCAAATGAAGTTATCAACCTTGAGTACAGATGCGTTAGAGGCTTGCCATCGCCTTGAGGCCAAAAAGGACAAGGCTCGCCCTATTTTAGTCCGCTTTGCTGCTATGAAGGACCGGGCGGCAGTGTGGAACGCCAAGACAGCTCTCAAGGGCACAAAAATCTCAGTGTCGGAGTTCCTGACCAAGACAAGGCAGGAGGTCTTTGTCGCGGCTAGAAAACACTTCGGGATCAAGAATTCGTGGACCTCGGATGGCGCGATACTGATTCTTCTGCCGGATAAGCTCAGGAGAAAAGTAACAAGCATGACCGAGCTTATGGAGCTAACTGCGAAGTTTCCGCCGAGTAAATAATAGGTTAATCCATCTCCTACCGGTTATATAATAGGTTAATCCATCTCCTAATTCAGAATTCAAATTGTCAAACAAACATCAAACGATTTCGAGTAAATCACATGTTTAACTTTTGGTAGTACTGGAACACCCTTTATATGAATTTTCAAAGATCAATAGATACTACCGTAGGATACTTGCATGGAGATTTTTTTAATTTCCCAACACATGTTCCTTATGGATTATTGTTCAGTTTAGTCTACTGAGCAAGCCCTTTCAGTTTTTGGTACACCCTGTGTACTAAATTTTATTCAAAACATCATAAAGAATATCCAGTCAGGTAGACAACCAATCCAGGAGTAATATTATAGAAAATTTTAATAAACTCAATGGAACCAATTTTGGGTAAATCACATATTTACGATTTGGTGGTACAGGAACACCCCTTATATGAAATTACACAGATCATTTGATACTGGCGCAAGATATCTTACATGGAGATGCTTGGTCATGCAAAGTTTCATCAAGATTCTATGAGCCGTTTTTGAGAAAATTACAATTTATCATTTTCGTTGTATGACAGCTACCCTCAAAATGAGAGCCAGCCAGAAACCACTTAGAACCCTTCGATGGATTTGCATAAAACTCCTAAATTCCAAATATGGTGTCAATCGGACCATTCGTTTAGCCGCTAGGTCAAAGCGTGACGGACAGACCGACCGACCGACGGACCGACCGACGGACGGACATTTTTGGGAGACTTGCTTTTATGATGTATAAGTGATATAGAACACATTTTTGAGAAAATTAGAAAAACTTTTTTTTTTCACGAATACAATACCTTTCTCGCTCCGCTCGAAAGTAAAAAAGTAAACATAAAGAAAAGTAAAATCGACTGCCTCACCCAGTCGACTTCTAGCGCCACGTTGCATAGGTACCTAGAGTGCGGAGTGTCACAGGCCTGACACAGGGCAAACATTTGTATTTGATCTATTTAGTCTGTAGTATCTATAATACATGGTTCTCTTTCATTCATTTCAATCTGGTGGGACGTACACACGACTGCACATCGGTAGAAACACTTTTGGACCTTATGGCATGGTAATAGAGTTGAAAAAGTTTCTACCGACAAGCGGTTGACTGTACATACAGCTACTTGTCGGTGGAAACACTTTGACCTTGAGCGGGTCTCTGGTCACAGAATTCATAATAGTACTACATACAGAACGGAAGCTCTCCGCCTCCCACCAATCGGAGTACCTCAAGTGCGCGCGCATCACCCCGCGGGGCCCTGCGCGATATCTCGTCCCATTTCTCGTCCTGTTGCCACGCGATATGCAACGCTTGCAAAAGTTGAAAAAAAGGTGCGTGGTTGTGCAGTTTACGGTTGTCTTTCGACTCTCCAAGACAAAGTAAAATTTGGAATAAAGTTAAACAATAATAAGAAGCAATTATTATGGAATAAACACCATAGAGTTTGTGAGATTATTTCAACGTGTGTTTGTTTGTTTTAATTGAAATTCGATTACTAAATACAACAAAGTGAGGTTATAAGTCGTTTGTGAATTGTGTAAGTCGCTTTATAGTCGAACGAAAAATGTGCAACTCGAAACTGTAATAAAAGTATAATGCTAATGTTCTGTTATCTACGTTTTCTAGGGTAGGTGTTTTCTAGATACCATCAACCCTACACTCACACATCTTTAACCCACCCACACATTTGCGCGTGTAAAAATGACAGCTGTCACTTTTGAGCCCGATTGTATGGAGCTTCCGAGGTGTGCTCTGGTTTCGGGCGTTTCTAGCGTAGCGCTGGTTCAGCTTATACTGGTTTTGTTTCTACGTGCTTGCTGCCGTGCGTACGCTGACAAGTGATCGAACCATGTCAATAAAGGCACTTCACTCTAGAGGATTTTAAGTTAGTTTACAATGCGCGCAACGAAAGAAGAGCCCTGTCGGATCACGTGGTTAACCTGCGCAGTAGACGGTTGGCGACAAAATGGCCTGCGAACCACGGAGTAAGGAAGGAGCTGGAATTTTTGTACGACACGAAGCGTGACAGTGCGCGGGGGTGAAGATTGAGTCACGGGTTGGCGGGACATAACTAGACTCCACCTACTTATGTAAAATCCATCTAGTGGCAAATAGTGAAACTACTAGCACTTTTTGTCCTTACGCATTTTTTGGTGGTACTGCTATACTCTACTAGATGGCGTAAAAGACACTATACTACAAAAATAAATTGTTTATACAGGGTGTTAATTTAATTGCGTGCCATAGCTCGCGGGTTCAGTATCAGTATCTGAACGACTTTCCCAAAGGAACATAGTTCGATAAAGGACATAAATTTTAGACTTCCCATACAATTGTGTTAGTCACTCAGTAGGTATGGAAAATCCAAAAATATTTTTTGTTTTTCGACCTATGTTCCTTGGAAAAGGTTATTCAGTCACTGATACGGATCTTGCTCCAGAGCTATGGCTCGCAATTAAATTATAACCTGAGACTAAGAGCGGGCAGTCGGTAACCCTTCCTCGTTGCTTATGAAAATAGCGACCAATCTATACGTACTCGTATAATAAAATCGCGAACTCGGCGAATCTGTAAGCTAAGCTACAAAAACTGTGTATTTTTGACAGGACGGGTCGAATTGATAACCTCTTCTTTTTGAAGTAGATTAAAAAGTTAAAAGTGGTGGCAGCTTAACACGTTATGCTCCCTCTATCTATATGAATATAGAGCCAACTATATTGATTTGAGAATTCAAAAATAACAATAGGTATTCATTTGTATACCTACTTAGTAATCAAATTAAAAATAAGAGGCATTCCGCTATTCCTACTATGAGAAGTAGGTATGTTGTTCACGATTTTGTTTGCGATGAGGTAAGGTTGCTGACTTCCCGCTCTCTATCTATGTTTATTGCCAAAGTTTAGAAGATGGTTCGGTAACGATAAAGGAACACAAAAAAATATTTGAAAAACCCTACATAAAAAAACGAAATCTCCTTGTCTAACTAAAACTTGAAATTGAAACTAAACTAACGCAAAAAAGAAACAGTTTCAGTTATGTATGTGCCTACCTAATCCACTGATACTTGCGCGCTGGTTTGATGATCTGGGTCATTGCGCTACGCGTTAGTTTAGTTTCAATGAAGTTTTATTTTTTTATTGTGTTCTTTTATCGATACTGAACATCCACTTAGCTATGAAAATAGCGATAATAATAGCGATAATAATTGAGAAGGTCATACTCAATCAAATGCTTTCACACTTCAATTGAAATAACTTACTGCATGACCATCAATTTGGTTTCACGAAAGGGCGCAGTACAACGGATGCCGGGACTGCACTTTTAAAATACATCTTTTGCGCGTGGGAAAAATCTGAAGATGCTATTGGTATCTTCTGTGATCTATCCAAAGCATTTGATTGCGTAGATCATAGCACATTGTTGCTAAAACTTGAACATTACGGTGTTAAGAATAATTCACTTAAACTACTTAGGTCATATTTGGAAAACAGGATTCAAAAGGTACAAGTAAACAGGACGAAATCACTGGGATCTGTTGTCAAAATTGGCGTACCTCAAGGGTCCATATTGGGGCCATTTTTATTCCTTATTTATATTAATGACCTTCCTTCTGTGGTGAAGAATCTGTCAAAGATTGTGTTATTTGCTGATGATACTTCATTAATATTCAATGTAAGTAGGAAATCACAAAATTATAACGAAGTCAATGATGCACTTCGACAGATTCATGCATGGTTTACTGTTAACAATCTAGTCCTAAACGCCAAAAAAACTAAATGTATTAAATTTGCACTACCAAATGTAAGGTCTACTTCACATAACATAGTATTGAATAATGAACCATTAGATTTTGTAAATAGTACAGTTTTCTTAGGGTTAACACTAGACTCTAAACTTCAATGGGGACCTCATATAACGGCTCTTTCTGGTCGATTGAGCTCGGCTGCATATGCTGTTAGAAAAATCAGACAACTTACTGATGTAGCTACTGCAAGGCTGGTTTACTTTAGCTACTTCCATAGCATTATGTCTTATGGCATACTGCTTTGGGGCCGAGCAGCTGATATACATTCAATATTCGTTTTACAAAAAAGGGCTATAAGAGCAATTTATTGCCTGAAGACTCGTGATTCCCTGAGAGAACTGTTCAAGGAAATCAACATTATGACAGTGCCATGCCAGTATATCTATGAAAATATAATGTATGCTAGAAAGAACATTCATCAATTACCTAAAATTTGTGACAGGCTTAATTTTAATACTAGAAATAAGCATAAAATTGATCAACCATATACTAGATTAACTAAAGTCAATACATCTTTCGTTGGTCTGTGTATACGATACTACAACAAAATACCTGACAATATAGTGCAATTACCTGAGAGAAAGTTTAAAGAATTTGTAAAGCAAACGTTATGTAAAAAAGCTTACTATAGATTGGATGACTATATGAATGACAAAGAGGTATGGTGCTCTGATATTCCAGCGAAACACAAGAAACACATTGTAAAAAGCCGACTCTTAAAGTAGGCCGTGCTGCAGTGGTTTCTTGCCGTTTCTTTTACGCTGCCATAGCACGATCCGAAACGGCGTAGACTCGCTCTATTTGCATTGTATTCTGCATGACATTCAATAAGTATTCTGTAAAGAATCTACATTGAATAAAATTATCTGAATCTGAATCTATGGCACGTTATTAAATTAAGACCCTATATACTACTTACTTGCTGAAATCTGGAAGACGGTTCTTGAACTTAACTCTGGCGAGTTTGTCCACTGCATACTAGGTGGCGCTACTACAAACAACATAACTACAAACTACAAATATTTCTCCAAATAAATAAAATATTCACGATATTCACGTAATTTTTATCAAACTATTGTTAAAGCTAAAGCCAGAAATGTAAATTGAGTCTGTGGAAGTAAAAAGAAGGGGTGAATTTCGATCGTCTACAAATATTCCCAACACCATCTAGCGACATAAAGCAGAACTAATGTTACGGCCACATGCCTACAGTACATCGATAACAAATTTTATTGAAAAATCTTACTTACAAGTGACAAGAGCACACAACACTTCATAGTGGGAGTTGTTTTTCCAACTATTTAAACAATTTTTTGCAGAGCGTGTTTCGATGTGATCACTGGTAAGTTCAAAGAGGAAATAGCGTATGCCCCGCCCCCTTTCGTGACGTCATGGCTCAATTGATTGAATCACGGCTGGACTGATATCATCATCTCCTCTCCCCTTCTTTACTCCGTGCCTGCGAACTGTCTACTGCGCAGGTTAACCACGTGATCCGACAGGGCTCTTCTTCCGTTGCGCGCATTGTACCAACTTTCAAGTAACAAATTTTTCTTTATGAAGCAATAGATTTTTCTCTTTACGTAGGTAACCAAAACATGTTATTTGGATAATTTTATTCAGTTTCGTTGAATAAAGTCTAACCACTGTACTGCGACTAAGGTATGCCAGCGGCGAGACGGGGGGCCATCGCTCGTCCGTCATCGCTCACGGCGTGTACTAGTTCACTAGTTCTTGCTCTTTCCTTCTCACTCCCCCACCTCCCCGACACTACCTATACAGCGGCGCAGCGGTTGCGGTCAGACTATAAGCAAGAGGCTGAAAAGTCGGAACAGCTTCTTTAGGCGTAGGCCAGACAGCAGCGGTGCGCCGTACGGCACGCCTTCAGCGCACCTCTTCTGTCTGGCCTGCGCCGCGTCGTTCTCCTACATTTTGTATGCAAGTGATTTGAACAGGCGACGAGACGGCATGTCAAAGGCGCACTGTCGGTGCACCACCGGCGCACCGGCGGTTACGCCGGCGGCGCGCCGGAGGTGCATGCCGTCGCACAGCACAGTCTGCTGTGAGTGACGCGCCGGTTCAGACGTAGCACCCGAAGCGCGCCACGGGCGCAAACTGTGTGCGTTCGTAGCGTGCCACAGACACACCCGATGCGCGCCGCGCCCGTTCTATCTGGCTTGCACCTTAAATGTGCAACGCCACTGGCCAGCGAACCATCTATAGAGAAGTCATATCATATCAGCGCTGTGGCGCTTTGCCGCTGCAGTGTTATGCTGAGTTAGGGCCTATTTTGATTCAGATTTAATGTCTATTTTACGTTGTTAAATATTTTGTTGTGGATTTGTGCTGTATCCTTAATAAACAATTTATCTATCTAGAAGTGACATTTGTGGAATAAGAAGCACTCACTTGTTGCATTAATTACACCAACAGAGAGCCTCTCGCCTGGACATGACCTACCGAGACTATCACTGAGCGAAAAACTAACAAAAATACATTAATTTTTACTAAAATATTACTAAATCCGAGGACAACAAATGCCCTGTAATATCCATGAATTCATTTTTGTTGATGCAGTTAGTAAATATTACATGTAACATTTTTGTAATTTCAAGAATGTGTTAGTAATTTACGATGTTCAATACAAATACTGTTTTGTAATTATAACGGTGCAATAGTAAAATCGAAAATGGGGCCCTTATAGGTAATACTAAATGTTTTGTAATTTTAGGAGTACTGTAATAATATCGGAAATGATGACGTCATAGGTAAATACTAATTTTTTGTTTATTTTAGTGTTCATTTTGTAATTTTAATTAAAGTGTTTTAGTTTTAGTAAGTAGGTATAAGCAAAAACCCGAGATTTTGGGGATGATTCTAAGTTATTTTGCTCATGATAACAGATAGAATCGACTCGTAAAATCTCCTCGTACACCTCCGCCACAGCAAGCACGGGTTTTTTAATACCAACAACACAAATTACCAAAACTGAAACACTTTAAAAAAAATAAGTTTTCAATGAAAAACTCATTTAACTTTTATTAATAATTTTTTTATTAATAAAACTTATTCAAGTACACAAAGTTACACAAATAGAAATATCTTAAATATGGTAATATCTTAAAGATGGAAGGAACATCATCTGATGAATTTGAAAATCGATTTAACCACATCACACACTTCCACTGGCAATCGGCCGTGCCGGCGCCGTCTGAAGACACTTTTTCCTCGGTTCACTTCACAGTCATTAAGGAAAACAATCAAAAACCTAGATCTCAATCAAAACTTAGAGCTTCGTCGTTTTTTACAAGACAACCAGCTTGCAGCGCGTCTACACTCAAAATGGCAGATGCCAAGCGCGTCGCATGAGACGCAAACGCAGCACAAGCAAAACTCACGCTAGGTTTTAAAAATGGTTGCTTGAAATTACAAAAACGATTTAGTAATATTACTATAAGAATATTTTAGTAATTTCAAGCAAATTGTCTGTCAATACAAGGACGTTGTCATAAAAAAATACTAAAGTTTGTAATGTTGCCTTGTACTAAAACCACTTGCTGATAATAAAAAAAGAAATTTCTAGAAATACTACGCAGATTTGCAGGAATTACTAAACTTTAACAACATTTACTATGATTTGCGATAATCATTAAAATTTGTAATATTTTACATTTACTAAAACTGTATAATAGAAATTACATTTAGTAATACTAAGCCTTTGATAAAAAATTGTAATTATAGCAATTACAGCAAAACTTTTATAAGTAATACTAAAACTGTGTTTTTCCCTATATTACAAGACAGTTTTGTAATTTCTGGTGGAGTTTTTTTTCTCCGTGTAATCTGGAAGTATTTGAATAAATAGACTGACTGAACCTAGATCGGTCGGCCGGGTGTCAGAGATGTTGAGCCGCCAAAGGCCTCTTACACAGCTTATCAGTCAGGACTAACGGCTTAACGTGCCTGCCGATGCACAGAATCATCTAAATTTTCAGATAATCAGGTGATTCGTCCTACGCAAACTGGGCAGGTGGCACAAAGGTCTTTTTTGACAGTGTCCCCGACGGTAATCGAACCCAGGAGCTCCGAATCGAGGGCCGAGCAATTTAAAATGGATTTCATTGCTTCTAAAAATATTATAGGGACATCGGAACCCTCGGCGCGCGAGTCCAACTCGCACTTGACAGGTTTTTTTTATTTTGGTTAGGAACCCTAACAAAAAGTTCAAAATTGCTAAACATAAAGAAATTGTCTTGACTAATACGTACAATGGCAAATAATTTGATTAGATTTCCTTATCAAACTTTACATGCAACAGTCCAAGATTATAAAAATTATTATGTAATAATGATAATTTTTATAGTATAGTTACATATCTTAACATTTTGCAACTGTAATTATTATACAAGCTTAGATAAAAAAGTGATATAATTTAACTCAAATTATATCTGAAGACAATAAGAAACAAGAAGACCCTTACACTCTTTTGGGTTTAATTGGTGGAGACTATGTAGCATGAAAAATACACAAGATCAAAAGTAAAGTTAATAGAACAAGGTCAGGAGTAAAAGACGCACTCATACAAGCTCTTACATTTAAATGTCACAGGGCAGGACATATATATAGATACACTAACGACAGATGGACAAAGAAAGCCACAAAATGTAGAGGCAAAAGTAGAATTGGCAGGCCATACAAACGTTGGGCAGATGACATTATAAAAATAGCCGGAAAGGACTGTGGGGCACAGATCAGAAATAAGTCTAGATGACTCAAGTGTACCTACTTTGCGTGCCCAAACCCGTGGCCCAAACTAAGCTCAAAACGCTTAGTTTGCTTGTAATGGGCTTGTCATATCACCGAGAACTGTGACACGCTTCGTTTTCATACAAACGGCGGAGTTTGCGTTATCTTGACTTATTTCTGATCTGTGGTGTTGGGGGTGTTCTTGGATAGGTATTTAAAAAAATAATGTAAGTCTGCCTAGATCATTTTTCGATTTAGGGATCCGTTTGCGAAATATTAAGCTTGAAAGCGCAATATTTGTTGGAGTCAAGTGTCCCCCCCCCCCCCCACCTGCTGGCTAAACTGTTGTTATTGGAAATGTGAAAAAATCACAATAGTAGCATAAGTATATGATGAAATTAAAAGGAAAACTATCACAACTAAGTAGGCTTAACAGGATAATGAGCTATAGCCGAAAAACTAAAAATAATTAAAATTGCTATAGCAGTCAGGCGCTAGGACCTTGGTGAGGAGGAGGTAAAAAGTTTATATTAACGTTATGAAACACTTACTAAAAACTACGGAACCTTATACTGCGCGTGGCCCGACACGCACTTGGCCGGTTTTTTTTTTTTATTAATTATATGTTTTAAAAGGAAACTTGCTAAAATAGTATTGTAGACACCTAAACATTTTTATGTAAGAGTCAGATTCACATACAACTTGAAGACTTTAACATAGATTTCATGATTTTTGCTGAAATTCCAGAGATCTCACATAACTTGATAAGAAATACACCTTTGTACATAAATATTGACGTACTGAAAAGCTAGAAATGTCACGAAGAAGACTGAAAAGCTAAAGAGCATGTAATATTGGGTGTATGTAAAAATATTTGAAAATAAAATGTTTTGTGGTTGTTCTCATCATGTACATATTTTTGTTGTGAGAATGACCCATAACACAGCACCCATCATTGTTGCAGAGGTGGCTACATATGTATAACTTGGTGAATTTGACTTAACTGCAAAATAACATTTGATTCAAACACTCGACTTTCTTTACAATCATGAAAGGGTATGAATTATTTAAGTCACTGCTAGTAGTATAGATGGAGAACTGGCAATGGACCATGTTGACCCGTGTATAGAGCAATGAAACCACCCTAGTCCTCTCATGTTTGCTGTGCCCTTGCAGGGCATCACTTGTACTTATTTTATATTTGTAACATCTTTTACACCTGTGACTGCATTAAAAAAATATATATATGAAAATAAAGTTGTTAAGCCATTCTATCATTATTAACAGATCCAGGCGCATGCCAGCCAGCTGTGCATTGATAGGGGTGTAAGTGGTGGCGCAGCAAAGGTGTTGAAAAATCAATTGAAGTTGAGCTTTGTAAATGCAACACAGAGCTTTGTAAATGCAAAACACTGTGTTTGGTGTGGTATTATAGCTGGTAATTCACTGAACCTTACTATCTATCTATCATATCTGCTCTTGGATCTATGAATAATGGTATTAGAGCTTACTAAATTGGGTGGTATCACAGCCTCCATGCTCTAGTGGTTAGAGAGATCAGCTCTCGATCCCTAAGTCCTGGGTTCTATTCCAGACACTGTCAAACAAACCCTTAGTGTGACCTCCCCAGTTTTGTTAGGACATTGCAGGATGAATCACCCCATTGTCCGAAAAAGTTAGATGATCCTGTGCTTCGGAAGGCATGTTAAGCCGTTGGTCTAGACGGATGTAGCGATTAATGAGCCATGTCAGACGCCTTCGGCGGCTCAACAGCTCTGACACCAGGGGTTGTGAGGTCGGCCAACGACCTTGCAACCCACATGATGTGAATGAATGAAATATCTTAAATAAGGTCAAGCCTGTCATAGTTTATTTAGAAAGCTCACATACGAGAGGAGAGAGTGAAATTGTATAATGTGGACAATCAAATTAAAACCTGTTTGTTTTTGGGAAAGGTCTTAACATACCTGTACCTAGCCGACATCCAAAATTTCAAGATACAGATTAAAATTTTTTTTGAAATAAAAATTTCAACAATAATTTTACTTATCTTCTTATACAGCATACAAAATAACTCTGGCTGTGACTGTTAATGCGCAGAATGTGGGGGGAGCGAGCAATATGTTCATTGGCTCTCCACCTGTCACCTATGCGCAGAAAATAACCGTCATAGCCAAACTTATCCTGCGCAGGCAATACTTTAAAAATTTACTTACTTCTCACAGATTACTGCCTAGATGGATCACAAAACAATTTTTTAATAATGCACTATTGCGTCCCGCTAATGAAAACTTTTTCTCACTACCATGGGTTGGCTGGAAGAAATCTCTTTTAGAGGTAAGCCTGCCTTTGTAAATGTCCTTTTGTATGTAGATTTCTGAATGTGAATTTGTGCAATAAAGAATATATATAAAACAACACCGAATTCACTTCTGGCACCCTCCAGTCACTGCTATGGCACTCTCACTTCACTCCCTAGGGGTCATGCTTTGTAGTCGCAAGATAACCTACTTTAATGGTTAGTTTGACTTGGTTATTCAACCTAAAATGCACTTGTGGTAATTGAAACCTATTTACAACCAGTCGATGCTGTATTTAAATTTACAGCCAACAAATCCTCAAAATTTGTTTTACCTCTGTGTGGTAAGACATAGAATATTTATTTTCTAGAAAACTAGAAATCTTTGTAGCTTGAAACTTTGCACATAGGATAAGTATTGTAAGACCTTTACGCTAAAAAAAATAGGTTTCAATTCTACAGTACATAATATACAGTAGATATGGAACAGACTCCAACATATCAGTTGACAAGTATAACCGTGTTTACTCAGACGGATTTCTCCATTTAATGATGAATGTGTTAGTCTATGACCCGTGGAACCTCCTGTCGTCTGTCTACTGTTGTCAACCGTTTTGTGTGAATTTGAAGATGTGCGTAATATTTTAAATAATATAGCTATCGTCACTAATACGATGTTTTTATTGCGTTGATACGATCCATAACGGCTTTACAAATTGGTAGCAGAGCGCTAAAATTGCAGAAACATTTTCGCCAAAATTGAAAGCTGAAAAATGACTTTGGTGTATTCGACGTAAGAAACAAAAGTGAAGTGAAAATATCAAAAAATGGCTACTTTTCGTATCGAGCCTCTACAAAAAGATAATTATGATACCTGGTGTATACAAGCACAGGCATTGCTTATCAAATCTGAATTGTGGGATTATGCTAGTGGAAAAATAACGCTGGCAGCCGATGCGAAAGAAGAAGCGAAGTCAAGCTTCATCCAAAAGGACTTACTGGCCCGAAGTGAGCTACTTCTTTTAATCTCACCGTCTGAATTAAAGCAGATAAAGTCTTGCAATACTTCAAAAGAGGTGTGGGATAAATTAAAAGATGCGTATCAAAGCCAAGGACCAGCTAGAAAGGCCACTTTATTAAAACAATTAATTTTGAAGAAAATGGCTAATGATGAAGATGTAAGAGACCATTTAAACCAGTTTATGGACGTTGTAGACAAGTTGGCTAATATGGGTATTGACCTAAATAATGACCTACTCTCTATAATTATGTTGTATAGTTTACCAGCTACATACGAAAGTTTTAGGATCGCAGTGGAAACGCGAGACCAACTTCCTGCTCCAGAAGACCTAAAAATAAAAATTATAGAAGAAAGTGAGGCAAGGCGACAATCTACAAGCGAATCCAGAGAAGGTGCTTTGTTCAGCAAAAAGAACCTGAAGTGCCAGAATTGCGGAAAAAGAGGTCACCCAACAGAGAAATGCTGGAGCAAGCCTAAGCAACATAACAACACTACGAAAAATCCGAATTATAAAAAGAAAGGCGGTCATACGAGCTTAAATACATGCTTGTCATTAAATTATAAATTAAATAAAGAAGAGACATGGTGTTTAGATAGCGGTTGCACGTCTCACATGAGTGGACATAAAGAAAAGTTCGAAACACTTGAAAGTGAGAATGGATCACTAAAGTTAGCTTCTAACTCCCTAACTACAAATATCAAAGGAAAAGGGAAACTACCGATCTCAATCAATGACCAAAGTTATGCCTTACTTGATACTTTGTATGTGCCTGAGCTGTCAATAAATTTAATGTCTGTCAGCAAACTCACTGATAAAAACTTCACCGTTATTTTCAAAAGTGATAAAGCATATGTCAAAAACGAGGATGGAAGTACTGAGTTTACTGCTACAAAAGAAAATGGTTTATATTTCGTAAAACCTAACAAAAACGAAACAGTATATAATGTGACAGAAACCAAAATCATGAAATGGCACAAGAAGCTTGGCCACATGAATGAAACTGATATGAAAACAGCAGCAAACAAAGAGTTACTTTACGGATTAAAATTAAATAACCAAAGTTTAGGAGAATGCGAAACGTGCATTAAAGGAAAGATGACGCGATTACCCTTCTCCAAACATGAGCCAATTAAAACAAAGGAGCCGTTGGAAATCATACATTCCGATGTATGCGGTCCTATGCAAACCGAATCACTGGCTGGTTCTAGATATTTCGTAACGTTCATTGATGATTATACGAGATACTGTTATATATACTTCATGAAACAAAAAAGCGAAGTACTAACGAAATTCAAAGAATTTAAAAATGAAGCTGAAAACTTTTTAAATAAGAAAATTAAATTCTTACAATCCGACTACGGAACGGAGTACTGCAACAAGGAATTTGACGAATATTTGAAGTCAAATGGAATCCAACGCAGATTGTCATGTACATACACGCCACAGCAAAACGGCGTAAGTGAGCGGAAAAATAGATCCCTCTTAGACAAAGCGAGATGCTTAATGATTGACGCGAAATTTCCAAACGAATTATGGGCTGAAGCAATTTTTACTGCGAATTATCTCATTAATAGAAGTCCATCAAAGGCTGTGAATGGAGAAATTCCTCACACATTGTGGTTTGAACGCGCTCCATCGGCGAGTCATCTGAAATTATTCGGATCAAAAGCTTTCGTACTAAAGAAAAAACGAAGTGGAAAATTCACGCCGAAAGCCGAAGAAGGCATTTTTGTCGGTTACGCAAAAATAGCAAAAGGATATAGAATTTATATGCCAAATCTGAAACAAGTTATTGTAACTCGAGACGTGAAAGTTTTGAATGAGATATACTATGAAGGATTAAGCTCAAGCGTTAATACTGATGAATTTTTCGAAGCAGCTCTGCCGTCACCCGGAATATCTATGGATGAGCCTAGATCTGAAAAAGAAAAGAGACAAAATAATATTAAAATCAACAAAAAGAAACCAAAGAAGAAAAATAAACAGATTGAGGTATTATATGATAGAACAAATAACTCACCTCCACCGCTTCTGTCTAGAAATGTTCAAACAGAACAAATTCCAATCCATGATATTTCCACATTCTCAAATGATGATTTTCAAGATATAGATGATGATGTCCAGCAACAGGAAATCACAAATGAAAATTCTGTTGGTGAAACTTCGTCTCGTCCACAAAGAGAGAGAAAACAACCCCAGTGGATGAAAGACTTCATCACAAATATTACACAAGAGGATGAAGAAGAAGATGGAGAAATGGTATTAAAGTGCGACGAAATGCATGATGAAGAATGGCAAGAAGCAATTAAGGCGGAAATAAGAGCACATATCAAAAATGGTACCTGGATAATTTCTGAGAAAAAGGATGACATGAAAATAATTGATTACAAGTTGATTTTAAAAATTAAAGATGGCCCAGAAGGCAGCAAAAGGAAGGCACGATTAGTGGCGCGAGGTTACACCCAGCGTCCAGGCATCGATTTTGATGAAACTTATGCGCCTACTACAAGACTGAGCTCTATAAGAACAGTTTTAGCGCTGTCAGTCAAAGAAAATCTAAATCTATGGCAAATGGATGTCACAACTGCATACCTGAACGGAGATCTGAATGAACAGATTTTCATGAAAAAGCCGGACTATTTAGAAAAATATATAATTGATATTATGACGTCAGAAACAGATCCAATAGTTCTGGAGAAAACCAGAAAAATGTTAATGGACTGTACTAAGAAACGAGGAGAGAAAGTGTGCGAGTTAAAAAGATCACTGTATGGATTAAAACAGTCCGGAAGACAGTGGTTCCTAAAACTTTATGAGAAGTTACAAAGCATGGGATTTGTTGCATCACAAGCCGATCCCTGCGTGTACCTACTTGAAAAAGGGTCAGATAAAGTCATACTTACTGCATATGTTGATGATTTGCTCCTGGCATATTCCAGTGAAAAAGCATTGAATAATGTAAAATCCATGCTGAAAACTTGTTTTGAGATGAAAGACTTAGGACGACCGAAACAGTTACTTGGAATAAACATCGATATTCAGGAAGACACAGGCACAATAAAAATAAGCCAAGAAAGCTACATCAACAAATTGCTAGAAAAATATAAAATGACAGATTGTAAACCCGTTGCTACGCCAATAGAACCAAATCTGAAATTGGAAAAAGCGAATACCTGCAGCGAGCTCCCGTACCAAAATCTCATAGGTGGATTAATGTATCTTGCAGTAGCTACTAGACCCGATATTATGTATACCGTGAGCTACTTATCGCAATTTAATAAGAATCATGGTGAAGATCACTTTAAATATGCAAAGAGAGTGCTACGTTATTTAAAAGGTACAAAAGACTTGGGCATATTTTATAAGAAAACTCAAGATGAGCTATATGGCATGGTGGATGCTGATTGGGCTTCATGTACCATTGACCGAAAGTCATACACAGGATATAGTTTTGTTTTATGTGGAGGATGTATCAGTTGGGAATCCAAAAAGCAAAAATCGACAGCCATGTCAACGGCTGAAGCAGAGTACCTGGCTTTGACGGAGGCGGCGAAAGAAGCTATCCACTTAAAAATGCTTTATAATGATATCGCCAAACAAAAAATATCTGGCGTAATATTGTACAGCGACAGCCAGGCGGCGCTGGCCATATGTAAAAATGAAGTTCGCTCAAAGAGAACTAAACACATGGATCTTCGGATACATTTTTTTGCATGAATGCAGATAAATGCATGGACTAGATATGATATATCTTAGGACAGAAGATATGGCAGCTGATCTGCTGACTAAGGGCCTGCCGTATCCAAGGCTGAACAAGCTGATGCAGACGTTAGGGCTTCAACGTGAGGCGGCGTGTTAGTCTATGACCCGTGGAACCTCCTGTCGTCTGTCTACTGTTGTCAACCGTTTTGTGTGAATTTGAAGATGTGCGTAATATTTTAAATAATATAGCTATCGTCACTAATACGATGTTTTTATTGCGTTGATACGATCCATAACGGCTTTACAGAATGTTCAATTTACTTTCTGAAAATTTTAAACGATTTCTAAAATCTAGGTTATAAAACTAAGAGCTACGTGTAATTTAGAACGAAAATAAAAAAAACTCGACATGTGATGCGAAGCTAAAGACGTCAGGAATGCCAAAAATTCTGCATTACGAAATCGTAATTTGATATTTATGTACATAGCGACTTCTTCACAAAAAATTACACAAGCAGGTTATTATTTAGGAAATATATAATAATTTATTCATGTAAACAGGAAGATTTCATGCTCGGAACGGTGATGTAAAAATAAATAAAGTCAGAAATATGGCTACTCACAGAGGTTCCAATATGGAAGTCAACCATGATTTGAAAGCGTCTGGATTCTCGATGATCATGGTAAAACCACAAAACACGTGTCACAAAGTACAATCCATTAACAACGCACTCCTAGGAGATGGAAAAACTTAATAAAATTCACTGGAAATAGATTAAAATCGCGTTAGAAATTCACAACCTCTCCGCGTGTCATAATTATCTTTTCTAGACTATTTTTTTTTCTTAAAATGTTGCCAACTCTGCTAGTCAAAAAACATCAAAAATAATTAATGCTTGAGGCAAAGTGAGGCTCGTTTCGATAAGCTAGGTTTAGTTGTATTCGTTAGTCAATAATTTACACAAAGACAGGCTCGGCTCCTGCAGACAAATTCACATAATATGTAATGACGTCACTGACCTCTATATATACACGTACTTGTATATATAGAGGTCAGTGAATGACGTACTCTAAAATATCTCTGTCTCTCTGTCTGTTCGAGCTTTAAGGGCTGTATCGTTTGAATCGTAGTAGTTACGTGGTAACCTAAAATAAAGTAATCAAAATAAAATATACATGAATGGTACAGCAGCACTGCACTTACTTTCTCGCAACACTCAAGGAAAAACTATCAACCGCAAACTTGAATTTGTAATGCCATACACATAGTATGGAAATACAAACTTTTATTTACGTTTTTCCAAAAAAATGTTCGAATGAAATATACAGATCAATTCAGAATTCAAATTGCCAAACATCAAAACAAACAAATCTCAA
The DNA here is from genome assembly GCA_947532105.1 of Athrips mouffetella. NCBI lineage: Eukaryota > Metazoa > Arthropoda > Insecta > Lepidoptera > Gelechiidae > Athrips > Athrips mouffetella. The sequence continues at coordinate 16,040,122 of OX383983.1, forward strand.
ACGATTTCGAGTAAATCACATGTTTAACTTTTGGTAGTACTGGAACACTCTTTATATGAATTTTTACAGATCAATGGATACTACGATTTTTTTAATTTCCCAACACATGTTCCTTATGGATAATTCTTCAGTTTAGTCTACTGAGCAAGCCCTTTCAGTTTTTGGTACAGCCTGTGTACTAAATTTTATTCAAAAAATCATAAAGAATATCCATTCAGGTAGACAACCAGTCCAGGATTAATATTATAGAAAATTTTAATAAACTCAATGGAACCAATTAGGGTAAATCACGTATCCCCCCAATATTTATTTTTATTTTGTATTTACTTCTGTTTATTTACTGGCGCAAGATATCTTACATGGAGATGCTTGGTCATGCAAAGTTTCATCAAGATTTTATGAGCCGTTTTTGAGAAAATATAAATTTTTCATTTTCGTTGTATGACAGCTACCCTCAAAATGAGAGCCAGCAAGAAACCACTTAGAACTCTTCGATGGATTTGCATAAAACTCCTAAATTCAAAATACGGTGTCAATCGGACCATTCGTTTAGCCGCTAGGCCAAAGCGTGACGGACAGACCGACCGACCGACCGACGGATGGACATTTTTGGGAGACTTGTTTTTTATGATGTATAAGTGATATAGAACACATTTTTGAGAAAATTAGAAAAACATTTTTTAAAGAATACAAATATCTTTCTCGCTCCGCTCGAAAGTAAAAAAAGGGAATCCCCTACAAGAAACGTGTTTTTTTGGTGCTTTTTTGTTATAGCTGCATCGTTAAAACGAGAACACATGCATGAAAATGTGATATTTATAGTGCCTAAAGAGAGTAGTACGAGTATGTTCCTTGGCCTAAGTTTTAAAATAATAACAAATAATAAAAACGGTCAAGTGCGTGTCTATAGTATTTTTGGAAGCAATAAAGTCAATTTTCAGGACTGCAAAACTAAATTTGTTTGTAAAGGTTTTTTGCAGATTTCTGAAAAACTGTGCAACTTAGAAAGATCGTTTTATTTTTGCTGTAAAGTTGACATAAACCTCTGTCAACTGAAATTCAGATTTTTCCTTACTCAAACTTCGGAGATAAGGGGGGGGGGGAATGGTATTTTTTTTGACATTTTTCATCATAACTTGAAAACTAAGTAACTTAAAAAAATACAAAAATATAATTTAAAATGCACAAGTACTCGTAAAGCCCTTTCATATGATACCCCACTCGACCTAGTAGCGACAATTTGAAATTTGGCCCCCCCTATTTTGGCCCCCTTTACATTAATAATCATACTTTTTTCAAAAATTTTTCATGTGCAATAAAGTTGGGCAACTATATTCTAAAACTATTCCAAATTTCAGGTCGATAGCATAAGTGGTTGCTGAGATATAGAGGTGTGACAGACAAACGGACAGACAGACAGACAGACAGAGCAGCACCATAAGGGTTCCTTTTTTTTACCATTTTGGTATCGGAACCCTAAAAACTAATCAAGTGCGAGTTGAACTCACGCGCATTTGAGGGCGTACGCTGCATCAGGCGGGATCACGACTCGCAGTGCGCGCGCGTAGTAAATTCAGCAATATACTAGAGCATCATTAGCTAGCGCACGGCGTATGACCACGCACCGCGTGCTGAAGAATTCGTGGCGCGATCGCATTGCGCGTTCGCTCGGGCGTAAGTATTTGTTTTACAAAATTAGTCCTAGCCGCTACGTACAGCAAAGCGTTCAATCAAAATAGTACTGGTGGCGCTGCGTATGGCGCACTCGCAACGCGACGCGTATTTTGCTACGCAGTGGGTCCACGTCGCGCGATCACGGCGCGTAACTAGGCGTCGTGATCATGCCTGACGCAGCGTACAACCTAATACATTTCTGTGCGTTTGCGCGTCCATGATTAAGACGGTATTTTTACCTTAGTGTCTCACCCGGTTACCCTGGTAGGTATGTATGCCAGCAAGGAAGTGGAAACAAAAGCAGTACCTATAAGCTGAACTAGAGCTACGCTTTCAGGCGTTTGAAACCAGAGATCTGCTCAATGTCAAAGCGTTTCCACTGACGTGCGGCCGTGTGTATCTACCAAGTACGCTTCTGTGAATTTAAAATTTTGGCAATCAGTGGTTTCGCACTCGTTGTACTCGTTTTGTATGCAGTCCGGTGTAGGCCAATAATGCCGATCTGAAATCTCTAAGAGTAGAATAAGTAGCCAGGCCAGCCGGTTGTTTTTTACAAAATAAGTAGCAAAGTGCGAGTTGTACCTACTCAAAAAAATTTGGCATAGTTTGAGCCCACCGTGTATGTGAAATTATATTGAATGGTTAAAGAACCCCCAACGTTATCACACCATCATCATTTACCACGAGAAAGCGATATTTAAAGAAATATGTAACAAACAAGCAACAAATCAAAAACTCAACCAAAACGAACAAGGAAGGAAGGTAAGAAATAACTACTAAGTTTTGACCAAGTTAGACCTAAAATATTAAAATGGCAACTTAGTATATTATGTTTAGTTAGGCAATTGCAGCAAAGGAAAACACACCAGACAGCCCATGCACTAAAAAGTACTCTTGTACTTTTTACTTTTCGACTTGAGATGACGTTTAACTTTTATTTTTCATTTAGAGGCCTATTTTATGGGGCTTCGTCCGAGCCCGCTATGGGGGGCCTGCCCACGCCATCACACTGTCCGACCATAGAAAATATAATACACTAGTCCAAACAACGCGAAGTCGTCATGGAGGTTCCAGGTGGCGACCTGTGACTTATATATACTCTTTGGCGACCTGGCTGTCAGAGTTTTCAAGCCTCCGAATGGCCTCTGACTTGGCTTAACGACTGTCAGCATAGGCGTCTTCGTAAACGCTGACAGCTACAGCCTTCTCTATAAACGGCACTCGAGCCGCCACTACTTCATCGATTCTATTCATGTCTGAGATTGCATCATCTTTGTTGAAATGAAAATGTAAAAGATTACTAAATAAAACATCGTAATAAAGTCACAGTGTGGTTATTTAATATCGATAATATATAAAGAACATTATATGGTGCCGAAACCTCGCGTGGAAGAAAAATGCCGGACGACAAAATACCATCGGATTGTGCAAATATAAAGCCGCCCAAATACTTTGCAACGAGCGCCGACAATGTTGCAGTAACTTGGAAGCTATGGCTGCAGCAGTTCGATTGGTACTCAATAGCCACAGGTCTAGAAAAGAAAAGTCCAGAAGTCCAAGTAGCCACGTTTATGAGTTGCATTGGGCCGGATGCCGCCATCATTTATAACACGTTCGGCATGACAACCGAGGACGCTAAGAATTTAACGAAAATTAAAGAACGATTTAATAATCACTTCACCCCGAAGATTAACGAAACATACGAAAGATATGTTTTCAATCAAATCTCACAAAAAGAGGGACAAAGTTTCGACGAATTCGTGACTAACCTAAAAAGCAAAGTGAAAAACTGTGGCTATTCGACACTCGAAAGTAGCATTATAAGAGACCGAATAGTGATAGGCATTTCGAGCGATGCGACAAGGGAGAGGTTGCTAGCAGAAGATAACCTCACTTTGGAGAAATCAATTTCCATTTGCCATTCTGCAGAGCAAGTTAAAAACCACATGGAGTTGATGAAAACGCCGAACGCCGTACACGCAGTTACCACCTGTAACAGAAAAACAAAGATTAATAAGAAAAATAAGGAAGAACAATTTGATTGTAAGAGATGTAATACTATGCATGGGCGCAGATCATGCCCAGCATATGGCAAAGTCTGTAAAAACTGCAACAAGAAGAATCATTTCACCAAATGCTGTAAAAGTAAAAAAGTGGAAGTAATATTAGAAGAACATGACGATACCAGCGATTCCAGCGAGGAGGAAGATCCCAACACACTTAGAGTTTCTACAGTAGGAGCCGACATAGACACTGAAGACTGGTACGAGACAGGTTACCTACAAAATAAAATAAAGGTTTCCTTTAAACTAGATTCCGGCAGTCAGTGCAATGTGTTAAATAAGAGAATCGCTGAAAAGTGCAAGGCAAAAATAAGACCAAGCAGCACAAAATATTTAACATCCTTCTCCGGACATAAAATAGCAGTTACAGGAGAGGCAATTATCAACACCCGAGTGAAGAGCAGCACACAAGAAATCAACTACATCATAGTTGACGCAGAGGTCACACCGATTCTAGGCAAAGCAACAGGTGTCAAGCTTAATCTTATAAAAAGAGTCGAGGCATTGAATTTAGACGAAGACCTTTATGCAGGCATAGGCTGCCTCAAGAATTATGTTTATGACATTGACTTAGTAGATGACCCTAAACTGCCAATATGCCCAGCTCGGAAAGTGCCCCATATATTAAGAAAAGAAGTCAAAGCAGAACTAGAGGCAATGGTAAAGGAAAATATTATAAAACCAATCACAGAACCCACACCTGCCGTCTCACCAATGGTAGTCGTGAGACAAAACAAAAAAATAAGATTGTGTATTGACCCGTCTGAGCTGAATAAGAATCTCAAAAGAAGACACTACCCACTCAACACAATTGAAGAAATTGCTTCAAGAATCCACGGTTCTGCATGGTTTACACTGCTTGATTGTAAAAAAGGATTCTGGCAACTTAAAGTCACTCCTCGCACATCAAAATATCTAACCTTTAGTACACCAAAAAGACCTGAAAATGTGAAGGAACTTCAAAGATTCCTTGGACTAGTTACCTATCTATCTAAATTTATAAAAAATATGGCAGACATCACAGCACCACTGAGAATCCTGCTACAAAAGGAAGTAGAATGGATATGGGAACATGAACAAGAAAAAGCCTTCACAGAGCTGAAAAATATATTACAAAACCCACCTGTTCTTGGGTTCTATGACCCAAAGGCTCCAATCACACTCTCTGTAGATGCCAGCAGCTACGCCTGCGGTGGAGTCTTGTTACAAAATGAAAAACCTATCGCTTATTGCGCCAAGTCATTCACAAAGACAGAACAGAATTACAGCCAATTAGAAAAGGAAACAAACGCAATATTAGTGGCTTGCAAGAAGTTTCACAACTACATTTGGGGGTGCAAGGATTTAACAATAGAAAGTGATCACAAACCACTACAAACAATATTTAAAAAACCACTACCTGATGCACCTCCCAGATTGCAGAGAATGTTCCTACAAATATTACCCTACAATCCAAAAATCATATACAAGAAAGGAAAAGAAATGTATGTGGCAGATACTCTAAGTAGAGACTGTAGAAACATCAGCCAAGAAGAAATGGATGACCACACATTGACTATTTGTGCAATATTACCATTTTCACCTGAAAGAAAACAAGAACTGAGAAAAGAAATGGATGAAAATCAAGAATTAGTAGAGTTAAAGAAAACTATACTAGAAGGATGGCCAGACAGCATACAAGAAATAAAAGAAAATTTAAGAAAATATTGGTACTTTAGAGAAGCACTTAGTGTCTATGATGGAATAATATTTAAAGACAACAGAGTCCTAGTACCAGAGAAAATGATTCCACTAGTTATGAGATGCTCTCACTTGAGCCACAAAGGAGTTCAAGGAACAATTCAACTGGCTAGAGATAGCGTGTTTTGGCCAAATATGACCAAAGACCTAACAGAATATGTAAAAAACTGCAAAACTTGTGCCAAATTACAAAAAGACAATCCAATGGAACCTATATTACAACAAGAGGCGCCAGAAAGGCCATGGAGTATTGTAGGTTCGGATTTATTTCATCTAAAAGGACGTGATTACATACTGATTGCAGATGCATACTCAGGTTACTTTGATTTTGTCGAACTGCCTAATCTCACCAGTACAGCAGTTATCAAACGCATGAAAAAATGGTTCGCTACATTTGGCATACCTAACATTTTGAATACTGATGGAGGAAAGCAATATGATTCAGAGGAATTCAGAAAATTCAAAAGAGAATGGAAGTTTGAACATCGCATATCAAGTCCTCACTTCCCAAGATCCAACGGACTAGCAGAACGCTATGTACAAGAAGCTAAGATCCTACTGAAGAAATGTCAGGAAGAAAATGCTGATGTACAACTTGCCCTACTTCACCATAGAAATACTCCTAGGGACAAGCTTGGTTCTCCAGTCCAACGTCTCATGAGCAGAAGAACAAAGACACTCCTACCAGTCGATGATACACTTCTACAACCTGAAATTATAAAATATGTTCAAGATATATTAAACATGAAAAAGGAAAAAGAAAAAAGATATAGTGATAAAGGAAAACAAAAACTAAAGGAATTAAAGAAAGGAGATAAGATATACATTAGACAAGATCATAGAAACTGGACACCAGCTGCAGTAGTAGCACCAGCAACTGAACCCCGATCCTACATTGTAAAAACCAAAGATGGTACTTACCGTAGAAACCTATGGCACATTAAAGCCGACAAACATTCGAGCTCGCCAGATGACGAGCATTCCCTTTCAGGTATACTCCACTCAAAGTCTGTTCCTGGACTGCTGAAAACAGAGCCCAGTAGTCAGAACCCAGTAGAGCAACCAACTACCCAGAGGTCCCCAGCCAGAGCCGGATCTAGTCCATCTATCCAGAGGTCCCCAGCCAGAGCCGGAACCAGTACAACTACCCAGGAGCCCCATGCCAGGTCTGATGTCACCACCACGACCAGAAGCGGCCGCGTGATCAACAGGCCGGCAAGATATCTCCATTAACAAAAAAAGGGGGATGTCAGCATAGGCGTCTTCGTAAACGCTGACAGCTACAGCCTTCTCTATAAACGGCACTCGAGCCGCCACTACTTCATCGATTCTATTCATGTCTGAGATTGCATCATCTTTGTTGAAATGAAAATGTAAAAGATTACTAAATAAAACATCGTAATAAAGTCACAGTGTGGTTATTTAATATCGATAATATATAAAGAACATTATAACGACTGACTAGCATCAGTAGCCGGGACCAACTGTTTAACGTACCTTCCAAAGCACGGAAACGCTCTAGTTCTTATGCCTGTCACCCATCCGGGTTCTGACTACGGCCAACGTTGCTTAACTTTCGTGATCGGAAAGAAAGAGCAACTACCACTCGTCATTTACTATTACGACAGCCTTAGGCTTCCCGCACACGACCGAGAATCGGTGGCCGATTTTTTGTAGGACAAAGAGCTCCCGCACACGACCGAGAATCGGTGGGCGATTATCGGCCAGGACAAGGACGGAAGATTCAGGTGATAACACGTCAGAGCGGGATGCCGACAAAAAATCGGTCACCGATTCTCGGTCGTGTGCGAGAAGCCAAAAATGGAACGTACTGATTGCCATACTTCAACGCACACGACCTACAAAAACTCGGTGAGAAATGAAATCGGTCGTCCCGGCCGGGGCCGATCCGTTTGTCGGTGAGAAATGGAACATACGTAAATCTATACTTCAACGCACACGACTCACCGTCGCCGGCCGTCGCGGTCTCGTCAGCACAGATTAGTATATATGTAGAGCTCGTCAGTCAGCTCCATACACTCGCTAGGGAGGGGTGCGTGTTGAATCACGCACGATGGATATTGACATCGAGATTTTGATTCCTGTATTACGAACCTACACAATAAACAACGTATGAAAACAAGTCTCAGACAAAAATAAAAACCAAACGTTTTTCTGTTTTCCGCCGGACGAATGAACGACGGTAAATAAGTAAAATTATGTACCTATTTTATTCTAGATTTGCTTCACGTTTGGTTTTCTAGGTAGGTTTACATAAGTACCTCCTTGGTAAGTATCTACCTCATAGAAATTGGAAAGTGCCACTACGATCAACATTGCCAGCCGTGGACGAATGTGAATACAGGATTTAAAAAAAAAGTAAGATGTAAAGCAGCAGGATGTAAAAGCAGGATGTAAAAATACTTTAATTAATATTTAATTTCTAATTTGTTTGATCATTAAATTAGTTTTTCCTCCGAATTACATTCCAGTAATTTATTGAAATGTATAAGTATTTGCTAGTGAGTGGATAAACATTTTAACCCTCCAGGCGCTTCACTTCTTCTTGAGCTAAAACAACTTTTTTTAAGCAATATATATTTTTATATTTTATACGATGTAGAATCACTCCTTAGAAGTATTATCGATTTTTTTACATCCTGTAGATTAAACAGTTCCGTGTACAGCCTGTATACTTTCCCTAAAACCCTGTTTATTTATCCTAACCTAACACCCTGTATACTTACCCTAGCACCCTGTACGTATAGTACTTAGTCATTCTAACCTAACACCTTTTATACTTACTCTTACATCCTGTATAGGTATCCTAGCCTATCAGCCTGTATATTAACAAATAATGACCATTAGAAGAATTTTTGATAATACCGAGACTTATACAAAAATATGTTCATGGAATCTTATCTCACTAACAAAAAATAAAATCATCGACATCGTGTGTCGATATTATTTCGATCACCTCCCTATCGTCATTCGTCATACAAGAAAATCGGTCACCGATTATCGTCCGTGTGCGTTGGGTCGGTCACAAAATCGGTCGTAAAATCGGAGGAAAATGTGCCCGATAATCGGACCTACAAAAACTCGGTCGTGTGCGGGGAGCCCTTACTTTAGAAACGTCCCAATACCGGGATTAGGGCTCCCGCACACGACCGAGAATCGGTGACCGATTTTTTGTCGACATCCCGCTCTGACGTGTTATCACCTGCATCTTCCCTCCTTGTTCTGGCCGATAATCGCCCACCGATTCTCGGTCGTGTGCGGGAGCCCTTATTGTCCCGGTCAAGGAGGTCTAAGTAGCTCTTTCTGCTAAGGAGGGAGCCATAAGCGTATCACTTTCTTGCGAGGGACCTCCAATACCTCCATACTAAATTATATGGATTTTTTTCAAATCCTAAAAACGTGAAATTATTATCTTTCTCTCTGAGAAATATGTGACATGGGACTAATAAATGCTACTACCACAGTTTTTCTGGTGTAACGCATAAAATGAATATTACCTACGGATTATTTACGCTTCCGTTCTTAATATTAATGATGAATTAACAAGTAAAAAACGATATATTTTCACTTTCGCAAACAGAGTTTATACTCGTAGTAAAACATTAGATTTTTAAAGATATCTTGATTTTTGTAAAACTTAACTGAGTTTTTTGACCGACTAGCATGGGCGACAGTGAGACGCTTTACACTTCACTAGCTCATACAGATAGTTTTTTACTCTGAGGTCCCGGTACTATTTTTATTCCATTTCTTAGATTATTATAATCACAGTTAGCAAAAGCCTAGCAAAAGCGCGCTAACATACTTATATCTAATACTATTCCATTTACTTCACTTTTTTATATATGCCAATCTCAAGTCAAAGTTGTAGCTACCTTTTGCCCGCCACTTCGTCCGCGGAAAAAATCAAGAAATTATTACAAAAAAATAAAATATAGGGTGACTTTTAATTAGTTCTTGAAAGTAAAAGATATGCATGTACTCATGATAATGAACAACTTTTCCCAAGGAACATAGGTTGAAGTACGAAGAACCAAATTTGACCTCCCATACAAAATGAGCTATCAGCTGATTCAGTTTCTATGGGAGGTCAAAACTTGATTTTCGTATTTCGACCTATGTTCCTTGGGGAAAGTTATTCAGTATCGTGAGTACATTCATACCTTTTTCTATCAAGAACTAATTAAAAAAAGTTAAGTAAGTAAGTTATTAAGTTTTTGCGTGAATCTGCGTGATGCTCAACAACTCATACTTAAAAATCAATGAGCTGTTTTTACGGTTAAGTGTCAACTGAGTATTGAAAGGTGTCGATAGATTGCGCTGAAGACAGTTGCTAAAGAACTTAAAATAAATCTGTCAAGATGAAGCTTGAAGTAAATAAACCTCGTTAGGCAACACTTACATTTACTTAGACAACAGACAGAAAAAGAAGTTGACAGTTAAATTTTCCTACAACAACGCTATCTATCAAAAAAAATAATACTAAGTTTTTCTTTTTTTTTAAACCGGCTCATTAAATAAAAAAATATTATAATAATATGCCTCCGATGTCTGTCTATGTATTTCTGTGGCTACAACAACAAATAATAAATTTAAAAAATTAAGGAGGGCTTCCGTACTAAAAACGGGTTTTTAGACGATTTATTGCTCGATTTTTGTTTTAGCTTTATCGTAAAAATGGGAACACTTACAAGCGTGAAAATTGGTATATTTATAGTGCAGTAATATTAAGAATGGAAACGTAAATGATTCGTAATAGCCAGTTCATGTGTGATTTTTAATACCATTTTTTTGTATTTTGACTTGGAAAACTGTAGTAATAACATTTATTAGTCCTAAGTTATATAATTCTCAAAGAGAAAGAAAAAAATAACGTTTTAGGAAAATGATAAAAAATTATACATCGTAATCTCTCGCAAGAAATGGATACGCTTATGGCTCTCTCCTTATCAGAAAGTGCAGCTTCTTGAACCTCCTTGCTTACAATGGTGATTTTATATGCAAGGCTGACAAATTATCATTTGGGTCGAGTGGCTTGTATTTTATTTTATACTGGAGCAAGCCAAGGATTGTTCTGTCTTGTCTGAGCGTAGCGAGAGTTTCAAGGCACGAGACGCAAAATAAATTTGCAGCCGAGCGAGACGCACAATTTTTCATCTCACTATAGCGAAGAACACTATAGAATAAGTACCTGCTGAAGAGAAAGTAATGAAATAAAAATATCTTAATTAGAAATCTTTTCCACGCTAGCGGCCAAAAATGACTATTTCACATACATTTCGGCCGATGAAGTAAAGTTTTCCGAGCTAGTAGTAGATGATGATGAATTTGTTTGATCGTAATCGCTCCTGTTCGTGTGGCACCGACAAAGAATAGTACCAACCCATCTCTACCCGTGGGTGTCGTAAGAGGCGACTAAGAGATTATGAACCAGCAGATGGGAAGCAGCATCTTTCTGTGTATCGTACCAACTTACACACTGCGGTCACCAACAACAGCGATCGCCAGCCGCAACGCTTACAAGCGTGGTGACTATGGTAAATCCCCTCCAAAGTACCACGCGTTTTTGCTGGAGTTCTGGAGGGAGCTCCCTGTCCTGCAGTGGACGTTTCATGGGATAAATCTCTCCTTGGAACCGGATCAAAAATCTCGAAGAAGATTACAACATAGAAATTGATCTAGCAGGGTTATTTTTTTGGACCTGATATGTGTATGCCCACCTCATTACAGAGGTCAAAAGCAACAACTTCTGTTCTACGACTTTTCTAACAACGCACAAAAAAATTTCGACTCCCCATACTAAAGTGGTCACGTGACCGACCCATTTTGTATGGGAAGTTGAAAATTTTTCGTGCGTTGTTCGCAAAGTCGTAAAACAAAAGTTGTTGTTTTTGACCTCTGTAATGAGGTGGGCATACATACGCATATCAGGTCCAAAAAAATCTAGAATATATAATATCAGGGAAATTAATGCAATGTTCAAAGTAGAAAACCGGAAAATTTCAACTTTGTAGATTTATCCGAACACAGGAAGTATTTACATAAATATAATTTTAATGCAATTATCGTGATAAATTATACTTAAAAATTTCTAAGGATTAAAAAAGTTACAACTTGGCCAGAAATAATACCAACTTATAAGCCTACTAACCATGCAAAATATGCACCATTTTTATACGCCTTTTCATTATCAAGATCTTGAACGCTGAAGTGGAGTTGACGTGGTGTGGTTCAAGCGATTGTGTACAAGTTCAATGGGATCAACCGATAACAATGTTACACTTTAAGCGATTGTGGCGCTTTCAAAATTATTCTCAACGTATATTTTTCACGTAATAATTTGCAGGACTGGACCACCCCAGGACTTCAGCTTGAAGTGCTCTCGTTATGATTAATATTTCGTACTTAGAACACAGAATACCATATAAGTACCCTAGAGTAAAGAGTAGTTTAATATACAGGGTGTTAATTTAATTGCGTGCCACAGCTCAATGGTGTGTTCAGCATCCGTAACTGAACAACTTTTCCCAAGGAACATAGGTCGAAAAACAAAAAATAATTTTGGACTTCCCATACTAAGTGACCTACACACTTGTATGGGAAGTTCAAAATTGTTGTCCTTCATCGACCTATGTTTCTTTGGGAAAGTCGTTCAGTTACTGTTAGGTACTGAACCCGCCCCTGAGCTATGGCACGCAATTAAATTCACACCCTGTATGAATTCATATTACTCCTTGTTGTTTGAACATATTTTACCTCATCTTTTATTTATTTGTTTTATGGTACAAAGAAAAGTTTTTAGAATAATATTTGTTTTTATATTGGTAAAATATTAATCAATATGCGAATTATGTTGAATCAAGTTTCAAACAGGTCCGGCCACATTGGTTGGTTGAAGGCTATTTCGTTAGTGATAGAGCATACTTACTCATTTAGTGATCGCGAGTGAATCCGTATATTACAATCTAGTTTGGCTATCAAGCGACCAAACACAGGCCTAGTGATTTTTTTTCATTGTATCATCCCGTGTCATAAACATGCAGCATCTCGTGTTAATATTAAACGGATAAATTGAAGTGATATAAACTTGAATTTGATCACGTGAAAATAAGTGATGTGTGTATTTAATTGCGTAATACGATTACAGCGCTGATTGGAATGAATTCTTATTTTAATTTTAAATTATAGTAGGTCGCATGGCGCGGGAATGACAGTTGCCAGTTGGGCGGTCAGGAAGACGTTCCATTTTTGCGTATTTTTTATTTATTTTTATTTCTCGGCTGTGATAGTGTTGTGATGTGTCACCGGTAATTTTTTCATGATCATCATTGCGTTCATTGTCGGGATTGTTATAGCTTGTTACTTCTTTAAGTTGTTTACAAGAAAATCCCACGAGGACATAGAAGAAAGTAAGTTTTTTTATTGTGTACTTTGAAACTTAAAATAGTTGGCCTTGTTCAGCAGAAGCACAAACATAAATTTGCTACCTACGTTTCGTTTTAAGTTTATTGTTATATCGTATATCTGGATTATTAATACAATTTTATTACTATTCACAATTTTTTGTTTGTAATTATTGCGATATTAATAAGTTCACCTTTTATTTATAAAGGAAGGAAGTAACTAGGTTTTCACAATTCTTTCTTGTATATTTTTATAGGCTAAAAACAAGATATTATAACAAATTATTTTGCTGTTCTACGAGTCGATAATCATGCCATTATACGCGTTAGCGTAATATTCTATTATATATTCTGTCATTAGTGGGACAGTGGGTCATATAGGCAGTCGGCCTAGCTGACCTACTTCCCTTGAGGAAGCCCATGCATGATCCATCATCGTCTTGATTCTTTTTCTTTAACTAGGGCATTTTCTAAGGATGAATATAGAATTGATGAAGGTAGGGCTTTTGAGCAAAGTCCGTCTGGAGAAGTACCACCCCGTTGCCTTTTTCTGCCGTAAAGCAGCAGGGTTTGCACTGCTGTGTTTCGGTTTGAAGGGTAAGGGAGCCTGTGAAATTACCGGCACATTAGACATACCATCTTAGTTCTCAGGGTGGGTAACGCGCTTTGCTGTCTTATTATTGTCAAATTATTTCACTGATATGACAGTTGGTGTCACGGGCTGTGGTGACCACTTACCACCCGGTGGCCTATCTGCTCGTTTGCTCATCATAACATCCCATGAAACGTCCACTACAGGACAGGGAACTCCCTCTAGAATTCTAGCTTGTGCTGGAAAAATGTAGAGGGGAAGTACCATAGTCACCTCGCTTGTTAGCGTTACGGCTGGCACCATGGACCGCGGTTGTAGGTGACCGCAGTAAGTAAGATGTTAGATACAAAGGAGGATGCTGCTGCCCATCCTCCAGTTTATAACCCTTAGTCGCCTCTTACGACACCCACGGGTATGTAAGGGTTGGTACTATTCTTTGCCGGCACCACACGGGGCCACCGCTCGTTTGCTCACATGTGACATAAAAAAAAACCCGCCAAGTGCGAGTCGGACTCGCGCACCGAGGGTTCCGTACCACTACGTAATCATAACTGTAGGTATTAGTTTAAAAATTTCAGTAAGTTAATGTGCTAGATTTTTTGAGTCCGACACGCGCTTGACCAAATTTTATTATTTGTTGTTATTTTATAGCTTATGCACTATAAACATACCAATTTTCAAGTTTGTAAGTGTTCCCGTTTTTAAATAGAACTAAAACAAAAATCGCCTCAGCGACCATCCAACTTGACCCCTCTCTTATATGAATGTTCTTGAAACGGGAGCTCACCACAATTGGTTACCATTAGTTGTGAGAAAAGTTGTAATATTTAATGATTTCAGACTTTTCCCATTATTTGTACTGTGAGATCTAGCTTCTTGCCAAATTTCATAATTTTAGGTCAACGGGAAGTACCCTGTAGGTTTTGCATTTTTGAATAAATGTATGGAGATGAGGATATAAAATGCCATATCTTTTGATTGCGTCGTTGTAAAAAATTTAAATTTTCAGATCTTGTGTGGTTCATAGATCCTAATATATGGTATTAATTTCAACCTGATACCTTTACCCTTTCGTGAGATAAAGGGTCTTGACAGACAGACAGACAGACAGACAGACAGACAGACAGACAGACAGACAGACAGACAGACAGACAGACAGACGGACAGACAGACAGACAGACAGACGGACAACAAAGTGATCCTATAAGGGTTCCGTTTTTTCTTTTGAGGTACGGAACCCTAAAAACAGAGCTGTTTTTCAATTTGCCTGTCATTTCATAAACCAACACATTGGAATCTGGCGTCTCGCCTACCTCGACGGGAAGAAGGCGCGATATTCAGTATATATTGTGGTGCGTTCGTAGTTTATTTAACGACTGCCAAAAATATTCCCACACTGCTTATCAAAAGAACTTTTTTATCAGTCAACACTTTACTAATTAAGTCCAAATATTACGTAGAGACGGAGGACCTTTTGACTACGACGAAATAAATTAACATTCAATCGTGCATACATTAAATAGTTCAAACTGCTACTAGCTAACCACGAGCGAACGTAAAGAACTCCATTAATGATCAAAACGGTCTGGATCATGCTGATGATTGTTATTGATCAAATCAAAGAATTACCTAGGTATCAAAGATTAAAAGTGTATTTTAATTCTATGAAACAAAGGGTCTAGACCTCTGTACATAAACTTACTAATCTGGGGTCTAGACTAGACAACGAAAGCGAGTGTCATAAAATGCATGGTTTGACGTAATATGTGGTAATATTTCAATATACATTTTTTTTTCATTCGCTCTTCCTTCAGAAGAGCAGGCTAAGGTGCTAGACCATACCGCCTTGTCATTCGTCTATATGTTTCTTGAATTAGTAAAATAAAGTGAGGTCTTCCGTAGAAAATTTCATTTGTAAAGTTAAAATATATGTCTTTGGTGTTTTATCAAATTTTATGACGTTCGATTCGTCAAATGGCACATAAGACCCTTGCGTAAGACCATATAAGACGCCCAGATTATAGCTATAGGCCAAGGAGGTTTTACTACGCTTCCAGAGCGTAGCGTGGGTTAATACCTCCTTTAAACATCACATTAATTTCAAGAGCCGGTACCAATAATCTAGGAGTCTAGACCGAGCGCATCAGCAGAAGCAAGTTTTGTTTTGGTAGAGCTTAGACATAGGTAGCTCACCACCTTCGTCTCAATGCGTATCATGCCACTATTTGGGACCATAACCTGTAATTGTCTATCTATAGCAGGCATATCGTATAATTCGTCATATCATGCCTTGGAATTCTACAAAATGCCGAAAAAGAATTGATTCGCGGCATTTCACAAAACGGCGCGTGATTCGTTTCCGGCACTCGCCGGCCGCTGCCGCGGTACGCTCGCTTCGCTCGCTCGGCTCGTGCGTTGTGGTCGTTGTGGTTTACTGTGGCTAATGAACCTAAAATGCACCAGTGATCTAAACCCGTTTAGGTACAATCTGCCGGCGCCTTTTTACAATTTGCCGACCGTTTACAGTTTGCACACCGTTTCATCATAACATCCCATGAAACGTCCACTACAGGACAGGGAGCACTCTCCAGAATTCTAGCTTTTGCTGGAAAAATGTGGAGAGGAAGTACCATATAGTCACTTCGCTTGTTAGCGTTACGGCTAGCACCATGGACCGCGGTTGTAGGTGACCGCAGTAAGTAAGATGTAATATACAAAGGAGGATGCTGCTGCCCATCCTCCAGTTAACCCATAGTCGCTTCTTACGACACCCACGGGTATGTATGGGTTGGTACGAGTAATATTCTTTGCCGGCACTACACGTTTGTAAACGGCGAATTATACGATGTAAGTTAGTCAACTTTCGAAAAATCATAAACGGCAGTTGAAATGTATTATTTTACGTATAGATTTCAGGTAATTGATCAATTTACGGAGTCACGTTAAAATGATCTGATGAACGCGTGGTGTACGCCGCCGATTGGTTGAAACTCTTTAAATAAACACTTGCCACGTGCTTGCCACAATGCCATCGACCAATATTTTACGGGTGTCAGTTTAGCGTAAAATGATTCTCTGAACAGCGATTGGTCCAATCGTGTATGATTTGAAGTTTGGAAAAATCGTTAGTTTATCAACTTACCTCCAAGCAGCGCAAATTCGTCAATTAGCTGATATTATTGCGTTAATTTAATATAGTGCGGTCAGTTAGCTGTTTCACGTAGACATGCCTTACAATTTTACCAATTTTTTGCCAGGTACTAGTAAGGAACTAGCTCTCAATTTTGATAGGAGCCAATTCTTGAATTACAAAAAATTTCCATAGAAAATTCAAGAATTGGCTCCTATCAAAAATTAAGAGCTATGTACCTAACTAGTACCTGGAAAAAATTTGGTGCAATTTGGTGAATTTGGCGATAAAGGACTATAAGGGACCGGACTAATACGATTCAATTTACAATTCAATTCAATTTACTACGAAATTAATCAACTATTAATTTCTTCTATTAATAATTAATCATTTTCCTGTAAAATATCTATAGACAATTTTAGTACAGGTTATGGTCCCAAATAGTGGCATGATACGCATTGAGACGAAGGTGGTAATATGTCCATTCTCTATCAAAATAAAACTTGTTTCTGCTGATGCGCTTTGATAGAAGTTCCGTTTGACACACTTTCCGATTTGATAGAAGTTTATTTCAAAAAGTGAACTGTTTTTAGACTGTTAAATTGACGTCAATGTTAATCGATTAATCTCAGAAACAATTTTATTTTAAACTAGCTTTCCGCCTGCGGTTTCACCCGCATTAAATGCGTTTTCCCGTGGGAATGAAGTGTTTCCCGCGGTAAAAAGTAGCCTATGTGCTATTCTAGGATCTAACCTATATGTGTGCCAAGTTTCATTAAAATCCATTTTGCAGTTTTTACGTGAAAGAGTAACAAACATCCATCCATCCATACTTACAAACTTTCGCGTTTATAATATTAGAAGGAAGGAAGTAGGATAGTAGTTTTCTGGGCAAGCTCGTCTCATCATCGACCTCATCTCTGTCCACAAGACTAGATCGCGGTCAAGAGTAAGCACATTGACAACAAAAAAAATAGTAGTCATTAAACCATGTCAAAACTCTTAACTATAGGGTAAGTCAGTGTTGCCATAGGTAACTAACAGAGTCATTGCTAGAATCTAAACAGTTCCTGGATCCAACATCTATAGTGTAGTCTAGTCAAGAGCATGTCAACTTTGGCTCACTGAACTTTGTACCGTTCTTATTTCAATGAACATACGGGCTGGAGGTCTTTGACCAGTGTGTGTTGCCAGTGATGACATATGGCACCGAGACACGTGGCCGCTCACGATGGGCCTTATCAGAAAGCTGAAAGTCACCCAAAGGGCTATGGAAAGGGCTATGCTCGGAGTCTCTCTGCGAGATCGAATCAGAAATGAGGAGATCCGCAGAAAAACTAAAGTAACTGACATGGCCCTGAGAATCGCTAAACTTGTGGCAGTGGGCAGGGCACATCGGAAGAAGAACCGATGGCCGATGGGGCGTAAGGGTCCTAGAGTGGCGACCACGTACCGGAAGACGAAGCGTTGGCAGGCCCCCCACAAGGTGGACCGACGATCTGGTGGCGGTCGCGGGAAGCCGCTGGATGCGAGCAGCGCAGGACCGGTCGTCATGGAGATCTTTAGGCGGATCTTTAGGCTTTAGGCCTATGTCCAGCAGTAGACGTCTTTCGGCTGATATGATGATGATGATGATGACGGGCTAGAGTCGCACTGCGAGTGTCAAGCTTGACCTGTCGTTGACAGTACCATTCTTATTTCATTCACTGCTCGGGCTAGAGTCGCACTACAAATTTTAAGCTCAATCTGCTCTCGATTGTATAGACAAATATGTTATAGGTACTTAATCTTTTGCAATTTATTTTACCCAAATCTATATTTGATTAGCGAATGTATAGGCTTCTTAGAGATGAACTCTTTCTACTGACAACAAAATAAAAAGGACGGGTTGCACTCCGGGAGTGCCGGCAGAAGTGAAAACTTGCATTTTCTGGGTCAGTCGCGCCATTGCTCGCGATAAAAACCCGTACTTAGTGTAATAACAATACGGTTGACAGTTAACGCTTTTTCGATCAGGCTACGGATCTGACGCGAGATTTGACGCGACATTGAACATTTTTTACCCATCTAAAAAGTGCCAAGCTCCGCTAAAGAAGTTTCCATTTCAAAAATGGAACAAGTTTCTTAACTTACCATTATCTATTCATCTAGAATCCTTGATATACAGCGTGTAACGGAAAGGTGTGATAATATAAAGGGTGTGAATCTGCCCAAGAAACTGAACAACTTTTCCCACGGAACAAAGGTTATAGAACAAAATCAATTTTTGACCTCCCATGGAAACTGTATCAGCTTAAGGCGGTTGCTGGGTGGCAGCACCTTACTTTTAGAAATAAATTTATTGCGTCGCAAATACAAAACTTTTTAGTAGTATTGTTCGTTTGGCGGCAATATAGGGTAATTATATATGTTATAACCACAGAAAAATAATGGTACTTAGAAGGAGGATTAAAGAAATAATTCGTCACAAGGTAGCGAAGGCGTCGTTCTATGGATTTGACGGGTTATTTTGAATATTTCCTAGTGATCATTGATAATTTGACATAAAAAATTGGGACATGTTGGCAGATGTCATCCCATAGTAAAATAAATTAGCAAGGTATCTATTCCGAGCGAAGCAAGGAGGTCCGAAATCTTTGGTTATAACCCATGACATCATAGCTTAGCGTATCATTTATAGCTTTGTATTGGTAAAGTGCTAAAAGTGGCCGTTTTTGGCAGTTTTACAATACAAAGCTATTCACGATAAGCTAAGGTGTGATGTGATGGATAATAAAATAAAGAACTACCCCAAATTGCCGCCAATCAAACAATCCTTATTAAACGTTTTGTATTTATGACGCAATAAATTTATTTCTCAAAGTGGCAGCACTTCTGCTCAGCAACCGCCTTAATGCGCATTTTTGTATGGGAGGTCAAATTTGGTTTTTCGTATTTCGACCATCTTTCCTTTGGAAATATTTTTTTTATTTTAGGAAGACCAACATCTAGATTTGACTTAATTAAGAATTACATAAGCACCAAAAAGTCAATTACAGGTCTACACCATTAAACAACAGAGCATTTAAATGAAAAAGGTTGAATTATACACTCATTATGTTAAAAACTCATCGCTAGCAAAGATTATCCCAGTAAAAAAAAATCCTGTTTAATAAACGCCTCGCCGTATCGGCACTCGGCAGGTCGGCAGTATCGACACTCGTGTTAAATAAGTAAAATCTTTAGCTAGTTTATTGAAATTGTTGCACGCACGCCAAAGAAATGTATTCTGACGGTAATTTGTGGAAGCTAAGGGTATATAAATGGTGGCACTAAAACGGAAGTTCGGTCGGGGGGTTCTCACTGAAATTTTGGACAACAAGTCGGGACAGTTAATTTTATTTGTAGTGACTTTTAGCAAGAATGTTACGTCTGCAATTTCTCTCCTCACGGAGAGCGGGAGAAGATGGTGTTTTTTGCATAATTCCGAATAATTTTCAGAGCAGGGTGTCTACTCTCAACGTCCGATATATCGAAACGATACTACTCGAAACATGCAAATGCAAAACTTCGTCCCTTGACAATAGAGTAGAATATTGGTTGGATGAATTTTCAAACTACATCCAACCAATATTCTACTCTATTGTCAAGGGACGAAGTTTTGCATTTGCATGTTTCGAGTAGTAAGTATCGTTTCGATATACCTATCGGACTTTGAGAGTAGACACCCTGTACCGCTCTTTTGTTCGAAAACAGATTATAATATTGTTCAGTTTAATGAGCAGATTGAAGCCCTTCAGTATTATCACACTTTTCCGACACGCTGTTTAGGTATTATGTTGAACTAAAAAGACCTTTATTCATCTTTTGTATTCCAATAAGGAAATAGCAGTAGGTACAGTGAATAGTTAGTTACTCGTAAACCAAAAAGTATGTCAGAGTGTAGGTAAACATTATTATGGAGTTATAGTGTTACAATTTGTAGCGTGTTTGTGTACCGTTTTCAAAGTATTTTAACTCTAGCTGGTGCCTGCGACTTCGTCTGCGCAGGTTTATAAATTGTAGCCTATGTGTTATTCTAATGTTTAAGCAATATTATTGTAAAGTTTCATTAAAATCCATCAAGTAGTTTTTACGTGAAAGAGTAACAAACATACATCCATCCATACATACATGTTTACAAACTTTCGCATTTAAATAATAATAATAGGATTACTAATTCTTGTATAAATTACGAAGGTTTATAAATAACTAGCTGCATAAATTCATTTACTTGATAAAAACGTAAAAAAAAACATCTTATTGTACGGTCAACCGCTTGTCGGTAGAAACTTTTTCAACTCCATTACCACGCCATAAGGTCCATAAGTGTTTCTACTGATGTGCGGCCGTGTGTACCTGAATAAGTTATTATTTAAGCATCTTCTATCAAGTACCAGCCTCCGTGGTCTAGAGTGCTCAGATTTAGGAAAAGTTGTTCAGGTACTGTTGTTCAGGTATATACTGTTGTTCAGGTACTGTTGTTCAGGTATATACTGTTGTTCAGGTACTGTACTGATCCCGCCCCTGAATCAAATTAACTCAGCAACCACTCATGCTATCGACTTTAAATTTGGAATAGTTTTAGAATATGATTGCCAAACTTAAATGCATATAAAAGAATTTAAAAAATATTAGGATTATTAATGTAAAGGGGGCCCTAACTGGGAGGGCAAAAATTCAAATTGTCGTACTAGGTCCTGTGGGATATCATATGAAAGGGCTTTACTTGTACATTTTAAAATATATTTTTTTGTATTTTTTACGACTCTTATTTTTCAAGTTATGATGAAAAATGTCAGACAAAATACCATCCCCCCCCCCATTATCTCCGAAGTTTGTGAAAGGATAAATCTGAATTAATTACAGTCGATAGAAGTTTATGTAAATATTACAGCAAAAATAAAACGATCTTTCTGAGTTGTGCAGTTTTATAGAAATCTGCAAAAAACCTTTACTTACAAACAAATTTAGTTTTGTCCTAAAAATGGACTTAAATGCTTCCAAAAATACTATAGGACTCGCACTTGACTGTTGTTCATACGTATAGCCGGAGATGCAACAACTTTATTATTTGTCAAAACAACAACGGAAAGATTTAAGCGTTCGTTGCTATATAGGCCTGGGCATGTCTATGTCGCAGCCATATCGTATAACACGCCCCATTACAAACGGCCGGCCATTTTACAAAACGGCGAGGAATTTTGAAGTCGTCGTTATGTGCGTGGTGGTCGCAAGATAACCTAACCCAACCTAACCGATCCCTACTTGGGATCGGTTAGGTTAGGTTTACCTTAAGAACCTGGGCGACCGAGGTTCGCTCTATAATAGCTGCCTCAACATTAAAATATCTTTGGGTGAGCAAGCTATGCTACAGACCCGCCTACAGATGTCACTGTAGGTTTTTGTCTACAATGCAAATGCTTAAAAACACGGGGGCAACGAATTTTCCCAGACATGAGACCTAGCTAGATCGATTTTTTGCCTCCAAAAACCCGATGGTACGAATAAATTAGTGTTCAGCAAGCATCATTCTGTGGAACACTTCGAAATAATAAATTTTGTATTCGTTGGTCGATTCAAAAATGTGTGACTGGATGTAAACAAGAACCTGTTAACCAATCAGCTGATAGCACTGCATACTACTAACGTCATCTTGTAGTGAGTATTGGAACCTACTTACAGAGAAATCTATTGCGCAGGAGCTGAACTACTACAGCAGAGCAGAAACTTCAGTTAGCTCTCAGATCTTACGTAGCGTTAGTGGTACACCAAATCGTCGACAGAGGACGGGAGTTGTACGTCAAGAACTGATTGTATTCAGAACGTATAATCTCATCTACCTTTAAATTAAAATTTTAGAAGATGCCAAAAAATAGTACTTCATCTAAAAAATCACCACTGCAGGTCCTGGATCAACTTTGCACAAAATGCAGTCAAAAAACTTCTGAAAAAAGATTGCTTAAATGTTCATACTGTAGCCAAACTTACTGTCAGAGCTGTACAAATACGGAAAAGTTATTTTATTTATTAAAAAATAGACAAAACTGGAATTGCAATGATTGCCAGAAGAAAACTGCGGTGAAAAATAAATCTTATTCTAAAGTGACTCACAGAAAGAAACCAAATAAATCTAAAAAAGAGTCTTTCAAGCAAACATTAGAGGAGAATTTAATCTCGCCGCAGAAGGTCACAGAAAATGGTTCAGATCACAAAAGTTATAGCCCAGTTTTTTACGACTCGATTTCAACGCCGCCGGAGCCAGTGCTGCCAACACAGACACCATCCGCCTCAAATAGCACCAAACTTGACTTGAACAAGAGTTGTATAGAAGTTAGCTGTGCTGATTTATCTGCGATCTCCTACAATGAACCGGAACAGCAGGAAAACGTGATGATAAATGTGCCAATCAAAAATTCCTTCAGTTCATTGCCTTTAGAGGAAGACCAATCGCAGGTATCGAATAAATTGCAGCATACAGACCGATGTTCTAGCCCTATCCATATAAAAACGAATAGACGAAAGTCAATAAATCATCAAAGCCTACCAGATGCTTTGATCGATATTGAAGAAATAAATAGCTTAAAGGAAAAGGTCAGGCAACTAGAAACAGAATTAGAAAAAGCAAATGATATGATAGAGGATTTGAGCTTGGAGAATATCTCGCTGATCAGGAAATGTGATCGCTACGTGGGAATAATACAAAACTATAAAGCGGTAGGAGTAGGTACAATAACTCCGAACACATTTTTTTCACCGAAATACAGAAACGTCAAACGTGTTTCAACTGACTTTAAATCAAGTTTATTGCATAGTCGTGACGACTTAGGGCTGCATAACACCATCGATCAGCAATACGGTTTCAATCCGAGTCAAAACTATGTTCCCACTTCTTGACCTACAGTACACTCCATATGCAAAAAGACATCTGGCGCACTAACTCCGCAGCGGGCGGCACGCACAGAGAGAACCCTTCAGCAGAACAATGAAAGGAACATGAGCGAACATAGAGTTGTAATTTATTCAGGCGAAAGTGGTAGAAACATGAGAAAAATTTTGCAACGTCTTTTGGGTCAAAAGTTCAACGTCACTTCAATGCTTAAACCATATGCCTCCTTTGACAAAATATTGGAAAGTTGCGGTAGAGATTGTAAAGAAATTACAAAAAAAGATTTTGTTATTATTTTGCCCGGCACAAACGACAATAATCCGTCGGAGTTTAGAAAATCACTACTGCAGCATGTTTGTGCTCTGTCCCACACGAATGTACTGATTGGTGAGGTCTTTGAAAATGTCTACGGACTCGCAAAATCTTTAAATAGAATAGTGAAGCTTGAATGTGAGAACACAACTCACACGACCTTTTTCGAAGTTTTCGAATCATTGTATAGTGCGCAAAAACTGAGTAAACTAGAAACAAGTAAATCTATCTGGAGAGCCATAATGAATGTAAAACTATGTTATGAATCCACTGTAGAGTGTTTTCGTCCCCCAAAATAAGTTAAGAACTCTCCTCAAAAACTATGATTTTGGTGAAAACACTGACTTAATTTGTGAGAAAAATGTAAATCTTGTGTCAAATTTGAGCAATGCAAATACAGTAAGCGTTGAAGTAGAAAGACCTAGATCTCATTTAAAAAGTATTAATATATTTCATCAAAATGTATGTGGTATAAGCACAAAAATACAGGAACTAGAGTTATATTTAGAAAGTAATATTAATGTAGTTGACTATGTTTGTTGTACAGAACATTTTTTAAACAAGGACTCCGTTTGTGTTTTTTCTATGAATAACTACCAGTTAGCATCTCATAACGTTAGAGATAAAATGAAAAGAGGTGGTAGCCTTATTTTGGCTCATACTGAGCGAAAATATGTTAGACTCGAAATCTGTGACAAGTTGTACAAAAGAGAGTGTTTTGAAATTAGTGGTGTACGAGATTTACTTACAAACATAAATATTTGCTGTTGCTATAGAAACTCGAATAACAAAAACTTTGAGCATGGTAATTTTAAATCTTTTATGGAACGGTTAGAGAAACTATTGGAGCATTTTTTTAGGAAGAACTGCATCATATGCGGAGATTTCAATATTGATTTATTAAAGACCAGTAAAGAGCGTGACGAACTTTTGACTCTACTTAAGTGTTTTAATTTTAGGCATTTAATACAGACTGTAACCTATCTATGTCCCAGGAACAATGCAACCACATGTTTAGATAACTTTTTAACTAATATACCAGAAGAAAACATTTTTAACACAGAGGTAGATTTTAATGGGTTGTCAGATGGTCACGCAGCGATAACAACAAAAGTAATTTCTAATGACGTAAGCCTTAAAAATGAGCAAGGATATTTTACTGAGACTCGATCACTCAGTAAAAATAATAATATCGCTTTCCGAGAGCAAATCCTGCGTGAAAACTGGGCAATTATGGGCATAAACCAGTTCATAAAGCGTTTTACTGACATTTACAAATCAAATTTTAAAAAATACAGAGTTAAAGTCAATAATAATAAGTTAAACAAACTAAAGTGGGTGACAAAAGGGATAAAAACTTCAAGTCTCATGAAACGATTTTTAGGATATAAAACTTGTACTCATCCTAGTATTAAGGGTTACAGGGAAACATATATTAAAATCTATCGTAGAATAATTAGGCAAGCTAGAAAAATCACAGTTCAGGAAGATATAGAAAGTGCGAGTCACTCTTCTAAGGGTATTTGGCAGGTGGTAAATAAATACAAAAATAGATCTAAAACATCAAATCTGCCAGGTAGTATATTACTAAAAGTAAAAAATAAGATAACTCAAGACCCTTGTTGTATTGCGGATACTTTTGCTCAACAGTTTGACAGTGGTTGTACAGGAACTGGTGTTACAACTAGTGTTGCGGAACAGTACTTGCGGGCATGTTCTAATAGAGTTACTAGTGATATGACTTTTAGGGAAACTAATTCTAGGGAAATCATAAAAATTGTTAAATGTTTACAATCAAAAAAGTCGTGTGGTTATGACGAAATTTCCATTAAAATAATTAAAGACAATATTGATATTATTGCAAACCCTCTGACATATTTTATAAATAGATGTATCCAAAAAAGCACTTTTCCTGATCAACTTAAAATTGCGCGTATAGTTCCAGTTTATAAAAAAAAAGACACGACGGATCCTCAAAACTACAGGCCAATTTCACTTCTGCCAGTACTGTCAAAGGTTTATGAAAAAATCATAAAACAGAGACTCACCTCGCACTTAATTAATCACAAAATAATTCATGCTCGACAGTTTGGATATCAGCGAGGTGTTGGCACCGGAGACGCCATAGACACTCTTGTATCTGATGTGATTGACGGACTTAATCAGAAAAAAAAGATGGCAGCTCTCTTTATCGACCTGAGCTCCGCGTTCGATAGCGTTGACCACAGCATCTTAATACAAAAGCTAGAGCACTACGGTGTGCGAGATAAGTCTCTCGATATACTTTCATCATATTTGCGCAATAGAAAGCAATATGTAGAAGTAACATCCATACAGCAAAACATGGAAAAAAAGGTGTCCTCAAAACTCAC
Organism: Athrips mouffetella; assembly: GCA_947532105.1. NCBI lineage: Eukaryota > Metazoa > Arthropoda > Insecta > Lepidoptera > Gelechiidae > Athrips > Athrips mouffetella. The sequence goes on from OX383983.1 coordinate 16,066,336, forward strand.
AAATATCTCACGCGGCGTTCCGCAAGGATCAATACTGGGCCCGATTCTCTTTATCGTCTTCACGAATGACGTAATACAATACTTGAAAAACAAAGTACCCAGTGCAGAACTGGTTGTTTTTGCTGACGACACTAATGCCGTCATTCGTGCAGACGGTATAGTAGAGTTAAATGTTAAAGTTAATGAGGCACTCTTAGCCTTCCATGATTGGTTTGAAGCAAATAATCTGCAGTTAAATGCCCAAAAAACAAACGTTGTTCTTTTCAAGACAACAACTCGTAGCACAGATACTTTAGAAATTGAGCTTAAAGGCAAGAAAGTCAACATAACAGAGCACGTCAAATTCTTAGGAGTTTTTATTGATTCTTTACTAAACTGGAAGGAGGAAGTAAATCGAATTGAAGGAAAAATTAGCTCAGCTTGTTACGCCTTGCGAACACTCAGAGATGAGCTTAATGAAAAGCAACTGCTGATGGTGTATTACGCCTTGGTGGAATCCCATCTGAGATACAGTATCGTGCAGTGGGGAAATAGCTACAAGTACAATATCCAAAAAGCTTTTATTATACAAAAAAGAGCTATACGGACTATTGTCAAAATACCTCAATGGGAATCGTGTAGATCTCATTTTGTTAGGTTATCTATACTTACCGTTCCATGTCTCTATATATTTGTGTTGCTGGCTAACTTCAAAAGAAAGCTCCTAAATTGCGAATCGGAACAAGACAAGGTTGCTAGAATAAGTACGCGCAGGCGGGATGTAGAGCATTTCGTGCTGCCACAACGTCTTAACGTGGTACAACATGGCGCACGGTATAATGAGGTGCGTCTATTTAACGCACTGCCCGTTGAGCTTAAGGGAGACGTCACGCTCGTCAGTTTCAAAACAAAGCTCAAAGCTCTTTTGCTGAAGGAATGTTTCTATTCTCTAGACAATTTTTTTAATTATAAAAATCTTGACATTGCTTAATTAAAATATTTTATAAATTGGACTGTTATTTATGTGATATTTTACGATTAATATTTATTAAATGGAATTGTTAGTGTTTTAAGTAATTTTATGCTCTTAAAAGAAATTTTTATCTTGCCTAGTAATTATATTTTAAAAGTTGGACTGTAATTTATTTGACATTTTATGATTTTTTTAATAAATGGAATTGTTAGTGTTTTAAGTAATTAATGAATAGTTAGTGTTTTAAGTAATTATTGAATTTTGTTATACTCGTATTTATGAAGTCCTTTGCTTTAGATGTTTGTTACATTCTCAATCTAGCAAGTAAGTTTTCGCACACAATTTTTTTTTGTAATCGAAATAAATAAACTGAAACTGAAACTGAAAACGCGGTAATTTTCTTAAAATGCTTAAAAACACGGGGAAAAAGAATTTTCCCAGACACGAGACCTAGCTAGATCGATTTTTCGTCCCCAAAAGCCCCCGGATACTAAATTTTATCAAAATCGTTAGAGCCGTTTTCGAGAAACCGATACAAATATTGCTATAGTATAGGATCTGGCGACCGTCAGTGATCGATCTAAACCCATTTGCAATCTGCCGATGCCGTTTTACAAAATGGCGCCTGTTTACATTTATCCGGCCTATTGTAATCCGGCGTGTTATACGATCTGGCTGCTACTCAATATGTCCTCTATTTCACTTCCTCATCATTATCACGCGTCCCCAGTCACCTTCTCGGCCACGAGCGGAGGGAATCGGCGATCTCAACTTGAACCTTAACCCTAAACTGGTGATAACCATTGATAAACATTGTTAACTTTTTACTGTTTCTATGTATCGGTGCGAAAATAGAAATGTGAAAACGCAATATAAAGCCGTATTTTGGCTTTCAAAAGGAATTCTTTAACTTCACTAAGTGATATAAAAAGTTATGAAAATCCCGGTTAATTATATCGATACCTAGCGGCTCAAAGGGCGTAACTACCAAAACACGACTTTTCAGGAGAGCCAAAAAACATAACTTAAAATTTTATATTTGTAAAGTTTTTGCATAGTTTGCCTTGAAATTTGGGGTCGTAGTCACTTGTTTCTGCTCTGTGGTATTTAACATTTTGTTCAGAATTTGAGAACTTTAAATATACAGTTCAATTGCAAAGAAAACACTGAATAAGATGGCATTCAAAAGTCATTTTGGGCGAAATGGTGATTACGCTCTTTGAGCCGCAAGGTATCGATATTATTTGATTATTGTATTGTAAATTACTTGTCCCATGTGGTGCCGCTGCCGGAACTATAACGGTTATTTATTCTTATTCTTTATTTATTTTTACATATTAATTTATTGTTTTAATTTGAAGTACCTGGGCGACCGAGCTATGCTCTGTATGATTAAAATATCATCGGGTAAGCAAGCTATGCTACTCAACAACAGATGGCGCTGTAAGTTTCTTGAACGCACTATAACGCGTTAAGAAATATTAAAAAAAACGGTGAAAACAAATTTTCCCAGACATGAGACCAAGCTAAATCGATTTTTTTGCCCTCGAAAACCCCTGTACATACAAAATTTCATCGAAATCGTTAGAGCCGTTTTCGAGAAACCGATTACAAATACATATATCATCATCATAACATCCTATGAAACGTCCACTACAGGACAGGGAGCTCCCTCTAGAATTCTAGCTTTTGCTAGAAAAATGTAGAGGGGAAGTACCATAGTCACCTCGCTTGTTAGCGTTATAAATATTTGACAAGCCCGTTGGTGTGGTTGGTAGTGAGCCTACCTTTCACGCCGTGGGCCGCGGGTTCGATCCCCGCCCAGGGCAAACATTTGTGTGATGAACACAAGTGTTTGTTCTGTGTCTGGGTGTTATTTATCTATTTATGTATTTATATCAGTCTCTGGTACCCATAGTACAGGCCTTGCCTAGTTTGGGATCAGATGACCTTGTGTGAAATTTCTCCCAATATTTATTTATTTAATTATTACATATATACAAATATTGCTCGTTTAATATTATAGGATTTGTTTTTTTTAGTGTGCAATGTACATGAAATTAACATGGACTCATAACGATGGTCTAGAGGACAAACGTGCTAATTACAAAATTTTGATATTTTTACATTTTAATGCCAAAACCCTAATTCCGTCTCTTTCTTCCTAAACTGTAGGTGTACAATTATAGCAAGTGATGTCATTTTGATGCCAAATAAAATAATTATAATTATTTACTATCAATTTAAATTACAAAAAATGTTAAATAGATTTATAACATTTCGCTTGCATTTACCACAATCAAAGAAATTTAGCAAGGAGGTTTTTGTTCTGAGACCACAATAGACAAATAAGCTAAATGTTTTTATTGATTTTGTCATTTGGTAAATTTAGATTCCCAATTATATTACCTAAATGATGTTAATATTTCCAAGATGCCGTAGACAAATGGTTTAAGTGGTTTTAATACCTACTATTGAACACTCGTCAGCAAATAGTACCCCGATTTCTATGATTCGAAAGCTTTGGAAAAGTCATTGAAGTGCAACATGATAAAAAACAAAAACAATGAAACAGTAAAGTGGATGAACATCAAATGGATACAAGGAAGAAAGGAGTGTCCAGGATCGCTATTTTACAAATATAAACTAAGTGATCCGACTTTCCAAGAAATTGATATATGAACAAAGAAGAAAAAGGGAGCAGGTATTTGTCATTTATACAAGCCATCAAAAAAAGCAAACACGTCCCTGGTACCAATTTCAAAGGCTAAGAAGAAGGATTTGATGACTCTGTTGAAGGATGGAGTGATCCCACAGGACTACGTTGATTATTACAATAATATTCCAGCTATTGATGAAGAAAATATAATTAACGATTATTCTGACTTGGAGTCAGATGATGACTGAACTTCTGATTGAATTATTAATTACAATTTAAGGTTTGATTGATTTGCTAATAAAGAAAATTTAATACTACATCATACATACATACCTACCATCACGTCTTTATCCCTTACGGGGTAGGCAGAGCGTTAGCGACCAAAAAGAGCTGCGTTCCGAATCAACGATAATTTCGATTTTATCGCTCACAGCGCGCTCAAAAGCGTCCCGAATCACTTTGGTGTTCTTTTGACAGCGCTGTGAGCGATATTATCGTTGATTCGGAACGCATCTAAGGTCGTTTTCATCACATCCGATAATGTTGTGGGTCATCTCAGAAATTGTGTATCACAGAAATGACAGGTTGTCAGCCCATCGCCTTTAGATTGCAATACATCAAACCTTCGACTCGAGTGCCTTAGTCGCCTCTTCCGAAACCCACGGGGAAGAAACGGGGTGATGCTATTCTAAGCCGGCATCACACGACATTAAATTTCAACAAAATCTAACTTAATATACAATACACGGAAGTGTTAAGTGAACATTATGTATTAAAGTTTATGTACAAAAATACTAAGTAATGTCCTTTTTACTATTTTGATTTTTTTGTAGAACCCTTGGGATTTTGATGTTCAATTTAATGATATATAATTAAAAAGTTAAATACCCTAAGCGAATATAGGCAGTATATACACGATTCCTATGTTCCATTTTAAGTTATAGTATCTAGAATTTTTAAGTGAATAAAAACAGTCCTCCTGAAAACTTGATGAGTCTGTAATTAGCACGTTTGTCCTCTAGACCATCGATAAAACTGTTAACTGTTAAACCTTTTTGACTACGGAACCCTAAAAACATCATTGTCTGCATCAGCTGATCATCGAGGTCATTTAACCCTCCAGGCGCTGCATTTTTCCTTGAGCTAAAACTACTTTTTTTAAGACAAAGTATTTTTTTGTATTTTTATACAATCTATAAGGTCCTAATTAAATAGTGAACATAATTTTAGTATGTTACTCAGACCATGATACTGAATAACTTTCCCCAAGGAACATAGGTCGAAATTCGAAAATCAATTTTTGACCTCCCATAAAAACTGCAACAGCTGATAGCGCATTTTGTATGTGAGGTCAAATTTGGTTTTTCGTATTTCGACCCATGTTCCTTGGGGAAAGTTGTTCAGTTTCATGGTTTGAGTAACATACTAAAATTATGTTCACTATTTCATTGGGACCTTATAAGTATAAGTGATTGATGTCCCGTCCTGTCCCGTGTGATGCCGGCAAAGAATAGTACCAACCCATACATACCTGTTGGTGTCGTAAGAGGCGACTAAGGGTTAACTGGAGGATGGGCAGCAGCATCCTCTTTTGTATCTTACTTACTGCGGTCACCTACAACCGCGGTCCATGGTGCCAGCCGTAACGCTAACAAGCGAGGTGACTATGGTACGGTCCTTACTCCATGTCCCTCAACACAGAATCCAAAAGTCCAAAAGTGTTTCTGATGTGCGGTCGTGTGTACTTCCCCTCTACATTTTTCCAGCAAAAGCTTGAATTCTGGAGGGAGCTCCCTGTCCTGTAGTGGACGTTTCATGGGATGTTATGATGATGATGATGATTTGTGATTTAGAACTTCCCCTTAGAAGGATCATCGTACTATTATACACCTGCACTGCATAGAGAGAGATAGAGAGATAACTCTTCAACTGTGTTTTTTTGTTTTTTTTTTAAGGAAATGTAGGTACACACGGCCGCACATCAGTAGAAACATTTTTCGACCTTATAGCGTGGTAATAGAGTTTAAAAAGTTTCTACCGACAAGCGGTTGACCGTAATATCGTTCCACCTTTAGCAAAAGGGTTATCCCAGCAGACCTTGTTTGTCTGTCTAGACAGAAATGAAAATAACAAAAGTAAGTAGATATAATAGGCAGATACATACGTTAGTATTATAATAATCTAAGGCAGACACCATGCAGGCAAGTAAGCCGCTGGTCTAATCTAAGAAGTGCGATGCGGATGCGCGCATGATGCACGCCGCCTGTCACTTGTTTCATACAAAGCGACGCGTCGTCGCAGTGCGGCGGCGAGGGTGAGGCGCGGTCGTGCAGTGCGCCCGATGCGCGCATCAGTTTGAAGCTGCACGCCGAACGATACACACAGGGACGGAGTACGGACACAGGGAAAATGCGTGACGACGTAGAATTTATAGAATAGAATAGAAACGTTTATTTGCAGAGATACTTACAAAATACAAATTCCAGATCTTATAGAAAAATAGTCTTAGTATCTAGTCTGCGAAACAGGCGAGCAATAGTCGTGCCTATCACTAATTATTCGTGGCTTTATACTCTCTATACTCCTATATAATATTTCTTTTTGTGAGATAATTGAAAAATATCCGGTGATTTATGATTATAATCGCATAGATAATCGCAAATTATAATCGAAATTTAGAATGCCCTAAATACGTCCACTGCCGACGCCCGCACCACACCTTTCGCGCACTTCTTGCGTACTGCACCGGCGCTGCCGGTTGCGCGCATGATGCGCGCATCCGCATCGCACTTCTTAGATTAGACCGGCGGCTAAGAGCAACCTGAGCAACGCGTGTCGAATCCGCGCAAAAGTCATGTTACTCAATGGCAGAAACTAAACTGTCCAATCAAGTTTGCAATTTTGTATGGAGAGGCCGATTTTTTTTCATTTCCTGAAAGTTTTGTTCGCTGAAAGTTGTTCAGTTTCGTAGACCGATCATGCCCTTTCAGTATTCGGAAGGCTGTCCCTTACACCCGGTATACTACACACATATATACTACATATACATATAAATACTACATACATACATAAAAAATTCAACACATAAACAAGCAAGTAGAAACAAAGAACAACAACCAATATCAGATCAGGGGACGTGAAAGAGAGTAAAAATAAAAAAATAAAATAAGGTTAGCCAGAGTATATTACTCTATGGCCAGAGAGTGAGAAGAAGCCACAACCTACGTTACCTAGCCTTACCTAACGGACCTACCTTAACGGACCTTACCTAACGGATCTACGAATTTTCTACGAGTTTATGAATTTTTGAAAGTTGATCAACTTCAACTTCATCAACACAAGAAACACATTGTAAAAAGCGACCCTTAAAGTAGGCCGTGCTGCAGTGGTTTCTTGCCGTTTCTTTTACGCTGCCATAGCACTATCCGAAACGGCGTAGACTCGCTCTATTTGCATTGTATTCTGCATGACATTCAATAAGTACTCTGTAAAGAATCTACATTGAAAACTATCTGAATCTTACTAGGAAATTGATCAACTTAAGACTCTTTATCATTTTCCAGTGACATGGAATAAACGGCATGTAGGTTATAATATTTTGGTTTGAAAATGGACAGCATAATTTTTTTTACAATAACTCGTATTGTCGGTCTACTTAGGTATGTACAACCCAGGGTACAAAAAAGCGGGACAGGATGGCAAACTCCGGGACGGACGCAATATTACGGGACAATTTAAATAAGAGCGCAGTTGAGCCGTGAAGGAATGCTCGCCTATCGGTATTCCTTTGATGAAATTAATCGGGTTCCATGTTCCATTCCATCCAGCCTCTATATCGGGTAAACGAACGAAGGTCTCTTTTGTAGTAGGTATGATCGTGACGATTTTAATGGAATGAACATTAGAAGTAATTAAAAAATAGTCTGTCTTTTACATTTTTAGGGTTCCGATACCAAAATGGTAAAAAAAGGAACCCTTATGGTGCCGCTCTGTCTGTCTGTCTGTCACACCTCTATATCTCAGCAACCACTTATGCTATCGACCTGAAATTTGGAATAGTTTTAGAATATAGTTATAAGCCCAACTTAATTGCACATGAAACAATTTTGAAAAAAGTATGATTATTAATGTAAAGGGGGCCAAAATAGGGGGAGCCAAATTTCAAATTGTCGCTACTAGGTCTATCATATGAAAGGGCTTTACTTGTACATTTTATAATGTATTTTTGTATTTTTTTAAGTTTCTTAGTTTTCAAGTTATGATAAAAAATGTCAAAAAAATACCATTCCCCCCCTTATCTCCGAAGTTTGAGTAAGGAAAAATCTGAATTAATTACAGTTGACAGAAGTTTATGTAAACTTTACAGCAAAAATAAAACGATCTTTCTAAGTTGCACAGTTTTTCAGAAATCTGCGAAAAACCTTTACAAACAAATTTAGTTTTAAGGTCCTGAAAATGGACTTTATTGCTTCCAAAAATACTATAGGTATATCAGAACCCTCGGCGCGCGAGTCCGACTCGCACTTGACCGGTTTTTTCTCTATGTTATTGAAATTGTATTAGTCACTAACGTTTCCATACATAGAATATCTACAGAAAAGATGTAAAAATTACCAGCACTTTTGCAGCTACATCAAAAGCAATCGGCTAAAGCTGTCAGTAAAAACAAGTTTGTAAAACAATGTTATTCTTTCCGCCAAATTTACTCTGTGTCATAGCTGCATAATAGATTGGTAAGCTTTGGAATCAACGAAAAAAATGGATCTTAATCTGGGTTGTCCAAGGGAATTGGACCTCCTTGCTTCGCTACCCTTATTATTCTGTGGTTCTACATATTCCTTGCATTTCGATCGAATATATATGCCGTAGGCCGGCATTTCTTGATTTGCCTATCTAATTACCCGCCACCATACCATATCGTTCAAAGCATAAAGTTTGACGATTTGCCCGGCCATGCTTGGGCAAATCGATTTTGTAGGTTGACCAAAGTACAAGCAAATAAAATGAAGTTTAGATAATAATTATTTTACTACATAACTAAACCTAACCTAACCTAAAACACAGCTAACAGAGCGCAAACAGCGCCACAATTTTACTAGATAATAAAACAAAACCTAACTTAACACTTATAGAGCGCAAACAGCGCCACAAGCGTCGCAAAACGGAACTACATTACGATGCGCCCAGACCATTGACGTAAGAAAAACGCTAGTTTCCAAAATCTTTGGCCCAGACACATCTCGATGTGGCCAAGTGACATAGTAGGGCAAATCGACAAATAGGTTGCTCTAATCGATCTGCCCAATTTTTAAATTGGCAACATCATGAAATAATTGGCCAGATCACGAAATGCCGGCACATCGTGATGTGCCCAGGCAGATCTCGATCGGCCCAGTTCAACGATCGGCCCTCGACATATAAATCACATATACATCGACATATTAAGTATTAACGGTTTTTGAATTTATGTTCCTTTGAAAAAGTTATTTACTTAGTCTTAGTAGCAGATTCATATCCCTTTTGGATTTGTATGGTATGTAGTTAATGATCATCTATTCATTGAGAAGAAGCCCCTGCTACAAAAGTAATATTTCTGGTCCTAGCTAGGCTCGGGCTAGCTTGAGTTATAGCACAGATAATATAATACTGTTATAGTCAAGGAGGTTTTAGTAGCAGCTCTTGCTGCTAAGGAGGGAGCCATAAGCGTAGCACTTTCTTGCGAGGGATCTCCATACTAAAATGTATGGAATTTTTTTCAAATCCTAAAAACGTTAAATTTTTATCTTTCTCTCTGAGAAATATGTGACATGGGACTAATAAATGCTACTACCACAGTTTTTCTGGTGAAAACACTTACCATTTAGGAAAAAAACGTTGTTAAAAATCACGCATAAAATGGCTATTACGGATTATTTACGCTTCCGTTCTTAGTATTAATGATCAATTCACAAGTAAAAAACGATATATTTTCACTTTCGCAAACAAAGTTTATACTAAAACATTAGATTTTTAAAGATATCTTGATTTTTGTAAAACTTAACTGAGTTTTTTGACCGACTAGCATGGGCGACAGTGAGACGCTTTACACTTCACTAGCTCATACAGAATATGCATATGGCGGACTCTATAGTTTTTTACTCTGAGGTTATAGTAGTATAGAACGTACAATAATATGTAGTTTCCACTATGTTGATGTGTCAGTTTATTCACTTAGTTCATGTTTTATTCCGTGAATCAATTTATTCTGGTAAAATAACATCGTAAAGACTATTAAATTAGCATAAACAACGAAACACAACGGAGATTCTTGTAACGTTCTTCCAGTAATTACTTAGACCACTCACGTGCACCGGAAAATCATTTTTTTAAATAGTTTATACCTGGGTCACAGATTACATAATAGTCCTGGGTACCGGTAGTACCCAAGCGCAGCTAAGCAACCTATCCAGCAACCTATTGAAATAGCCACGAGCGCTTCAAGAAACCTAGCTCCAAATTTTATTTCTCAGAATGCAAGCCCAAAACAACCTTAGTTTATGGCATCCGGCATCCCGGATCTCGACTGGGACTGGTTTGGCAGTCCACGTACCATGCGTATTTTGGCAAAAAACGTGTGCAATCTTCTAAAAAAAAGTTTAGGTACCACCGAGAGTGGTTATTACCTATTACTTGGCGCTTGGCGTTCATATTAGAGTACTTTTACATTTAATTAACATTGCTAATGTTTTAGATAAGGCGTTTTAAGAACCTTAGTCACCCACGAGTTTATTCTTCGTACAAAATTACTCTGGCTTTGACAATGCGCAGAACTCAGAAGTGTGAAAACTAGCAGGTGGGCCACCTGATGGTAAGGTCACCACCGCTCACACCACCCAGTCTTATTAGTGAAATAATTTGACACTAATAAGATGCTAATAAGACAGCCCGTGTGGTGTAATTCGACCCGTGTGGTGCCGGCAAAGACTAGTACAAACCCAACCCTGTCCGTGGGTATCGTAAAAAGGCGACTAAGGACTTATGAACCAGAGGATGGGCAGCAGTATCTTTCTGTGTATCATACCATCTTATATATTGCGGTCACCAACAAAAGCGGTCGCCAGCCGCAACGCTTACAAGCGTGGTGATTATGCTAAAACCCCTCCGAAATACCTCGCGTTTTTGCCAGAGTTCCCTGACCTGCAGTGGACGCTGCATTGGACGTTATGAGACAGTAAAACGCGTTGCACACCCTGAGAACTAATTATTAATTATTTGCAGAACAGAAGATGTCGGAGCAGGAGGTACGGTGCTCCTCTAGTGAGAGCGACAACTTCGAGAAAATCGATTCAGATGAGGTCCGGCAAGACGAAAACGTAAGATTTTGATATTATTGTTTTGATTTTTATATAATTTTTATCCCGTGCGTTGCCGGCGACTAAGGGTTGGGCAGCAGCATCCTCGTTTGTATCTTACATCTTACTCACTGCGGTCACCTACAACCGCGGTCCATGGTGCCAGCCGTAACGCTAACAAGTGAGGTGACTATGGTACTTCCCCTCTACATTTTTCCAGCAAAAGCTAGAATTCTGGAGGGACCTCCCTGTCCTGTAGTGGACGTTTCATGGGATGTTATGATGATTATTTTTATATTTAAGCAGCAGTATTTGCACTGCTGTGTTTCGGTTTGAAGGGCAAAATTACCGGCACATGAGACATACTTCTCAAAGTGAGCAACGCGCTTTGCGTCTTATTGGTGTCAATATAATATGCCATTATTAAGACAGTGGGTGCTATGGGCGGTGGAGACCACTTACCATCAGGTGGCCCACCTGCTCGTTTGCTCACTTGTAACATAAAAAAACAGTTATCTTCTACGCATCGTCAATACAGGGTGTGAAAAAAGTACGATAATCCTTCTAAGGGGTGATTCTAAATCACTTATAGGTTGAAAAAAATACTGTTTTAAATTTTGCGTAATCATGAAATTTGATATTCTTTCAAACTACATTGCAGTAATTTATTGAAATGGATAAGTACTTGCTAGTGATTGGATATTATAACAAAAACCATCTTTGTCTGCATCACCAGCTGATCATAGAGGTCATTTAACCATCCAGGCCAGATCCAGGCCCTTCTTCTTTTCGTGTCGACGCAAATCCTATAAAATAAAATGAATTTCGCCCAGTACTCAGCTACGAGAACGGCATTTTGTGTAGCTTGCATCAGTTCATCCCGCGTGCAGGTGTTAGGGCACGCAAGGCAGGATATAATCACTACGGTTTGTTTCTTGAATTCAACGCACACATCACATTCACTGAATATAGTTGGTTTATTTCTATATGCGTGCATTCGTCGAATACGATCGAATACAGTTTTAAACCAGACTAGAGAGCGTTTATGTCAATGTCACTGAGAAAAATTAAAATTTAGATTGTTTTTGCGATTTAAGAAATTATTGAGAGATAATGATTATTCGATAAGATAATTAAATCTAAAAACCCCAAAAAAAGTTGAAAAACACCTCTCGAAAACGAGATTGATGACAAATGTCTTATGAATTTGACGTTTCGCACACGCTGCACTACCTCATTTTCGTATGCAATGATAGCGCGCTAAAGTGACGTCACTGCTGACGTCACGTCGCCTAAACGAGTGAATACGAGCAAGTTTTGAACCGACTAAAACCGCACACAAAGCTCATGAGCAGGTTTTAAACCGTAGTGAATGTGGGCCATGCTCTGCGGGGAATAACCGCACTCGCATGAAATGTTCGTTACTTCAGTGAACCCCCACCAATGTCGGTTTTCCTAGCACCGGCCGACCTGAGTCCGGAGTCTGTTAAGAGACTTCCAGGTCAGCCATGGCAGTTCATAACCAGGTGGGATACTCTCCTTAGGAGGTATGAAATTATCCGGAGGGGCGAATTTGTCTCGGCACAATCTGCAACGGACGGTAGAGGGGTCAGTATTGAGTGGCTTGGTACACTTAACAAAACTTTTCCGGCTCTTGAGTCTTTGAGGAACAGTGGTGTGCGAGTTCATTGGGTGAAGCGGATTTGTTTCCATTTTACCTCTTTCGGTTTGAGCTATGATTGCCCTGCAAACTTCTGGGGGAGCTATTCCAGCCAGTGGATACAGCTGTGCTAGGGGGGTTGGTTTGAGACAACCAGTTATTGTCCGGCACGTTTCATTTAGGGCTGCATCCACCTGGTTTGCATGGGTACAGGCCCTTCATTTGAGCTAATACAACTTTTTTAACAAAAAGTATTTGTTTTATATTTTAAACGGTTTGAATTTTTATTCGTTTTAAACACGAAGCCTAGTGATTCTACTCATGAAAACAAGCAACTTTACAGAAGAAAAAATTTTTTTACTCGAAAAACATTTTTCACCTTCCCATACAAAATGACTCGATCACGTGACCACTTTACTATGAGGAGACGAAACAATTTTTTCGAGTATAAATTTTTTTCTTCGAGAAAGTTGCTGGTTTTCACGAGTAGAATCACTAGGGATCGGGTTTTAAACCAATAAAAATCCGCGCTGTATACAATCATTTTATTTATACACCCTGTACCCCTCATATAGGTACATTTCATCATCATCATAACATCCCATGAAACGTCCAGTTTTTAAAGTTTTTTTTTTTATGTTCCAAGTGAACAAACGAGCAGGTGGGCCACCTGATGGTAAGTGGTCACCACCGCCCATAGCACCACGGCCCCACATCGGTAGAAACACTTTTGGACCTTATGGCGTGGTAATAGAGTTGAAAAAGTTTCTACCGACAAGCGGTTGACCGTACGTATAGTACTTATCTAGTCCTTGCTTTTTTTTTTTTTTTCAATATGGCTTTCACATAAGACAGCAAGGAGTTCAAAGATGGTATGTCTCATGTGCCAGTAATTTCACTAATTTCACTGCTGCTTCACGGCAGAAAAAAGCAAGGGGGTGGTACTTCCCCAGACGGACTTTCCACAAAAGCCCTACAACCTTCAGTGCCTAATAAATAACCTTTGACTGATGATGATGATCTACTAAGTCAGTAGCCAGGTTTGAAAGTTTAACTTTCCTTCCTTTCTTTCCTTATTAGGCGCGTAATTTTTTTTTCCTTCATGTTTCCTTCCAAAGCAAAGAATACGTTTTAGTAGTTATACTCGTACTTACTACAAGTGATCTTGGTCCACCCACCAAGACTAACCCAATTTTTTTAACTCTGCACTTCGAGTTTTCCACCCGACAAATTATCAGCTTGATGGCTGTATTGGAAGGGTCAGCAGTGGAGATTTGTTAATAGCATTGGAATATCTATCTTATTTCTATATTATACAGGGTGTTAATCTAATTGCGTGCCATAGCTTAGGGGGTGTTTCAGTAACGATAAAGGAACACATAAAAAAAAATCCTACTTAAAAATTAGGGTTATTATTTTATTTTCTTAGGAAGATTTACAGAGAAATGTATACAGGGTGTTAATTTAATTGCGCGCCATAGATTAGGGGGCGTTTCAGTAACGATAAAGGAGCACAAAAAAAATATTTAAAAAAAACCAACTTAAAAAAATTTATTAAAACTCCATTGAAACTAAACCTAACGCGGAGGGCAATGACCCGGAGCACCGCGCTATCAAAAGCGCGCGAAAGAGTTTCAGTTATGTATGTGCCTACCTTATCCACTGATACTCACGCGCTGGCTCGGTGATATCGTGGTGCTCCGTCCGGGTCATTGCCCATTATAGTAGGAAGGATAGGATTTCTGTTGCCGCTATAACAATAAATACAAAAAATAAAAAAATAAGGGAGGCTTCCCTACTACAAACGTGTTTTTTGGACGATTTTTGCTCGATTTTTTAACTCTATCGTAAAAACGGGAACATTTACAACTGTGATACTTTGTATATTCATCTTCGGCTCTTGTCGGTGCAGCATCCCTGTCAGTTCAACTGTGTGTGCAACTCCCTCCATCTTTTTCTGTCCAAAGCCGCCTCTTTTACCTCCTTATACGATCTGACGCCTATCTTCTTCTTAATTTGTGACACGTAACTTAACCTTGGCCTCCCTCTACCACGCTTTCCTTCTATCTTTCCTTCCATGATGTTGTTAATGAATCTGTCATGTCGTATTAGGTGATAATATTTTTTTTATCTCAATAGGGCGAGCCTCTAAACTTCACGATGGGTGGCGATAACGACCCGGAGACTCCTGAGGAAGAAGACGAGCCAGCTCATGAGGGTCGGGATTCCTTCCCCAACGCGCCTCCAACGAACATACGCAGACACCTAACTACGGCCCAGCAGCTCGCTTTAGCTGAGAAGAGAGCTAAACTCAGGTTAGTAAGCTTTACATACATAATATCACGCCTTGTTCCCGTCGGGGTAGGCAGAGACCACAGTTCTCCACCTGCTACGATCTTGACATACTTCCCTTGCTTCCTGAACTTTCATCAATCCTTCCATACATGCTCGTCGGTTTAGGGTACTTTTACCTGGCCTTTATTCAGAACGTCCTGAATTTGGTACGTTCGCCGAGGCCTTCCCCTTCCAACGTTCCCATTTACTCTCGCCTTGTAGATCTCTTTCGTCATTCATCCTCTCTACATGACCAAACCATCTCAGCATCCCTTTCTCAATTATAGTCACTACGTCTTCTTTTACGCCACAACGTTCTCTTATCACACTATTCCTAATCCTGTCACTCAATTTCACACCAATCATACTCCTCAACGCTCTCATTTCTACTGCATTAAACCAAAAATTGCTAACAAAAACTAGTACTTTCAGTACATTAGCTGTATTTTTGTATTAATCAGCGAAAATTTTAACTAAAAATAGCAGTATTCGTTCGTTTTTCAACAGAATTTTATGTCCCGCGTAAGAGTGCAAGTCATTTGAATTTTTGTATGGAAAACGTTAACGTTCCTTCCGAAGCACGGAATCATCTTACTTGGACAATCAGGTGATTAATCCTACGACGTCCTAACCAAACTGGAGAGGTCGCACAAAGACATTTTTCTATGACAGTGTCCCCACCGGGAATGGAACCCAGAACCTCCGGATCGAGAGCCGAGCGCTCTAACCATTAGACCACAGAGGTTGTTATAGAAAATTATTTTAAATAGTAGTAACTGACGTTCTTTAACTTAGAAGAATCAGGGCTAGATCGAAGTCAAGAGTAAGACCACAGATGACCACAGTAAAAAAAAAATCGGCCAAGTGCGAGTCGGACTCGCGCCCTAAGGGTTCCGTACCTATCTACCATATTTTTAATTAATTTAATTAATTTAATTTATTTATTTAGGAAATCTTACAGCATTAAATGTGTTTATAAACATAAACATAATACATCGAGCTTGCCAATTAAAAAGATCTCACAGTTAAACATTTAGAAGTTAATAACAGCTATTACAAATAATAAAAAAAAAACAAAAGGATGACAAAGGAAAACACGATATAAGTACAAAAAATAAATAAAAAGAACTAGTTTATCTACATAGAAAAGAATGCATAAGTGTAGTGAGTGTGAAAGTGTGTGTGTGTGTGTGAATGATAATGGCAGTGACACCATATTGTAATGTCTTATGCGACTCAAGTAACCATTGCATGACCACTTTTACCTGACAGTACATCGCACGCTTGCCTTTTGAAACTTGTCTTATTAAGATTAAAAATGTCAACATTCAAAAAGTGTTATTATAGAAGCGTGCACATCGACTTAAAATTGAGTTTTGGGCATAATTCGTGCAAGATCTTTTGACGTTTAAGAGTTTTGTATGTCGGGTACGTACAGTTGGAGTGCACAACCCAAATCTTGAAACTAATTCCTGACAGTTGACAATATTATTGAATATGTTATATAAAAATATAACGTCCGATAACTGTCTCCTCTTATCGAGTGACATGATCCTATAATGCTCAAGACGCACATCGTAATCTGAAAGTGTAGGGTGGAATCGCCTGGATAAAAAGCGAATAAATTTGCGTTGAATACCTTCAATTCTATTTGTGTGAACTGAGTAGCCAGGCGACCACACCTGTGACGCAAATTCATAGGCAAAGTATGATTAGTGACTGCGCATTTTTAAATGGCTTTGTGATACGCATAATAAACCCTAACATTCTATAGGCTTTCTGCACTATATGTTCATAATGCAGTATGAACGATAACTTATCATCAAGGATCACCCCATGATATACTAAAAGCTTTTGCTCTTTGCTTTTGAAAACTTCGCGACCATCCAACTTGACCCCTCTTTTATAGAAAAGTTCTTGATACGGGAGCTCACCTTAATTGGTTACTATTAGTTGTGAGAAGAATTTTAATATTTAATGATTTTAGACTTTTCCCTTTATTTTTACTGTGAGAGCTAGCTTCTTGCCAAATTTCATAATTTTAGGTCAACGGGAAGTACCCTGTAGGTTTTGCTTTTTTGCATAAATGTTTGGAGATGAGGACATAAAAAGCCATATCTTTTGATTGCGTCTTTGTGAAAAATTTAAATTTTCAGATCTTGTGTGGTTCATGGACCTTAATATTCGTTATCAATTTCAACCTGATACCTCTTCTCGTTCGTGAGAAAAAGGGTCTTGACAGACAGACAGACAGACAGACGGACAAAAAGTGATCCTATAAGGGTTCCGTTTTTTTATTTTGAGGTACGGAACCCTAAAAAGAAGGTTTATCTCAGAAGAGAGCTTATTGGCTGCTTATACAGGGTGTAAAAAAAGTAGGATTATCCTTCTAAGGGGTGCTTCTAAATCACCAATAGGTGGTAAAAAAAAAAAAATTTGGGTGATCAATTTCATTTTCCTTCGAATTCATTACAGTAATTTATTGATATGAATTGGTACTTGCTAGTGAATGAATATCATAAAGTATGGCCTAAGACAGTATGGCAACCTTACTTGTAATGCATCAAGATTTCGAGCTCGAAAGGTTAAAATTACCTACGTACCAAATTAAATAATAAGGGGTCTGTGCAGAGGATTAAGTTAGTGGCTGAAAAAGCATCCTTTACTACTTATTAAACGAGCAATATAATTTGTATATTTGTAATCGGTTTCTCGAAAACGGCTCTAACGATTTCGATGAAATTTACCATACGGGGGTTTTTGGGGGCGGAAAGTTGATCTAGCTCAATTTCATGTCTGGGGAAATGGCTATTATAGAGCGAAACACGGTCGCCCAGGTACTTAAATATAACGTGTCTCGCCAACGTGGCAGGGCTTTTGTGGAAAGTCCGTCTGGGGAAGTACCACCCCCTTGCTTTATTCTGCCGTGAAGCAGCAGTGTTCGCACTGCTGTGTTTCGGTTTGAAGGGCAAGGGAGCCAGTGAAATAACCGGCACTTGAGACATACCATCTTAGTTCATAAAGTGAACAACGCGCTTTGCTGTCTTATAAGTGTCAAAATATGCCAATAATAAGACAGTGGGTGCTATGGGCGGTGTTGACCACTTACCATCAGGTGGCCCGCCCACATGCTCGTTTACTCACTTGTAACATAAAAAAAAATGGCGCTGTAGGTTTCTGTCTGAAACGCAGTATTTTTATATAAAATACAATCTATTACTATTAATCATGTAGAATCGTACTTTTTTTACAGCCTGTAGGTATTACACCTAATCAACTAATTCAACAATGAATTAGTCATTCACAAGTATCTTGGTGCATTCTGAAATCGACAGAAAAAAAATTTTTTGTACTCGCAAATGTGTTGAAAAATGTCGTAAGAAGCACGTGCGCATAGTGCGTTTAGTCATTCATTACACACTCCTCGGCTCCATTACGCCCTCGCCTGCTGCGGCTTGGGCTGCAACTGCGATTTCTGAGCCTCGTCTGTAATTACCAAAACTTACATAATTTACTATTAAATACCTGGGCGACCGAGCTTCGCTCTATAATAGCCGCGTCAACCTGAAAATATCATCGTGTGAGCAAGCTATGCTACTCGCTAACAGATGGCGCTGTAAGTTTCTGTCTAAAACGCGGAATTTACAAAATGCTCAAAGACACGAGGAAAACGAATTTTCCCAGACATGAAACCTAGCTAGATCGATTTTTTGCCCCCAAAAACCCCCATACGGTAAATTTTATCGAAATCATTAGAACCGTTTCCGAAGGGTGTAAGGGACGGTGTACCGAAAACTGGAAGGGGTGTGCTCAGCCAACGAAATTGAACAACTTTCCCAAAGAAATATTCTTGGGAAATGTAAAAAAAAAATTGATCTCTTCATACAAATTGTTCACTCAGTTTGTATGAAATGGTCAATCTTTTTTTTTCATATCCCAGAAATGTTTCTTTGTGAAAGTTGTTCAGTTTCGTTGACTGAGCACGCCCTTTCAGTTTTCGGTACACCATCCATTACACGCTGTATTATATACAAATATTGCTCGTTAATAGTTTAGGATTGGAGCTGCTGTTTTTTTTTGTCCGTTTTTTATTCCCGGGACGATTTCGGGACGGGTTCCCGGGATTATTATTGTGCGGGCCAACACTAATTTTGAAAATGTCCAAATGTAACTTTAAAAAAAAATACGAAAAATGTTTTCTTATCATATTTTTAAGAAAACAATTATTATCTTTAGCTGATCAATCGTAATCTTATCCCTGTCTTATCCAAGTAAGGCAGCGTCAGATATGGCGGCAAATTGTTGACGCCAGTATATTATTGGCCTTCACGGTTAAGGCACGTATTTACCGTCGGTTTTCCATTGATTCTCGGGTCGGAAATCTGTTTTCAAATTATTTATTAAAAACTTAGTTGTATTGTGTTTATTGTAAGAAGAATTATTTAATGTGACAAAATCTAGGACCAAGAAAAGTTTAGTGCCACATTCCGTGCTCAATTTTGGTTTCTGTGCATTTGAAAAACAGATTTATTTGAACCTTGCTGTGCTCAGTTCCTTCCCGTGCTTTCATTTTCAAAGTGCGAAAACTTTTGAGATCAAAAATGTTGCCAGTGATAATAGATATTTTGAAAATTTTCTAGGGATGTTTGTGTTCTTATCGATATTTCTTCGAAATACGAAAAACCAAATTTGACCTCCCATACAAAATGCGCTATCAGCTGATGCAGTTTCTACGGGAGGTCAATAATTGATTTTAGTATTTGGACCCATGTTCCTTAGGAAAAGTTGTTCAGTTTCATGGGCAGATTCAAACCCTTTAATATTATCACACCTTTCCGTTACATGTTGCAGTTATTCTCGAAATTTAGTTTGATTTAAAAAAAATTGTCAAGATACTTACAGATGACTGTAAAAAGAAATAAATCAAGATCAGTTTAACAGTAATTTATACAAAATATACAAAAGATACGTGTAAAACCACGAGGGTGAACAGGTGGTGCACAATAACGTTGTGATTTGACGAGTTATATTATTATACTTAGTCATTCATATATTTTTATTTTCCTGTAGGACAATTGGCCACAATAGGCTAGGCTAGGTATAATAATCAAATGACTATGGACATCTGAACTAAATTGTAAATTAGTAGTTAATTTAAAGTAAATATTATTATTTATTCACGATTTTTTCAGCAATTATTAGTCTCGTTTTCATAATCAAATGATTTTATATTTGTAAGTAGTCAAATATCTGATCGGTATTGAGTGAGTGCTAAAATAATTAACATCTCAAATTGTTTGTGAAATGATATCACATCATCTAGACTGACGTAATAGCAAACTTATTGTATGTAGTTAGGTTTCCGTATTTAAGTTATTATTGAACTTATAAAAAACATAATAATCGTGGATTGATAGAAAATACTGACGTCAATAAATAAATACAAAATATGTGTGCACCAGAGATTAAATTTTTAATAATCATCATACTGGAGTTTCTTGCGTGGAATTGACTCTAAACATAGATTCATTGAGTTGCTAAATGTTACCGAATAATATGTACTGTACCTCATATAACTTGCTACCATCAAGCAAACCTGAAGTCCTTGTTTTAAACATCTACATTTACTTTGAATTTTCAAATGACTGCAAGCTCGTCTTGCAGACTAGTTACGGATTATTTCTGTTCTGTACCGCCATTAAGCAAATTACCAAAAACACAATAAAATATTGTTTTTTAGGGTTCCGTACCTCAAAAGAAAAAACGGAACCCTTATAAGATCACTTTGTTGTCCGTCTGTCTGTCTGTCTGTCAAGACCCTTTATCTCACGAACGGGTAGAGGTATCAGGTTGAAATTGATACCATATATCAATGTCTATGAACCACACTAGATCTGAAAATTTTAATTTTTTACAACGACGCAATCAAAAGATATGGCATTTTATGTCCTCATCTCCATACATTTATGCAAAAATGCAAAACCTACAGGGTATTTCCCGTTGACCTAAAATTATGAAATTTGGCAAGAAGCTAGGTTTCACAGTAAAAATAAAGGGAAAAGTCTGAAATCATTAAATATTACAACTTTTCTCACAACTAATGGTAACCAATTAAGGTGCGCTCCCGTTTCAAGAACATTCATATAAGAGAGGGGTCAAGTTGAATGGTCGCGGAGGCGATTTTTGATTTAGTTCTATTTTAAAAACGGGAACACATACAAACTTGAATGTTGGTATGTTTATAGTGCATAAGCTACAAAATAACAACAAAATAATAAAATTTGGTCAAGCGCGTGTCGGACTCAAAAAATCTAGCACATTAACTTACTGAAATTTCAACTAATACAATTATGATTATGTGGTGGTATAGAACCCTCAGTGCGCGAGTCCGACTCGCACTTGGCCGCTTTTTTTTTCTTGGCAAGAAGTAGGTTTTAAAGTCTTTCAACTACCTTAATTACATGGGTATAAAAAAAACCGGCCAAGTGCGAGTCGGACTCGCGCACTGAGGGATCCGTACCACCACATAAACATAATTGTATTAGTTGAAATTTCCGTAAGTTAATGTGCTAGATTTTTTGAGTTCCGACACGCGCTTGACCAAATTTTATTATTGGTTATTATTTTATAGCTTATGCACTATAAACATACCAATTTTCAAGTTTGTAAGTTTCCCGTTTTTAAATAGAACTAAAACAAAAATCGCCTCAGCGACCATCCAACTTGACCCCTCTCTTATATGAATGTTTTTGAAACGGGAGCTCACCACAATTGGTTACCATTAGTTGTGAGAAAAGTTGTAATATTTAATGATTTCAGACTTTTCCCATTATTTGTACTGCGAGACCTAGCTTCTTGCCAAATTTCATAATTTTAGGTCAACGGGAAGTACCCTGTAGGTTTTGCATTTTTTAATAAATGTATGGAGATGAGGACATAAAATGCAATATTTTTGATTGCGTCGTTGTAAAAAATTGAAATTTTCAGATCTTGTGTGGTTCATAGATCCTAATATATGGTATTAATTTCAACCTGATACCTTTACCCGTTCGTGAGATCTTGACAGACAGACAGACAGACGGACAACAAAGTGATCCTATAAGGGTTCCGTTTTTTCTTTTGAGGTACGGAACCCTAAAAACAGTAGGTATATGGCGTATCCTCGTAAGAAATAAATTAATAACGACTTTTTTGGGCAAACCGTAACTTTTTGGGATGTATTTTGGTCAAATCAGTTCTAATTATAAAATGTTTATTTGATTGTAAATTGTCCGAATCACGGTTTTTTGTTCATGACTCGCATGCAAGGACGTGCCTTACAGAACCGGTTAGTTGCGTAGTTACCAGTATGTTTCTTTGATGCTATTGTCTTTGGGACCGGTGTCGCTAGGTCAAGGTGGTCTTCTAGACCTTTTCTCGAAGACGAATCATGTCTTTGCGTAATTTATTGATAAGTAGCTTTTACCAAAACTGGATTTAATAATGATTTATGTATGAGAAGGTTAAAACTTAATTGCTTCGTCATACGTAGGTACAGTCAAAAGCATATCAAGCTTGACACATTGGACTTCGTACCGTTCTTATTTTAATAGATATACGGGCTAGAGTCGCACTGCGAGTGTCAAGCGTGACTTGTTGACTGTACCAGTTATGAAATAAAAACTGAACTAAGGATCTACCTACCTACTTTTTATTCAGCCTTTGTGACTTTTTGCATGCAACTTCTACTTCTGACTCTGTGGTGTTGTACTGAGCGCGTTCGAAGTCAAAGCCCATAAAGGATGCAGGTTAAATAAATGAATCATTTGATAAGAACAAAGGTAGACCAAATGATAATTTACTTTTTGAAGATAACAGGTTGTTCATTACAGTCATCTTGTATTTAACTCATTGATCGGTTAAAAGGAAACTAGCCGGGAGTTCTTGGGTCGATCATCATCCTTTCGTCTTATCCAGACGAAAATAGTTATGCATGTTGAAAACCTCAAAGTAGGTAAATATCGCGCCATGTCCGAAGGTCGGTCAAACTACAATATTTGCCTTTTAAAACGACAGTGGTTAACAATTGACACGCGGAACTTAGCTTCTATTTGTTGATACAGGGTCGTTCGAAGCAGTGGACGTAGCCGAATGCTAAGGAAAGATCGCATGCTAGATAAAAAACGGAGCTCCCCAAAAGTCAAGGGAAGTCAAGAAAAGAGAGAAAAAATCTTCGGAAGTAATATTCCACTTCATGAATTTTAATGATAAAAGTAGATACTAGACTATATACTATTTTTTTTAATTGTTGTTTTATAAATACTTCGATATTACCAGCACTCGGTATTTTTCAACACTTGTTGTTTTTATTGCCACTAGGATTCTAAAAACATTATTTCTTAAAATACATAATGTTATTTCCAAAAATATCTTCAAAGTGTGATGACGTCAAACGCATAGGTAATTCCTAACGATACTTTGATGGCAAGGGTGTTTAGTTGATTAGAATTATTAGGTGTTGTGTTATAGAAAAACTTGCATATCCGGCAGGTCATCACTCAGTATTAGTTTGTATGCTTTGGAGTAAACTTGTCTTGCTCTTTTCGCAAGTCTATTCTTGGTCCTTTAAATCTTACTGATTATTCTGTAGTAAAGTTGTCCCAAAATCAAATTTTTAGTTCGAGCTCTAAAATCGCACATGATGTAACATAACGTTACAGCTGATAGCTATATCATATTTGCGATGACGATAAAAATTACAATCGTATAATACCTATGTTACGTGCGTGTTTATGTCACTTGTACCTAAAATGTTGAGTGTGAATCTTCGTCCAGATTGTTTACAAGCATGCGATAGTGAAAACAGCTGATTCAGTTAGAGTGCATTAGAAAATGTGATGTGAATATCTTTATGGACTTTCCCAAGAACTTAATTGATATTTTTGTGACTGTAAGTGCTAGTTTAAGTAATCTGTTCACCATGTTGAAGAGGCGAACCTCCAAGCGGTTTGTACTTGGCGATACATCAGCAGATGAAAGTAAAAACTACGACAAAGAAATTGACGATGAAGAAGCGACGGCGGTCATCCCAAATAATTTAAAGTTCCAAATGACTTTGGAAGCGGAACCGGAGAAAAATCTAGATGATGGCAATCTACAGCAAAATGCTAGCAACAAAAAGTTGTTACGGCTACCTAGCGCAACGCTAACGTAAGTAATACCCTAAAGTATCTGTTATATTTTTAAACACTTACAGAAAAACTTTTTTAAATTTTGACCAACATAATTATTCCGTATAAGGTTTTGCACATTATAAAGGAAAACCCTATAAGCCTTTTTTTTGACCTACATAATTATTCCGTAAAAGGTTTTGTACATAATAAAGGAAAACCCACACATAAAGAAAGTTTGAAATACGAAAAAGCTTTCTTTAAATTTGCATTCAGGTATGGATCGTGATTGGTTTCATTTTGTGGCAAAAATATGAGGTAATATTGTTAGGTACTATAGCGAACACGAGGACCGGGGTTAATTTAAACGCAGTGGGTTCGCATTTATGTTTTATATTCTTTTTTTTATATAGAAAGCTAATAGCAACGTCCGTACCCAGCCGTGGGCAGGAGTTGACTGGCGACTGTTTTCAGAACGTGACGTCATTATTCGAAATCAAATTCAATTTTAGAAATACTCGCCAGCCAGCTCTGCTAAAAGAAGGCTTTCGAGGAGGATCACTACATTATCCTCCCCCCGGGCAAAGAAATTTCCGAGTGAAGCTTGGAAATTTCTTGTACAAAAAATTCCCTAATCTACCTGCCTATGGTGGAAAATATTACAAATGCAAGCATAACATAACCCTGCAAAATATTGCTAATATCTAGCTCATGTGACAAAACATTGTTGCTTTCAGTTTCGGTAATCTCATGAACTACGGTGCACAAAACCACCGAAAATTACACCACAACAGGTGTTACGCTTTACTACTTGCTAAACCAAAAAATACAATGGTAAAAATTTTGAAAAAAGAACTATCTTAGATCAAATCTAAAATTATTTTACTAGTTACGTCTCTAAGAAAATAACTGATACTATGCTCTTTGACAAATAAAGTTTGACATCCAATAATATAACATTCTCTTTCGTAATTCATGGAACCTTTACATAAATTAAAAAAGAAAACTTCCTACTCTATGCTCATCCTAAAAAAGTAAAATGTTCCCATGACATAGAAAAAACGCTCTGAGTTTGTCTAGCAGCCTGCGGCTGATGAAAGTCAATTTGACATAAGGAAAGCGCTTGAAAAACGCAACGCGTTAAATTATGCAGCCTGCGGCTGGATAATGTCAGTGACATTACTGATATACCTTTCTCTTTCAAATAAAATAAAGGCGTTGCCAAATTGAGACAAAAGCTACCCTAAGATGCTCCCAAGATACTGTGACCCAACAAAAGCCACCCACTAACCCTATGGGCATAAAAGTGGTTGTACAAGATAACAACTAGTGGCAACAATATATCCCATCAAGCCAACCTATATTTGTAATCCCAAAAACTAATATTTAACCCCAAAAGGTTTTTCCAAAAGCATCTTAATTTGAAATCTAGTTAACATCATATGGCCTGCGGCCGATGTAAAGCGGAAGCAAAGCTAGAAAAATACACGTAGTCATACCAGCTACAAACACGATACTTGAGCCTGATCCAGACCCACTATCTAAATACATATGATTTAATAATAGTTGTACCTATGTTTTTCCCCGATAATGAAAACTGTGACATTTATCCTAACTGAACCCACTCTTTATTGAAATTATGAGAAAAATCTTTAGAAAGTTATGTCTGTAGTATAGACTTTAAAGAAAATACCAATACTTACTTGTTTACCGTCATCATAACACGTTACCTGTAGATTACCTTTACCAATAAATCACTATACCTTTTTAACACTTTACCATTGAAGAATCTTTTATTACCAGGTAGTAGAATAAAATAAACAAACCAAGGAATGATTGTAATTAAATCATAATTACAAACATCCAAAAAACACCCCGTTTTTCTTTCCCAGATGATCAATAAAGTTGCAATCGTTCGCAATTACAACCCTAATGAACATACCCAAAAAATAAATTTATTAACACATGGATAGTAAAATTAAAACAATCTTCTTTTTTGAGATGGCTGAAGAGCTGCTTGCAGCCTAGCTCTGCTGGCGATGCGATGGTCGGAAGTAGCACGTCCGCCATCAGTCGTCAGTCAGGATAGCCATCTTAGTGGTGTCGCTCATGGTTAGCGATCACCGATGTGGACACGCTGAAGCGCATCCAAGGATATCGACACTCGATATCACAACTCATTGAGCATAGTATAACATGAAAAAGAGAATTAGTGTTAAGTACAAAATAAAGTTAGGCCACCATGAATACATGTTTTTGGACGTCTTTCATCTATACATACATCGTCAAGTAAAACATTTATATTTCACGCTTTTAACAATATGAGAGGTTCTTTGACGAGAAAAGTGAAAAAATATAGTGAAAACCTGCTAACAAAGATTTTAGTACAAAATCATACATATATCTTTTTTATATTTACAATATTGCGTACAATGCATTTATAATCATAATGAGCTTATTTATATTCTTTTATATGACAATATTTCGTGATTATAGGAATAATATTGTACACGTAATATTATCTAGGCAATATGAACAAATACTACAAACAAACAAAATATGACATGACATCTTTGTCAGATTGTCATCCAAAAGACATGCGCAGTTACTCTGTCGCCATCCGTCGCCTTGGAGACTTGCAAACACAAATGAATACGAAATTGGTACGTTTGTAACCAATTCAAGCATGACGAACAATATGAAAAAACTTTGATGAGGGTGATTCTCCGCTTTAGACAATATAAAATTAGCTTACAGTTGTACGGCACGTGTTATGCGTGCCGTGTCCATAAAAATTGGCACTCATAAAGTATGATGCGTCGTGGTCATCATATGTCATCATCTTCTTCACATACAGGGCATCATCTTCTTCACATACAGGGCATCATCTTCTTTATTAGCATCCTCTTGTCTTACTTAGGACCGGTGACCGCGTAACTGTAACACTACATAAAATGGCAATAGGGGCACGGCGGCGCCTCCACCATTATAGCGAACACGAGGACCGGGGTTAATTTAAACGCAGTGGGTTCGCATTTATGTTTTATATTCTTTTTTTTATATAGAAAGCTAATAGCAACGTCCGTACCCAGCCGTGGGCAGGAGTTGACTGGCGACTGTTTTCAGAACGTGACGTCATTATTCGAAATCAAATTCAATTTTAGAAATACTCGCCAGCCAGCTCTGCTAAAAGAAGGCTTTCGAGGAGGATCACTACAGTACTATTGTTTAGAACAGTATAGTAGGTAGTCTAAATTGTCTCATATGATGACATTAAATTAATATAATTTTAAATATGAATTTTTTGCCTCATAATGTTTTCAAACAGATATGTAACAAAACTTATTACGATGAAAAATAATATGAAGTTAAATCCGTAAAAATCGTTAAACCCTATTCACAAGGGGCTGATTCGCGGCGATTTATGGCTTGATTTCATGTCGCCGTTTGTTTAGCCGTGCAAGAGATCAAATTGTTGAGGATTAAGCAATGTACGACAAAACACAGCAAACTCGCATGTACACCTAAACAGGGTCTTAGAAATGATACCTAAAATTGCAATGCCGCCGATAAAAAGACTAGACGAATAAAAGACTAGTAAAATTATAAAGGTCCGTGTGGTGCCGGCAAAGAATAGAACCAACCCATCTTTTTTTTTTTTTTTAAGTATTTATTCAAGTCACATACATCGTATCTTATCTATGACAATCGCATCCACTGAAACCTAGCAAGGTTTATGCGTGGTGCGCATATTACCGCTCGCATGCAGCATATACATATATATTTTCTTTCCTATCTAGGTATTGCTCGGATCACACCGCATACTCAAATAATATTTAAAAAGCAGTTTTTGCATTGTTTAGAATTACTGCCTAAAATGCGTTCTAGCAACTCGGTTGGAAGATCGTACCCGTGGGTGTCGTAAAAGGCGACTAAGGAATTATGAACCGGAGGATGCGTAGCGGCATCTTTCTTTGTATCCTCCCATCTAACATCCTGTGGTCACCAACAACAGCGGTCGCCAGCCGCAACGCTTACAAGCGTGGTTACTACGGTAAATTCCCTGTTTGTGTAACTTCTGTTAAAAACTAAATCATAAATACATATAGAAATGACTTTGGTTTTCTTTTTGATGTTTATGTAATGCAATATGTATGCGTCGACACACTTTTGAGCCCTATATTTGGTGCCAAATCTATGTGGTGCGAAACGTTTCTGTGGTTCTTGTATAAAGATTGTAATGGACAGCCTTCCGAATACTGAAAGGGCATGATTGATCAGTCACCGTAAGTGAACAACTTTCCGCGAATAAAACTTTCAGAAAATGAAAAAAAATATGCCTCTATACAAAATTGCAAACTTGATTGGACAGTTTGTATGGAGAGGCCGATTTTTTCCTTCATTCCCTGAAAGTTTTATTCGCTGAAAGTTGTTCAGTTACATTTACTGACCATGCCCTTTCAGTATTCGGAAGGTTGTACTTTACACCCTGTATATACTTTACCTTGCACTTTGTCATGTGTCGCTTCTCTTGTGAATATTTTACGCGCTTGCGATATTCATGTGCGTGACTAAAACCATAAACCATGATTTTTCTTATTTGTTGTGGCATTCTACGGTCTATTGCAGTGGAAAATATCTGTGATATTCTGGATTTCGTTGGATCTCAAAATGTCAAGAGATATATAGGACAGACTTTACTTTACGATTCAATATTATACATACGTATAATATTGAATCGTAAAGTAAATAAAAATTCTAAATAAATAAATTAAAATTCTAAATAAATAAAATTATTGCTGAATAATTTAATATAGTACTTTACATATATTTACAACTTTTACAATTTTTTATTTAAAAATGACATTTTATAATTATTAATTTTTACATATTTACAATTTTAAAGTGTATTTTAAAAAATCTATTATTTTGTAATCAGCCGGTGTGACTGTTAAATTTTTAAATAGAAAATCTAATTTAATAAGAATAAATTACATCAGAACGTATTTTTACACATGTAAAAAAGGATTCTTAATGACTTGTAACCATTTGTTATAAATAAATATTTCATTTCATAACTGCATTTAATTCTTAATTTTAATGTCTTACTCCTAGGTCTAGCGAGGAAGCGGAGAGTGGGTAAATAGCTCCAAGTTGATATAACTAAAATTTAAGAACTAAAAAGTACTAGATATTTTCTGATACATAAATTGATGATGACGGTGCAATAATATGTCAGCATTATTCTCCATGGTTCAGCAGGTGCCTAGACGTAACAGGTCCAAAGCGTACTTCCCATCCTAACGATGATAATTTTACTGGCATTTATATCTTTCTCCTCTGCAGTTTCCCCAGATTTTTACTAGTTACGCTACCCAGTTTTTTTATTTACTTTCGCGGCCATGTGCCCAAGAATTTTTAGACTGAAATCCCCAATGAATGACTAAAGTTTAAAATGAGTGGATCAGACCAATAAAAATTAATTTATAAATGGTAGCTTGTAGCTACATTTAAGAATTAGTTTTAAGTAAAAGAAGAATTATAATCAATTTTATAATATTTTTTGAAATTTAGTTGGTTGAAATTTGGTTACATGATGTAATCATCAGGATATCAATAATTATTACTAAATATCTCTGAAAAATAAAATAACGGGTTTTTCACATTTAAAATCAGTTCTTTATTGAAAAGTAAGAAATAACATTCAGCTTTTCAAATTTTTGGCTTGTTTAATTTTTGAAATATCAGAAAGACACTAGAGAATTGAGCCCCAAATGAATTAAAGAAATACCTTATTAATCATGTAGCTTCTTCGTATTCTAATATTTAAGATGGGTGATTATAATGACAATATTGTGCCTTTAAATATCCAAAACTTCAAAAACTGAGATAACTAAATGTAGTAAGGTCAAGTCGCATTAATTAAACTGGATTACGTAGACAAATACGCAAATTGTTCACTACTTTTCTGTTTACTTCTGTTATAATTGACTTGGCCCAGTTTAAACAAGTTATACTGGTTAAACCAACAGTCAAACAGAATTATTTCTTTCTAATTATTGACGACGCAACCCATTTGTAATGGTCAGCACTTTTCTAAGCTTATCGATAACCAACGTACCTACTTTTTCATAAAAAGGCAATAATCACAGTTTTGCCCATAGTATCATTTAATTATGACTGTACAGTAGTTTGAATGGTGTAATTAGTTAAACAGAGGAAAAATATTCGTTATCCCTCTTGGGTTGGTTCTAGTAGTCTTCCAATGTATAGAAACCACGGAGCAGAGAAGAACACTTATAATTTGCTCTAGCCTTATTCTGGGTTTACCAATGGTTTTTTACAGAGTCGGATACCTAACCTAGGGGATTTGACGAGAGTACTGGTTTTTACACAGAGCGACTGCCATCTGACCTCTGCAATCCAGAGGAGCGTAATATTATATAGGGTGTAAGGGACGGTGTACCGAAAACTGAAAGGGCTTGATCAGTCAACGAAACTGAACAACTTTCCCAAAAAAACAATTTTGGAAAAAAAAAAATTTACTTCTCCATACATGCTGTTCGATCAGAGTGAGCAATTTTTTTTTTATTCCCCAAAATGTTTCTTTGGCAAAGTTGTTCAAATTCGTTGACTGAGCACGCCCTTTTAGTTTTCGGTACACCGTCCCTTACACCCTATATAATGGATTGCAGAGGTCAGATGGCAGTCGCTCTGTGTAAAAATCAGCACGAAAAAGCTCTTGTTGTTGTGCCACTAGCAGTCATCCATCCGGGTTTTGATCACGGCCTACATTGCTTACTTTTAGTGATGGGAAAGAAAGAGAAAGAGCCACTATCACTCGGCCATGAGTGTTAGTTGCTCTTTCTAAAATAAATTCTTAAAAAATATATTGATAAAAATACTATCATAATACTAATTATTTATGATAAGCATGGATTCAAATTTTGAAAGCATCTTTGATAAAATGGGTGAGATTCACTTAGTTCCAACTTTTATCTGAGATTATAAATATTGTTTGTTTATATTAAATGTCGATATCTTGTTTACGCGACGCGCTCATCACTAAATACTGGAAAAACAATTTTCTTGCTGCAATCTCCATGCTGCCTTGGCGTAATTCACTTGATTATGGAATACGGCAACCCCAATTATTTATCTTTCCCTTTCTAACGTTAAATAATCAACGGGTGTAAGTGAGACGGTAAGATCGTATGATCCGTCAATTGACTTCTATTGGTGTTTCTTACGTCAAACGTGAAATAGTACGAAAACAAAACTGTGCGTAGGAATTCCGATAAAAATGTTGTTCAAATATTGTTTTTAGTCGTAAATAATTACTAGGAACTGTGTTTTTGTAAAAGACTGATTTATTTATTTAATTTAGCATTCAGATATGTTTCCAAATATGAACGGATTGTATTCGGAGAGCTCTTACAGGTTAGAGTTTGAACTTTGAATTTTCTAATTGATTTTTTCATATTTCTAGGTCCAAATTAGGTCTAAAACAGGTTCAGTGACCCCGTTATAAATAGTTCTATATTCATTGAGGCATTCACTTTAATACAATAGCGTTACATCGGGTTTTCTTATAAGAAATATAGAAGTATGCCATTGCTAGATTTCACTTAAAAATTTCCCTTGTTGAAGGTACTTTTGGTTGTTTTAACCTACACTGTTATGCAAAACTTTGCCGCATAAATAACATAATCATTTTGTTATAATGCGGTTACTAGGGTATCATAAAATTAAATAAATCAGACGTCTTAGAAACTAAAATATTGTAAAAAATTGTTTTAAGATTTCTACAAAATTTTGAATAAAACATAACTTTATTCTTTAATTGTTGTTCTGTACCTTAGTAAAATAGCTAATAATTAAACTTAAAAAAAATTCTGATGTAGATGAATCATAAAATTTTTCAATACCCACATTATTATTTATTAAGTACTTTTTGTACTTTCCAAATGTGTCATGAAAACAGATATTACATAGGTTTAAAAAAACCCATACCTATTTAAACTCACAGAATAAAGTACTAGTATTATCTAGTCCTGTGTGATGCCGGCAAAGAATAGTACCAACCCATACATACCCGTGGGTGTCATAAGAGGCGACTAAGGGTTAACTGGAGGATGTTATCCCTTCAGCCAATTTAACTCTGTCTTTTAATTTGATGTTCAACATACTTCTCTCCATCCTGTTTTGGCACACTCTTAAAGCTTTTTTCTGTACTTCTGTTAAGCCCCATGTTTGGCCGCCATAAGTCATGCGCATGGTAGTATACAGGTGTTAAACACTTTCTTTTTATCTTTCATTGAGAAGTGGGGGTTCTTCATTACTTATCTGGGATGGTTAGAATTTCTAATTGAATAAAATGATCTTTACATGATTCCATTGTGTTATTCTTAACATGGTTCTGAGTACTCTTTTTTGGTTGACAAAAGCTGTCTTAGCGTTGTACTTAGAGCTCTTATCTTCAATCACAGGAGGCACACATTCGTAACCACTATACACACACACACACAGAAAAATGCTAAGACTATCATTTCACATACAGAAAGTCAGAAATATCACATTACAATCTAAAATCCGAAATCTAATCCGAATCAATTCAAGTCGCGAGTGAATAGGCTTCTTCTGGGCAAGCTCGTTCTATCGTCAACCTCATCTCTGTCTTCAAGACTAGTTCGTGGTCTTGACCTCTCACTCTTGAGTGAGCCCATTTCCAATAAAAAAAATAAGAATAAACTATATTGAGGTTATAAGTTTGTTTACAAAACTTCTGACTTTTTCCTGAAGTCCAGTATGCTATCCATTCAAATTTTAACATGTATCTTATGATAACTTACAGGCCGTCCATGTCCCAGGGTACGGTGGTCCACAGTCATCGGTTCCAGGAGAAAGACTTCACAGTAGCAACACCAGAAGAGTTTGTACGCCGTTTCCAGGGCACCAAACCCATCAACAAGGTATAATTTTTATTTGGTAATATTTATCACCTGTGTGGTGCCAGCAAACTAACCCATCTCTACCCATGGGCATGGACTAGTAATAATAAGACTGACAATCCCCATACTAGAAAACATAACCCGGAAAGACATAAAACTCATGGAAACTAGATGGCGCTTCCAAATAATCTGGAAATTAATTATGGTCTACTGAGTATTCTGCCAAAATATCAATCGAAATTTCGACATTGTTTCAATGTAAAGAAACGCTAACATTGAAATTCGGTTTATTTTTTTAGCAGAATACTCGATAAATCATAATAACTTCCCGGATTATTTATTACCGCCATCTAGTTTTATACTTTTCCGGGTTAAGATTTCTAAGAGGGTATGGTCAGTCCTTCTTATTGTTCGTCCATGCCGTGGGTGTCGTAAGAGGTGATTAAGGGATTATCAATCAGAGGCTAAGCACATGCTTCCTTTTGTTTATCGTACTATTTGACTACAATCACCAACAACTGGGGACCATGGTGCCAGCTACAACGCTTGCAAACGTGGTGACTATGGTACTTCCCCTCCACATTCTTCCAGCTAAAGCAGGAATCCTGGAGCGAGCAACCTGTCCTGCAGTGGAAGTTTCATGGGATGTTATGATGATGACGATTATTTTTGTTTACCTGACTTCTTAGCTGAAGTATTAGAATTCGCAAAAGTCTTAGAACAAAAGGTGCCTCCACATTAGGATATTTTACCAGTAACCCTGTACAGTCCCGTGTAGTGCCGGCAAAGAATAGTACCAATCCATACATACCCGTGGGTGTCGTAAGAGGCGACTAAGGGTTAACTGGAGGATGGGCAGCAGCATCCTCCTTTGTATCTTACATCTTACTGCGGTCACCTACAACCGCGGTCCATGGTGCCAGCCGTAACGCTAACAAGCGAGGTGACTACGGTACTTCCCCTCCACATTTTTCTAGCAAAAGCTAGAATTCTGGAGAGATCTCCCTGTCCTGTAGTGGACGTTTCATGGGATGTAATGATGAACCCTGTACAATAAAGTAGTTGCTGTGACTTCTTAGGCATTCGAGAGGTATTCAGGAAAATGCCTATGTTCTTTCCCATGGTTCAAAGCATCTTTGTGAAACTGAACTATTTTCTCAAAGAAACATTTTTGTGAAAATTGTTCCATCAGAAAGAAATTTATATGTAGAGTTGAAACTTAAGACTTTTAATTAGTTCTTGATAGAAAAAGGTATGAATGTACTCATGATACTGAATAACTTTCCCCAAGGAACATAGGTCGAAATACAAAAATCAAGTTTTGACCTCCCATAGAAACTGCATCAGCTGATAGCGCATTTTGTATGGGAGGTCAAATTTTGTTTCTTGTATGTACCTATGTTCTTTGGGAAAAGTTGTTCAGTATCATGAGTACATGCATATCTATAATTAAAGTCACACTATATGTAGAGTGAATCATAAGCAATTTATATGTTGAGTTAAATATTTTTTTATTTGTGTGTTTCTTTGGGAAAGTTGTTCAGTTTCGTTTGACTAAGCACGCCCATTTAGTTTTCGGTACACCGTCCATACATCCTGTAGAGGGGACAATTCATCTGATTACTATAGGCATCAGGGTGTAAATAAAAGTACCGACTTCCTTTTAACCACATGTTGTGTAAGTAGAACTGTGTACATCATCATAACATCCCACGAAACGTCCACTACAGGACAGGGAGCTCCCTCCAGAATTCTAGCTTTTGCTGGAAAAATGTAGAAGGGAAGTACCATAGTCACCTCACTTGTTAGCGTTACGGCTGGCACCATGGACCGCGGTTGTAGGTGACCGCAGTAAGTAAGATGTAAGATACAAAGGAGGATGCTGCTGCCCATCCTCCAGTTTATAACCCTTAGTCGCCTCTTACGACACCCACGGGTAATTAAGTACATAGAACATATTAATTATAAAAAAATAACATAAAAATAAAATACTTCATATGAAAAAAAAAGTTTAAGTTGCCAACCCTATTAACGAGCTCCTCCCATCCGGCGCGGCGCACCAATTGCAAACAAGAAAAATAGGTATACGACGCACAAAATAACTCTGGCCCTGTCATTGATGCGCAGAAGTCAAAATTGGACCATTTTTTACTTCTGCGCATCAATGACAGGGCCAGAGTTATTTTATGCGTCGTATACCTTCATGCGCGCTGCGACTCTGGTGAGGGTTGACACAGTTAAATATTAATACAAATTTTTTATTTCTGTTTTTTTTTTTTTTTCGTTGCGTTTCAACATGCTTATTGTTCTATATTCTGCCTATAGAACATGTGGTTAAAAGGAAATCGGTACCCTTATGAATCCCTATTTCCCTTGGTCACAGCATCACGCGTGAACGGCTGGACCGATTTCACAAATTCTTTTCTTGTTGTGTTTGTTATTGTCAGGAGGTAGGGGTAGGGGTAAGGGTAAATAAAATTTGCTTATTTATTGCCTGTAAGGCGGAACAAAGTTCGCCGGGTCAGCTAGTATTATTAAGTTTACAAAACTTTTTTATGTAATTATTGTACTCATGATTGATTTTCTATATTCCCCAGGTCTTGATTGCAAACAACGGAATAGGAGCAGTAAAATGCATGCGCTCAATAAGAAGATGGTCATACGAGATGTTCAAAAACGAGAGAGCTGTGCGCTTCGTTGTCATGGTATGTGTGTGGCATATTTGACAAAATTGTATAAGACATTTCATACAACTTCATATGAAAAAGTCTCCCATGATAAAAATATTCTAACAGAGTGTGAGTGAGTGTGTGTGAATGTGTGTGTGTGTGTGTGTGTTTATAATGAAAGTATATAGAGTGTTGATGTATATTTCTAAAGATCATGACCTCTTTTTTTAAAATGCTTTTATTTTAACACTCTTCTTGGTATTTTTTTTTCTATAAAGAGGAGATTCACAGCTCTTCTTAAAGTTTTTTAAAACTATCATTATCACCCTAACTAAAAAAGAACAAAACAAAATATCTAAAGCTAATGCGAATTAGCAAAATCACATTTAAAAAAGTTTATCACAAGTTTTACTGCAAAGTTTGGTAACTCTTAGTTAGTTACCCTTGCCACTAGCTTCACAATAAATATTTTTTTTGTACAGGTAACCCCGGAGGATCTAAAAGCAAACGCAGAATATATAAAAATGGCTGACCACTACGTTCCAGTTCCCGGTGGATCCAATAATAACAATTATGCCAACGTAGAACTCATAGTCGACATCGCCGTAAGGACGCAAGTTCAGGTATGACGTTAGATTAGAACAGATTATGTTCATCAACGGATAAACTCACGTTTTATATCGCGGCATAGGACCGACAAGTTTCGATCTTTTCAAAGTGCTCAAACAACAACAACTAGACAACAACAACAACAACTTGTTTAGTTTCTTTTCTTCCTATGCCGTCAATATAAAACGTGAGTTTATCCGTTGATGAACATAATTATGTGTTACACTCACGAGTTGTTTAGTGATAAAATAGAATAGATTACATTAGATTTTAATAGATAACAATAGATTAGAATACATTACATTAGATGAGATAGGAATATATGACATTAATTTGGAACAGTTAAAGCATTGCTAGATTTGAATGGAATAGATGAGATATTGGTCAGTACCAGATCCTGGTGGATCCAACAATAACAATTATGCCAACGTAGAACTCATAGTCGACATCGCGACTAGAACGCAAGTACAGGTATAACATTAGATTAGAATAGATTACACTAGATTAGAATATTACATTCGATGAGATAGGAATATATAACATTAAATTAGAACAGTTGTAAAGAATAGATGAGATACTGGTAAAACTCAGGCATCAAAAATGGCTGGTCTGCTGACCACTATGTTTCTTGTGGATCCAACAATAACAATTATGCCAACGTAGAACTCATAGTCGACATTGCAACCAGGACACAAGTTCAGGTATGACATTAGAGTAGAATAGATTACATTATATAAGAATATATTAGTTTACATTAGATGAGATGGGAATAGATAACATTAAATTAGAGTTCGTGCCCAAAGAAACATTTATGGGAAATTAAAAAAATATTTCTTACTCTTGCTAAACAGTTTGTATGGAGGCGTCAATTTTTTTTTTTCATTTCCCAAAAATCTTTCTTTGCGAAAGTTGTTCAGTTTCGTTGACTGAGCACGTCCTTTCAGATTTCGGTACACCGTTCCTAACACTCTTTATAAATAATAGTCTTCGAGACAAAAATAACAGTATAAATGAATTTATAAAATAAGAAGATAAGAAAATATTATAGGATAAAATAAAATAGATAACATATCTATGGTCAATTTAAAATTCTATCAGAGAGACCTGCTTGTTATCAATTGTATTTATTTAATAAACTAAATATTGTTTTTGAAGTGAAAACTTCTTTAGCGGCGCTTGGCACTTTTTTAGATGGGTAAAAAAATTTTACTCGCGTCAGATGTCGCGTCAGATCCGTAGCCTGATCGAAAAAGCGTCAACTATCAACCGTATTGTTATTACAATACGGGTTTTTATTCAGTGACATCAAAGAAGTACGCGAGCAATGGCGCGATTGACCCTTACAAAAAGCATAATATTCAAAAATGCAAGTTTTCACTTCTACCGGCACTCCCGGAGTCCAAGCCGTCCTTTTTTTTGAGTGGACAGAAGGGTGTGCTTGGTGCTGGTGTAGAATATCAACCAAGTATGGGTGATACCCTGCGGTGCGTCTGGTATCCCGATGGTAGAAGGGCGATGGCGGAATAAGTATCATCATCATATCAGCCGAAAGACGTCCACTGCTGGACATAGGCCTAGGAATAAGTATACAGTATTTAAAAAAAATTACCAGTCACTTCATGACATTTTTATTTTTAATGCTGTGAGGCTAAGGAACGATACATATCCGCTTAAGTGGAATTAATATTATGAAAAATGTAATGCATTGGAAACTGAATTTGATTTTGAGATAATTTTCGTAAGCTATCAGAAAAAAGCCTTCTTTCCAAATAGTTTGCTAAAATGATTTTATTTTAACACTTTCTGTGTTCGGCTAAATCTACAAAGTAGAAAATGGCAAAATAAACTCAACGTTGAAATGCGTAAGGAGGTTGCAAATTTCACAACATCAAGCGGGAGCACGTTTGGCACGGTAGCCTAGTTGGTAAAACTTCTCCGGTACTGAATGGAGAAGACGCAGGTTCGAATCTTTGCGATTTTCTACTTTGTAAGTTTACTAAATCCATTATGATACTCGTAATGATCCACCTCCGTGTTTCAGGCGGTATGGGCGGGTTGGGGCCACGCGTCAGAGAACCCCAAACTCCCGGAACTGTTGCACCGCGCCGGCGTGGTGTTTATCGGACCGCCCGAGAAGGCGATGTGGGCGCTCGGAGACAAGATCGCCTCCTCCATAGTCGCACAGACTGCAGACATCCCCACCTTGCCTTGGAGTGGGTGTGGTCAGTATCATTATTATTATCGTACGGTGTTAACGTGGTGTTTATCGGACCGCCCGAGAAGGCGATGTGGGCGCTCGGACATCCCTACTTTGCCTTGGAGTGGATGTGGTCAGTATCATTATTTCATCATCATCACATCCCATTAAACGTGCACCGCAGAACAGGAAGCTCCCTCCACAATTACAGCAAAATGGAGTGGTTCTTAGGAAGGGATTTAATACTTTTGATAACCACTGCTGGGACATTGTTTTTTAATATTAGAGAAGATTAGTACACTTTTATTAGCATTACCACAGAAAAACGATAGGGACACTCCGCCTGCGCGCGCACCCCCCCATAGAAGCGAAGAGAGTAAAAAAATTGGTTCATTCCTTGACTAGCTATACTATCCAATTTATGTAAGCGCTTATTTTGAATGCACATCATAAACACATTCGTTGCCATAGAGACGCTGTCACTGGTTTTTTGCATCTTACTCTCTCGCAATAATGGTACTTACTATGTTTATCGCACTCAAATGACGCTAGTAGTGTGGGTGCGGAAAACGTGTTAGTTAAATGGTGACACTGATTTGTATTGAATGAAATAAAGAATTCGTCTCTAGATGCAGACAAAGACGCGTGCGCTTCAGAGCACTGTGAGCATTACGATACGTGCAGAACTTATGTGTGTATATGTCCCTAGCTGACCTACATTGATATTAGGGGGTAATATTTTTACTGATCTGGTAACTCTACATTCTCTGCTTGCGTTTTCGGGGAGACGCTATTCCTATACTTGGTCCGAGTTTTTATTACTGTGAGGCTAAGGAACGAGACATTCGAAATTTCGAAAAAGCGGTGTGAAAAATCTTAGAAATTCAATTCTTTTTGTTTTTTTTGACAGCACTTTATATTATTCCCTTTCTGTATTACTGGCTTTAAATTTAATATGGTAAAAATTAAGAAGAACGTATTCCTTATTCAAATTCTGCTTGGCGTACACAAATATCTAAGATTGTAATATTTTTCTTACATACTGCTACAGGGCAGTACTTTTGGCCCAACATAATTTCTTATCTATATCTTTGAAATTAAACTCAATGTGGTCAAAAGTAAGAAGAACGTATTCCTTATTCAAATTCTGCTTGGCGTAAACAAATAGCTAAGATTCGAATATTTTTCTTACATACTGCTACAGGGCAGTACTTTTGGCCCAATATAATTTCTTATCTATATCTTTGAAATTAAACTCAATGTGGTCAAAAGTAAGAAGAACGTATTTCTTATTCAAATTCTGTGTAGAGCACACAAATAAATAGTTATTTGTGTAATACAATGCGACAGGGCAGCATTTTTAGACCTATATCATTACTTTTCTATATCATTGACATTGAACTAAAAATGCCAAAAATGAACACTTTAAGGTTGGTTAAAAACCGTGAAATAATGAGATGTTTTTGAACTTTTCAGAACTAAAAGCTGAGTACAACAACAAGAAGATAAAGATATCGTCGGAGCTGTTTGCTAAAGGGTGCGTCAAAACTCCGGAACAGGGCCTGCAAGCTGCTCAAAAAATTGGTAACACATTTATTAATTTATTTTATCACTAAACGACTCGTGAGGGTTACACATAATTATGTACACTCGGGGAAGAAAAAGGTTCGCCAGTTTTCAAATGGATTCGTTAAACGTCGCGAGCACATATTACCTTTTGAAACTGTGACAAAGATTCGACTAATGCATAGTAAAGTATATTATGTCTATGAGGTCGGTCATCGATCTTAGAGGCACAGCAGACGGCATACTTTGTGATGTGACAGTCGAGAAAAGCCCTCCGGTTCTATGCGGGTATTTTCCAAAATCTTTTAGTCCTGTAGCCCGTGGACATTTAAATTACGAAAAAGGTTACCGTTTGTCTTTTTGAAATTGTTATAGATTTCGCCATTTCACATACTAAAAGCGAAGTCTTAAAGATCCGTAACCCGCCGTAACCATATATAGTGACAAAACTATAATATCCATGTATGTTAGTAATACATTTCTAGGTTGCCGCATTGTTTCGTTATTGTCATGTTGTACAGCTTTGTTGAATTACCATACGTAATAGTAAGACTGAAAATTTACCAGCAACAAATTTAAGACCAAATGAGTCTTAAAATCTAAACCGGACAAAAAACAGTCTTAAAATAGGTATATGGTTTAAGAAGGTCTATTAACAGATGTATAAATTTGAAACGGTAACTCAAAAATGTAAATTATTGTCAATATGGCCGGACTACATTTAAACCATTTATTTCCTCATACTTACAAAATAGGTACAAAATAGAGGGAACTTCTAAATTCACAGCATGTGGGAGGTTTAGGCTCAGCGTACGCTTTGTGTCCCTAATATATAGCCACGCAGCACTGATTTTCAGCCTGCCCGTTATAGTTTCTTTATCAAAATAGAGTAAATTGTAGACAACTGGCACAGACAAACAAATGAATAAGAATCATTAAAAAATTAAAATTATTATAAAACATAAAAGACAATTATTCGGTAAAATACAGTTAACATAAGAATTTTCTTAAAATTATAAGGCAGATATAATAATAATATAATAATGCCAACATTATATTCAAAAACAATGCTATTACTATTTTTATTATTATTATTTTTGAATATTTTAAGATTTTAATTTAGTTTTAAGTAGATTTTAATGCATGAAAAATCTGTACGCCAAAAGGCAGAGCACATAGATCTTTATTTGTCTGTACTGTTTCATCTCTGACTAACTTGTGTCTCACAGTAATAAATGATTTGATTTGATTTACTTAGTTTCAAAAGGTATAAATTAGGTTGAGAGTCAGGTAATTCGTTATCGCCATTTACTTCTCCTTTTGCTTTACTAGTAAATCTTGTTTGGTTACTATTTTGATAGTTATTGGGGACCTGCGTTTACGTATTGGAGGGGGTAGATTATTCCAAACTCTTGTTGCAGCATATTTGAAGCAACCTTTGAAACCAGTTGTTCTGTGTATCGGAATAGCCAAAACATCACTCGTCACTATATATGGTTACGGCGGGTTACGATCTTTAAGACTTCGCTATTAGTATGTGAAATGGTGAAATCTATAACAATTTCACGATAACAAACGTTCACCTTTTTTGTAATTTGAATGTCCACGGGCGACAGGACTAATGGGATATTGAGAGTTTCAAGAGTTTTCTGCCGTCTGCTGTGCCTCTTGCAAGCCACACGGTGTGGTGATGATGACGACTGTTTTCCAGGTTTCCCCGTGATGATCAAGGCTTCCGAAGGTGGCGGCGGCAAGGGGATCAGGAAGGTGGAAAACCCTGATGACTTCGCCAACATGTTCCGGCAGGTTCGTATTTTTAAACGTATTTAGCCTACGAAAAAATAATAGGAACTCTAACTCTCAACAAATTCCACACAAAAAGTGGCCCTACGTGAAACCAAAAGGACGTATATTCAAAATACGAATCAATTGGTTCAAATTGAGAACGAGAGCAGCGATTGGTTCGCGCGCGCGCTGCTATGTCAGCTAGTGGTAGTTGAGAGGTAACTATTGTAGCTCCGCCTACTTAGGTAACTATTTCGTGGGGTCATGTTTGAAGCGTAGTTATCGTTCTATAGTATCGTAGTTCGCTGTATTTAGCTAGGTCTCATGTCTGGGAAAATACGTTTAGACGGATTTTTCGCCCCCAAAAGCCCCCGTACAGTAAATTTCATCGAAATCGTTATAGCCGTGTTCGGTAAACAGATTATTAAAACCGGGTGTAAGGGACCGCCTTCCGAATAGTGATATGGCATGATCAGTTAACGTAACTGAACAACTTTCAGTGAATAAATGTTTCAGGAAATGAAAAAAAATAGGCATCCCCATACAAACTGTCCAATCAAGTTCGCATTTTTGTATGGATAGGCCGAATTTTTTTTCATTTACTGAAAGTTTTATTCGCTGAAAGTTGTTCAGTTTCGTTGACTGATCATGCCCTTATAGTTTTCGAAAA
The DNA here is from genome assembly GCA_947532105.1 of Athrips mouffetella. NCBI lineage: Eukaryota > Metazoa > Arthropoda > Insecta > Lepidoptera > Gelechiidae > Athrips > Athrips mouffetella. The sequence goes on from OX383983.1 coordinate 16,108,868, forward strand.
CCTGTCCCCTATACCCTGAATACAGAGTGTTAATTTGATTGCGTGCCATAGCTCAGGGGTGGAATCAGTATCAGTAACTGAACAACTTTTCCCAAGGAACATAGGTCGAAATACGAAAAACCAAATTGGACCTTCCATACAAAATTAGCTTTTTCGTATTTCGACCTATGTTCCTTGGGAAAAGTCGTTCAGTTATTCATACTGATTCCGCCCCTGAGCTATGGCACGGAATCAAATTAACACCCTGTATAGCGTGCAACGGAAAGGTGTGATAATACAAAAGGGTATGAATCTGCCCATGAAACTGAACAACTTGTCCCAAGGGACATAGGTCATAGACCAAAACAAATTTTCGACCTCCCTAGAAACTGCATCAGCTTTTTGTATGGGAGGTCAAATTTGGTTTTTCGTATTTCGACCTATGTTCCTTGGGAAAAGTTGTTCAGTTTCATGTGCAGATTCACACCCTTCAGTATTATCACACCTTTCCCTTACTCGCTGTATAGAAAATGTAAAATCCTACAGTACATTAACAAACCATTAGTAACGCATCTGGTCAACAGATGGCGCTATGAGATAACTGAAACGCGCTGACGTTATGCAATCTGGATTTGACGACGTTTAATTCAATTTTAGTTACAGTTTGAGGGTTCAATCTTTAGAAGTGACTTAGATAATTTTTGAAAGCACGTCTAAATGCACGTATTATGTGCAACGTGTTGCTTGATATGTTCATAAATCCTACTAATATTATAAACGCGAAAGTTTGTAAGTATGGATATGTTTGTTACTCTTTCACGTAAAAACTACTGATTGCAAATTTCTTGGATAACATGCAGTGTTCTTAAAGTTATAGTTTTTATCAGAATAAATCTGAACATCGACTAAATAACTCTTTGAACTGAACAACTAAAATATAAATCCTCAGTCGATGAAACTTTGCTCGGGTATTACACTATATGAGACAAAACTTCTATAAAAAAAAACGGTCCTTTGAATTTATCCATACAAATATTACAAAAAATGTATGAAAACAATTTTTATTAAACTTTTATTTTATATTTACATTTGATTCATGATACTTTATCATCCTGTCAAATAAAATCCGCCTGAGAGAATTATGTTGGGGTCAACTGCTTCGTTGCCTACACTAATACCGGCCAAGTGCGAGTCGGACTCGCGCACTGAGGGTTCCGTACCACCACATAATCATAATTTTATTAGTTGAAATTTCAGTAAGTTAATGTGCTAGATTCTTTGAGTCCGACACGCGCTTGACCAAATTTTATTATTTGTTGTTATTTTATAGCTTATGCACTATAAATATACCAATTTTCAAGTTTGTAAGTGTTCCCGTTTTTAAAATAGAACTAAAACAAAAATCGCCTTCGCGACCATCCAACTTGACCCCTCTCTTATATGAATGTTCTGAAACGGGAGCTCACTACAATTGGTTACCATTAAATGTGAGAAAAATTGTAATAAATAATGATTTCAGACTTTTTCCATTAGTTGTACTGTGAGACCTAGCTTCTTGCCAAATTTCATAATTTTAGGTCAACGGGAAGTGCCCTGTAGGTTTTGCTTTTTTGCATAAATGTATGGAGATGAGGACATAAAATGCCATATCTTTTGATTGCGTCATTGTAAAAAAATTAAATTTTTAGATCTTGTGTGGTTCATGGATCCTAATATATGGTATTAATTTAAACCTGATACCTTTTCCCGTTCGTGAGATAAAGGGTCTTGACAGACAGACGGACAACAAAGTGATCCTATAAGGGTTTGGTTTTTTTCTTTTGAGGTACGGAACCCTAAAAATGTGGTGTTCAAAGCAAATAAATATATTAATTCAGTCATAAAGTCTGCCGTCTGCTGTGCCTCTAAAAGTCATAAAACTATAACGGGTGTAACAAAAAGGGTATACCAACCCTGAACGATGTTAATTTGATCATAAAACTAAACAACTTTCCCTAAGACAAATAGGCTGAGTTATAAATTTTTTTAGGGACGAAGGGAAGGGAGTGCCGGCAGAAGTGAAAACTTGCATTTTTGAATATTATGCTTTTTGTAAGGGTCAATCGCGCCATTGCTCGCGTACTTCTTTGATGTCACTTAATAAAAACCCGTATTGTAATAACAATACGGTTGACAGTTGACGCTTTTTCGATCAGGCTGCGGCAAGGAGGTTTTACTACGCTTCGCCGTAGCGTGGGTTAAAACCTCCTTGGGCTACGGATCTGACGCGGCATCTGACGCGACATCTTACGCGACATCTGATGCGAATTTAACATTTTTTACCCATCTAAAAAGTACCAAGCGCCGCTAAAGAACTTTTCACTTCAAAATATTTTGACCTCCCATAGAAATTGAATGATCTAATACTGCAACTTGTATGGGAGTTCAAAAATTTTAGATTTCTTCTGTATTTCGACCTATGTTCCTTAAAAGTTTTTTTGTTTCATGGGCCACATCCTTCAGGGTTGCAATACCTTTAATGTTACAATCTTTTTACCGTCATCTTTTTAGGTACAATCCTTCAGGGTTGCAATACCTTTAATGTTACAATCTTTTTACCGTCATCTTTTTAGGTACAATCCTTCAGGGTTGCAATACCTTTAATGTTACAATCTTTTTACCGTCATCTTTTTAGGTACAATCCTTCAGGGTTGCAATACCTTTAATGTTACAATCTTTTTACCGTCATCTTTTTAGGTACAATCCTTCAGGGTTGCAATACCTTTAATGTTACAATCTTTTTACCGTCATCTTTTTAGGTACAATCCTTCAGAGTTGCAATACCTTTAATGTTACAATCTTTTTACCGTCATCTTTTTTAGGTACAATCCTTCAGGGTTGCAATACCTTTAATGTTACAATCTTTTTACCGTCATCTTTTTAGGTACAATCCTTCAGAGTTGCAATACCTTTAATGTTACAATCTTTTTACCGTCATCTTTTTTAGGTACAATCCTTCAGGGTTGCAATACCTTTAATGTTACAATCTTTTTACCGTCATCTTTTTAGGTACAATCCTTCAGGGTTGCAATACCTTTAATGTTACAATCTTTTTACCGTCATCTTTTTTAGGTACAATCCTTCAGGGTTGCAATACCTTTAATGTTACAATCTTTTTTACCGTCGTCTTTTTTAGGTACAATCCTTCAGGGTTGCAATACCTTTAATTATTATTATTATTAATCTTTATTATCAGGCATACACCCATACACAATATACAAAGAAAATGTACAAAAACTAAAAAATAACACAATAAATTATTTGGTATTCGGGCTCCGGTGCACCGCTGTCCAATGCTTTGCAAAAATATTCATTACATCGTCATTAACAGCGGCTAGTATTGCGTTATTACTAGTGCCTAGTCTTTGCCAGAAGCATGCAATACGTGAGCGGAGGATCGCATAGAAGTCCGGGACTCTCGCTTCCGCAAACATGCTTTTTGCGCTGCAATAGCGCGGTTGCTTCATTAGGATCCTGAACGCGTCGTTATATTGTACGCGTAACTTGTTACAGGAACGTTTCGTGTACCCTATCCATAACGGACACGTATAAAAGCACTGGCAAAACGCTTTGAATAGGGTACACTTAACTTCCTCCGTACATTTACCAAATCTGCGCGCGAGCATATTGCAGCGAACTGCGAGAGCCCGGCGCTCCCTCTCCATGTCTTGGTCATCACGAAGGTCTTCGGTTAATATGTGACCAAGGTATTTGAAAGACCCCACAACCCTTATCAAAGAAAGAAGAAGAAGAACGTTACAATCTTTTTTACCGTCGTCTTTTTTAGGTACAATCCTTCAGGGTTGCAATACCTTTAATGTTACAATCTTTTTACCGTCGTCTTTTTTAGGTACAATCCTTCAGGGTTGCAATACCTTTAATGTTACAATCTTTTTTACCGTCGTCTTTTTTAGGTACAATCCTTCAGGGTTGCAATACCTTTAATGTTACAATCTTTTTTACCGTCGTCTTTTTTAGGTACAATCCTTCAGGGTTGCAATACCTTTAATGTTACAATCTTTTTTACCGTCTTTTTTTAGGTACAAGCAGAAGTCCCCGGGTCGCCGATATTCGTGATGAAGTTGGCGAAGTGTGCCAGGCATCTTGAAGTCCAGCTCTTGGCGGATCAGTATGGTGAGATATTTGTATTTCCCGACCATTATTATACACTACTGTCCCGTGTGGTGCCGGCAAAGAATAGTATCAACCCATTTCTACCCGTGGGTGTCGTAATAGGCGACTAAGGGCTTATATACCGGACGATGGGCAGCAGCATATTTCTGTGTATCGTACCGCCTTACATATTGCGGTCACCAACAACAGCGGTCGCCAGCCGCAACGCTTACAAGCGTGGTGACTGTGGTAAATCCCCTCCTAAGTACCACGCTTTTTTTCTTGAAGTCTAACTGTTGGCTGATCAGAATGGTGAGATATTTGTATTTGCTGATCATTGCATTTGCTGGTCATTCTGATCACAGGTGTCCCGTGTGGTGCCGGCAAAGAATAGTACCAACCCATACATACCCGTGGGTGTCGTAAGAGGCGACTAAGGGTTAACTAGGATGGGCAGCAGCATCCTCCTTTGTATCTTACATCTTACTTACTGCGGTCACCTACAACCGCGGTCCATGGTGCCAGCCGTAACGCTAACAAGCGAGGTGACTATGGTACTTGCCCTCCACATTTTTCCAGCAAAAGCTAGAATTCTGGAGGGAGCTCCCTGTCCTGTAGTGGACGTTTCATGGGATGTTATGATGACTATACACTTTCACTACAATTTATTACTCCAATACATTGCACACACTGCATTGACTGAATATAGTCGGTCTATTTCTATATGCCTCAGTGGTATAGCGGTTAGAGCGCTCGGCTCTCGATCCGGAGGTTCTGGGTTCGATTCCCGGTGGGGACACTGTCAAACAAAAATCCCTTTGTGCAACCTCCCCAGTTTGGTTAGGACATTGCAGGGTGACCTGATTATCCGAAAAGTTAGATGATTCCGTGCTTCGGCAGGCACGTTAAACCGTTGGTCCCGACTACTATCTACGGATTAAGTCGTTAATGAGCTATGTCAGAGGCCTTTGGTGGCTCAATAACTTTGAAACGAGGGTTTGTGAGGTCGGTAATTCGCCATTACCAATTTCACAATAGTAGTTTATGCCACTGTCAGGTAAAGATAGTCATTGTAACATGAGTGCCAGTTTGTGACATGAGGCGCAGCCGAATGTCACAATAGACTGCACGAATGTTACAATGACTAGTTTGCAATCAGTGGCTTACATAACTTTTTCTACGAGCAATTGTTTACTTTTGTCGTAGTAGTAAAGCACTAGAACACCTCCACTTTTTTGGCAATAAAGTCCTCTTGAGTTTCGTACGCTGCCTTAATTATTTCGGTCGACGTGAATATTTTACTCCTATTTGCAAATTTTCAATGGAAATCATTATGTTTATCGTGAAATTATAAATTAAAAGTTATTTTTTTGACAGATTACATTAACGTATTATAGTGTATATCTTTCTCTTTCTTTCACACTGCTGCATCTATGCTGCATCCCTCTCGGCCAGCCATCATATAATACTGTGTATGGGGGGTTCAGTTCATAAGTGCATGAATTATTTTTTTAAGTTGTCCTTTATGGCTTGGTAACTAGCATATTAGCCGATGGCATCCAATAAAACATAGTATTAACGTAATTTTGTTGCCAAACCTAAAAAAAGGTGAAAAAATTATATTACCGTATTGTAGACAGTTGCATTTATAAATATTACGCAACTGTTGTCGGAATGGCAATGTTTGTGAACCTGTTTCCTGTATCGTATTTCGAACTTTAACAAATAGGAGTAGAAAAAAGTAATTAATTAATTAGCCCCACCGGCTAGAGTCGCACTGAGAGTGTCAAGCTTGACCTGGCATGGCTGTCCCATAGTAATCTTTATCGTTTGATCTTAACCTATTATCACACTATGTTACAAATAGCTGTGGTTATGTTATTTTAATGCTAGAAATAAGTACAAACTTGATCAACCACATACTAGATTAGCAAAAGTCAATACATCTTTCGTTGGTCTGTGTGTACGATACTACAACAAAATACTTGACAATGTAGAGAAAGTTTAAAGAATGTGTTAAGCAAACGTTACGTATAAAAGCTTACTATAGATTTCTTGCCGTTTCTTTTACGCTGCCATAGCACGATCCTAAACGGCGTAGACTCGCTCCATTTGCATTGTATTCTGCATGACATTCAATTTACATTGAATAAAATAATTTGAATCTGTACAAAGACTTGGGGTCCATTGGGAAACGTCTCCTTATGGCGATCTTAACCTATTATTACACAGTGTTACAAATAGCTGTTATTTTTGTGCAGGTAACGCGATATCGCTGTTCGGTCGCGACTGCTCCATCCAGCGTCGGCACCAGAAGATCATAGAGGAGGCGCCGGCTGCCGTCGCCAGGCCGGACGTCTTCATCGAGATGGAGAAGGTAAATATACAGTTTTCGGACTAAAATTCAACTTGGCAGGATCCGATCATGCAGCATGCGACTAAGTTGGATCCGTCTAGGCAGCATCCAATCAAGCAGAATACGACAGGGGTTGAATTGATAAATCCCGCTTAAGTGTGAGATTGTCCTTAAGACCATCTTGAGGTGTTGCATTAATTAATAAACATTAATTAATAGCTGTATTAATTAATAAATTGAGTAGCTGTCATCGGAGCAATTATCACTTGAGTGTTAAAACACACTCACTAATTTATAAACGAAACTTAACTCAAAACGCAGACATAAATTCTTTTTGCTCATTTGACGTTTGACTCAAAGACGGACACTTGAGATTGATATTTGGATAGTAGTTTATTAATTAGCAAGATCTTGAGATGCTAATTGCATCTCGATAATTAAGTCAAGTGACATGGTCTTGGGGAAGATTTTGAGAGGGATTTCTCAATACGGGCCTAAGATCTAAATAAGCAGACTGAAGAGTCAGTTTTCGAAAAGCTGTCCCTTACACCCCATATACCTTTTTACATGCAACTTATTAGAAATACCCACATTTTTGACATTTGTTAACGGAAAGTGCTCTTCTTTCATAGAGAAGTCCATTAAAAAAAAAATCGTTCATAAAACGATTGTTGTTTTCATGCAGTTTATGAGATACAGCCCGCTGACAGACAGACAGACAGTCAGACAGACATCGGAGGCATATCAATAGGGTCCCGTTTTCACCCTTTGGGTACGGAACCCTAAAAATGGATAATAAAATGTTTTGGTCGTTTTCTCTTAGGCCGCAGTCCGCCTAGCCAAGATGGTGGGGTACGTGAGCGCCGGCACGGTGGAGTACCTGTACGACCCCTCCTCGGGGCAGTACTTCTTCCTGGAGCTCAACCCGCGCCTGCAGGTGGAGCACCCCTGCACCGAGATGGTGGCCGACGTGAACCTGCCCGCTGCGCAGCTGCAGGTGGGCTGGGCCACACCCTCGGAGCGAAACCGGAAAATGTCAACCGTTCATTCATACTAAAACTAAAAAAGACACAAAAAAAAGAAACCATTCATTCCACCCATATAAAAACGCCGCTTACACCCAGGGTCCTAAAAAAATAATTAACATAATTTTAGCTAGTTCCTTAGATCATAAAAATGAACAACTTGAAATGGATCAAATATCACCTCCCATGCAAACTGCGTTATCACCTCATGCAATTTCTATGGGAGGTCAAATTTTACTTTATATTAACCATTTCATTAAGACCTTATTTGCCCTAAAATCTGCCTTAAAGTATCGTATAAAAAACGAATTTTCAATTTCATCATTCCACTGTCAATCTTTAACTCCCAGTCGTCCCATCTTATACTTTGACTCCCAATTGTCCAGTCTCATTCTTTCACTTCCAATCCTCTCCTTTCGTTCTTTCACTCACAATCCTCCACTCTCAAACTCACAATCCTCCACTGTCATACTTTCTATCCCAATCATTTCATTCTTTCACTTCCAATCGTCCACTCTCATACTTTCTCTCCCAATCCTGCACTCCTATAATTTCACTTGCAATTCTCCACTCTCTCACTTTCTATCCCAATCCTCCACTCTCATACTTTCACTCCCAATTTTCCACTCTCATACTTTCACTCGCAATTATCCACTCTTATACTTTCACTCGCAATTATCCACTCTTATACTTTCACTCGGAATTATCCACTCTTATACTTTCTCTCCCGATCCTCTACTCTCATACTTTCACTCGCAATTCTCCACTCTCATACTTTCTCTCCCGATCCTCTACTCTCATACTTTCACTCGCAATTCTCCACTCTCATACTTTCACTCCCAATTTTCCACTCTCATACTTTCACTCGCAATTATCCACTCTTATACTTTCTCTCCCGATCCTCCACTCTCATACTTTCACTCGCAATTCTCCACTCTCATACTTTCACTCCCAATTTTCCACTCTCATACTTTCACTCGCAATTATCCACTCTTATACTTTCTCTCCCGATCCTCCACTCTCATACTTTCACTCGCAATTCTCCACTCTCATACTTTCTATCCCAATCGTCCACTTCCATCCTTTTACTTACAATCTTCCAATAAAAGTTAGGTTATTCTGAGAAGTCCGTTTTGACACCTGTCAAACAAATGAATAATAATGATCAGCAAATAAAAGTAATCCATGTGTGATGATACTTAGGAAATGTCAAAAACGGGCTTTTTAGGACATAGCCTTACTTCAGTTTTATAAATAGTGAGTTTTATGCTTCTCGGGGTTGAAATTTTGAGTATGAGATTGTCATTCTTCGCTTGTTATGTGTCCCTTCTGACACACCTGTTTGACGTGGATACGTCTATGCTTTCGTTTCTTGGGAAGTAGATATAGGCCCTCTGGCGGCAATAATTGGTACTACATCGAGCTTTCAATGAGTGAGAGGGTGAGGGGGGAGCTGAGTGGATGTGGGTAGAAGCCTGACATGCTCTCATGGGATAGAAAGTATGAGAGTGGAGAATTGAGAGTGAAAGTATGAGAGTGGACGATTGGGATAGAAAGTATGAGAGTGGAGGATTGGGATAGAAAGTGTGAGAGTGGACGATTGGGATAGAAAGTGTGAGAGTAAAGAATTGCGAGTGAAAGTATGAGAGTGAGGGAATTGGGAGAGAAATTATGAGAGTGGAGAATTGGGAGTGAAATTATGAGAGTGGAGGATTGGGATAGAAAGTGTGAGCATGGAGAATTGCGAGTGAAACTATGAGAGTGGAGGATTGGGAGTCAAAGTATAAGATGGGACGACTGGGAGTGAAAGATTGAGAGTGGAAGGATGAAAGTGAAAATTCGAGTTTAAAGAATGAGGTTTTTTGGATGATCTTAGAGAGTCAACGTCTGTACCTACTACATAGACGTATCAACGTAAAAGTTACGACCGTTTCAAGGATACAGCCAATCAGGGAATTTATGTAACCTTAATTTTTCATTTGTATCTACAGATAGCAATGGGCATCCCGCTGTACCAGATCAAAGATATCCGCTTACTGTACGGCGAATCACCGTGGGGCCTCACTCAGATTGACTTCGACGAGCCGAAACAACGTCCATCGCCTTGGGGCCACGTCATCGCCGCTAGAATCACCTCCGAGAATCCCGATGAAGGTAAAGTTCTAACGCAAGAATTTTGCAAAATCGTTTCTTAGTGCTCACCTGGGATGTTTAACAACCTCTGTGCAAAATTTCAAGTTTCTAGACCAATTGTGCAATTGGCTGTGCGTTGATATGTCAGTTTCTCTGTTTAATTATGACTTCATCATAACATCCCATGCCGTTGCGTTGCTGTCCACTGCAGGACAGGAAGCTCCCTCCAGAACTCCAGCAAAAACGCATGGTACTGTGGAGGGGATTTACCATAGTCGCCACGCTTGGAAGCGTTGCGGCTGGCGACCGCTGTTGTTGGTGATCGCAGTATGAACAAATGCTGCTGCCCACCCTGCGGTTCATAAGCCCTTAGTCGCCTTTTACGACACTATCCTTTGTCGGCACCTCACAGACGGTGTGTTGCCGGTAAAGAATTACTTATAAATTTGGAAACCATGACTTATTTAAGTTTATTTGTTTCAGGTTTCAAGCCCTCATCAGGGACAGTCCAGGAGTTGAACTTCCGTTCTTCAAAGAACGTATGGGGTTATTTCAGCGTGGCAGCGTCGGGAGGTCTCCACGAGTTCGCCGACTCGCAGTTCGGACACTGCTTCTCATGGGGCGAGACCAGGGAGCAGGCCAGGGAGTGAGTAGTATACTGTACTATATGTCCACTAGTGGGCTACTTCAGCGTCGGGAGGTCTCCACGAGTTCGCCGACTCGCAGTTCGGACACTGCTTCTCATGGGGCGAGACCAGGGAGCAGGCCAGGGAGTGAGTAGTATACTGTACTATATGTCCACTAGTGGGCTACTTCAGCGTCGGGAGGTCTCCACGAGTTCGCCGACTCGCAGTTCGGACACTGCTTCTCATGGGGCGAGACCAGGGAGCAGGCCAGGGAGTGAGTAGTATACTGTACTATATGTCCACTAGTGGGCTACTTCAGCGTCGGGAGGTCTCCACGAGTTCGCCGACTCGCAGTTCGGACACTGCTTCTCATGGGGCGAGACCAGGGAGCAGGCCAGGGAGTGAGTAGTATACTGTACTATATGTCCACTAGTGGGCTACTTCAGCGTCGGGAGGTCTCCACGAGTTCGCCGACTCGCAGTTCGGACACTGCTTCTCATGGGGCGAGACCAGGGAGCAGGCCAGGGAGTGAGTAGTATACTGTACTATATGTCCACTAGTGGGCTACTTCAGCGTCGGGAGGTCTCCACGAGTTCGCCGACTCGCAGTTCGGACACTGCTTCTCATGGGGCGAGACCAGGGAGCAGGCCAGGGAGTGAGTAGTATACTGTACTATATGTCCACTAGTGGGCTACTTCAGCGTCGGGAGGTCTCCACGAGTTCGCCGACTCGCAGTTCGGACACTGCTTCTCATGGGGCGAGACCAGGGAGCAGGCCAGGGAGTGAGTAGTATACTGTACTATATGTCCACTAGTGGGCTACTTCAGCGTCGGGAGGTCTCCACGAGTTCGCCGACTCGCAGTTCGGACACTGCTTCTCATGGGGCGAGACCAGGGAGCAGGCCAGGGAGTGAGTAGTATACTGTACTATATGTCCACTAGTGGGCTACTTCAGCGTCGGGAGGTCTCCACGAGTTCGCCGACTCGCAGTTCGGACACTGCTTCTCATGGGGCGAGACCAGGGAGCAGGCCAGGGAGTGAGTAGTATACTGTACTATATGTCCACTAGTGGGCTACTTCAGCGTCGGGAGGTCTCCACGAGTTCGCCGACTCGCAGTTCGGACACTGCTTCTCATGGGGCGAGACCAGGGAGCAGGCCAGGGAGTGAGTAGTATACTGTACTATATGTCCACTAGTGGGCTACTTCAGCGTCGGGAGGTCTCCACGAGTTCGCCGACTCGCAGTTCGGACACTGCTTCTCATGGGGCGAGACCAGGGAGCAGGCCAGGGAGTGAGTAGTATACTGTACTATATGTCCACTAGTGGGCTACTTCAGCGTCGGGAGGTCTCCACGAGTTCGCCGACTCGCAGTTCGGACACTGCTTCTCATGGGGCGAGACCAGGGAGCAGGCCAGGGAGTGAGTAGTATACTGTACTATATGTCCACTAGTGGGCTACTTCAGCGTCGGGAGGTCTCCACGAGTTCGCCGACTCGCAGTTCGGACACTGCTTCTCATGGGGCGAGACCAGGGAGCAGGCCAGGGAGTGAGTAGTATACTGTACTATATGTCCACTAGTGGGCTACTTCAGCGTCGGGAGGTCTCCACGAGTTCGCCGACTCGCAGTTCGGACACTGCTTCTCATGGGGCGAGACCAGGGAGCAGGCTAGGGAGTGAGTAGTATACTGTACTATATGTCCACTTGTGGGCTACTTCAGCGTCGGGAGGTCTCCACGAGTTCGCCGACTCGCAGTTCGGACACTGCTTCTCATGGGGCGAGACCAGGGAGCAGGCTAGGGAGTGAGTAGTATACTGTACTATATGTCCACTTGTGGGCTACTTCAGCGTCGGGAGGTCTCCACGAGTTCGCTGACTCAAAACCATGGACGAATAATAACAACACTGGCAATCCCCATACTAGAAAACGTACCCCGGAAAAGCATAAAACTCATTAAAACTAGATGGCGCTTTCAAATAACCTGAAAAGTAATTATGAACTACCGAGTTTTCTGCTAAAAAATCATTCAAAATTTCAACATGGTTTCAATATAAAGAAACGCTAACATTGAAATTTGTTATGTTTTTTAAGCGGAATACTCGATAAATCGTAATAACTTCTCAGGCTGTTTATTAGCGCCATCTAGTTTTATGCCTTTCCATGCTCAAAACAAAAATTCCTTTGTGCGACCTCCCCAGATTGGTTAAGACATTACAGGATGAATCACGTGATTGTCTGAAAAGTTAGATGATTCCGTGCTTCGGAAGGCACGTTAAGCCGTTAGTCTCGACTTGCGAGGCTTTGGGCGGCTTAACAACTCAGACACCAGGGTTTGTGAGGTCGGTCATCGACCACCGGGTGTAAGGGGCGGTGTACCGAAAACTGAAAGGGCGTGCTCAGTCAACGAAACTGAACAACTTTCCCAAAGAAACATATGTTGGGAAAGTTGTTCAGTTTTGTTGACTGAGCACGCCCTTTCAGTTTTCGGTACACCGTCCCTGACACCCTTCATGATGATGACTCTGTCTATTTCATAAATGAATTTTATCCGCAGAAACCTGGTGATAGCCCTCAAAGAGTTGAGCATCAGAGGTGACTTCCGGACGACAGTGGAGTACCTGATAACATTGCTGGAGACTCCGTCATTCCAGAACAATGATATCGACACCAGCTGGTTGGATGCCCTCATTGCAGAAAGGGTAAAATTTTGATTATTTTCATTAATTCAGGACGTTCTGAATAAAGGCCAGGTTAAAAGTACCCTAAACCGACGAGCATGTATGAAAGGATTGATGAAAGTTCAGGAAGCAAGGGAAGTATGTCAAGATCGTAGCAGGTGGAGGACTGTGGTCTCTGCCTACCCCGACGGGAACAAGGCGTGATGTTATGTATGTATGTATTTTCTTTAAATACATTATTTTAACAAATTACCTTAATTAACCACAAAATTTTCGTTTATGTGTCGTTACAAGTGGAGGGGCTTTCCGTTTCAAAATAGGTTTTGTATTTTTTACGACTCTTTGTTTCCAAGTTATGATGAAAAATGTCTAAAAATATATCTATAATATATCATTTTTGACAACTGCACATCAATGACAGGGCCAGAGTTATTTTGTGCGACGTATATGGGGATTGTCAGTCTTATTATTATTCTTCCATGTTACCTACTAACTACTTACTATTTCAGGTACAATCAGAGAAGCCAGATGTGATGCTCGGAGTGCTCTGCGGGTCCATACTGATCGCAGACAACATTATCACCACGCATTTCCATGAGTTCAAGAGCGCGTTAGAAAAGTAAGACTGGTTTTCATATTTATTTTATTTATTCAGGAAACAAACATTCATTTACAGATTTTTCTTAAATACAAATACTATTTTTATAGTGTCATCCAGACCCCACAAACATACATATACAAGTAGCATAGCTTGCTCACCCGATGATATTTTATGTTGAGGGTACTATTATAGAGCGAGGCTCGGTGGCCCAGGTACTATTAATACATCTTATCTTATTTAGCCGTTGCTGTCCCACTGCTGGGCAAAGGCCTCCCTCTTTTTTTTTCATTCGTCCCTATTAAGAGCCTGCTCTTGCCAGTTTGTACAAAAGACGTCAAGTTCATCGCGCCATCGGCGCCTTGGTCGGCCTCGACGCCTCCTGTCGCTCTGCGGCTGCCAGGCGGTGGTGATTTTGGGCCATAGATGGATAGAGGGAAACGTGACCTGCCCAATCCCATTTAAGCTTGGCGGCTGTGTAGGCTGCGTCAGCTATTTGTGTTTTTGAGCGCAGTATGGTATTTCTGACCCGATCTGTCAGTTTCAGACCCAACATACTGCGCTCCATTGCTCGCTGGCAAACCGTGAGCCTGGATCTTTGATGTTGTGTCAAAGACCAAGCCTGTGCACCATACGTGAGAATCGGGAGAATGCAGCTGTCCATGAGTTTGCACTTTAATGTGATCGGAAGATCGCTCTTCATGTAGCTTTATGTTTACAGTATTTATGTTTGTGTGTTTTTGCTTCCATTTTGTACGAAGAGCGTTCTTTTTTCTCCCCCAGGGGTCAAATCCAGGGTTCATCTCAACTGTCCAACTGCGTGGACGTGGAACTTATCAACAGCGGCTCCAAGTACCGCGTGACGGCCACCAAGTCGGGGCCTACTTCTTACTTCCTCGCCATGAACAACAGCTTTAAAGAGTTGGAGGTCCACAAACTGACAGACGGAGGTAACATCATGCATACAGGGTGTTAGGCAAAGTACCGATTTGCTTTAAACCACATAATACTAACTATACGTGTCGTCCTTACGTAGTTTCTGTTGCTCGATAGTGAATGGCGGCGGCGCGCAAAAGTGATTAATAGAATAAGGTTGGCACCTTGGAACTTTTTTTTCATAGGAAGTATTTTTTTTTGTAATTTTTGTTTTATCAATATGTTTTAAGTACTTTATTTTACTTATACAACATGTGGTTAAAAGGAACGGTACTTTTCCTAACACCCTGTTTAATGACCAAATTAGAATATCCCAGCACCTCCACCATATCAGGACCAAGTCAGGGCTGACTTCTTTCTTCCTCACCTTGATAAACAGCTTTAAAGAGTTGGAGGTCCACAAACTGACTGACGGAGGTAACATCATGCATACAGGGTGTTAGGAAAAGTATCGATTTGCTTTAAACCACATGTTCTATAAGTAGAATAAAGAACAATATGCACGTTAAAAAAATATATGAAAAAATAACTGAAAATAAAATTATATTAAAATTTAATTGCGTAACCAGACTTAAGACTAGATCGTATTTGCATACTCATTACGAACAGACAATTGATAATTTAGTTGTTCTTATATCTCAAGTGTCGTTCTTACGTAGTTTTCTATCTCCTATCTCTGTTGCACGATAGTGAATAGCGTTCATTAGCGAATGGTTCGAAGATCATTTTTTAGATTCAGATTCAGATTATTTATTTAATGTAGATTCTTTACAGAATACTTATTGAATGTCATACAGAATACAATGCAAATAGAGCGAGTCTACGCCGTTTCGGATCGTGCTATGGCATCGTAAAAGAAACGGCAAGAAACCACTGCAGCACGGCCTACTTTAAGAGTCGGCTTTTTACAATGTGTTTCTTGTGTTTCGCTGGGTTTATTGAACGGGTTTATTGTCCTTTTCTCACCCTTAATGCATATTTCTCTTCGTCAGGAACCTTACTATCAGTGGACGGCGCATCGTACACGTGCTACTTGAAAGATGAAGTGGACAAGTACCGCATCGTGATCGGGAATCAAACCGTGGTCTTCGAGAAGGAGAAGGTAGGAAACTACAATAATACACTACAGTCCTCATCATTTTATTTTTATAAAGTTAACAGTATTTATAATAAAAATGTTAGGTTGTCAATAGATAAAGAGGAAGAAAAATTTGACCGGATAATTTATCTATCGAATGAAAATAACTTATCTGTTGAAAAATGTTAACAGTGACACCTGCTGTCTCTAAATGTCAAAAATAAATTTTATCTACTCTCATATCGTTAATCCTCAATAATGCGTTCAAAAATTGTAGATTAACATCTTTATAATGTCAATCTGTGCTTAGAAACACTCTTAGCAGCGTTTTTTTATCAGTGGGAGTGTATTATGAAGTATTGAATTTACTAACAGTCATCGCGGGAGACCTATTAAACAATTTTTTAATTTTATAGCCGCGCCATTGACAGCTTGATGCGTTTGTAGTCTGTGGCTGCAAGGAGGTTTCAATGCAATAATGGAAAACTCAGCAAACAAAAGTTGTAGTTACATCATTTTATTAGTTTTGTAATGAAATAAGTGATAAAATCATTTACGATTTGCCTTCGAGTGTTTTTAAAGCAGCTATAGGAACTTCACTTAGCAGTTATCACCGGAAAAAGAGACAAACATTAAGGTTTGTTTTTGAACACATTATTTTAGGATTCACGATATGAGAGTAGATAAAGTTGTGTATGCAACTCCACATAATTAGGTATAAAACACTCGTGTCTTCTATTATGGAACTTGGCTCGCTACGCTCGCCTGCGTCCCATAAACCGACACTCGAGTTTTATACCCCTCATTATGTACCGTTGCATAAACTACTATTATGTTTGGTTGGTTCATATATAACCAACAATACTTTTCACGAGTTGAAAATCACCATCATCATATCGTGGGGGTTGGTATTTAGGAGGGGATTTACCATAGTCACCACGCTTGTAAGCGATGCGGGTGGCGACCGCTGTTGTTGGTGACCGCAGATAAGATGGTACGATACACATAAAGATGCTGCTGTCCATCCTCTGTTTTATGATCCCTTAGTCGCCTCTTACGACACCCACGGGTATCCTGTATCGAGTATTTTGCTAAAAAAACGTAAACAAGTTCTGCCAACAAACTGTCATACAGTTTGGCGGAGGTTTACATGTAAAATGTGTGTGATTTTTTTGAATAAAGGCTTGTTATTATAAAAAAAACCGGCCAAGTGCGAGTCGGTTTCGCGCACTGAGGGTTCCGTACCACCACATAAACATAATTGTATTAGTTGAAATTTCAGTAAGTTAATGTGCTAGATTTTTTGAGTCCGACACGCGCTTGACCAAATTTTATTATTTGTTGTTATTTTATAGCCTATGCACTATAAACATACCAATTTTCAAGTTTGTAAGTGTTCCCGTTTTTAAATAGAACTAAAACACAAATCGCCTCAGCAACCATCCAACTTGACCCCTCTCTTATATGAATGTTCTCGAAACGGGAGCTCACCACAATTGGTTACCATTAGTTGTGAGAAAAGTTGTAATATTTAATGATTTCAGACTTTTCCCATTATTTGTACTGTGAGACCTAGCTTCTTGCCAAATTTCATAATTTTAGGTCAACGGGAAGTACCCTGTAGGTTTTTCATTTTTGAATAAATGTATGGAGATGAGGACATAAAATGCCATATATTTTGATTGCGTCGTTGTAAAAAATTGAAATTTTCAGATCTTGTGTGGTTCATAGATCCTAATATGTGGTATTAATTTCAACCTGATACCTCTACCCGTTCGTGAGATAAAGGGTCTTGACAGACAGACAGACAGACAGACAGACGGACAACAAAGTGATCCTATGAGGGTTCCGTTTATTTCTTTTGAGGTACGGAACCCTAAAAAACTAAAAAACTAAAGTAACTGACATAGCCCTGAGAATTGCTAAACTGAAGTGGCAGTGGGCAGGGTACATCGCAAGAAGAACCTCGGGCCGATGGGGCGTGAGGGTTCTAGAGTGGCGACCACGTGCACGTGCCGGGAGACGAAGCGTTGGCAGGCCTCCACAAGGTGGACCGACGAGCTGGTGGCGGTCGCGGGAAGCCGCCGGATGCGAGCAGCGCAGTACCGGTCGTCATAGAGTTCCTTAGGGGAGGCCTATGTCCAGCAGTGGACGTCTTTCGGCTGATATGATGATGATGATTATAAAAAAAAACAATATTTTATTAGAAATTTTAATGTCGATTTAATTTTATTTTGCAGGATCCGTCCAAGCTGAGAGCGCCCTCTGCCGGGAAGCTCATCAACTGTCTGGTAGAAGATGGAGGTCATGTGGATAAGGGGCAGCCCTATGCCGAGATTGAGGTTTGTGGCACATCTACAACGTGTTAACGGAATAAGCGAATATGAGAAAAATAAATAAAAACAAAGTAAAAAAAAACAAAATGTAAAAAAAAATTAGTAAAAATAATATAGTTTGTTCAGAATCGAGAGTAGAATCAATTTTACGGGTTTTAATAGGAATTTTTTTAAGTTTTTTTCTTTTGTTAAATTTTTGCCGCTTCTAAACATTTGTGTGGCGTGGGGAGGGAGCACTAAAGACCATAAAAAATGTACTAAAACAACAATGAAACATTTAAATAACTATATCCTCAGAAAACGTTTTTTTAAAGATCTTTTTTCGGGAATGGATTTATTTTAATAAAGGATCAGTTAAGGTGTGTAATATATACAAGGTGTAACAAAAAGGGTATATCAACCCTGAAGGATGTGATTCTGCCCATGAAACTGAACAACTTTCCCTAATTTTTGACCTCTCAAAGAAACTGAATCAGCTGATCGCGCATTTTGTATGGGAGGTCAAATTTTTTTTTTCGTATTTCAACCTATGTTCCTTAGGGAAAGTTGTTCAGTTACATGGGCAGAATCACCTCCTTCAGGGTTGATATACTCTTTCTGTTACACCTTGTATACCGGGTGTTAGTGTAAACACTGTGATCCTTGAAACTGTGCATTGCGACCATGAAACTGAACAACTTTCCCTAAGGAACATAGGTCGAAATACAGAAAAAAAAAATTGACTTTCCATAGAAACTGCACCAGCTCATTGCGCATTTTGTATGGGAGATGAAAAAATTTTTTTTTTCGTATTTCGATCTATGTTCCTTAAGGAAAGTTGTTCAGTTTCATGGTCTCAATGCACAGTTTCAAGGATCACAGTGTTTACACTAACACCCTGTATACCGGGTGTAAGGGACATCTCTCCGAATACTGAAAGGGCATGATCAGTCAACGTAATTGAACAACTTTCAACTGTCCAATCAAGTTTTCAATTTTGTATGGAGAGGCCGCTTTTTTCTTTCATTTCCTGAAAGTTTTATTCGCTGAAATATGTTGAGTTACGTTGACTGATTTTGTCCTTTCAGTATTCGGAGGGCTGTCTCTTACACCTTGAAGTAGTAGGAAAAAAAAAATCATCTCCCATACAAAATGCGCAATCAGCTGGTGCAGTTTCTAAGGGAAGACAATTTTTTTTTGTATTTCGACTTATGTTCCTGAGGGAAAGTTGTTCAGTTTCATGGTCTCAATGCACAGTTTCAATTATCACAGTGTTTACACTAACACCCGGTATATTTTACATGCGGCCGAAGTCGCGAGCAAAAGCTAGTTTATACAGGGTGTAAGGGACGGTGTACCGAAAACGGAAAGGGCGTGCTC
The DNA here is from genome assembly GCA_947532105.1 of Athrips mouffetella. Classification (NCBI taxonomy): domain Eukaryota; kingdom Metazoa; phylum Arthropoda; class Insecta; order Lepidoptera; family Gelechiidae; genus Athrips; species Athrips mouffetella. The sequence goes on from OX383983.1 coordinate 16,128,120, forward strand.
AGTCAACGAAACTGAACAACTTTCCCAAAGAAACATATGTTGGTAAATGAAATAAAATTTTGACCCCTTCATACAAATTGTCCACTCCGCCCCTTACACCCGTTATTACATTTTGCTTCAGGTGATGAAAATGGTGATGACCCTGTCTGCCCCCGAGTCCGGGAAAGTGACGTGGAACCTGCGACCCGGCGCGGTCCTGGATATGGGGTCCCTCATGGGAACACTGGGTAAGTGTACCCGCACTCAACAACACATCGGAACAAACAATTTTGGACTCTATGGCGTTGTAATAGAGTTGAAAGATGAAAAGGTTTCTTCTGACGTGTGGTTGATTGTACACTGGGCTGGCAACATTCAAATCCTATACTATTAAATAAGCAACATTTGTATATACAGGGTGTTAATTTGATTGCGTACCATAGCTTAAGGGGTGGTTCGGTAACGATAAAGAAACTCAAAAAAAATATTTAAAAAAATCCTTCAAAAAATATTTTTAACTCCATTTAAACTAAACTAACGCGGAGGGCAATGGCCGCGCGAATGAGCGCGCTATGAAAAGCGCGCGAAAGAGTTTCATTTATGTAGTCGTCATGGAGATCTTTAGGGGAGGCCTATGTCCAGCAGTGGACGTCTTTCGGCTGATATGATGATGATGTGCCTACCTTATTCACAGATACTCGCGCGCTAGCGACGTTTCTCCGCGTTAGATAAGTTTCAATGCAGTTTTAATTTTTTTTTTCAGAAGGATTTTTTTAAATATTTTTTTTTGTGTTTCTTTGTCGTAACTGAAACACCCCTTAAGCTATGGCACGCAATTAAATTAATACCCTGTATATATTTGTAATCGGTTTCTGTAGGTGTGATGATGATATCAGCGTCATCTAGCTTCAGTGAGCTTTATTCTCTTCCGGGTTACGTTTTCTAGTCGGGGCGTTGTTAGTCTTTTTATTTATATGTTGTTTTCAGAGCTGGACGACCCGTCCTTGGTGACGACAGCCCAGCCTTATAAGGGGCAGTTCCTGATGGACGATTCGCACCAGATGTTGTCCGAGAAACTGAATCATGCGCACAACAAGTACCGGGCCGCGCTCGAGAACACGTTAGCTGGTAATTGCGCATTTTCATGTACCACACGCTTTCACATTCTTGCACACTCTACCACATTCTTACACATGTACATCCACATTAAACACACACTCAATTCTAACACAAATACGCTCACATAATTATACACCGCACACACACATTTATATACACTCATTTTTACACACCCAACCATTCATACACACGTAGACATTCTTCAACCACATTCTTACACCCACTTGACTCTATAAAAAGTTTATAGAGCTTCTAAATGAAAGTTGTCATATCGTAGGTTACTGCTTGCCCGAGCCATACAACACGCCTCGCCTGCGGGAGATCGTTGAGAAGTTCATGCTGAGTCTCCGAGACCCGTCCCTGCCGTTACTCGAGCTACAAGAGGTGACATTTTATTTACTTTATATTTCTTATCTTATCTAGCCTATAATGTCCCACTGCTGGGCAAAGGCCTCTCTCTCTTTCCTCCATTGGTCCCTATCTAGTAAAGTAACCTTTCTCTTTACTTTATTTTAGTATATTTTAATGTATGTTTTAAGAAAGCTAACAGCTCTAAAAATTAAAGAATTACATAAATAAATAGTTAACTTGAGGCTAATTGTAAGCTTTCGCATTTGAAAACTAAATAACAACTCTTACTAAGTACATCAGTTTTTCGTCTTTCAAAAAATCTTCCGTGGAAATAGTTGTTCAGTTTCATAGTCTTAGTAACATATTAAAATTATCTATACCATTACATTAGTTTTATTTTTTCATTGTATGCTTTCTAGGTACTATCATCAACATCCGGTCGTATCCCGATTTCAGTAGAAAAAAAAGTCCGCAAGCTGATGGCTTTGTACGAGCGGAATATTACCTCAGTACTGGCGCAGTTCCCGGCGCAACAGATCGCAAGTGTCATCGACCAGTGAGTACACACTGTACTAACTCACTCACTGTCACACACTCACTCAACCACTCGCTCATCCATCACTTACCCACTCACTCACTTACTTACACTAACTGACTCAGTAAAGAAACAGAAACACTAATTGTCACTCACTCACACACTTATTCACCCACTCACTCACACTGACTCACTCGCACTGACTGACTCAGTAAAGAAAGTCCACAAGCTGGTGGCTATGTACGAGCAGAATATGTACACGATAACGTTCTCACTTACACTTTAGACCTCTCACTCATTCACCTACTCTCAGTTCACCCCTTCACTTTTTTCCTTCCATTTATTAACCCACTCACCTACTCATTCACTCGTCCACTCTTTTTACACTCATCTCCAAATTCACTCACCCACTCAACTGCTTACTCACCTCCCTACTCATTAATTTCTCTCCACTCATCTACCCTTTCACACACTGACTCTCCACTCTCCTTACTCACACCTCTTCATTCACCTCCTCACATAATCTCTTACTCTCAATTCACTCCCTTCACTCGCTTATTTCTCGCACTCACTCCCTCCACTTACCTACTCCATAACTATCTGACCCATTTTCCCTTCACTCACCTCCTAACATACTCTCATACTGTCAATTCACTGCCTTCACCCCTCACTCAGACCCTCTACTCAGCCCCTCATTCACTCATCTGCTCTGCCTTCACTCAAATCTAATTGGAGGATATTAAAATCTCTTAATGACTTCACCTAAACTAGTTAATAGAATCAGGCGTTACTTTGCGGAAGTCCATCTCAAAGAAATGAAACAAATCCTCAGGAGATGTTAGACCGACCAGTGCCCGTGAGCCGACTGGTCGGTCTAACATCTCCTGAGGATGCCTCGTGTAGAGGCGAAACACGTGTAGAGTGTTTTTGGGTGGTTGCTGTGTTGCAGTTGCCTGCGCATGCGCATTTATTTGCGGGCGGGCGGGCGGTGCACAGTGAGTACATAGCATCCATCATTGTTGCGGAAGGTGGCTATATATTTGTTTCATTTCTTTTCACCTAAACTACATCGCTTCACAAACAAAGTGAATAAAAGAAGCCACAATAAAGGATCTCGCGCACTATAGGTCGACCAAAAACTCATGAATAATAGGGAAATGAAAATTTTAAGTAAGCAACACTGGGGTAATTGGACTAGAACTTCTTGATACTTTTCGTACTTATGGTAGGGTCACGGGACCGTGCGACCTGCAGCACGACCTTTGATTTTGCAATATGTCTGCGTTGTTGAATACCTACTATTCCGCAAACCCGCAGCTGTGTGTGGGCGCTGTATTGAAAATTCTTGCCGCCGGTCGCGCGGTTTCGTGGCCAGACTCTTAGTCTCCGACCAAAATAAGATAAGTATAATAATTTATTGCTTTGGTACATAACTCGGAATCCAAATATTCTACCAGATTTACGGTTGTCATTCGTAAAGATAATTCAAAATAACCCATTATTAGCAACTTTGGTTTTAGTTAATGAGCTATAGGCGTTATCTCAATAAATAAAATAAATAAAAATTTTGAAACCCTTGCCTATCTGTTTACCCAGCGCAGTGTCACCCTTTGAAGATCTTGATTGAATTTCCCATTTATGGCGAAATATAATTGTTGATATTGACAATAAAGAGATCTTTGCGAGATGTTGAATCCGTTTATCTCGACGAGATCTATAATTTTTTCGAACATATGAATAGACTAAGGACAGTAGTTACAGAGTTATACCGGTTTTCAGTTTGACAACTGTACACCGAAATAAAGATCTCGACGAGATCTAATGTTTGTCCGAAACCTATGCATTGATTTCAAAATCTTTGGTCCGAACGTACATGTAACCTAGGGCCAGTAGTTACAGAGATATAGCGGTTTTAACTTTAACAAAATGTTAACCGAAGTAAAGATCTCAAGAACTTTAATTTTTGCCTAAAAGTTAAAAACACTAGGATCAATAGTTTCCATGATTGTAATTAAATTTCAAAGTAATTCAATTTTAATGCAGTTCTATTTCAATTCCAATTAAATTTCGATTCAGTTCTGATTAAGTTCTAATTCAGATCCAATTCAATTCCAACTCAGTTTCATTGCGGTCTTGTTTCTATCAACAATGCAACTTGTCTCACTTGTCGCAGTCGCGTGCCTGTGGACAACATGTAGTTAATATCAGTCAATACAAGAGCACTTTAAGCTTCACAGATTGAACTTTGTACCGTAAACCAGTAAGAAAACACAGCCTATTTTGTTAAGATGACTAGACAACAAACACACATTGATTTTGAAAGCAATTGACCCCGTCAGTGAAAAGGTCAGATGGCAGCCAGATTTTCCAGTTTTTTATCCGTTATCAGAGACCAAATAGACCCCAGATCTTGATTTTAAAAGTAAACGATCCTGTTACAAAAAGGTCAAAATGGCGGCTAAATGGCGCACCCGATCCCTGTTTGCACTTGAATTACGTTGTCGTTTTTCTAATAGGCGAAAACTTCAAATATAGTGATCAGGTTCGAAAGCCCGCAAGAGTAAATGAACCGCGGCGTTTGACGCGGACGACGAACTTAATAATAATGAACCTGACCGCAGCGCGTCAGGCAGATGACACGGGGGCCCGAGCGGATGACAAACGCGCCGGACGATCTGCGTCATGTTGCGCTTATTATAGAAACACGTACTGATCTCGTGGCGGAATACGCAAGCGGTAAAGAGATGCACCGGAAGCGGATGCAGGACTACAATGGTACGACCGCGCGCGGAGCAGACCCTCATAAGTATCAAAACTAGTCAGCCCTACTTACCAGTCAATAATTCGTGGCGCTTTAAAATCGAAAATTGTGTTTGATTTATAACTGTTTCTTCACGAATTTAACTATAGAAATTATAAAAGGAAAATCCTGCTCCTAATCGTACCAGTTTTTCCGATATTCTTACGAAATATTTTAGTGTTTTCAAGTAAACAAAGTAAAATCTCAGTATTGTTGACACAACTCTTACTTTGGCTAGACATGTGACAGCTCAACATTGCCATATGAAAATCTTCTTTTTATTTTTAATTCTTTATTCATGAGATTTTGGTCTACCTATAGACGACTACGACCACGGCCAGTGGCCGCAACGACCAGATTACGAGTAGCTATGTTGGCCGTTGCGGCAGAGTGCGCGACGTTCATATAGTGTCTTCTGGTTATTGCGGCCACTGATCGTGGTCGTGGCCGCTAGTGCGCAAGGTCCCTTAAACCCACACGCTATTTTAAAAATGTTTGAATGTACAGGGTTGATACAATAAACATAAGTCAATTTAACCCCACAACTTACTCACTCGCTCTCCTTCCACTGATCTGCCCACATCCACTCACACCCTAAATTCTCTCACCCCTGTACTTACCACGATCTCCAAGTCCCTCCACTTACCACGATCATCACTCACGACACTACCTTCACTCACCCTCTACCTATTCACATTCTTCCCACTCACGTCTCCACTCACTCACCCACTCTACTCACCAACACCCTCCACTCATCTGCCCACATCCACTCACTCTTTAAATTGTCTTTTAAGTCCCTCCACACATCCACTCTACCTTCTCTCACCCCCCCACCTATTCACATTCTCCCCACTCACCTCTCCACTTATTCATCCACTCTACTCACTTACTCCCTCCACTCACCACACTCATCACTCACCCACTCTACCTTCACCCACTCCCCACACACTACCTATTCACATTCTCCACACTCACCTCTCCATTCATTCACCCACTCTACTCACTAACTCCCTCCACTCTTCTGCCCACGTTTTGTCTATACTTATTATCACATTGTTTCAGCCACGCGGCTTCGCTACAGAAGCGCGCAGATCGAGATGTATTCTTCATGAGCACGCAGGCTCTCGTCGTTTTAGTGCAGAGATACAGGTACTAATAATAATAGTATTTTAAGAAACAAGTGCCGTAAGTAGGGTTATTATATTACAAACGAGTTGACGTCCAAAATTAAAATCACAAATATTAGTTGTTAAAATTAATAGTAAAATTTGAACAATTACTGAAATTTTATTTTATTATTCGTATAAAGTTAAAATAATCTTATGATCAGAGTGCAAAACTCATTGGTAGTATACTTTTTTTACTTACCGCAATAGTTCGGTAAGTAACTACTTACGAGCAATGTTTTTGTCCTTGTAAGTTGTACGATTTTCGAGCAAATGTATTGAAAAACTTTAAACTTGTCCATTCGCTATAAAAAATATCATCCTAAATAATTATTTTCTTTCGATGACTATGAAATGAAAAATATGTGTATTTTCGATGAACAAAACCGATTATACATCTGCAAAACTACAGTGAATACTCCTAATAACTATCTACTTTTACTTTTTGTATGTTTTGTCACCTATGTTATGGTTGTATTTAATGCATGTATGGACCCAAATGATATGTAATGGTTTCTCAGGAACGGGATCCGCGGCCGAATGAAGGCAGCCGTCCACGATCTGCTCAAACAGTACTACCAGGTCGAGAGCAATTTCCAACTAGGTGAGTGATTATAATTTTTGCCAAGAACATCACCCACACTTGGTTGATATTGAAACATCTTTATAAGGCACACGGCCAAAGAGTGAAATTCTCTGCCTGCGTCGGTGTTCCCGAGTTCATATAACCCATAGATGTAGTACTTCGCGGCGCTTTTTTAACCAGATTGTGCACTGCCAAAAATAATGCGAGCCGAGTAGGTTGTGAGACGAGATGAAACTGTCCCTTTCTAATTATATATAAATTAGGTTGCCATGACAACATCAACAAAATGTCATGCAAAATCTTTGTTCAAAACTATTTTTACCAAAGAGGTTTTAGTTCAGATAAATCAAAAGAAAATGATATTTTCTGCATTTATCAATTTATTGAAAACTGAGAGAAAGTTTTTACTTTGCACGCTGAAAATTATTCAAATAAGTATTTAAAAATACGTATAAATATAAATTTGTATATATAAAAGTTAACTTTTTGCACGGAAATTGTGCAAACTTCATTAGTATGGCAATAATTAGAAAGGGACGAGGTTCATCGACTATGCTATCTTGCTCTGCTCGTTTTGCCTCTGTACAAATTGTTAAGAGTCCTCTATCATGGTATATGTAAGATCATTAATATAACCCAAACCTAATAATAGTAGATTAGTAGCCAAGGGCTGCAATTGCATCAATTGCAGCGAGGGCGCCTATAGTTCGAGGGTGCAATTGATGCTTACACCCGAGCTAACTACTCTGCTTTACATCTCGATTGTGAGGTAAGTAGGTCCTTATTACCACCAAATTGTAGGTGACCAATTAGCGCTCTAGGGTAATAATGTAGCTAGAAAAGCCCTAGGGCGGTAAGTAATAAAAAAAAACTTCACTCTTTCAAAACTCAATTACTTACCGCCCTAGGGCTTTTCTAGCTACATTATTACCCTAGAGCGCTAATTGGTCACCTACAAGCCCCATTTGGGGGTAATAAGGACCTACTTACCGAATATGAGAGATGTAAAATAAATATAATGTGCAGGTTCGTACGACAAGTGCGTGATGGCACTTCGAGACCGCTATAAGGACGACATGCAAGCCGTCGCGAATATCATCTTCTCGCACAACCAGGTCCCCAAGAAGAATCTACTGGTAAGTGTAGCACTTTAGGAACTAATTTTATTTCATCTTCTTATGAAGACAATTTTATTTCGCCTTCCTTGTCCCCTTAGAGATCCAATTTTATTTCGCCCCCTTAGAGAACAAATTTTATTCTGTCCCTTTAGAGAACTAATTTTATTTTGCCCCCTTAGAGATCACATTTTATTTTGCCCCTTTAGACAGCTAATTTTATTTTGCCCCCTTAGAGAACAAATTTTATTTTGTCCGTTTAGAGAACTAATTTTATTTCGCCCCCTTAGAGATCAAATTTTATTTTGCCCCCTTAGAGATCACATTGTATTTTGCCCCTTTAGAGAGCTAATTGTATTTAGCCCCTTAGAGAACAAATTTTATTATGTCCGTTTAGAGCACTAATTATATTTTTCCCCTTAGAGAACAAATTTTATTTTGCCCCTTTAGAGAACGTATTATATTTTGCCCCTTAGAGAATTTATTTTATTTTGCCCCCTTAGAAAACAAATTTTTTTTCGCCTCCTTAGAGACCAAATTTTGTTTCGACCCTTTAAAGACCACATATTTTGCCCACTTAAAATTAAAATTTTTCAAGCGTAATGTTTAAAATTTTCAACCTCGTATATAACTTTTGTAGGAACGAATAATCCGAGAGTTTACAAGTTAATATCCTTTTTTTTCGTTTATTCCAACGCTTACCAATTTATTTGCAGCCATGACACTAAAACCCGAGTATATTTGACGGAAAGAATAACATTGGTAGGGCTTTTGTGCAAAGTCCATCTGGGGAAGTACCACCCCCTTGCCTATTTCTGCTGTTGTGTTTCGGTTTGAAGGGTGAAGGAGCCAGCGAAATTACCGGCACACGAGACACACCATCTTAGTTCTCGGGGTGGGTAACGTGCTTAGGTGTCTTATTAGTTTCAAGTTATGCCACTAATAAGACAGCGGGGTCTACGGGCGGTGGTGACCACTTTCCATCAGGTGGCCCACCTGCTTGTTTTCTCACTTGCTTACATAAAAAAAAAACTGCTTTACAAACTTGTTTTTTCTGACAGCTTTAGCCGATTGCTTTTGTTATAGCTGCAAAATGTGTTGGCGTTGAAATAAACGAAAAAAAAATGGATGATTGTCATACTCGTTCTTGACCTTCAAAACATAAATCTTAATAGAGCTCCTAGACAGTAAAAAAAACCATGTATCTAAACAGCCAAGCATGCGGTACGGCAAAATATACTATTTTCATCAAGCATTCCGAAGCATGTAGATTGCTTGCCAAGCAAATCAAGCTCCGATCTAAACGGTCAAAATGGCTTGACAAACACGTAATTTATTCGTGTAGGACCTGCTTAAGGTCTTTAAGAGTTTAAAAAAGTATAAAAAATTTTACTTTCACCGATTTTTCTTTTTGCAAAAAGTGGTTTTACAAACCGGTTACCGGTTTCAAACCCTGGAGGTGTGTCTTCCATCTTGGCCTTATCGATTTATTGAGCCGTTTTAAAAAAAAGAAAAACTAGTTTTCCTTTTCTTGATAGATAGCGTCTTTGTAAGAAAATTTAATTGTCAACGTTTTTTTCCTGTCTGTTGTCTAAGTAAGTGTAAGTGTTGTCTAAGGAGGTTTATTACTTCACGCTTCATCTATGACAGATTAATTTTAAGTTCTGTAGCAACTCTATTCAGCGCAATCTATCGACATCTTTGAATACTCAGTTGACACTTAACTGCGAAAACAGCTCAATAATGATGAGTCCCGTGTGGTGCCGGCAAAGAATAGTACCAACCCATACATACCCGTGGGTGTCGTAAGAGGCGACTAAGGGTTACCTGGAGGATGCGCAGCAGCATCCTCCTGTGTCTTACATCTTACTTACTGCGGTCACATACAACCGCGGTCCATAGTGCCAGCCGTAACGCTAACAAGCGAGGTGACTATGGTGCTTCCCCTCCACATTTTTCCAGCAAAAGCACAGTAAATATATAAGCTAAAGCAGTATGGAAACTCGGGCCTTTTTTTGAAAAAATAACTATTCTGCGTCGGAGCGTCAGGGTTGTAACCCAGAATTTTTGAAATAAGAATAGTATGATGAACTCAAATATTGGGTGCTTCTATCAACTTTGTTCCTTTCAGTATGTTTTCAATTTTTCATGTTTTTTTTTTCCACACTTGGTCGCCTTTTACGACACAAGAAACGGTTAAGTTACTTAGTCGCCTTTCATGACACAAAGGCAGATTAAGATACTTAGTCGCCTTTTATCGCACAAGGACAGGGACATACTTATAGGGACCATATATGTACCTATTTGTTTGTATTATGGTTTCGGCACCCACGACTGACTTCAGCGCGAAAACTGCTTATTTTCCTGTAGCGGTGTGCGCATGTGTGAGTGCGCCAGTTTTGGACGTTTGTTAGGAGTTTCTATACTGCTTTAGCTTATATATTTACTGTGGCAATAGCTAGAATTGTGGAGGGAGCTCCCTGTCGTCCCTGTAGTGGACGTTTCATGGGATGCTATGATGATGATGAATGATGAGTATTTGTTGCAGGTGACCCTGTTGATAGACCACCTGTGGTCGAACGAGCCGGGGCTGACGGACGAGCTGGCGGCTACCCTCAACGAGCTGACGTCCCTGCACCGCGCCGAGCACAGCCGCGTCGCGCTCAGAGCTAGGCAGGTACGGAGGGAAACACTTGCGGACATAACATTACATATACAGCGTAAATAAAACTCTCTCTCTCTCACACACACACACACACACGCGTTCCATCACACACACGCACTTACTCATACACACACTTGCGGAAATAACATTACATATAGGTTGACTTTTAATTAGTTCTTGATAGCAAAAGATATGCATGTGCTCGTGACACTGAACAACTTTTCCCAAGGAACATAGGTCGAAATACGAAAAACCAAATTTGACCTCCCATACAAAATACACTATCAGCTGATGCAGTTTCTATGGAAGGTCAAAACTTGATTTTCGTATTTCGTCCTATGTTTCTTGGAGAAAGTTGTTCAGTATCATGAGTACATTCATACCTTTTTCTATCAAGAACTAATTAAAAGTCACCCTATATACAGCTTAAATAAAACTCTCTCACACACACATAACACACGATTTCCATCACACACACGCACTTACGCATACACACACATGCACACACACCCATGTTCCATGAGAAAGTAGGTCCTTATTACCCCCAAATGGGGCTTGTAGGTGACCAATTAGCGCTCTAGGGTAATAATGTAGCTAGAAAAGCCCTAGGGCGGTAAGTTATTGTTTTTTTTTTTGAATTACTTACCGCCCTAGGGCCCTAGCTACATTATTACCCTAGAGCGCTAATTGGTCACCTACAATTTGGTGGTAATAAAGACCTACTTACCTCACAATCGAGATGTAAAGCGGAGTAGTTAGCTCGGGTGTAAGCATCAATTGCACCCTCGAACTATAGGCGCACGAGCGCAGCGATATCTCGGGCTGCAATTGATGCTTTACAGCCCTTGGCTACTAATCTACTATACATCTTCAACATAGTTTTAATATAACGAAACGCTAGCATTTACATTTGATACGTTTTTGTAGCAGAATACTCGATAAATCGTAATGACTTCTCTTCATATCTATTACCGCCATCTAGTTTTATACTTTTCCGGGTTACGGTTTCTATAAGGGGAATGGTCAGTCATTATTATTATTACCATAGCATAGTTTTTGATCCGATGATTTGTGTGAAATAACTCCAAGATTATCCTATCCTATACTATTAAACGACCACTATTTGTTTATATTTAACATATATACATACATAACATCACGCCTTGTTCCCGTCGGGGTAGGCAGAGACCACAGTTCTCCACCTGCTACGATCTTGACATACTTCCCTTGCTTCCTGAACCTTCATCAATCCTTTCATACATGCTCGTCGGTTTAGGGTACTTTTATCCTGGCCTTTATTCAGAACGTCCTGAATTTGGTCCTGGTACGTTCGCCGAGGCCTTCCCCTTCCAACGTTTCCATTCACTCTCGCCTTGTGGATCTCTTTCGTCAATCTTCCTTCATCCATCCTCTCTACATGACCAAACCATCTCAGCATCCCTTTCTCAATTATAGTCACTACGTCTTCTTTTACGCCACAACGTTCTCTTATCACACTATTTCTAATCCTGTCACTCAATTTCACACCAATCATACTCCTCAACGCTCTCATTTCTACTGCATTAATTTTACTTTCATGCTTTTTCTGCCATACCCAGCTTTCACTGCCGTACATCAGTGTTGGTACTAAAACGCCTCTATGAACAGCCAGACGAGCCTTGTGAGACACCTTCCGACTCTTCATAAAAGCATGCAGAGCACCATTCACCATGTTTCCAGCATTCACTCTTCTTTCGATATCACTTTCACACTTTCCATCTCTCGTTTATATTTAAATTAGATAATAATATTATTTTCATCCCATCTATTCGAAAATCGCTGAACGGTTCGTCAATAAAGGCGAACAAAATAGCTGTTTTCTGCAAGAGACTTTCGTAGCGGGTAAAAATGGGATTTAAAATTAGAATTTGTATTTAGGTCCACCATAGGGATATTTTAGGTCAACCATAGAACTCGAACCAATATATTGTATGAAAAATGATACTGGCTGGCACTATTAAAATTATTATGAATATAAAAAAAGAAATATACTTGAAATGTAAACAAGACTACCAACCAAAGAGGTTATGTTCCTAGTCGATACAAAAATTTCAATAACATTTTCAGTGGTTACAAATAATACTTAATATGATTTTTAGTATTGTTTCAGCAAGAAATAATATTGTAATGGTATTTTTTGTTTAAAATTAATGACGAGTGTGACTTAATGAGCCTCTTATTCTTTTCTCTTAGAGGGAGATGAAAAGTAGAGTGTATTACGCGGCAGCAAAAATATTTTTACTTTGGGCGACCTATTGAATCCCTCGCTACGTTCAGGATTCTACTTTAGAATCCCTCGCCATGCTCGGGATTCTACTCAAGAATCCTTCACTTCGCTCTGGATTTAAAATAGCGCCCTCGCCTTAAAAATATTATTTTACAGCCTTGTGATACAATCTACTATTGTGAAATATGGGTTGAAAACCGCCTGAAATAAAAAAAAATATTTTATTTTACAAGGTTATTTTTTTGGACCTGATTTCCTTTTGCCCACTTATTAGTGAGGTCAAACCAACAACTTTTGTTCTACGATTTTGCTAACAACGCACAAAAAATTTTCGACTCCATACTAAAGTGGTCACGTGACCTGCTACGGTCTTGACATACTTCCCTCGCTTCCAGTACTTTCATCAATCCTTTCATACATCCTTAATGGTTAGGGTTAGCATAGCATAGTTTTTGATCCGATGATTTGTGTATATATATATTTGTAATCGGTTTCTCGAAAACGGCTCTAACGATTTCGATGAGATTTACCATACAGGGGGTTTCGGAGGCAAAAAATCGATTAAGCTAGGCCAATGCCATGGTCATGCTTGAGAAAATTCGTTTTCACCGTTTTTTTATTAATATTTCTTAGCCTGTTTTAGTGCGTTCAAGAAACTTACAGCGCCATCTGTTTTTGAGTAGCATAGGTTGATGATATTTAATCATACAGAGCATAGCTCGGTCACTGAGGTACTTTGTTATGAAATAAACAAATTTTGAATTTGAATGTAAATTTTAATTGATTTTGCCGAAGAAAAATTTTACTTGAAAAATAATATATTTAAAATAATTTATTTATTTTTCGATTCTCCAACACTCCGTGCTAAAGGGGTCACGTGATCGACTTATATGGGAAGTCGAAAATTTGTTTTGGCTACGAGGGGTTCTAAGCTAAGTTAGGTAGGGGTCTTTATTAGTGGGCTCCTGTTTCCGCAATTAAACTCTAATTTTGTCCTTTTTGCGAGCAGGTTGTGCTGGTTATTTTAGGCAGCCCAGCTCCTTCCAATTCGTTTCTCGACCTTTTGGCTAAGACTAAGTCTTTAGGAGTAGAGTTCTACAATGCCGATAGATAGGGTTAGCATAGCATGGGTTGTGATCCGATGACTTGTGTGAAACGTCTCCATATTTATTTTTGTTCACTAAGACCGCTTTCGTCCAGGTCCTGATAGCAGCGCACCAGCCCGCCTACGAGCTGCGCCACAACCAGATGGAGTCCATCTTCCTGTCGGCCGTGGACATGTACGGCCACGACTTCCACCCGGAGAACCTTCAGAAGCTCATCCTGTCCGAGACCTCCATATTCGATATCCTCCACGACTTCTTCTACCACACCAACAGCGCGGTAAGTCATATTTTTTTTCAAAACACAGTTTAAGAGCTCGTTCTCACTATGTCGGATATCGGATTCCGATTTTAATCGGGTGTCGGCGCCCCTGTTCCCACTATTTCGGATATCGGATTCCGATTTGGACAGCGCCATATGCGAGCGTTGATCCGACACGACTTTTTTCCGGACTAAGGTTAACAAAACACACGACATTTCTTGTCGGCGCCGACACAAAATCGGTTTCCGACAAGTGTGAATATCTTCATATAAAATGCTCTGCCACTGGAACCTCCGATTATTAAACTGACCCGACACCCGACAAGTGGGAACGAACAAACTCAAACACACACATGACTTCTATCAAGAGAAGCAGCTGATCCTGTCCGAGACTTCCATAATCAATATTCTTCGCGTCTTCTTCTACCACAACAATAGTGCGGTAAGTCATTGTTATTTAAGCCAAAACATACACACAAACACATATATGCACACACACACACACAAACACTCAGGTTCCATCAAGAGAACGTACAGTAGCTGATACATCCATATTCGATATTCTTTACGACTTCTACTATACCTACAGCGCGTCGAGTCATTTTAAATTTACACCAAGACACTTCGACACACAAAACATACATGCACACACACAAACACTTATATGGCTTCCATCAAGAGGACGCACTGAAGCTGATACATCCATATTCGATATTCTTCACTGTATAAGATTCAGACACTCAAAACGAATATATGATTGTGAATCGCAATAATATACTAAATATCAGGTATGCTTTATTTGAAAATTCCTTCACTACAAAATACATTTTCTTCCGTGCATATTACAATTTTTATCATAAATTAACAAAAAAATTATTTGATTTTAAGATGACAGGAGGGTGTACATCGAATATGATGTTTGCAGTATCTGCAATAAAACATAAATTTGCTTAACTTGTGAACAGACCGGAGCGATACGTGTCTCTCTCGCACCAATATCTTACGCATCGCTCCGTCCTGCAACAACACTGCTGCCATTCTAATCAAGTTGAGCTTTAAATTCTTTAATAACATAAATATTTAATGTTAAAATCAATATCCTATATTATTAAACGAGCAATATTTGTATATATATGTGTGTATATATATATATTTGTAATCGGTTTCTCGAAAACGGCTCTAACAATTTCGATGAAATTTACCATACGGGGTTTTTTAGGGGCGAAAAATCGATCTAGCTAGGTCTCATGTCTGGGAAAATTCGTTTTCCCCGTGTTTTTAAGCATTTGTGTTTTGGACAAAAACCTACAGCGCCATCTGTTGGCGGGTAGAATAGCTTGCTCACCCGATGATATTTTAATGTTGAGCTGGCTATTATAGAGCGAAGCTCGGTCGCCCAGGTACTAACTAATTAATTGACATTTGTAATCTTGACATTTCATTTTTATTTAATTATTCAATACTTTTCAGTATAGTTTATTTTATTAGTTAATTTGACATTTTATATTTATTTTGACGATGTAATAGTAGTTAATGTATAAAACTCGAGTGTCGGTTGATGGGACGCAGGCGAGCGTAGCGAGCCAAGTTCCATAATAGAAGACACGAGTGTTTTATACCTAATTATGTGGAGTTGCATACACAACTTTATCTACTCTCATATCGTGAATCCTAAAATAATGTGTTCAAAAACTAACCATAATGTTTGTCTCTTTTTCCGGTGATAACTACTAAGTGAAGTTCCTATAGCTGCTTTAAAAACACTTGAAGGCAAATCGTAAATGATTTTATCACTTATTTCATTACAAAACTAATAAAATGATGTAGCTACAACTTTTGTTTGCTGAGTTTTCCATTACCTTGCAGCCACAGACCACAAACGCATCAAGCTGTCAATGGCGCGCCTATAAATATTAAAAAATTGTTTATGCGCGATGACTGTTAGTAAATTCAATACTTCATAATACACTCCCACAGATGAAAAAATGCTGCTAAGAGTGTTTCTAAGCACAGATTGACATTATGAAGATGTTAACCTACAATTTTTGAACGCATTATTGAGGATTAACGATATGAGAGTAGATAAAACAATTAAATAGGCCAAATTATGGTGAAAAATACTTTAATTTTAATAATTAATGGCACACCGAACATTTACACTCTCGTCAGGAAGAAGGGAAGTGCAGAACACCTAAATAAAATATAAAGGAAAAGATTCAATGCTTGATATATCGCTGTCAACAGGCGCTTCAGTGCTTTGCAATGGTTTGCAGCCTAATTTCAACACGTTGAATATTTTTATTAATCAAATCAAATCAAATCAAAATCGTTTATTCATTGTTGGATATTAAAATCTCTTAATGACGTCAGCTAAACTACATCGCTTCACAAACAATGTGGCGCCATTGTGGGAAAAAAAAGAAGAGAAAGAAGACTACTAAGATGATTTTGTTTTTGCCGCCTTTTGACATGTTTATATTTCTGTTTTAATTATTTTTTGTTTTTATATTATTCGACGATCATGTTATTCATTGACATCTGAACAATTTATGTATAAATTTTGAATGTGATAGTGGCAAATAAATAAATTTAACCCCTCCCGGCGCATAATGTCACGTTGGCAAAATGTCACTTTCTCAAAATGTCACGTTCGCAAAATGTCACGTTCGCAGAATGCCACGATCGGAAAATGTCACGTTCGCAAAATGTCACTTTTTTTTGGACAGAAAAAATTTGAATTATTTTACTATAGATTTGGGACTCAGAAAAATTTTGTTTTTTTTTTGTATGGATTTGGGACTTTTTTCTTTGTGGACCAACATTTTTTTTATTATATTTTCATTAGTTTTCTGGATTTCGTATAGTAGAAATGTCCTTAGGCACAATGTCACGTTCGCAGAATGTCACGATTAAGTGTGACATTATGCGAATGTGACATTTCGCGAACGTGATATTTCGCGAACGTGACATTTTGCAAACGGACATTTTGCTATGGTGAAGCCTAGTGTGACATTTTGCGATCTTGACATTATGCGCCGGGAGGATCTAATCTGATCTAATCTAATCTAATCTACGTCCTTACCGACACGAACAATTCCATATCAAAAGTGAGCATTCCAAAGGCCGTTATTTGCACTGGTATCTGCGCGCGCGCGATCATGAATGCGACCATCTTCCTCACTGCTTCGTCCGGCACGTTTTCCCACCCGCTGCAGTAGAAGTGATTCGCCACTTCTACGGACTGAAATATACGTAACGGAACGGTGTGATAATACTAAAGGGTGCAGCGAACTACGATACTATAGAACGATAACTACGCTTCAAACTTGACCCCACGAAATAGTTACCTAAGTAGGCGGAGCTAAAATAGTTACCTCTCAACTACCACTAGCTGACATTGCAGCACGCGCGCGAACCAATCGCTGCTCTCGTTCTCAATTTGAACCAATTGATTCGTATTTTGAATATACGTCCTTTTGGTTTCATGTAGGCCCACTTTTTGTTTGGAATTTTTTTTTTATTTATTTATTAAGGTTTGCCAACAGGTAATACACATAGACTTAACTCTACTAACATCTTTTACAGGACTTACATATAGGTACACCCAATTACAGGCAAACACAACATGCAATTTGAGTTTTTAACGTAAATACGCTACACTAAGAAACACAATTTAAAATTTAGTTAACCTAAAGATTACAATTTGGATTTGAGTTTTAGTTTAGACAATATATTTTTAAATTCAAGAAAAGAGCAGTTAAACATATCGACATTTTCGTTGACAAATAAAGTGTTGTATTGTCTGCATATCCGATTAACGATATTATAGAAGCCGAAGTTAGTTCTAGAGTACTCAGTAGCAAAAGGTTTGTAGTTACACAAACGAGATCCAGAACGAGGAACAGTAAAGTTTATTTCAGCCAATATATGTGGCGTGTCCACAAGGCCTGTTACGATCTTATAGAGAAACAGCTGGTCGTTTATCCACCGCCTGTCCTCCAATGAAATCAGTTGGAAATGTCCTAACCTTTTATCGTAAGAGTTGAGGTCCAGTCTTTTGTCATGCACCGCAAGAAAAAAGAGAAAACGTTTTTGTACTCTTTCGATCCTATCGATGTGAATATGATAGTGAGGACTCCAAACACAGGAGCAGTATTCTAATACACTACGCACTAAAGCGTAATAAACTATTTTCAATGGAGTGGTACTTTTAAATTTTTTACAGTTACGCCAAACGAACCCTAGCATTCGAAGAGACTTTTTTATGATTTCGTCGATATGGTCATTGTAGGAAAGCTTGCTGTTCAAAGTTACACCAAGGTCTCTGATTTTCGTGACTTCTTCTAGTTTGGAACCGTTAATTTGGTAGCTTGATTTGATTGGATACTTTTTTCTACAAAATGTAATAGCTTTGCATTTTTTACTATTAAGGGGGGAGTTTATTTTTAACAGACCAAGCCAATATTCTATCGAGATCATTTTGCAATAGTTGTGAATCTAGAGAGCTGTTAATAATTTTGAAAAGTTTAAGGTCGTCTGCGAAAAGAGAGAATTTAGAATGGCGTATGACGGAATTTGTTCTGAATTAGAGTTCCTGACTTATTATTTATTCGTAAAGTAGCTCCATGTATTTACTTACCGTAGCTTTGAGCTTGGCAGAATAACGACACGGTAGAAATATGTGTACAGTGACTCCTGTTATGAACACCATGTAACGAACATCCAGAGCGTATCCCTTCAAAAATGCAAGAAGAATAATGTCAACATTGTTACCTGCAATTATACTGATTCATCAGGGACTGTTGCAACGTTTGCCTGCGATCGAGTCAATGGCAAAGTTAACTTTAAGAGCTTAGCCCAAAAAGTAGCCACATCAATAGCCTTTTGGTTGGCGTCAAAAGGTCCTTCCGAGTGCAGGAAACTGGAGAAGTAGGGCCCGACAGCAAGTGTGTCATATTTTGCAAAATATCGCAATCACACTTGTTGTTATCAGAGAAACCCCACCTGTTCATAAGTTCCCCACACCTGCCAACGCCCGACCGCAGTCTGTTCAGTGACTTCCATATGAACCAGGGAAGATCATGTCCTGATGGCAGCTTTTCGGCAGTTGGGATATGTATATTATCAGGAGGGGTACCTTTTTCATACATTTCTACCCTAGCCTTGGATGAATCTGAATGAAGTGGCATGGTGTATTTGATAAAACTGAGATGCCTTTTAAGGCCTGCGATAAAAAACTTGCCCGATAAAAACTAGTTAATATTATTCAAAGATAAAGTTTTTGTGATTCGACTCTAATGTTAGTGTGATATGGATGATTATTGATTACCTCAGAAATAAGGTACAGTAAGTTGCACACTTGTATCATAGTCGCCAGAAATATTACTCCAAGCCACATGTTGAACGTATCCTGGATCTGGTTTATAAAACTGTAAAAGAAAACTTTGTTAGTGAATATCTGCAGATATTCATGCTTCAAAAGCCGTTATTCTCCTATTTCCATAGATTTTAATACATATGTGTATATATAAGTTGAATACGTAGATTTATATAGTCAAGAACAAGGGAACAAGCGGTTCAAAATTTCCCCATACAAGAAAAAATTGCGCCATCTGTGAAAAATCGCGTGAACTACGTTGTGTAGTACTTCGGTCGGTGCTAAATACACAGAACGGAAATAATATGGCGGGAAAAATCAAAAGAAACTTTTTACTGTTTATATGTGATTTAGGCCTGGTTTTTCATTTTCATTATTTGGATTATAGTCAAAAACAATAATAAGAAATAATAATAAAAAGAGTATATTGTTTCTTCAACTAAGAACATTCCATTTTGTTGCAAAGTTTATTTGCATCCAATGTTGACAATATGACTGACAACGACTGACATTTGTTGGTCCTAAACGTCAGATTTCGGACCAACGAATTGGGGACATTGTAACGTGCCGATGGTCTAGTACTTATATATAAGTAAATGGTTGAATATCACTTTCTGCGCCTGTATTGTAATTCGATAGGCTGCTGCAAATGTGTGTAGGAATCTTAGATACGATACGAGTGGTTTATACACATGTGTATATGTCACTCGAAAGTCCCGTTCCGTTCCTGTAAAGATGTATAAAGTTAAAATTTGTGTTCTACAGACACGTGTGATTTATACATACATTTGTGTATAACTTTTCTTGTATCTATCTGTTTTTCTCGTATGTCCTGTTCTACTCTACTTTTGTATCACACACTTGATAAACTTATACAAAGTTGTATATTGTTAAATTATGTGTATACACATGTGTATATCATACTTGTATGTTCTGTTCTGCTCCTGTATCACCCACGTGATACGCTGATACACTTGGTCCGCTGGATACCCCATGGCGTCCTGTATCGCCTTGCAGTACATATGGATCTTAAGGCAAGCGTGGTTTATACACACACCGTAAAACCCATCGTAACCTGGAAAAATACAGGATCTTGAATAGTTCTCGTTAATTGTTTTTGGAAAACTATATTTATCTTTTAAAAACTGAAAATGGAAATAATTTTATTTAAGAAACAAGAATATTTCATTCTGTTGATGACATCCAAACTAGAATACCCTGTATACACAAAACACTATATCCTTGAGCGGGTCTCTGATTTCGGGCATATCAGTGGTTCAGCTTACACTGGTTTTGTTTATATGTGCTAGCTGCCGTGCGTACTGTAATGAGTGCTTGTAACAGCAATAAAAACTCCACATGATATTTCTTGTCTGAACGCCATATATCAAGAAAAATGTAATTATTTTTGAATCGAGTTTGATCGAACGTCTTTCAATCATTCTCAATGCGTTCGCGCTGCGTTCTATATCAATTTTTGTATTAGAATTGCGTTGTACATTATGCGTTATCCGAAGTGAAAAGCCTGTAGGGCTCCCTGTGTGATATATACGTGTTTCTATTCCAGCTGTGTAATCATTATTATCTTTTATGGATTAAACTGATATTCGTTGAAATTGAAGTGTTGCATTTCATTGTTGAGGATCAGCTGTTAGGTGCTTTGCAGGTAGCCAATTTTAACTGAGCAACTACGCCCCCACGAGCCCCAATAGGTTGGTTATAGTAGTATGGGCAATAAAAGTTAAGAATTATTTATCCACTGAAATCTTTTATGAAAGACCCCTTGGGTTCTTTATTGTCGCTGCTTTTTTTCCCACATAACGCCACTTTGTTTGTGAAACGATGTAATTTTACTGACTGTGTACAGCTATCGGTTGCTCTTTAGATTAGTCCACGTAATCCACTTGCAAGCGATAATACAGTTACCTAACAATTAATGAACCCTGTTCTGGGTCATGTATTAATTTCGTGGAAAAAAAAAATTTTCTTCCAGTAAACAGTCCTGATATAATAAGTCAATGGCAGTTTGCAGTTGCAAGAAAGAAATAAAGAAAATAATTTATTTGGCAACATAAAATAGGTTACAAGCTAAAGTAAAGTACGCTAAAGATAAGTACAAAGTTACCAAATTGGTGACTGCTCTGCAATTTGTCTCATTTTTTTTAGAAAGTGCTAGGTGATGTCATGCGGCTTACGTGGACACAGTTTTGTTGGTTTCTGTATTGAATGCATGCAAGATACAAGCAAGTGATAAATATCGCTATCGTGCGGATATCGTGTGGCGTATATGGACCTTTAGAGATATTATTTAGAAAACTAATTGATCGATCGATTTTACTAAAGTGTAGGTTTTTAACACATGAGAGACATAAATACCTAAAAAATTAAGGACGTACAGCCAGGCGCAGTAAAACAAGTAAGCGTTTGCGAACTCGTAATATGGCGATTCTAACCTCGCTTCCGGATCATTGCCCCAAGCCCAAGGCTTATTCAGTTCGTGTATCATATACCTGTTAAATGCAGGAAATAAAAATATAAAATTTATTATCAGTGCCACTGACTGAGACAGACAACCAGAGGATGAGCAGCAGCATCCTTATGTGTATCGCACCATCTTACATTCTGCGGTCACCAACAACCGCGGTCTATGGTGCCAGCCGTAACGCTAACAACCGTGGTGATTATGGTACTTCCCCTCCACATTATTACAGCAAAAGCTGACATTTCGGAGAGAGCTCCCTGTCCTGTAGTAAACGTTTCATGGGATGTTATGATGATGATTACGCCACTGACTCTGATTTCATTTGGCTAAGGAGTGGAATTCTTTGCCTGCGTCTGTATTCCCGAGCTCTTATAACCCGAATCTATTTAAGTCGCGAGTGAATAGGCTTCTTCTGGGCAAGCTCGTTCCATCGTCGACCTCATCTCTGTCGTCAGCCCATACACGGTAAAAAAAAAACATGTGGTAAGACCAAAATCGATTTTCAATAAATATGCTTTACCTATGCTGTGATACCTTGCTTCTTGTCTAAGGTTATCT
The DNA here is from genome assembly GCA_947532105.1 of Athrips mouffetella. NCBI lineage: Eukaryota > Metazoa > Arthropoda > Insecta > Lepidoptera > Gelechiidae > Athrips > Athrips mouffetella. The sequence continues at coordinate 16,150,484 of OX383983.1, forward strand.
TTCTGTTTTGATTTTCTGTTGTTTTTTTTTGGTTGATTTTTGGTTGTCTTTCTTTTGATTAAAAAGAAAGTCAACCAAAAATCAACTATGGGTTTACATGCACTATGGGCTTAGATCATATTTGATTGCCTTAAGGTAAAAGCTCCAAGCAACCACAGAAAAACTAAGTTGGCATAACTTGAAACATTTACCCGTGCCTGAGAAAGAGTGTCTTTACAGAAGGACAGGAATACAGACAACAAAGTGATTTTGAAATGCGAATGGAAACGTTGGAAGGGGAAGGCCAAGGCGAACGTACCAGGACCAAATTCAGGACGTTCTGAATAAAGGCCAGGTTAAAAGTACCCTAAACCGACGAGCATGTATGAAAGGATTGATGAAAGTACAGGAAGCAAGGGAAGTATCGTAGCAGGTGGAGAACTGTGGTCTCAGCCTACCCCACAGGGAAAGAGGCGTGATGTTATGTATGTATGTTTGTAAAGTGATTTTATAAGGGCTTTGTTTAAAGGGTTTGTTTGCTAGATTTGGAATTCTAAAAATTAATGAAGATCACAAAGTGTCAAGGATATTTTGAGTTAATGATATACCTGTGTGGCTGTTGATCAAACATGTAGCTGTGAAGGGTCAGTACCGCCGCCATACCAGGGAACGTCATCACAGTCCCAATGACGTTCACTGTCCACCAGCCCTGGCTAAAGTAAACCACGATTAAGGGGCTGATAAGAGCTAAATACGCTTCACTTAAGCAGGTTTTTAACGAAAAGTGATAAAAAAAATTATGTGATAATTAAGCATCTTTCCAAAAATATGGCCGCCTCCGAAACACATACATACATAACATCACGCCTCTTTCCCGTCGGGGTAGGCAGAGACCACAGTCCTCCACCTGCTACGATCTTGACATACTTCCCTTGCTTCCAGTACTTTCATCAATCCTTTCATAACCTCCGAAACACGATTAAATATATTTTGTACACCATAAAAAAATCCAAAGTTACCTCTGCTTTTTGCTTTTAAACCGTTTTTCTTAAGTACCCATTAATCTATGATGTCAAAACTTTTACACATTATTCAATACATTATGCATAATAATATAGCTATTTGATAATATTATGGGTACAGATTTTGAGAAAAATGCAAAAATGAGCGAAAAACGTAAAACAGCGCGAATCCGCTCCGTTCTAGCACGCGCATTCTGCACCTTGTTAGAAAGGGAGGTAACTCAACTCTTATCAGCCCCTTAACTGCCGTTTGCATAAAGCGTGTTTAAATTCTCAATACATATTTTGATGTCACTTTCTTTGAAATCATATCAGAAAGTGAAAGCAATAGATTTAACGTAGCTTTAAATTTGAAGAAGCTTTGTGTAACTACCTGCATTTTCTAATTCTTAACTATTTTATCCTTGAATGAAACGATAGAATAACGCCAGGTACACTATACAATTAGACTTGATAAAAAAAAGACAAAAGTATACAACATTGATCAGCTAAATGATCCAATATATTTATGAAGTTCGAAAGATCCAGTAATCCGAGTTTCAACATTTTCTCATAAGAGGTTACCCCCCCAGCCAACTAGCGCCCCCATCAGTTAAAAAAATATTGCTCGCTAGGTACAAAACTTATCGAAAATCTGTCTTATAAAATTAAAGTAAAGGTACCCTAGTTTATTTAGAACCTATCAATCCTGAAAAATATAATTCACTGTAGATACAGATACAAAAAGTGCGAAAAATGGCCACTTTTAGCAGGTTTTGTATCTGTAACTATAGTGAACCATATTTTTCAGGATTGATAGTACTTGTAGTTCGCTGATTGATAGGTTCTAAATAAACTAGGGACCTTTACTTTAATTTTGTAAGACACATTTTCTATAAGTTTTGTATTTAGCGAGTAATATTTTTTTAACTGATGGGGGGCGCTAGTTGGCTGCAGAAAAGCCCTTAAATTACTTTCACCTTAGTAAAGGTTTCTAAGTTTCTATACTCACCTGTAAGTCACACTGTTCTGCACGTTCGCTCGTGCGATCGCCTTGTATTCTGGTGCGACCTCGTTGTACATCGCGTAATCTCGATTGATCTCCGTTATGATCGCATACGCCGAAGTCTGCTTCCATACCATGAATAACATCTAAAATAATTAAAAAGTTAATTAAAAGTTTGGTTTAAAGTAAATTACATGTACTTAACAAAGGAAAATAAAGTGAGTGTTCATAAATAAAATTTCACTGTTCTTTTCTAGAATCTTCCCGCAAAATATCTTTGCCTGCTTCAGGTGATAGTCGACTTATGGATGTGATCTGTTTCAAGTTTGACTCACATAATGAGAAACTTAGACTACTAGATGTTTTTTTTTGTTAGTATATTGATTATTTCAAAGCATTTGATAAGGAAGTGTTGTTGAACAAATTATTTATGTCTGACGTTTTCAACTTGACTTACAAAATTTTCTATCTATACGTAAAGATGTTTTACATAAATGAGCTAGTATGCTGTTAATTAGTTTTGCCTGCAATTTTACCTTAATCACTTGTAAGGTATCTCAGGGTTCCTATTTAGGTCCACTGTTGTTACTCATATTTAGTACTATTGACCCAATTATTTTAGGTTATTTTAAATAATAATTCAAAAACAGTCGAAAGCTTATCATATACTAATAAATGGTACAGCACCACTGCACTTACTTTCTCGCAATACGCAAGGAAAAACTGTCAACCGCAAACTTAAATTTGTAATGCCATACACATACTATGGAAGTGCAAACTTTTATTTACGTTTTTTTCAAATAAAAATTCGTATAAATATACAGATCAATTCAGAATTCAAATTGTCAAACATTAAAACAAACAAACCTTAAACGATTTCCAGTAAATCACATGTTTAACTTTTGGTAGTACTGGAACACCCTTTATATGAATTTTCACAGATCAATGGATAATACCGTAGGAGATTTTTTTAATATCCTAACACATGTTCCTTATGAATAATTGTTCAGTTTAGTCTACTGAGCAAGCCCTTTCAGTTTTTGGTACACAGGTGTACAAAATTTTATTCAAAAAAAAATTATAAAGAATATCCAGTAAGGTAGACAACCAAATTTTAATAAACTCAATGGAACCAATTTTAGGTAAATCAAATATTTACAATTTGGTGGTACAAGAACACCCCTTATATGAAATTACATAGATCAATTGATACTGGCGCAAGATATTTTACATGAAGATGCTTGGTCATGCAAAGTTTCATCAAGATTCTATGAGCCGTTTTTGAGAAAATTTCAATTTTTCATTTTCGTTGTATGACAGCTACCCTCAAAATGAGAGCCAGCAAGAAACCACTAAGAATCCTTCGATGGATTTGCATAAAACTTTTTAATTCAAAATATGGTGTCAATCGGACCATTCGTTTAGCCGCTAGGCCAAAGCGTGACGGACAGACCGACCGACGGACCGACCGACGGACCAACCGACCGACCGACCGACGGACGGACATTTTTGGGAGACTTGTTTTTTATGATGTATAAGTGATATAGAACACATTTTTGAGAAAATTAGAAAAACTTTTTTTTTCACGAATACAATACCTTTCTCGCTCCGCTCGAAAGTAAAAAGCAGCACCATCTTATTTATAGACACCGTCAGTTATGTTAGTAATTTCAGTAAAATTGAAATGCCGCTGAAAGATAATTAAAGACTATCTGCAAATTTGATCTGACAGTCACCTTAAGAAATCCTCCAAGGAACGGTCCGATCACAGTGCTGTGCCGGATAATCTCGACGAAGTCCTTACGTAGCATGCAGTAGTAGATGTCAGTCAAGAATGCACCCGCTACTGGCACCACCGTTATAAGAACTGCAGCTGTTCATATTTAAATTAAATAAAAAATAAAAAGTAGGAAGGTTCTTAATGCTGCTGCCTATTATACAACGTGTAACGGAATGGTGTGATGATACTGAAGGGTGTGAATCTGCCCATGAAACTGAACAACTTTTTCCAAGGAACATAGGTCGAAATACGAAAACCAAATTTAACCTCTTATACGAAATGCACTATCAGCTGATGCAGTTTCTATGGGAAGTCAAAAATTTATTTTATCTGCTCTCATATCGTTAATCCTCAATAACGCGTTTAAAAATTGTAGGTTAACATCTTCATAATGTCAATCTGTGCTCAGAAACATTCTTAGCAGCATTTTTTATCTGTGGGAGTGTATTATGAAGTATTGAATTTACTAACAGTCTTCCCGGGAGACCTATCGAACAATTTTTAAATTTTTATAGGCGCGCCATTGACAGCTTGATGCGATTGTAGTCTGTGGCTGCAAGGAGGTTTCATTGCAGTAACGGAAAACTCAGCAAACTAAAGTTGTATTTACATATTTTTGTTAGTTTTGTAATGAAATAAGTGATAAAATCGTTTAAGATTTGCCTTGGAGTGTTTTTATTTCAGCTATAGGAACTTTGCTTAGCAGTTATCACCGGAAAAAGAGAAAAATATTAAGGTTTGTTTTTGAACACATTATTTTGGGATTCACGATATGAGAGTAGATAAAGTTGTGTATGCAACTCCACATAATTAGGTATGAAACACTCGTGTCTTCTATTATGGAACTTGGCTCGCTACGCTCACCTGCGTCCCATAAACCGACACTCTAGTTTTATACCCTTGCATAAACTAATATTAGTATTTTGACCTATGTTTCTTAGGAAAAGTTGTTCAGTTTTATGGGCAGATTCACACCCTTTAGAATTATCATACCTTTCCGTTACTCGTTGTTTATGGTATAAGCACCTTATTGTAAATCGCCTTTTAAATGCTTGGCCTTTTTGAAGTGAAAACTTCTTTAGCGGCGTTTGGGACTTTTTTAGATGGGTAAAAAATGTTAAACTCGCATCAGATGTCGCGTCATATCTCGCGTCAGATCCGTAGCCCAAGGAGGTTTTAACCCACGCTACGGCGAAGCGTAGTAAAACCTCCTTGCCGTAGCCAGATCGAAAAAGCATCAACTGTCAACCGTATTGTTATTACAATACGGGTTTTTATTCAGTGACATCAAAGAAGTACGCGAGCAATAGCGCGATTGACCCTTACAAAAAGAATAATATTCAAAAGTGCAAGTTTTCACTTCTGCCGGCACTCCCGGAGTGCAACCCGTCCCTTTTTTTAGCCGGTACCACGAGGATAACACATAATGCGGTTATTTTATTTGTTTCAATCAATCAACAATGTTCACAAAAATGTTGGGGGTTGTTATTACTTACAAATTGCAAAGATCCGGAACTTGCATGTTTTCGGGTTTGGGTACATAAGACTAAGGCTAAGTGCGAAGCAGATAATCTTGTAAGTGTCGGAAAACGCCTTAAATTCTGGTTGTTCATCATCTAGAATATATTATTCCAGTTAAGAATGTAAGTTTTTCATACAAATACTATACAAATAATACAAATCTAGCCGCTTTATCGCTATTTTACTTACCATATTGTTTTGACTCAAAGTCTTCTTTGTTCTTCTCTCTGTTAAACCACTTGGTAATTTTTGAAAACATTCTTATCCACAGAAATAAATCTTTTAGGAACAAATCAGTTTTTTCTTATAATTATTTTTTCTTTCTAGCTTAATTTTTTATGGCCTTTCTAAAAGTAAAATTACGACAATTTAGGGCTAAAACTTAAGCTGACAAGTTTCGTTTGATAAGTAGTTGAGTAAAATTTTTGGAAATTTGTCTTTTCAAATCTGCTGACTCTTTCGCACTAAAATAATTCACGAATTTGTGCTTATAGTCTGTAAGCATTAAGCTTATGAATAAATCCTTGTGATTACCCCCTTAAGAAGCTTAATTTAGTCAAGTGGTCGCGATTTTTACATAATTTAATATGAATGATTGTGTATGAACTTTATTTAAAGTGATCAAGGGTCAATTTGTGTAGATTGACGTAATGTGGGGAAGTAGCCTTGTTATTTAGATACTGTTAAGTAAAATAGCTTATTGGAGCAATTTGTATAATATGGAATATGCATACATTTTTGTAATCGCATTTATTAACAAAATATGAAAATACCGCAGTAGAGATGACAAAAAGTGAAATTAAAATTAAAATCCGCTAAGAAATACGGCTGATATGAGCAATTAAAAGTATTAATTACGCGCCGATTAGACAGAGAGATCCGACATGAACAGTGACGCCACCTGTCACTACGGCCATATAAACTCCGTGTTAATTTTCGTTTTACTAGAAAGAGACAGAAACAAATCTTCGGTGGCTTATATCTTTTTCAATTTCATAGTTATTCGAAAAATAGTTTTACTAAGACTGTTTATTACATGAGTAAGGATAAAGACCAAGGGGCAAAGCGTCCTTTGTAACCACACATCACATATATGGTTGGAAAGGTATCAGCTTTTTTGTTTAATAAAATCAATAAAGAAATATATATTTATGACAAAACATATTACGAGTGTAAAAAACAAATAAGACTTTGGCTGCAAAGTCTAAACTATGAGGATACGGAGTTACTCATGCAACGTGTAACGTAATAATTATCTCTATTTCACACACACACACACACATACATACATATATTCACACACCCACACACACATACACAAATACATACATTCTTTCTTAATGTTAAGTACTTTAGTTAAGATGAAAGAAAATTAGTTTAGTTTAATACATAATACATTTTGCTTTATATCTGGATAGGGAAGAGCGCAGTCTCCTAATACAGGCATTGCAATGCTTAACTGGAGACTCCAGTCATTTGTTAAAATGTGCAACTTTTTAAGAAATAAAGTTTTTGATTTTTTGATTTTTGAAAGGTCTTTAAATATACATGATTTTTTTATATGGCGGCACTTTTGTAACTTATGGGAGAAAAATGTTGTTCGACCCTAATGTCGGTAAAAATATTTTTTAATACACATATTTTGGCCATAATATAGTGTACCTAAGGCACTGGTGCTGATTTTTTGGCTTAAGATCTATAAAAACCATGACTGCGTTCTGAGTAAGTACAGTCAAGAGCACATCAAGCTTGACACATTGGACTTTGTACCGATCTTATTTCAATAGACGTACGGACTAGAGTCGCACATCGAGTGTCAAACTTGACCTGTCGTTGACTATACAGCATAGATTTATATAGTCAAGATAGGGTCTTGGGAACAAGCGGTTCAAAATTTCCCCATACAAGAGAAAATAGCGCCATCTGTGAGAAATCGCGTGAACTACGTTGTGTAGTACTTCGGTCGGTACTAAGTACACGGAATGGAAATAATATGGCGGGAAAAAACAAAACAAACTTTTTACTGTTTATATGTGATTTAGGCCTGGTTTTTCAGTTTCATTAATTGGATTAAAGTCAAAAACAATAATAAGAAATAACGATAATAATAATAAGAGTATATTGTTTCTTCAAATAAAAACATCCATTTTGTTGGTAAGTTTATTTGCATCCAATGTTGACAATATGACTGACAACGACTGACATTTGTTGGTCCTAAACGTCAGATTTCGGACCAAAGAATTGGGGACATTGTAACGTGCCGATGGGCAAGTACTTATATATAAGTAAATGCTATACAGTAACATTGTGTAACTTCAAGTTTGTAAATATTCTAAAAATTGAAGAATGTTTTAGAACACGACACTGGCAGAAATTTCCTAAAATATAGGTTGACGATTGCCAAGTTATAAAAAAAATGGTACTGTTCACTGGCTGCTTGATCGGGGTCGTAGTTGGGGCTTACTGAAGGTCGTTCTCTTCCTCTATTTCCTAACGTCTTCGTGGTCATGACCTCATGACTGAGAGACGTGACGATTGGGGGTTGTTACTCGTGCCACCACTCCTCTCTATAACGCCCGATTTTGTTCATTGGCCTGTAGTTTTGCTCCAGTAATTTTATTAATAGCGTCGGCCCATCGCATTAGCATATACATCTTCTTAACTAACTACCCTTACCTAATATTTCTCAGGAAATTTCTCTTTTCGTATCACATTTTGTGTTTTACCTTGTCTGTTATCTTTCTTGCGAAGGGCAGTACTTGCCAGAACAGATGGGATAGGGTGAATTTTTAAAGACAGTATATTCTTAAACATAAAATAATTTTTATTTTGTATTCAACGTAAATGTTGTACATTTTCTTCCGTACGTCATATGCTAGTTTTCATACAAGATAGATAGATTATTTATTGTCACTCAAAAACAAAACAAACATACAGGAGACTCTTAAAACTATGGTGGACAAAGGCGGTCTTATCGCTTATAGCGATCTCTTCCAGTTTTAAGATGACAGCAAAGTGTACATCGAATATGATGTTTGTAATATCTGTAACAAACCAAAACATATATGTTCATCATCACCACAAAACAAACCAAAACATATATGTTCATCATCACCACAACTTCCCATGGAATTTCCATGAATTCCAGCTCATCATCATATCGTGTGGGTTGCGAGGTCAATGACCGACCTCACAAACGCTGGTGTCTGAGTTGTTGAGCCTCGAAAGGCCTTTGACGTGGCTCATTAACGACTACGAATCACGGAATCATCTCACTTTTAGGACAATCAAATGATTCACCCTGCAGTGTCCTAACCAAACTGGGGAGGTCGCACAAAGGGATTTTTGTTTGACAGTGACCCCACCGGGAATCGAACCCAGAACCTCCGAATCGAGAGCCCACTAGACCACGGGCGGGGGCTGTCCAGCTAAAAAGCGTGGTTCAGTTTGGAAGGAAGTCATTTTGCGAACGTGACATATTGAAAAAGTGTCATTTTTCGAACGTGACAATATGCGCCGGGAGGGTATAATTTGTCTTACAATTAAAAACTTTTTCAAGCTGTAAAGTAAAAACAATTTGTACATTTTAAGCAAGTATTTGAGAACTCCTATATTCATCAGTATATTCAGTACTCCTATAAATCTCAAATTTACTCGATTCAATTGAAGGTGACCTTTCGTGCAAAGTCCGTCTGGGTAAGTACCACCCCCTTGCCTTTTTCTGCCGTAATGCAGCAGTGTTTGCACTGCTGTGTTTCGGTTTGTAGTGAGCCAGTGAAATTACCGGCACATGAGACATACCATCTTAAGTCTCAGGGTGGGCGACACGCTTCGTTGTGTGTCAGAAGACAGTGGGTGTCATGGGCGGTGGTGACCACTTTATCACTTACCACTAGGTACTCCACCAGCTCGTTTGTCCATAAAATAAATGGTACAGCAGCACTGCACTTACTTTCTCGCGATATACGAGAGTCATCATTCTACAGTATTCCCGCCGGGAGTCGAACCTAGAACCTCCGGATCAAGAGCCGAATGCTCTAACTACAGTATTATAAAGGCTGCGGATAGTAATGAGTAAATAAGTACCAACTGCAAACTTAAGTTTGTAATTCCATACAAATAATATGAAAATACAAACTTACCTATACCAACTGGATTTATGTAAAAATGATTTAATAAAATATGCAGTCAGGTAGAAAACCAATTTAGAATCCAAATTGTAGAACATCAAAATAAGCTCAACGAAACCGATTTTGAGTAAATCACATTTAAAAAATTTAGTAGTAAGGGAACACCCCTTATATGAATTTCTAGGGACCAGTTGATACTGCCGCAAATACCTTAAATGGAGATGCTTGGTCATGCAAAGTTTCATCAAGATTTTAAGAGCCGTTTTTGCGAAAATTACAATTTTTAATTTTCGTTGTATGACAGCTACCCTCAAAATGAGAGCCAGCAGGAAACCACTCAAAACCCTTCGATGGATTTGCATAAAACTCTTAAATTCCAAATATGGTGTCAATCGGACCATTCGTTTAGCCGCTAGGCCAAAGCGTGACGGACAGACCGACCGACGGACCGACCGACCGACGGACCGACCGACCGACGGACCGACCGACCGACGGACCGACCGACCGACCGACCGACGGACCGACCGACCAACCGACCGACGGACGGATATTTTTGGGAGACTTGTTTTTTATGATGTATAAGTGATATAGAACACATTTTTGAGAAAATTAGAAAAACTTTTTTTTTTCACGAATACAATACCTTTCTCGCTCCGCTCGAAAGTAAAAAGGACGGGTTGCACTCCGGGAGTGCCGGCAGAAGTGAAAACTTGCATTTTTGAATATTATGCTTTTTGTAAGGGTCAATCGCGCCATTTGCTCGCGTACTTCTTTGATGTCACTGAATAAAAACCCGTTGACAGTTGACGCTTTTTCGATCAGGCTACGAATCTGACTTTTTCACTTTTAAAAAAATCGGATGGGCTGGAATGCTGGTACTTCCCCACATGAACTTTGCACAAAGCCCTACCAATTTAAACTATGCTACTTACAGACACAAACAGTTCCATATCAAAGGTAATCATTCCCATGGCTTTCAGTTCGACTGGTATTTGAGCGCGGGCGATCATGAATACTATCATCTTTCTTACACGCTCGTCCTGTACATGCTCCCAGCCGCTACAGTAGAAGTGATTTGCTACTTCGAAAGACTGAAAAAGTTATAGAAAATAATATAATAATGGCTATCCAACTGCTTAATAGTCTCAATAGAACGGTGGCTTTAATCGATTTACAAAGATTTTTAATTTTTAGTCATCTAATACTACTCTGTCCCGTTGTGGTAGATAGAGACCTTTGATCGTTTTAATTACTTAAGGGGGATATACCTCTCAAATGGGCATTTTGTAAAGCCTACTCTTCATTTATAGCTGGTCAAGATAAAAAATGTGAAACATCAGTTCAAGGATTACGTTTGGTACATTAGTTTTTTTTTCTTTATGTCTTTGTATTCTATATTTAACAAATAACTACGGGACATCGATTTTTTACATGTATTCCCTACTGTTCCTAAAGCGCTATATTATTTGGAAATATTTTTACACTAATAAATTAAAAAACTCTTATTCTTTAAATACAACATACGATTATTTTTTATCTGTTATATTTCATACGAAAAAGTAAGCTTTTCCTCACTCATTATTGTCAAAATTCCGGCTCATCGTTGGTCGTAACAGACACGTTGAAGAGAACTCTTATTTAAACGCTATTGACGTGTTAATAAGGTCGATATTTGCATTGACGATCGCGTAGCTTCTAATTTGAGGAGTATAATCGCCTTAAAATAAAACTACGAGTATATGCATAGTTAAATTACGCCGCTTCACAAGGAAGGTGTTGCTATCGTAATGGCAAATTTTTATTTCATATATTTGTTAAATTGTTCTGTCGAACTTATATTCTGATTCTATCATCTGAGAAAAACTTATCTGCAAGGATGAATCCACTCATATTTCATCTGTGCCACTGCCAGCAAAACAGCTCCTATTTAAAGGAAACCATGAGTCATGCATGACTGACTGATTTATCAACGCACAGCCTAAACCCTTTTTAACCGACTTCAAAAAAGGAGGAGGTTCTCTATTCGATCGTATTTTTTTTATTTTTATTTTTTTTATTTTTTATGTATGTTATTCCATAACTCCGACAATAGTGAACCGATTTGAATGATTCTTTTTTTATTCAATAGGGTTTAGCTTCGAGTTGGTCCCATATAAATTTGGTAGAGGTCTGTTGATGGAAAATGAGATAAAAACGGTAACTCTTCAATACATAACGGCACACGAACAGTAGGGTCACATTGGGTAACATCGACTCCAAAAAGAATAGATTTTTATAATATTTAATTAAAATGAGAGATGGTTTTGTTATTTTCCTTTTTAGTTACTGATGATTTTATTTTATTTCATACTTTTTAGTGGTTTTTTTGGAGGAGGTTTTACTTTTTGTAAAAATTATTTTTATTATTTATCTAGAAACTTGAAATTTTGCACAACTATGAAGGCTAAAACCACTGTAATTCTCATTTAAAACGCATAGTAACATAATTAATGTATAAATATCAGTCCCTTTCTCGTACCTATTAAGATGATATGTTCATTTTTGTTGAGTATTTTGAAAACAAAGATCTTTTTATTTACTGTGACTGTGATTTTCAAGTATGTGTTTTTTGACCATTCAAGTGGTAATAATGCCAAAAACCAAAACATGATTAGTGAAAATCGACTCGACAGAATAAAAATCCAAAGTTGCCTTTTCGATTTTCGTTCTTTTCTCTTTTTGTGGAATCTGAGGTGTTTTAAGTAGTGAAATTAGGTATACAGAAAGGTATTCGTAGTCGCTGTCATATGACCAACTTAAAATTTAATTTGATTACTTAGTTTTTACAAAATTTCGATATTTTATACCGGGCGCTTACGTCATTTAGTTTGTGTACACGCACAGTATATCTGTTGCAATCTAATGCGTTGCGGATGTAATCACTTTATCCCTTTCTTTTAAGCGAGAAGACTCCGCTCCGCCCATTGAGCCATAAACATTTTTCACATATCCTCTTATACAGACTACGGGTTTTGCTATAATTTGTGCATCGTACATAATCCGTACATTGTGATGCACATTCAAAAATTTTCATAAATGCGATTCCATGTCGTTGGCAGGATATACAAAAAAAATTATATGTATATGTCACAAAACACAAAGTTACCATGTTCTGATAAACTGATAGCACCATCTAGTGTTCAGCGCGCGAACTATGCCAAGCGCACGTTCAGTAGTGGTGGTTTCAGTAATATGCGTGGGTATCGAATCGCCTGCATTGTATAGGTATTAACTTAAGCAACGAATAATTTGTGGAAGGAAAAGTCAAAAGCAGAAAGTTTGACTTTGGAACTTTGTTTGGACCAGTTAGGAGATAAACATACTAAAAGTCCTTGCCCCTCCGAGTACCGCTCGAGGGGGGGGAGCACAAAGAAGGTCCCGTATTTTCGTTTTTTGATATAATGAAAGCTCATAAAATTATCTACAACTTTGGCTTTCACGTTTTTAATCTATCTCCAATCGTTGCCTAGCTACGAGCTCCGAAAAACGGCCGATTTTCATAAATGTGTTAAATTTTCTGTAGCAGCTTGTAACAATACGAATTTGCCAAAATCATTTCCTATTGCTTACCAACACTATTAAGATACCCATGAACTATTAAAAAATAATATAAGCCGGGAGTACCTCCACGCGGTGAAGGCGGAAACAGTTTACTTTTAAACTGGCTACAACTCCCTATAATATCTATCAAGATGCCTACGGGCTCATGTTGATATTTCGTTCGTGACTTATTGCGTATTGTGACTGTGTACCCGGTAACGCAGGGAAGCAGTCTCAAAATATTTTTCAAATACGCTCGATTTCAAGATGACAGACAAGTGTTTTGCTTGTGATGAAGTACTGGAAGAAGATGGACAAAATGTTTCCAATGTCGGTGAAAAAGGCATAGATTCTCTGATTTCTGCCAGTAACCTCAGAAATGATCGAAAGAGCTCACAACTTAAAGATTTTAAGTCGCTGAGGGTTCACACATCTTGTCGAAACTAATATACGAGATCTGAGAGCATTAAAGCTGATCTGGGAAAATTTTGTATAAAACCCAAATGGACTCAGACCGCTCAGACGACACTGCATACCTACTAAATATTTAAAGCCATGAATGAAATTTATAAGTACATGTGGACTTACAGTGACTTTCAGTTCTCCATTATAGAAATACGGACTGCATGCAGCTTGGGCTGCAGTGTCAGGGTAAGTGCCAAATGACAGGACAATCAAAGCTAAGCTGTTGGAAGAATTTGGCGATCGTTTCACAATATCTTCAGGAACTTATCAACACAGTTATGTTAACTATATGCTTTAGAGACACTGGTCTCAAACTGTTGAGAGATTCTTGGTATGAGGCTAAAAATAAAGCCGAAATTAATGAAAGACAGGATTGTCAAGAAGCGGATGAGATAATCAGACAGGACATATAGTCAAATTTTTTTAATTTTGATGTGTATCCTGAAATCTCCGGTAGCACTTGAGAAAAGTTATGAAGCAACGTAAGAAAGAAAACGTAAGAAGCTAGGCGAAGACAAGAGATAGATAAAAAGTGTAAAAGCCAAAGTTGTAGAGAATTTTATCAGCTTATGCAGTCACAATACTCAATAGGTCACGAACGACATATTAACATAAGCCCGAAGGCATCTTATTCGAAAAACTAGATTGGTTAAGAGATAGGCGAGGAAGACCTCTTCGATCCCATAGGGTAAATGCGTTGTCTATACCTAGCCACAAAAAAACATTCTTCAGAGGAGGGTTCAAATTCGCCGCTTCAAAAGTGTGGAATGATCTACCACCCCCTTTACGTGATTCCATGTCACTTATTAAATTCAAAAAGCTTGTACGGAGACATCTCATGGAAAAGCAATCGGGAAAAAGGGCGAGCGAATTTTGAAACTTTCTCCGAATTAAACAGTTATTATCTTATCATACAAATCAAACATGTACACACACACACACACACACTTACGTACATACATGTACATATTACTTTTATATAATAAGTGCATGTATATGTATACTACGTAGGATTTTATTTGATTTATTATTTTGTTTTAAATTTGTATTTTTTTTTTCTTTTATTTATATAACTTGCGTATAGCTATTATATTTCGTCGCTTCATTCTTCAGATATAATTTGTTTACAAGTAGTAGTCCTTAATTCGCCAGGCAGTCGATGCACGCATTTAAGAGTAATTCATTTGATTCTCTTATTTAAAACGATTTCCGTCCGTGTTCACTTCACCACTGTAGCTGACATTCGCTTCATTCCTTTTTCGTGCGGGGCAGTGAACGCACGCGTCCCATGCCGAAGCGCAATGTTCAATAAGAAGTAGATAGATTATACCTGAAGTTGTAATATTGAAGTTAAATTACAAATATTTAAAATTATTTTCGATAAAATAAGTTTTTGCTCCGTGTGTTAGTGTAATTGTACTGGATTCAAAACTTTTCAGTAAGTGTTGTTTTGATTATTAATTCTTTCTAAGAGAGAAAAATTTTCAAGATTACCCACATGTTCTATTCTTAAATTTGCTAAACAAATTGAAGTGTTTATTACGGCCTACGAGTATCTTGCGGCCCGATACCTCCAGTTACTTGTTTTGTATACAAAAACGTAACATGACAACGTAACAACCATGATTATGACCTATCGGTCGCACCCAGAACTTTTACGAAAATGATGGAAAATTTAATAAGATAGACGTAAACCATATAATGACATTTTGTTTATGATAATTCCGACAAATGTTAGAACATTGTCTAATCGAGAGATTTTGAAACATTTTCAATAATTTTTTTTTTTGTAGTTAATTACTACAAAATTTCATTACCACCTACACAGGCTTAAAAATTTTAGCCTTCGTTTACGTCATACAATTTTATCTTTTCTTACCTTCCGACAAACAAAGTAAAAATAAAGGAAAGTAACAAAATTAAACGTTACCGACGTATTAGGTATACGTGTGTATGATGTGTGTTAGATGTTTTTTCGTCTAATGGCGAAAGTTACGAGGGTAAGTAAAAAATGAAATATATTTTCTTTTTTTTGTGTTTTAAACATTTATTACCAAGTGAATCATAGAACAACTTACGTCGGAATGGACTGCGAGTCAATTGCGACGGCAGTAACTTCGAGTTACCGCCTAATATTATTTACGATGTGTTACGCGAATGGATATGATGGAAAGCGATTGTCTATCTTTTATTATGTCGGGATTGACTGCGAGTCAATTGCGACGGCGTTAACTGCGAGGTAAGGCCAAATAATATTGACAATACGCGATATCTACATAGATATGAACTGTGGGTTACCAAGTATCTATTGCTTGTCGCGATTGACTGCGAGTCAATTGCGACGGTGTTAACTGCGAGTTAACGCCACATAGTATTGAAAATACGTGATGCATAATGTTGCCTATCTATTATTATGTCGGGATTGACTGCGAGTCAATTGCGACGGCCTTAACTGCGAGTTATGGCCAAATAATATAGACAAAAATCGACATCTGAATATATTTTTACTGCGATTCAACTATCTATTGTCTGTCGGGATTGGCTGCGAGCCAATAACGACGGTGTTAACTGCGAGTTAACGCCAAACTATCTGTTAGTTGTTGGGATTGACTGCGAGTCAATAACGACGGCTTAACTGCGAGTTATGTCAAACTATATCAACATAAATCATGCATAAAAATACAAGTTATCTATTTTCACGTCGGACTCGACTGTGAGTCAATCGTAACGGCGTTAACTACAAGTAAACGCCAAATAATTATTACATTATATTTCGTCGCTTCATTCGAAGATATAGTTTGTTTACAAGTAATCCTTAATTCGCCAGGCAGACGATGCACGCATTTAAGAGTAATTCATTTGATTCTCTTATTTAAAACGATTTCCGTCCGTGGTCACTTCACCACTGTAGCCGACGTTCGCTTCATTCCTTTTTCGTGCGGGGCAGTGAACGCACGCGTCCCATGCCGAAGCGCAATGTTCAATAAGAAGTAGATAGATTCTACCTGGAGTTGTAATATTGAAGTTAAATTACAAATATTTAAAATTATTTTCGATAAAATAAGTTTTTGCTCTGTGTGTTAGTGTAATTGTACTGGATTCAAAACTTTTCAGTAAGTGTTGTTTTGATTATTAATTCTTTCTAAGAAAGAAAAATTTTCAAGATTACCCACATGTTCTATTCTTAAATTTGCTAAACAAATTGAAGTGTTTATTACGGCCTACGAGTATCTTGCGGCCCGATACCTCCAGTTACTTGTTTTGTATACAAAAACGTAACATGACAACATAACAACCATGATTATGACCTGTCGGTCGCACCCAGAACTTTTACGAAAATTATGGAAAATTTAATAAGATAGTCGTAAACCATATAATGACATTTTGTTTATGATAATTCCGACAAATGTTAGAACATTGTCTAATCGAGAGATTTTGAAACCTTTTCAATATAATTTTTTTTGTAGTTAATTACTACAAAATTTCATTACCACCTACACAGGCTTAAAAATTTTAGCCTTCGTTAACGTCATACAATTTTATCTTTTCTTACCTTCCGACAAACAAAGTAAAAATAAAGGAAAGTAACAAAATTAAACGTTACCGACGTATGAAGTATACGTGTGTATGACGTGTGTTAGATGTTTTTTCGTCTAATGGCGAAAGTTACGAGGGTAAGTAAAAAATGAAATATATTTTCTTTTTTTTTGTGTTTTAACATTTATTACCAAGTGAATCATAGAACAACTTACGTCGGAATGGTCTGCGAGTCAATTGCGACGGCAGTAACTTCGAGTTACCGCCTAATATTATTTACGATGTGTTACGTGAATGGATATGATGGAATGCGATTGTCTATCTATTATTATGTCGGGATTGACTGCGAGTCAATTGCGACGGCGTTAACTGCGAGTTAAGGCCAAATAATATTGACAATACGCGATATCTACATAGATATGAACTGTGGGTTACCAAGTATCTATTGCTTGTCGGGATTGACTGCGAGTCAATTGCGACGGTGTTAACTGCGAGTTAACGCCACATAGTATTGAAAATACGTGATGTATAATGTTGCCTATCTATTATTATGTCGGGATTGACTGCGAGTCAATTGCGACGGCCTTAACTGCGAGTTATGGCCAAATAATATAGACAAAAATCGACATCTGAATATGTTTTTACTGCGATTCAACTATCTATTGTGTGTCGGGATTGGCTGCGAGCCAATAACGACGGTGTTAACTGCGAGTTAACGCCAAACTATCTGTTAGTTGTTGGGATTGACTGCGAGTCAATAACGACGGCTTAACTGCGAGTTATGTCAAACTATATCAACATAAATCATGCATAAAAATACAAGTTATCTATTTTCACGTCGGACTCGACTGTGAGTCAATCGTAACGGCGTTAACTGCAAGTAAACGCCAAATAATTACTACAATATGCGATATTAAAATTGCTATTGACTGAGAGTCAACTTTTTATTGTTAAGGTCGGCATTGACTGAGAGTCAATTGCGACGGCGGTAACTGTGACTTAACGTCAAAATTTATCGTCAATGAAAACAATAATATCAAGTTCATCTATGTGTGTCGTCTGCGATACATTGTCTTTAGTTTTCACAACAAGCCTTTTTGTTTGTTTACCATAACCAGAATGTTTTTATTGTAAAATACCCACCTACTAAAATTTTATTTTTGGGTGCCAGTAATAGTAAAGAGAACAAAACCGTCCACGAGGCAAAAGATCATGCCAGCCCTGGACCAACCGACACCTAAGGTCTGGACACCTGAGGAGTCTTCTAGACACCTAAGGCGTCTACGTCTGATACGCCAAACTTGTTCTCTATCATATTCACGACACACTGTCGAACTTTTGTACGCCTAAGTATATTGAAAAAAGGCATGCCTATAGACAAGTACATACTTCTCAAATATCACCTAATACCGGTTTATTGTAAATTATTACAAACACCGATACTAAATTGCTAATTGAATTCCAGGCTTAGATAAAAATATCTCCGCTTGCATGTACAAGTATCTGTAAAAGACAAAACTTGTTTTTATAAAAAAGTTAAAGCAAATAAAACTATTGAGAGATAAAGATGCATCTTTTCAAACGTCGGGAGCTCGTTTAACCCAGCAGAAGAAGCCTTGGTCGGGTCCTCGTTACCCGTCAAATGGGGGGGGGGAGCGAGGTTACAGGCAGGCTCTGGCCTTATCCCCAAGCTCAAGCAGCATCGACTAAAAGTTACAATCCATCCAAAACTCATGCTCCAGCACAGAACCGTAACACAAGTACATGCTGGTATAATACAATGTTTTTTTTTCAACACTTCCTGTGTCCGGATAATTCTACGAAGTAGAAAATCGCAATATTTCATAACCACAATGTTGTTGTAATACATGCATAAGCATGAACCCTAAACACCACAGTATCCTAGTGTTACCTGGGAAAAAACGAGGAAAAAATATTCCGTGTAGTGCTAATGTAACGTGAAATCCACGTTTAAAATTTACCCTCAAGAAAAGCCAATATACAAAGTTTATATTGATTTTAACTGGAGAAGAAGTTCCTATTTCCAGCGTTACAACCGTTACGAGTTACATTCCATCGGAATTTATATTGGGTACCTAATTTTAAAGCACCAAAAGGCAATAGCTGTAACCGATTTATTCTAAATCCAAGAAATAAATGTACCTATTGCAACGTGTCATTCAGCCGCCTCAAAAATTATGTTTTGAAAAACGGCTTCCTTGCTACGAAAAGCCCATCTCTTAATTTATGTTTTTAAGATGACCGAAAATTTCTACATTTAAATTTTCAACATAATATATGAAAGAAGTCACGCTATATAATTCTTTACGATTTTACAACCGTGCCTTATGAATATTATGATATTTTAGAAGATCTTATCTGATGGTATGGAAATGTTTCTATAAATTCCTGCCCATCACAAGATACTTGTCTTACAGAAAGAAATTAAATACAGACAACTCCCTAACTAGTACCTAGTGTGGAGCAGTAAATAAAACCAAAGGCTACGAAGAAGGCCGAAGAAGTAAAATATTTGTTTTAAGGTTACAAAAAAAAAAAAAGAAAGAGTATGTAGGTACCATACCATATTGTACAAATAACTTGTCAAAATTGGCAATGGTACGATTGGCACAATATTTATTTATTTAATTTTTACGAAACACAAATTGCCGCAGGTGCCAGCTGAGTCAATGAAAGCCACTCCCGGGCTCTGTGTGCAAACTTTTAAGACACAGCTTTCAAGTTCGCTGTACTCTTAGTTTTGCTCTTAGCGACAATCCTTAGCGATTTATGTTTTTTTTTTATGAAAACTAGATCCAGACGCTGTAGCTATGGATACTTTATCCTTTGACCTGGACATTTTACGCGGTTCCGGTTCCTTTTATATTTGGGAAAAATTACTGATGACGAAGGCACCAGTATTTTGTGTTTTCACAAGGCCTTCTCTGCCTTTTAGCCCATCTTAATTATTTATATCATACAAAATAAGTGTCCTTCAACACTTGAAACTTTTATAATCCATATCAGAGTAAACTGTTCCTTTTTAACTAATCTTACAGGTCCTGCGGGTAGCATTCACGCGCCACTTGATCCTCTCGCTTGCACTGATGTTCTCTTGAGCTTCGCTGTCTGAGGCTCCTATTTAACAATATATGTCAAAATACGCTTTGGGTAACAGCTTGTCCCCAGAAAAAACGCAAACGTGTTTGATAGTCCTACAACCAACAACTACTGTTATTTTTAACAAAACAACGTGACGAGATGTTTGGTTCGTATGAACAGCTGTACAACGGCTCTCTTGACAATCATCGTTTGCCGTAATCTTTGCTACTTACTTATTAGGTGATAGAATTGGAACCAATAATTGGTTTAAAACCTTCTTCTACTTACAATCACAAGCCTAATCGGCCTACTACTCGTAATAGTTACTTGGGACACACAACTAATAAGTAAATAAGTGTGTATCTAAATAGTCCCTTAATTTAGAGTTAATGATATAAAATAAAATGAACAGATCAGCGATTTCACTATATGCTCATGGGGCACAAACATTTTCAATAATAAAAAGTGAATACTTATATTATTTTGCAAATAATGGAGTTGAGATAGCCATAACGTATTTAATCAAACTTCCACTGCGGGCTAAGATTAGCGGATATTGTTCTAATATTATTTAACTGAATATATTATGCACTCGTGTTCTGTCCATATTTTTGTTAAAAAATAAATAAAATCAAGAACTGCCAATGTAGGAAAATTGTAAATAGCAATTAACATCCACGTTAATCAGCTTAAGCAGCTGTGATTTATAAGCTGGTTGATTTACCAGAAACACTATCTGAGAGAAGACTTGTCGACACATGCATCTTCCCCGCTTTGCAAAATTGCAACTCTCTCAGCCTCGACTCGTGAAAACAGCTGGCTGGACCAGCACGTCTAGCACTTTTATTAGTTTGATATATTAGACCAGTAGGTAGATGATTTTGTAATATCAGTTGTATCGAATGAGTAACTTATTATATAAGTTGATTTTTGTTGCATACTTGCTTTTGGTATAAATCAAAGGTTATTTATTATCTGCTTGGATCAGCAAATTACAGATTTTTTCAACGAATTACTATTTGTAATTCGTTGGCTTAGATAGTTAAACTAGAACATCTTGTATATAAGGTGTAATTTAATTAGACCCAAATATTTCTAGGGGTGGTGTAACTTTGATAAAGAAACAGGTTTTTCAAAGTTTTAGCGAAATCGACTCGCTGGTTTTTTTTTTTGTAATTTTCAAACAAAAAAATAATAAATCTTTGCAATCATCCTGTAGTATTGATTTCCACCGTACTACAAGTATGGCACCTGCACACTCACACACACAAGATCGGCCGCCTTGCGCGCGATTGGCTTACGACTATTCATTCAATTAATTCAAAGGGCGGCAGCGCGGGGGGGGCAAGCACCACGACGTCTGCGGCCGCGGGACGCTCTGTGTGGATCGCGCATGCCACGCACGCACCGACCGAGTCCCTACGAAATAAGCTAGAAACCTAGCATTCGCGCCTCGTGCTAATCCTTGCAGGATCGGATGAGCGACGCCAGGCCGGACCTTTACCTACCATCGCCTACATAGGTACCTACCTAACTGTCCTATAAACGGACCATGGGTTGTGCCGTGGGCAGAGGGAGGAAGGAGCCTAAGCCGCCATACCTACCTAGGCAGCTACTTGCCTGAGGAGTAGGTAGTTAGGTACCTACATAACAAATTCATTCATTTATTCATATCGTGTGGGTTGCAAGGTTGATGACCGTACTCACAAACCCTGGTACCGCCAGATGCCAAAGGCCTCTGACATGGCTCATTAACGACTACATCCGTAGATAGGTAATAGTAGGGACCATCGGGTTGACGTGCCCTCCGAAGCAATCATGTAACATTTCGGACAATCGGGTGATTCATCCTGCAATATCCTAACCAAACTGGGCTGGTCGCACAAAAATATTTTTGTTTGACAGTGTCCCCATCGGGAAACGAACCCAGAACCTCCTGATCGAGAGCCAAGCACTCTAACACTAGACCACGGAGGCTGTAGGTACATAACAAATTTACAAGCACCTATTGCTATAATACGTACGTAAAGTACAGTCAAGAGCACATCACGCCTGACACATTGGACTTTGTACCGTTTTTATTTCAATAGACGTACGAGCTAGAGTCGCACTGCAAGTGTCAAGCTTGACCTGTCGTTGACTGTACCTACTTGCGGGCGAAATGTATGGCACGTCATACCTACCTACTTTTCGCCCGCAATCTCGAGCTGTTGCGTCCTATACCTCTTCTTACGTGCGCACGTACAGTCAAGAGCACATCAAGCTTGACACATTGGACTTCGTACCGTTCTTATTTCGATAGACATTCGGGCTAGAGTCACACTGCGAGTGTCAAGGTTGACCTGTCGTTGACTGTACATGATTAAGGACCATAGTTAAGGACCTTAGGTACAGTCAAGAACAAGTCAAGCTTCATAGTTTCATCATGATTAGCCCGTACAAAGTGTCAAGCTTGACTTGCTCCTGGCTGTACCTAGATATAAGATAATAGGTTCTTGCTATTTTTCAATTCAATCCAATTAAAACTAGAAAAGTTCGTAGGTTCCTACTTCTCTCAATTAAAGGGCCGATCACACCTGACTGAATTCACACACTAAGTCAGTTAGTCTCCTACGTAGGAAAGGAAGGTAGAAAGATGGAACTAAGTAAGTCACTGACTGAGTAAGGGCTCCCGCACACGACCGAGAATCGGTGACCGATTTTTTGTCGACATCCCGCTCTGACGTGTTATCACCTGCATCTTCCCTCCTTGTTCTGGCCGATAATCGCCCACCGATTCTCGGTCGTGTGCGGGAGCCCTAAGTCGCATAGTAAGCAACGCAGAAAGGAACTTTAGTGAAGGGCCAATACGAATAGAACACCTCATCGTACGGAAAATATTAATAAGGGCTAATTTATGTTGTATAGAAAAACACTAGAATAACTACAAAAAAAAAACCACAGAATTACCGGTATACTAAAGAACAAACAAGGAATTAAAATTAGGTTGCACCAGTCAAGTAAACACAAAGAATTTGAGTGCTTTGTTCATTCTTTTAGTTAGAATAAATTTTTCATTCAAAATCGTACGAAAAGCGAATAATGATTCCAATGAAAAATAACAATTGAATGATAAAAGATTATTTGGATAGCACTAAGTAGTACATTCGAATATTTCGATTGTTGCTTCTTGAAATAATTGTACATCACTATTAAGGAACATCAACATAGTAGGGATCATAGACAGTTCACTAGTTGTGCTATACGTTAGTATACCTCTATATTGCTGGTACACTTAATAGCGCGACTGATATGTTCAGATACTTTGTATAAAGGCTTCTATGAGTATTTTTAATGACCTTAAAATAAATTGAAAAGCAAGCTAAAAACTCGTTTATACTTTTATATTTAGTAGTAGAAGTAGTTTTAGAATACGATTGTCTTACTTTATTGCAATTGAAATAATTATAATATCATTATTATTGTAAAGGGGGCCCAAATGGGTAGGTCAAAGTTTTTAATTGTCAGTACTAAGTCAAGTTAGGTATCATATGAAAGTGCTTCACTTGTACATTCCAAAATAGTTCTTTTTATTTTTAACGACTCTTAGTTTTCAAGTTGTGACATAAAAAGTTAAAAAAATACCTTCCCCCTTCCTTATCCCCGAAGTTTTCCGAAGAAAAAAATCTGAATTAATTAAAGTCCATAGAGGTTTATGTAAATAATTCAGAAAAAAAAACAATCTCTCTAAGTAGCACAGTTTTTTGGAAATTTGCAACAAATCTTTACAAACAAATTTAGTTTTGCGGTCCTTACAATGGACCTTATTGCTTCTAAAAATACTATAGGTAGGTATATCGGAACCCTCGATGCGCGAGTCCGACTCGCACTTTAACATTTTTTTTGTTGTGTATAGATGTATGTATGGTGAAAATCGTTAATTTTTCATGGTATGAGTCCATTGATGAAGTTTTCAGGAGATTGTTTGACACCTTGTACTTGTCCGTAATTTTGTTAGACTTCCTTAAAAGAGATACTTTGTAATCCTGACAAAATTTTCAATTCATGTCTAAATCAGTTGTCCCTTTCATAAAAAAATGTATAGGATCAAAACTGTTTAGTTTTCGCGTCGAGACGGAAGCAACAGTAGTGTGCGTATGATCGAACACACACATGCGCGCAGTCCACGCGGAGTCGTAGTGCGTCATTTCACCCGAGACGCGTTCTCGTCCGCTCGGAGGAAACGACACCTTTTAAAAAAACTGTGTTTTGAATGGAACTTTTTTCTCTCAAGGTATTTTTAATGAACTCTACTAATATAGCTCAGCGCAACGATTGTATAACGGAGGGTTACTCGAGGGGAAGCGAGGGGCGACAGGATACAGCTCTTCAAGTTTGTATACTCAACAGCACGTCAGTAGAAACACTTTAGACTTACTCGTAATGACATGGTGGTAGAAACTATCATCCGCACATCACTTATCATCCGAAAATCACTCATCATCTGCGCATCTTCATCATATCTTATCATCCGAAAATCACTCATCATCCGCTCATCATCATTCATTCACTGATCAACTATCATCCGCGCATCACTCATCATCATTGATCCACTCATCAACTATCATCCGCGCACCACTCATCCGCTCATCATCATTCATCCACTGATCAACTATCATCCGCGCATCACTTATCATCCGAAAATCACTCATCATCCGCTCATCATCATCATTCATCCACTCATCCACGCATCACTCATCATCCGCTCATCATCGTTCATCCACTCATTAACTATCATCCGCGCATCACTCATCATCCACTTATCATCATTCATTCACTGATCAACTATCATCCGCGCATCACTCATCATCATTGATCCACTCATCAACTATAATCCGCGCATCACTTATCATCCTTTCATCATCGTCATTCATCCAGTCATCAACTATCATCCTGCCTAAGTTTGGCGCCGTTTGCTTTTAAAAAAATAATCCATTTAAATCCGTGCCATCGCTGTACATTTCGTTGATTTTGTGATCGAAAGATCGAAGGACACATACTAACGACCAAAAGGCAGTCTTATTTCGGAAAGCCATGCCATGGAAATCCGTCTAAAGAGGAAAATCTAACAGACCTGACGAAATAATGTAGCCTTTTTCCTGCCTAAGTTTGGCGCCGTTTGCTTCTTTAAAAAAAGTAATCCATTTAAATCCGTGCTATTGTTGTACATTTCGTTGTTTTTGTGATCGAAATATCAAAAGACACATACTAACGATCAAAAGGCAGTCTTATTTCGGAAAGCCATGCCATGGAAATCCGTCTCAAGAGGAAAATCTAACAGACCTGACGAAATAATGTAGCCTTTTTCCTGCCTAAGTTTGGCGCCGTTTGCTTCTTTTAAAAAAGTAATCCATTTAAATCCGTGCCATCGTTGTACATTTCGTTGTTTTTGTGATCGAAAGATCAAACGACACATACTAACGATCAAAAGGCAGTCTTATTTTGAAAAGCCATGCCATGGAAATCCGTCTCAAGAGGAAAATCTAACAGACCTGACGAAATAATGTAGCAAGCAGCACGTTCAAGTTTCCGATCATCGACCCTAAACAGCTCTACCTATTCCGACCACTGCCGATTACCCATCATCTACCGGTCACCCATCATCTACCATTGACTCGTCTTCCGCCGGTCACCCATCAATATCATCCACCGGTCACCCATCTTCGTCCGGACATCAATCACGTACCGAAAATCTATTACTCTGATAACCCTTTTGACCGATCACCCATCATCTACCTATCTTCCTCCGCCTACCCTTCATCACCAGTCACCCATCACAAAACAAAACTACCTAGGTATGGTATATAAGAAGGTACTTACTTGGTTAAAGGAAGAGATATTTTTTGAATTTACATAATATTTATCTTTGCGCTTCCCCATTTCTCTAAAACAAACACTTTATAAATACAAGGAAAGAAATATCTTACTTTAGAAAATAGTAAAAAACAAAGTTACCTTGTTACACTATGAAAGCAGAGAATGTGTATACGTTGAAACGCGATCCATAATTTTGGCGCGTAGCGGTGCAAACTGACGTGGTCTCACTTCGAGCTCTTGTGGGTATCGGCCGCGTGTCAGAACTATTTATTATTATGGCGTAATCGTAATGGTTTAAAAAAAAAACATATTAAATATGTAAGCAATATTAAACCGTGATTGCCGTTTTGGTAGTTTTTACGTGGTGCAGTCTTAAGTAAAATATTTTCGGCCAACGATATTTTTACAGTAACAAAATGCTGAAGTCAATTCTTTTTATCTAGAAGTTTATTGATCTTATTTGGATTTTTTATTTCTGTATGTAAGTTTATTTATTGTTTGCCATAGTTTCTCATTATCTTTTGGATATGGTTTTAAAAGACCTCGACTAACAATGAATACTTTCGGGCGAAATGCCCAACCGGGCGAACTCGCCTCGGAGGAAATGACCACCAAAAAATGACATCGGAACATAGTAAGCCACTTAGTAAGGAGGTTTAGTGATGGGCAAATGCGAATGATTGACTCGAATCGAACAACTTGTCGAACAAAAAATAATGGCCTAACTGATGGTATACTTTTTTACTTAAAACTCCTACTAGAAAAACAATTAAAGACCGCTATATTCAAAACTAACAGTGTTGCACTAGTCAAGTATTCTACACGGACACATCTGACTCCGTCGCGCTTTAACTGGCGATTGATTGAGTACCTAACCGAACCGTAAATTTTGAAAATTATTGAATCAGTGTTGCTGCGATAACGAGATCGATGGTTGAATTTTAAAAATACAGTAACTCTACCGAATATTCCTATAGAAAATATCGAGAATATCGAATTCTTAAAAGTACCGGTAATAATCGATACTAAATAACCGACCAAGTTCGTACTTCGTGTCAAGCCACGCGTAGTGTAGAGTTAAGGAGTGATCACACCTAGCTGAATTCAAAGACTAATTCGGCATACATTGCTCGTTGAAGTAAGGATATTTCAATTAACATAACCAAGCCTCCCAGCAATGTATGCCGAATTAGTCTTTGAATTCAGCTAGTTGTGATCACTCCTTTACCTAGTTCTTTTTACGATTTCTTTTGTCGCAAAGCAGGTTTATTAACTCTACTGAACAGTAGTATAGAAAATATCTGAACCTTTGAAGTATCGATGGTAATCTATAGTGAATTTTTAATTTTTTTTTATTAGTACTTGTTATTAGACCATGAATAATTATTATTTTTATCGACAAGTTGTTCATCATCATTTGCAAAATTTACCCATCACTAAACTTCCTAAGTTCTTTACTTGAAGGGAGTAAGGAGGTTTAGTGATGTCCGAGTGCGAATGATTAATTTTAATTTAATTCCGTGTTCGCATCGAAATTAAATTGACCAATACATGGTCTAAGGGACTGGTTTCCGAAAACTGAAAGGGCGTGGTCAGTCAACGTAACTGAATAATTTTCAGTAAATAAAACTATCAGAAAATATTAAAATAATCCTCTTTTCCACAAAAAGCCACGATCACACCTAGCTGAATTCAAAGACTAATTCGGGATACATTGCTCGTTGAAGTAAAGATATTGCAATAACACAACCAAGCCTCCCAGCAATGTATGCCGAATTAGTCTTTGTATCCAGCTAGATGTGATCGTGGCTAAACTGTCCATTTGCAATTTTATATGAAGAGGCTGATAGTTTTATTTACTGAAAGTTGTTCAGTTACGGCGAATGACTTTGTGCACCTGCAAGACTAGAAAAAGAGAAAAAATGTATCCACTTCATTTACCACAGGCATTGTTTTTGTTTGATCAGAAATACTCTCATTCATAAGATTTGGCACGGCAATGTTCAGGTCTCATTTGTCCATTTAAGGTAAATAAAAATAAAAACATCACGGAAATGTATTGTCAGCCTATTAAAGCCACGATCACATCTAGCTGGATTCAAAGACTAATTCGGCATACATTGCTGGGAGGCTTGGTTATGTTATTGCATTATCCTTACTTCAACGAGCAATGTATGCCGAATTTGTCTTTGAATCCAGCTCGCTGTGATCACTCCTTGACTCAACCGAACAGTCGTATACAAATTTTTTTATAGTGAATTTTTAAAGTTTATTATTAGTACTTATTATTAAACCAAGATAATGCTTTATTTTTATTTTTCATGGACAAGTTGTTCGATTCGAATTAATCATTCGCAAAATTTTCACATCACTAAACCTTCTAACTCCTTTACTTGAAGGGACTTAGCATGTTTAGTGATGTCCAAGTGCGAATGATTAATTCAACATATCGAACAAAAATATACTTATATTAAAAAAACGGTCAAGTGCGAGGCAGACTCTCGCTTCGAGGGATTCGATATTCCTGTAGTATTTTTAAAAGCAATAAACCCATCTTTAAGACCGCAAATAAGTTTGTCTGTAATTTTTTCTTCTTTCAATTATCGGTTGTATTTGTCTTGAGGTTGTATCAGCCATTTTATAACAATCGATAGTATTTTATTGTACAATAATTATTTTCGATACGGCTATTCAACAGAGTTACTGTATTTCAAGATCAACTACCGACAGCGAAACTATCGCTATCGGAACATCACTATTCAGCAACTGTATTAGTAGGCACTTTTTCTACTTAGCTTCCTAGCTAGAACTCTGAATTCACAAACGTCTTTAAGTGCTTTCGGCTTTAAGCCGCGATTACACCTGCTTGAATTTGACGACTGAATAAGAAATCTACCTAGGAGGCTACGTAGAAAAAGACGTTTGTGAATTCAGAGTTCTAGCTAGGAAGCTAAGTAGAAAAAGTGCCTACTAATACAGTTGCTGAATAGTGATGTTCCGATAGCGATAGTTTCGCTGTCGGTAGTTGATCTTGAAATACAGTAACTCTGTTGAATAGCCTTATCGAAAATAATTATTGTACAATAAAATGCTATCGATTGTTAAAAATAAGCTGATACAACCACAAGACAAATACAAAAGAAGAAAAAATTACAGACAAACTTATTTGCGGTCTTAAAGATGGGCTTTATTGTTTTTAAACATCCTACATGAATATAGAATCCCTCGACGCGAGAGTGCCTCGCACTTGACCGTTTTTTAATATAAGTGTATTTTTTGTTCGATAAGTTGAATAAATGATTCGCACTTGGACATCACTAAACTTGCTAAGTCCCTTCAAGTAAAGGAGTTAGCAGGTTTAGCGATGTGAAAATTTTGCGAATGATTAATTCGAATCGAACAACTTGTCCATGAAAAATAAAAATAAAGCATAATCTTGGTTTAATAATAAGTACTAATAATAAACTTTAAAAAAATCACTATAAAAAAAATTATACGCCTGTTCGGTTGAGTTAAGGAGTGATCACAGCTAGCTGAATTCAAAGACTAATTCGGCATACATTGCTCGTTGAAGTAAGGATAATGCAATAACATAACATAACCATAGTATACCGATAATTCTGTTGTTTTTTTTTGTAGTTATTCTAGTGTTTTTCTATACAACATATATTAGCCCTTATTAATATTTTCCGTACGATGAGGTGTTCTATTCGTATTGGCCCTTCACTAAAGTTCCTTACTGCGTTGCTTACTATGCGGCTTACTCAGTTAGTGACTTACTTAGTTCCATCTTTCTACCTTCCTTTCCTACGTAGGAGACTAACCGACTTAGTGTGTGAATTCAGTCAGGTGTGATCGGCCCTTAAGCTCTTACGACGGTATCAGAGTAGGTAATCTTTACCTACCTACTTACCACCGTTTTTGCTACGTCCATCAGTTTACTTAACCTACCATACTTATGAGAAGGAACTAGGATATCATTATCATAAGATCCCATAAAAAGTTATTGGTCAACTCGTCCGATCCGAACTAGGACCATCTGGGACGAGTTGATAAAATTCAAAATACACGCTCTACAATTAATTTTACATCGACAACAAAAGTCACCACGCTTATTAGCGTTGCAGCTGGCACACTTCCTGGACAGGTACCTTCTCGTACCGTTCGCGTTCGAGACGGCGGCTAGCTGGAGTACGGAGGCCAGGGAGATCGGGCGTCGACTTAGGGCGCAAGGTGGTGACGCCCGTTCTGGGTCGTTCCTGGTGCCATGGGCACCTTTGCACCAGAATCGACCAGGGGCAGCTTGCCTCACTTCTTATCAAAAGTACAATTATGATGAGTTTTATGTTACCACGCTTATTAGCGTTGCAGCTGGCACAACGGACAGCTGTTATTTATTAGTGACCGCAGCAGCAAGGTGGTAGCACGCTCCTGCCCGCCCTCTGGTTGATACCGCCGGCGACTAAGTCGCCTTTTACGACATGCATGGGGAGAAAGGGTTGGTGCTATTCTTGCGCCGGCACACGCATGGACGAACAGAACAGAGGATAAACAACATCAGCTCTTGGACAGGTACCGTCTCATACCGTTCCAGGTCAAGACGGCGGCTAGCTAGAGTACGGAGGCCAGGGTAATCTTGCCTCACTTCTTATCAAAAGTACAATTATGATGAGTTTTATATCACTTACTTGAGAAATAATTTCCCATACAAACATCCACACCCCTTTTTACTCCCATAGAAGATTTCCGGGATAGATAGGTACTATGTACCCAGATATGTCCTTCCCAGGGTAAAGGCAAATTTTATCTAAATCGGTTCAGCGGAACAAGCATGAGGAGGTATTGATTGTCTTTGATTACCTAAGCTTTCTTTTAAACTTTACCTGAAGAGTAGAAAAACAAATTGTAGGACGACACGGGAACAGAAACATTGTCTGGTATCAAGTCGTCCTAGCTGGACCAAGATCGGATCGAACAAGTTGACGAAAAAATCCACGCAGAATTTCACATAAATGAATGCTTAGCTGGTACCTACCTAAAGATATGTCCTTCCCAGGGTAAAAGCAAATTTTATCTAAATCGAATCAGCGGAACAAGCATGAGGAGGTATGGATTGTCTTTGGTTACCTAAGCTTTTTTTCAACTTTACCTGAAGAGTAGAAAAACAAATTGTGGGACGACACGGGAACAGAAACATTGTCTTTTATCAACTCGTCCTAGCTGGACCAAGATCGGATCGAACAAGTTGACGAAAAAATCCACGCAGAATTTCACATAAATGAATGCTTAGCTGGTACCTACCTAAAGATATGTCCTTCCCAGGGTAAAAGCAAATTTTATCTAAATCGAATCAGCGGAACAAGCATGAGGAGGTATGGATTGTCTTTGGTTACCTAAGCTTTTTTTCAACTTTACCTGAAGAGTAGAAAAACAAATTGTGGGACGACACGGGAACAGAAACATTGTCTTTTATCAACTCGTCCTAGCTGGACCAAGATCGGATCGAACAAGTTGACGAAAAAATCCACGCAGATATTCACATAAAAGAATGCTTAGCTGGTATCTACCTATCTAAATACATTTGGAAATAACTACCTACAACATTCACCACGCCGCCGCCGCGCCGTGCGTTGCGACTGGCACAATGGTCGGCAGAGGTTGGTGACCGTAGTATGGTGTGGTAGGTACGATAAGCCCCCGTAGTTGGATATCCCTTAGTCGCTTTTTACGACTCCCAGTTGTGTATCATTAATTTTACATTGCATTTCCATTTTTAATTAGACAATCAATAGTAGGTGTAAAGTACTTACAGGCCGCGCGACGGGTTACTTAAGGCCTCTGGGCGGAGTGGAGGGGGTATGCGCAGTTGCAATATTTGCAAGCAAAATAGGTACTACTGCACATACCCCCTCCACTCCCGTCCAGACTCCGACCAGCTTTTACTCGTCGCGCGGACTGTACCTAACGTGTCAGTAGGTAATTTAATTATCTAGATTTTTGTGGAAGGCAGGTATTGTCAAGAGCAGTGTCAAGCTTGACACTTGCAGCGCGACTCTAGCTCCTCCGGCGATTGAAATAAGAACGGTACAAAGTCCAATGTGTCAAGCTTGAAGTGCTCTTGACTGTACCGTAGTAAAACAATTTTGTAGTAGGTACCTATTTATTTATTGACAAGCTCTGGTAGGTAGGTTAGTTTTTAGCGTCGGTTGATTGATTAATATTTATTCGAAACAAGTAAAGTCAAATAGGGGACCGCGGCTCGGCGGCTCTGTCGGCATGCTTTGACCGCGGTAGCACACGTGCGGGCGGCATTTGTCAAAGGTGAAGCTATGAAATCGACATAACTTTAACTTCCCATCACACTTTCAGGCTTTGGACTGTCAAATTAATACAACTTGATTTCCGTAAGTAACGAAAGCAGGTAATTGTAGTTAATTTGAAATCCTATACCTACCTACGTGTTACTTACTGTAGTGTAACCTACTAAATCAGTTTTACAAGATTATTTACAAAATTATTTACACGAGTCACTTTAGTTTTCACCACATCAAATGTTGAACTTGACCACCTCCTTGTCGGATACATTGTCTTGCACGGTCAATGCCGTGTCTGCGCACTTCACTTAAAACATCAGTTTCACTGGCCATGAAGTTAAAAGCCCTGGTAATGCGGGCGCGCAGTTCCTCCTCGGTGCGAATAGTATGGCCGTCATTGCCATACACAAGGTCCTTGGCCTTACCCCAGACGTGGAAATCTAGCGGCGTGAGATCCGGCGAACGTGCTGGCCAGGCGATTGGACCACCGCGCCCGATCCAACGCCCCTGGAACTCCTGCGTCAGGTAATTCCGCACCGTCCGGTCGCACACCAGCCCACACATTGACACTTATCCGGTATTGGAAGTGGTCCGGACGAATCACTCGCGGGTTGTGGTCACATCAGTAATGGGCGTTATGGATGTTGAACATCCCTACACGAGTGAACCATTCATCGGTACAAATTTACAGCACTTGTCACTATTTCTCCGACTTCATGGTAACATATTGCCATGTTTTGGTATTCTTGGTTCGTAAAACCGTAAGGCATTTTGCCAAATATCAATCGCGGCCATAAGACGTATGCGTAATGCACAAGGTAAGTAGAGCAACTGAAGGCGGGCGGGCGGGCGCACGCGGCGGCGCCGGTGGCACGATGCACCGGGCCGGTCGCGCGTGCGCATGCGTGTGTTGGCGGTTGGACAAAAAGAGGGCGGGGTTTACGCACCGCTCACTGCATTTCATTCATATTTTTTATTAGTGTGAATGTATCGATGGTGCCACGTGACACTACAGAGTGTTCATTTTACGAATTTTAGTGGTATTGTTTTTGGGATTTTTCTCGAAAACTAGCGAATAGAAATCAATAAAAATAACACCAATGGTATTCATTTAGATGCTTGAGGTAACCCTAACAATATTTGGGTCTAATTAAATTACACCTTATATACAGTTGTTTCACAGTAACCAAACAAAACTTTGTTCTCTAAACATCTACTTGTAAACAAACTATATCTTCGAATGAAGCGACGAAATATAATAGATGATCAAACGAACTCCAGGAGTGAAGTTCGATCGTTATTATATGAGTCGCTTCATTCGAAGATATAATAATATAACAACCCTCCCTCCCAAAAAACCAAACACTGTGACACAAGTTGTGGTTTCCACCCAAATGCAAAGTTTTGTTTAAAGGTTCATAGGTACAGACTCTAAAAAATGAAGCGAACGTCGGCTACAGTGGTGAAGTGACCACGGACGGAAATCGTTTTAAATAAGAGAATCAAATGAATTACTCTTAAATGCGTGCATCGTCTGCCTGGCGAATTAAGGATTACTTGTAAACAAACTATATCTTCGAATGAAGCGACTCATATAATAACGATCGAACTTCACTCCTGGAGTTCGTTTGATCATCTAATATGCGATATTAAAATTGCTATTGACTGAGAGTCAACTTTTTATTGTTAAGGTCGGCATTGACCGAGAGTCAATTGCGACGGCGGTAACTGTGACTTAACGTCAAAATTTATCGTCAATGAAAACAATAATATCAAGTTCATCTATGTGTGTCGTCTGCGATACATTGTCTTTAGTTTTCACAACAAGCCTTTTTGTTTGTTAACCATAACCAGAATATTTTTATTGTAAAATACCCACCTACTAAAATTTTATTTTTGGGTGCCAGTAATAGTAAAGAGAACAAAACCGTCCACGAGGCAAAAGATCATGCCAGCCCTGGACCAACCGACACCTAAGGTCTGGACACCTGAGGAGTCTTCGAGACACCTTAGGCGTCTACGTTTGATACGCCAAACTTGTTCTCTATCATATTCACGACACACTGTCGAACTTTTGTACGCCTAAGTATATTGAAAAAAGGCATGCCTATAGACAAGCACATACTTCTCAAATATCACCTAATACCGGTTTATTGTAAATTATTACAAACACCGATACTAAATTGCTAATTGAATTCCAGGCTTAGATAAAAATATCTCCGCTTGCATGTACAAGTATCTGTAAAAGACAAAACTTGTTTTTATAAAAAAGTTAAAGCAAATAAAACTATTGAGAGATAAAAATGCATCTTTTCAAACGTCGGGAGCTCGTTTAACCCAGCAGAAGAAGCCTTGGTCGGGTCCTCATTACCCGTCAAATGGGGGGGGGGAGCGAGGTTACAGGCAGGCTCTGGCCTTATCCCCAAGCTCAAGCAGCATCGACTAAAAGTTACAATCCATCCAAAACTCATGCTCCAGCACAGAACCGTAACACAAGTACATGCTGGTATAATACAATGTTTTTTTTTTTTCAACACTTTCGGTGTCCGGATAATTCTACGAAGTAGAAAATCGCAATATTTCATAACCACAATGTTGTTATAATACATGCATAAGCATGAACCCTAAACACCACAGTATCCTAGTGTTACCTGGGAAAAACGAGGAAATAATATTCCGTGTATTGCTAATGTAACGTGAAATCCACGTTTAAAATTTACCCTCAAGAAAAGCCAATATACAAAGTTTATATTGATTTTAACTGGAGAATAAGTTCCTATTTCCAGCGTTACAACCGTTACGAGTTACATTCCATCGGAATTTATATTGGGTACCTAATTTTAAAGCACCAAAACGCAATAGCTGTAACCGATTTATTCTAAATCCAAGAAATAAATGTACCTATTGCAACGTGTCATTCAACCGCCTCAAAAATTATGTTTTGAAAAACGGCTTCCTTGCTACGAAAAGCCCATCTCTTAATTTATGTTTTTAAGATGACCGAAAATTTCTACATTTAAATTTTCAACATAATATATGAAAGAAGTCACGCTATATAATTCTTTACGATTTTACAACCGTGCCTTATGAATATTATGATATTTTAGAAGATCTTATCTGATGGTATGGTAATGTTTCTACAAATTCCTGGCCATCACAAGATACTTTTCTTACAGAAAGATATTAAATACAGACAACTCCCTAACTAGTACCTAGTGTGGAGCAGTAAATAAAACCAAAGGCTACGAAGAAGGCCGAAGAAGTAAAATATTTGTTTTAAGGTTACAAAAAAAAAAAAGAGTATGTAGGTACCATACCATATTGTACAAATAACTTGTCAAAATTGGCAATGGTACGATTGGCACAATATTTATTTATTTAAATTTTACGAAACACAAATCGCCGCAGGTGCCAGCTGAGTCAATGAAAGTCACTCCCGGGCTCTGTGTGCAAACTTTTAAGACGCAGCTTTAAAGTTCGCTGTAATCTTAGTTTTGCTCTTAGCGACAATCCTTAGCGATTTATGTTTTTTTTTTATGAAAACTAGATCCAGACGCTGTAGCTATGGATATTTTATCCTTTGACCTGGACATTTTACGCGGTTCCGGTTCCTTTTATATTTGGGAAAAATTACTGATGACGAAGGCACCGTATTTTGTGTTTTCACAAGGCCTTCTCTGCCTTTTAGCCCATCTTAATTATTTATATCATACAAAATAAGTGTCCTTCAACACTTGAAACTTTTATGATCCATATCAGAGTATACTGTTCCTTTTTAACTAATCTTACAGGTCCTGCGGGTATTGATCCTCTCGCTTGCACTGATGTTCTCTTGAGCTTCGCTGTCTGAGGCTCCTATTTAACAATATATGTCAAAATACGCTTTGGGTAACAGCTTGTCCCCAGAAAAAACGCAAACGTGTTTGATAGTCCTACAACCAACAACTACTGTTATTTTTAACAAAACAAAGTGACGAGATGTTTGGTTCGTATGAACAGCTGTACAACGGCTCTCTTGACAATCATCGTTTGCCGTAATCTTTGCTACTTACTTATTAGGTGATAGAATTGGAACCAATAATTGGTTTAAAACCTTCTTCTACTTACAATCACAAGCCTAATCGGCCTAGTACTCGTAATAGTTACTTGGGACACACAACTAATAAGTAAATAAGTGTGTATCTAAATAGTCCCTTAATTTAGAGTTAATGATATAAAATAAAATGAACAGATCAGCGATTTCACTATATGCTCATGGGGCACAAAAATTTTCAATAATAAAAAGTGAATACTTATATTATTTTGCAAATAATGGAGTTGAGATAGCCATAACGTATTTAATCAAACTTCCACTGCGGGCTAAGATTAGCCGATATTGTTCTAATATTATTTAACTGAATATATTATGCACTCGTGTTCTGTCCATATTTTTGTTCAAAAAATAAAATCAAGAACTGCCAATGTAGGAAAATTGTAAATATCAATTAACATCCACGTTAATTAGCTTAAGCAGCTGTGATTTATAAGCTGGTTGATTTTCCAGAAACACTATCTGAGAGAAGACTTGTCGACACATGCATCTTCCCCGCTTTGCAAAATTGCAACTCTCTCAGCCTCGACTCGTGAAAACAGCTGGCTGGACCAGCACGTCTAGCACTTTAATAGTTTTATATATTAGACCAGTAGGTAGATGATTTTGTAATATCAGTTGTATCGAATGAGTAACTTATTATATAAGTTGATTTTTGTTGCATACTTGCTTTTGGTATAAATCAAAAGTTATTTATTATCTGCTTGGATCAGCAAATTACAGATTTTTTCAACGAATTACTATTTGTAATTCGTTGGCTTAGATAGTTAAACTAGAACATCTTGTATATACAGTTGTTTCACAGTAACCAAACAAAACTTTGTTCTCTAAACATCTACTTGTAAACAAATTATATCTGAAGAATGAAGCGACGAAATATAATAGATGATCAAACGAACTCCAGGAGTGAAGTTCGATCGTTATTATATGAGTCGCTTCATTCGAAGATATAATAATATGATACAACCCTCCCTCCCAAAAAACCAAACACTGTGACACAAGTTGTGGTTTCCACCCAAATGCAAAGTTTTGTTTAAAGGTTCATAGGTACAGACTCTAAAAAATGAAGCGAATGTCAGCTACAGTGGTGAAGTGAACACGGACGGAAATCGTTTTAAATAAGAGAATCAAATGAATTACTCTTAAATGCGTGCATCGACTGCCTGGCGAATTAAGGACTACTACTTGTAAACAAATTATATCTTCGAATGAAGCGACTCATATAATAACGATCGAACTTCACTCCTGGAGTTCGTTTGATCATCTATTATATCTCATTTTACACAAATACTCTGCAACACCACGCTCACGCATAACTATGAACTTGACAATTGAAACCTTATTAGGGGCTGGTCTGAAAACCAGCGCTAAGCCACTAGGCATAGCAATATGCTGAGACTAGTACCCATTGCCAATTGTAGATTCCTTGAGTATTTCTTGTGTGTTAAGATAGACAGATTAATACGTAGATTGTAAAGCCTATTATGTTTTGTATGTATCTTTATTGGCAATAAGATTTTTTTTACTTTTCAATTTAATTAATTATGAAATAAATCAGAGGTATTGTATGTATCTATCTTATGTATTGCATGTGTATTTATTGGCAATAAAGAATTTTAATTTAATTTAATCTTGATAGATATTAATTGGGAGTTTTAGTCAGTTAAAAAGTAAGCTGTTTCCGCCTTCACCGCGAGGAGGTTTTCCCAGCTTATGTAATTTTTTTATAGTTCATGGGTATTTTAATAGTAGGGTAAGCAATAAGAAATGATTTTGGCTAATAATGCAGTAAGATTGAGCCATATTAAGGGAATTAGCGGAACAAATTTATTCGATACCAAAAGTTTTAGCTTTGTGTAGTCGTTGACCCTCTTCACAACCTCAAATAAATTCCTCTCGATTATTGTCAGGGCTACCCGCAGGAGAGATCGAGAAAGGTCCTTTTTTTAGGACTTTCGCTAGCAACTTGAAAACGGTGCATCTTAGAGACAAGGCTTTCAAGGAGAGATTAAAGCCTAATAAATTTACCACAACTTTTTCCTTATACATAACTAGCTGTGCCCTACGACTTCGCTTGTGTGAAGTGTTGATTGCGGCTACGTCGATTTTAACTTCATAATCACATATTTTCTGTTACGGTTATCCGATTGCAATGGAACAAAAGTTATATGATGCACCAACGTAAGTTTCATACATTATTGAAAAATTCATTTGATTCAGTTCAGTAGTTCGTGACGGACACCCGCTTGAAATTTTAAATTCGAATATTTCGTGTTATGGTGAACTGATTTCATTGAAATAAAACTCATTCATTGCAAAAACTTACGGTTGACACATTATTGAAAACCCTGTTTAAATCTGATCAGTATTTTGCGAGTGAATCGAATCTGTGTGTTTGTCTGTTTTTCTCTCTGTCCGCGGCTTAGCTCAGAAGGCTTCAGTACTAGATAGCTGTAATTTGGTATGAATATACGTATTAACTACCCAGACAAATTAGTTAAAAAAAACCAATACTGTGTCACCCCTACAAAAAAAAAAAAATTCTAACAAAAAAATTGTTATTTGAAGTTTAATATTTCGCAAACGGAACCCTCAATCGAAAAATGATCTTACCACACTCACAATATTTTTAAAAGACCTTTCTAATGATACCCCACACTATGTGGTACACCAAAAAACAAATTAAAAAAAATCACTCCTTCATGTGTAGGGAAGATAAAACTTTTTTTTTTTTACTAATTTGTCCGGGTGGTTAATACGTATATTCATACCAAATTACAGCTTTCTGGTACTGAATCCTTCAGAGCTAAGCTGCGGAGAGGGAGAAATACAGACAAACACACAGATTCGATTCACTCACAAACAACTGATCAGATTTAAACGGGGCTTCCAGTAATGTGTCAATCGCAAATTGTTCCAATGCATAAGTTTTCTTTCAATGAAATCGGTTCACTATAACATGAAATATTCGAATTTTAAATTTCAAGCGGCTGTCCGTCATTTACTCTCGAACTACTGAACCGATCCAAATGAAATTTTCAATAATGTATGAAACTTACTTTGGTGCATCATATAAATTTTGTTTCATTGCAATCGGATAACTGTAACAGAAAATATGCGATTATGAAGTTAAAAGCGACGCAGCCGCAATCAACACTTCACCACAACCTATGTTCCTTTGGAAAAGTTGTTCAGTTTTATGGGCAGAATCAACCCTTAATTTTTTTCTGGTGAATAAAAGATCACGCTGTAAATGCCCCAAATTTTTCCAGGTACTAGTTCGGTACATACGAGTAGTTCTCAATTTTTGATAGGAGCCAATTCCATTAAAAATCCAAGAATTGGCTCCTATCACCAATTGAGAGCTATGTACCTAACTAGTACCTGGAAAATTTTTGGTGCATTTATAAGGCGTGTCCACGTAAAGGCGATAGATATAAGACGTTAAGCGACTGGGGTATTGCGTATTTGAAATTACAAATCGCAGCTGGCGAACGCTTGGAAAATATTTGGCGAAACTCACCCCTCAAACTTATAAATGGACGAAATCGGGGGCAACAGCTAGTTTTCTTCTTCTTTCGTGTTGGCAAGAACACGGGCTAAATCTTACTTGCCCAGAAAGCGGCTACAGTAGTATATAGCCCTCTGGTTCCTGTCGA
Organism: Athrips mouffetella; assembly: GCA_947532105.1. Lineage (NCBI taxonomy): Eukaryota > Metazoa > Arthropoda > Insecta > Lepidoptera > Gelechiidae > Athrips > Athrips mouffetella. The sequence continues at coordinate 16,190,503 of OX383983.1, forward strand.
GTAAGTCCTCACGCGAGCATGTGGTCGGGCACGCGGGAGGTGTGCCATGGTCTGCAAGGGTTCTCCACATTCACAGCTGGCGTCTGCGCTACTTAGGCCATGTCCCCATAAGGCTCACAGTGAGCCGCTCACAGTGAGCCGATTGACTCTGAGCGGCGTATCGGCCGCTCACCCAATTCGTTCCGTCGGCGTAGTGAGCTGACTGAGCCGCCGACCGGGAGTATAGTTCGCGGCGACTCAGCTGCTCACTGAATGAATCCGCAAGCGTAACGCTGCGCGTAACGCCACAAACTGCGTACAGTAAGCGCTGAATGGACACTCCATTTAAAATATATAGGGAGGCGTCCTGGAGCACAGATTAAATAATAGTAAACTAACGCTTACAGATCCGACACTCCAAGGCGGGGTGCCGACAAATTTCAACCTTACGGTCTAAGCATAAAGTCGATACTTGCAGTGCACCGCTTATGACACGTTTTTAAATCGCGGGTGATCGCGGACAGGTGGGCTAAGGCGATGATTTTGTCACTTTATGAGATACTGAGCGAGATGCAAGTAGGTATGTAATATTGTTCAATCAAACATGCAAATACTTATTTACCTATTTTGCCGCCATAAGCTTGAGATGACATAAAGAAAAGTAAAATCGACTGCCTCACCTAGTCGACTTCTAGCGCCGCGTTGCATACCTAGAGTGCGGAGTGTCACAGGCCTGACTGGAGGCAGACAGAGGTTATCCTTGCTTCGGCCAACCTGGGTCCTCACAACAGCTACTCAACACTACAACTAGTTATTTTATTTTACATTTAATTCATTGTTTTCTTACCTTTGCTTTGAGCTTGGCAGAGTAATGGCATGGCAAGAAGGTGTGTATGGTGACTCCAATGATGAATATCATGTAGCGGACGTCTAAGCCGTAGCCCTTTGAAATACATAAAATACGTGACAATAACATACATACATACAGAAAGAAAAGAAAGTAAAGAAAGAAAAGAAAGAAGAGAAAGAAAAGAAAGAAAAGAGAGAAGAGAGAGAAGAGAAAGAAAAGAAAGAAAAGAAAGAAGAGAGAGAAGAGAAAGAAAAGAAAGAAGAGAAAGAAGAGAAAGAAGAGAAAGAAAAGAAAGAAGAGAAAGAAAAGAAAGAAGAGAAAGAAGAGAAAGAAGAGAAAGAAAAGAAAGAAAAGAAAGAAAAGAAAGAAAAGAAAGAAACGAAAGAAAAGAAAGAAAAGAAAGAAAAGAAAGAAGAGAAAGAAAAGAAAGAAAAGAAAGAAGAGAAAGAAAAGAAAGAAAAGAAAGAAAAGAAAGAAAAGAAAGAAAAGAAAGAAAATAAATAAAAGAAAGAAAAGAAAGAAGAGAAAGAAAATATTAAAAAGAAAGAAAAGAAAAAGAAAAGAAAGAAATATTTGTTGCATTCAAGTACTTAAAACTAAGGATACAATTTAGTTAATGCATGCAACAAAAAGGTCCCGCTCTGCAATTTGCTACAGTTGAACCGTAGCGCTGATCTTCCGCGAAACACAATCATAATCATCACGTCTCTTTCCCTGTGGGGTGGGCAGAGACCACAGTCCTCCACCTGCTACGATCTTGACATACTTTCCTCGCTTCCTGTACTTTGATCAACCCGCAAATACACACTTGTCGGTTTAGGTTAGGTACTTTTAAACTGGCCTTTATTTAGAACATCCTGAATTTGGTCATGGAGCGTTCGCCGATGCCTTCAAATAACGTCCAATTTTTTGCAATTTTTGGGTTGAACTTAATGTTATTATTTAAATATAAATAATAGATTTATCCATCATTAAAAGTTTTCAAAGTTATTATTGGACATTTGATATAACTTAGTTGCCTAATGACCTACTATTTATAATACCTATACAAGGTGTAGCAGAAAGGGTATACCAACCCTGAAGGGTATGGATCTGCCCATGAAACTGAACAACTTTCCCTAAGGAACATAGGTCGAAATACGAAAAAAAATTTGACCTCTCATACGAAATGCACTACCTGCTGATTCAGTTTCTATGGAAGGTCAAACCATTTTTTCGTATTTCGACCTATGTTCCTCAGGGAAAGTTGTTCAGTTTCATGGGCAGATTCACATCCTTCAGGGTTGGTATACACTTTTTGTTACTCCCTATACTAGGTTATTTTTTTGGACCTGATATGCGTATGCCCACGTTATAACAGAGGTCAAAAGCAACAACTTTTGTTCTACGACTTTTCTAACAACGCACGAAATTTTTTCCACTTCCCATACAAAATGGGTCGGTCACATGACCACTTTTGTTCTACCACTTTTCTAACAACGCACGAAAAATTTTCAACTTCCCATACAAAATGGGTCGGTCACGTGACCTCTTTAGTATGGGGAGTCGAAGTTTTGTGCGTTATTAGTAAAGTAGTAGAACAAAAGTTGTTGCTTTTGACCTCACTAATAAGGGGGCAAAAGGAAATCAGGTCCAAAAAATAACCTTGTATAAGGAATGGATTATTTACCTGAGAAATAAGGTACAGTAGATTGCACACTTGTATAATGGTCGCCAGAAATATTAAGCCAAGCCACATGTTGAACGAATCTTGGATGTTGTTTATATAACTGTAAAAATATAGTTTTGGGTTACATGTGAGCGAATAGTACCAACCCATGTCTACCCGTGGGTGTCGTAAGAGGCGACTAACGGATTATGAACCGGAGGATGAGCAGCGGTATCTTTCTGTGTATCGTACCAGCTTACATAACTGCGGTCACCAACAACAGCGGTCGCAGCGTGGTGACTATGGTAAATCCCCTCCAAAGTTTTAGGCGATTTTGCTGGTGTTCTGGAGGGAGTTCCCTATCCTACAGTGAACGTTTCATGGGATGCTATGATGATGTGAGCGAATAAACATATGACAAAACACAAAGGAAACAAAGGTGACAGTCGCTATGTGTAAAACCAGTCATCCTTATAACATCCCATGAAACGTCCACTACAGGACAGGGACCTCCCTCTAGAATTGCAGCAAACAATTGGAGAGGAAGTACCATAGTCATTCTCATTAGCGTTGCGGCTGGCACCTTGGACCGCGCTGTTTGTAACCGCAGTATGTAAGATGGTACGATATACAGAAGGACGCTGCTGCCCATCCTCCGGTTCACAATCCCTTAGTGGCCTCTTACTACACCCAAGGGTAGCGATGGGCTGGTACTATTCTTTGCCGGCACCATGCACACGGGCTCTAAAAACCAATGCTCTCGTCAAATTCACTAGAAAGCCGTAAGAACGAAATAAGGCAAGCATCATTTCTATAATAAATAAATAAATAATGGGCCTGGGCCACCTTAGGGTACGCTAAGCATCTACTGTCTTGCTTGTTAATTGTTTTGACGTAAATACGGCCGAGAACAAACTTAAAACTAATCAATGTGTAATGTTCCTGTAATTTTACTTACTCTCCTACCCTTTATTTAGAAATAGAGTAGTGCAGCACTGCGGCCAAAAGAGTTGTCGTATTAACAGAACCCTGGCTGTTTCCTTGATACGGCTGTAAGTTTTACGTGGATACGTCTATGTAGGTTAGTCAAGAGCACGCCAAGGTCCTGCACTCATCGACTCACCTCCCCTCCCCTTCACTGCCCCTTCAATCACCCCCTCCTCTCACCCCTCTCACCCCCTCCCCTTCTGACTCATCCAAAGCTCGATGTAGTATCAATTATTGCCGCCGGAGAAGTAATATCCACTTTAAAATTCTTCATACCCCTACTATTTCGACCTTTGGTTGAGAGACTTGAGAGCAAAGGCTTGTGTATGTGTTTTGTATCATGCTCAATATGTGCGAGGCCATCCTAGCTTGGCCAGTTTCAACTGGTCTCTCACACTCAAAACAGTTGATCTGAGGCTTCTCAAAGAAATACGAGTACACACCTGAAGCTTTTAAGCTAAATAGGAGTCAATTTAGGATACTTATGAGAGTCCTAACGGGACATTGTAGGTTTTGCAAGCACCTAAACAGAACGGGCTTATACGAAAACCCATACTGCAGATTCTGTGAAGAGGACGATGAAACGCCTTTACACCTAATCTGCCACTGTGATGCACAAACTCACAGCAGAAGTCGGGCAACAGGAGGACACATAATAGACCCTGAGGATGCCTGAACTCTCAATCCTAGACAGATCGTCAGCTTGTGTGAGGCTGTCAGTGTGTATAAAGGGTTGGCTAAAATAGATCCATGCAGGTCGCAGTGGCCGTTGGGAACTAGGAGCCCAGCTCCTTTCCACTCAAAACAGAAACATAAAACGTCATGCACAGTAAACATTTTATCTATATACAAAGTTGTATATTTTCTCGAGATTCGCGTGAATTATTTATGCACATGTGTATTCTCACTCATATGTCCTGTTCTGCTCCTGTATCACCCATGCTAGACGCTGATACACCTGGTCGATGGGATGCATCATAGCATCCTTGATCGCTTTGCAGTACATTTCAATTTTGAGACATCCGTGGTTTACTGACAGGCCGAAAAAGCCATCGTAACCTGCAAATGAGAAAATAAGGTTACGAAGGGTCTCTGAGCTAAGCCGCGGACAGACAGACAGACAGACGGACATGACGAAACGATAAGGGTTCCTTGTTGACTACGGAACTCTAAAAAGGACAGTCAACTAATAAACACAAAAACAAAAGAAACGAATTTCTACGTTTCAAAAACTGGCGCGAGTACATGTGTGCCGCAGCGCACCGCAACCGCATAGTCTGACTGCAACCGCTGTATAGGCATGCGCGGGGAGGTGAGGGAGTGGTAAGGAAAGAGCAAGAACTAGTTGCCGCCGGGAGCGATGACGGGCGATGCCGCGGGGAGGTGAGGGAGTGGTAAGGAAAGAGCAAGAACTAGTTGCCGCCGGGAGCGATGACGGGCGATGAGGTCCCGCCGTGTGCATACCTATACAGCAGTACAGCGGTTACGGTCAGACTATAATTCTGGTCCTTGTCCGTGAGAACAAGCGCTCGTGGCCGAGTGGTAGTTGCTCTTTCTTTCCGATCATCAAAGTTAAGCAACGTTGGCCGTGGTCTGACCCGTATAGGTGACTACTTGTGTCACAGCAACTAGAGCGTTTCCGTGCTTCGGAAGGCATGCTAATCCGTTGGTCCCGGCTACTTGTTGCATGTCCGTCGGTCTTCTACGAATGCACTTCGGAGAGTGTGCTCTAGAGCTCCACGAGCTTATTTCACCATCTCCCTTCTACCATCGGGAGTCCAGACGCATCGCAGGATATCACCCATACTTGGTTGATATTCCGCACATTCGCACAAAGCGCTTTGAAACATCTTTTATAATGCGCACGGCTAAAGAGTGGAATCCTCTGACAGCCAGGTTAGCCATTAACTTGGCATTTCTACTGGTTTTCCCTTTAGGCCATTGTGGAAGTCAGATGGCAGTCGCACTGTGTAAAAACCAGTGTCCTCGTCAAATAACCTAGGTTAGGTAGCCGTCTCCGCAAAAAAACATTGGTCAAAAACTGAATAAGGCTAGGCAATGATCATTGACCGTGTGGTGCCGGCAAAGAATAGTACCAACCCATCTCTACCCGTGGGTGTCGTAAGAGGTGACAAAAGGATTTTAAACTGGAGGTTGGGCAGCAGCGTCCTTCAGTGTATCGTACCAACTTACATACTGCGGTCACCAACAACCGCGGTCAGCCAGCAAAGCTAACAAGCGTTATGACTATGTAAGGCATCAATTGTAGCCCGAGATATTTAGTGCGCTCGTGCGCCTATAGTTCGAGGGTGCAATTGATGCTTACACTCGAGCTAACTACTCTGCTTTACATCTCGATTGTGAGGTAAGTAGGTCCTTATTACCACCAAATTGTAGGTGACCAATTAGCGCTATAGGGTAATAATGTAGCTGGAAAAGCCCTAGGGCGGTAAGTAATTAAAACGCCCGCCGGCCCGCTGCTGGAGGCGGCCATCAAGGCGGAGCCGCGCGTGGAGGTGGAGGTACTGCCTAATTACTTACCGCCCTAGGGCTTTTCTAGCTACATTATTACCCTAGAGCGCTAATTGGTCACCTACAAGCCCCATTTGGGGGTAATAAGGACCTACTTACCGAATATGAGACATGTAAAAATAGTAAATACCTAAGAAATTTATGACATAGATCCAAGCACAGTAGAACATGTAAACGTTGACGATTTCGTAATATGGAGACTCCCATCTGGCTTCTGGATTTTTGTCCCATGGTTTATTGAGTTCGTGCGTCATATATCTGTTCAATGTAGAAAATAGGTTCAATGCAGAAAATAGGTTAATACGAGTATATGCGACAGTTAGGAAAAGTGTCTTGCTTGTGAAAATAACAACGGTCGCCAGCCGCAACGCTTACAAGCGTGGTGACATTTTATGATGATGCCAAATTATGTGTTAGATAACTGCACTGCACGCCTTGATTTAGCAATTTTTGACCCCTCCAAGTACCACTCGTTTTCGCTGCAGTTCTGGAGGGAGCTCCCTTTCCTGTAGTGGACGTTACATGGGGTGTTATCATGACTGCATTGGAGCAGGCATCGGGACACACTACGTTGTAAACAACGTGTTAACGGAATAAGCAAAACTGAGAAAATTGTTTCTTCATAATTGAAAGTAGATTCAATTTCACGGGTTTTGATAGGGGTATTTTTTTTTTAAATTTTTGCCCCTACAAAATATTTTTGTGGCGGGTGGCGCGCGGTGCATGACTGGTGAGGAGGGAAAGGAAAGTGGGCGTGGCGTGGGGTACGCCTGTAGCTTGCGTGGACGTACCATGGTGACTTAAAAATCTACTAGAGCAACGTAGAAACTTTAAAATATCTAGATCAAACATAATTTTATTTTTCGGGAATGGATTTGTTTTAATAAAAATCTGTTGTGGGGTATGTTTTGCTTATTCTATTAACACGTCTTATATATCCGTAATTTTTGAAATAAATAGGTATCGTGATTTCATAGTATATGGTTGATGTAATACCTCTGTGGTTCATCATTGAAGATGTAGCTATGTATGGTTAATACCGCCGCCATGCTAGGGAACGTCATAATAGTTCCCATAACGTTTACAGCCCACCATCCCTGGCTGAAACAATATAAAATAGTCCGCACATATTTACATATATTATGTAAAGTTTACACTTTACAATGTTTTATCACCTTACTCATGCTATTCACATGCAGCACGTACCTCAGTGGGCCAAACACTGAACCGGTCGGTACACCAGACTCAACACGCGGCACACCAGACTCAACACGAGCTTCGTTACCCATCCGCTCGTTTTACAGTTCGCAGCGTTCTGTCACTCAAACAGCTCTTAAAAACTCATTCACTGGAGCAACAAATACACCACACCACCTTAACATACTTATGATACACCTTATTAGATATAAGGTTTTTTATGCAATTACTCTTAATTTGTGTGCAATAAAGAGTTTCTATCTATCTATATATCTATACACTGAGAGCAAATAAAACGGGTCGGTTGTTTTTCCGCCATACATTTACATACAATGATGGGCTTGAAGTAATCGTCAATAACTTATCCAAATCGAATATAAATACGAATCTTATTAATCAGATCTTTAGATAAGAACCTTGTCAACAAATTTCTCGTATTATTTAATCTATGATACCTCGTTTTCCTTAAAGAAAGTTTTACCCTACTTCCTACTATATAATATTATTCAGATTCAGATTATATATTCAATGTAGATTATTTACAGAATACTTATTGAATGTTATGCAGAATACAATTCAAATAGAGCGAGTCTACGCCGTTTCGGATCGTGCTATGGCAGAAAATAAACGCGAAAGTTTGTAAGTATGGATGGATGGATGTTTCTTACTCTTTCACGCAAAAAATACTAAATGGATTTTAATGAAACTTGGCACACATATAGGTTTGGTCCTGGAATAGCACATAGGCTACTTTTTACCGCGGGAAAACACTTAATTCCCACGGGGAAACGCATTTAATGCGGGTGAAACCGCAGGCGCAAAGCTAGTTATTTTATAAATTGACCTGTAAGTTATGTTGTTCTTTAAGCTCGCTCGAACGATTTCCTTATATTCCGGCGCCACCTCGTTGTACATCGCGTAATCTCGGTTTATCTCAGTTATAACCGCATACGCTGGCGTCTGCTTCCAAATCATGAATAATATCTGCAAGAAATTAAAGAACGTGTTATAGTCTGATGCGTCTGACCGCAACCGCTGTACCGCGCCTTAGGTATTGTTGGGGAGGTGGGGGATTGGGAAGGAAAGTGCAAGAACTAGTTGCTGCCATGAGCGGTGACGAGCGATCCCCCCCCCCGTCTCGCCGTGAGCATACCTATACAGCGGCACAGCAGCAGCGGTTGCGGTCAGACTATACTTAATGTATCTTAGGATTTTCAATAATAAGATAGGTGTGGAATTATATGACAGGATTATCAAAAGTGTGATGAGAAAACTTGGCGTAAAAGAAGATTTAGTGACTTAATGTGATCTGTGACGGCCAGCTTAGCCCCGAACGCAACTAGATGGAGCCACTGCTGCAAATATTAGGTTTTATTATTTTTTAATGCAATAAGTACCAACTATATATGTGCAAAAAGTTGATTCGCGTAAATTTCATCGTGCAACTTCAACGCCTAACAACAATTTCGATAAGAAAAATATCTACATATGTTCACTAAAGTCAATTACTCTCGTCAGTCCGTGTTTACATGAGTACGATCACTCACACATGCACACAAAGCACAACCGTACAGTTTTGACCGCACGCCCACAATCGTAATATTGAACAAAAAATTGCTAACAAAAATAGTACTTTCAGTACATTAACTGTATTTTTGTATTAATTAGCGAAACATTTAACTAAAAATGGCAGTGTTCGTTCGTTTTTCAACAGAATTTTATGTCCCGCGTAAGAATGCAAGTCATTTGAATTTTTGTATAGAAAACGGATCACCTTAAGTTGAAAAAGGAATGCTGAGATGGATTGGTCATGTAGAGAGGATGAATGAACGAAGATTGACGAAAGAGATCTATCAGGCGAGAGTGAATTGAAACGTTGGAAAGGAAAGGCCTCGGCGCACATTCCAGGACCACATTCAGGACGTGCTAAATAACGTTACGCGTTAATAAAATCGTAAATGTGTTCTCAGAGTATGGGCTTAATACCTGCAAAATTATTATTTAAGGCCAAGTTAAAAGTACCCTACTCCGATCATCATTGTCACCATTAAATCCCATAATGAAAAACAGCGGTATTAGTGCGGTCAGTTAGCTGTTTCACGTAGACACGATTTACAATTTCACCAAATTTTTTCCAGGTACTAGTTAGGTACATAGCTCTCAATTTTTGATAGGAGCCAATTGTTGAATTTCAAAAAATTTTCATAGAAAATTCAACAATTGGCTCCTATCAAAAATTGAGAGCTATGTACCTAACTAGTACCTGGAAAAAAAAATGGTGCAATTTGGTGAGTTTGGCGATATAAAACTATAAGGGACCGGACTATATATATTTTTCTGTTAAAGTACTCTAATGGGTTGTTGAAACAAGAGGAAGCGAGGGAAGTATGTCAAGATAGTAGCAGGTGGAGGACTGTGTTCTCTGCCTACCCCACAGGGTAAGAGGCGTGATGTTATGTACGTAATAAGTTCATTCTCTCACTTTTACCTTAAGAAATCCTGCAAGAAACGGTCCAAGTACAGTGCTGTGCCGAATAATCTCGACGATATCTCGTCGTAGCATGCAGAAATAGATGTCTGTCAAGAATGCGGACGCCAATGGCGCTACCGATATCAATACTGCAACTAGAAACAAGTAGGCAAAGCCTGTTCTATGGGTACCAGAGCCTGATAAACAAATATAAATAGATAAATAACACCCAGACACAGAACAAGCAGTCGTGATTATCACACAAATGTTTGCACTCCCCCGCCTCCCCGCGCTTGCCTACGGCGCGGTACAGCGGTAGCGGTCAGACTATACCACACAGGCATTATACAAGGTGTAAGGGACGGTGCACCGAAAACTGAAAGGGCGTGCTCAGTGAACGAAACTGAACAACTTTCCCTAAGAAACATTTTGGGACATGAAAAAACTTTTTGACCTCTCCATACAAACCGTTCCATGAGAGTGAGCAATTCGTATGGAGAGGTCAAAAAAATTTTCATATTCCTAAAAATGTTTCTTTGGGAAAGTTGTTCAGTTTCGTTGACTGAGCACGCCCTTTCAGTTTTCGGTACACCGTCCCTGTATAGGTACTTACACATAGCGTAGACCCTAAACATGCGTGTTCTTGGGTTGGGGTATATAAGACCGATACTCATAGCGAAACTAATTATCTTGTACGTCTCTGAAAACGTCTTGAATTCTGGATCTTCTTCATCTGAAATATAATCCCCGTTAAGTGTTAATAAAATCGTGTGAATTCTAAACTGTAAGAAATTGTTCTTCATTTTTGGTTTATTTCTGTTGTTCTTGTTTTTCGGTTGTTGTTTAAGGCTATACCTTCTCTAAATTTAGCAGCTACACGCTCGTCAATGTTAATTTCGACCTCATTTACACGTCAGTAACGTTCACATAAGCGTTCCTTGCAACGTGGCTGTTACGACAAATGGTGACACCGAAATTCACAAAAATGAATTTTTTTTCTTTGTTATTTCAAAAATATCAAAAATGTAAAACGATCACATTATTAAATATTGTTTTGTTTATAATATTGGAAATTTTCAGATATTTTGGAAAAAATGTAGCAGTAAAATTACAAATGGGAAAAAAATTGACATTTTAGAAATTTTTTCTTCAGTTATTCAAATTAAATTAAAATTCTATCTTGACCACATCACTTCTCATGTCTTGTTTGTTACTACGTTTTTTTTTCTGTTAAGATAAATACCATATTTAATTTAAAAAGTGGTTACGAAGTTTTTCAGTCTCAACATCATTCAGGCAGGTAGGTATACATTTAACGCAAGTGCGCTCGTCAAACGTAAACGTATAGGTTTCAGGCAACCTTATTAAGGCGTAACTCCAACTTACCGTATTCTTTCACCTCAAAATCTTCATTCTTCTGTCTTGTAAACCAATTGATGATTTTTGAAATCATTTGGATTCCGCAATGTTCAAACAAATACTTCAGATTCAAACTATGATCTTCTTCTTTTCGAGTCAATGGCAAAACTGACTATAAAAGCTTAGCCCAAAAAGTAGCTACATCAACAGCCTTTTGGTTGCCTTCAAAAAGTTCCTTCCGAGCTATATTGCTGTTATAGTTAGTAATTAATTTGTTGTATTGGTACTTATTTATAGTTAGTTATTTGTTGATTGATGGCTTTTGAGATGTGGTGTTGGCGAAGGATGGAGGGAATCCGATGGACTGAAAGAGTGACAAACGAAGAAGTACTGGAAAGAGTTCAAGAAAAGAGAAGACTACTGAAAATTATAGAAAATAGAAGAGGCAAGATGATCGGCCACCTCATACGGCATGATGAACTTATAAAAAAAATCATGGAAGGAAAGGTAGAAGGAAAGAGAGGAAGAGGTAGACCAAGGATAAGATTCACAGACCAAGGAAAAGAGAAGGCCAGCGTCATGTCGTATGAGGAGGTGAAGAGGATTGCTGAGGACAGAGAGGCGTGGAGATCGATTCATTCTTAAGAAATTGCTACACCGACAAGAGTTCGTCTCTTAAATTGAATGAATGAAGCTAGTTACCAATTGACAAATGACCAATGAGTGGGTGAAAAATCTCTTCTTTCCAACAAATCTTTATTATTATTATTTGTAAACAGACAAGCAGTTTATACAAACTGATAATCGCCTGTATCCAAATATCCCCCTTTCTATAAGAAAAAAAAGAGCTAATATTTTAAGTTTCAAAAGAAGGCCAATTTATGGAAAACACTCAATAGTCTTAAAGGGCCGAATTGATTTGTAAAATTTAAGAAATTTCAATAACTTTGCTTGCTTTAACAGTTTTAAAAATATTAAATAAAAATTAACAACCATTCTTCAAAATCGACAGAACTAACTTGCCTGCGAGTTACTTAAAAAAATATATGTAAAAATTTACGCTTCAAGCTGTAAGCATTAAACTTATAAATAAATCTCTATGATTCTCTTATTATACTTCATTATGTTGAATGATCGCGCTTTTTACATAATTGATATAATCCATTATTATGTGAACTTGTAAAGGATTTTCATCACAAGGGTGGTTTTTCTTTTTTTTGTTTCAATTGTGTTAGGTTATTGGAAATATTTTTGTTGTCAAATGACCAACGAAATAAAACACATATAAAATTATTAAAACATATTTATATGATTAATACTAATCTTCAAAATGTGCAGATTAATCAGACCAATATCCCATCTTCAATCATAAGTCTAGTCGCATTAGAAGGTATATCTTACTTAGATCATTTCGTCAAGTCGTTCACACAAAGTATTCTTTACAGAATCTTGTATCATATGCACAGACAAGAAGTAGAATACTCTGCCTACATCCGTATTCCCAAGTTCATACAACGTGTTAACGGGATGAGAGAAACTGAGAAAATAGTTTTTTCAGAATCGAGAGTAAAATCAATTTCACGGGTTTTTGATAGGATGTTTTTTTTTATTTTTATAACTTAAATTTTTGTCGCTTCTATTCTAAATATTTCTGTGGATACGCGCGCTGGCGGCCGGGCAGTGAGGAAGGGAGGGAAGTGAACGTGGCGTGCGCGGAGTGCACGCACTAGAACAACGATGAAACTAGAACAGTAAAAAGTAACAATATCTAGATAAAAAAAACTTTTTTCAAGATTTTTTTTACGGAAATGGATTTATTTTAGTAAAAATCAGTTGGGGTGTATGAGGGTTTCGCTTATTCCATTAACACGTATAACTCGAATCTATTCAAGTCTTGAGGGCTTTTTGATGCTTGGGTTTGATTGAGGTCTAGGGCTAGCCCATTCTTAATAAAAAGTAGTTCAAGTGCACATTCATAACTTCTAAAACTTTGACGCCGATGGATACATTTTCTTAATCTGTTGGTCGAAGCAGCGTGAACATAGAATAAGCTGTACGTAGGACCTGAAAAGTTGAAATAGATCAGTTAACATTGAGTCGTGCTGAAAGTATGAAACGTCGGCTCTGGCCGGATTCCTGATGGCTGTCCGTTAGTGGTATAGCAACTTGAGTGTTTTTCGGGCTTTGGAAAGTATGTTAAACAATTGATCCTCGCTCCTATTATCACAGCAGTCGTTAAGCCAAGACAGCGGACATTAGGTAGCTAGGAAAATCTAGTCTAATCACTAGTCTCACAAGGCATAAACTAGACTATCTGACTAGTCAGATGGACGCCGCTCTGTGTGAAAACCAGTGTCCGTTGTTACTTTGCCGACCCCGAAACGAATTAAGGCAAATAAAAATATGACGAAATTGGCGAAACAAAATGTTAAGTGATGGATGTGTAACATTCAAACATTGATGTTAATAGATTTTTGTGCGCGAAAGACCATGTATACGATTGGTATCTCTGACTGATTAAAGACAAATGTGATTATAAAACTTACGGAGACGAACTCCATACTCCATAACGAAATTGATGATATTAAACGCAGTGATATTTATAGGTATTAAGGCGTGGGTTGTGATGTATTACACATTAGCCGATTAGGCGACATTAGACTCTCATTGATAAAGTAGAAATAAATGATGATGACACACACGGAGACGAAGAGCTCCATATGGAAAGTGATGATGTTGAACGCAGTGATGTTCATAGGTATTTGGGCGCGGACGATCATGTATACCGACATTAGACTCTCATTGATAAAGGAGAAATAAATGACGATGACACTGACAGAGACGAAGAGCTCCATATGGAAAGTGATGATGTTGAACGCAGTGATGTTCATAGGTATTTGGGCGCGGACGATCATGTATACCGACATTAGACTCTCATTGATAAAGGAGAAATAAATGATGATGACACTCACGGAGACGAAGAGCTCCATATCGAAAGTGATGATGTTGAACGCAGTGATATTCATAGGTATTTGGGCGCGGGCAATCATGAATAGCAGCATCTTGCGGATACGCTGGTCGTAGACTGACTCCCATCCACTACAGTAGATTAATGTTGCAGTGTCTGTTGACTGAGAGGTAAAATGCTAAAATATCAAAACCATAGATCGTAAGCATATCGACCTAGGTCTGTTCTGTGGTCAAAACAAAATATTTTGACAAAGAAAGCGCTAGGTACTTAAAATAGTCCGTCTATGAAAGTACCATCCTTCATCTGTAAAAAGGCAGTGCTTGCACTACTGGAATATTAGAAATTCCATCATACTCGTAGTTCCCAGAATTAGTATCAATGTATGTTTCAAATAACAAAGTACGTACTATATAGGCAGCGTGATTTAACTGCGCAAGGATGGTAGACTCGCTCTATTTGAAATTAAATTCGACATGTAATGCCGTTAATAACAATTTCTTAAATAATCTTCATTAAATATATGTAAGTGATGAAACATCTAAAAAACGTTTCACGCAGTAGGCATCTGAACATACCATACTTTGGAGTCTGCTAGCGTAGTCGCAAGGAAGGTAGATGTGCACCACAGAGCCAGCTATGAAGATCAAATATCTAAAATCCAAGCCCATACCCTGAAAACAAAACATAGTCTTAAGATAGGAGTATCTTGGGAGAATGCAAACAAAATATCACTGAGCATTAAAATTTTAATAAAGACTCATGAATATGTTTGTATTTGTATTTTTGTCTGATTCACAAGCAATGCGAAAGATAGGAAAATTACGATACGCTGAATAATGTTCAAGTAGATTTTGAGGATGGGCAGCAGCATCCTTCTGTGTATCGTACCATCTTACATATTGCGGTTACCAAAAACAACAGTCGCTAGCCGCAATGCTTACAAGCCCTTACAATCCTATCCACAGTATCAGTTCTGGAGGGATCTCCCTGTCCCGCAGTAGACCTTACAAGCCGTATTTAAAAATAAACTCACCGGTAGCAAAACTCACTGGTAGCAAGTTCCGGCAGTCACCAAAATAAGATCTAGAATGAGGGTTGACTAGAAAGATATGTCTGCTGCACTGTATGTGTTTAACTACCCGCAGACTTCAATCATCCCTAATCATGGTGCTTGCAACAGCGTTGAAATATCAAAAGCTCATCAAAAACCCATATCG
Source organism: Athrips mouffetella (assembly GCA_947532105.1). NCBI lineage: Eukaryota > Metazoa > Arthropoda > Insecta > Lepidoptera > Gelechiidae > Athrips > Athrips mouffetella. The sequence continues at coordinate 16,205,713 of OX383983.1, forward strand.
TGGTAAGAACCTGTAATACTATTTTCATAATAGTAAACTTACCACTATGATCTGGTACATACAGTTGCAGACATGTACTACAGTCCCGGTGAATATCACGCCAAGCCAGAAGTTGAATGTTCTCTGTATCGTGTCCACAAACCTGACGAAATAAGGAGCGTTTCAGAAACATCTTCTTGAACTGGTAAGACTAGTTGTGTCCATAGTCTTATTTCCTTTTTCGCTAAGTTCTTTGAAGTCTTATTGCGTATTAGTCCAGTCGCTTAACGTCTTTTATCGTCTTTACGTGGACACGCCTTATAAATGCACCAATTTTTTTCCAGGTACTAGTTAGGTACATAGCTCTTAATTTTTGATAGGAGCCAATTCTTGGATTTTCAATGGAATTGGCTCCTATCAAAAATTGAGAGCTACGAGTATGTACAGTCAACGACAGGTCAAGCTTGACACTCGCAGTGCGACTCTAGCCTGTACGTCTATTGAAATAAGAACGGTACAAAGTCCAAAGTGTCAAGCTTGATGTGCTCTTGACTGTACCTAACTAGTACCTGGAAAAAATTTGGTGCATTTATAAGGCGTGTCCACGTAGAAATACTAAGCGGCCGCAATTTATTTATCTAGTCTAGTTTATTGTGAACTCACTAACTCTTCGCCAAAAGAGTTGTTATGAGTTAAAACTGCAGTTCGTCCGATAAGAATGCAGTAAGTCATTAATTTAAAGTCAGGGTAAAGGTGTATTCACAAAGGAGTAGAAATATTTTTTTTTCTTTTCGTTTTTTATGTAACACCCAAAAGAAACAATCGCTTCTTTCGAAAGTTTGCCTTGAGTTAGACATTGTGCATTTGACTTTATAATTTGAATCGCCCTGATTGGTTACGGGTCTTGGCTACCAGCGGCGGAAAGCGATGACTCACTGCGTTCTTATGATAGACGAACTAAATGTGGCAAATCATAAAGTTAGTTCTTGTTAACCCTACACTGTGTTCTTATCTTGTCCTCACACCTGATCTTCTTATCATCCTTCAATATGAGACAGAAGCTCTACGTTTTTAATATTGCTAGTGGAATAATTTGTTAACCTTGCATTGTACTCTGACCTTCTGTCACAACATTCCCCACAGTCGGCTTCTACTATAAGATTTTGATGTTTCGCATATCAGAACCGCCGCACTTACTGCTAGTATACTAACTTATAAACTCTGCACTGTGCTTTTATGACTTCCACCATCTTCCTCACAATCTGTTCATTATCCTCCAGCTTAAGAGCTTCGTCTATCGTCTGACAGTACAATCTCATCTTCAGACATGCGTGTCTTATTGCGAGGCCGAAGAAACCGTCGTAGCTGAAATCATAATCATCATATCGTGTGGATTGCAAGGCCAATGACTGACCTCGCAAACCCTGGTGTCAGAGGACAGTGGTGACCATCCTCTGGCACCCATTCCGTGGCTTCTCTAGCCCACCTATCCGGATGCATGCGACAGACATGACCTGTCTCATCCCACTTCAATTTAGAGGACTTTTTGTCGACATCAACTGTGCCAGTTTTGGAGCGCAGTATGGTGTTTCTAATTACACTCCTTTTACAAGTATTATGGTTTACTTTCCTTTCACTTTCATATTATGTTTTCATCATCTTATCGTGTGGGTTGCAAAGTCGATGTTCGACCTCACAAACCCTAGTGTCAGAGTTGTTGAGCCGCCAAAGGCCTCTGACATGACTCATTAAAGACCATATCCTGTAGTCTGGACCAACGACTTAACGTCCCTTACGAAGCTCGGAATCATCTTACTTTACGGACAGTCAGATGATTCACCCTACAATGTCCTAATCAAACTGGGGAGGTCGCACAAAAGCATTTTTGTTTGATAGTGTCTCCACCGGGAATCGAAACCAGAACCTCCGGATCGAGAGCCGAGCGCTCTAACCACTACACCACGGAGGCTGTTAGCTGAAGTGAAGTACTTTATTGTTTGACATTGCTTCCGAATTTTAGGCCAGGTTTTTGTTTTTATTATTTACAATGGGCTTTCTTTTGACCTCGATCTAGTCTTGAGGAGAGGGATAAGGTCAACGATGGGACGAGCTTGCCAAAAAGAAGCCTATTCACGGTGTTTTAGGGTCGGTTGTAAAAAAAATGTTCTCTCTATGTTCAAGCCTGTCTTACCTTAAGAAACTGACGAACATGATAGCACAGCAGTACATCATATACAAATAGATGATCTCAAAGTATGGCGTTTCAAACCTTGCTTCGGGCTCCGTGAAGGGCATGTTCACATCGTGTATCATGTACTTTTGAGGGGCGGATTGTAACAGACACTCGTAAATGTTTAAAACTGTTGACATTGCTGGAAATACCTGAAAGACAAAACTAGTAAATTGATGTATATTTGTGGCATCAAATTAGCATTCTTTCTTCTACATATATGCATTCACACACATTTTCATCCACACACACTCTCATCTTCACACACGCACTCATTCACTCAGACACACCCACACACACCTATTTGTAGACGCTTATTTTAGGGCTTCGACGAAATAGTCTCACAAACTCACAACTATTATTTGTGATGTTTTCTTATTTATTTATTTTGCATAATTTTCTTTTAATATTTCTTATTCGTATAAGTCTTTGATAACTGCCTAATCTAGGATAAGCGGAGCCTCCTATCAGTGGTATTCTCTTACTAAAACGAGTGCTTTTTAATAGACTTTAAAAACTGAAACGTATTGTTTTAATTTTTTTTATAATAATTTTCGTCATCCACTTTGAGTCCAGACGCACCGCATAGTCAGATTATATAAACATACTTGTGTGGCATTGGGGGCGACTCTAGTGTGGCCGCTAAATTTATTACAAAAATTTTACAGGTCTAAAAGTGATGCTGACTTTTTTCAGCCTATAGGCAGTAACAAAGATAGCAACATTTTTAGACCTGTCTAACTATAGCCTTAAATTTAGCGGCCATCCTAGAATCGCCCCCATGCTACATCTTCGACCCCATGTGTGAGATCGGGGGTTGAATGCTCACCTATTTCTTATTAAAAAAAAACGGCTCACCCCAGTAACAACAATGACAATAGATAGCCAGTACTTCTCCCCAAACTTGGCATCCTTGAAGTGGTCTTCTATAATTTCCCTGTAGCTGTCCGGCAAATGGTTACATTTCTCGTGGTCCTTATTCATCTCGTCTATGATCTCCTGAGCTGAGCAGCGGTGCACATAGAGTAGCAGCATCTGAAGAACGAAACTTTTTGTGAATCTTCACATTCTATAATTCCATATACAGGGACTTTGCAAACCTCTCTTAACCTCTCTTTCGCTATGATGGAGTTTCTATGGGACGTTGTTTTTTTTTCTTATTTAGACCTATGTTCCTTAGGAAAAGTTGATCAGTTTCATGGGTAAAGCAACCACCTGAGAGGTATGCAGACATTTAGCAAAAACTGTAGATTATTTACAAACAACTTTACAAAATACTTATTGCTCGTTATAACATGAATGCAAAATAAAATGCAAACAGAGCAAGTCTAGTATAATGCGCGCAGCGAAAGTAGAGACCTGTCAGATGAAAGTAGAGGGGATTTTGCGCAGGTACAGCCTAGCGTCCCCACTTGCCGCCGAAATGGCCTGCGAACTGCCTACTGCGCAGGTTAAACACGTGATCCGTCAAGTCTCATCTTTCGTTGCGCACATTGTACCGTTTTGGATGGATGCCAGCTATGGCAGCGTAAAAGTAACGGCAAGAAACCACTGCAGAACGGCCTACTTTAAGAGTGCGCTTTGTACAAGTACATAGGTGTTTTGCAGTAATATCTATTTACCTTAAGGAGCGCTAGAAAGAACGGTACAACGACAGTGAAATGCCTGACGATGTTTTCTATGTCACTGCGCATCCAACTGAAGTAGATGTCGATGATAAGGATTACGCAGATCGGTATTGACGTTATGAACACCATTTCTGCAAAAAATTCAGTGAAAAAATAACTCTGTCAATCGAATAAATTTCATTTTTTACACAATGATGATGATGACTGAATAAAAAAAGGACGGGTTGCACTCCGGGAGTGCCGGTAGAAGTGAAAACTTAAACATCAACGTTGTGCATTTTTGAATATTTTGGAATAGTTAGGGAATAATTTTGCCCGAATTGTTTTATTTATCAGTATAAAAGTACATACAATATTCATTTATTGCGCTATCGTAGACAAACATGACAATTTATATTAGATGTAGATAATCTTCGTCAGATCTGACGCGCCGCTAAAGAAGTTTTCATTTCAAAACTTAAACATCTGACGCAAGATCTGACGCGACATCTGACGTGAGTTTAACATTTTTTACCCATCTAAAAAAGTGCCAAGCGCCGCCAAAGAAGTTATCACTTCAATAACGAAATAAATCCCACTCATTCTGGAAAACATCCTATCTTATCAATGAGAGTGCAGCTTACTCAACGATTTCAGGCGTAGTTGCTCCGTGGCGGGGTTGGGGTAGAGCAATCCCAGGCTCATCGCGAACGTGATAATCCTGAACGTCTCATGGAAACGCTTTATATGCTTTCGGGACTTTTCTGAAATCATCAGAAAATCCCATTAAGGGTGCCATTTCCCCAGAGCTAGATTCAAATTCATATAACTTTATTCAATGTAGATTTTTTAAAGAATACTTATTGAATGTCATGCAGAATACAATGCAAATAGAGCGAGTCTACGCCGTTTCGGATCGTGCTATGGCAGCGTAAAAGAAACGGCAAGAAACCACTGCAGCACGACCTACTTTAAGAGTCGGCTTTTTACAATGTGTTTGTTGTGTTTCGCTGGAATACTCGTATCAGAGCACCATACCTCTTTGTCATTGATATATTCATCTAATCTATAGTAAGCTTTTTTACATAACGTTTGCTTTATACATTGTTTAAACTTTCTCTCAGGTAATTGCTGCCCGTCTTCCGGTTTAAAATCTAGTTACCTACAGAGACTAGTTATTAGCCTTTCCACCACAAAATACATACATACATAACATCACGCCCCTTTCCCGTCGGGGTAGGCAGAGACCACAGACCTCCACCTGCTACGATCTTGACATACTTTCCTTGCTTCCTGTACTTTCATCAATCCTTTCATACATGCTCGTCGGTTTAGGGTACTTTTAACCTGGCCTTTATTTAGAACGTTCTTAATTTGGTCCTGGTACGTGCGCCTAGGCCTTCCTCTTCCAACGTTTCCATTCACTCTCGCCTGGTAGATCTCTTTCGTCAATCTTCGTTCATTCATCCTCTCTACATGACCAAACCATCTCAGCATCCCTTTCTCGATTTTGGTCACTACGTCTTCTTTTACGCCACCACAAATGAACGTTTTTTATTTTCATTCATTACCAGTCTGCTTAATTTCTAACTTTGGTTTTCTGCAACACAACATTCTGACGAATATCACAGATTTTGTGATTGTTGAAGTCTACTTTTATACCGAAACTGGCGTTCGATATTACTTTCCTTATAGGGCAGGTACTCACAGGTTATAAATTTTTATTCTCGCTTCTTATTTTCCACATCGGGTCTTATTCAGTTAGCCTGGTTGTAAATGTTGTAATATTCCCATATGGCCTTTGGAGAGAGTTTTTTATTCAGCATTATTTTTTAACACCCTAGATATTTTAGGAGGTGGTTCTGCCCATCAACATCAATCAAGGTCGATGACCTGAAACTGAGCAACTTTTCACAAGGAACAAAGGTTGAAATACAAAAAAAAAGGAATTCGACCTCCCATACAAAATGTGCTGTTAGCTGGATGCAATTTTTATGGGAAGTCGAAAAATTTTACTTATGTTCCCCGGGTAAAGATTTTCAGTTTCATGTGCAGAATCAAATCTTGAATTTTCCGGAGTGAAAAAGAAATATGGGTGTATGGTTATCGGATATATGAGTGAAACCATTGTAGGAGAATTGTCTATCTGCGTCTGTGTTCCGGAGTTCATATAACCTGAATCTATTCAAGTCACGATTGAATAGGCTTCTTCCGGGCAAGCTCGTCCCATCGTCGACCTCATCTTTGTCCTCAAGACTAGATCGAGGTCAAGAGTAAGCCCATTGACAATAAATAAAAATTTTAAAAAGCGGTCCTGAAGGTCCTATTTGTCATGTATGAACAAGTCTTGGTTTTTAGTCTTTGGAAACGTATTTAAAATTTTTCTTTTAACCGCCAGTTGCACAAAGCATCTTTAAAATTAATCCTCCTTTAGGTCTATTGCTGACTCTTTCTATTTTGCTGACAAAGAAATCGACGAAAGAAAGACGCATCGTGCAACTGGCTGTAAGTGACATACTAAAAGTAGCCCTAGGGCTCCAAAAATAACCCGGCATAGCTTCTATACAAAATGAACGCCCTGTATGTTGCCTGTATATAATTGGCACCCTATTTCACTCCAGGCGTTTGTAAGCTGTAATCTTAGCATGATAAGGAAGCAATTGTGTAATCTGTTATTTTAACGTACTGTGGTGATATTGCCTTGTCATTAAGGTGTTTAATAAAATGAAGGGATTACTTGACATTTGAACTTTTGTCATATGTCTTTGCTTGCGAATATGTATTTAAATAATTTCTTTGAACATAATACTGATGAAACCTTTGTTTCAAATGAAAAGAAGAGAATAAACAATGTTTTACTTACTACTTTGAAAGACTGGAATTCATGAATCCGTATGGATTGGAACACTGAAACGCTTTCACTATTGAAGTGATCTACACAAACCGCCAGTAGGTCGAGCATGCACACCGCGACTTAGCTAGTCTTAATAGACTAAACCGCTTACAGCAAGTTATGTCTTCGTCCATACATAAAAAGTAAAAGTCGCGCGCGAATCTCTTTCAGGTCGTCTGAAAGAGATTGCAACTTCAGTCACTTTGTTATTGTGCAACATTTTTGTAATATCACAATTTCTTGTCATTGTTGTATTGGGTGTCCGAATAATGTATGCTTGTATTCTTTAGTAGACTCGTGACATTGTAACGCACTCACTCACACATACACACACACACCCACACACCCACCCACCCACACACACACACATATATACACCCAATCAAACAGTTTTTACTTTTGGCAAGAAGTTTTTCTGAAAATCATTCAATACGTATAACAATACGTGTTTCTGTCCGCAGGTTTGCAACGCCGCTCTGGAGGTGTACGTCCGACGAGCTTACACCTCATATGACATCACGTGTCTCCAGCACCTCGCTTTATCCGGGGAAAGAGGCGTCGTCCACTTCCAATTTGTGCTGCCGTCTGGACATCCTAACAGGTTAGTCAACTTAGCTTACATTTTTTTATTGTCAATGGGTGTAGTAACATTCTGCAAACGTAATATTTTGCAAACGTGACATTATTGTAGCCAAGGAAATTGGACCTCCGTGCTTCGCTCGGAATAGAAACCGTACATAATTATTTTACTATGAGATGACGTCTGCCTACACGTCCCATATTGAAATGTCACACCATCAACGATCACGAGGAAATATTGAAATAACCCTTCCAAACAATAGAACGACGCCTTCACTAACTTGTGACGAATTATTTCCTTAATCCGCCTTCTATTACCCTTAATATTCTGTGGTTGTACTCGTAGCTGTTGGAGTTTTCAAGCCGCCAAATGGCCTGTGACTTGGCTTATCGACTAGGTTTTTTATTTCCTCAGGCTTTACATCTAATCTTTACTCTTGCTATCAGGATCCCGCTCAGCCAAACTGAGATCGAGCTGAGCTCAGCACAGGACGTTGAAGGCTGCCCGGCGGAACTCAGCTCCGCGGCTCAGAGGAAGTGTCACCACCGAACTGGGGCTCTGGCCGCCTTTGACACCTTCGACCAATTCCTCGAGTATGCCGATGAGCTGCTGGACCTGGTTGCTGACTTCGGGTCCACGGCGAGCATTAGAAAAGAGGTTAGTTGACCAAATATCACATACTTACACATTTAGAAAGCCAAACTTATTTAAAAACACAAACCTAAAAAAAACTACACACACAAAGATAATTCGAAAAAAAACAAAAGCTTAATCATACAACGAAATAAGACGCTTATACAAGGTTAAACTGAAATAAAGAATACCCAAAGAAATATATTTACATACATACCTACCTATCTTTTCCTGTGGGGTAGGCAGAGACCACAGCCATCCACATGCTACGATCTTGACATACTTTCTACTTTCATCAACACGCACATATTGACTTCTTCTTCTTTCGAGTCGATTTTGGCGCGATTTATACTAATAAAGAAAATCATAAAAAAAAATTAAATCATCGTCATATCAGCCAAAAGACGACCACTACTGGACATAGGCCTCCCCTAAATATATCCATAATAATAAATAATATAAAATATAAATATATCAAAGATAATTCCAACAGGTTAGCACCACTAACAGACACTCACACATGCACTCACACTACTCAGACTTACACACACACACTTTTACGTAATACATGCTACTGACACACAGATACTTGGGCACCAGCCAACATATTTATTTGAAGGAAGAGCGGAGCCACCTGACACAGGCAACCTGATTGCTCAATAGGAAGTTCCATCCTCGAGTTTTATACCACATTGTATAAAAGTATAACATTTTGTATTTGTGTTGTATGAGGAGATCCGCAGAAGAACTAAAGTAACTGACATAGCCCTGAGAATCGTTGAACTGAAGTGGCAGTGGGCAGGGCACATCGCAAGAAGAACTTCGGGCCGATGGGGCGTGAGGGTTATAGAGTGGCGACCACGAGCCGGGAGACGAAGCGTTGGCAGGTGGACCGCCCCCCACGAGGTGGACCGACAGCTGGTGGCGGGCGCGGGGAGCCGCTGGATGCGAGCAGCGCAGGACCGCGAGTCATGGAGATCTTTAGGGGAGGCCTATGTCCAGCAGTGGACGTCTTTCGGCTGATATGATGATGATGATTGTATTTGTATCCATGACGCCCGGTCCTGCTTGGCTCGCACCCAGCGGCTTTTCGCGACCGCCACCAGATCGTCGGTCCACCTTGTGGGGGCTACGCTACGTAAATAAATAAGTAATATTGCTTACAGGACCTACAAGCTCTTCAAGACGGTACCAGTGAAAGCCGGGACAGTACCAGCATCAACGTCGGTGACTACAAAGCGATAGTCGAGGAAGAAGTGGTGAGTACAGTTTGCATATTAACAGAAGCAAATCTCGTGACACAACGGAAAGGTGACGAAATAAGAACAACCGTAACCCGGAAAAGTATAAAACTAGATGGCGCTACTAAATAGTCCAGGAAGTTATTATGATTTATCGAGTATTCTGCTAAAAAAATAAACCGAATTTCAATGTTAGCGTTTCTTTACATTGAAACTAAGTAAAAATTTTGAATGATTTTTGTCAGAATACTCGGTAGACCATAATTCATTTCCAGATTATTTGAAAGTGCCATCTAGTTTTCATGAGTTTTATGCCTTACCGGGTTACGTTTTCTAGTATGGGGATTGTCAGTCTTATTATTATTCGTCCATGTTAATACTAAAAGGTAAACTGAACAACTTTTCCCAAGGCGCATAGGTCATTAATCATTCATCATAGGGCTTTTCTAGCTACATTATTACCCTAGAGCGCTAATTGGTCACCTACAAGCCCCATTTGGGGGTAATAAGGACCTACTTACTCATGGAACATGTGTGTGTGTGCATGTGTGTGTATGCGTGAGTGCGTGTGTGTGATGGAAATCGTGTGTGTATGTGTGTGTGAGAGAGTTTTATTTAAGCTGTATATAGGGTGACTTTTAATTAGTTATTGATAGAAAAAGGTATGAATGTACTCATGATACTGAACAACTTTCCCCAAGGAACATAGGTCGAAATACGAAAATCAAGTTTTGACCTCCCATAGAAACTGCATCAGCTGATAGCGCATTTTGTATGGGAGGTCAAATTTGTTTTTTCGTATTGCGACCTATGTTCCTTGGGAAAAGTTGTTCAGTATCATGAGTACATGCATATCTTTTGCTATCAAGAACTTATTAAAAGTCACCCTATATAATACTAGCTGAGGCCCGCGGCTTCGCTCGCATGGATTTTGTATTTTATATTATAACGTGTTTTTCTATTGAAAGAGATATTTTCCCGCTGTAAAAAGTACTCCAATCACTCCAATCCGTTGCTCCAAACTTTTCCCTATCGGATCACTCTACCCCTTTCCCTACCCCTACCCCTGCCCCTATTATGGTTATTTATTTAGTGGCCCTGGTTATATACTTTACTTTATTATTTAACAAAGGAATAATGTACATAATACACACTATACAACAAAAGCCTGAATAAAGAGACGCCTATAAACATCACTAGTGTTCAGTAGCAGCCCCAATGGACCAAAGTCTGTGCAAGGACTGTTACTCGTACATCTTATACATATTGAACCATTTGAGAGCGGTGTCATCTGCATTATCGGTTGTACAGTTGTTTGTATTATGTAACTTTGTTTTTATCATGTAACTTTCTGTGTACTCGTATTTATTTTCAACGCAAAGTGGGCACCATGGTCACAGACACAAACCGTAAGTGAATTCTGCAATATTGTTTAATTATTTATTTATTTATTAGGTTCACCAACAAGTATACATCTTAAAAACTAAAATAAAAGAACAATAGATTAACTTGATGCAAACCCAATTATAGGCGAACACAGCTTGCTAATTGTAAAAGTCACTCAGAGCGGAAGCGTAGTCTAGGCAACGAAGCGGATCGTTGTATGAAGACCCCCGCATTAAATCCTCAGTCGATGAAACTTTGCTGGGATATTACACTACGTGAGACAAACCTTCTATAAAAAAATCCAAAAAAAAAACGGTACTTTTAATTTTTCCGTACAAAAATTACAAAACAAATTTGAAAAAAATTTTGTTCTATTACTCAAATAGCTCTTAAAAACTTATTTACTGCATCAACAAATACACTGAGAGCAAATGAAACGGGTCGGTAGTTTTTCCACTGTACATTTTCATACAATGATGGACTCAAAGTAATCTTCAATATCTTATCCAAATCGAATAACAACACCAATCTGCTCTGTCAGATCTTAAGATAAGACTTTCGTCGACAAATCTCTCAAAGATCACACCTGTTTACAGTATCTAGGAAAGTCAGTACATCACTTAGAAGAAAAGTTACGAATTTTCGTCCAATTTCCCATTAATCCAGTCAATCTACGAAAGATTGTATGGAGAGGGTTGCAATAAATGCACTTTAGGGGATACATACATATATATATATATATATATGTATACTATTAAATTACCAGTTAAAACATTTAAAAATTTAAAACCACAGTAATCCCCGACATAACGTTGATATTATGAAAACCAGTATAAAGTGAACTCAACCTGTATAATATTTACCATGTAGCACACCTTATACTCGTACTGGAACTTTAACAAAAAAATATGTTCTTACAAAATTGCTGGCTTTAATTATGTACGGCTTTAAATAGCCTATATTACTATTTAACATTAATTTATCTACATGTGCCTTTAATGCAACCTCATGTCGTAGATTGACTGGACTACATATATTTTCGACTTGCGACTAAGAGCCGTATTGGTTCGTACTGCTCTCACGCAGCTTCTCCTGTCATTCTACTCAAGCTACAAAACTTTAACTATGAAATTGCCGTTTTGTATGGCGAATTTTAGGTAAACTCAATTTTCAGTACTAACATTTTTGAATTTTTTTAGGAATTCAAATTTCTTTTTTATAAAATTTAATTCAAAAATATTTATTATTATTTTAATTATCTTATTTTTTTTTTAGAATTATGTTTTTTTATAATTTAAATTGATTAAATCTTTCCTAATTTTTAATATTTTCTAAGCATGATTGGATAGAAATTATAACAGAAGCTTAAATTTAATTTTCGAAAAACATCTGTAAAAAAATATAACAAATCTAATAATGAAATCGGACGACATTTAAGATGAACAATTTTCGAACCTTTAATTTTATATATCAAACTAAAAATGAAAACTTTATTTTATGCGTAAATTATAACCTTGAAGTCAACTTTCAAATATAAGACAAATGAAAAAAATTGCTTTAGAATTATAGGAATAGCAATTTCATAGTTAAAGACCTATTATTTTTGACTTGCGACTGAGAGTCGTATTGGTTTGCCCTACTCTCTCGCAGCCCTGTCCTCCTGTCATTATAATCGAGCTATACGACGTGCAAAATTACTCTGCGTGTGACCGTTAATGCGCAGAAGTCAAAAAAGAGTCGCGGGGGTGAGCGCGGCAGGTGGGGGAGGCGAGCGAGTCGTTCATTGGCTCTCCGCCTGTCATCCACAAGCAGAAAATAACCGTCAAAGACAGACTGTACTTAATGTTTTAACCCTATCGTCCGTTAATATGTGTGTATGTGTTGCAGCCGTTAGAGCCGATCCATATTCTGATGATCGGCGTGCGGGATTCTGGCGAAAGCGAGGACCCCGCGGTGGCGCGTCGGTTCGGGAACTACTGCCGCGCACACAGACACGAGCTGCACCAGAAGAGGATCCGCAGGGTCACCTTCATGAGCCTCATCAGGTGGGTACAGGTACAGGGCTCCAGGTGTTGTACTGTCTCCTAGGGTCCTATAGCGAGGAGCAACTACTGCCGCGCACACAGACACGAGCTGCACCAGAAGAGGATCCGCAGGGTCACCTTCATGAGCCTCATCAGGTGGGTACAGGTACAGGGCTCCAGGTGTTGTACTGTCTCCTAGGGTCCTATAGCGAGGAGCAACTACTGCCGCGCACACAGACACGAGCTGCACCAGAAGAGGATCCGCAGGGTCACCTTCATGAGCCTCATCAGGTGGGTACAGGTACAGGGCTCCAGGTGTTGTACTGTCTCCTAGGGTCCTATAGCGAGGAGCAACTACTGCCGCGCACACAGACACGAGCTGCACCAGAAGAGGATCCGCAGGGTCACCTTCATGAGCCTCATCAGGTGGGTACAGGTACAGGGCTCCAGGTGTTGTACTGTCTCCTAGGGTCCTATAGCGAGGAGCAACTACTGCCGCGCACACAGACACGAGCTGCACCAGAAGAGGATCCGCAGGGTCACCTTCATGAGCCTCATCAGGTGGGTACAGGTACAGGGCTCCAGGTGTTGTACTGTCTCCTAGGGTCCTATAGCGAGGAGCAACTACTGCCGCGCACACAGACACGAGCTGCACCAGAAGAGGATCCGCAGGGTCACCTTCATGAGCCTCATCAGGTGGGTACAGGTACAGGGCTCCAGGTGTTGTACTGTCTCCTAGGGTCCTATAGCGAGGAGCAACTACTGCCGCGCACACAGACACGAGCTGCACCAGAAGAGGATCCGCAGGGTCACCTTCATGAGCCTCATCAGGTGGGTACAGGTACAGGGCTCCAGGTGTTGTACTGTCTCCTAGGGTCCTATAGCGAGGAGCAACTACTGCCGCGCACACAGACACGAGCTGCACCAGAAGAGGATCCGCAGGGTCACCTTCATGAGCCTCATCAGGTGGGTACAGGTACAGGGCTCCAGGTGTTGTACTGTCTCCTAGGGTCCTATAGCGAGGAGCAACTACTGCCGCGCACACAGACACGAGCTGCACCAGAAGAGGATCCGCAGGGTCACCTTCATGAGCCTCATCAGGTGGGTACAGGTACAGGGCTCCAGGTGTTGTACTGTCTCCTAGGGTCCTATAGCGAGGAGCAACTACTGCCGCGCACACAGACACGAGCTGCACCAGAAGAGGATCCGCAGGGTCACCTTCATGAGCCTCATCAGGTGGGTACAGGGCTCCAGGTGTTGTACTTATCTTTTTTTACTTTCGAGTGGAGCGAGAAAGGTATTGTATTCGTGAAAAAAAAAAGTTTTTCTAATTTTCTCAATAATGTGTTCTATAACACTCATACATCATAAAAAACAAGTCTCCCAAAAATGTCCGTCCGTCGGTCGGTCGGTCGGTCGGTCCGTCGGTCGGTCTGTCCGTCACGCTTTGGCCTAGCGGCTAAACGAATGGTCCGATTGACACCATATTTGGAATTTAGGAGTTTTATGCAAATCCATTGAAGGGTTTTGAGTGGTTTCCTGCTGGCTCTCATTTTGAGGGAAGCTGTCATACAACGAAAATGAAAAAATTTTATTTTCGCAAAAACGGCGCATAAAATCTTGATGGAATTTTGCATGACTAAGCATCTCCATTTAAGGTATTTGCGGCAGTTTCAATTGGTCCCTAGAAATTCATATAAGTACTAAAATTTAAAAATGTGGTTTACTCAAAATCGGTTTCGTTGAGCATATTTTGATGTTTTACAATTTGGATTCTAAATTGGTTTTCTACCTGACTGCATATTTCATTAAATCATTTTTACATACATCTAGTTGGTATAGGTAAGTTTGTATTTTCATATTGTTTGTATGGAACTACGAACTTAAGTTTGCAGTTGGTACTTATTTACTCATTACTATCCGCAGCCTTTATAATATACTAGTTAGAGCATTCGGCTCTTGATCCGGAGGTTCTGGGTTCGACTCCCGGCGGGGACACTGTTGAATGATGACTCGTATATCGCGAGAAAGTAAGTGCAGTGCTGCTGTACCATTTATTTAAGGGACTATTTCACAGTTTTCACTTTCGTTTCCCACAGTCTTATTTAGTGGTTTAGGCTCATGTCTTTCTTTCTGGGGTGTTGTTTCGTCCTCATTTGTCTCATTTCTTTCACTGGGAAAATATAGCTACCTTTGGAGATGTTAGTTCCCATACAAACTTACTTTTGCGATAACTTCTAAACTACAACACACATAATGACAAATTTTGTACGTACAATTGGATAAGCTTGAAATTTCACAGCTTCAATGGTCCATAGACTTTAATATTTGATAGTTATTTCAATTTGATACCTTTACCCGTTCGTAAGAAAAAGGGGCTTGACAGACAGACAACATAGTGGTTCCTATAAGGGCTCCGTTGTGTTTCTTATGAGGTCATATTCATCACCATAACATTCCATGAAACGTCCACTACAGGACAGGGAGCTCCCACCAAAATTGTGGCAATTGCTGGAACAATGTGGAGGGGAAGTATCTTAGTCACCTCGCTTGTTAGCGTTGCGGCTGGCACCATGGACCGCGGTTGTTGGTGACCGCAGTATGTAAGATGGTACGATACACAGAACGATGCTGCTGCCCATCCTCTGGTTCATTAACCCTTAGTCGACTCTTACGACACCCACGGGTATAGAAAGGTTGGTACTTTTTT
Organism: Athrips mouffetella; assembly: GCA_947532105.1. Taxonomy (NCBI): domain Eukaryota; kingdom Metazoa; phylum Arthropoda; class Insecta; order Lepidoptera; family Gelechiidae; genus Athrips; species Athrips mouffetella. The sequence goes on from OX383983.1 coordinate 16,220,996, forward strand.
TTGCCGGCACCACACGGAAAATCTTTTTGAGGTACGGAACCCTAAACAAATGCTATATTAGTTCCTTTTGTGTTTCGCAGACGTCAATTCCCCAAATTCTTCACATACCGAGCGCGCAACGACTTCATCGAAGACACGATCTACCGACACCTGGAACCAGCTTCGGCCTTCCAGCTGGAGCTGTACAGGATGAGGAGTTATGAGCTGGAAGCGCTGCCGACCAGCAACCAGAAGATGCACTTGTATCTTGGTAAAGCCAAGGTAAGAATAACTTTTTTTTTTAATTTATTTTGTATTGCATTGTATTGCATTTGTATTGCAATAAAAAAAACCAATATCATAGTTATATTTAGGGGGGTCGCCACGCTTGGCAAGACGGGTTACCGCCCGCAGTATGATGAGATAATACGCAGAAGGACGCTGCTGCCCATCCTGCTTAGTCGCCTTTTACGACACCCACGGGAAGAGATGGGTTGTGATGGGAATTCATTAAACAACATTAGTTTATATTTAACAAATATCAATCTTAACTGAAGAAAAAATTTGTGATTTTGAATTTTTTTGAGTGATATTTTATCACCCGGTAATATTCAAGAATTACCGGTATACTAGTATTACTGGTACTTTCAATCTTGACCGTATCAGATTTTATGAAGAATTTTATTTTTTATTTTAATGTTCAAAACTCGTAAATAAGTTGTTCAGTTACATGCCTGAACGTTTATACCTATACAATGCAGGCGATTCGATACCCACGCGTGACCTACTAAACGTGCGCTTGGCATAGTTCGCGCGCTGCACTCTAGATGGCGCTATTAGTTTATTGGAACATGGTAACGTTGTGTTTTGTGAATTATACATATAGATTCTTTGATTTTCCAGCCGCCACCTGTTGCCAATACAAGATTTAGTAAATTTTTGAATGTGTATCGCGATGTACTTTTTATGTACGATGCACTAATTATTGTAAAGAAAGTCTGTAGTAGTCTTTTAAGTCTATATAGAGGTGGGTCGTTTTCGTTTTTCGGAATACCGAAACTAGCTATCGTTGTAGTAGCCGATAGCGGCTTTTGAAACTATTTATTTTAATAACTATTTATTTTTGAATATCGCTTGACGTTCGGGAAACGAGTATCAGAATAACCGAAATGCGTGTTGGTTATTTTTATGAAATACGTGATTTAGTTATATTAGGGATATTTTCGGATTTTTGACTGTAGATTTAAACAAATATCGAAATCAAATTAACTTCGCGCTGTAATCAAGCTTCGTTCGTTCACGCGTTGAGTCGCGCGATCTCAATGGTTTTCGGTTTTCAGAAATAACTAGTTTCTCTCTATAGATAGTTTTCGCAATATCCAATAACGCAATGAAGCTATTGCACCAATAAATAGTTATCAAAACTATTTACGTTATTTAACGCCCACCTCTAGTCTATAATAGATAATAGGTACGAGAGAGGGACTGGTATTTATACATACATTTAACATTATGTTACTTACAAGTGTACCTGGTCGTCCGAGCTTCGCTCTATAATTAAATAGCTGCCTCAACATTAAAATATCATCGGGTGAGCAAGCTATGCTACTCGCTAACAGATGGCGCTGTAGGTTTCTGTTCTGTCTAAACTTTAGGTGTAAAGTGTTTAGTTTTGCTGTTACTACTGACGTGCTGTTAAGTATACCAGTTCAATAGGAAATATGCATGATTTATTTTTATATTTATAAATATTTTCCTCATTCATGTAATAAACAGTTTAGTAAAACAATTTATCGAATAACTATGAAATTAATAAAGATATGAGCTACTGAAGATTTGTTTCTGTCTCTTTCAAGCAAAACTAAATTTAACACGGAGTTTATATAGGGTGACTTTTAATTAGTTCTTGATAGCAAAAGATATGCATGTACTCATGATACTGAACAACTTTTCCCAAGGAACATAGGTCGAAAAACCAAATTAGACATCCCATACAAAATGCGCTATCAGCTGATGCAGTTTCTATGGGAGGTCAAAACTTGATTTTCGTATTTCGACCTATGTTCCTTGGGGAAAGTTGTTCAGTATCATGAGTACATTCAGGCCTTTTTCTATCAAAAACTAATTAAAAGTCAGCCTGTGGCATGTGACGTCACTGTCCATGTCGGATCTCACCGTCTAATCGGCGCGTAATTAATAGTTTTAAATCATAGATTTATATACTCAAGATAGGGTCTTGGGAACAAGCGGTTCAAAATTCCCATCCATGAAAAAATAGCGCCATCTGTGAAAAATCGCGTGAACTACGTTATGTAGTACTTCGGTCGGTGCTAAATACACGTAACGGAAATAATATGGCGGGAAAAAACAAAACAAACTTTTTACTGTTTTTAGGTGATTTAGGCCTGGTTTTTCAGTTTTATTAATTGGATTATAGTTAAAAACAATAATAAGAAATAACAATAATAATAAGAGTATATTGTTTCTTAAATAAGAACATTCCATTTTGTTGTTAAGTTTATTTGCGTCCAATGTTGACAATATGACTGACAACGACTGACATTTGTTGGTACTAAACGTCAGATTTCGGGCCAACGAATTGGGGACATTGTAACGTGCCGATGGGCTAGTACTTATATATAAGTAAATGTTTTAAATGCTTATATCGGCCGTAATTGACAAGCCCGTTGGTGTGGTTGGTATTGAACCTGCCTTACACGCTGTGGGCCGCGGGTTCGATCCCCGCCCAGGGCAAACATTTGTATGATGGACACACGTGTGTTCTGTTTCTGGGTGTTATTTATCTATTTATATGTATGCATATAAGTCTCTGATACCCTTAGAGAGATAGAGGCTTTGCCTAGTTTGGGATAGGATGACCTTGTGTGAAATGTCTCCGAATATTTCCTCCCGACGCATAATGTCACGTTCGCAAAATGTCACTTTCTCAAATTGTCACGATCGCAAAATGTCACGTTCGCAAATTGTCACGTTCGCAAAATGTCACGTTTTTTGGGACTGAGAATTTATTAAAATTATTTTGCTATAGATTTGGGACTTAAATTTTTTTTGAGTTTTTTTACTATAGATTTAGGACTTGGAAAAATTTTCATGATATATTGAATAAACAAACAAACATTAAAAAAAAAATTGTATGAAGTTGGGACTTAGACTTTGTGGACTTAGAAAAAAAATCATTACTCTTTTGCAGAATGTCACGTTCGCACAATGTCACGATTAAGTGTGAAATAATGCGAACGTGACATTTTGCGAACGTGACATTCTGCGAACGTGATATTTTGCTATGGTAAACCCTAGTGTGACATTTTGCGAACGTGACATTCTGCGAACGTGACAGTGCTATGGTAAACCCTAGTGTGACATTTTGCGAACGTGACATTCTGCGAACGTGACAGTTTGCTATGGTAAACCCTAGTGTGACATTTTGCGAACGTGACATTCTGCGAACGTGATATTTTGCTATGGTAAACCCTAGTGTGACATTTTGCGAACGTGACATTATGCGCCGGGAGGATTTATTTTATTTATAAAATTCTCGATTTACATATTAATTTCATTTTTTTTTTTCATCTCTACTACGGTGTTTTCATATTATGTTAATAAATGCGACTAAAATAATGTATGCATATTCCCTATTCTTACTTGTGCAGGTGAAGAAGGGTCAAGAGGTGACCGACTACCGCTTCTTCATCCGCTCCATCATCAGACACCAGGACCTCATCACCAAGGAGGCCAGTTTCGAGTATCTTCAGAACGAGGGAGAGAGGTATGTATAGCGCGTTCAGGACAAGTCTGTCTATGACGGTTATTTTCTGCTTGTGGGTGACAGGCGGAGAGCCAATGAACGACTCGCTCGCCTCCCCCCCTCCTGCTGCGCTCACCCCCGCGACACATTTTTTGACTTCTGCACTTTAACGGTCGCAGCCAGAGTTATTTTAGTATGTTACGTAATTTTAGTATGTTACTCTGACCATGAAACTGAACAACTTTCCCCAAGGAACATAGGTCGAAATATGAAATTCAATTTTTGACCTCCCATAGAAACTGCATCAGCTGTTAGCGCATTTTGTATGGGAGGTCAAATTTGGTTTTTCGTATTTCGACCTATGTACCTTGGGAAAAGTTGTTCAGTATCATGGTCTGAGTAACATACTAAAATTATGTTCACTATTTCATTAGGTCCCTATATTTCAACCCATGTTTCTTAGGAAAAGTTGTTTAGTTTCGTTAGCTGAACGTGCACTTAAAGTTAACACATAGGTACTAGAAATATTTTTTTTGTATGGGTGGGCAAATTATTTTTTATTATTCAACCTATGTATCTTAGTTAAAGTTGTTCAGTTTCGTTAACTGAACTTGCTCTTAAAATTAATGCATATCCAACACTGTGTATAATCCATATTTTTTTACGCTTATAAACACTTTGCAGACATGACACTAAAACCAGAGTATGTTTGACTGAAAGAATAACATTGTTTTACAAACTTGTTTTTTCTGACAGCTTTAGCCGATCGCTTTTGACATAGCTACAAAATGTGTTGTAAACGAAAAAAAAAATGAATCTTAGTTTGTTAATAATTGAGGATTTATCATATATACATACATAATATCACGCCATGTTCCCGTCGGGATAGGCAGAGACCACAGTTCTCCACCTGCTCAAAAGTTGTTCAGTTTCATGGTCAGATTCACACCCTCCAGTATTATTATTATTAGATATAGGACAGGCAGCAATTTTGCTGATGAGTCCTTCAGTGTTGGTTTTTTTTTTATTATTATAATTTAGTTCATTATTATATTCATTATTATTTCATTATTATTATTGTTCATAAAGCACAGTTCACACACAGTCTAAGTGATTAAGGACTTGGAGATATTTTTAAACCAATTGTCCAGTCTGTTTTTAAATGAGTTCACTGATGGAGCCGAAACAACATCGTCGGAAAGTTTGTTCCTTAAACTAGCTACACGATTTGTGAGGAAGTGGTGGGCGACGTTCGTGTTTGCATGGGTGCGGTCGATTTGCAGGTTGTGCCCCCGCTGTGTTCTTGATTTCATTGAGTACATGTCTGAGATGGGCAGATTATACTTGGAAGTGAGAATTTTATATGTCTCGATCAGATCTCCTCTTAGCCTTCTATGCTTTAGAGTGGGAAGGTTGAGAATTTCCAGTCTTTGCTCATATGTTATCACACCTTTCCATTATTCGTATTTATTTATTTATGTACCTTGTTTCAGAGTGTTGCTAGAAGCGATGGACGAATTAGAAGTGGCCTTCTCCCACCCGCTCGCTAAAAGAACGGACTGCAATCACATCTTCCTAAACTTCGGTCCCTGCGTCATCATGGACCCGGTTAAGGTACGTGTGATCGTGCCTTCCGATGAACAGAGGTCTGCTAGAATCGAGCGCCGATTTCATGACTTGCAATAAATACTAGAAAGGGCAAGAAACCACTGCAATACAATTAGCGAAAAACGTGTTTCTTGTGTTTCGCTTATTGTATTAATTTAGTAATTTAGTTAGTCATCGCTTTCCGCCGCTGGTAGCTAAGCCCCGTAACCAATCGTGTAGCTTAAAATTATAAAAGTCAAATGCACAATAACAAACTGAAGACAAACCTTCCAAACAAGCGGTTGTTTCCTTTGTGTGTTAGTTAAAAAATGAAAAAATATATTTTGTTTTAATTTTAACTCATTATGACTTTTATCCAAACGAAACCATTTATTTCTCAACTCATAAATCGCATAAATTGATCAATGGATTTTTTTTTGTATTGATTTGATTGATTGATATACCCTGCATTTGCTTTAATGACTTACTGCCTCCTTTACGTGGAAGAACAAGTTTTATTTGGTGGCAGTATATTTTTTTTTTGTTGTAGATCGAAGAGTCAGTGTTGGGTATGGTGATGAGATATGGTCCGCGGCTGTGGAAGCTGCGAGTACTTCAAGCTGAGATCAGATTCACGCTGAGAATTGGTAAGTCATCATCGTAACGAATGCACTTACACAAATAAACAAAAAAATATTTATTTCCTCCATTTACTTATATATAAGTACTAGCCCAACGGCACGTTACAATGTCGCCAATTCGTTGGTCCGAAATCTGACGTTTAGGACCACCAAATGTCAGTCATTGTCAGTCATATTGTCAACATTGTCGGATGCAAAATCGCGCAGACTTTAAACAAAAATGCCAGCCTGCTGCATAAAAGAATAATAAATTATTAATAATAATAATCCAATGAATGAAACTGAAAAACCAGGCCTAAATCACATATACACAGAAAAAAGATTGTTTTGTTTTTCCCGCCATATTATTTCCGTTCCGTGTTTTAGCGCCGACCGAAGTACTACACAACGTAGTTTACGCGATTTTTCACAGATGGCGCTATTTTTTCTTGTATGGGGAAATTTTGAAGCGCTTGTTCCCAAGACCCTATCTTGACTATATAAATCTATGATTTCCTCACACAAACAAATTAAGACACTAAAATGGTATCAATAACAGAAATTTAAAGAAAAATATGGTTGTCACAGCACGTGTCATGTTCTTTTTTTTTGTATACCTTTTTTAGGGTTGCGTACCTCAAAATAAAAAAACTGAACCCTTATAGGATCACTTTGTTGTCCGTCTGTCTGTCTGTCTGTCAAGACCCTTTTTCTCAAGAACGAGAAGAGGTATCAGGTTGAAATTGATAACGAATAATAAGGTCCATAAACCACACAAGATCTGAATTTTTTTTTTTTTACAACGACGCAATCAAAAGATATGGCTTTTTATGTCCTCATCTCCATACATTTATGCAAAAAAGCAAAACCTACAGGGTACTTCCCGTTGACCTAAAATTATGAAATTTGGCAAGAAGCTAGGTCTCACAGTGTAAAAGTCTAAAATCATTAAATATTTAAATTTTTCTCACAACTAATAGTAACCAATTAAGGTGAGCTCCCGTTTCAAGAACTTTTCTATAAAAGAGGGGTCAAGTTGGATGGTCGCGGAGTTTTCAAAATCAAAGAGTAAAAGCTTTTAGAACATCATATGGTAGATAGGTACGGAACCCTTAGGGCGCGAGTCCGACTCGCACTTGGCCGGTTTTTTTTTGTTATTGTTCTTCTCTTACCCTATTTATGATTTTTGTGTTGTGTTGTGACGTCTCAGAAATAATAAGTATTTCTGATTTTGTTTGTGAAGGCTAGCCCCTAAAATTGGTTAACTTGTACGGTAACCAGGCCTTCAACTCCGGAAACGGGTATTTCTATATTATCTAGGGGAGAGAAAATTATACATATACAAAAACATACTTATGTATGACTAAAGACAGTGAGAAAGCTACCTATTTAAGTTATAATTAGCATGCAATAATCAAGATGATGGTAGAATTTAAAAGAAGTAAGAGAGTGTGTGGTAGTGAATGTATGTAAGTATGTCAGTGTTGGGTATGGTGATGCGATATGATCCGCGGCTGTGGAAGCTGCGAGTGCTCCAAGCTGAGATCAGATTCATAAAAAACAAAGGAAGAAAATGTTTATTCGGTCTTCTTCTTCTTTTCGTATCAATGGGAAATGATTTAAAAGTAACTTAGCCCAAAATGTGGCTACAGCAATAGCTCTTTGGTTGCCTTCAATAAGGTCCTCCTTGGTGCAAGAAACTGAGGAGGTAGGGCACGAAAGCAAGTGTGCCATGGATTGCAAAATGCCGCATTCACACTCGTCATTAAGTATCAGATATTCGGTATAACTGTTGCAATATGTTACAAAAAGAAAAACAATAACTTAAGGGGCTGATAAGACCTGAATTACCTCCCTTTCTAACAAAGGGCAGAATGCGCGTGCTAGAACGGAGCGGATTCGCGCTGTTTTACGTTTTTCGCTCATTTTTGCATTTTCCTCAAAATCTGTACCCATAATATTATTTATCAAATAGCTATATTATTATGCAATATGTTACAAAAAGAAAGAAAATAACTTAAATCTAACGATTATACCAAAACGGTTCCAACTCAGCTTAATGTATTTAAAGACTTGTACTATCGTGGCAGGTCCCGGCGCGCCAACTAAGAACGTGCGACTATGCTTGTCCAACGGCTCGGGGTATTCCCTCGACGTTTACACCTACGAAGAGGTGTCCGACCCGCGGACTGGCGTGGTAAGTATGGTTTTATAACCAAACTATAACAAATAAAGTTAATGAATATTTCAAAGGTTTTGAGCCTAACAAAAACAAGTTGACCCATATTAGTTAAGTTGATTAAGTTAGAGTTCACGGTGTGAACTTTCATTGGTTTTGCTCATGATAACAAGCAAGTCTCCCGAAGAATTTTTTTTTTCAGTTTAGTCAAATGGTCACGTGATCGAGTCATTTTATATGGCATAGCGAATTTTTTTAAGCTTATTTCAAGGTTTAAAATCTACGCATGACATAATGTGTCATTGTGTGTCATTTTCATGATTACTTTCGCGATAGGTTTTTGGGCGAAACTTTTAGAAATAAATTAATGCTTCTGTTAGCCTAATGCATCCGTTAGCCTAATGCTTCTGTTAGCCTAATGCATCCGTTAGCCTAATGCATCTGTTAGCCTAATGCATCCGTAGCTTAATGTTTCTATTAGCCTAATTTCTGACACAGATATTTTTTACTTAAAAGAAGAAGAAGATCCCTACCATTTGTACCTATATAATTTGTGGCTGAATAAAGATTTTTGGTTTTACCCTTTTGATCTCTTACAGATAATGTTCCACTCGTACGGACACAGACAAGGCCCGATGCACGGCCTGCCAATCTCCACGCCCTACGTCACTAAAGACTACTTACAGCAGAAGCGATTCTTGGTGAGTTACAATGAATTTTATACAAGAAACCTGCCAGTTTTGACAGTTTACCAAGAGCAACCTTCCAGTTTTGACAGTTTACAAAGAGCAACCTTCCAGTTTTGACAGTTTACTTATGGTAACCTTGACCTCAAAATCTTAGCTTGACCTTAGTTTGACCTTGTTCTAAATAAGATTAGGTTTAACTAGTGAACCTTATACTAAAATTTTGTTATATTTTAACCTGATTTACCCTTTTAACTCAAGCTTTATCATAAAAATTGAACCGTATTCATCTCTGTAACACAATAATGGTTCTTGACTTTGAACCACCTGACCTTGAAATTTGAACCGCGTGACCTTGAAACTGTTATCGTTTGACCTTGACGCTTAAATTAAAATTAAATTAAATTAAAATCATTTTATTTCGAGATTCTTGGTCTCATATTATAAAAATAAAGTCACAAATAAATTAATAATATACAATATACAATAAAATTCTCAAAATATAAAATTAACTATAAGTTAATTAGTTCTTTTAAAAATTTCAAATTCAATTCATTTCATTTACATACATAATTCGTCCAAGTAGTCTAAAATATAAATTTACTGAAGACAGCTACAATTAGAGCATTACTACATTTCGACAGTCGATTGTAAAAGGAAATCTTAAGCCTCTTTAAAACAGATGGGAAATCGTCAACTTTATGTTCTTCGTACATGCCAGTCGCACTACACCGCCACTGTAGTCCAAGCATAGCACGAAAGGCGTTATTATATTGTACTCGTATAGTGTGAAATGTACTCTGCTTATACCTAGACCACAGGTGAGCGGTATAGAGCGACTGACAGTACGCCTTAAAGAGTGTTATTTTAACTTGATTAGACGTCATAGCAAATCTTCTTGCCAACATATTGCTTTTCATAGCTAAAGATCTCCTCTGTCTTTCAACATCTTCATCATCGTTTAGAATTTCAGTTAAACAGTGACCTAAGTACTTAAACTTGGCTACGACACACAGCGGTGATCCAGCTAACTTTATGGGTGGTATGCTACCAGGTGGACTGGTTCCATGGCGGAAGACCATAACTTCAGATTTTTTCACGTTATATATTAGCCCGTGTCTGGTAGCATAGCACTCACAAATACTTATTAGATGCCGTAGTCCGCTGACCGAGGGACTCAGCAGCACCATATCATCCGCATAACTTAAATTATTCAGGCATTCGCCAGCAACGTAGCAGCCGACTCTGGTGCTGCTGAGCTCCTCAATCAAGCCATTAATGTACAAATTGAACAGCCCACAGGAGGTCAGTCCCCCCTGCCTGACTCCACAACTTAACTTATACTGCTCAGAAAAGCTATCAGCCCACTTTACTTGATTTATCTGATTATTGTACCAGAATTCTAAAACATTTGCTACATTTTTATCAACATTTGTGTTCCGTAGCTTGTTCCATAGTATATTGTAATTTATTGAATCGAATGCTTTACTTATATCTAAGAAACAAGCATACACATTAGTTTTACAGTTTGTGTAAGATTTAATAGTATTTTTAAGTGCATAAATAGCCAGATCAGTCGATAAACCGGCTCTGAAACCAAATTGTGCATTACTTAGTATAATGTTCTTATTAAGCTCCGGGTTGATGACCCTTTCAAAAATTTTTGAAAGTACAGTTGCTAGGGAGATCGGTCGATAATTATCGAGGCTCGATACATTTCCCGTTTTATTTTTAACTATGGGAATTACTATAGTCTTCATAAAATCCTGGGGTAGATAGGCATATTTCAAACATGCTTCATAGAAAATAGCCAGCTTTGCAAATAAATTAGGCCCTCCATACAAAACATGCTCCACGCTGAGCCCGTCGTGACCCGGCGACTTACCCCTTTTCATCTTACGGACACAGTCAAATAATGACTGAGCGCTTATTGTTATCCGGCTACAATCACCCGACTGCGGCTTAGTGCCACTAGGCCCCGCCTCCCGGTCTCGACGGGCGCAGCGCGAGCAACCACAATGAGGAGATACTACGTGCCCTGACTTCAGTACATTGAATTGATCTGCAAACATGTTTGCTATAATATCACTATCTTGAGTACCATTTACCGATACAGGTGTACTACGTTTAAAATTTAATTTATTTGTTTCCTTCCAAAAAGAACTAAAGTCTTTGTTATATCTGTGTGAGGCTAAGATATCCATTTTTATCTTGTCTTTATTTTTTTGGCACCACTTAATTTTATTTTTAAATGCCTTTTTAGCGCTACACATTTCTTCGTATATTGGGCCCTGTCTAGGGCAGCGATCGAGCTGCCATACTTGGAACGCTAATCTAGATTTTTGATGTAATTCCTTGATGTGGTAATTCCAACCTACAATTCTAGTTTTAGCCAGAGACTTAGCTTTGCCTTTATACGAAGCAATCGCTGCCATAGTCATTGCCCGTACAATATTATTGTAATATCCATCCAAAGCTGAATTACACAACTGACCTGTTGAAGGATACAACTCAGGCCAGGTACATGACTCTAAATTTTGTTCACAAAGTTCACTATAATATTTTACTTCATTACTATTTCTATGACCCCATATTATTTTATTACAACAGTTAGGAGTATTATTTTGACATGAAAATTTAGGTTTTATAGTAAGTAAATCGCAATAAATTACTAACGGAAAGTGATCAGAAGTATATGAGTCATACAGCACGCACGCACCCGACAGCAGCTCATAAGCGGCAGCGGTCATTACGCAATGGTCAAGCCAACTTTTTGTTCCGTGCATGTCGCTTAGATATGTGTATGTGCTGGATGACTCACCTAGTGATAGAATATCGGCACATACCCAGTCCTGTTCGCAACAATAATTTTCCAGCTCCAGTCCAAATAAGCTATTCAAATCCGCATTGTAATCGCCTAAGGCTAATACACACTCCACGTCGCAATCCTCAATTATCGCACTGATTTTACTTAGGCACTCCGTAAATAACGGTAAGTTATCCGCGCACTCAGTAGGCATATATACGGACATAACTAACAGGCTACACTCAGCAAGGCGCATACACACTGCCGCCACGCGCGTCGAGTTAGTGACAATGGGGGAGACACACGGGAATTTCGTTTTTCTCCACAATACCGCCACGCCGCCGTACGGACGACCTTTTAATACTCCTGCTGAGGTATCAACCGCTGAGAAGCCGAAGTAGTCAAAATCAGGATCTATTTGACCCAAAAAGTCAATATCAGATGGCAGCAACCAATGCTCCTGCAATGCAATGACGTCATACTTCTTGCATAATTCGCGTACATGTAGGCAGGAGCTTTTAATACCTCTGCAGTTAAAACTAACAAACCCGGCCACCTTCGTTCCCTGAGAAGACATTTTCTCGTGGTGCTATAGGTTGACGTTTAAACCTGTAGTATCTATACTCAATGCCAATTGGCCAAAACAGTTCACTCAGAAATACGCTTTCTTTTCCCTTCAAAATCGTAATTTTGAATGAAGCAAAAGATGTTTTCTTGTAAGGCGTCAGTAGTTCTACCTCCTCCGCCAATTCACCTGCTTCTCGTATAAATTCACAGACGTCTTCCCTTGTAGTACTCTTATCGAACCTTGACACATACAAGTGAACTAATCTAGGAGCTACTTTGATTTTACTCGTTGTCAACGGAGCTTTGCCTTGTCGATTCAGATTTTCGTTCTTTGTTCTAAAATTTTTTCGTCTATTCTTTCTACTTACAACTGTAATAAAGCTGTCTTCAGTAATGTCACTAACCTTTATTTTGTTATCAGCAGTCTTGGGGCTGCTTGTTTTACGAGCGGACCTAACCGCCCGTGTGTCAGATGTAGTTGCACCGCTAGCCGAACGCGCAGCGGGCCGCCGCCGCCGTTTATTATTTTGAGTTGAGGGTAAATTCAACTTTGTCGTTCTGTTCGATTGTTTCGTCAAATTACTTACAGGAACACTTGCTGGTGATGTAGGTATTATAGGTCTCCACACGGATTGAGGTATAATGGTATCATTTAAGGACTGAGAACTATCCCGGTCGGTTTCTTGCTTATTAATTTCAACCGTCGATTGTTCACGGTGTATGCTACCTACCAACTGCCGCACAGACAGAACTTCTTTTTGGACCTCCTCTAAGGCTGATACTTGGAGATAGCTGCTTTTGATGATATTGATGTCTTTCTTCATCAACAACAAATCCTTCAGAAGAGAAGTAACATCAACGTGGTCGAATGTTATTGGGGGCAACCTATTTAAATCCTTCGCTACAAAAGCCGGCAAGTCGTCAGGTTGCTCTTTAACGATCTTTATAATGTCGAGAATATTCTTTTTCTTCTTTCCCTCGCCTCTACGAATCAAACGTTGCTGAGTCAGTTCAAATAAAATCGACTTCGCGTTATCCACTTCAGAGTCTGTGAAATGCGATTCACATATTTGTAGTAAGCTGATCTCGTCCATAACATCACTTTTACATTGCACAAAAGACAGTAATTCATTTATTACTGATTTACAATTATCGCACTGGAAAGACGGTGACGTCATGTTTTACGCGAACTAGCATATGAGCACGGGACGGAACAAAACGAAACGCAAGCGCACTTGATCGCGGCTGGCGCGCAACTGATGCATTTGATTAAACCGCCTGTCTTCGCAATTAAAACGTATGACCTTAAATATCTATCGGTCTGATTTTGATAATTACTGCACTTGAAACTGAAATGGTTTGACCTTGAAACTGGAACAAGTATGGCAGAAGAAGCATAAAAGTAGAATTAATGCAGTGGAAATAAGAGCGCTAAGGTGACAGGATTAGAAATAGTGTGATAAGAGAACGGTGTGGCGTAAAAGAAGACGTAGTGACCAAAATCGAGAAAGGGATGCTGAGATGGTTTGGTCATGTACAAGATTAAATGATGATGATGTAGAGAGGATGAATGAACGAAGATTGACGAAAGAGATCTACCAGGCGAAAGTGAATGGAAACGTTGAAAGGGGAAGGCCTAGGCGAACGTACCAGGACCAAATTCAGGACGTTCTGAATAAAGACCAGGTTAAAAGTACCCTAAACCGACGAGCATGTATGAAAAGATTGATGAAAGTTCAGGAAGCAAGGGAAGTATGTCAAGATCGTAGCAGGTGGAGGACTGTGGTCTTTGCCTACCCCGACGGGAAAGAGCCGTGATGTTATGTATGTATGAAACCTGAACAATTTGACCTTGAAGCTGAAACCTTTTGACCTTGTAAATGTAACCTTGACCTTGTAACTCAAACGGACGTTTCTCTTGCAGGCGACCTCCCAAGGCACTACATACGTGTACGATATCCCGGACATGTTCCGCCAGATCGTGGAGCGACGCTGGAGGGAGTGCATCGAGGAGGGGAGTGTCGACGGTAGTTATAATTCTTACTAGAAATCTTAATTAGAAAACGCGTGGGAAAGAGAAAGGTACAGGTCGGAAAGAGAAGGCATCAGGAATAACTGAGAACGCATTGTTAGGGTTCCGATACCAAAATGGTAAAAATAGGAACCCTTGCGACTTTGTCTGTCTGTCCGTCTGTCTGTCTGTCACACCTCTATATATCAGCAACCACTCATGCTATCGGCTTGAAATTTGTAATAGTTTTCGAATATAGTAGCAAACACAAAATGATCTTTCTTAATTGCACAGTTTTTTTGAAATATGCAAATAACCTTTACAAACAAATTTAGTTTTGCGGTCCTAAAAATGGACTTTATTTACAAAAAGTATGTCGGAACCCTCGGCGCGCGAGTCCGACTCGCACTTGACCGTTTTTTTCTTTTAAATATTTGTTATTCGTCAACCCATATTTGGTGACATTTCTGCCAGTGTCGTGTTCGAGAACATTCTTCAGTTTTTATGAGTTACAAATATGGCGAACTGCCAGTATCAATTGGGGGAATCGTTCAGTGCTCCCCCCGTAAAGCGATAGTGGACTTTACGAAGGAAAATGTCCGTAACTTTTTAAGACAACACAAACGGGTTCCAAACACGAGATTGCTTGAAATCTACATCAGGACTCATGAATGACTGTTTTAGTAAACTAGACATCATCTACCCTCATTTAATAGTAGTTTAAGATACAAGTGCCGTAAGTAGGGTTATTAAAAACGAGTTCGTCTCGGGTTTACTATCGTCACGAGTTTGTCATAACCTTTACGGTCGTGTATCTTACGACGTTTTTCAATACATTTGTGAGAAAACAGGTATAAGTAATACACTTGGTAAAGGAACCAACCATGGGTACTGTCAGCCTCTTGTCGATTTATGTTCTCCTGGTACTCTCCGTTTTATTTTAAATATAGGTAGGCAGTCGTCACCCAAGTAAAAAGTCACCACTATAGTATTTTTACAAAATAATTTTATGATCAGAGTGTAAAAACTCCTTGGTAGTATACTTTTTTTACTTAGTGCGGTAAGTAACTACTTACGAGCAATGTTTACGTCCTTGTAAGTACGTTTTTCGAGCAAATGTATTGAAAAAATTATTATCTCGCTCAGGTTGGAATGTAAAATAAACATGTATGAGAAGTGCGAAAGTTTGAAATAAACGTTGGTTGAGTGTTTGCAGGCCCTCTCCCGGACGTGGTGATGTCTTGTGTGGAGCTGGTGCTGGATGCCGACGGGGAGCGGCGGCTGATGGAAGTGACCCGCCTGCCCGGGGAGAACACGGTACGTCCACTCGCCCACTGCTGGACATAGGCTTCTGCCAAAAACTGGTTCTAATTGAATTGAATTCAATTCAATTCAATTATTTGCTTAAAACATAGTTTAAAAGATCTGAAAATAATATTTACCGTCCTAAAATGTTCTACCACTAATTGGCATGCAAATTTCCAATAACTTAAAACTAAAAAAATATTATTTCCTATTTAATTAAAAAAAAATGATAATAAAATTAAAAAACTCATTACTAGCAATAATAAAAAATAAAAAACAACAAAACAATAATCAGAAATTAAGAAGTTAAAATTACGCTTCTAAAAATTAAAAATTTGACTAGTTTGTGTTAAGAAGCTACCCTCCCATTCACTAGCGCCTCCATCAGATAAAAAATATTACTCGCTAAATACGTCCACACGTCCACTGCTGGACATACGCCTCCGCCGAAATAAGTTAAAATTGTTAAGAATTTAACTTCAATCAAAGTAATGATTCATCATCATTAAACGTCCACTACAGGACTGGGAGCTCTCTTCAGAATTTTAGCTTTTGCTGGAAAAATTTAGAGGGGAAGTACCATAGTCACCACGCTTGTTAGCGTTACGGCTGGCACCATGGACCCCGGTTGTAGGTGACCGCAGTAAGTAAGATGTAAGATACAAAGGAGGATGCTGCTGCACATCCTCCAGTTTATAACCCTTAGTCGCCTCTTACGACACCCACGGGCATGTATGGGTTGGTACTATTCTTTGCCGGCACCACACGGGACTAAGCGATGTAGGGTTTCCTATATGAGACCTAGCTAGATCGCTTTTATGCCCCCGGAAACCTCCGTATGTAAATTTTATCCAAATTGTTAGAGCTGTTTTTGAGAAACCGATTACAAATATGTATATCATACACTATTAAACGAGCAATAATTTGTAATCGGTTTCTCGAAAACGGCTCTAACGATTTCGATGAAATCTACTATACTAGGGTTTTCGGGGACGATAAATCGATCTAGCTAGGTCCCATGTTTGGGAAAATTAGTTTAACCCGTGTTTTAGCATTTTATTTAAATATCGCGTTTTAGTCTGAAACCTACAGCGCCATCTGTTGACGGTAGCACAGCTTGCTCACCCGATAATATTTTCAGGTTGAGGCGGCTATTATAGAGCGAAGCTCGGTCGCCCAGGTACTTCCCTTATTATAAAAAAATGCTCTTAGTACAAGTTGTATATCTGTAAAGTTGCCCCAAAATATTAAACCGTACCGAAGAATTGAGGCAACATTATAACGACTTGTGTATTTTCTGTTCCACAGGTGGGCATGGTAGCGTGGCTAATGACCCTATACACTCCGGAATGTCCGAGAGGTCGAGATATAGTGCTCATAGCCAACGACCTGACCCATTACATGGGCTCGTTCGGACCTCAAGAAGACTGGGTCTACTTCCGAGCATCTCAGTACGCCAGGGAGATGAAAATACCCAGGGTGAGTAGAAAGTTCTGATCGTGGTAGGGCTTTAGTGCAAAGGCCTAGTCCTAGGGCAAGCTCGTTCCATTGTCGAGCTCATCTCTGTCCTCAACACTAGATCGAGGTCAAGAGTAAGCCCATTGACAGTAAAAAAAAAGGACGGCTTGGACTCCGGGAGTGCCGGCAGAAGTGAAAACTTGCATTTTTGAATATTATGCTTTTTGTAAGGGTCAATCGCGCCATTGCTCGCGTACTTCTTTGATGTCACTGAATAAAAACCCGTATTGTAATAACAATACGATTGACAGTTGACGTTTTTTCGATCAGGCTACGGATCTGACGCGACATCTGACGCGAATTTAACATTTTTTACCCATCTAAGCAAAGTAATTAATAGCATCAGAGAAAACACACTTGGAACAGACATAACCCTTGATCAAATACCCAACAGACTGGACAAACTGACTGAGTTCTGGCAACAGTTAGGGTGGCTAACTTGATGGCCACATAGGCCCACGCACAATGGTCCTTATAGGATTAAGTGCGGAAACCACACACTTAACTTAGAACTTAGAACCCATCTAAAAAGTGCCAAGCGCCGCTAAAGAAGTTTTCACTTCAAAAAAGTCCATGTGGGGAGATACCACTCCCTTGTCTTTTTCTGCACTGCTGTGGTTCAGTTTAGAAATTACCGGCACTCCAAACATACCATCTTAGCGCGCTGTCTTATTAGTGACAAATTATTTCACCAATAAGACAGTGGGTGCTACGGGCGGTGGTGACCACTTACCGCCAGGTGGCCCACCTGCTCGTTCGCCGTGCCTTCCGAAACACTGAATCATCTAACTTTTCGGACAATCAGGTGATTCATTCTGCAATATCCTAAACAAACTGGTCGCACAAAGGGATGGTACGTGCGGGATAGCTAAGTGAGTTTTGTCGAGAAGTTGGTAACTATCTTTATGTAAATTCGCATAGGAAACGTACGTCTAAGGTACCTCGAAACTTGGCTCATAGACAGGGATAAGGTCAATAAGTAAAAATAAAAAATTCGAATTTTTTTCGGTGGCAAATAATAAAGTTAAAAATTAATTTTGTTTTTGTAAAATATCGATTATCCGTATGGCAGAATGAAACGTAGCCATGGCCAGTCTTAAAAAAAAACAAAACTGACAGCTGTTCTAAGTAGTCTGTGGTCGGTTTATACAGCTGTTAGTTTTTTTTTATGATAGGCAATGACTTATCATCACATTCTGCCATACGACCTATCGATATTTGACGAAAACGATATTTTTTAAAACTTCGTCATTTATGGCCGAAAAAAATTGGTAGTTTTTATTTATCTTTAATGATCCTATTCCTGTTTATGAGCCAAGTTTCAAGGTGCCTTACATATAAGTTTCCTTTGCGAATTGTTTTCTGCCATTCCTTGCAGTCTCGAACTGTACTATGTGAGGGACAGGATTTCAGTTACTGAAAGGGCATGATCAGTCAACCTAACTGAACAACTTTCAGTGAACAAAATTTTCAGGAAATGAAAAAAATTGGCCTCAGGTTCACAATTTTATACAAGTTTTAACAAAAAGGGTATATCAACCCTGAAGGATGTGATTCTGCCCATGAAACTGAACAACTTTCCCCAAGGAACATAGGTCGAAATAAGAAAAAAAAATTTGACCTCCCATAGAAACTGAATCAGCTGATCGCGCATTTTGTACGAGGTAAAATTTTTTTTTTTCGTATTTCGACCTATATTCCTTAGGAAAATTTGTTCAGTTTCATGAGCAGAATCACATCCTTCAGGGTTGATAAACCCTTTCTGTTACACCTTGTATAGAACTTTTATATTGGTTTTTAATAATTTCCTGAAAATTTTATTCGCAGAAAGTTGCTCAGTTAAGTTGACTGATCATTCCCTTTCAGTTTCGGAAAACTGTCTTATACATCCTTTATACAACGTTCTTTTTTATCACCCCGGATATTTTAAGAGGCGGTTCTGCCCATGAAACTGAACAACTTTACCCAAAGAACATAGGTCGAAATACGCAAAAAAAAATTCGACCATACTAACGTCATCTGATGCAGTTTATATAGGAAGTCGATTTTTTCATCGTATTTCGACCTATGTTCCTCGGTTGTTCAGTTTCATGGGCAGAACCATATCTTAAAGTATCCGGGGTGAAAATAAGATAGGGGTTTAATTAAGGAGCATATTCAATGTTACCACACCACACCCTTTATAGTTAAGGAGTAGATAAAAATTAAAACTTAAATTAAAGCCTCTTTTTAAATTCAAATTCGTAGTAGTAATATGGACGAATAATAAATAATAAGACTGACAATCCCCATACTAGAAAACGTAACCAGGAAAGGCATAAAACTCATGGAAACTAGATGGCGCTTTCAAATAATCTGGAAATTAATTATGCTCTACCGAGTATTCTGCCAAAAAATCATTCAAAATTTCAACATAGTTTCAATGTAAAGAAACGCTTACATTGAAATTCGGATTATTTTTTTAGCAGAAGACTCGATAAATCATAATAACTTCTACTATTTATTAGCGCCATCTAGTTTTATACTTTTCTGGGTTACGATTTCTAGAAGGGGATGGTCAGTCCTTCTTATTGTTCGTCCATTGTAGCAATTGCAAGTTTCCTCCAACAGATCTACATAAGTGTGAACTCGGGCGCACGTATCGGCGTCGCAGAAGAAGTGAAATCCGACTTCAATGTGGCCTGGATCGACCCGGAGCGACCTGAGAGAGGTTTCAAGTACTTGTACTTGACACCTGAGACATACTCCAAACTGGGGCCACTGGGCTCCGTCAAGACACAGCTGATCGAAGACGAGGGAGAGAGTCGGTACAAGATCACTGACATTATTGGTAAGTTTTTAAGCATTGATGTAGATAAAAATATTTATGAAAATTTGCTTAATTTTTATAAGAAACCTTAAAGAACTATGTAAAAAACAAAAAAAAAACACAAAAAACTATGTAAGTAACTAAAAAGCTACACAAAAAACTAAACAAGAAACCAAAAAACTACACTATAAAAAAAAGAAACTGACAAACTATTAAAGAAAAAAAAGCAACATAAGAACCCATAAAAACTGGTCTTAAACAAAAACTACACAAACCTACAAATAAATAATAAGCCAGGAACTCGAATTCAGAACAAATTACAAACAACAAGTGGGCTTACGTGAAACCAAAAGGAAGTATATTCAAAATACGAATCAAATTGGTTCAAATTGAGAACGAGAACAGCGATTGGTTCGCGCGCGCGCTGCAATGTCGGCTAGTGGTAGACGCGGTGGAGACAATGACGCGGTGGAACGACTTCTGAAATACACGACTTTCGTTGGGTAATTTTTTGAGCGCAGTTACAATTCCTGTCTTATTATGTATTCGTAGACACAAACAAAAAAAAACTATCAAACAAAAAAGCTAAAACAAACAAGATAAAAGCAAAAGGATTTAAATGCCCAGAAAGAGGATTCAATGGGATTCCTTTCCTGCAGTCAACTATCGATCGATTACACAAAAAAATGTGTAAAATTTTTCATACAAAGTGTATAGGAAAAGCTTTTTGCCATTTCAGACTGTTCTGGTGCTCCAACCTGGGTTGGTCCCATAGAACTTTTTGATCAGTATTAGAAGCAGAATCTATTGGCATCAAAAAACCTTTTTTTTTGGAAAATGTCCATTTTCTTGCTATTTGTACTTTTTTTGAAAATCTTTGAATGGAGATCAAAATTTTAGAAAAAGTTGTGGTAAGTCTCGTAAGACCATTTTCGTGTAGTTGTAATGGTTAAGTACTTGTCGTCCCTGCGGTCTATCTCAAAAATCCACCCTGTGTATTCCTTAGCACGTGAGTCCGACTCGCACTTGCCTGTTTTTTTTGTTATTAATTACAATAATTTGCTTGCAACAAAATAGCAGTTCGTTTAATTCCAAAGATCCCGGACTTTCAGTAAATGATATATGCTTGGTAGTGTTACCATCTCAGTTCTAAGTGAACAATAGATGGCGTTGTTTATTATTCAAACACGGTATCTACTTGTTTTTTGGATTTGTATATGGTGGTTAGAGGTATAAGGCGCCGTGTTGTTTGAGCGTGTGTAATTAATTTTTGGGATCGTCAGTCGCGAATTGACGCTTAAGCCTGTGGCTTAAGCTAGCGACTGAAGGTCAATAAGGTGTTTTCAACCAGCTATGGCAGCTATTGTTACTGAAGGTGAACGTTCAACAAGGTAGCGCTGTGGTTAGTTAGTCAGTCAGGACATGTCTGACGACAGAGCAAAAACAAACAAAACACGTTTCTTGTATGGCGACTCCCCTTATTTTGTTTATTTTTATTATTAGGTGAAATATTTGCCTTAAAAACACATATTCTGTGAAATTTTCAACGAGCTACGTGTGTCGGTTCAAAATAATAATATGCAAATTTCAACCTAGTTAAAAACGACGTATTTTTGATATTATGCCCCACTGTGCGACACCGTCGCGTCCTGCCGGAAAGCATCACTTCTTATATGTTACCTATACTCGTAAGTGTTTACTTCAATTGTGCCAAGTTTCATCCCAGCAGGTGTTTGTGCAACGTACCCCATACAAGCTCGGCCTTGGATCTCCTACTAGAAAGATAACAGTGTGATAAAAGCTAAAAGGTATTAAGGCGGTTGCCGGGTGGCAGCACCTTACTTTTAGAAATAAATTTATTGCGTCGCAAATACAAAACTTTTCAGTAGTATTGTTCGTTTGGCGGCAATATAGGGTAGTTATATATGTTATAACCCATGACATCATAGCTTAGCTTATCATTTATAGCTTTGTATTGGTAAAGTGCTAAAAGTGGCCGTTTTTGGCTCTTTTTCAATACAAAGCTATTCATGATAAGCTAAGATGTGATGTGATGGATAATAAAATATAGAACTACCCCAAATTGCCGCCAATCAAACAATCCTTATTAAATGTTTTGTATTTATGACGCAATAAATTTATTTCTCAAAGTGGCAGCACTTCTGCTCTGCAACCACCTTAAGTTCCACAATGAAGGTTTCTTCTAATGGGTCTCCCAATTTTAAAGGGCTTGAATTTTTCAAAAAAAATATTCTCCAACGTCCACTGCAGAACAAGGAGCTCCCTCCAGAGCTCAAGCAAAAACGCGTGGTACCTTGGAGAGGAATTACCATAGTCGCCACGCTTGTAAGCGTTGCAGCTGGCGACCGCTGTTGTTGGTGACCGCAGTATGTAAGATGGTACGATACACAGAACGGTGCTGCTGCCCATCCTTTTTGGTTTATAAACATTAAGTCGCCTCTTACGACACCCACCGGTAGTGATGGGTTGGTAAATTCTTTGACGGCACCACACGGGGCTCAATAAACTACTTTAATGTAATCCGAAGGAAAATAAAATTTCATGATCACCCAAAATAAAAAATATTAAATAAAGGATCTTTTATAATGTAGCATCACCCCCTTATAAGGATCATGGTACTGTTTTTTTACACTCTGTATACTACTTCTCAACGTGCGCTTGGCATAGTTCGCGCGCTGGACATAAGATGGCGCTAGTAGTTTATTAGTACATGGTAACGTTGTGTTTTTGTCAAATATACATATAATTTGTTTATATATCCAGCCAACAATATTTTACAACTTTACTAGCTAATTTTTGAATGTGTATCACAGTTATGTACGAAGCACATATTGTAGCAAAGCAAAGCCCGTAGTCTGTAAAAAATGAATGAGAGAGGGACTGATACAAGTAGAGGTGGGTCTTTTTCGTTTTTCGGAATACCGAAACTAGCTATCGTTATAGTAGCCGATAGCGGCTTTTGAAACTATTTATTTTAATAACTATTAATTTTTGAATATCGCTTGACGTTCGGAAAACGAGTATCAGAATAACCGAAATGCGTGTTGGTTATTTTTATGAAATACGTGATTTAGTTTGATTAGGAATATTTTCGGATTTTTGACTGTAGATTTAAACAAATATCGAAATCAAATTAACTTCGCGCTGTAATCAAGCCAATGAGTATATAAAATCAAGCTTCATTCGTTCACGCGTAGAGTCGCGCGATCTCAATGGTTTTCGGTTTTCAGAAATAACTAGTTTCGCTCGATAGATAGTTTTCGCAATAGCCAATAACGTAATGAAGCTATTGCATCAATAAATAGTTATCAAAACTATTTACGTTATTTAACGCCCACCTCTAGATACAAGTAAAGATAATTCTGTGGGTTGATATCGTTGATATTCATACATTGTTATTTTATTTGCATTCAATAGTAGTTTAAGATACAAGTTCCGTAAGTAGGGTTATTACAACTGAGTTGACGTTTTGTAAGCCCGAGACGAAGTCGAGGGTTGCACGAGTTTGTCATACATAACCCTTACGGACGTGTATCTTACGACGTTTTTCAATACATTTGTGAGAAAACAGGTATAAGTAATACACTTGGTAAAGGAACCAACCATGGGTACTGTCAGCCTCATGTTGGTATATGTTCTCCTGGTACTCTCCATTTTATTTTAAAAATATAGGTAGGTAGGTCACCCAAGTAAAAAAAAGTCACCACTGTAGTATTTTTACAAAATAATTTTATGATCAGAGTGTAAAAACTCCTTGGTATTATACTTTTTATACTTACCGCACTAGTTTGGTAAGTAACTACTTACGAGCAATGCTTACTTAATATAGTCTCACACGCGAAAGGATATAAATAGTCTCAGAGCTATGCGTGAGAGCAGGACGGAGCGATACTTGTCTCTGTCGCTCCAATACCTTATGCATCGCTCAGTTCCTGTCGGCTTAGCACGCTGCAGTTGTCAGTTTGTCTAGGCCCATAGATTAAGAGCCCGTGTTGCCAATTTACTGACTTAAAGCTTAGTATCGTTTTTTTGACAGCTGAGCAGTGCAGCACATTTTGATAGACAAGGACGGCTACATGTATACGTGTATAAAGCTATCTCTGTCTAAAATATCAAAAACTTTTTTTGTGGGTTTTCTAAACATTTTCTTCCACTGACATTTCTTCGCGTTTTCAGCGGGCTTAGCACACTGCCCGAGAGAAAATATATCTCGGGGAAATATCACTTTATTTGAGGAATGATTAATCTATCGCCTTTAAACGCGAAGAAATGTCAGTGTGGAAGAAATTGTTTAGCAATCCCACAAATAATGTTATTGATATTTTAGAAATGGATAGCTTTAAACATGAATACATGTAGCCATCCTTGTCTTTCATAATGTGTTTCACTGCTCAGCTGTCTAAAAAACGTGACCATGCTTAAAGTCTGTAAATTGGCAACACTGGCTCTTTAATCTATGGGCCTAGATAAACTGACAACTGCGGCGTGCTAAGCCCGCTGTTCTCTCACGGCTGCCATTTTAACCAGGCTACCTTATTTCCACTGTAACAAACTTTATTCCTCCAATAGATAAAGAGGAAGAAAAATTTGAAGCGAGCTGGATTTGAACCTTTTTCTTCCTCTTTATCTATTGAAAAATTTTAACAATGACACCTGCTGTGTCTAAATGTCAAAAATAAATTGAATCAAACCAGAAAAACCGTTCATCGTTCGATTTGTGCCCACAAGGACTAATCGTCCCATGAAGTGCTATACGCCAAGGGTAGATGGCGCTAGTCGTCCTGTTAGCGACCAAGTGTATAAGGAGAGAAATTTGAACTGGCCGCTTGAAGACGCGATAGCTCAGTTGGTACGTCGGCACGGTACGCCGAAAGTCGCAGGTTCAAATCCGGCTCGCGTCAAATGTTTCTTCTCAGAGTAAAAAACTATAGAGTCCGCCATATACATATTCTGTATGAGCTAGTGAAGTGTAAAGCGTCGCACTGTCGCCCATGCTAGTCGGTCAAAAAACTCAGTTAAGTTTTACGAAAATCAAGATATCTTTAAGAATCTAATGTTTTAGTATAAACTTTGTTTGTGAAAGTGGAAATATATTGTTTTTTACTTGTGAATTGATCATTAATACTAAGAACGGAAGCGTAAATAATCCGTAATAGCCATTTTATGCGTGATTTTTAACGCCGTTTTTTTCCTGAATGGTAAGTGTTTTCACCAGAAAAACTGTGGTAGTAGCATTTATTAGTCCCATGTCACATATTTCTCAGAGAGAAAGAAAAAAATTTTACGTTTTTAGGATTTGAAAAAAATCCATACAAGTTAGTATGGAGGTCCCTCGCAAGAAAGTGCTACGCTTATGGCTCCCTCCTTAGCAGCAAGAGCTGCTACTAAAACCTCCTTGTGTTTCTTCCTCTTTATCAATTGAAAAATTTTAACAGTGACGCCTGCTGTGTCTAAACATTAAAAATAAATTTTATTCCTTCAGGCAAGGAAGACGGTCTGGGCGTGGAATGTCTGCGGGACGCCGGTCTGATCGCGGGCGAGACCGCTCAGGCTTATGAGGACATCGTCACCATATCCGTGGTCACCTGCAGGGCTATCGGGATCGGATCTTATGTCGTCAGGTAGGTTATGCCCAACCTAAACCTTATCTTATTCAAATTACAAAAGTGGTTGGGCTTTTGTGGAAAGGCCGTCTGGGGAAGTACCACCCCCTTGCTTTTTTCTGCCGTGAAGCAGCAGTGTTTGCACTGCTGTGTTTCGGTTTGAAGGGCAAGGGAGCCAGGGAAATTACCGGCACATGAGACATACCATCTTAGTTCTCAAAGTGAGCAACGCGCTTTGCTGTCTTATTAGTGTCAAAATATGCCATTGATAAGACAGTGGGTGCTATGGGCGGTGGTGACCACTTACCACCAGGTGGCTCACCTGCTCGTTTGCTCACTTGTAACATGCAGAAAAAAAATCCGTGGTGAGACCTCAGAACACTTCGAACCTATGAGATATTTTGTGCTTCCCCTGTCGTATTGCTCCTGTGATCTTCCGCTGTCTCCGAATATGCTCGTTATGAGCTTCGATGTAGATTTCAGTGGCAGGAGCCTGTAGTCTTCTGGTGTCGGATAAGCCTGACCCAGATTCATACGAGTGTTAGCCAAAGCATTGCATGTGACCTCCCATGCAAAATGTGCTGTCAGCTGATGCAGTTTGTATGGGTCGATTGTTTTTTCATATTTCGACTTTTGTTTCTCGGGAAAAGTTGTTCAGTTTCATGGACCTCTTAAAATATCCAGGACGATGTAAAAGTAACCCTAAGTCCTAGCTAGGCCCTTTTTCTTTCTAAGTTAATGTAATTCTGTCAACATACCCTATACTATTAAACGAGCAATATTTGTAATCGGTTTTTCGAAAACGGATCTAACGATTTTGATGAAATGTACAATAAAGGGGTTTTCGGGGGCGAAATAATCGATCTAGCTAGGTCTCATGTCGAGGAAAATTCGTTTTCCGCATGTTTTAATTTTTTTTTAAATACCGCGTTTCAGACAGAAACTTACAGCGCCATCTGTTGGCGGGTAGCGTAGCTTGCTCACCCGATGATATTTTAATGTTGAGGTGGCTATTATAGAGTGAACGAAGCTCGGTCGCCCAATTACTAAAAATAATAAGAAATATAGATAAATATTTACATTTTTGTTTTCAGATTGGGTCATCGAGTCATCCAAGTGGAGTCTTCTTACATTATCTTGACTGGATACGCTGCGCTAAACAAGGTAACTAAAGCACCCTACAAAATCACAATAGCAACAAATAATATAAAAGGTCGGACTCGCGCAAATTTAATACGTTTTCCGTAGTCGCACGGCTCGCACCTGGTCGGTTCTTTTTTTTTAATTGTTTGTTACATTTAGGTCCTGGGTCGAGCTGTATATGCCAGCAACAACCAGTTGGGTGGGGTCCAGATAATGCATAATAATGGAGTGACGCACGCCGTGGCCCCTTCAGACCTTGAAGCTATCACTACCGCTGTCAGGTGGCTCTCATACGTACCCAAGGTTAGTCGCCACAGTCACGACTATTTTGACATAGTTTTCTACGAGTTCGACAAGATTGACACAAATATAACACTGATTGCTTCACTTTCAACACAGATTGCCACATATTAGACTCATATTTGACACAGATTGCCACATATATTAGACATATTCATATTCACTCAATGTCACTAAATTGAATGTTTGGTCATTAATTTGGCTTAAAGATGTTACTTGCTTTACCACTATTTTGACATAGTTTGCTACATATTTGATACAGATTGCCTCACATTACTTACATTTTAGCCTAACATTTGATAAAATTGCCACATAGAAGACACGAATTGCGACATATTTACGAGTTTGAAACAGCTGACCACAGATTGCCACACATGCCTCACTTATGACACAGATTGCCATATATTAAACACAATCACCAATAAGATAAATATTGCGTCATATTTAATACAAATTTCCACATATAACACATATTATGACACACATTATGACATACATTTGACACAAATTGGTACACATTTGACACGGATTAATACAAATTAGACACAATTACCACATAATTGACACAGATTGCCTCACTTATGACATGGATTGCTACATATTAGACACTTGCCTCATAATTGACACAAATGGCTACATATAAGACACAAATTGCTACGAGTCTGACACATTGTCTCAAATGTGATACATTGCTACACATTATTATCATCAACTTGACTCAATTTGACATACTTTCCCAAGATAAGCGGAAGACCAAAGAAAACGGGCGGTAGTTTCTCCGCCATACATTTTCATACGAATTTGATTTGAACCTTGAGATAAGAATCTTGTTCACAAGTCTATCGAAGGAACCCTGTCTTCATCATAACATCCCATGAAAACGTCCACTACAGGACAGGGAGCTCCCTCTAGAATTCTAGCTTTTGCTGGAAAAATGTAGAGGGGAAGTACCATAGTCACCTCGCTTGTTAGCGTTACTGCTGGCACCATGGACCGCGGTTGTAGGTGACCGCAGTAAGATGTTAGATACAAAGGAGGATGCTGCTGCCCATCCTACAGTTTATAACCCTTAGTCGCCTCTTACGACACCCACGGGTATGTATGGGTTGGTACTATTCTTTGCCGGCACCACACCCGTCTTCAGTACCCAGGAAAGTCAGTAAATCACTTAGAAGAAAAAAATGGGAATTTTCGTCAGATTTTCCGTGATTAAAGTGTCGCACGAATCTTCCTGAACATTTTAGATGTGTAACATGTTTTAGAAATTTGTTGACAATATTTTTATCTAAAGATATGAGTAATCAGAATCGTATTTTTATTCGATTTGGATTAGATATTGACGATTATTTTGAGCCCATCATTGTATGAAAATGTACGTCGGAAAAACTTTCGACTCGTTCTTTTTTATCTTCTGTGTATTTTGGGTTGATCCATGTTAATTCCTATAATATTTTACTCCAGGACAAACTCAGCATGGTACCAATAATGCGTCCGGCCGACCCTATCGAACGGCCTGTGGAGTGGACCCCACCAAAAGCACCTTACGACCCTCGGTTACTGCTCACGGGAGACCAGACCAGGCCAGGGTTCTTCGACGTGGGGTCTTTTGATGAGATCATGAGACCCTGGGCGCAAACTGTCGTCACTGGTGAGTGATTGCTGGAGATCTAGTTGGTAGACCCTTCAGGCCCTCGACTTCCTCTTACGGAAGACCAGACCAAGCCGGTCTTCTTTGACGTGGGGTCTTTTGAAAAGATCGTGGGCGCAAACTGTTATTACTTGTAAATGATTGCTCGAGATCCAGTAGGCAGACCATTCAGACCCTTTCTTCTTCCACACATAACACCAGACTTGGTAACTTGTGTCGTGAGGCTTTGGGCGCAAACTTTTGTTAGAGTGGGTACAAGCTCTCCAATAAAATTTATGACTTTTTTGGAGCAGCTGATTTGTTTCTTCATTTCCGGTGATATACTAGGTCTTTACCTATGAAATTGCCGAAATTTTGTTACAGATTAATGAGATCATAATTCCTATAATTCTAATGCTATTTTTTTCATTTGTCTTATATTTAAAAGTTGACTTCAAGGTTATCAATTTACGCATAAAATAAAGTTTTTATTTTTAGTTTGATATATAAAACTAAAGGTTCGAAAATTGTTCGTCTTAAATGTCGTCCGATTTCATCATTACATTTGTTATATTTTTTTACAGATAATATTTTTCGAAAATTAAATATAATTTTCTGTTAGCTTAATGTCTTCCCAATAATGTTATAAAAAATCAAAAACATTGAATTTATAATGCCTAAGAAAAATGCAAAAATGTTAGTACTGAAAATTGAAATTTGAGTTTACCTAAAATTCGCCATACAAAACGGCAATTTCATAGGTAAAGACCTATTATTTAAGTTGTTCAGTTTCATCAACGGATCGTGTCCTTTCAGATTTTGCCAATCTGTCTCTTATACCCTACGAATAAATAATAAGTCAGGAATTGCAACTGCGCTCAAAAAATGACCCAACGAAAGTCGTGTATTTCAGAAGTCGCTCCACCGCGTCACTGGCTCAACTACACTAGCTGACATTGCAGCGCGCGCGCGAACCAATCGCTGCTCTCGTTCTCAATTTGAACCAATCTATTCGTATTTTGAATATACGTCCTTTTGGTTTCACGTAGGCCCACTTTTTGTTTGGAATTTGTTCTGAATTAGAGTTCCTGACTTATTATTTATTCGTAGCTTATACCCCGTATTTTATCTTGATTCTTTCCTATCTAACTATTTATTATGTTTATTCCCAGGTCGAGCTCGCTTGGGCGGTATCCCAGTGGGTGTGGTAGCGGTGGAGACACGCACAGTGGAACTCACTCTACCCGCAGACCCGGCCAACAAGGACTCAGAGTCCCGGACACTACAGCAAGCCGGACAGGTAACGTGCTTACTGAAACACGAATACTTGACACGCTCTGTTGTGTATGACCATCTTTATGCCTTTACGTAAAGATGATTCTGTAGTTTATGACAATAGTCAAACATCTAAAATAGACAAAGTGTAAAGAGACATCTTAACAAGAAAATGTCATCTATAATATATTTTTTGGTTTAGATTCAACTTAATGGGAATCCAACGTCTGGAGAATTCAACATAATGGAATTTCAACTTAGTGGT
The DNA here is from genome assembly GCA_947532105.1 of Athrips mouffetella. Classification (NCBI taxonomy): domain Eukaryota; kingdom Metazoa; phylum Arthropoda; class Insecta; order Lepidoptera; family Gelechiidae; genus Athrips; species Athrips mouffetella. The sequence continues at coordinate 16,251,063 of OX383983.1, forward strand.
CCTGAAGGATTACATTTCTTACCAATCTGTTTTGCAGCCATGACACTGAAACCAGAGTATATTTGACGGAAAGAATAACATTGTTTTACAAACTTGTTTTTTCTGATAGCTTTAGATAGATAGATAGAAACTATTATTGCACACAAATTTACAACAATTTTTACGAACAACATATCTTATTGCGCGCAAAGGCGGCCTCATTGCTTAGAGTAATCTCTTCCAGGCAACCTTATAAGATCGACATGAGTAGTGCAGAGTTCACTTACATTACCTGTTATTTTAAAATAAATAGGTACACTCAACAGCACATCAGTAGAAACACTTTTGGACTTTATGTCATGGTAATAGAGTTGAAAAAGTTTCCACTGACGAGCGGTTGACCGTACATAGGTTTAGCTGATTGCTTTTGACATATCTGCAAATTGTTGGAATAAACGGAAAAAATTGATCACAAAGAGGTATTATATATACCTCCCGGCGGCGCATAATGTCACGTTCGCACAATGTCACACTAGGGTTTACGATAGCAAAATGTCACACTAGGGTTCACGATAGCATAATATCACGTTCGCACAATGTCACACTAGGGTTTAAGATAGCAAAATATCACGTTCGCACAATGTCACACTAGGGTTTAAGATAGCAAAATATCACGTTCGCACAATGTCACACTAGGGTTTAAGATAGCAAAATATCACGTTCGCACAATGTCACACTAGGGTTTACGATAGAAAAATGTCACACTAGGGTTTATGATAGCAAAATGTCACACTAGAGTTTACCAAAGCAAAATGTCACGATCGCAAAATGTCACACTAGGGTTTACGATAGCAAAATTTCACACTAGGGTTTACGATAGCAAAATGTCACGTTCGCACAATGTCACACTAGGGTTTACGATAGCAAAATGTTACGTTCACATAATGTCACACTAGGGTTCACGATAGCAAAATGTCACGTTTAGGCAAGTGTCGGAATAATCGAAAAACAATGGATTATATATTATTTTCACTGTAATCTGCTCAAGAGCTCCTCGAGCTCATTCCACCATCTCCCTTCTACCATCGAGAGTCGAGACGCACGGCAGGATATCACCCATACTTGGTTGATATTCCGCACATTCGCACAAAGCGCTTTGAAACATCTTTTATAATGCGCACGGCAAAAGAGTGGAATTCTCTGCCTGCGTCTGTATTCCCGAGTTCATATAACCCGAATCTATTCAAGTCGCGAGTGAATAGGCTTCTTCTGGGCAAGCTCGTTCCATCGTCAACCTCATCTCTGTCTTGGAGACTAGATCGAGGTCAAGATTAAGCCCATTGACAATAAAGAATAAAAATCTCTACTGTGTAATTTCTCGCGCGCAGGTTTGGTTCCCGGACTCGGCTTACAAGACTTCGGAAGCGATCAACGACTTCTCGCGAGAGAATCTCCCCATCATCATCTTCGCCAACTGGCGTGGGTTCAGCGGAGGACAGAAAGGTAAGGTTAAGTCGAGATAGGAGATAATTATGTTGAAGTTTTTAGAGAAAAACCCTAGTTTTAAGCGCATAATGTCACACTAGGGTTTACCATAGCAAAATGTCACGTTCGCATAATGTCACACTTAATCGTGACATTGTGCGAAAGTGACATTGTGCCTAAGGACATTTCTACTATATGAATTCTAATTTATTATTATTTCTAAGTCGAGTTAAATAGGAGATGATTATGTTGAAGTTTTTAGAGAAAAACCCTCCCGGCGCATAATGTCACACTAGAGTATACCATAGCAAAATGTCACGTTCGCATAATGTCACACTTAATCGTGACATTGTGCGAAAGTGACATTGTGCCTAAGGACATTTCTACTATATGAATTCTAATTTATTATTATTTCTAAGTCGAGTTAAATAGGAGATGATTATGTTGAAGTTTTTAGAGAAAAACCCTCCCGGCGCATAATGTCACACTAGAGTATACCATAGCAAAATGTCACGTTCGCATAATGTCACACTTAATCGTGACATTGTGCGAAAGTGACATTGTGCCTAAGGACATTTCTACTATATGAATTCTAATTTATTATTATTTCTAAGTCGAGTTAAATAGGAGATGATTATGTTGAAGTTTTTAGAGAAAAACTTCATTGAAATACACTCCCAGACACATACAAGGTTATTTTGTTACCCCTAGCCAAATTTTTGTTCAGAATACAAATCTGAACAACTTTCCCAAAGAAACATGGGTCGAAAAACGAATTTTGTTTTTTGAGCATCCCATACAAACTTTGCACCAGCAACAGTGGAATTCGAATGGGAGGACCAAAATTTATTCACGTTTTTCGACCCATGTTTCTTTGGGGAAGTGTTTCAGTTTCATGTTCTAAGCAACATACTAAAATTTTGCAAATAACCCTGTATATGCATTGCATTTTATGTTTTGAAAAACCCTAGCTAAGATAGTAAGGTTGATCAAAAAGTTTTAATGCAAGCCAAAATGTTGGCAAATGAGCCAGCTTCAATATTGCATCTTTATTGTATAAAAAATTTTGCTCAACTGTGCAATATTTTATTTTAAGCTAGGGTCCATTAAAAACTCAGAATGCTAGGTGGAGGCCGATAGATGAGTTTGGGAGTGTATATTTTTTAATTTTTTGGACGATATACCAAAAAATGAAAGGATGTGCTCAGTCAACGAAATTGAACAACTTTTCCAAAGAAACATTTTTGGAAGTGAAAAAGAATTTTGACATTTCTATACAAACTGAGCGAGTGAGCGGTTTGTATGGAGGGGTAATTTTTTTTTTAATTTTCCATAAATGTTTCTTTGGGAAAGTTGTTCAGACCTCTCCATACAAACCGTTCGATCAGAGTGAGTGATTTGTATGGAGAGGTCAAATTTTTTTTTCATTTCCCAAAAATGTTTCTTTGGGAAAGTTGTTCAGTTTCGTTGACTGAGCACGCCCGTTCTGTTTTCGGTACACCGTCCCTTACACCCGGTATATCACATTTATTTTCTAACACAGTATACAATAAGTACAGTTTACAACAAATAGACAATAACAAAAAATAAACCAGTTTATAAAAGAAAACAATAATTGAAACCATCGCTTACCAATACATTTTGCAGCCACGACACTAAAACCAGAGTATGTTTGACGGAAAGAATAACATTGTTTTACAAACTTGTTTTTTCTGACAGCTTTTGACATAGCTGCAGAATGTGTCTAGTAAAACTTGGAATAAAGAAAAAAATGCATCATACCTATGAAAGTTATGTTTTGTATGACAATTTTAAAGTAAACTCCATTTTCAGTACTAGTTTTGTACAACTAATTATGATTAAATAATTTTGTATAACTATGATTACTAATTATGTATAACTAATATTGAATGGCAAGATATTTAGTTCACAGCAGCTATTTATTTTAGAAAAATAAAAAAATGTAACAAATCTTATGTAATGATGGAAACGGACGACATTTAAGACGAATATGAAACAAAAAATTAAAAATGTAGATTCTATACAGAGTACTTATTGAATGTACATTGTACATACATACATACATAACATCACGCCTTGTTCCCGTCGGGGTAGACAGAGACCACAGTTCTCCACCTGCTACGATCTTGACATACTTCCCTTGCTTCCTGCTCGTCGGTTTAGGGTACTTTTAACCTGGCCTTTATTCAGAACGTCCTGAATTTGGTCCTGGTACGTTCGCCGAGGCCTTCCCCTTCCAACGTTTCTATTCACTCTCGCCTTGTAGATCTCTTTCGTCAATCTTCCTTCATTCATCCTCTTTACATGACCAAACCATCTCAGTATCCCTTTCTCAGTTTTAGTCACTACGTCTTCTTTTATTGAATGTCATGCAGAATACAATGCAAAAGAGCGAGTCTACACCGTTTCGAATCGTGATGTTTATAGAAAGTATGCAGAAATAATTGACAATGATTCCGCAATCAGTCCGTCATAACTATTTGTAGTATTAGACGAAGCATTATGTAAACAACGGATTTTACTTTAAGGCGGTTGCTGGGTGGCAGCACCTTACTTTTAGAAATAAATTTATTGCGTCGCAAATACAAACCTTTTCAGTAGTATTGTTCGTTTGGCGGCAATATAGGGTAGTTATATATGTTATAACCCATGACATCATAGCTTAGCGTATCATTTATAGCTTTGTATTGGTAAAGTGCTAAAAGTGGCCGTTTTTGGCAGTTTTACAATACAAAGCTATTTACGATAAGCTAAGATGTGATGTGATGGATAATAAAATATAGAACTACCCCAAATCGCCGCCAATCAAACAATCCTTATAAAATGTTTTGTATTTATGACGCAATAAATTTATTTCTCAAAGTGGCAGCACTTCTTCAACCACCTTAAGGAGCTACCTCCCTCCCGTCCACTAGCGCCCTCATCAGTAAAAAAAAAATTACTCTCTAAATACAAAACTTATCGAAAATCTGGAAAGACAGATTGAAGTAAATATACCTTTGTTTATTTATAAACTATTTACTCCGTAAAATAAAGTTTATTGTAGTTCCAAAAACTGCTAAAAGAGGCCGTGATCTGTAACTACAGTGAACTATATTTTACAGAATTGATAGGTTCTGAATAAACTAGTGTATCTTGACTTCAATCTGTCTTTCCGGATTTTCGATTAGTTCTGTATTTAGCGAGTAATATTTTTTTTACTGGTGGGGGCGCTAGTGGACGGGACCTCCCGTTACCTAACCTCTTAAAAGCAGCAAATGAATTCTAAATAAATAAATAAAATAAAATGTATTTTTATTGAGATAAAAACAAACATTACATGAAATTGGATCTCTGACTTCAGAGCTAGGTAAAAACCTGTATTTCTTAAGTCAATTGACTCTCCCAATCATTATACTAAGTATGTTCAATAAAAATAACACGAGAAACAAACTAAATGAAAGAAAACACTAAAAATATGTGTGTGTCGGTGTGCGTAGGTATGTCGGTGTGTAGGTGAGTAATGGTATGTATGTGTGTGTGGATGAGTGAGGAAGTGTTCATTTCTGTGATTGGCATAAGAGTATAGCTAGTGAGTATTTTATTTTAGGAGTTCTTCAGTTTGTTGGTAATTAAGAAGAATTGTAACTGTCCACCTGTCCCCACAGACATGTACGAGCAGATCCTGAAGTTCGGAGCGGAGATAGTGCGAGCGCTGCGCGGCGCCACCGCCCCGGTGCTGGTGTACATCCCGCCCGGCGCCGAGCTGCGCGGGGGCGCGTGGGCGGTCGTCGACCCCAGCGTCCACTCCGCGCGCATGGAGATGTATGCGGACCCCGAGAGCAGGTCCCTACTCTCATATCCCTCTCATCAAGTACCACACATCAATACAATAATACATGGTGTTAGGGACGGTGCACCGAAAACTGAAAGGGCGTGCTCACTCAACGAAACTGAACAACTTTCCCAAAGAAATATTTCTGGAAAATGAAAAAAAAAAAATTGACCTCTCCATATAAACTGTTCGACCAGAGTGAGTAACTTGTATGGAGAAGTCAAATTTTTTTTTCATTACCCAGAAATGTTTCTTTGGGAAAGTTGTTCAGTTTCGTTGACTGAGCACGCCCTTTCAGTTTTCGGTACACCGTCCCTTACACCCTGTATATAAGACTGACACCTCAAAATATAATTACATAAAATCTTTAAGTATATAAAACATGCTCACAAAAACTCATACACATAAAAGACATACACACAAAACACATACACATATAAAACACACACACATAACACATCACATCAAAACACTTTCTCTCAAAAACGTTTAAAAATAATCTTTTCATAAATCTTGATAAAAGTTGGCAGAATAAAAATAGATCCAAAACTCTCTAAATTTTTAACTAACACATTCGTTTTCTTCTTTTCGTATCAAAGGCAAATTATTTTATAAAAGCTTAGCCCAAAATACTCTTTGGTTGCCTTTAAAAAAAAGTCCTCCTTGGTGCAAGAAACTGAGTATTAAGTGCATTAAGTATAACCTGTTCTTTGTTCAGGGGTGGAGTATTGGAAGCTGAGGGTATAGTGGAAGTGAAGTTCAAGCAGAGAGACATCCTGAAGACAATGCACCGTCTCGACCCTGAGCTACTCAGGATCACATCTAGGATCGCAGGTAAACAGAAAAATATTAAGAGGTCATGTGTAACTTTATATTCGCAAGGTCACGCATAAGATCGTGTTCTCAAGGTCAATGAACTTCTCAAGGTGAAGTACCTTGGGACCGTGATGCTATGTATGATGCCACGTTTGACCTTGAGAACACGATCTTATGCGTGACCTTGCAAATATAATGTTATGCGTGACCTTGAGATTATGCTGCTATGATTGACTTTGAGAACACGATCTTATTTATGCGTGACCTTATGAATAAGACATTATGCGTGACCTTGAGACAATGATGCTATGTATGGTGCTTTTGTAGGAACTTTTTGCGTGTTCCTTATAACATGTTCTCAAGGCCACACAACATTTTCTCACGGTCACATATAGTATCATGACTTCAAGGTCACGCATAGTATCATGCTCTTAACATCAAACATAACATCATGTTCTTAAGGTCAAGGTCATGTATAATATATAAAAATCATATCCTGATGTCCTTGCACTCTATTGACGCAGAGCTACTCAGTATCACGGCTAGGTGCAGGTAGGCAAGAAAATAATGAGCAGATTACACATAACATCATGTTATTAAGGTCAGGATTATCATCATTTTCTCAACGTCACATATAGCGTGACTTCAAGGTCACGCGTCATGTTCCCAAGGTCATATATGGGATCAAAATTTTTATGACAAACAGCCTATCCATCCTTTTTTTACCAACGAGCTACTCATAGCTAGGTTGACAGTCGAATAAAAATTTTGAACAGATCACGTAAGGTCATGCGTTCAATATATACGAGTATCATGAAGTCCATGCACTTTCTTGTCAAATAAATGAATACGATTTTAATTGTATTTTTTTAAATTACAGAAATAAAGGATCAGATCAAAGAAATATCCAAAAACCTGGATAGAAGAGGTTCCGTCGATGAAGTGGTTACCACAGAGGTCGGCAGACAAGGTAGTATTCACCAATATATGTCTATACTAGCTGTTACCCGCGACTTCGTCCGCGTAGATTTTATAAAAAAACAGAACTCGAACTTAATTGAAACATATTTTACGGAGCGCTTATCCTTCTTGATCCCTACGTAAAAGATGCATTTGTACTTATCCAAGTTGAATAAATGCATCTTACTACAAACTTAATTATCTTTTGATTTTATTTAACTGGTAGGTAGTGCGGAATTTTCATTGTCAACTGTTACAGGCGAACTTAAAAAAGAAGGCAATAAAGGGAGTGAAGTGAATGGGTAGCGAGGAGGTATTCATAAAAGTAAAAAAGGTCCCTATTCCTCCCTATCTATCCTTTTGTATCCCTCCCCCTACATTCCCACTCCCCCTCCCTCACCATCTCCCACTCTCTCTTCCACTCTCTCTTCCACTCCCTCGCCCCTCCCTCTTCCCCCCCTCACCCTTCCTTCCCCCTCCATTTCCCCCCTTCCCCTCTCCCCATCACCCTCCCTTTCCCCCCTCGCCCTCCTCCCATTCCCCTCCCTTTCCCCCTTCCCCTCACTCATCCTCCCCTTCCCCCTCTCCCTCCCTCTACCCCCCCCTCCCTCTACCCCCTCACACGCCCTCTATCCCTCCCTCCCCCTTTCTCTCCCCTCATTTTCCCCTCCCTTACACTCTCTCCCTATCCCTCCCCCTCTCCCTCTCCCTATCCCTGACCCTACCCCTATCCCTGCTTCTACCCCTAACGCCATCTTAACCGCTATCCATTTCAAACCTATCAACCCCATCCCAGGGGTGGTGGTATTTCACGTCCACCACGTTGGATTTCAAAATCATTGTAGTTTTCGTAATCAGCGACCCGATAAACCATACGAACGACACCCATATTGATTTTTAGACATATCAACTCTATCGCACCCCAACCTTATCCCCAGGGGATAATGGTAGTTTACGTCTACCACGTTGGATTTCAAAATTGTAGTAGTCTTCGTAATCAGCGATACTTAGTTGAATAAAAAAAGTCCCATCAAAATCGGTTAAGTAGTTTCGGTGTGCTGTAGCAGATACAACCCCGCTAGAGTATTATTGTATGTGTAGATTCCCACGGGAATGAGATATTTTCCCGGGGTAAAAAGTAGCCTATGTCCGTCTCCAAGTTACCATCTATCACCATACCAAATTTCATCAAAATCCGTTCAGCCGTTTAGGCGTGAAAGAGCAACAAACAAACAGACAGACAGACAGACAGACAGACAGAGTTACTTTCGCATTTATAATATTAGTATGGATGTCGCAGTCAAATCGTATAATTCGACGTTTACAAACGGCCAGCAAACGTATAGTCTAGCTAGGCAACGAAGCGGATCGGTGTATGAAGACCCCCGCATTAAATCCTCAGTCGATGAAACTTTGCTTGGGTATTACACAACATGAGACAAACCTTCTACAAAAAAATCCAAAAAGAAATCGGTACTTTTAATTTTTCCATACAAAAATTACAAAAAATGTATGAAAAACTTTTTTTGTAATTTTTTTTTTAGATATTTTGAATTTACATTTAATTCATGATTCTTTATCATCCTGTCAAATAAAACCCTCCTGTGCAATCGGTCCATTTTCCCATTCGGTCCACTTTCCTGTTCGGTCCACTTTCCCATTCGGTCCACTTTCCTGTTCGGTCCACTTTCCCAAATGGTCAACTTGTTTTTCCTTTTTGGTCCATTTCCTAATGCGTCCACTTTCCCATTCGGTCCAATTTCCTTTGGACAGAAAAAAAATTCAATATTTTTTTCTTGGTTTGTTTTATGGTTGTTTAAGATAAACTGAACAAAATTAAACAACTTTTATTCTAAGCAATTTTTCTCTACGGCTGTTGGTTATCGAGAAAATCGGTTAAAGTTTAAAACCGAAATAAAATCTGCCTGAGAAATTTATGTTGGGTTCAACTGCTTCGTTGCCTACACTAGTATACAAACGTTCGGCAAATTGTAAAACGGCGACGGCAGATTGTAAACGGGGTTAGATCAGTACTGGTGCAGGTTAGTTAGTTAGTTAATCGATCCCGTTCGAACATCATAGCCTGTAAATTTTGTTTATCTGGTATATTGATTATCTGGTATAATCCAAACCCAAGTTATGAGGGTTCAAAAAAAACAACGAAGAGCTTCGAGGAAAGGTGCCCTTGCGCCTCGCTTGGCTCGACATTGCAGAAATAGCAACCTGGCGCTCGGCCTTAGAAGGCTATAACGAGCTCTTAAAAGGTTTCACGTAATCATTTTTAAATTACATTCCAAATTCAAATTTGTTTTAGCTTTAGTTGTTTGTTAGTAATTAAGTTAGTTTTTGATAAATTTTTGGTTTTTTGTTGGTAATAAATAAATAAGCATTATTAATTATTGGTGAAAGACGTGTATGCCTGTAAGATACATGTTCATATAGTTTGTCCTATTTAATTTTTTGTAAAATTTATGTTGAATGTGTCATTAAATTAAAAATAAAATAGAAATTAAAGCCTTTTCAAAAAAAATGTAGAAAAAAAAGTCCTTTGTACTAGCGAGGCTAAATTTACGTGTTTCTTCCAGCGGAAAGCAAGGTCCGTGAGTTGGAAGCGGAACTAGTTGGGGCCGAGAAGAAAGCGCGCGCCAGAGAGAAGGAGCTAGCGCCCATATACCACGAGGTAAACTAAACTGTTCTGTTATGAAAGGAAAACAATCTCCTTACTGCTTTTTGATCGGCTTAGTATAAAACAGACACATACATGCACACGCACATACACACACAAACACACACACGTGGAAAGCAAGGTCCGTGAGTTGGAAGCGGAACTAGTTGGGGCCGAGAAGAAAGCGCGCGCCAGAGAGAAGGAGCTAGCGCCCATATACCACGAGGTAAACTAAACTGTTCTGTTATGAGAGGAAAACAATCTCCTTACTGCTTTTTGATCGGCTTAGTATAAAACAGACACATACATGCACACGCACATACACACACAAACACACACAAACACACGTGGAAAGCAAGGTCCGCGAGTTGGAAGCGGAACTAGTTGGGGCCGAGAAGAAAGCGCGCGCCAGAGAGAAGGAGCTAGCGCCCATATACCACGAGGTAAACTGAACAATTCTGTTATAAAATCTAAAACTGAATGTATTTACTACTTTTTGATCGCCTTAGTATAAAACAGACACACACACACATATACTTATATAGGTTGACTTTTAATTAGTTCTTGATAGAAAAAGGTTTGAATGTACTCATATTACTGAACAACTTTCCCCTAGGAACATAGGTCGAAATACGAAAATCGAGTTTTGACCTTCCATAGAAACTGCATCAGCTGATAGCGCATTTTGTATGAGGTCAAATTTGGTTTTTCGTATTTCGACCTATGTTCCTTGGCAAAAGTTGTTCAGTACCATGAGTATATGCATATCTTTTGCTATCAAGAACTAATTAAAAGTCACCCTATATACACAAATTCACACACGCACACAAACACACACGCGTGCACGCACACACTCAGTGTCTACAATATCTTAAGACTGTATTCTTTTTGATTGATATTTCTATTCTCCATATTTGCGCCCATATACCACGAGGTAAACTAAACGGTTATGTTATGAGAGGAAAAAAGATCTCCTTACTGCTATTTGACCGCCTTAATGTAAAACAGACACACTCATATACAGGGTGTTAATTTAATTAAGTTAATTTAAAAGTTACGATAAAGGAACACAAAAAAAATATAAAAAAATCCTATTGAAAAAAACTATAACTACATTGAAACTTAACTAACGCGGACCACCGCGCTATCACCAAGCCACCGCGTGAGAATCAGTGGATAAGGTAGGCACATACATAACTGAAACTCTTTTGCGCGCTTTTGATAGCGCGGTGCTCCGGGTCATTGCCCTCCGCGTTAGTTTTAGTTTCAATGGAGTAAATTTTTTTTAAGTAGGATTTTTTTAAATATTTTTTTTTGAGTTTCTTTATCGTTACTGAACCACCCCCTAAGCAATGGCACGCAATCAAATTAACACCCTGTATATAGAGTGTAAGGGTCTGCCTTCCGAATACTGAAAGGGCATACATAATCAGTCAACGTAACTGAACAACTTTTCGCGAACAAAACTTTCAGGAAATGAAAAAAAAATCGGCCTCTCCATACAAAATTGCAAACTTGATTGGACAGTCTGTATGGAGAGGCCGAATTTTTTTTTCATTTCCTGACCGTTTTATTCGCTGAAAGTTGTTTAGTTACATTGACTGATCATGCCCTTTCAGTATTCGGAAGGCTGTCCCAAACACCCGTTATATACACAAACACATGCACACATAAAAGTGTTTATAGACTCAAATGGTCTGATTCAACTATAGTACGTCTATCTTAAGAATGCAGTGAGTCATCGCTTTCCGCCGCTGGTAGCCAAGCCCCGTAACCAATCAGATCGCTTATACATATAAAGTCAAATGCACAATGACTAACTGAAGGCAAACCTTCTAGTAAGGGTGATGAAGGACATATTTCTATATGATTTGCTCATGTCTGCCTCTTTGACTGATGATAAGGAGCATCCTCTAGAAGATACAAAAAATATTGGCGGACATCCACACGCCTGCGTTTTTGAGGAATTAAGTTTTAACTATTTTGAAATTTGACAATGAAACGTACACCTGGCAGACTATAACTATCTGATTAAATACAATGTATAAAACCCCAGAAAAATGGTCTGCCACCATAATAGCCCTGCGTCGTAAAGTTACAGCGCTTCAAAGTGCAAAAATTCACTACTTCGTTCCGTGATAATGCAGAGCCCTGCACGTCTGCCTCTTCGATTTTCTACATCATCAGAAGTATTTTAAACAGGAGCCACAAAGGCAGACAAAAAAAACATTTGTCTTATTTTAATTTTTTTTGCTTTAACTCAAAAACGCAGCGACGCACAGAAAAACTTGTAAGGACCAAATCGATTCGTATTGAGTTGATCTATCATCCCTATTAATATGACTCATGAGCAAATCATATACCCAAATTACAGCCAGCACCCTAACTATTCGAAAGAAGCGGTTGTTTCCTTTGTGTGTTAAAACATTTTTTTTTGCGTTTTAACTCCATTACAAAGCAGACGAATAGTTGTAAGTTCATCAATGACACCTTTGTGGTGAGATAATAAATATTCTTTTATTATTTTGTATTTTTAGATTGCCGTCCAATTCGCCGAGCTTCACGACACAGCTGAAAGGATGTTGGAGAAGGGCTGCATATTTGTAAGTATTACTTGGTTATTTGTTTTTTAGCCCTGGTTTCACCATACTCTGTTTGTTAACTAATTGTCCTGTTAACTATTATAACGGATTGTTAAGGTTTTTGAGTGTCTAGGTGTGTCTGATAATCTAAAAGAATAGAATAAAAGATAAAGATGAATCACTTGATTAATCGAAAAGAAAAATGATTTCGTGCTTCGCATGGCGCCTCTAGCCATTGGTTCCATCTGCTATTTGTAAAAGTAGTCGGTAATTAGCCATATTAGCGCTCGGCTCTCGATTCGGAGGTTCTGGGTTCGATTCCCGGTGGGGGCACTGTCAAACAAAAATTCCTCTGTGCGACCTCCCCAGTTTGGTTAGAACATTGCAGGTCAAATCACCCGATTGTCCGGAAAGTTAGATGATTCCGTGCTTCGCAAGGCACGTTAAGCCGTTGGTCCCGACTACTATCTACGGATGTATTCGTTAATGAGCCACGTCAGAGGCCTTGGCGGCTCAACAACTCTGACACCAGGGTTTGTGAGGTCGGTCATCGATCTTGCAACCCACACGACATGATGATGATTATGATTGTTTGTTTACATTTCAATCATGTTTACAGGACATAATCCCATGGCGCAACTCTCGCAAACTCCTCTACTGGCGTCTCTTGAGACTGCTGCGTCAGAACGAGCAGGAGAGGCGCATACAGACCGCCGTGGAGGCTGCGGGACAAGCTCGCATGGACCACGGAGCCTGCGCCGCCACTCTCAGGAGATGGTTCACTGAGGACCGCGGGGAGACACAGGTAAAACCCTTAATTTCTCCCTAAGATCTTTCGATTCTCTAAGACCTTTATCTCTAAGAGCCTTAGTTTCTTTTTCATACACTTAGCTCATTTTTAAGACCCTAAGCTCCTCCGGAAGACCCTTACCTCCTCCCTAAGACTCTAAGTTCCTCAGACTTTAAGCTTCTCCTTAAGACAGACCACGGAGCCTGCGCCGCTACTCTAAGAAGATGGTTCACTGAGGACCGTGGGGAAACACAGGTAAAACCCTTAATTTCTCCCTAAGATCTTTCGATTCTCTAAGACCTTTATCTCTAAGAGCCTTAGTTTCTTTTTCATACACTTAGCTCATTTTTAAGACCCTAAGCTCCTCCGGAAGACCCTTACCTCCTCCCTAAGACTCTAAGTTCCTCAGACTTTAAGCTTCTCCTTAAGACAGACCACGGAGCCTGCGCCGCTACTCTAAGAAGATGGTTCACTGAGGACCGTGGGGAAACACAGGTAAAACCCTTAATTTCTCCCTAAGATCTTTCGATTCTCTAAGACCTTTATCTCTAAGAGCCTTAGTTTCTTTTTCATACCCTTAGCTCATTTTTAAGACCCTAAGCTCCTCCGAAAGACCCTTACCTCCTCCCTGAGACTCTTATTTTCTCTCTAAGACTACCACGCTACGGAAGTAGTTATCTGTTGATCGCGGGGAGATACAGCTAAAAACTACCTTATTCACTAATTTTCTCAGCTCTTGGTTTGACCTTCAACTTTCCCTCTAGGACCCTGATATCTTAATTAAGACCCTCAATTCTCTTTAAGAACTTTAGCTCGTCCCTAAGATCGTTAGCTCTTCTCTTAGACTCTTAGCTGCTCTTAGACTCAGTTGCTCTTACAATCTTCTTATCCCTTTTATTTTTTTAAAATATTGGGGGACATTTCACTCATGGTCATCTGATCCAAAACTAGGCAAAGCCTATACTATGGGTACCAGGGACTGATATACATACATAAATAGATAAATAACACCCAGACACAGAACAAACACTTGTGTTCATCACACAAATGTTTACCCTGGGCGGGGATCGAACCCGCGGCCCACTGCGTGAGAGGCAGGCTCACTACCAACCGAACCAACGGGCTTGTCTTGTCATTTTTCAACTTCTTTCTTGAATCTTTAATTTTCTTCTGCAACTTGTAATTTTAATTTCTTTTACAAACCCACGATTCCTCTCACTCCCTTCCAATCGCAGACCCAAGAAGCTCGTTCGTGATGAGATGTTGGTGAAAACCAAGTTTCACAGTCTGGCCCAGCGTCGCAAAGTTGCTTGTCTGTCGGTCTTCTACAGATTGTACTTCGGAGAGTGTGCTCTAGTGCTTCACGAGCATTTTCCACCATCTCCCTTCTACCATCGGGAGTCCAGACGCACCGCAGGGTATCACCCACACTTGGTTGACATTAAACACATTCGCACAAAGCGCTTTGAAACAGCTTTTTTAATGCGCACGGCTAAAGAGTGGAATTCTCTGCATGCGTCTGTGTTCCCGAGTTCATATAACCCGAATCTATTCAAGTCGCGAGTGAATAGGCTTCTTTTGGGCAAGCTCGTTCCATCGTCAACCTCATGTCTGTCTTCAAGACTAGATCGAGGTTAAGAGTAAAAAATTCTAACACTATCCACGCGTCATAGTCACGGATATAAAGTGTACAGAAAACTGAAAGGGCGTGCTCAGTCAACGAAACTGAACAACTTTCCCAAAGGAACATGTGTTGGGAAATGAATAAAAATTTTGACCTCTCTATACAAATTGCCCACTCTGGTCGAACAGTTTGTATTTATTTTATTTTTATTTTATTTTATTTAAGAAACAAACAGTCACAAAGTTAGACTATGTTGTATGGAGAGGTTATTTTTTTTTTTAATTTCCCAACATGTCTCTTTGGGAAGGTTGTTCAGTTTCGTTGACTGAGCACGCCCTTTCAGTTTCCGGTACACCGTCCCTTACACCCTGTTTAACTTTTGATACCAAATATGTTGTCACCAGGCCCACTCGTGGGAACAAGACAACGAGTCAGTGTGCAAGTGGCTGGAGGCGGGAGCTGAAGATGAGAACAGTCTGCTTCAGAGGAACCTGCGCGCCGTGAAGGAGGATGCGGTGTTACACGCTGTCAACTCCCTCGTGCTGGTGAGTGTACCTTGCAGTCAAGTAACCCGAGACCCACACACCTTGCACACACGTGACACGAGACCCACACACCTTGCACACAAGTGACACGAGACCCACATACCTTGCACACAAGTGACACGAGACCCACACACCTTGCACACAAGTGACACGAGACCCACATACCTTGCACACAAGTGACACGAGACCCACATACCTTGCACACAAGTAACCCGAGACCCACATACCTTGCACACAAGTGACACGAGACCCACATACCTTGCACACAAGTGACACGAGACCCACATACCTTGCACACAAGTAACCCGAGACCCACATACCTTGCACACAAGTAACCCGAGACCCACATACCTTGCACACAAGTGACACGAGACCCACATACCTTGCACACAAGTAACCCGAGACCCACATACCTTGCACACAAGTAACCCGACACCCACATACCTTGCACACCAGTAACCCGAGACCCATCTTACAGATAAAGGATGTAAGGAACGGTGTACCGAAAACGTAAAAGAAATATATGTGAAAAGGAAACAAATTTTAACCTCTCCATACAAACTATTCGATCAGAGTGAGCAATTTGTAGGGAGAAATATCTTTGGGAAGGTTTTTTTTTTAATGTCACAAGTGGGTAAACGAGCAGATGGCCACCTGATGGTAAGTGGTCACCACCGCCCATAGCACCCACTGTCCTATTAGTGAAATAATTTGACGCTAATAAGACAGCAAAGCGCGTTACACACCCTGAGAACTAAGATGGTATGTCTCATGTGCCGGTAATTTCGCTGGCTCCCTTACCCTTCAAACCGAAACACAGCAGTCCAAACACTGCTGCTTTAAAGCAGAAATAGGCAAGGGGATGGTACTTTCCCAGACAGACTTTGCACAAAAGCCTTACCTTCAAAGAACGTTGCACACAAGTAACCCAATACCCATCCTACAGATATGCTGACACAATCCACAAACACGAAGACCCAATCCACCGAACCTAATCTTATAAATGCCTAAAAACCAGCCGTCTTACTACAAAACAAATTTAAACACTCGTCTAACACGTGTTTTGCTAGACACTGCCTAAGCAGTTTTTTTTTTATTTTTTTTATTTATTGTTATAATTTAGTTGTTATAATTTAGTTAAACACGTGTTTAACACAAACAAAAGATCGCAAGACTGTTTTGAAGTAACACTTTTTTTGATCAAGTGTTCAACAGACATCCCTTTGCCCACTTATTAGTGAGGTCAAAAGCTACAACTTTTGTTCTACGACTTTGCTAACAACGCTCAAAAAAAATATCAACTTCCCATACAAAATATGTTTGGTCACTTACGTTACTTTGTCTAATAATAATAATCTTTGTGTTGTTAGCAAAGTCTCCGTGGTCTAGTGGTTAGAGGGCTCGGCTCTCGATCCGGAGGTTCTGGGTTCGATTCCCGGTGGGGACAATGTCACACAAAAATCCCTTTGTGCGACCTCCCCAGTTTGGTTAGGACATTGCAGGATGAATCACCTGATTGTCTGAAAAGTTAGATGATTCCGTGCTTCGGAAGGCACGTTAAGCCGTTGGTCCCGACTACTATCTAAGGATGTAGTCGTTAATGAGCCATGTCAGAGGCCTTTGGCGGCTCAACAACTCTGACTCCAGGGTTTGTGAGGTCGGTCATCGACCTTGCTACCCACACAATATGATGATGATGAGCAAAGTCGAGGAACAAAAGTTGTTGCTTTTGACCTCCCTAATAAATAAGTGGGCAAACGGTTAAAAAATTACGTTGTGTAATGATCGAATCTAGAATCAAAACTACCTATGATACTGGTATTACAACTACCCACGAACAAATCAGAGCTACCCACAAATATAACCGACAGTTGCTAAAAGCTTCAAGTTTCTTTTGAAGCTATTTATTGCTGTCACTTTATCGAAAGTGACTTTTTTAGACTTTTGACAAAACTGACTTTTGTGACTTTTGACAAGTGACAAGAGTGACTTTTGTTACTTTTGACAAGTGACAAGAGTGACTTTTGTGACTTTTGACAAGTGACAAGAGTGACTTTTGTGACTTTTGACAAGTGACAAGAGTGACTTTTGTTACTTTTGACAAGTGACAAGAGTGACTTTTGTGACTTTTGACAAGTGACAAGAGTGACTTTTGTGACTTTGACAAGTGACAAAGTGTCAGTTTTTCTTTCTTTCTTTGCCATCTAAATAGAAAGTGACAGCAATATATTTAACATAGCTTAAATTTTAAAGTAGCTCTGAGCAACTGCCTGTAAACTGCAATATCATTTTTAATTTCAGGAACTAACGCCAGCCCAGAGAGCGGAATTCATAAGAAAACTAAACGCACTAGAGCTCAACCAATAGCAAATATAATAACCTAGCAACCAAATACTAGTATAAAATACTAGTTACTTTTTTATGTAATATGTAGACACTACAGATATAAGGAGGTGATAGAAGTGACGAGAAGTTTTCAATAGATTTTTTTAAATAAAATAAATATAGTAAAAAGTTTTATTCATTGAAGGATAAAAATATCTCTGAACATTGCTTCACAAACAAAGTGGCGCCATGTGGGAATAAAATATTTTTTACTTTAGGCCTGCATACGAAGTACAATTAACTATGGGTCTGACCGTTAATGCACAGAAGTCCAAAAATGTGTCGCGGGGGTGATTCGGCAGATGGGGGGAAGCGAACGAGTTGTTCATTGGCTCTCCGCCTGTCACCCATGCGCAGAACATAAATAACCGTCATAGGCAGGCTTGTCCTGAACGCGCTGTATCTAGTTGAACGAACCTCCAAAGTTCCACTAGCTGGATGAAAACACCTTATTGTCCGACCATCAACCGCTAGGTTTCCCATTATTTCACGGCTGACGATCGGATCCCAAAAATTACATGTCGGGAATATCCTCGTCACAACCACACTGCGGCGCCTTATGCCTCTAAACACCATATACAAAACCAAAAAACAAGTCGATACCGTGTTTGAATAAGTAACAACGCCATCTAGTGTTCATTTAGAACTGAGACGGTAACACTACCAAGCATATATCATTTACTGAAAGTCCGGGATCTTTGGAATTAAACAAACTGCTATTTTGTTGCAAACAAATTATTGCAATTAATAACAAAAAAACCGGACAAGTGCGTGTCGGACTCACGTGCTAAGGATTACACAGGGTGGATTTTTGAGAAAGACAAGTACCTTAACCGTAACTGCTACATAAAAATGGTCTTACAAGACTTACAAGTCAACAACTTGTCATAAAATTTTGATCTCCATTCACATACTTTCAAAAAAATGTACAGTTAGCAAGAAAATGGCCATTTTACACAAAAATGTTTTTTGATGCCAATCGATCCTGTTTCTAATACTGATTAAAAAGTTCTATGGGACCAACCCAGGTTGGAGTACCAAAAAAGTCTGAAATGGCAAAAAGCTTTTCCGCTACATTTTCTATGAAATTTTTCACACATTTTTAGGGTCCCGTACCTCAAAATAAAAAAACGGAAGCCTTATAGGATCACTTTGTTGTCTTCTGTCTGTCCAGACCCTTTTTCTCACGAACGAGTAGAGGTATCAGGTTGAAATGGATAACGAATATTAAAGTCTATAAACCACATCAGATCTGGAAATTTAAGTTTTTTACAACGACGCAATTAAAAGATATGGCTTTTTATGTCCTCATCTCCACGGGTATTGCCCGTGGTACACCCGCGGGGTTCACCTAGCCATATATTTATGCACTAAAGCAAAACCTAGAGGATACTTCCCGTTGACCTAAAATTATGAAATTTGGCAAGAAGCTAGGTCTCACTGTACAAATAAAGGGAAAAGTCTAAAATCATTAAAATTACAATTTTTCTCACAACTAAGGTGAGCTCTCGTTTCAAGAACTTTTCTATAAAAGAGGGGTCAAGTTGGATGGTCGCGGAGTTTTTAAAGTCAAAGACAAAAGCTTTAAGTATATCATATGGTAGATAGGTACGGAACCCTTAGGGTGCGAGTCCGACTCGCACTTGGCCGGTTTTTTTTATCGATCCTATACTAAAACTAATCAAAAACTTTTATGGGACTAACTCAAAAACTGTAACCGTTTTTGAAGTACGGTACTAAAAAAGTCAGAAATTGCAAAACTATAGTAGTTAGGTCCAACTTTTGAATTAAGATTTTTCTAGACGCAAATCGAACATCTCTTATTTTTAAGGTGTTTTTAGACTAATACGACCCTGCCGAATGCTTGTTACATAATTATCATGATAATATTTTTCATGATGGCGGCTAAAAACTGTAAATCGACAGAAATCAACGTATTTTCGGCGTCTTGAGACTTGTTTACGAGATTCAAAAAAGAGATTATATGTCTCATAAGGCACAAAATGCACACCGATACAAAAAAATAACATTCGTTGTTGCCATCCGTCTGTACGCCTGTCTGACTGTCCTGCCTTAAAATGGCTGTATCTTTTGATTCCTAATAGACAGCCGATAGAAATTTTCGTAAAATATGTATTACTGTAGTGAATATACTTATCAATAATAAAAAATAGTAAAAAGTAAGAAACAAGCGTAACCCATTAAAAAAACGGGTTTATTTTACGGTTTTTTTGTTTTGCTCTATTGCAAAAACGGAGATACGTGCAAGCGTCTGACTTAGTGAGTTCATAGTGCATAATCTTAAGTAAAAAAAAAAAAATTGGGCAAGTGTGAGTCGGAATCATGTTATGTGGTCCTTAAATGCGTAAGAACGTACGTACGTGCCTGTACCGGTAGGTACTCGGAACACCAAATTCGAACAAAGCAAGAAAATTTTCGAATAAAATGGCGGGAATATAACTCATTCCTATAACTTATCCTGCACAAGCTATGCGCTATTTGTATTATTTTTTTTTCTTTTACCGAAAATATGTCCGCCGCTTCTTAAAAAAAAAGATATGCAGTCATTTCTATGCCTTCTTATGTCTACATTTAGCGAACAATATAATTTAGTCGGATTATAAGTTTGTTTATAGTTAGACTACCTATTAGAATACTTGTTAAATTTCAATTTTGATCGCCTTAAATTTTAGTACTTGGCCATACATAGTGAAATTTGGGTATTGTATTGAAAAATGTTTCAATTACTTTATTTAGGAAAAGCTAAATGACAATATATATATATATATATATATATATATATATATATATATATATATATATTTGTTGGAAAAGAAAATACATTTCTCGGTGTATGGACAAGTTTCTATTTCAAAGCAATATTTATCATATTTTAAGTTAAGCGCGATCTATAATTTGGCTATTATAATAATTAAGATGAGAATTAGGCCCATCGTCCATGACGCGAGTCTTAATCTAGTTGCAAACTTTTCTGGGTTCGATTCCCGGTGGGGACACTGTAAAAAAAAACACTTAAGACTTCCCACCCCAGTTTGTTTAGGTTGCAGAGTGAATCAACAAATCTACCGAAAATAAGATGATTCCGTGCTTCGGGAGGCATGTGAAGCACCGAGCAAAAATTTGAAGAATGAGGAAACTTAATTTTTACGCAATAGGGCACAATTTTGAACAAATTACAATATGTTTTTCAAAATTTCCGGGAACTGGAAAATTTTGGGGTTTTAGTCTCTAGTCTCAGGTCGTTAATGACCTCCAGGCGCATAATGTCTCATTCGCGAAATGTCACGTTCGCAGAATGAGCCATGTTAGAGGCTTCGGCCTAATTAATTTGTTACTTCTCTCTATACATTTAATTTGCGTCGTGGACGAAGGGCCTTGTAAGGTGACATTTTATTGTATACTTATTTTTTGAGACTGAACAATGCAATAAGTTGTTTATTTTCATCAGTGTATAAAGTTTGAATCTCAAAAATTGTTTTTTTTTTTGCGATGAAAATAAACAAACTTTTTATTGCTTTTTTCCTTTTATTTGTCGTTTTCATATTCTGGTTCATATAACGACCCATAACCAAATTCGTACAATCAGCTTCAAGTTCATATGAGCGTCTATCGTAGTCAAAATGATCTGTAGTAAACTAGTTCAAATTTTATATACGCCATTAGAATTATCATATAGTTGTAAGCACCCAAAGTATTCAAAATATTTTGGCAACATAGTGTACTTTGGCAACATAGTGTTTGGCAACATTAGTTTCCAATATAGTGTTCGCGGCCGTCACCGTCAAATTTATGAGAGCGACTATGGTAGTCAAAATGATCTGAAGTAATCTAGATCTTGTTTACTTTAGATCATTTTGACTAGACAATCACATGGTCACATCAATTTGACGCTGACGACCGCGAACATAATATTGGAAACTATGTTGCCAAAATATTTTGAACTCTTTGGATGCTTACAACTATATGACAATCTAATTGCGTAAATGAAAATTGAACTTGTTTACTACATACCATTTTGACTACGATAGACGCTCATATGTATTTGACGCTGACTGTACAATCCACTTTTTTAGTTTATTCCAACGCTTACCAATCTATTTTGCAGGCATGACATTAAAACAAGAGTATATTTGACTGACAGAATAACATTGTTTTACAAACTTGTTTTTTCTGACAGCTTTAGCCGATTGCTTTTGACTTAGCTGCAATGTGTTGGCAAGCGTTGGAATTAACTAAAAAAATGGATCATACTCTTATTTGTAATGGTACTCGGAAGTGAAATCTAAACAACTTTTCCAAAGATTTATACTAGGTTACTTTTTGGACCTGATTACCTTTTGCCCACTTATTTGTGAGGTCAAAAGCAACAACTTTTGTTCTACGACTTTGCTAACAACGCACAAAAAATTTTCGACTCTCCATACTAAAGTGGTCACGTGACCGACCCATTTTGTATGGGAAGTTGAAAATTTTTCGTGCGTTGTTAGCAAAGTCGTAGAACAAAAGTTGTTGCTTTTGACCTCACTAATAAGTGGGCAAAAGGAAATCAGGTCCAAAAAAATAACTTAGTATAAGGTAATAAGCAAAAGGGTATACTTACTCTAAAGAATGTGATTCTGCCCATGAAACTGGGCCTTCCTGAGGAATATAGGTCGAAATACGAAAAAAAAATCAACTTCCTAAAGAAATTGCACCAGCTGGTTGCGCATTTTGTTTGGGAGGCGAATTTTTTTTTGTATCCTCAGAGAAAGTTGTGCAGTTTCAAAGTCTATGTAAAATAAATAATGTTTACAATTTTTTTTACACAAGATAAATGGGTCAAAATACCAATTTGTTTCTTTCATGAAAACCATGTTCCAATAATATTGGAATATGCGCTATGCAGCCTCTTTGAGAAAGTTCAGATTAATGTTCTAAGTAACCTACAAAATTTGGTCAGGGGTTGTTTTTTTTATTAAAAGTTGTTCAGTTTCAAAATATTGTTTCATAGGGAATTGATATTTCACCAAATGTTATAATGTGATATATAATATAGGGTTTTGGGAATCGCATTGTATGTTTAAATGAATGGTTGTTGCAAAATTTCTTGTTGCATATTTTTTATAATGATTTTGTAAAAGGAAAAGTACATTAAAAAAAATCCAATGCCCTGAGAGAGGCTGTGTGTATCGTGTGTTTTGATGTATAAATCCTCCCGACGCATAATGTCAAGTTCTTAAAAAGACAGCTTTGCAAAATGTCACGATTGCAAAATGTCACGTTCCAAGAATGATACACCTCATCGTGCCTTTCTGCACCAAGCCAAGGTATACACCGTGCATTTTTATTCGTTTTGCTGCCGAAGCCCAGAAACTCATGAAAAGAAGCCACTTTTCCGAAGAAAAAATATTTGGAAAAAAATTTTCGCCTCCCCATACAAAATAAGCCGATCACGTGACTACTATGGAGAGGTGAATAATATTTTTCGAGCACAAAAATTTTCTCTTCAGGAAGTTGCTTGTTATCATGAGTAGAATCCCTGGGCTTCGGGAGCAAAATCAATGGTAAATTCACTCTGTACTGCCTCACGGTGCATAATGTCATAATTGCAAAATGTCAAATTCGCAAAATGCCACAATCGCAAAATGTCATGGTAATGTGCGAAAGCAACAGTTAAATTACTGATGTTCCGATTTTATGATAAAACATGATTCCACTAAGTATATCCCGGACGATTCTGATAGTCGCGGCCTTCCTGCGCCTATATCAGAAGTGGGATAAAGAAACACACAGCTCAAGAAGTCGATCATGTGCGCAAGCATTTTAAAGAGACATTATGGTATGGTAAACCTAATTTGACATTTTGCGAACGTGACATTGCGCGCCATCTGTCTTATGTACAAAATTACATTCCTTAATTTGTGTATTTATTTATGTGTGAACAATATACTTTTATGGGCCCCTACTATTAATATTTAATAGTGTTTTATATAATTATGTAATAATGACTTTAATACTCCCAGAAGCAATGTCCATTTTGATACTTTGTGAGGCTACTAAATAAGATATTGCATTAAGTTGTGAATCCGTCAACATATTTTTGAAATTTTGTGCAACAGCATTTGATTCAGTGTCCTCATTAAATACAAGGGACGGTGTACCGAAAACTGTAAGGGCGTGTTCAGTCAATGAAACTGAACAACTTTCCCAAAGAAACATTTCTGGGAAATGTTAAAAAAAATTACCTCTTCATACAAATTGCTCACTCTGGTCGAACGTTTTGTATGGAGAGGTCAACTTTTTTTTCATTTCCCAGAAATGTTTCTTTGGGAAAGTTGTTCAGTTTCATTGACTGAACACGCCCTTACAGTTTTCGGTACACCGTGGCTTACACCCTGTGTACCAAATGAAAAAAGGAATTGCTGCGTAACGATTCACTAAACAAACCATTGTTTTTGAACAATTTTCTGAACGAAAGCTGTTCATAAGTACGCATTTTGGGGTTAATAAAACAGTTGTGAAAGTAACTTAATTTGAATTTTATCTGTGTCTGTACAAGTTATAAAGTATCATTACATTCTTTTTGTTATATTTTTCCTTCCGACGCCTAAATGTCACGGTTGTAAAAATATCACACAAAGCTTCTTAATTTCAAAATGTCACATTCGCAGAATGATTTTCCCCTATCGGAGTCATTATAGTACACACACAGGCCCTCGTCCTCGTGATGTGGATTTCTGTGTAAAACATTCACTGGACATTGCCGATCTCGCTATAATTTTGTAACAATTTCTTGATACGACTTGCAGTGAGATGTGATGCCATTAAATAAATAGATCTAACCTTTATTTTAATGGCGGTCACATGTCTATGCAAGTCAAACGTGACGTTCTGCGAATGTGACATTGTGCGAAGGTGTCATTTTACGATCGTGACATTTTACGCGTGGGGGTAAAATAATATTTTTTAGTTTGTAATCTTTTCCAAGTTTATGCAAAATGTTACGAAAAAAGATATCAAATCTTTTATTATTAACGCGTTTTTTTTATCGTTATATCATTTTATATACTGCGGTCACCAACCACCGCGGTCCATGGTGCCAGCCGCATCTCTAACAAGCGTGGTGACTATGATACTTCATCTCCACAATGATGATGACGTGTTTATGTATAATTTTTCGTATCATTTTGTAAAATAGTTCGGGCAATGGGTCATGTCAAATGTATATTATGAACTGTTATAATATAAATAAAAGAATTTTAAAAACATTAACTTTGGAGTTTAATTTCAACATTGCATCGTTAAGACTAGTCGCAAAAATGTTTTACCACATTTGTCTTGTTGGCAAATAAAGTTTTAACAATAGATTCATAAAGCCTTGACTTTAAATTGGGCAAAAAGAATATATTTCCCACCCAGCATTTTTGCGGGCGTCGATGAAAAATATAACATGTCAACTATTTTTTTATAGGAAAAGAGTTCCCAATCGTCTTATTAGTTTATGATTCAGATTCAGATAATTTTATTCAATGTAGATTCTTTACAGAATACTTATTGAATGTCATGCAGAATACAATGCAAATAGAGCGAGTCTACGCCGTTTCGCCGTTATGTGGGAAGTATGTTCCTTTTTGGCATAAACGTCTGCCCAATTTAGGGTTAAGGACAAAGTACATTAAACATATTGATAGTAAAAAAATAACAAAAATAAAATACTTCCTATGGAAAAAAAAAGTTCAAGTTGCCAACCCTATTCTAAGAATCACAACGCGCACCCGGCGCTCCAATTGTAAACAAGTAAATAGGTATACATGCGCGCCGCGAGTCTGGCTAGGGTTGACACAAGTAAATTTTAATATTATTTTTTTGTTATTTTTTATTTGTTTTTATTGTTTAAACATGCTTATTGTTCTTTATTCTACTTATATACTACTCAAAACAAAATAAGGGCCAGCAGGTTTTTTTGATATGTCATTAATTGTAATTTTTCAATAAAAGTTAGATATATATTTCCACTGAGCATTATTTGAAACATTTATTAGCTTAAATTGTAAACAATAGAATAAGTTAAATAAAATGTACATAAAAATATACATTACTATTATCATTTTAATCACATATCAAAAAAACTTGCTGGCCCTTATTTTGTTTCGAGTAGTATAGAACATTTGGTTTAAGAAATCGGTACTTTTCCTAACACTCTGTATAGCGAGTAACTGAAGGGTGTGAATCTGCCCTGGTGTTGCGGGTGTCTATGGGCGTCGGTGATCACTTACCATCAGGTGACCCGCCTGCTCGTCTGCCTCCCTCTTCTATAAAAAAAAAAAAAACTGAACAACTATTCCCAAGGAACATAGGTCCAAATACGAAAATCAAGTTTTGACCTCCCATAGAAACTGCATCAGCTGATAGCGCATTTTGTATGGGAGGTCAAATTTGGTTTTTCGTATTTCGACCTATGTTCCTTGGGAAAAGTTGTTCAGTATCATGAGTACATGCATACTCGTATCTTTTGCTATCAAGAACTAATTAAAAGTCACCCTATATACGAAGTTATTTTTTTGGACTTTATTTCCTTTTGCCCACTTATTAGTGAGGTCAAAAGCAACAACTTTTGTTCTACGACTTTGCTAACAACGCACAAAAAATTTTCGGCTCCCCATACTGTAGTGGTCACGTGACCGACCCATTTTGTATGGGAAGTTGAAAATTTTTCGTGTGTTGTTAGCAAAGTCGTAGAACAAAAGTTGTTGCTTTTGACCTCTATAATAAGTGGGCAAAAGGAAATCAGGTCCAAATAAAAAACCGGCCAAGTGCGAGTCGGACTCGCGCACCGAGGGTTCCGTACCATCACATAATCATAATTGTATTAGTTGAAATTTCAGTAAGTTAATGTGCTAGATTTTTTGAGTCTGACACGCGCTTGACCAAATTTTATTATTTGTTGTTATTTTATAGCTTATGAACTATAAACGTACCAATTTTCAAGTTTGTAAGTGTTCTCGTTTTAAAAATAGAACTTAAACAAAAATCGCCTCCGCGACCATCCAACTTGACCCCTCTCTTATATGAATGTTCTTGAAACGGGAGCTCACCACAAATGGTTACCATTACGAGTAGTTGTGAGTAAAGTTGTAATATTTAATTATTTCAGACTTTTCCCTTTATTTGTACTGTGAGACCTAGCTTCTTGCCAAATTTCATAATTTTAGGTCAACGGGAAGTACCCTGTAGGTTTTCCTTTTTTGAATAAATGTATGGAGATGAGGACATAAAAAGCCATATCTTTTGATTGCGTCGTTGTAAAAAATTTAAATTTTCAGATCTTGTGTGGTTCATGGACCCTAACATATGGTATTAATTTCAACCTGATACCTTTACCCGTTCGTGAGATAAAGGGTCTTGACAGACAGACAGACAGATGGACAACAAAGTGATCCTATAAGGGTTCCGTTTTTTTTCTTTTGAGGTACGGAACCCTAAAAAATAACCTAGTATATTTTGGAGAGCTCCCTGTCCTGTAGTGGACGTTTTATGGGATGTTATGATATGAGCTAGGGCAAAGAAATTACAGTCTACGTATGGTACATAGTGAGCAGACATTGACTGATGACACGCATATATCGCTCCCAAACTGATTTCAGATCCGCCTCCCTGAAACAAAGGAATAATTGTTTGGATGAAAAATAGTACCGTTCTTAAGTCAAAGTCAAAATAGTTTATTCATTGTTGGATATTAAAATCTCCTACATCGCTTCACAAACAAATTGGCGCCATGGTGGGAAAACTTATTTCAAACTTCGGTGTTAAACTTGATGTTCTCTTGCGTTCACTTGCGCCCCCATCAATAAAAACAATATTACTCGCTAAGTACAATAATTATCGAAAATCCGGAAAGACAGATTGAAATAAAGGTACCCTAGTTTATTTAGAAACTATAAATTCTGAAAAATATAGTTCAATGTAGTTACAGATACAAAAAGTGCGAAAAACGGCCACTTTCAGCAGTTTTTGTATCTTTATTTTTGTATACTGAACTTTATTTTACAGAGTAAATAGGTTCTAACTAAATAAACCTGTACTTCAATCTGTCTGTTTTTCCGGATTTTCGATAAGTTTTGTATTTAACAAGTAATATCTTTTGCCCTGTGTGGTGCTGACAAAGAATAGTACCAACTCATCCCCGTGGGTGTTGTAAGAGGCGACTAAGGGTTAATGAACCCGAGGATGGGCAGCAGCAACTTTCTGTGTATCGTATCATCTAATATTCTGCGGTTACCAACAACCGCGGTCCATGGTGCCAGCCGTAACGCTAACAAGCGAGGTGACTATAGAACTTCCCCTCCACATTGTTTCAGCTAAAGCTGTAATTCTGGAGGGAGCTGCCTGTCGTGTAGTGGACGTGTTATTATGGGACATGATTTTTTTACCTGATGGGGGCTAGTGGAAGGAGGGTAGCTCCCATCGATGTTTTAGATACCGCGAGTGTAGAATATGTTGTGTACACACCTGAGTACATCCACCTGCAGCGCGCACTGCTCGTAGGCGCGCAGGAAGTGCGCCAGGTCTGTGCGCGGCCAGCCGCCCGCGCGCCACGGCTCCACGCACCTGCGGGGGGGGGGGGGGGAGGGGGGGGGCAGTGTTACTATATTATATATTAGGTCTTTACCTATGAAATTGCCGTTTTGTATGGCGAATTTTAGGTAAACTCAATTTTCAGTACTAACATTTTTGCATTTTTCTTAGGAATTATAAATCCAATTTTTTAATTTTTTTTAAGCATTATTGGGAAGACATTAAGCTAACAGAAGCTTAAATTTAATTTTCGAAAAATATTATCTGTAAAAAAATATAACAAATCTAATGATGAAATCTGACGACATTTAAGACGAACAATTTTCGAACCTTTAATTTTATATATAAAACTAAAAATAAAAACTTTATTTTATGCGTAAATTGATAACGTTGAAGTCAACTTTCAAATATAAGACAAATGAAAAAAATAGCATTAGAATTATAGGAATTATGATCTCATTAATATGTAACAAAATTTCGACAATTGAATGAAGGAAATGGAATAGAATGGTGCTCTATAACACAGGTACATCCTAGTATGGACACCAGACTCTCACAAAAGAAACAAGCACAGCTACAATTCATATTATTTAATGTTGTTTATATTTTTTTTTGTGAGATAAAATAAATACCTTTTACCTTACCTTTACCTAGAATAGAATGAGATGAAGGAATGGGACGGAATGGAATGGGTTGGAATGGAATAGAATGAGATGAAATAGGATGGAATAGAATGGAATAGGACGGAATAGAATGGAGAATGAAGGAATGGGATAGAATTGAATAGGATGGAATGAGACGGAAAAGAATGGGATGGAATTGAATGGAATATAAAATTGGCGCCATTCACAGCGGTTGTTAGTGACCGCAACTGTATGTAAGATGGTCCCATAATAGCCCTACGCGAGCTATGGAAGCGCGTAGCTCAGTGGTGTGTCTCAAGAGCTTCTATAAATGCAGTTCCTAATAGAATTCCCTTATCAAGAAAACGATAAAATAAATTCAAGAAATATAAGTTCACTATTGAAATCGCACATCACCCGTAGCATTTTTAGCTTCACTATTCGCACTTCACATATAGGGTGACTATTAATTAGTTCTTGATAGAAAAAGGTATGCATGTATTCATGAAACTGAAATACGAAAATCAAGTTTTGACCTCCCATAGAAGCTGCATCAGCTGAAAGCGCATTTTGTATACGAGGTCAAATTTGGTTTTTCGTATTTCGACCTATGTTCCTTGGCGAAAGTTGTTCAGTTTCATGAGTACATGCATATCTTTTGCTATCAAGAACTAATTAAAAGTCACCCTATATAAAATTTCGCTATCTTGAAACACAAAATAAAACTTTCAGTCGTCCTTTACAGTTATACTAGCTGTTGCCCGCGGCTCGAACTGTCTTCATACCAAAATTGGGGGTGTGTAATAGATGATATAACAACTTTTAATATAACATTTAATTGATATAACAACGTTTAATATAATTTTGTTTCATATAATAATTATTTCGTATAATCGACATTTCACATATTTTCATTTCATATAATTTCAAAACGTATAATAATTTACCATTAACAGACAAGTAAGCAAGCATTCAAATTTCAAGCATGCATACAGCAAGCATGCATACAAGCAAGCATGCAGGCAAGCACGCATGCGCATGCATTCATGTCAACCTAACCTGAAGGGCATGGCGGAATAAAGCGGAGCTCGCTCCGCTCGCCTCCGCTCAATTCCGCCATACCCTTCGAACCTAACCAACTGTGTCGGGGTGCCCCGAACTCTTTTGCTCGCTTCGCTCGCCTATTATCCATTCTACTAAGCCCTTGCCATTAACAGACAAGTAAGCAAGCATTCAAGCATGCATACAGCAAGCATGCATACAAGCAAGCAAGCAGGCATACGCATGCATTCATGTCAACCTAACCTGAAGGGTATGGCGGAATGGAGCGGAGCTCGCTCCGCTCGCCTCCGCTTAATTCCGCCATACCCTTCGAACCTAACCAACTGTGTCGGGGTTCCCCGAACTCTTTTGCTCGCTTCGCTCGCCTATGATCAAATTAATTGAGCCTTATAGTTTCGCTTTTAAACAATTTTAATTAAATAAGCATATAACTATACAAAATTATTATAAACTAATTGATTATTATGTTTTTTTTTTGTTTTATTATTATAAATTAAATAAATAATAAGTAAATTAATATAAGAATTATGTATCAAATGAATTTTATATGAAATAAATTTTATATGAAAGATATTTAGGTGAAATGATAGTTATGCCAAATGTTAGTATAGAAAACGTTCATTATAGTAAAGGTACGGTATGTCAAACAAAATTATACTATAAGTTGTTATATGAAACGTTTATTATATCAATTGAATGTTATTGAAACGTTGATATACGAAAAATATTTGTACGAAATGATGCGCACCCCAAAATTGGCTTGATCCTATTACATTACTATGTTAGATAAACAGCAATTTAAAAGGGAAATTAAATACCATTATAACATAACATTAACATAACCCAGTTATTTATCAGGTGTGTAAGTGAACCGATCGCAATGAAACAAAGCTCATAATGTTGCGCGGTCCAAGTACTTACGTTATAGAAAACCCCGTTTGGATCGTGCAGTAGTTTGTGCATACTGTAAAAGTCTAAACTCGCGAACGAAGTCGCTGGCATAGCTAGTATAAACAAATAGTACAATCGACCGCACGTCAGAGGAAACATTTGCAATTCTATTACCATGCCATAGAGTCCAAAATGTTTCTATTGACGTGTTGTTAGGTGTATTTAGACCCTCCCGGCGCATAATGTCACGTTCGCAAAATGTCACACTAGGGTTTACCATAGCAAAATGTCACTTTCGCACAATGTCACACTTTACCATAGCAAAATGTCACGTTCGCACAATTTCACGTTCGCATTATGTCACACTTAATTGTGACATTGTGCGAACGTGTCATTCTGCGAAAAAAATTGAAATTTTTTCTAAGTCCACAAAGAATTAAAATTTTTCTAAGTCACAAACCCATAAAAATTTTTTTTAAATAAAATTATCTGAATCTGAATTTTGTAACTTGTTTGCGTTTATCTTCATCCTCATCATGACCTCATCCCTATCCACATCCCCATCCTCATATCCTCATCTTTATCCGAAGAGAAAAAATGATAACAATAAAATATGTTTATTTTTATTCAATATATACAAAACAGTTATAAATAAATGGTACAGCAGCACTGCACTTACTTTCTCGCAATACTCAAGAAAAAACTATCAACCGCAAACTTAAATTTGTAATGCCATACACATAGTATGGAAATACAAACTTTTATTAACGTTTTTCCAAAAAAATGTTCGAATGAAATATACAGATCAATTCAGAATTCAAATTGTCAAACATTAAAACAAACAAACATCAAACGATTTCGAGTAAATCACATGTTTAACTTTTGGTAGTACTGGAACACCCTTTATATGAAGTTTCAAAGATCAATAGATACTACCGTAGGATACTTGCATGGAGATTTTTTTAATTTCCCAACACATGTTCCTTATGGATTATTGTTCAGTTTAGTCTACTGAGCGAGCCCTTTCAGTTTTTGGTACAGCCTGTGTACTAAATTTTATTCAAAAAATCATAAAGAATATCCAGTCAGGAAGACAACCAATCCAGGAGTAATATTATAGAATATTTTAATAAACTCAATGGAACCAATTTTGGGTAAATCACATATTTACGATTTGGTGGTACAGGAACACCCCTTATATGAAATTACACAGATCATTTGATACTGGCGCAAGATATCTTACATGGAGATGCTTGGTCATGCAAAGTTTCATCAAGATTCTATGAGCCGTTTTTGAGAAAATTACAATTTATCATTTTCGTTGTATGACAGCTAGAATATTTTAATAAACTCAATGGAACCAATTTTGGGTAAATCACATATTTACGATTTGGTGGTACAGGAACACCCCTTATATGAAATTACACAGATCATTTGATACTGGCGCAAGATATCTTACATGGAGATGCTTGGTCATGCAAAGTTTCATCAAGATTCTATGAGCCGTTTTTGAGAAAATTACAATTTATCATTTTCGTTGTATGACAGCTACCCTCAAAATGAGAGCCAGCCAGAAACCACTTAGAACCCTTCGATGGATTTGCATAAAACTCCTAAATTCCAAATATGGTGTCAATCGGACCATTCGTTTAGCCGCTAGGCCAAAGCGTGACGGACAGACCGACCGACCGACGGACCGACCGACCGACCGATGGACCGACCGACCGACCGGACATTTTTGGGAGACTTGTTTTTTATGATATATAAGTGATATAGAACACATTTTTGAGAAAATTAGAAAAACTTTTTTTTTCTCGCTCCGCTCGAAAGTAAAAAAGCACAAAATATAATTAAAATTTATCTATAGTAAAATTATTCAAAAAAATTGGAAGTCCCAAAAAACGTGACATTTTCGCAAATTGTGATCGTGTTCACATTTTGCGATCGTGACATTCTGCGAACGTGACATTTTTCGAACGTGACATTTTGAGAAAGTGACATTTTGCGAACGTTACATTATGCGCCGGGAGGATTTCGACTTTGTGTCTAACCTCTCTAAAAGGTCAATGAACAAAGACCGGAGCTCTCTTCCCCGATGCAAGTTGCAGGCGACCCCGACTAGGGCCCGCGTGTAAAGCCGGAAGTTCAGCTCCAGCTCTTGGTAGGACTTCTCCAGAAGTTTAGGTTTCAGTCGCATGCAGATTAGACTGAAAAAAAAACGTAATAGTTAATAAAAGAACCTGGTACCTTTAAAAGTACCTAGGCGACCCAGCTATGCTCTGTTTAATAATAATAATTCATTTGTTAAAAGGCTTTGAAGCCCAATGTGTTAGATTTATTTTTTATGTGACAAGTGTGCAAACGAGCAGGTGGGCCACCTGATGGTAAGTGGTCACCACCGCCCATAGCACCCACTGTCTTATTAATGGCATATTTTGAAACTAATAAGACAGCTAAGCACGTTACCCACCCCGAGAACTAAGATGGTGTGTCTCGTGTGCCGGTAATTTCGCTGGCTCCCTCAACCTTCAAACCGAAACACGGCAGTGCAAACACTGTTATTACAGTCAAGACTAATCACAAACAGCGCCATCTAGTATGGAGTAGAAAACTAACCGCAGTTCTTGAACGGCATACAACAATAAATACTAAAAACTAAAATAAGGAGGGCTCCCATACCAAAACGATTTTTAGGCGACTTTTGCTCGATTTTTAGCCACTTACAAGCGTGAAAATTGGTATTTTAATAGCATACTCTATAAAATTGTAAGCAACCTATGTAATCAATGTGCACTCGTTGTTGGAAAGCCTAATAAATAAAATAAAATAAATAACAACAAATAATAAAAACTGGTCAAGTGAGGGTCGGACTCGCGCGTTTTTAATACAAATCTGCGTGACTGCGCGTTCATAACTACGACGGTATTTTTAACTCAGTGGTTTGGCGTCCATTATACGGCGTGCAAAATAACTCTGTCTGTGACCGTTAATGCGCAGAAGTCAAAAAATGAGTCGCGTCGCGGGGGTGAGCGCGGCTCCCCCCAGGGAGGCAAGCGAGTCGTTCATTGGCTCTCCGCCTGTCACCCACAAGCAGAAAATAACCGTCATAGACAGACTTGTCCTGAACGCGCTGTACTACAACGGTATTTATACCTTAGTGGTACGCAACCCTCGGTGCGTGAGTCCGCACGCACTTGGCCGGTTATTTAAACTCACTGTTTGTGCTCCTTCTCCTTGTCCAGAAGTATCCGCAGCTCGCGCAGTTCTAGAAGGAACTCTCTGTCCATCTCTAACTAACACCCGGTATATAACACCCGGTATACACTCACTGTTTGTGCTCCTTCTCCTTGTCCAGAAGTATCCGCAGCTCGCGCAGTTCTAGAAGGAACTCTCTGTCCATCTCTAACTAACACCCGGTATATAACACCCGGTATACACTCACTGTTTGTGCTCCTTCTCCTTGTCCAGAAGTATCCGCAGCTCGCGCAGTTCTAGAAGGAACTCTCTGTCCATCTCTAACTAACACCCGGTATATAACACCCGGTATACACTCACTGTTTGTGCTCCTTCTCCTTGTCCAGAAGTATCCGCAGCTCGCGCAGTTCTAGAAGGAACTCTCTGTCCATCTCCGTGTCGTAATACTCCGGTCCGGAACAGCTGTACGTCCAACCGGACATTATCGCCTGGACGGACAACGCGAGGGCACAGATTAGGTAATAGTAAATTCTGTATCTTTAAGTAAATTCAAAAATTATGTTTTAGTTTTTAGATAATGATCTTTAAATAAATTTTTTTGCATGTAACAATTATGTAACAGTGTAACATTGGGAGCCAATTTCTGCCAACAAACTGTTATACAGTTTGGCGGAATTTGTAATAATAATAACTGTAGTATTTTTTTGGAATAAAGTTTTGAAAATTTAAATTTAATTTTTAAACTGGAGGATGGCAGCATCCTTCTGTGTATCATACCATCGTACTTACTGCGGTCACCTACAACCGCGGTCCATGGTGCCAGCCGTAACGCTAACAAGCGAGGTGACTATGGTACTTCCCCTCCACATTTTTCCAGCAAAAGCTAGAATTCTGGAGGGAGCTCCCTGTCTTGTAGTGGACGTTTCGTTGGATGTTATGATGAAACTGACGTTTTCGAATCCGTCATTCCCAGGCGGGAAACTGAAAGAGTTTGCTCGCTTAGTCAACGAAACTGAACAACTTTCCCAAAGAAACATTTTTGGGAAATGAAATATTATTGACCTCTCTATACAAAATGTTTGACTAGAATGAGCAATTTGTGTGAAGACGTCAATTTTTTTTTTCATTTCCTCGAAATGTTTCTATGGTAAAGTTGTTCAGTTTCGTTGACTGAGCACGCCCTTTCAGTTTTCGATACACCGTTCCTTACACCCTGGATACACCATAATTTATTATCGCGATCTAATTTCACTATCGGCCAAAAAATTACTTTTACAAAGACTAAAACCATAACATAGGTCTTCAGGCAAATAGTCTCCTTATCCTGTACTATTAAACGAGTAATATTTGTAAATATATATATTTGTAATCGGTTTCTCGAAAACGGCTCTAACGCTCAGGTATTGAGAAGAATCTTCAAAAACTCTCTTACCTGCGCACAATGATAGAAGTCGTTAAAAGAGAGATACTGCAGTTTCCTCTTGCCCGTCTCGAAACGCATACACGCAATGAACACCACCGCACCGTACTTTCTGAAACAAACATACTCATTAGCAGCGCAAAACCTTTTACCTACTAGATAGCTCTCAAACAACTCAACACTCAGACGTTGATTTATTTGCAGATTCCCCCTTCCCCTCCACCATCGGGATCTCCCTTTTATCATCGGAAGTCCAGACGCACCGTAGGATATCACCCATACTTGGTTGATATTCCACACATTCGCACAAAGCGCTTTGAAACATATTCTATAATGCGCATGGCTAAAGAGTGGAATTACGCACCGCAGGATATCACCCATACTTAGTTGGTATTCCACACATTCGCACAAAGCGCTTTGAAACATCTTCTATAATGCGCATGGCTAAAGAGTGGAATTATTTGCCTGCGTCTGTGTTCCCGAGTTCATATAACCCGAATCTATTCAAGTCGCGAGTGACGAGGCTTCTCCTGGGCAAGCTCGTTCCATCGTCGACCTCATCTCTGTCTTCAAGACTAGATCGAGGTCAAGAGTAAGTCCATTTAAAAAAAAATCCTTGGCAAAGCTTCGGATCAAATGCTTAATTTGCTGAGAAAACTTAAGCAGAATTTGGTCTAAGAATATTTGTAATTAATATGCTTTTACATCGCCTTTATTTTATTACTGTTATGTTGTGAAAATGTCTTGTATAATAAATAAAATAAAGAAATAGCACGAAAATCGCCAGAAGAGCGGTTGTAATTTTTTAACCTAAGTCAGAGGCCATATGGCGGCTTGAAAACTCTGACAGCCAGGTTGACTACTGACCTAGCAAAGGCTAATCTTGGATTGGGTCTGGTTTCCCCAATGGGTTGCGGAGGTCGGATGGCAGTCTTAGGCGTCTACATCATGACACTATGTAAAGGTGCAACTAACTTGGCGAGTCGGTCGGACAGCAGGAAGGCGTGGCGAATGTTGGCGACTACGTTTCCGGGCGTCTCCTCGACCGCCTTGAACACTATGTAAAGGTGCAACTAACTTGGCGAGTCGGTCGGACAGCAGGAAGGCGTGTCGAATGTTGGCGACTACGTTTCCGGGCGTCTCCTCGACCGCCTTGAACAGTGTGTAAAGGTGTAACTAACTTGGCAAGTCGGTCGGACAGCAGGAAGGCGTGGCGAATGTTGGCGACTACGTTTCCGGGCGTCTCCTCGACCGCCTTGAACAATGTGTAAAGGTGTAACTAACTTGGCAAGTCGGTCGGACAGCAGGAAGGCGTGTCGAATGTTGGCGACTACGTTTCCGGGCGTCTCCTCGACCGCCTTGAACAGTGTGTAAAGGTGTAACTAACTTGGCAAGTCGGTCGGACAGCAGGAAGGCGTGGCGAATGTTGGCGACTACGTTTCCGGGCGTCTCCTCGACCGCCTTGAACAGTGTGTAAAGGTGTAACTAACTTGGCAAGTCGGTCGGACAGCAGGAAGGCGTGGCGAATGTTGGCGACTACGTTTCCGGGCGTCTCCTCGACCGCTTTGAACACTCGCCGCACGTTGTCGAACTGACGCCGGCAACAACGCAGGGGGGCACCCGACTTCTCCGACACCTGCACGCGTGAACAGCCAATAATTTTTCGAATAATAGTACATTACTGCAATGGCAAAGAGTGGAATAAGTGAAATTCTCTGCCTGCGTCTGTGTCCCCGAATTCATATATCCCGAATCTATTCAAGTCGCGAGTGAAGGCGAGTGAAGGCAAGCTTCCGGCTTCTTCTGGGCAAGCTCGTCCCATCGTCAACTTTATATCTGTCCTCAAGACTGGATCGAGGTCAAGATTGCCCAAGTAACATTTTTGCATTTTTTTTTTAGGAATTTCAAAAATCAACATCCAAGTTTGTAATATTTTTTTAAGCATGATTGGGAAAACATTATGCTTACAGAAGCTTTAATTTAATTTTCGAAAAATATTATCTGTAAACTTATACGAGTATGTCTTGGGAAAAGTTGTTCAGTTTAGAATTGTCCCACCTTTCCGTTGCACGTTGTACATGGGCTGTATGTAAAGGACAGCCTTACAAATACTGAAAGGCGCTCAGCAGATGACGGGGCGGGCAGACACGGTCAGTCACGGACATTGTCCGTCAGTGTGGCCGGTATTGCGAAAATTATCGTTTTTTTTTCAGAAACAAAATTCAAACATGTTTTTAAATTGCTCTACGTTTTAAACTAAATAACAATCAATCTGAACAACCTTTTCGACTGAATAACTCTTTGAACTGAACAATTATTCAAGCTGTTCTCCTTCCAAACCAAAGATTTTGGAAAATACGCGCATAGAAACGGAGCGTTATTCTCGTGTCAATGACTATAATAAAACGAAAATAATTGCAGTACCGGCCACCCTGGCGGGCTGTCAGAACAAAAACCGGCCAAGTACGTGTCGAGCCACGCGCAGTATATGGTTCCGTACCTATCTACTATATGATATACTTAAAAGCTTTTGCTCTTTGATTTTAAAAACTCCGCGACCATCCAACTTGACCCCTCTTTTATAGAAAAGTTCTTGAAACGGGAGCTTACCATAATTGGTTACTATTAGTTGTGGGAAAAATTGAAATATTTAATGGTTTTAGACTTTTCCCTTTATTTGTACTGTGAGACCTAGCTTCTTGCCAAATTTCATAATTTTAGGTCAACGGGAAGTACCCTGTAGGTTTTGCTTTTTTGCATAAATGTATGGAGATGAGGACATAAAAAGCCATATCTTTTGATTGCGTCGTTGTAAAAAATTAAAATTATCATTAGCCTGTTAAGTCTCGTTAACTGTGATAGTTTTCCTTTTAATGTTATTACTTGTATGGGAGGTACCCTAAAAAAAAATTTTCAAAGTTTTATTCTACCACTTTGTCGGCATAAAAGAAATGTATATCCGTATAAAATTTCAGCTTTCTAGTACTAAGGGTCTCTGAGCTACACCGCGGACAGACAGACGGACATGACGCAACTATAAGGGTTCCTTTTTTACTACGGAACCCTAAAAAGTCTGCCGTCTGCTGTGCCTTAAAGACTATATGACCAGTCAATATTTGACTGATTTTGTTGCCTTTCTAATTAATAAATGTATCAGGCAACACGTCGCACATAATATGTGCATTGAGACGTGCTTTCAAAAATTAAATATATATTTGCGTGAACTCCAAACGTCGCTAAAATTGAATCGAACGTTCGAAGGTCGTCAATTCCAGATAGCATAACGTCAGCGCGTTTTAGTTATCTCATAGCGCCATCTGTTGAATTTACATTTTCTATAGGGTGACTTTTAATTAGTTCTTGATAGCAAAAGATATGCATGTACTCATGATACTGAATAACTTTTCCCAAGGAACATAAGTCGAAATACGAAAAACCAAATTTGACCTCCCATACAAAATGCGCTATCAGATGATGCAGTTTCTATGGGAGGTCAAAACTTTATTTCGTATTTCGACGTATGTTCCTTGGGGAAAGTTGTTCAGTATCATGAGTACATTAATACCTTTTTCTATCAACAACTAATTAAAAGTCAACAGGTTTCCGAAAACTGTAAAGGCATGATCAGTCAACGTAACTGAACAACTTTCAGCGAATAAAACTTTCAGTAAACGAAAAAAAAATCGGTCTCTCAATACAAAATTGCTAACTTGATTGGACAGTTCATGGATAAAATTCAAGACCCGGTCACACAAAATGGGCTATCAGCCGTTTTTCTATTTCAACATATTTAATGTACATACATATATCGAACTTATTTAAAATTTCGTACATATATATACACCCCAACAGAATTTTACTAAAAAAAATCCATTCCCGTAAAAAAAATCATGCTAAAAGTTATTTTTATCTAGATATTGTTACTTTAAAGTTTCATCATTGTTCTAGTCCGCGCACTCCGCGCACGCCACAGCCACTTCCCTCCCCTCCTCATCGCTCATTAACCACGCGGCGCCGGCCGCCACCGCGCGTATCCACAGAAATATTTAGAATAGAAGCGGCAAAAGTTTAAGTAATAAAAATTAAAAAAAATTACCCCTATCAAAAACCCGTGAAATTGATTCTACTCTCGATTCTGAACCATTTTCTCAGTTTCGCTTATTCCGTTAACACGTTGTATAAAGAAACATATTCCTCAGGGGAAATGGGTTCAAGAGAAGGGTAAGAACTGAAAACCAGTGCTTTCAGTGTTGCCTAGTGTAGCCTGGGAGCAAGAACTGAGTTTCTTGCCTTTTGCTTACAAAATTTTTGAATAAGAATGATCGTGATTTATTTCCGAAATTTTTTGTTAATCGTTTTGTTTTTCATATGTGTAAGCAATAAAGATTTATGATTATGAAATAGCTGGGGGAGTTTCATGGGTAGAGCAACTGCCCGAGAGCACAGTAAATATATAAGCTAAAGCAGTATGGAAACTCCTAACAAACGTCCAAAACTGGCGCACTCACACATGCACACACCGCTACAGGAAAATAAGCAGTTTTCGCGCTGAAGTAAGTCGTGGGTGCTAAAACCATAATACAAACAAATAGGTACTTACATAGAGTTCCTATAAGTATGTCCCTGTCCTTGTGCGATTAAAGGCGACTAAGTATCTTAATCTGCCCTTGCGTGATAAAAGGCGACTAAGTGTCCTCATCTGCCCTTGTGTCATAAAAGGCGACTAAGTGTCTTTATCTGCCCTTGTGTCATAAAAGACGACTAAGTGACTTAACCTTCCCGTGTGTC
This sequence comes from Athrips mouffetella, assembly GCA_947532105.1. Taxonomy (NCBI): domain Eukaryota; kingdom Metazoa; phylum Arthropoda; class Insecta; order Lepidoptera; family Gelechiidae; genus Athrips; species Athrips mouffetella. Next base: position 16,291,283 of record OX383983.1, read on the forward strand.
GTAAAAGGCGACTAAGTGACTTCTTAACCTTTCCTTGTGTCGTAAAAGGCGACTAAGGGTTTCGGAAAATTTTGTTTAGTTTTACGGTCCGAAAACATGCTGAAAGGAACTAAGTAGATAGAAGCACCCCAATATTTGAGTTCATCATACTATTCTTATTTCAAAACATCTGGGTTACAACCCTGACGCTCCGACGCAGAATAGTTCTTTTTTCAAAAAAAGGCCCGAGTTTCCATACTGCTTTAGCTTATATATTTACTGTGACGACACTGAACAACTTTCAGTGAACAAAACTTTTCTCTTACTTTTTTTTTGTTTTCGTTTCCTGAAAGTTTTGTTCACTGAAAGTTGTTCAGTGTCGTTGACTGATCATACCCCTTCAGTATTCGGAAGGCTGTCCCTAACAGCCTACATGACCCTACTTACCTCGTCTAAATCCTTCCTGTGTCGCGAGGACAGCTTCCGTCCCAGCAACTCTCTGATAACGGAGTCGTCTAGATCATAGTACCTGTACATAAACACAAACAAATTTTTAGGGTTGCATACATCATCATCATATCGTGTGGGTTAAAAGGTCGATGACCGACCGCCAAAGGCCTCTGACATAGTAGTCGGGACCAACGGCTTAACGTGCCTTCCGAAGCCATCTAACTTTCCGGACAATGATGTGGTTCAATGGAGGTAGGGCTTTTGTGGAAAGCCCGTCTGGAGAAGTACCACCTCCTTGCTTTTTACTGCCGTGAAGCAGCAGTGTTTGCACTGCTGTGTTTCGGTTTGAAGGGCAAGGGAGCCAGCGAAATTACTGGCACATGAGAGATACCATCTTAGTTTTCAAAGTGAGCAACGCGCTTTGCTGTCTTATTAGTGTCAAAATGTGCCATTAATAAGACAGTAGGTGCTATGGGCGGTGGTGACCACTTACCATCAGGTGGCCCACCTGCTCGTTTGCTCACTTGTAATATAAAAAATATAAAAATAAAAATTCATCCAGCATAATGTCCTAACCAAACTGGGGAGGTCGCACAAAGGGATTTTTGTTTGACAGTGTCCCCACCGGGAATCGAACCTAGAACCTCCGGATCGAGAGCCGAGCGCTCTAACCACTACACCACGGAGTCTACAAAGAACCCATAATAGTGTTGTCATGTCCGTCAGTCTGTCTGCGGCTTAGCTCAGAGACCTTTAGTACTGGAAAGCTGCAATTAAGTAGGGATATACATTTACGAAGTGGTACACAAGTAAAATCATGAAAAAATAGTTATTTGTTATGCAAGGCAGCAAAAGCGTTATTTGGCGTGAGTGCCTTGTATTGAATCCTGAGCGTAGCGAAGGTTTCAAGGCACGAAACGCAAAATAACTTTGCTGCCGAGCGAAACACAAAATTTTTCACCTCACTAAAGCGAGGAAGCAGCCAGTACCGCAGCGTGGAGGTCTGCCATACTGCATCACGTTCGAATTTCAAAAACCTTTTGCCCGCTAGCGGCCAAAAATCGCTTTTGGCCGCAGAAAAACCTTTTGCCCGCTAGGGGCCAAAAATCGCTTTTGGCCGCAGAATTTAACCGACAAAACAAATGTTTCCGAGCTTTGGAGGTGAAAAAAATTTTTTGGTTACCTCCCCTACAAGTAAAATGGGGGTGAATATTTTTTCTTGTCTACCCCGTCGTATGGCGTGTCGTTATATAGGTATTTTGAAAATAATGTCAGTCCAGTTATCTCATAGCGCCATCTGTTGACCAGATGCGATACAAATGGTTTGTTAATTATACTATAGTCCTAATAAAATAGTGAACATAATTTTAGCACGTTACTCAGACCATGAAACTGAACAACTTTTGCCAAGGAACATAGGTCGAAATACGAAAAACCAAATTTGACCTCCCATACAAAATGCGCTATCAGCTGATGCAGTTTCTATGGGAGGTCAATAATTGATTTCGACCTATGTTTCTTTGCGAAAGTTGTTCAGTTTCACTTAAATTTTGTAAGACAGATTTTCGATAAGTTTTGTATTTAGCGAGTAATATTATTTAACTGTTGGGGGCGCTAATTGGCTGGGGGAAACCTCTTAAGAGGCTACCTCCCGTCCACTAGCGCCCCCATCAGTTTAAAAAATATTACTCACTAAATACAAAACTTATCGAAAATCTGAAAAGACAGATTGAAGTAAAGGTATCCTAGTTTATTCAGAACCTATCAATTCTGAAAAATATAATACACTGTAGTTCAGATACAAATAGTGCGAGAAACGGCCACTTTTAGCAGTTTTTGTATCTGTAACTACAGTGAACTTTATTTTACAGAGTAAATAGTTTCTTAATAAACAAATGTACCTTTACTTCAATCTGTCTTTCCGGATTTTTGATAAGTTTCGTATTTAGCGTGTAATAATTTTTTTTCACTGATGGGGGCGCTAGTGGACTGGAGGTAGCCCCTGGCATTGACTGATGAAACGTATAATAGGAATTTACATTTTCTATACAGGGTATTATTATTTACTATGACACCAGGTCTATGTCCAGCAGTGGACGTCTTTGGGCTGATATGATGATACAGGGTACAAGGGGAAAAAATAGGCCTCTCCATACAAACCGACCAATCAAGTTTGCTATTTTGTATGGAGGCCGAATTTTTTTTTCGTTACTGAAAGTTTTATTCGCTGAAAGTTGTTCAGTTACGTTGACTGATCATGCCTTTACAGTTTTCGGAAGTCTGTCCCTTATACCCTGTAAAGACAATGTAAATTCCTATAGTACATTAACAAACCATTTCAAACGCACCTGTTCAACAGATGGCGCTGTGAGGTAACTAAAACGCGCTGACGTTATGCAATCTGGATTTGATGTCTTTCGATTCAATTTTAGCTACAGTTAGTTCCTCACGCCCGGATGCGGGTAATTTTTGAAAGCACGTCTAAATGCACGTATTATGTGCGACGTGTTGTTTAATACTTTAATACATAAAGGTGTTAGGGCTTTTGTGCAAAGTCCGTCTGGGGAAGTACCACCCACTTGCCTATTTCTGCCGTAAAGAAGGCAGTGTTTGCACTGCTGTGTGTTTCGGATTGAAGGGTAAGGGAGCCAGTGAAATTGCACAACCTTAGTTCTCAGGGTGGGAAACGCGCTTTGCTGTCTTATTAGCGTCAAAGTATGTCACTAATAAGACAGTGGGTGCTATGGGCGGTGGAGTCCACTTACGATTAGGTGGCCTATCTGCTCACTTGTAACATAAAAAAATACATTCATAAATTAGATGTAATCGTCAAAATCAGCCAAATATTGACTGGCCATGCTCTTTCAGTATTTGTAAGGCTATCCCTCACACCCCATATACAGCGCATAGCGGTGAAGTGTGTTAATACTAAAGGGTAAATCTGCCCATGAAACTGAACAACTGTCCCCAAGGAACATAGGTCATAGAAAAAAATCAATTTTTGACGACCCATAGAAACTGCATCAGCTGATATCGCATTTTGTATGGGAGGTCAAATTAGATTTTTCTTATTTCGACCTATGTTCCTTGGAAAAAGTTGTTCAGTTTCATGGGCAGATTCACACTCTTCAGTATTATCACATCTTTCCTTTACACGTTATATAAGGTCCTATTAAAATAGTGAACATAATATTGGTATATTCATATGTTACTCAGATCATGAAACTGAACAACTTTCCCCAAGGAACATAGGTCGAAATACGAATACGAAAGTAAATTTTTGACCTCCCATAAAAACAGCATCAGCTAATAGCGCATTTTGTATGGGAGGTAAATATGGTTTTTCTTTTTTTACCTATGTTCCTATGGGAAAGTTGTTCAGTTTCATCGTCTAAAAATTATGTTCACTATTTTATGTGGGTCCCATATACAACGTGTTAACGGAATAAGCGAAACTGAGAAAATAGTTTATTCAGCATCGAGAGTAGAATCAATTTCACGGGTTTATGACAGGGGTATTTTTTTTACTATTTAAATTGCCGCTTCTAAATATTTCTGTGGCTACGCTCGAGTGGTGAGGGGGGGGAAGTGGGCGTGGCGTGCGCGGACGCGCCATGATAGCTTAAAAATCTACTGGAACAACGATGAAACTTTAAAATAACAATACCTAGAACATATTTTTCTTTACGTTCCGTTATTTTAGTGACTAAAATAGAGAAAGGGATGCTGAGATGGTTTGGTCAGGTAGAGAGGATGAATGAAGGAAGATTGACGAAAGAGATCCACAAGGCGAGAGGGAATGGAAACGTTGGAAGGGGAAGGCCTCGGCGAACGTACCAGGACCAAATTCAGGACGTTCTGAATAAAGGCCAGGTTAAAAGTACCCTAAACCGACGAGCATGTATGAAAGGATTGATGAAGGTTCAGGAAGCAAGGGAAGTATGTCAAGATCGTAGCAGGTGGAGAACTGTGGTCTCTGCCTACCCCGACGGGAACAAGGCGTGATGTTATGTATGTATGTATGTATATTTTTCTTTTTAAGACTTTTTTTACGGGACAGGATTTATTTTAATAAAAAACAGTTGGGGTGTATGAGGGTTTCGCTTATCTCATTAACACGTTGTATAAATCAAATATTGCTCGTTCAAGAGTAAAGGATAGGATGCTGAGTAGTAGTTTTCTGATATTTCTAAAGAGACTTTCGAATTCTGGAGAGAGAGTCCTGCAGTGGACATTTCATGGGATGTTATGATGATTATTTACAGATTGTACTTCGGAGAGTGTGCCTTAGAGCTTCATGAGCTTATTCCACTATCCCCCTTCTATCGGGAGTCCAGACGCACCGCAGGATATCACCCATATTTGGTTGATATTCCACACATCCGCACAAAGCGCATTGAAACATCTTTTATAATGCGCACGGCTAAGGAGTGGAATTATCTGCCTGCGTCTGTGTTCCCGAGCTCTTATTACCCGAATCTATTTAAGTCGCGAGTGAACAGGCTTCTTCTGGGAAAGCTCGTTCCATCGTCGACTTCATCTCTATATATCCTCTGGGCTAGATCGTGGTCAAGATTCAGATTCAGATTCAGATAATTTATTCAATGTAGATTCTTTACAGAATACTTATTGAATGTCATGCAGAATACAATGCAAATAGAGCGAGTCTACGCCGTTTCGGATCGTGCTATGGCAGCGTAAAAGAAACGGCAAGAAACCACTGCAGCACGGCCTACTTTAAGAGTCGGCTTTTTACAATGTGTTTCTTGTGTTTCGCTGGAATATCAGAGCACCATACCTCTTTGTCATTCATATAGTCATCCAATCTGTAGTAAGCTTTTTTACATAACGTTTGCTTTACACATTCTTTAAACTTTCTCTCAGGTAATTGCACTATATTGTCAGGTATTTTGTTGTAGTATCGTATACACAGACCAACGAAAGATGTATTGACTTTAGTTAATCTAGTATATGGTTGATCAATTTTATGCTTATTTCTAGTATTAAAATTATGCCTGTCAAGAGTAAGCTCATAGCCAGCAGAAGTCGGGAAACAGGAGGACATGTACTACACCCTGAAGATGCTCGAACTCTCAATCCTAGGCAGATCGTCAGATAATTTGATGCTGTCGGTGTAGCCGAGGAAATGTAGTACAAAGGGTTGGCTACAATAGATCTATACAGGTCGCAGTGGCCGTTGGGAACTAGGCCCCTTTACCCTCAAAACATAAACATAAGCTCACAGACACTAAAAATATATGATGATGATGATATTTGGAAGCTATGAGGATTAGACTTACTTCTCAACAAGCATGTGTTTGGTCTGCTCATCCAGCTGAAACAGCATCTGGTCTGCGAGCTTCGTCGGCACTGTCAACAGCCGCTCCAGAAGGGCGAAGGTTCTGGAACAGACATTACGACAATATAGTACGAAAAGTTGACCAGGTGCCGGCAAAGAATAGTACCATCCCATACAAATTACACACCCGTGGGTGTCGTAGGAAGACTAAGGGTTATAAACTGGAGGATGGGCAGCAGCATCCTCTTTTGTATCATACCATCTTACTTTCTGCGGTCGCCTACAACCGCGGTCCATGTTTCCAGCCGTAACGCTGACAAGCGAGGTGACTTGCACATTTTTCCAGCAAAAGCTAGAATTCTGGAGGGAGCTCCCTGTCCTGTAGTGGACATTTCATGGGATGTTACGACGATGATGAGTCGAACAGGGCTGGCAAAAAAAAAGACACCCCACGCGAAGGGGTAGACAAGAAAAGAATACCCCTATATACTTGTACTGTAAAAGTAATGTTTGTTTTTTGGGACCGTACAATATTTTTATAGATTTTAGTATACCATTGTCGGCGCAGATGAAATGTATATCCGTACTAGACAACGGCTTTATAGTACTAAGGGTCTCTGAGCTGCGGACAGACAGACAGACGGACATGACGAAGTTATAAAGGTTACTTGTTGAATACGGAACCCTAAAAAGTCATCATCATGACATCCCATGAAACGTCCACTAAAGGACAGGGAGCTCCTTTTAGAATTCTAGCTTTTGCTGGAAAAATGTAGAGGGGAAGTACCATAGTCACCTCGCTTGTCAGCGTTACCGCTGGCACCATGGACCGCGGTTGTAGGTGACCGCAGTTAGTAAGATGGCATGATACGCAGGATGATGGCTAATAGTTTGACTTAAAATGTGGTAAAAAAAAATTATTTGCGGACGAAGCGCAGGCAAAACCTAGTAAACTCTAAATTAACTGTACAAATTTAAAAATACACGCTAAATGTAAAATAATTAGTTTTTCATAGGGTTCTCCAGAAATAGTGAACATAATTTTAGCACTTTACTTAGACCGCGAAACTGAACAACTTTCCCAAAGGAACATTGGTCGAAATACGAAAAACCCGACCCCCCATACAAAATGCACTATCAGCTGAAGTAGTTACTATGGGAAGACAAAAATAGATTTTAATATTTCGACCTATATTCCTTGGGAAAACTCGTTTAGTTTCAAGGTCTGAGTAACATAGGTACTAAAATTATGTTTACTATTGTTTTTTAGGAAATTTGAAATTATTTCTTTACATTTCGGCGTTACGTCCGTGTTTTGCAACACGCGCATGGTTTGCCTTATATGGAAAATGAAAATTCATATTAACAAACTGTTTTAACGCATCTGGTCAACAGATGGCGCTATGGGATAACTAAAACGCGCTGACGTTAATCAATCTGGTTTTGACGAAGTTTGAGTTAATTTTAGTTATAGTCGACAACTAACATACTTGGTTGGTAATTTTTGAAGGCACGTCTAAACGTATTATGTGCGACGTGTTCAATGATACATTGAAAAATAAAGACTTGCCCCAGAACCAATATTATACCACGTACCACCCCCTAACCTTTATCTGCCGTAAAGCAGCAGTGTTAGCACTGCTGTGTTTCGGTTCGAAGGGTAAGGGAGCCAGCGAAATTACCGGCACATGAGACATACCATCTTAGTTCTCAGGGTGGGTAACGCGCTCTGCTGACTTATTAGTGTCAAATTATTTCACTAATAACACAGTGGGTGTCATGGGCGGCGGTGACCATTTGCTACCAGGTGGCCCACCCGCTCATTTGCCCCCCTGTGACATAAAAAACAACCTGTAGTGAACCAGAACACCGCCCCAGAACCAATCTGTAGTGATCCAGAACATCGCCCCAGAACCAACCTGTAGTGATCCAGAACATCGCCCCAGAACCAACCTGCAGTGATCCAGAACATCGCCCCAGAACCAACCTGTAGTGACCCAGAACATCGCTTCAGAACCAACCTGTAGTGATCCAGAACATCGCCCCAGAACCAACCTGTAGTGATCCAGAACATCGCTGGCTACCAGCTCGACAGGCACGGTTAAGTGTTTAGCGATGGCTCGCTGGTGTAACGCAGACACAGCCTCACTTGCTGAAATCAATCAATAAACTACAAGTTAAACCTCATCATCATGATAATCTCATGAAGCGTCCACTGCAGGACAGGGGAGCTCCCTCCAGAATTCCTCCAAAAGCATCTTGCATAAGCACCAGGCTTGTTCGTGTTGTGTCTGGCATCAAGGAATGCAATTGCTGGTTTAAGCAGTATCTAAGATGGTCAGGGTTCAAAATTGTCAAGATAATTGTTTTCTTTGATAATTAAAATCGGATGATTTATCCATGCAAATTCATAACTTGATCTTTTTTATTTTAACCTACAAAAGAGTTCACCAACAAGCCGCTGTTGGAGTTATAAACAGAATATTAATTAGTAAGCTTTTTTTTATGGACGCATTGGATCAGCAAATCAATCAAAGCGATTCTTATTATTATCAAGATAATTATGAAGTTACTATTATAAAGACAATTATCATGATAACTATCACTTCGAACCTTGAAGATGGTAACATCACAGAGAAGGATGCTGCTGCTCATCCCCCAGTTCATAATCCCTTAGTCGCCTCTTACAGCACCCACGTGTAATAGTGAGTTGGTACTAATCTTTGCCAGTTGTGGCCTTTGACTTTGCTTGGACCTGGTGTGCATTGTTTGGTGGAGATTTTTGCATGCACTTAAATAAATAAATAAAGCTTTTATTACTGACATTCAACCAATGCACTTATGTACTAACAAATAAAAAAGGATTTATATTTATTTCTTGTGGGGACGCCATGACGCAACGCAAGCAGACAGGTGATCAGATCATGAAGATCATGAAGGCTTAATTCCATGCGACATTATCTACCGGCCAACCAAAAGGTAGAAGAGAAAGGGTAAATGCCGGTGTATTGAGTTACAAAGCTAAGGAGTGGAGTTCTCAGCTTGCGCATGTGTTCCTGAGTTCATATAACGCGAATATACTCAAATCGCGAGTGAATAGGCTTCTTCTAGGCAAGCTGGTCCCATCGTCGACTTCATCTCTATCTTCAAGACTAGATCGAGGTCAAAAGTAAGCCTAATGACAATAAAAAATAATAAAGAAATTATTTGAATACTAGAAGACTGGAAATGCGAATATATTATAACAAGCTGACATAAACTTCTTATTTCTTTATAAATCATATTACACACATGTACTTATCAATCAATCGTTGGATAGACAAAAATAAACACATTTTCAAGGTAATGTGAACATAAATAAAAATAACTAAAACATAATAAAATAACGTAACAATTTCGCGAATAACAATAAATATAACTACAGCATAAATGTTAGTTACTTTATATAAGGTATAAGCTTAGAACTTGAGTAATATTCTGAAAACAGTGAATTTAAATAAAGTGATAAGATAATGTTGTTTCTTGACCATTTACTTACAGGAGCAGCCGTCAATCCATAGCTGGTAGATCTCAGGATCTATCATAGTATAATTACTAACAAAAACATCCACCTCTGTGTACATTTTCACAGCTTTTTCACGAAAAATTCAACAAATTCCAACAAGCAAATATTTGTGTCTTGACACCTTTTTTTATATATATATTTGTTTTTTTTTTTTTACGGTCTGAGTGTTGCCGGAGGCTCGTTGCAGTTTGTTCCGCTATCCTCCCCAAAAAGATCCGAAAAGTTCCGTTTGAGTAAAAAATTATTACGATTTTTTTGGGTGGCGCCCATAAGGAGTTTCGACCACTTTTTGAAAATTTTGAATTACACTTGCGAGCCTACTAATTGCGTTTTTTAAACTTTGGCACCTTTCATATTCAACGTGTTAACGGAATAAGCGAAACTGAGAAAATAGTTTGTTCAGAATCGAGAGTAGAATTTTCACGGGTTTTGGATAGGGGTATTTTTTTGTTCTTTCTTTATTTAAATTTTTGCCGTTTCTATTCTAAACATTTCTGTGGATACGCGCGCTGGCGTCGGCGCCCCGCGCGGTTCATGAGTGGTGAGGAAGGGAGGGAAGTAAACGTGGCGTGCGCGAAGTGCGCGGACTAGAACAACGATGAAACTTTAAAATAATAATATCTAGATAAAAAAAAAACTTTTTTTAAGATTCTTGGATTTATTTTAATAAAAATCAGTTGGGGTGTATGAGGGTTTCGCTTATTCCATTAACACGTTGTATATTTGACTAAACTTTAGCGCCAACATTGAGTCAAAAGTGCAAACTAGGGCAAAAAAGCTGGGTATCTTCAACAAGGTTGAGCGCTACTTCATTCCTGGACAGCTTCTAGTTTTTAAATAAAGTACAAGTCCGAACCTGCATGGAGAATTGCTGTCATCTTTGAGATGGCTCAGCCAAATACCAACTAGCCGTACTGGACATATTTCAGAACCAAAAAGCTCGTTGGTGATGTGGTGCTGGTGAAAACCAAGTTTCACAATCTGGCTCACCGTCGCAAGGTTGCATGTCTGTCGGTCTTTTACTGATTGTACATACATACATAACATCACGCCTCTTTCCCATCGGGGTAGGCAGAGACCACAGTCTTCCACCTGCTACGATCTTGACATACTTCCCTTGCTTCCTGTACTTTCATCAATCCTTTCATACATGCTCGTCGGTTGAGGGTACTTTTAACCTGGCCTATATTCAGAACGTCTTGAATTCTGATACTGATTATACTTCGGAGAAAGTGCTCAAGAGCTCCATGAGCTTATTCCACCATTCCCCTTTTACCATAGGGAGTCCAGACGCACTGCAGGATATCACCCACACTTGATTGATATTCTACATATTTGCACAAAGCGTTTTTATAATGCGCACGGCTAAAGAGTGGAATGCTCTGCCTACGTCTGTGTTCCCGAGTTTATATAACCCGAATCTATTCAAGTCGCAAGTGAATAGGCTTCTTCTAGGCAAGCTCGTCCCAACATCGACCTCATCTCTGCTCCCATGACTAGATCATGGTCAAGGGTTAGCCCATTGACAATTAAAAAAAAAATACTCCGAATCATAAAGCCATAATTTTACTACCCCTGGAAAGAGCTATATGCGCTGAAAGTCCCCTCCACTGGTCGTCAATATTTCTGAAAAGCTATTGAGCTAAAAAGAAACAAAACTTTCAATAGTGAAGACGGCTTCAAATTATCGGTGACGTGATCGCATAAAATAACGCGAATTTTTTTTGTGACAAGTGAGCAAACGAGCGGGTGGGCCACCTGATGGAAAGTGATCACTACCGCCCATGGAGCCCGCTGTCTTATTTATTAATTTCGGACCCATCCACGGACGTCGTGAGTGTGGTGTGCCGCGACCAGAGAGTTATCAAGTATAGTTTACGTGGCCGCGACATTCCTACATGTGTAAGGCAATAATTTTAGTCTACCGACACAATAATATCTCCGTAGTTCACCTCCCTTCAGTCAAACTTCAGTCTACCCTTGACCATAACTAATGTGACACAGCCGAAACGTCGGGAAAAGTTTATTTGATTAGATAATTATTTTTTCTTGTTATAATTATCGTGCTAAAACCCGAAATAAAAAAACAACTAAATAAGTTTTGTCAAAAAATCGTTAACTTATTGTCAATTGTTTTGTTTTCTGGCAGGCCTCCTATCTCCAAGCCAGTTGGCGAGCTTGTTTGTTTGTTTGTTTATTGGTTTAAAAATACAACAGATACATGTCTCTTAAAACCCTGCAGCCTGTGCTAGTAGAAAGAAACTGTGTTACAGGCTACAGTGCTAGTTCAAAGGTGTGTACAGGAGCCTTTGTATAATTGAATCAGGATCATTGTAAAAACATAAATGTATATTTTCTGCCATAACCCGACACTGCTTGCTTAGTTAGTATGAAGAGGTGTGTTTCGATGTGAGTGAATGTGTCATCAAAAGTTCCAAAAAGTTCCGATTGTACTGAGGTTCCACTAAGGACCCGAAAGATCTGAAATTGGAACAAAAGATCCGCATCGGCAACACATTCACTGAACGTCACTGAAGTGAAGTTAGCTGTTTGCCTGTTGCAAGTTTGACAGTCAGAGAGCGTTCTTGCCATTTTAAAATATTATGCAGTACAAAAATCGATTGTTAACATCGATTCCATTCCAAGTTTTTAGAGTTCCGATACCAAAATGGTAAAAAAGGGACCCTTATGGTGCCGCTCTGTCTGTCTGTCTATCCGTCTGTCTGTCACACCTCTATATCTCAGCAACCACTTATGCTATCAACCTGAAATTTGGAATAGTTTTAGAATATATTTGCCCAACTTAATTACACATGAAAATTTTTTGAAAAAAATATGATTATTAATGTAAAGGGGGCCAAAATAGGGGGGGCCAAATTTCAAATTGTCGCTACTAGGTCGAGTGGGGTATCATATGAAAGGGCTTTACTTGTACATTTTAAATGTATTTTTGTATTTTTTTAAGTTTCTTAGTTTTCAAGTTATGATGATAAATGTAAAAAAAAATACCATTCCCCCCCCCCTTATTTCCGAAGTTTGAGTAAGGAAACATCTGAATTAATTACAGTTGACAGAGGTTTATGTAAAACAGCAAAAATAAAGCGATCTTTCTAAGTTGCACAGTTTTTCAGAAATCTGCAAAAAACCTTTACAAACAAATTTAGTTTTGCGGTCCTGAAAATGGACTTTATTGCTTTATTGCTTTATTGCTTCGATAGGTATATCGGAACCATATCGGAACCCTCGGTGCGCGAGTCCGGTTTTTGTATATGGGTGGTGTTTGTTCTAACCTGAAGTAAGCAGCAAATGTGAAAATTGCGAATATTGTACATATATTTTTGTGATGGATTGTGTTCGGTGTTTATTTTTTGTGCAATTATTTGGGATTATATTTCGTCTCATGTAACGTAAGTAGCCTGTTTTCTGTTAAAAATGGAGGTAATGAATACATCTCACATTTAGTCAGGCTATAAATTGTGTATGTAACCGAGTATTCGGCCTGTCTTTTTTCATTCGACCTTATGTTTATTGACCAGTTTTAGCAGCTGTCCTCTCCTCTTTCTGAGCTCGTCCGAAGATTACGAATGCTAAGCCTTAAAAATACTGTATAGTAAATGCTGTAAGACAAGCTTTAGTCGAAATAAAATTAAAAAATTACAACCCGACTACGCTTTCAGAACCGTGTTTTGTTATCCGATGGCGCATAATGGCGGTCGCGCATATTTAAGCAAGTCAGACAAAAGATCCGACCGCCACAATTAGGCTCATGACAGCGAAGAAAATTAAACAAAACTTAATAGAATTTAGATAGATAGATAAAACCTTCTTATAATAATTTCCGCTAGGAAAATTAATATTTTTGACAATACGTAATATTCTTACTGGTTTTAGGTTTTAACCTTGCAATGTTCAAAATAAATACACTTTAAGTTACAATCAAGCCGATAACAGCCAATAATTTTCTTAACTGTCTTGGGCCTAATTGTATAAAAAATAAGATTTTTAAATAACAGTTGAAATTATATTATAGGAAACTATGCGTGAGAGCAGGAGGGAACGATATGTGTCTCTGTCGCTCCAATGTGTAGGCCATCGCTCCGTCCTGCTCTCACACCACCTACATTCTTATCGAGCTACTTTACATCAACTGTAGTTCGTTAAGAATGTGAATCCACATGATTTGATGGTAAATCCGTTACACCATTTACACAAAAAGTCTAAAAAATCCCCAAATAATCAAGTTGTAAAAACCACGTATACACGCGAATGAGAAAAACTAGCTACTGAAATACAAAAACAAACCTAAAGAAACGTGGAAAACTATAAAGAAAATTACTAATACGGAAACACCTTGCAACTCACTTCTAGAATTACTTACATTATCTGATATTTTGCAAACGTCGTTAAATTGTGTGAACGAATATTTTGTTGGGATTGGGAAAAACTTGGCGCTTGGAATTGATTCCAGTGCAGGGGCCGATATAACGTCATCTCTCGCTGATATTAATATGCCAAATTCAATGGTTCTTCTAGATACAGATGTTACAGAAGTTGAATCTGTTATCATGAGCTTACATTCAGATTTTTCCCCGTGTTTTTGAGCATTTAAAAAAAAATACCTCATTTTGGACAGAAACCTACAGGGCCATCTGTTGGCGGGTAGCATTACTTGCTCGCCCGCTGTTGAGGCAGCTATTATAGAGCGAACCTCGGTCGTCAAGGTTTGTATCATACCATTTAGTTAACAAACCATTTGTAACGCATCTGGTCAACAGATGGCGCTATGAGATAACTAAAACTCGCTGACGTAATGCAATCTGGATTTGACGACCTTAGATTCAATTTTAGCTAAATATATTTCGTGCTGGTAACAAAGATGAAGTTAATTTTTGAAAGCACATCTAAATCCACGTATTATGTGCGACGTATTGTTTAATACTTTAATACGTAAAGGTGTTTTAAAGGTGGTAGGGCTTCTGTGCAAAGTCCGCCTGGGGAAGTACCACCCCCTTGCCTATTTCTGCCGTAAAGCAGCAGTGTTTGCACTGCTGTGTTTTGGATTGAAGGGTAAGGGAGCCAGTTAAATTACTGGCACATGAGACACACCATCTTAGTTTATGCTGCTAAAAGACAGTGGGCGCTATGGGCGGTGGTGACCACTTACCATCAGGTGGCCGACTAGCTCGCTTGCTTACTTGTTACATAAAAAAAGGTTTTTTTATTTTTTCAAGGACTCAAAACTGAACAACTTTTCTTAATCTAAACAGTTTTGTTAGTGTATTGAATACGAAACTTGCACCATACGATTTAGCTGCCTGAACTGTAATTATGTATGGACCAAGGATTTTTTTATGATTATTTATCAACTTATTTTACGATGACTTATGTTTCTTTGAGAAAGTTGTTCAGCTTCGTTGGCTGAGCAGTGAGCACGTCCCTTGAGTTATGCAAAACACCTTATGTACAGGATGTCCAAAAAGTACGATGATCCATCTAAGCGGTGATTCTATATATTGTATGTAAAATACAGGGTGTTAATTTAATTGCGTGTCATAGAAAAGGGTGTTTCATCAACGATAAAGGAACACAAAGCTAATATAAAAAAGCCTACTTATTAACAATAAACTGAAACTCCATCGAAACTAAACTAACGCGGAGGGCATTGCTTTTCCAATAAGCTCAATATACTATCTTATGTACGGTGTACCTATTTGTTTCCTTGTGATATATTTTTATATGTGAATGTTGTGTACGTACGCAATTAAAATATCACCCTGTATGAAAAAATATTTTTTCTTAAAATAAGTAGCATTAGCTCTAGAAGTAGTGAAGCGCCTGGAGGGTTCAATGACCTCTATGATCAGCTGGTGATGCAGACAAAGATGTTTTGAGTTGTAATATCCAGTCACTACTAGCATGTATAATTAAAATAAAATAATGTAATTCGAAGGAAAACTAAATTTAATGATCAAGCAAAATAAAAAAAAAAAAATGTAATCTATTAGTGATGTAGAATCATCCCTAAGAAGGATCGTCGTACTGCTTTTACGTCCTGTATAGGGGGGTGCGACTCTGCTCCCATTGTATAGTTTTCTCGAAAAGATATCGAGCAGCCTAAGATATAAAAAAAAAACACCATGTACTATTTAATAATAATAATAATTCATTTAACATTCCAGTTAAAATGGCTCTGAAGCAAGAGCCCCCTGACTTCGAATTGGATGCCGAACCTCAAGAGGAAGCTGCTAACACATTCGAGAGTGTATGGGTGAAGGCTGAGGAAGACGAAGGTGCTGCTACGAACACTGGCAGCGTCGCCAACTGTAACACTAACGGGGGTACAACACCAGCTGAACCAGGTCCCTTGTGAGTATTGATCGGCTTTCATCACTCTTCACAGTTCCGCGGGTTTGAATATTGTATTTTATGCGTTATTATTGATCCGACAGATCTACAAACACTTGTGTATAGACTTCGTAGCACTATGAATCTATTTTCACAATTATATCGCTTAAAAATGACTTGCACTATTTTTATTATTTATTAAATACGGAGCTTGATATCAACGTTAAGGTGGCGCCCTCTCGAATCTCGAATATGGGAAGATGATATAGTTAGAGTAGCAGGAAAGAAATGGACAAGGCTCGCCAGGGACAGGGACACATGGAGGAGGCCTTTGCCAAAGGGCAAACAGAGGAGGAGAAAGATGAATAGAGTACAGAATGCATGCTAATGGAAATTTTTAATTAAAATTATTATAAATGAGTGACATATTACTATTATTATAAAAAATAATTAATTATGAATTTACTCAAATTGGTAATATAAATTTTTAAGTGTAAGTCTCTGAATAAAAGGCTATTTTATTTTATAGTTATTTACATTGTTTCAGAACGTTAAGGAAAACTCCAAGAAAGCGTCCCGTTCCAACAGTAGTCCTCAAGTGCCCACAGTGCGACTTCACCACAGTATACGGAAACAGCTTGAAGTTCCACATAATATCCCACAGCAGTGATAAACCATTCGTCTGCTCACATTGCGACTTCGCCACCAAGTTCGAACAAGCACTCACAAGACACAAGAAATTTCAACACGGCGAGCTAAACACCAAACCAAAACTGTTTTCATGCAATGAATGCGATTATACATCTATATACAAAGCCAATCTTCAAAAACATGAAAGAAAACATCAAAGCGACAAGGAGTTTAAATGTCCGGTAGTAGGTTGTGCTTACGAAACTGCATATAAACATCATTTAATCAAACATAATCGAGTTCATCATGAGAAAGCGAACAAAAAAGATGACTGGTATCAATGTGATAAGTGTCCATACAGAGCTCAGTTTCAAGGACATATAACCAGACACTTAGAAAAGATACACAATCAAGTTTTAGAAGGAGCGAAGTATGTCTGTGAGTATTGCCAAGCTTCAAGCAAAGATAAGTGGAAACTTAAAGTTCACAAACAGAGAAGCGTAATGGTCAACGCTGTGAGATGTATCTACTGCAAATTCGAGACTATTTACAAATGTCAAATGCAAAAACACAAAAAGATACATGTGAATGAACTCGCTCTAGCGCAGGGTACTATTTTCACCGAGCTTCAGTCGGGAGACAATGTCAAAGAAAGTTATTCCGAATCACTTGGAAATGTCTCTATGAAAGTTGAAGACGGTGTATTTATATGCAATAAGTGTCCGTTCAAAACTGTGTACGAAACTGAAATGCCTAATCATTTCCTTGAAGTGCATAACGCTTGCAAAATGTGTCAATTTAGCTTCAAAGATAAATACAGTTTGAAAACTCACGAATTGAAAAGTAAATGTGATTATCCTGTCAAATGCTCCGTCTGTGAATTTGAGTCTTTATTCAAGTGTGAAGTGCGTAAGCATGCCAATGTACATTATAGTGAACTATGTGGGACGACAAACCCTATACCTGCTGTACAAGGCGATAAACAAGCAGAATCGACTAATATCATACCACATGTATTTAACACTAATAGCACGATATGTTACAAAACTGGACATAGAATCTGGGATCAAAGGTCAGCACAACCCGATGGTATTCTAAAGGATACACCAAAAGTAAACGTACCAAATATAAATGTAAGTTCATCAATACCGGAACTGCAAGGCAAATTAGTTGAGAACAAATCAGGGAAATACCTGATCGATCAAAGCTGTATCGACTGGCAAACAATTCAAGTGCACGAATCTGTTAATGATGTCCTCCGGTTCAAATGTCCACTATGTGATTATGGATCAAAATTCAAAGCGTCTGTCCAAAGACATTTCCAAAGACACCATACTGGCAACTCAAATAGACCGTACAAATGCATGAATTGCAATCTATCCGTGAAAACCAAAGATGCAATATCGAAGCACAACGGTAGAAGTTACTCCAGCGAGCCTCTACTTTGTAAAATTTGCTCGTTCACGACAAACCACAGATGCACATATACGATGCATTTAAAACTCCATTATACTTACAAATGCAACGTCTGCAATCACAACTATAGGACGAAGTACGATTTAATAAGGCACGTGGATGAGAAGCATTTGAGGCAAGGATTGAAGTGCAGGTAAGTGAAAGATGCCTTTATTTTTTTATTATTTAATTATACACAAAACTGAAAGGACGTGTTCGAGCAACGATACTGAAGAACTTTCCCAAAGAAACATTTTTGGTGAATGAAAAAAATTTTTGATGTCCATACAAATTGTTCACTCTGATTGAACAGTTTGTATGGAGAAGTCAAACATTTTTTTCATTTCCCTAAAATATTTCTTTAGGAAAGTTGTTCAGTTTCGTTGACTGAGCACGCCCTTTCAGTTTTCGGTACACCGTCTTACAACCTGTATATTGTACACATGAACAACACAAAGCGAGTAATATTTAACTGCAAATAAAAAAATCTGATTCAGTAAATCAAAAAAAATCCCAATCTTAAAAATACTGATAGCACAGCATAATAGTTACCGCAAAATATTATTAATTCAGCAACAATTTAAGTTTTTGACGCATCGGTATTAATATGTCGCAGTCATATCGTATAAAACGCCGTATTACAAACGGCTGGCCATTATACAAAATGTCGAGAATCTTTTAGTTAGCCGTTTTACATAAAGGCGGCGGCATTTTACAAAACTGTGCGTAATACGTTTCTGGCAAAGGATTTTTTTTATCGCAAAGCAGGTTTTTATTAAGTATTTTGTAACGTTCATAACATAATTTTTTTTATCTACACTCATGTCGTAATCTTTGAATTATGATTCAAAAAGTTGGTACATAAGGCTGAATATTACGTAGAGTATGCATAAAATAAAAATAAAAATTCATTTAATAAACATACCAAGATGTTACAGTAGGTGCACAGATGAAATAATTGGGTGGGTATTTCATAACAATCACTTAAATCTACTTAATATTAACATCACTTAACATAAACACCTATGGTTGAATAGTTATTTTAAAAGGAACTACCATAATTAATTAATTTTACATCGATCTCTGCACTAAGCAACGCTTGTATTGCAGAGACCTTCACACATTTAATAACAACAATAATTCAATTCGGCCGGACACTTTAGAATTTAGTAAGAGGGTAAGAGCAAAACAAAAAAAAAGTTACCATTACGTAACGATTTTTGTATGAAAATTTTGCAAAGGTGTTACGTAATTTAACTTTTTAATCATAACATAACACTTGGATAAAATTCTTCTTGAACCTAAACCTTTTTAAAGAAGACTGAATATAAGGTCTTTTAGAGAGCCGGTTATAAATGTAACACTTTTTCTTAGTAGCTTTCAAATATCAGTAGCATATTTGAAAAGTGTACCTTATAAACAACCTATTATTTTGGAGCAGTTCCAGTAACAGTTACTATAGTTACAATTATTTTATCTGTAGTGGAAAATATGCGCGCGCAGCCTGAAATTATTTAAGGACTTGGAAATTGATATTAGATTTGCCGCCATTTTCAAATATTTACCTTTTTCAAGTATTTTGTGCCCGTGAAAGTAATGTGAAAGTTTATTGAAAAAGTAGATAAAGTAGTGCAGTCAGGATACTGCAGTTACACCAGAAGATACTCAATAACTTATGATCTTCTCCCATATTAGTCTAAGACATTTTATGACATAACCTTCAATGAATTGGGAAAGAATGAAAATCGAAAAGAAAACCATGTCTTGTTAAGAAAATGTTCCACTTGTATATTTCAAAGAAGACCTGGCGGATATATTAAGGCGGCTTCTTCAGACTCATATCAGAACTGTAATATACATAATATAAGTTACCTTTGTTGTTTACTTACTTTTGTTTAATTTTTATAAGTAAGTACCTACCTATTGCATGAGTGAAGATAAAGTAGTATACGCAACTGCATATAATATGGTATTAAAACACGAGTTTGGGTTTATCACACGAGGCGTAGCCGAGTGTGATAATAGCATCAAACCTGTTTTATATGACAATTGCATAAACTACTATTACCTCACAATGCTCAGCGAGGTCCTAGCGCCTGATTTGTTATTGCTATTTTAGAATGTACAAGTAAAGCCCTTTCATATGATACCCCACTCGACCTAGTACCGATAATTTGAAATTTTGCCCCCCCTATTTGGGCCCCCTTTACATTAATACCAGGGGTGGAAAATGGTCAGTAAAGTCAGTAAAAGTCAGTTTTTTTGAGTAAGGTCAGTAAAAGTCAGTTTTTTCAAAAAATGGTCAGTAATGTCAGTATTTTGAGGATCTAAGATCAGGGGCATCATCTTTTTTTCATAAAAGTGGTAATTTTTTTGCAAATTGAAGTGAAATCGTGTGGTTTTATCTATCTCAATGATGTTTTTTTCAATTTTTACATTTTTGGGGCTTTCCCTCGCCCGTCATTTTTGTCCCTCTTTGTATTTTCGGGCTGTGTACTCCACTACTACTCCAGTAAAAATACTGTTACGTAATATGATGTTAAGACGCAATATTTACGAATCCACCTAAAATTTAAAGCGGAATATTTTTTTCGAATAACAGCTAACGCAAAAATAGTAATAGACAATTATATACTTTATATCATAGATAAACATATACTTTACATATAGGCATCAAAATCCACCATAAATATATTTAAAAGTATCAATTTATTTCAAAATATAAAATCTCCACTTATTTTCACATATAAGGTCCAATAAAGTCGAGGTAAAATAATAGAAATAAACTGAGTTAAACTCAACCTTTTTAAATGTAAGTGATTCATATATATATTCACAAAAATGCCATACTAAATTAAAAAAAAGTTTTTTGTAATCGCTGGTTTACAATGATTTTGTAAACATTTATGTTGGATTTGCCAAAAATGTGATTATATAGCACTATTTAAATTATTAGAAAGCAAAACGGATCTATTACTATTTTTGGTTGCAAAGATAAGCTTTATTTAAATTTCGTGCTATAAAAGTTAAACAATACAAAAAAGCTAATATTTTTAGGTGGATTCATGTATAATATGAAATTCTGAATATATAGCAAGCCGTAAATAAAAAAAATAATCTATTAAATTTTTTTTCCGAAATTCCATATTTTTTTAATGTTTGGACGGCAAAATAAATAAATAAATGAAGTAAATTTAGGTGGATTCCATTAAAAAGCTTTACACAGAAATATAATCTATCGATCTATAAAAGAATCACGGCTATTATCAATTATTTCCGTTTCGCCATACAATCTCTCGTAATTTTACTGGAGTATACTCGTACTCCCTAACTCGAAATGCGTATAAGCACAATCCTTGGCATTAGAATGTATGTACACATGAATGTTTATGGACAATGACTTGGAGGAGGACAACGAGGTGAAGATTCTGTTTTGACTTAACGTTATGATTCTACTCGTGAGAACAATAAACTTTTGCGAATGAAAAACCATTGATACTCGAAAATAGTTATTCTGCATGCGAAGGATTCTAGGCTTGAACCACGAGCGAAGCAAGAGGTTCCAAAATAGGATCCTGAGCGAAGCGAGGGTTTTGAGGCACGAGACGCGAAATAACTTTCAAGAACTGGCCAGTCAATGCAGCCAGTACCCATTCATAGAAAGAATAGCAGCCAAGTGCGTCTTGGACTTCGAACATTTGGTGTTCAGTACCAGTGGAATGCTGCCGCCCGCATTCCTTCTGTGCTACTATTTGGCTGCAAATTCAATTCGGTTGTAATAGGAAAAATTTGAGAATTTCAAAGAAACAAAATCTGATTTATCAACTACTGTAATATTAACGTAATAATAAACATTATTACCAAATTTCAAGTTCATAGGTCAATGGGAATTTCAAATATTTTGTAAACAAAGCTGACTACGGTGGCTTCTCATTCCTTTGATTTCCAATATTTTTAAAACAAAAAATAAAGTATTTATCTAGTCAACCCAGGAAGGCCACAATTTTTTTCGCGCCCCCCCTTTAGCTGTACGGGAGTCCGACTTAAAACATTTAAAAAGATTTTTTGACAATTTGTTTGGCTTGGGGTCAACAAGATGGTAATAGTGTAAAAATTTAAAGACTGTGCTAATCATCACATTTTAATTTCAAATACCTTTTCCACGCTAGTGGACAAAAAGCACAGTTGTAAGCAGATTTCAAACGACGAGTTGCAAACTACTTTCTGATCTAGTGATGTGAAAATAACTTTTCCCATACTAATGTGGTACGTGGTCGACACATTTTTTGTGGGAAGACGAAAATTTTTTTGAAGTAGAAATCTTTTTTTTTTTTTTCGCTAACTAGTCGCTTGTTATCATGAGTAGAATCGTTTTGTTTTACCTGCAGTAAGCACTAATGCAACAATGTAAACTCTTGTTTTAATTAAAGTAGGTAGGGCTAACAAATAGGCAAGAATCGTCTGTAATATTGTAAACGCAGGTGTTTGTTAGATTCGTCATTATTATCTTTCACGTATGTGAGATAGTGAAGGGGCCCTAGCACTTAGCCTTAGGCTGTGCTTTCCTTCCCTAACTGCTGCACAGCTGTTTAGCTTGTTCCGGAATTCAACCTGAATATGTCTGTCGCAATTATAATTGACCGACGGAAGTTCATTATTCTAGAGATTAGGTCAGTAGATGGTCAGTTAATAGTCAGTATTTCAGAGTGTTTTAGTCAGTAAAATCAGTATTTTTAGCTATAGAATCAGTTTCCACCCCTGTAATACGAGTAATAATAATTATTTCTTAATTCTTTCACGTGCAGTTAAGTCGGACAACCATATTCTAAAACTATTCCAAATTTCAAGTCGACAGCATGAGTGGTTGCTGAGATATACAGGTGTGACAGACAGACAGACAGTCCCACCATAAGGGTTCCTTTTTTTACCATTTTGGTATCGGAACCCTGAAAACTACATATTCCTAAGAATTCGTCGTAGGTAGCAATTTTGATGATTGGTAGCAAATAGGTAGCAATTTTTGACCAAACTCTCACAGGCAAACTCCACAGGCAACCAGCTGTTCTGATAGACACGATAAAAAGTCGCAGTGTGCATAGGCTCTAAGTTAAAGTTAAATTAAAATGTATTTTTTTTTTATTGGAAATTGGCTTACTCTTGAGCTCGATCTAGTCATGAAGACAGATGAAGTCGACGATGGAACGAGCTCGCCCAGAAGAAGCCTATTCACTCGCGACTGGGATAGATTCGGGTTATATGAACTCGGGAACACAGACGCAGGCAGAGAATTACCCGTGCGCATTATAAAAGATGTTTCATAGCGCTTTCAATCAATAAAATAAATATGTCGCAGTAAATCAATAAAATTATTTTCTTTTATTCCAGGTTCTGTGAGTTCGTTGCGTCGCGGAAAGAGAGTCTCATTTGTCACGAAACAATACACACTGGGGTGAAACCATTCAAGTGCAGCGTTTGTGGGTAAGTCATCATCATCATGACATCCCATGAAACGTCCACTACAGGACAGGGAGCTCCCTCCAGACCTCAAACAAAAAAGCCTGTTGCACAGTGTCCTATGGCGCAATATGGTGCTTCTAAAATATATGCCACCGCTTGAAGGGGTGTTTCTGAAATATATGTTACCGCTTCAAGGGCTGTTTCTGAAATATATGCCACCGCTTCAAGGGGCGTTTCTAAAATATATGCCACCGCTTAAAGGGGTGTTTCTCAAATACATGCCACCGCTTCAAGGGGTGTTTCTAAAATACATGCCACTGCCAATGGGTGTTTTTCAAATACATGCCACCGCTTCAAAGGGTGTTTCTAAAATATATGCCACCGCTTCAAGGGGTGTTTCTCAAATACATGCCACCGCTTCAAGGGGTGTTTCTAAAATACATGCCACTGCTTCAAGGGGTGTTTTTCAAATACATGCCACCGCTTCAAGGGGTGTTTCTAAAATATATGCCACCGCTTCAAGGGGTGTTTCTAAAATACATGCCACCGCTTCAAGGGGTGTTTCTGAAATATATGCCACCGCTTCAAGGGGTGTTTCTAAAACACATGCCACCGCTTCAAGGGGTGTTTCTAAAATATATTCCACCGCTTCAAGGGGTGTTTCTGAAATACATTCCACCGCTTCAAGGGCTGTTTCTAAAATATATGCCACCGCTTCAAGGGGTGTTTCTAAAATACATGCCACCGCTTCAAGGGGTGTTTCTAAAATATATGCCACCGCTTCAAGGGGTGTTTCTGAAATTTATGCCACCGCTTCAAGGGCTGTTTCTGAAATATATGCCACCGCTTCAAGGGGTGTTTCTAAAATACATGCCACTGCTTCAAGGGGTGTTTTTCAAATACATGCCACTGCTTCAAGGGGTGTTTTTTAAATACATGCCACCGCTTCAAGGGGTGTTTCTAAAATATATGCCACCGCTTCAAGGGGTGTTTTTCAAATACATGTCACCGCTTCAAGGGGTGTTTCTAAAATATATTCCACCGCTTCAAGGGGTGTTTCTAAAATATATGCCACCGGTTCAAGGGGTGTTTCTAAAATACATGCCACTGCTTCAAGGGGTGTTTCTAAAATATATGCCACCGCTTCAAGAGGTGTTTCTACCCATGAAACTGAACAACTTTCACCAAGGAACCCATAGTCAAATCTCATAAAAAAATATAGCTCTCCTATACTAACTCGATCAGCTGATCGGCCAACTTAGTATGGGAAGTACAATTTTTTTTTTGAGATTTGACTATGGGTTCCTTGGGGAAAGTTGTTCGGTTTCATGGGTAGAAACACCCCTTGCAGTGGTGGCATATATTTTAGAAGCACCCTATATTCCGCCTGCAGCACTATTGTGGGGAGGATTCTGGGAGCAGCTCATAAAAAAAATACTCAAAAAAAAAGTCTTAAGTAAAGTAATTTTTTTTTAAAGTAATGTAGTGAAAGATACTATTTCTACTTAGGGAGGGGATTTACCATAGTCACCGCTCTTGTAAGCGTTGCGGCTGGCGACCGCTGCTGTTGATAACCGCAGTTTGTAAGATGGTACGAGTACGATACACAAAAGGATGCTGCTGCCCATCCTCCGGTTTATAAGCGCTTAGTCGCCTCTTACGACACCCACGGGTAGATATGGGTTGGTACTATTCTTTGCCGGCACCACACGGGGCAAGTAATTGTGGGTAAGTAACTGTTTTCAAATCAAATATATTTTATTCATTGTTAGTTAATAAAATCATCATTAAAATACATCGCTTCACAAACAAAGTGGCGTCATGGTGGGAAAAATAAGCGACAATAAAAACCCACGCGCTCTTTTAAATATGTTTGAATGTACAGGATTGATACAATAAATACAATACAACCCTACCTCATCGCCCTGGCTATTTAGACACTTCCTTACTAGTACTTTGGTCCACTGTGGTGCCGGCAAAGAATAGTACCAACCCATACATACCCGTGGGTGTCATAAGAGGCGACTAAGGGTTATAAGCTGGAGGATGAGCAGCAGCGTCCTCCTGTGTATCATACCATCTTACTTACTGCAGTCATCAACAACCGCGGTTCATTGTGCCAGCCGTAACGCTAACAAGCGTGGTGACTATGGTACTTCCCCTCCACATTGTTTCAGCAAAAGCTGGAATTCTGGAGGGAGCTCCCTGTCCTGTAGTGGACGTTTGATGGGATGTATAACATTTTTCACTAGTATTTGAATTTTCATTGTTAGACATTATTATTTATTTATATTTTCACTTTGCACTTGAATAAATAAGGAACCAGGATCCTACCGACTGCGCCACGTTAAAATAATTAAATGCAAATACTGTATGGTTTTTATCGCTGGGTTTACAAAATAGATATGTATATATATATAAATGTGGACTGTATTTGAAGGTGTATTTGAAATGTGAAAGTGAGGTTATTGCGCAATCTCTGCTGATATATTGGTGAAAAGAAAAAACTACAATTCACTGACCTTAGTTGTCCACCACGCAAGCGCTGCAAGGATCTCCAAGTCCAACAGTGGGTGCCGCGTGGCATGTATGAGGTTAGCACTTCACCAAAAACAGCAGTTTCTCGTTAGATTACACAAATATTTATAGCAGCACGGCTGTGTTGATAGTTGACAATAGTTTTGGTGCCAGGGGAAGTGTCCAACACTGGGCTTTTAAGGTTTTATCTGATATTCTTAAAGACAGCTCACGCACGGCGCGATGGTCGAATCCAGACTGTTCGCTCGGATGCGCCTAGTACGCAAAACGAGGGTGACAAAGAAAAGTTCAAATGAATTATATATATTTTCTACCCACCAAATCGAGCAGAGATTGAACAAATACAAATAGTTTATTAATCAAATAAAGTTACAATTTATAGCATCTAAAAATAAAACAATGAGATTGGTAACTTTCCATAAGGCAAAACATTGACTCCCACACTAGGTCAAGCCTAAAACAAACTTTAACGAAAAAGACAGTTTACAATTTAATAGCCTAGATGCTCCATACAGAAATCAAACACGATGTTCAGACTGTGACAGACTGACAAAAATGAAAACTTTATTCTTATTTCTAAAGACCATCACACAACAATGATGGTGATGAATTAGTACTTGGTGCAAGATTTGGAAAAAATTAAAGTTTTTTGTTGACTGTACAGAACGTGTCAGTTTGCGCCCAGGCAACCCTGTTTTTTTAGTCTAACCTTTTCATTGTGCATCAGCCTAGATAGGTCGCTTTTTGGTGGGCGATGAGGTAGGGTTGCAAAGATAAAGATAAAGATAATTTATTGTATGATTGTGGTACAGTGTAAAAGATGTCTAATTTATAAATTCCAGCACAATCTACCTATTACATCAGGTGTACAATATTTTAATTGATAATATAAAATTAATAAATTAATAATTCACAAACAATTTCAAATAAGTACTTAAATATAAAATAAAATAATGTTAATGTCAAGTTTAAAAAATTTCGTCAAGATGTTCCTAGTTATAGATTTTCGAAAATTCAATGTCATGTCGCTCTCTTGTATTGATAAAGTGCTCACTAATCTTGTAATAAATTCTATTTAAACATAATTTCATCACTTCGCGTTTAAAACGTGGTAGCTCCATACATTTAATATCATTAGGCAAGCAATTGAAAATCTTTATTGACATAAATAAAACATTTTTACTAAAAAATGAAGTTTTACAACTCGGATATTCCAAATTTTTTACTCGACGAGATGATTTTTCTTTGAACTGATTATAATTTTGCTTAACAAACATACAAGTTTCATAGACATATAATGAGGGTAACGTTAGCAATCCGAGTTTTTGAAATAAGGGTTTGCAAGAATCAGTTTGTTTTGCGCCAAAAAGAGCCCTTACACATTTTTTCTGTAGCTTAAACAATGTATCAAGATTACTAGCATTACCCCACAATATAATTCCATAACGCAGGTTTGACATAATATGTGCATGTAATAATGCTTGAAGAGCTATATTTTGGGACGTAATTTGTGTTAACCTTTTCAAAGCATACACGAATTTGTTCAATTTGTCTGTCAATTTCTGAACATGTTCAGTCCATGTAGTGTGTTTATCCATAATAAGACCAAGAAATCGAATAGAGTCTACACTTTCAACTCTTGTGCTGTTATGTTTAACTGCTAGAGAACATGAGGCACTTTGTGATGAATGGAATTCTATAAGTTTAGTTTTTTCAAGATTAACTTTAAGATTATGATTTTCCAGCCAACTAGTTACTTCGTGGAAGAGTTTGTTTACCTCATTTTCGTAGTTTACAATGTCATTACTATCACCTTTGACAACTAGGGTACAATCGTCAGCGTAAAGAATTATTTTATGCTTAGTTACCGCTGGCAATTCATTTACATATATTATAAATAATAGTGGGCCTAATATACTCCCTTGCGGAACACCGTATTTAATCTGCCTATACTCTGATCTATATTTTGTTAACACTTTTGTATGCTGATCGTACTGTATTATTTCTGTGCACTGTTTTCTGTCACTTAAGTATGATTTCAACCAGTTATAGCAAGTGCCTCGTATTCCGCAATGATAAAGTTTAGATAAGAGTTTTCCATGAGAAACTCTGTCAAATGCTTTTGACATATCCATGAAGATTGTACATAGTGGTGTTGTTTTGTCTCTACATTCACAAATCACTTTAACTAACTCATAGACAGCCTTAGTAGTCGACTTATTTTTGCGAAACCCATACTGGTTTTCCGTCAAAATATTATATTTAGTCAGAAACTCAGTTACTCTTTTATGTACAATTCTTTCAAAGATCTTAGCAAGAATAGGGATTAACGCTATAGGTCTGTATTGTTGAGAATCGTTCTTGTCACCTTTTTTAAAAATTGGTTTAGTTATAGTAATTTTTAATCGATCGGGATATACACCATCACGCAATGATAAATTAATGATATGACATAAGGGGTAAGCTATAAGTTCAACAATTTCTTTTATGATTGTTGTTGTAATTTCATCATAACCAAATGATTTTGAATTTTTCAATGACTTTATAATATTCAGAACTTCCTGAGGAGATGTTGGGTTCAGAAAAATTGTTCTTTCATTAGAATGAGTTCTAAATATGTTAGTGTCCTCGGTGTTAATATCATTTAATTCTAAGACGTCTATAAACTGGTCATTGAACTTGTTGGCTAATGTTTGGGGGTCAGCGATATTTTCTTTACTAAAAGTAATATTATCCATAGAATTACATGAAGTTTCTTTCCCAGTATGTGCATTAATAAGGTTCCACGTTGCTTTGACTATATTGTCTGACTGAGTTATATATTTTTTATTGCTATAGATTTGTGATTTTTTAATACACATTTTAAATAAACTAGAATATTTTTTATATTTCTTTTTATGAGCTTTTTTAGAACTACGTACGTACGTAAAATAAAGGTTTCTTTTTTGTTTAGAAGATTTTCTTAAACCGGGAGTAATCCAATTAGATTTTTTGTAAGCCTTTATTTTCACTTTTACAAGAGGGAAACACAGTATATAAAATAGATGTATAATTTCATGAAAAGCGTCAAAAGCTTCACTCGCGTCATCCAATGCAAGAATATCAGTAAAATAGAGACTCTTAATACAAGACAAAAATTTATCTCTATTGCTTCGCGACAGGTCTCTTTTCCATACATACCAGAACTGTATTCGCCTTATTACATTAACAGGGAGCTGTACGGTTTGGGCTGAGTGATCCGAGAGATTTAAGTGAAGAACTTTTGTCTCGCATGAAGCTGTCATATTCATAGCTATATTATCAATGCAAGTTTTTGAGCGAGTCGTGACACGAGTGGGTTCATTTATTTGTAGTTTAAAGTTAAAGTTTTCTAATATACGTTCAAACTCCCTTGTTATTTCTAAGTGGGGTTTCAGCCTATCGATATTAAAGTCACCGCAAATTACTATACGTGACTTGACATTTTTAGTCAAGGTTTTAAGAAGTAATTCTAGGTTTACAAAAAACGTACAGATGTCAGCTCGTGGTATTCTGTATATGCATACTATAGTGATATTAAATGCTGGTATTTTTACACCACAGCACTCAAATACCTTTTCCTGACATATTTCAGAAATCCAGTTTAAAGGGATATAGTCCATGTCTTTACGCAATAAAATGCAAGTGCCACCTCTAGAACTAGTTTTTCGACAGAATGAACTAGCTATTTTAAAACCATTTAAGAGTAAGTTAGAAATACCTCCATCCTTTATATGATGTTCTGTAAAGCAAACAGAATCTATATAATAATCCACTGATTCTAGTTCTTCTAAGGTTAAAATAATTCTATCAAGTTTTGTTAATGCATTTGCGATATTTTGATGCACTATACGGAACACAGGTAGGTCCTTTTTTACCAGTTTTTTATTACTAGTTTGAGCCCCGAAAAAAATTTCCAGAACTTTGAACGGATGTTGATTTGTTGTCTACAACGGGAAAACCGCCAGTTCTTAGTCTATGTTATGTATAGGCACAGAATTAATAATAGTACTACATATATATTAGGTATAGGGTGACTTTTAATTAGTTCTTGATAGAAAAAGATACGAAAATCAAGTTTTGACTTCCCATAGAAAATGGGAGGTCAAATTTGGTTTTTCGTATTTCGACCTATGTTCCTCGGGGAAAGTTGTTCAGTATCATGAGTACATTCATACCTTTTTCTATCAAGAACAAATTAAAAGTACCTACTAAACACTAGGCAGTCTGTATGATTTCCCTTTGCCTTGTCTGTTTAAAAATGTTTCGTCTATGCGCAGTTGCACATTCCCGCCATTTTATTCAAAAATTTTCTTGCTTTGTTTGAATTTGGAGTTCGTTTTGTAAGTTTTTGTAGAATTGAATAATGACTAGTTCTGCAAAAATTGCGAAAAACTTCTCTACAGTTCTCTACTACTATACAGTTTTGCAATTTCTGACTTTTTTAGTACCGTACTTCAAAAACGGTTAAAGTTTTTGAGTTAGTTCCATAAAAGTTTTTTATTAGTTTTAGACACAGGATCGATAAAAAACCGGCCAAGTGCGAGTCGGACTCGCATCCTAAGGGTTCCGTACCTATCTACCATATGATATACTAACAGCTTTTGCTCTTTGACTTTAAAAACTCCGCGACCATCCAACTTGACCCCTCTTTTTCTTTTAGTTCTTGAAACGGGAGCTCACCTTAGTTGTGAGAAAAATTGTAATTTTAATGATTTTAGACTTTTCCCTTTATTTGTACAGTGAGACCTAGCTTCTTGCCAAATTTCATAATTTTAGGTCAACGGGAAGTATCCTCTAGGTTTTGCTTTAGTGCATAAATGTATGGAGATGAGGACATAAAAAGCCATATCTTTTGATTGCGTCGTTGTAAAAAAATTAAATTTCCAGATCTGATGTGGTTTATAGACTTTAATATTCGTTATCCATTTCAACCTGATACCTCTACTCGTTCGTGAGAAAGAGGGTCTGGACAGACAGACAACAAAGTGATCCTATAAGGCTTCCGTTTTTTTTATTTTGAGGTACGGAACCCTAAAAATGTGTAAAAAATTTCATAGAAAATATAGCGGAAAAGCTTTTTGCCATTTCAGACTTTTTTTGTACTCCAATCTGGGTTGGTCCCATAGAACTTTTTGATCAGTATTAGAAACAGGATCGATTGATATGAAAAAACATTTTTGTGTAAAATGGCTATTTTTTTGCTAACTGTACATTTTTTGAAAATCTGTGAATGGAGATCAAAATTGTAGAAAAAGTTGTGGTAAGTCTCGTAAGACCATTTTCGTGTAGTTTTAATGGTTAAGGTACTTGTCGTCCCTGCGGTCTATCTCAAAAATCCACCCTGTGTATTCCTTGGCACGTGAGTCCGACTCGCACTTGCCTGTTTTTTTTGTTATTAATTGCAATTTGAATTTGTTTGCAACAAAATAGCAGTTCGTTTAATTCCAAAGATCCCGGACTTTCAGTAAATGATATATATGCTTGGTAGTGTTACCGTCTCAGTTCTAAGTGAACACTAGATGGCGTTGTTAATTATTCAAACACGGTATCGACTTGTTTTTTGGATTTGTATATGCTGTTTAGAGGTTTAAGGCGCCGCCAACATTCAGTATATACAGATAAATAATTTTTGGGATCGTCAGTCGCGACTGATGGTCAATAAGGGTGTATTGTAGAGATGGGCAAATCAGTGCACTACAAAGTAATGTAATATCACATGACATTTGATCACATTACTCGGAACGTGATATTACCTAGTGATATCACTATTACCCGAAACATCACTCGTTAATTTCGTACATTCGTGCGTGATACGAAATAGTGCAGTACAGTAATGTGATGGGACAGGGCGTAGAGACTTGGATCACGTAATTGTAAACAATGTTTGAGCATATTTTAACACAACCCTCTTTACAAAGATGTATATTATTTCAATAGACTTCTTACATAATTTAAAATGATACGTACGTAGTGTTGGCGTGTTTAACAACAGATTAAAGTTATTACATTTTTTTTTTCTAAAGATAAAAGTAATTATTTTTATTATGAAGGGTTTCGTCCTAGGTATTTTATAGACTTTATATTTAATTAATAAATTAATAAATAAGTAAACATAAATAATCCTGTTATATAATGACTTAAACATCTAAAATTGAAACAAGGAAATAAAAAAACGATTTAGTTTTAATTAGGTAGAAACTAGAAATATGCAATATAATTCTCCAATTTAATAGCGTTTCTAATGTTAAGTCAACTATATTTCTTGTTTTGACGCTACGTATTACAGTACAAATGTGTAAAAGACGAATCCATTTATTAGCAGTCATCTTTTTTTCCTGTTCCGTAGCACGTTCTAAGTCCCAAATAATATTTTGGTCGCTCGAAAAATATCTAGCCAAACTCACCAATTCTGCTTACTCCCTGCTTTTGTTTACTTACTTTTTTAAATCTTAATGACCACTGACCATTATAAAGACAGTGCCAGATGTGATTTAGATATTTGTACCTAGTAACTCATTGTTCAAAAGAAGGTCTGCCGGCGCGGCGTTTAATTCATTGATATATTTCTTTGAAAATATTAGTCAGAATACCTGCGTAAGCGTTATTGAGTTGGTATCTACAAATAAAATCTAAATTACTGATCGAGTTTATTTCTCGAAACAGCAACCTATCGAATCAAAACACCTAACCGGGTAGATTATGTCATTTCCATTATTGCATATTGAAGACGATAGGGCATAATTTTTTTTATCTTTTGCTGCCATCAATGAATTCACAGAAATTTAACCACTCTGTCTCAGAATAAATAATTTAGCCAAAAGTCTAAAAACTAACAAAGTACCTTTTTACATGCCTTTTATTTATATCGCTCTCTCATTTCGTCTTTCTTTACAACGTACGTATCAAAAATGCTACACATACGGCGTAATTCAATGCAAGGAACATGATATCTAGCTCACTCTCTACCAAGAGTAGAATGTCGTTTCTTTTGTACTATGGTCGCTCTATTCATTCAGTTGCAACATCTGTGTGAAGGGAACCCGTGCGCTAAACATCACACCACCGTACTGTACATTACCTACCTAGTTCCATCTCTTACAGGCCGGCGGCCGCTCTACTGAGTGATGGTGTGATGCGTAATGTTTGAGGGAACCCGTGCGCTAAACATCACACCACCGTACTGTACATTACCTACCTCGTGGTTCCATCTCTTACAAGCCGGCGGCCGCTCTACTGAGTGATGGTGTGATGCGTAATGTTTGAGGGAACCCGTGCGCTAAACATCACACCACCGTACTGTACATTACCTACCTCGTGGTTCCATCTCTTACAAGCCGGCGGCCGCTCTACTGAGTGATGGTGTGATGCGTAATGTTTGAGGGAACCCGTGCGCTAAACATCACACCACCGTACTGTACATTACCTACCTAGTTCCATCTCTTACAGGCCGGCGGCCGCTCTACTGAGTGATGGTGTGATGCGTAATGTTTGAGGGAACCCGTGCGCTAAACATCACACCACCGTACTGTACATTACCTACCTAGTTCCATCTCTTACAGGCCGGCGGCCGCTCTACTGAGTGATGGTGTGATGCGTAATGTTTGACGATCTCGGGTGATAAGTAATATGGCATTACTTCGTCGCGTGATATTACGCTTATGATATTGCACGCATTACTTACCCAACTCTAGTGTATTGTAACTGGAGGTTCAACAACTGACTGAGTGAGCTTGATATTACCATACCAACAAACTCTAATACTGAACGATCACCCAGTATTAAAATTATTAAATCAGTTTGATTGCTACTGTCAAAGTCCGTGGTATATTTTCTTCTAAAAAGATTTCATTAAGACACGGGGAAAACGAATTTTACCGAGCCTTAAAAAAGAAATTACCAACAGTGATCAGCGTACCACCCATCGACTTAATGAACGAAGTAGACAATTTTAAGAAGTAACTCCCTCCCGAGAAACTAACAAGATTTTCTTTTTTTTATTGTAAATGGGCTTACTCTTGACCTCGATCTAGTCTTGAAGACAGAGATGAGGTCGACGATGGAACGAGCTTGCCCAGAAGAAGCCTATTCACTCGCGATTAGAATAGATTCGGATTATATGAACTCGGGAACACAGACGCAGGCAGATAATTCCACTCTTTAGCCGTGCGAATTATAAAAGATGTTTCAAAGCGAATGTGTGAAATATCAACCAAGTATGGGTGATATCTTGCGGTGCGTCTGGATTCCCGATGGTAGAAGGGAGATGGTGGAATAAGCTGGTGGAGCTCATTAGCACACTCCGAAGTACAACCTGTAGAAGATTCACAGACATGCAACTTTGCGACGATGTTATAAATAAAACATAGTACATAACATCCCATGAAACGTCCACTGCAAGATAGGGAGCTCCCTCCAGAACTCCAGAAAAAAAAACGCATGGTACTATGGAGGGTAATTTCCATAGTCACCACGCTTGTAAGCGTTGCGACTAGCGACCGCTGTTGTTGGCGGAGCTATATGTGTCTCTGTCGTTCCGTCTTGCAACAACACTGCTCTCTACTAATCTAGTTGCATTGCATTTTTATTTTTTATTATTATTTATTTATTATATCCGCACACTTCTCACACATACTCACAAACACACATCTACACATATAAAGTGTTACAAATTATTATGGAGAGAGGACGAGAGATTTCATAGTTCCACGCTTGTGTAATGAGTTTTCAATGCTGTTGGACCAAATAAAAATTGCTTCTAAGTCTGGCTTGAAAACAAAATTGAAAAAATGTATTCGAGATAAGCAAGGGCAGTCAACAGCGCGTCATGCTTGACACTAATGAGAGGAATTAGAAATAGATAAGTTCCACTGTGTCAAGCTTAACGTGCTCCTGACTGTACCTATAGGTTAAGTTAGTATTTATTATGTAAAACGCATGTTAGGTTAGGGAAAGCTATATAATAGGTCTTTACCTATGAAATTGCCGAAATTTTCTTACAGATTAATGAGATCATAATTGCTATATATCTAATGCTATTTTTTTCATTTGTCTTATATTTGAATGTTGATTTCAAGGTCATCAATTTACGCATAAAATAAAGATTTTATTTTTAGTTTGATATATTAAATTAAAGGTTCGAAAATTGTTCATCTTAAATGTCGTCCGATTTCATCATTAGATTTGTTATATTTTTTTACAGATAATATTTTTCGAAAATCAAATTTAAGCTTCTGTTAGCTTAATGTCTTCCCAATAACACTTAAAAAAATAAAAAATATTGGATTTATAATTCCTTAGAAAAATGCAAAAATGTTAGTACTGAAAATTGGGTTTACCTAAAATTCGCCATACAAAACGGCAATTTCATAGGTAAAGACCTATTAGTTTAAAAATATCTACAGTCTGATGTAATAATATAAAAATGATGTATGAGCGCAACGCCTATAAACTATTGCATAGTTTGGCGAAGATTTAACTTAAAATATAGATTGTAGTTAATGAAATAAATAAATAAAAAAAATACTTACGCATACATCTGCAATTTTTTACTTGCACATTATTGTTATTCTTTCCTTTAAAATAAAATTATTTTACTTTTAACAAGAACCTTGTACTGTTTATGAAGAGTGCTGGCAACCCACAACACAGGTTATCCTAGTGTGGGTGTCAGTTTGCATTGTAATTATGATCTTTTTCACAAATAAATAATATTTTTTTTGTTATTATTTTTAGTAATTAATTACGTGTTTGATTGTTGGCAGGTATTCGTCCATCCGAAGGGCGTTGTTAGAGACTCACATTAGCAAGTACCACGCTAGCGATCCGAGCGCGGTTTGCGAGACGCTCGTCAGTAAGGGCGCACTGGAAGCTATGAATGTGCCTACAAGTGGACAGAGCCAGCAGACTGAGGGTGCTATGAACGCGCCCACAAGTGGTCAGAGCGAGCTGACGGAGGGTGTTATGAATGCGCCTGCAAGTGGTCAACGCAAGGAAATTGATGATGTTAATAAGTAAGTGGTCGGTTTTATTTGGTGGAAGGGCTTTTGTGCAAAGTCCGTCTGGGGAAGTACTTTGATATTTCTGCCGTAAAGCAGTACTGGGGCTGTAGACAAATGGCTTTTTACAGTATGTTAAGTTAATTGCGCAAAACCTCTCGCTCTTAACATGAAACAGATTTTTTTTTGTTCTTAGACTTTTACTTTATTTGCAATTTAGTTCTGCTTTTTCATAAGAATTTGCTCGGACAGCCGATCGATTTCCTTGAAGCAAATAGTCCGGGCCCTTATAGTCTTATATCGCCAAATTCACCAAATTTCACCAAATTCTTTCCAGGTACTAGTTAGGTACAATAGCTCTCAATTTTTGAGAAGAGCCAATTTTTGAATATTCTATGGAAATTTTTTGAAATTCAAGAATTGGCTCCTATCGAAAATTGAGAGCCCTAGTACCTAACTTGTACCTGAAAAAAAATTAGTGAAATTGTAAATCGTGTCTACGTGAAACAGCTAACTAAACGCACTAAAAAGTTTGGTAAATTGCAAAAGTCGAAGAACTAAAGTTGTTCAGTATCATGTCAAGAGCTTCCACCCTAGAGGTTTGTGCAATTAATTTTAGGGGCTACCCGCCGTTCTTTAGCGCCCCCATCAGTAAAAAAAAATATTACTCGCTAAATACAAAACTTATCAAAAATCCAGAAAGACAGATTGAAGTAAAGCTATGTTAGAACCTATCAACTGTGTAAAATCAAGTTTACTGTAGTTATATATACAAAAACTGCTAAAAGTGGCCGTTTTTGGCACTTTTTCAATCAGAACTGTGAACTATAATTTACGGTTTTTTTTTTCAGAATTGATAGGTTCTAAATAAACTAGTTACCTTTACTTCAATCTGTCTTTCCAAATTTTCGATCAGTTTTGTATTTAGCGAACAATAATTTTTTTTTAGTGGACGGCAGGTAGCCTCTGAACACGTTGTTTAATCGTAATCGCCAGTAGAATAAAATTAAAATGTATGAAATAGACACAAGCAAACGAAATATTCCGTGATAGCTAATATGAATCCCATACATTTTTATTCTATTCTACTAGTGTTTTCTATGCTATGTTATTTTTGGCCCCAATTTGCATTGCTGTGTTCCAGTTCGAAGGGTAGTGGAGCCAATGAAATTATCGCCACGAGGCATAATAAGAGTAGAGAGGTAGTAGAGATAAGCTCGCCATTGTAAACAATTTTTTTTTCTGTTATTTGTGTCACTGTTGTTGTGTGCAATAAAGAGTATATATATATATAATAACTTAGTTCTCAGGAGTAGCAACGCTCTTTTCGAGGCGGATGTACAGTCGAACAAACTGATTCATGACTCTTTATGTTTTATAAGAATTAGTTTGAAACTGTCAAAGCAATAAGATTTTCATCTTAGTGATTTTGAATGCATGTTTAAGCGAAATTCAATTTACTTGTGATACTAATTGACAGACTGTACGGTCAACCGCACGTCAGTAGAAACTTTTTCAACTCTATTACTATGCCATAAAGTCCAAAAGTGTTTCTACTGATGGGCTGTTGAGTGTACCGGTCACCTCGCTTGTTAGCGTTGCTGATCACAGTACGGTGGTGCTGTACGAAGGATGCTGCTTCGTATCCTCCGGTTATCCTATCCTTAGTCGCCCTTTACGGCACGTACGTAAAAAATGGGTTGATACTATTCTTAGTCGTCACCAGCAGATAATTACAGTCTGATGCAAACTTTATAATCCTCTATAAAGTTAGCTGCTAAATAGTTGATTCAGACAATTTTATTCAATGTAGATTCTTTGCAGAATACCTATTTAATGTCATGCATAATACAATGCGAATAGAGCGTGTGTGCACCGTTTCGGATTGTGCTATGGCAGCGTAAAGGAAACGGCAAGAAACCACTGCAGCACGGTCTACTTTAAGCCACATAAGACATACCATCTTAGTTCTCAGGGTGGGCAACGCGCTTTGCTGTCTTATTAATGTCAAAGTATGTCACTAATAAGACAGTGGGTGCTATGGGCGGTGGAGACCACTTACCATCAGGTGGCCAACCTGCTCGTTTGCTCACTTGTAACATAAAAAAAAGTCGGCTTAATACAATGTGTTCCTTGTGTTTCGCTGGAATATCAGAGCACCGTAACCTCTTTGTTAAAATGTGGAACATAATTTTAATGTATATTTTTCATTACTTACAGAGAATCAACTACGAACCAACCCGAAGTAGAGGTGTCCCAAGAAGACTCTAAAGCATTTTCTGATGATGAAGTTGTCGAAGTTGTAGAAGAGCCTCTAAAATTCGAACAGGAAAACGAAGAAAATATTGAAGTTAAATGCAAATTGGATGTTCCAATAGAATATGGTGAAGAACCGTGTTCCAGAAGCTTCGATTATGAGTTTCTGGATGCCGCTTGGGATATGGATACCGATGAAAAAGATTGTAAACAAGAAAGCGATGTTGAAGATAAAGAAACGATGACGTTCGCTTGCGACCATTGTGAATACTCCACACCAATCATCGCGGAGTTAGCGGCACATATCAAACGAAAACACAAACTGGAAAAGCGATACAAATGCCTCAAATGCCCGTTCAAAACATCGCACAGAATTAAATTCGTTAAACATTGCAAAAAACATAAAAGGACAAAATTGTTTAAGTGCAGAAAGTGTTCGTTTCAAACGAAAGTTCATGTGAAAATGAAGCGACATAACAGGACCGAGCATCTTAAGTGCGAATGCGAACATTGTAAGACTTTATTTCCAGACAAGCATCAGATTAAGATTCATCAAAAGAACAGCGTGTGTAAGATTCCTAGAAACTGTACAATGTGCGAGTTCCTGACATTCTACAAATGTGCCATGAGGAAACACAAATCTGATCATTTTACTGAAATTCATATAAAAGATGAGATTGATGACACGAAACCTTTCAAAATTGAAAAGAGTTGTGATGAACCTGACGAATCATCTAATTCTGAAGATGATGAATTCAAATGTGACAAATGTGAATTCAATACGACTAAAGAAAAGAAATTGACCAGTCATATTGTTAAAGAACACAATGGATGCAAGCGTTGCAATCGAAGTTTTAACACGCACACAGATTTCGAAGATCATGTACGGAATTATAAACTCGATAAACGGGAAAGTTGTTTGTTTTGTGATTTCGATTCTAATTACAGTTGCGAAATCCGTAAACACATGTGTGCGCATTTTAGTGAATTCTTCGAGCCTGAAGATTTCAAAGATTTGGAGGATCGTATCGTCGCAGCGGTGGACTCAATTGAGACTGTCGCAGACGTTGGAGATGCAGACGAACAGAAGACAGATTTAGATACGAAAGTGATTCCAGAAGGTCATAAGCTCCGCAAAAATAAATTCGGACCATATCTAGTCGATTTAAACTGTGCCGATCGCAAAACTTTTCGAGTCAAACGTTCGGGTGACAGAAATCGTCCGTACCAATGTCCCGCGTGCACCTTTACTACAAAGTTCAGTAATTCCATCTATAGGCACATTCAAAGAAACCATTTTGATGAAACATATCGCCCGTACAAATGCTTAGACTGTGATTTCTCTACGACAACTACCGATGCGATCGCAAGGCACAATCAAAGGAAACGATCGAAAGTTACACTTAATTGCAATGCTTGCAAATATAAAACCAAGAATAGATGCGCATGGAATTTGCATCAGAAAAGTCATTACTTGTACAAATGTCTCTGCAACCGTAGCTATGAAAATCGGTGTTCCTTGATCGCCCATTTTGCAACTATTCATTTAGGAAGACGATACAAATGTCAATTCTGTGATTACGTGGCGATGACGAAAGAGACAGTCGCCAATCATGAGATGCAGCATACTGGCATGAGGATGTTTTTGTGCAATATCTGCGGGTATAAGAACAGTCGGAGGCAGATTATTAATGACCATTTCAAAAGCCACCACGGTGGAAAACCTAAAGGCGTTAAACTTGAGATGGAAATCGTTGAAAATGCCAACGACAACGACGAGTTGAACGGCACTTCAGAACCAGTTATATGTGATGAATGTGGTTATACAGCTCCAGATAAACTGGTTCTAGTCGGGCATATTAGAAGGAAACACAGTCAGCAGTTCATGTGCGACGAATGCGGCTTCACGACCACTTACAAAGGCAGTCTAAAAACCCACAGCATGACGCATAAAAATTCAACTGTGTTCAAATGCAAGAAATGCCCGTTCGAGACTACCTTCAAAGGGCATATGATACGACATATTCAATCTCTCCACGGCAATATAATGAACACGAAAATAACACGTGATGTCTGCGATTACTGCAACAAGAAACAGAAAAGCTACTACTTACGAAAAAAGCATCAAGCTGAAAGTAGGAGCGAGAAGGCTCTCACTTGCTCTGTTTGTGGTTTTGAGACGTTTTATCTTTGCCAAATGGAAACACATCTTCAATGTCACGATGGAAATATTGCTGATCCAATAGAAACTGCAGCCGAAAGCGATTTATATACGGAAGAGTGTAATGAAGATGATTTATTGAAATGTCGATTCTGCGACTTCTCAGCCTCAAAAAAGGAATTGCTGAAATGCCACGAAGCTGCACATACTGGGGAGAAACCTTTTAAATGCAATTTGTGTGAATATTCGACGACGACCAGGGCGCTGCTGTTCGTCCATTGGAAGAAGTACCACGGAGGCGGACTTGGACTTCCGCGGCGGAAAAACAAGAAGCGGATCAAAACTGTTCCTTAGATTGGCAACACTGAATCTGTGATAGTTTGATGGCATTACGACCTGAGTAGGATACCTTACACGGTCAATCTGAATTGCGATTCAATCAGGATGCCAGAGTTAGCTCTAGCTTAATAATTTTGAACAGATATATCAATGCGTGAATGTTTGTCTTACACGGTCAATCAGGATCGCGATCCGATCGGGACGCAGCTATAGGGAAAACAAGAAAGCTAGATGGAGATCATTGCGATCATGTATCAATCTGTCAATCTTCGTGTTACGGTTACGCAGTTAATCTGGACGTTTTTTTTGTTGTTGAGTTGCCAGACATATTCTAATTGTACATAGTTTGTATTATATTCCTAGAGATTCTTAAGAGTGCTTTAGAATTGTAGTTGAGTTGAATTACCGGCCAGAACCGATTTTAGGAAAAACTGGTTTTGTCTAGACCGATCTGGTTGGGAAATGGGTTCCGTTGGTTAGGATAAAAGTTCTATATGTCCTAAAAATACACTCTAGGGGAAAATAACCGTCCGGTCTGTATACCGCCATACATTTTCATACAATGATGGGGTCAAAGTAAGCGTTAATATCTTATCTAAATCTAATAAAAATATAAGAACCTTATTATCAATTTTGTAAAAGGTTACACATATCTTAAATCTTTAAGACAACCGTCATTTAAAAAAATACTCGGCATTTCGTCAGATATCTCTTACAATTCCCAAATCAAAATGTTTTAATTGACGCACGGGTTTTTTTTAACATTTCATATAAGTATCTTTGTATGTTCAATTTGTATGGAGAGGTCAAATATT
Organism: Athrips mouffetella; assembly: GCA_947532105.1. Classification (NCBI taxonomy): domain Eukaryota; kingdom Metazoa; phylum Arthropoda; class Insecta; order Lepidoptera; family Gelechiidae; genus Athrips; species Athrips mouffetella. The sequence continues at coordinate 16,332,588 of OX383983.1, forward strand.
TTTTCATTTTCCAGAAATGTTTCTTTGGGTAAGTTGTTCAGTTTTATTGACTGAACACGCCCTTTTCGGGGCTAGATTGCCAGAGTTAAAAAGCAGTTCGACCTAAAATCGGGCTTGGCTGAAATCAAATTTTTAATGTTAGATAATAAATAGTCAATCCTTTTAAGTTTTAAAATAAATTGTTATTCGAATTATTATGCGATTTTTACTATAACCAATACCTTAATACTCTACAGTTAATTTTAATTGGTTTTGCTCCCCAAGCGCAGTGATTCTACTGATGAAAATAAGCAAAACGAGTCGATCACGTGATTATTTTACTATGACAGCAAGAAAATATTTTCCCATAAACATTTTTTTCTTCAGGAATGTTGCTTGTTATCATGAGTAGAATCTCTGGTCTTCGGGAATAACTAAAACCAAAGAGAATTCACGCCGTATAAGTTAGAGAAGAAAAGACAAATAATCTTAATTTCTTTGAAGAACGAAATCTGTTCAACATTTATGTCCTTGGAGCCTTGAATCGACTGAACTCATAATAAATAAATGATTCATCATCATCACGACATACCATGAGACGTTAACTACAAGACAGGGAGCTCCCTCTACCGTACTAGCTAAAACCATTGACGTAAGAAAAACGCTGCGCTTCTAAAGGACCTGAAGCTATTGTCTATGGAAAACTTAACTGATAGAGTTAATGCTATTTCTTTCTAACTAATCTTTGTTTACAAAGGTTTAAAAAGGACAACAATATTTTATCAGTATAGAAACTTTTTTTTCCGAAAACACTTTGTCGCCAGTTCGCCATTTTGAAAAACGGTATACGACAGTACGTGGGCTGTCAAATTGGTGTACATGTTCGACAATTTTATTGTTATTGTAAACAAACATATCAGTTTAGAAATGTTTTTATAAATGGATTTCTTTATTTAGGCTTCGGCAGGATGCCAGTGTTCTATTTTGTTGTGTAGTGCAAGGAAGGGGAAAATTTTAGAAGGCCGTCGCAGACTTTTTTTTTTTTTAATATTTGGCTACTAGATAGTTAAATTTTTTTTTTAAGGAAGTGGGCTAAGAATAATGACATACAGCCAAGTTAATTCGTTTAGAAAAACTAGGAATTTTGAATTTTCACAGCTCCGGAGCTGCGGGAAGTGCAGCCCCTTCGCCCTTGCGTAACAAGAGCCAGGCACCCACGTTCGCCTCCGCAGCTTCGGCTTTTTGGTCGCCTACGGCGACCAGCCTCAGCCGCTGCGGCTCGCGTGGTGCCTGGCTCTTGTTACGGCGGGCGGGGGCTGCTCTCCCTCCGCTCCTCCGGTTTTATTAAAACAAACTCCATCCATTAAAGTCGGCAGCTTGGAATCGGGGTTGACCAATTCAGTTCTGTTACCAATTTATGGGTTTGGTGGCTTCCGATTTCTGCCCTGAATTTAGATAGGTTATGTAGTGAAAAGTAAACAAAGTCATATTTAATCAACTATATATATTTTTTTTATAGCATCAACAAGCGCTAAAAAGGGGTCCTTTTTATTTCTTTGGACAAATCGCCTCCATTGATATTATATAAAGCAATATCGATAAAAAAATATTTGGTACAAATACAATGGAACAAGGCAGTATGAACATTACTAAAAGTCTCGGTAGCCAAACCTAAAATCTAAAATTAAAAAAGAAAAGGCTGCGACGGCCTTCTAAACACGACCCCAAGGAAGATCAAGAACCATCCACAAATATCTATGCACAAGTAAGTCGCTGGTTATTTGGCTTTTTGACGAATATTTCGCATATTTGTCTGATCGAATTTTTGATGTAGCGGTGTTCAACCATGAAGTAAACTAATTTATATTTATTTTATGTATTCAAGCTGCCATTGTCTTTATTTCATTACAAAACTTTTACATACAAACAATGTAAACACGTAGTGATGTAATCAAGCACAGCTGATATCGATATTACAATATTCTTACATTATCATATAATGCTGTTCAATAAACCTTAACTTTTAGCAAAATAATTAAGTGTACGGTTAAAGGATACAAAAGGGGTCATTTTGGAGTTGGAACTTTCAATTCAATAATTTATGAAGAACTGCTGCCGCCTCTGGGATGAGTCTGAAAAATACCAGCTGGCCAATCTTACAGCAATTTAAAAGCGTGCCATTTTAACAGATTAAAATAAAAGTAGGGAGAAGTATAATGTCTTTGGTTATAACGGCCAGTTGCACACAGGGTCTACAACTCATTTTTTAATTTGTTTTGAAACTAAAACTGTATGAGACTGTAAAAGATTGAGAGACTTTGTGCAGCAGCTGCCCGAGTTGCCCGACCAATATTATAGATTGAACGTGAAGGAATTTAATAATATGTTCTAACCTTTTCTTGTAGATTCCCACGAAATGAAACTGCCGGAAAGAAGTGGACTGATATTTTTGATATAGAAAACATAAATACAAATTTTAAAACCAATTTCTCTATACGCTGCATTTTGAGTAATCTTGTTTTGACAGAACTGTGGATATCATACGTTTACATGCTGGGGCAGTACACTCACTGCTCTATGCGGTTCGTATTTGTGAAGTAGTAGACTATCAACCATTATAATAATGATGATGATGAAGATGTGCTTGGCCAATGGTTTTATTTCATGTCAACTATACAGGTTGAAAAGTTGAGATGGGGCACACAGGGCAGCTACAACAGACCATAACAACTCACCTCCTCAAAACTCATCTTGCCGGTACGGTGATTGTGATGCTATTGGTGTATCTAATTTGACTTATTTTATAGTAACCAAATGTTTTATTGGAAGGGGAAGTGTGACGTAATAATAATGCGAAAAATGGCCTCGTTTTCGATCGATCGGGATAATTTTAGGGAATAATTATGACAAACTTTATTTATTTAATAGCCTAATAGATGTTTTATCCTCCGATGCACAAATGGGAAATATGAGAAGAATCACCTCTTAAAATTACCGGATGGTAAAAAAAATAACACTGTATCACATTAATTATGAAACTCGAGTTACATAATAATACTGAGTATGTTTTATCATCGTCATAACGTCCCATAAAACATCCACTGCAGGACAGGGAGCTCCCTTAAAAAAATCGCGTGGTTCTTTGGAGGGGATTTACTCTAGTCACCACGCTTGTTAGCGTTGTGGCTTGCCACTGCTGTTGTTGGTGACCGCAGTATGTAAGATAGTAAAATCAACAGAATGATGCTGCTGCCCATCCTTCCCATCATAAGCCCTTAGTCGCCTCTAATTCTAATTATGTAACTGTACAGTCAAGAGCACATCAAGCTTGACACATTGAACTTTGTACCATTCTTATTTCGGGCTAGAGTTACAGTACTTGGAGATAAAAGTACTGATGGCGCGGCGATTAAGCTGTCTATCAGCAATCTATCTATCACTTAACGAAGTCTACTTGTACGTCTCCGACGTCGTCTGCCAGCCCGCATATCGATAAAATATCGATTACAAGTTAGACAGCACCACTAAACACCGCCATTTTCAAGTCCACTTTGTCTTTTACGTGGCACGCTTTTGCCGAGTATATGGCATATCTATAAACGCCCCCTGGCGTAGTTTCCAAAATCTTTGGCTAAAACACGCAGTACAGTTAAGAGGGGAACTGCCATAGTCACCACGCTTGTTTGCGTTTTGGCTGGCAATATGGACCGCGGTTATTGGTACCGCAGTTGAGACGTAAACTAGACTCGAAGCGACTCTTACATAAGGGGCTGATAAGAGCTGAATTACCTCCCTTTCTAACAAAGTGCAGAATGCGCGTGCTAGAACGGAGCGGATTCGCGCTGTTTTACGTTTTTCGCTCATTTTCGAAAACCCACCTATCGTAACCACCTACCTGTTGTACCTATAGCACAGATAATATAATACTATAGTAAATTTTATCAAAATCATTAGGGCCGTTTTAGAGAAACTGATTACAAATATTACTCGTATTTGTAATCGGTTTCTCGAAAAACGGCTCTAGATAACGATTTAGCTAGGTCTCATGTCGGGGAAAATCAGTATTCCCCATGTTTGTAAGCATTTTTAACATGTCCGTAAGGATTGAGGAGCCACTCTCGATTTCAAAGGGCTGTTTACCGCGTTTTAAACAAACATACAGTGCCATCTGTTGGCGGGTAGCATAGCTTGCTTACCCGGTGATATTTTTACGTTCAGGCGGCTATCATAGAGCAAAGCTCGGTCGCCCTTAACGAAAACTGAAAGGACGTGCTCAGTCAACGAAACTGAACAACTTTAACAAATAATTTTTTTGGGAAATGAAAAAAAAAATTTACCCCTCCATAAAAATTGCTCAGTCTTATCTAACAGTTTGTATGGAGGTCAAAATTTTGTTTCATTTCCCTTAAATAATTGTTTTGGTACCGTCATCTGTATATAATACAAATTTGTTGTTGTGAGTTGCGCTGTAAGTGTCGAGCTTGACCTGCTTTTGATATTACCTATAGAATTTAGTTTTTGATGTGTTTTTTTAAGCCTACCTTCAGTTCTTTTTTTATCTTAAGTTTCATTTTTATAGGTGAAAACTTGTTAATGGCCCAGATCCTACCTAATGTATAATGAGTAATGTGTTAAAAATAAGGCTGTAAGTTTTCCGAACAAAATAAAATAAAATATTGCTAGTTAATAGATTTCTGGGAAATAAAAAATAAAACCACACTATCAAGGACGAGTACCTTTTATTTAAATTTCATTGTGCATATTTCAGTAAATATAAAAAATATGGCAAAACAAAACATAAAAGAGCGTGCCTCTTCAAAGAAAATAAAAACAGCGCTTTGCCGCACCCACTCAACCGTTCATTTAGAAACTAAAAAATAAAATATAACATTTGACAAAAAAAGGGCTTAACAATTTTTACATGCATAATTAATTTTTATTGTTATAATTATAATTATTTTTGTCAAAAATAATTGTATCATTTTTAAGTCGTTACCTAGTGACGGAAGCTGGTAGTAGACTAGAAATTGTTTCGAAGTTCCGTGCAAAGTCGAAATACAACGGGGATATTCTCAAATCCCTACATCCCTACGAAATCCCTACCAAATTATTATGGATGTTCTTACCTGTGGAAATTTACTTAATACAGAAAAGGAAAGGTGTGATAATACTGAAGGGTGTGAATCTGCACATGAAACTGAACAACTTTTCCCAAGAAACACAGGTCATAGAACAAAATCAATTTTTGACCTCCCATAGAAACTGCATCAAATTTGGTTTTTCGTATTTCGACCTACGTTCCTTGGCAAAAGTTGTTCAGTTTCATGAGCAGATTTACACCCTTCAGTATCATCACACGTTTCCGTTACACGTTGCATATTTATTATTGTAAGCATATTCATTTGATTAGTACCCACGAACAAGGCTTTCAGTAATTTTTCTGTGGCATTAGGACAGTTTGGCACCAACGGCGAAGAATGATTCAAAATCAATTAACGTCTTTTTGATATGTTTTTAACACACAGTAGTGCATATTGTTTTCAGTTTATTAATAGTAGTGTTAGGTAAAATGCTCCTTTTGAAGTAACTGACGTACGGTGAGACTATGAGTGAAAAGCCAAATAATCTCTACCAGTAGGGGTTTAAGAATATCTGTTGAATAATAAAATAAATAAACCTCACACGGAAACATCCCAAGCAGAAATTTTAAGACTGCACTCTGCGCACACTAGCGCCCTCATCAGAATTTAATTTATTTCTTTGAATTGAAGACAAAAATGAAAAATTTAAGCCCGATAAAGTGTTCTTTGTCAGAGCAGCGTTATTTTAAAGTATTACAATTAGCTTTATGTTATCTTGTTTATTCAAAATCCTTAAAACGGAAATTGGTGGCCACCGCGTTCAGTTCAAAGGATTTTGAATAAACAAGATAGCATAAAGCTAATTGTAATAGTTTAAAATAACGCTGTCCTGACATAGAACACTTTATCGCGCTTAATTTTTTTATTTTTGTCTCCAATTCAAAGAAAATAATTAAATTCTGATGAGGGCGCTAGTGTGCGCAGAGCGCAGTCTTAATTCCCCGCCATCTTTGATTCACGCGACAAACACTTTCCCGCGCAAATACAACATGGCGGACACATAAACGCTTAACTTTCTCTCATAATATCGTAATACTTAATTACTATTTTTAATAATAATCAATCAATTAATTATTACATACATATTTTCTACATGTAATGCAGCGAAGACTAGAGTTTAATGGCATCTACGTATAACATATTTATACATCTCTTGTAAACCAATGCCTCTAACAATACGCGGTAAAAAAACTAACCTCAACTAAAATTAGTGGGAAATATTGCGATTTTTTACAGGAACGTGTCGTCAAGATTATGCAACGAATAGGATTTGAACCTGCGACCCATGAAACTGAACAAATTTTCCCAAGGAACTTATGTCGATGTATGAAAATTCTTTTTTTTTGATATTTTGCTCATGGTGTAAGTGGTAGGGCTTTTGTGCAAAGTCCGTCTGGGGAAGTATCACCCCTTACCCTTTTTCTGCCGTAAAGCAGCAGTGTTTGCACTGCTGTGTTTCGGTTTGAAAGGAAGCCAATGAAATTACCGACACATGAGACATACCATCTTAGTTCTCAGGGTGGGTTGTTATTGCTGTCTTATTAGTGTCAAATTATTTGACTAATAAGACAGTGGGTGCTATGGCCGGTGGTGACCACTTTCCACCAGGTGGCCCACCTGCTCGTTTGCCCACTTGTGACACAAAAAAATGCCTTTTCGACAGTAAGAAGAACAGTCAGAAATTATTTTAGTATTGCCATGTTCTTTGGGAAAAGTTATTCACTTCGCGGGCATATTCACATCCTTAAAAGGTTACCCATTTATGTTACAGTTCAAAGATTTTTCATTCACGCAAAACCCATATCATTTAGTCTACACAGCTAGAACTAAGATCTTTGAGAAAATAATTGCTCTCTTTAAGAACATTGCCAAACGTTGTTTAAGAAAATGTCCTACTTCTTTAACCTATAGTATACAATCTAACCCTCTGCCGGGGTAACCTGTGCATTTCAAACCACGATCAGCAATGTTATAAATAAATGCAGTGTATTCAAAGCATACAGTAAAATAAATACTGAAGTTTGAGAAACTGCTGCGTGCGGGCAGCCATCTTTTATTGTAATTAATGTCTAAAAAATGCCCAAGACAGCGTTTATTATTATAGTTTTGTGTTGGTAACACTGACAAATAAGTTGATTTTGTGACTGGTCGCGTGTAACAGATTATGAGAATTGTGAATTTACACACATAGATAGATAGTTGTACCATTTTAAAAAAGATTATACGAAAATTGTTTAAAATAAATATCTACTTCTTAAGTAGTTAGGATTAACAAAACATAATCTTTATCCTTTCGATTGTCTTTTTCATTCACATCAGTAATTATTTTGTTATGTTACTGGCAACTCCGATAATTTTTAGGAGGATTTTTACCAATGTTGCCAAAACATTAAAAGTAGTACTTTTTACACATTATGATTTATAAAAAGAATTCTGCATTTATTGTTCTATCTAACTAAAATAAATAATAATCTTTGTACATACATTAGTTTCAAAGTTTTTATGATTCATATTTTTCGTTTAGCGTTCGAAACGCTTACCAACACATTTTGCAGCTATGTCTAAAGCTAAATGGCTAAAGCTGTCAGAAAAAACAAGTTTGTAAAACAATGTTATTCTTTCCGTCAAATATAATTTGGTTTTAAGTGTCATGGCTGTAAAATGTGTTGGTAAGTGAATAAACGAAATTAATTGATTATATTTAAACCATCACTTACAAAAATCCTTTCTTTAGTTTTTGAAAAGATTTAACTAAAGAAAAACTTTGGACAACTGGTGGTAAGAGCACAAGAATAATTTAAAGAAAGCACCGTAGCAAACAATAATTTCGGACGTAGCTAGATCAAAAATTAAGTTGCCTTTTTATAAGATATTTTATTCTGAGATTATCTACAAAATAACATCTAATGATATCTTCTCAAATTGACAGGTATGATCTGTTTTTATCGTGAATTCGAACGCTTACCAATCGGGCATATTTGACACAAAGAATAACATTGTTTTACAAACTTGTTTTTTCTGACAGCTTTAGCCGATTGCTTTTGGCATAGCAGCAAAATGTGTTGGTAAGCGTTGGGATAAACGGAAATGAATGGAATATTAAAAGTTTTTCTGCTATTTTACAAGGAGGGATTGTACGTAAGTCAAGATTAAGTACTGTGAAAAACTGTATACACATATGCAATAAATGAATATGCAATGCATTGTAATATGCGATAAACTACTTGAAACTTGAATCCATGTAAAAATATGACAAATGTTATAGAAGTAATGTAATACAGGTTTTAAGGCACAGGTTCGCAAAAACTGAAAGGGAGTGATCAATCAACGCAACTGAACAACTTTCAATGAATAAAATTTTCAGGAAATAAAAAAATCGGTCTACATACAACACACTAAAATACAAAAACCATTTCGAGATATTTTTACATCATACCATATTTTTTTTATTTTCGACTAGAAAAGTAATTTGATTGCGGTAGTATATTAAAAAATGCTGCGGCAGTTGTGACATTCATTTGACCACTAAGTGACGTCATTCCACTAGTAAAAAAAAAGCAATGGAAAAGAAAACTTTTATTCTCTGTGCTCTTTCTGTCAAACGATTTGATTTGACGTTTCGAGTTTGATTGACACATCTGTGTCGAAGCACGTTCGTTTCACTGTGACCACACTGTGGCACATCTAACGTTCGTTTCATCGTCTATTGTGAAATGACGTCATCAACTTTAAAACTTTAAAAAATTATATAAAATTAATAATAATAGTTTAGGCGGAAAAAAACAAATAAGTTTCCTAAAATAGTCTAAATTTTCAGTTAAAAATATAAACAAATCATTTTTATTTATTTAGCTTACCGAATTGGACAATTTCTATGGAAAGGTCGTTTTTTATTTCCTGAAAGTTTTAACTCTCATAGTTGTTCAGTTTCGTTAACTGATCATGCCCTTTAAGCTTTTGACAAGCTGTCCTTTCCACCTTGTATACAGGGTCTTTGGTAAGTGTCTGCAAACCTCTCAGGTGTTAGCTCTGGTCATGAAATTGAACAACTTTCCCTAGGAACATAGGTCAAAATAAGAGAAAAAATGTTCAACGTCCCATAGAAACTGCATCAGCTGATAGCGCATTTTGTATGGGAGGTCAAAATTATTTTTTCGTATTTCGACCTATGTTCCTTGGGGAAAGTTGTTTAGTTTCATGGGCAGATTTTCCTGTTACAATTTGTGTATTACTATGAATTTTACATTTTAAACGTCAATTTGAGAAGATCAAGACGGTAGTGAATAAGAGACCTATTTACTAAAATAACATAAGTTCTTAAGAAGCGTATTATTTTACACAAATTAATAGTACAAGTGAGCTTCAGTAGTCTTGGATAAGTGAAAAATTAATAAACACCCATTTTTTCGCCACCCTGTCTATACAAGGTGTAACAAAAAGGGTATAACCAACCCTGAAGGATGTGAATCTGCCCATGAAACTGAACAACTTTCCCTATAAACATAGGTCGAAATAAAAAAAAATTAACCCCCGTAGAAAGTGAATATCAGCTGATAGTGCATTTTGCATGGGAGGTAATTTTTTTTTTCATATTTCGGCCTAAGTGCCTTAGGGAAAGTTGTTCAGTTTCATGGGCAGAATCACATCCTTCAGGGTTGATAAACTCTTTCTATTACACCTTATACAGGATGTAAGCGACGATGTACCGAAAACTGAACAGGCGTGTTCACTCAACGAAACTGAACAACTTTCCCAAAAAGAAATTTTTAAGAAATAAAAAATATCTTTGACCTCTCCATATAAATTGCTCACTCTGATCAAACAGCTTGTATGGAAGTGTTTTTTTTTTCTTCAAAAAAAGTTGTTTAGTTTCGTTCTGAGCACGCCTGTTCTATTTTCGGTACACTGCCCCTTACACCCTTTATGCAGAACTATTAATAAAGAAGTAACGAACAAAAGTAAATGACCAAAAATGTCAAGAATGCTAAAATTACTTCTCAGTTTATTTAGAGAGTCGAAGCTTTAAAACTTAACTACAAAGGCGTAGTTTTTAAAAATCTTGCATTTAATATTTATTTTTGAGTATTTTTTTTCCATACAAACTTCTTCAACCACTTTTTTTTTACAACCCTGTTCAACCTGAAAAGAAAAATAAGACATTCTGTATAGTAATGTTTTAAGTAGTTTCTAGAATTTCACTTATAAGGGTTGGCTCGAGTCGATGTCTTATTGCTCTAGTCAAGTTTCAAAATATTTTCTTCGATATGGCTACACTATTTACTTTTGCTTCGTTTCTTCACCAAACACAATTAGCTATAATCCATTTGACGAGTCAATGCAAAAGCTTACCAACACATTTAGCAGCTATATCAAGGCTATTGTGCTCCATGAATCAGCTGAAGCTATCAGAAAAAAACTGGTCAAGTGCCGAGGGTTCCGATATACTTTTTGTATTTTTGGAAGCAAAAATATCCATATTACAGACCGCTAAACTAAATTTGTTTGTAAAGGTTATTTGCAGATTTCCAAAAAACCGTTTTATTTTTGCTGTAATGTTTACATAAACTTCTGTCAACTGTAATTAATTTAGATTTTTTTTAATGGTATTTTTTTTATATTTTTCATCATAACTTGAAAACTAAAAGACGTAAAAAAATACAAAAATATATTTTAGAATGTACAAGTAAAGCCCTTTTAAATGATATCCCACTCAACCTAGTAGCGACAATTTGAAATTCGGCCTCCCCTATTTTGGCCCCCTTTACATTAATAATCTTTTTTTTTTCAAAATTATTTTATGTGCCATCAAATTGGGCAACTATATTCTAAAACTATTTCAAATTTCAAGTCGATAACATGAGTGGTTGCTGAGATATAGAGGTGTGACAGACAGACAAAGTCGCACCATAAGGGTTCCTTTTTTTACCATTTTGGTATCGGAACCCTAAAAACGAGTTTGTAAAACAAAGTTATTTTTTCCGTCAAATATACGTGTCTGGTTCTATGGCTGCAAAATGTGTTGGTAAGCATTGGCATTGACTCGTGAAACATATTATATATACCTCATTTGTTTATTTAAGAGTCGTTTTGAGTCACACAGAGCATTATTTATAAATCCCTACGCGTAGGGATAATTGTTACAGAATTACCCACCAGTTAAATTTAGGTATTTTCTTCAAAAGCAGTGTACTTAGCGGGGATATTACGCCCAGCAGTGGACAGTGCTTGCCCAGTATAGGACGAAATGCTCAATTGGACTCTTAAGCTAAGCTATAAGCTTTTAAAAAGGCAAGTCCTATCTAAGAGATCTAAAATTTTTGTTTATAAATATGCACCAAAGGTTAAGTGCAAAATGATATAGCGCACAGAGTTATATCACTACTAGAAGCGGCACATTGGATTAATGATTATGTACTATAATATTTTTGACACTGTAATATTTTTTTGTCCATTTGCGCAATATACATATTTACCTATACATATAACTTTTTTTTAGTATTTATGATAGTAAAATATACAGCGTGTAACGGGTGTGAATCTGCCCAGTAAACTGAACAACTTTTCCCAAGGAACATAGGTCATAGACCAAAATCAATTTTTGACCTCCCATAGAAACTGCATCAGCTGATAGCGCATTTGAGGAGGATTTTTGGGAGGTCAAATTTGGTTTTTCGTATTTCGACCTATGTTCCTTGGGAAAAGTTGTTCAGTTTTATGGGCACATTCACGCCCTTAAGTATTATTACACCGTTCCGTTACACGTTGTATAATTTATATTTTTATCTTTGAAATCACATGACAATAATCGACATCAATTCGTTGTTAGAAAAGGACGAAATTACACGATTGGAGCAATAAAGAAACAAACTAAAATAATAGAGTAAAAGGAAAAATAATAGGTGAGTGGTTGACCAAAAAGGGACCTGGAGGGATTGGAAACAGTTTTTTTTAATCTGTGGTCTTTTAGCTTTGTTTTGGTATAACCAGAATATTTTTAGGTGCCGTAGTGTTATTTTTATGATTTTTTTTGTGAGCCGAGGCAGTTTGCAAAACTGCCTCTACACGAAACTTCAAACGCAATTTACTCGAAATCAAATTATTTTCCCTGAGGTCCCTTTTTGGTCAACCACTCACATAGAGTAAAATAATAGACTAAAAGGAAATAATAGAGTAATACCATAGCGAACATTTCTTTTGTAGCAATACTGGAGGAGAAAACGAATTTCCAGACATGATATTTCGCATGTTATAAATCATTAACACAATTTTGTTAAATCTTCATAAATTCACTAATAAATAAGTGATAAATTTAGCCACTTCTAGTAGAAGCGTAACTCTTCGTAACAATCGATACAATCGTACAACTTTACTATAACCCTTATTGTTAAGATATTAAGGTTCAAAATAGTCTGAGGTCTTTTCTCATCACATACATTGTTTCGTATTATGTCACATTTCTTCAAAACTGCTTTTTAGTTCTATACGAATAAAATTAAATCAGTTTAGCTTTTATTACAATCTACATACGTGATAATTTGTTAGCACCAAATTATAAATAGATATATAGATACACTTTAAAGTAATTTAAAATATACTATTTTAATGATAGATTTGATGACGCTGATAAATTAACTTCTGAAAATTATATATTGTCTCCTATAAATTGTCATCAATATTGTCTGTTTTATATGATTCTTTAAATTTCATTTCATTTGTTCATACAAATAAGAAAAGTGAGGGAAAACGAAAACCTAGGTAAACGCCATCTATTAAAGAGCCAGAGAACTATCACGAACGTTTCAATAATTAATTAAGAATCAAGGACGAATAAGAAAGGAGTCATCCTCTTATACGACGTTTAACGGAACGGTGTAATAATACCGAAGGGTTCTGCCCACTGAATTAACTTTTCCTAAGAAACATAGGTCGAAATACGGAAAACCACATTTGACCTCCCATACAAAATATATGGTAGGCAACGAAGCAGTTGGCCTCAACATAATTCTCTTAGGCAGATTTTATTTGATAGGATGATAAAGTATCATGACTTAAATGTAAATTCAAAATGTCCAAAAAAAAATTTACAAAAATATTTGTAAATTTTTTGTAATTTAAAAAAATAACAAAAATATTTTTTCATACATTTTTTGTAATTTTTGTATGGAAAAATTAAAATTACCGATTTTATTTTTATTTTTTATAGAAGGTTTGTCTCATATAGTGTAATAACCCAGCAAAGTTTCATCGACTGAGGATTTAATGCGCGGGTCTTCAATTCTTCATACAACGATACGCTATCAGCTGATGCAGTTTCTATGGGAGGTCAAGAATTGTTTTCTGTATTTCGACCTATGTTCCTTAGGGAAAGTTGTTCAGTTTCATGTTCAGATTCACACCCTTCAGTATTATCACACCATTCCGTTACTCGCTGTAGAGATCGTAATCCGGAAAATATAAAACTAAAGTTGAACCAATGTAAGAAGTCCGCTTTGACGTATCCTTAACACCAATTACACAGGGTTCATTTTTCTTTGCAGTTTATAGTTGACGTGCTTATTACGATTGCCTTATTCAGGACGTTCTGAATAAAGGCCTGGGCCTAGAGCCAAGTGGCTTTCTACAATCGCAAACGTCAGTAGAATAGATAGATAGATATTTATTTAATGGCGTCACATCTCAGATGTATTTTGCACAATGTCAAGTTAACCAATTATTATAATGAAAATGTGTGGGATTGACATTAGCCAACGAAAAGTCACGTGACAGTTCAAGTCAAATCCATAGAGTTTTATTCTATTCTATAGCGTTTGCGATAATAGAAAGCCACTTGTCTCAGGGCCCAGGTTAAAAGTACCCTAAACCGACGAGCAAGTATGATGCAAGGATTGATGAAAATACAGGAAGCAAGGGAAGTATGTCAAGATCGTAGCAGGTGGAGGACTGTGGTCTCTGCCTATCCCGACGGGAAAGAGGCGTGATGTTATGTATGTATGTTATAATAGATGGCGCTAGTTGATAGCCTGAAAATAACTAGTTTCTAACAAAGCAGAAATTTTCTTTTATTGTAACTAGTTACGAACCTGCGGTTACGTACGCGGCCGAAGCGAAAAATATCGATCAATTGACGAGTGTCCTGACTAACTAATAAATCTTTTTCATGTTGAAACTTTGTTGAATTTCGATTCAGATAATTTTATTCAATGTAGATTCTTTACAGAATACTTATTGAATGTCATGCAGAATATAATGCGAATAGAGCGAGTGTACGCCGTTTCGGATCGTGCTATGGCAGTGTAAAAGAAACGACAAGAAACCACTGCAGCACGGCCTGCGACAAGAGTCGGCTTTGTACAATGTGTTTCTTGTGTTTCGCTGGAATATCAGAGCACCATACCTCTTTGTCATTGATATAGTCATCTAATCTATAGTAAGCTTTACTACATGACGTTTGCTTTACACATTTTTTAAACTACTCTCAGGAATTTGGAATTTCGTAAGGTGTTTTTAGCAGAATAAATAACTTTCCAGATTTAACGCCCCCCTACCTTGATTATCAAGTAGTCTAGTCTAGTGTATCCAAATTGATTTTAAATTTCAACCGCTAGCTGACCTAGGCAGGGGGCGTTACAAATTTGGTGCCGTGACAAGGATATAAATCTAGCTTCTAGAGCCATTACTCAGATCATGAGTCAGTGCTATCTAGTTTTATTCTTTCCCGGTTAACGATTTGTATAAAGAGATTGTAAGTCTTTCTAATTCTTTGTACTTGATATAATACTTATGTAGCTTATAATAAAAGCTTGCCCTGATAAAAAATGTTCAACTCTATATCATATCTGTGCTATTTATTTTGTAGTTACATCAAAGTCTTGCCAAGTCGTTAGTGTGTTTCCTGAAAACAAAATAATTACATTAATAAAAATCTCATAGTTATTTAAAAAGTTAAAGTCCATTCTCCTGTATGAGTATGTTTAAAAGTAGTGGCGTGGTCGTGAATCTGTTCTAACGTATATGCTCATATTTTGCGTATATGTAGGCTAGGAAAAGAATCGGTCCTATGTGTGAGCCCTGTGGAATCCCTAATGTTGCAACGTAAAAGTTTTACTCGGTACTTCAAACAGTTAATCTCTGATATCTAGGAGTGAATGAGATGAGAAAATAGCCACTTTTATCATTTTTAGTGGATATCAAGGTGACGTCATTCGCGGTGACTATAGTCAACTCTATCGAAAGCCTTGTTAATGTCTGTGCAAATGGCGTTTTTCCAAAGGTCTGATTCAACTGCTTTTGTGAGGTGATCGGAGTAAACAACGAGGTTTGAGATCACAGAGTAAAAACTGTACGACGTGTAAGGGAAAGGATGAAACTGAACAACTTTTCCTAAGAACACAGGTTAAAATACGAAAAACCGAATTTGACCTCCCAAACAAGCTATCGGCTGATATAGTCACTATGAGAGGTCATAAATGGATTTTATTCTATGACCTACGTTCCTTGGGAAAAGTTGTTCAGTTTCATGAGCATATTTACACCCTTTAGTATTATCATAAAGGACAGGGTGGAAAATGTATGGAGCTCGGTCTTTTATTCAAAAATATTCCAAAGCAACCTAACCACTATGTAGAAAAAAAACATAGATTCTAGACTTAAAACTGAGCCTACATGCCCAGTTGTGGGACTTAAGCACCCACCATTTAGGATTAATTAATTTTCAAAAATCAGCTAACAAGTCCACTCAAAAAGTCTATAAAACGCATCTGCCACTATCTATCTCTTTCTAACGCCTACTTAGCTGTTCTATTGTCTTCTCTTTTTCACAAGGTTATTAGTATAGCAACAAAACCGCGAAAACGACTGTCAGTGACATATTTTGAAACATTTACAGGGCATACTTAACTATTTTAAACAGATTAGTAAGGTCACATTCCAAAATAGGGATGTGAATTACAAGTTTAAAAATTCAGAGTAGGAAAATATCGATTTAAAAAAATCGATTTTTTTTTCGTAAACAATATTAGAATGATTTTCACTGTTTTGGAATGTGATCTTACTAATCTGTTTAAAATAGCTAAGTATGCTCTGTAAATGTTTCGAAATATGTCACTGACAGTCGTTTTTGCGGTTTTGTTGCTATAATAATAAATAACCCTGTTAAAAAGAGAAGACAATAGAACTGCTGACTAGGCGTTAGAAAGAGTTAGATAGTGGCAGATGCGTTTTATAGACTTTCTGAGTGGACTAATTAGCTAATTTTTAAAAATTAATTTCTCCTAAATGGTGGGCGTTTAAGTCCCACAACTTGGCATGTAGGCTCAGTTTTAAGTCTAGAATCTATGTTTTTTTTCTACATAGTGGTTAGATTTTTTCGGAATTTGATTAAAGACGGAAAGCCGTTACCCGTTGCATAGAGTCCGTCATACAGTATGTAAGGGACGGTGTACCGAAAACTGAAAGGGCTTGCTCAGTCAACGAATCTCAACAACTTTCCCAAAGAAACATGTTAGGAAATGAAAAAAAATATTTGACCTTTCCATACAAATTGCCCACTCTGGTCGAACAATTTTTTTTTTCATTTCCCAACACATGTTTCTTTGGGAAAGTTGTTTAGTTTCGTTGACTGAGCACAGTCCGTTGCACCCTGTATATATACATATACCATAGACTAAAGTAGGCGGGAATCGGAGGGATCAAGGAGGTTTTAGTAGCAGCTCTTCCTGCTTAGGAGGGAGCCATAAGCGTAGCACTTTCTTGCGAGGGACCTCCATACTAAAATCCTAGAAACGTATTTTTTTTATCTTTCTCTCTGAGAAATATGTGACATGGGACTAATAAATGCTACTACCACAGTTTTTCTGGTGAAAACACTTACCATTCAGGAAAAAAACGGTGTTAAAATCACACAAAATGGCTATTACGGATTATTTACGCTTCCGTTCAAAGTATTAATGATCAATTCACAAGTAAAAAACGATATATTTCCACTTTCGCAAACAAAGTTTATACTAAAACATTAGATTTTTAAAGATATCTTGATTTTTGTAAAACTTAACTGAGTTTTTTGAACGACTAGTATGGGCGACAGTGAGACGCTTTACACTTCACTAGCTCATACAGAATATGTATATGGCGGACTCTATAGTTTTTTACTCTGAGGGAGGGATGACGCGTCAAAGTTCAAAATCCTGGTCACGTGGTATTGTCCGAACGATATGAGTCGGTCAATGGCCGCCACGATTGAAGGCGATTATTATACGACCGTAGAAATTCGCAAATTTCTGTTTAATTGCATAGATTATTGCGAATTTTTTGTATGATGGACTCAGAGAGGTATACGATTTTATCCTCCCGGCGCATAATGTCACGTTCGCAAAATGTCACACTAGGGTTTACCATAGCAGAATGTCACGTTCGCAGAATGTCTCGTTCGCAAAATGTCACGTTCGCATAATGTCACACTTAATCGTGACATAGTGCGATCGTGACATTCTGCGAAAAAAATAATGAATTTTTTTCTAAGTCCACAAAGGATTAAAATTAAAAGTCCCAAATTCATACAAAAGAATTTTTTATGTTTGTTTGTTTATTCAATATATCATGAAAATTTTTCTATGTCCCAAATCTATAGCAAAATAATTTAAAGAAATTCTAAGTCCCAAAAAACGTGACGTTTTGCGAACGTGACAATTTGCGGACGTGTCATTTTGCGATCGTGACATTCTGCGAACGTGACATTTTGCGAACGTGACATTATGCGTCGGGAGGGATTTTATCTACTTGCTAGGCTAGTACGGCTTACCTATGGCGCGATGGAGAGCGGGCGGAACCTCCTCGCGCGGGCCGCGTTACCGACCGCCGCCGCGCTAGCGGGGGGCGTGGGGGGCGCGGGGGGCTTACCTATGGCGCGATGGAGAGCGGGCGGAACCTCCTCGCGCGGGCCGCGTTACCGACCGCCGCCGCGCTGGCGGGGGGCGTGGGGGGCGCGGGGGGCTTACCTATGGCGCGATGGAGAGCGGGCGGAACCTCCTCGCGCGGGCCGCGTTACCGACCGCCGCCGCGCTGGCGGGGGGCGTGGGGGGCGCGGGGGGCTTACCTATGGCGCGATGGAGAGCGGGCGGAACCTCCTCGCGCGGGCCGCGTTACCGACCGCCGCCGCGCTGGCGGGGGGCGTGGGGGGCGTGGGGGGGCGCGGGGGGCTTACCTATGGCGCGATGGAGAGCGGGCGGAACCTCCTCGCGCGGGCCGCGTTACCGACCGCCGCCGCGCTGGCGGGGGGCGTGGGGGGCGCGGGGGGCTTACCTATGGCGCGATGGAGAGCGGGCGGAACCTCCTCGCGCGGGCCGCGTTACCGACCGCCGCCGCGCTGGCGGGGGGCGTGGGGGGCGCGGGGGGCTTACCTATGGCGCGATGGAGAGCGGGCGGAACCTCCTCGCGCGGGCCGCGTTACCGACCGCCGCCGCGCTGGCGGGGGGCGTGGGGGGCGCGGGGGGCTTACCTATGGCGCGATGGAGAGCGGGCGGAACCTCCTCGCGCGGGCCGCGTTACCGACCGCCGCCGCGCTGGCGGGGGGCGTGGGGGGCGCGGGCGGGGGGGTGTCGGACGAGGAGTCCCCGCCGGACGCGGGCGGCGAGCCCAGCACCACGCCCGTCACTCCGCGGGAGACGCTCCTGCGGGGACAACCTTACTTTATGCACGGAATAACGTTATAATAATACTATTTTTTTTATGTGGCAAGTGAGCAAACGAGCAGATGGGCCACCCGATGGAAAGTGGTCACCACCGCCCATGGAGCCCGTCTTATTAGTGGCATAACTTGACACTAATAAGACAGCAAACCACCCCGAGAACTAAGATGGTGTGTCTCGTGTGCCGGTAATTTCGCTGGCGCCCTCAACCTTCAAACCGAAACACAGCAGTGCAAACACTGCTACTTCACGGCAGAAATAGGAAAGGGGGTGGTACTTTCCCAGACGGACTTTGCACAAAAGCCCTACCACATTCAGACCTTCAGACCTTACTATCATACAAAACGGACACTCTCCACCCCCCTTGCAATCCACCCCGCACCCCCGCGCGCACCCGCCAAAAGATGCTCGTGGTTCTTTCTGAGGGTCTTCTGTACTGAACACGCAGCCTACGCGACCTTCCTATTTCAAATTCGCGCTCGATGTATGTAGTGTCCAGGATATGCTTTAGACGTGTCCAGCACACAACTATTACCACACCGCGAAGCTCCCGTCGCAAAATGTCACGTTTGCAAAATGTCACTTTCGCAAAATGTCACGATCGCAAAATGTCACGTTCGCAGAATGTCACGATCGCAAAATGTCACGTTTTTTAAATTATTATACTATAGATTTGGGACTTTGGATTTGGGACTTAAAAATTTTCATTCTTTGTGGAAGATTTGATTATATTTTCATTCGTTTCCTGTATTATTAACTCTTTCGTATAGTAGAAATGTCCTAAGGCACAATGTCACGATTAGGTGTGACATTATGCGAACGTGACTATTTGCGAACTTGACATTTTGCTATGGTAAACCCTAGTGTGACATTTTGCGAACGTGACATTATGCGTCGGGAGCACCGCGAACACTACATACAATACAACGGGCGCGTATTTGTAACGTAGGCCTGTTGTTAAGTACAAGTGGGCAACGATGCGGGCGGGGAGAGGGTGGCTTTGCGTTCAGGCACAGATTAAATAATAGTAAACTAACGTTTACAGATCCGACACTCCCAGGCGGGGTGCCGACAAATTTCAACCTTACTGTCTAAGCATAAAGTCGATACTTGCAGTGTACCGCTTAGGACACGTTTTTAAATCGCGGGTGATCGCGGACAGGTGGACTAAGGCGATGATTTTGTCACTTTATGAGATACTGAGCGAGATGCAAGTAGGTATGTTATATTGTTCAATCAAACATGCAAATGCTTACTTACCTATTTGCCGCCAAAAGCTTAAGATGTCATAAAGAAAAGTAAAATCGACTGCCTCAACCAGTCGACTTCTAGCGCCGCGTTGCATACCTAGAGTGCGGAGTGTCACAGGCCTAGTTCAGGAGCGTAATGACCAAGATGCCATAATGTCTATGGTGCTAAAATGACCATAAGCCCGAAATGACCATTGTGCTAAAAAGACCATAGTGCTAAAATGACCATGATACTAAAATGACCATGGTGCTTAATTATGGGAATTTGTTTAGAGTTCTATTATATGGATAGACCAGCTGCTATAATTTGTGCATCGTACATAGTGATACACATTAAAACCTCTCCGGTGCAATCGGTCTATTTTCCCATTCGGTCCACTTTCCCGTTCGGTCCACTTTCCCAAATGGTCAACTGGTTTTCCTTTTTGGTCCATTTCCTAATGCGTCCACTTTTCCAATTGGTCCAATTTACTTTGGACTTAGAAAATATTTTTTTTTTGTGGTTTGTTTTATGATTGATTGAGATAGACTGAACAAAATGAAACAACTTTTATTCTAAGCAATTTTTCTCGACAGTTGTTAATTAATCGAGAAAATTAGTTAAAGCTTAAATCCGCTATATCTTGGAAACTACTGACCCTAGACTACTCATATGCTGGGACAAATGATAGATCTCGTCGAAATCTTAATTTCGATTGACAGTTGTCAAACTTAAAACCTATGTAACTGCAAAACTACTGACTCTAGACTGCTCGTATGGTCGGACAAATGATAGATCTCGTCAAGGTCTTCATTTTGGTTGACAGCTGTCAAACTTAAAACCGCCGTAACTCAAAAATTACTTACCCTAGACTTCTCGTTAGTTCGGACAAATGAGAGATCTCGTCGAGATCTTCATTTTGATTGACAGCTGTCAAACTTAAAACCGTCATAACTCAAAAACTACTGACCCTAGATTGCTCGTATGTTCGGACAAATTATCATTTACCGACATAAGGCGACTAAGTGTTCTAATCTTCCACTAAGTGTCTTCATCTGCCCTAGTGTCTTAAAAGGTGACTAAGTGTCTTAATCTGACATTGTGTCATAAAAGGCGACTAAGTGTCCTAATCTTACACTTAGTGTCTCCATCTGCCCTGGTGTCTTAAAAGGCAACTAAGTGTCTCAATCTGACATTGTGACATAAAAGGCGACTAATTGACTTCACTTTCCCTTGTCTCATAAAAGGCGACTAATTGTTTTAATCTGCCCTTGTGTGATAAAATTTTTTAAGTCCCAAATCCATACAAAAATATTTAAAATATTTAAATATTTCAAAATGTTTCTACGTCCCAAATCTTCTACTGAAAAAAATCAAAAATTTTCTGTCCAAAAAAAATTAGACCGATTGGGAAATTGGACCGTTTGGACAATGGACCAATCAGGAAAGTAGACCAAATGGGAAAGTGGACCGAATGGGAAAGTGGACCGAATGGGAAAATGGACCGATCGCACCGGAGGGATTAAAGCACATTATTAGACACATTTCAAATTTAAGACGCAAAATAATTTCACAAAACACAACGTTACCATGTTCCCATAAACTAATAGCGCCATCTAGTGTCCAGCGCGCGAACTATGCCAAGCGCACGTTGAGTAGTCACGCGTGGGTATCGAATCGCCTGTATCGTATATGTTTAGTTCGCGACAGCTAAGGAGTTGGCGCGGCTTATACATCGTGTAATTCTAAACAAGCGAAACCTCTCGGGGGATATTCTGTCTATACGACTGAACAACTTTTGAACATTAAAATAATAAAAAAGGGTTCCAATATAACCTATCGTATTTTTAGGAGCAATAAAGTCCATTTTTAAGACCGCAAAACTAAATTTGTTTGTAAAGGTTCTTTGCAGATATCTAAAACACGGTGCTACATAGAGATTGTTTTATTTTTCCTGTAATACACTGGCCTGCAAAACTAAGTATCAACCTTTAAAAATTGCAATAACTTTTTAAGTTCACAAGATGTACTTTCGAAATAAAAAGTACTCGAACAAGAGTTTAATTTTGTATACAAAAACTTCATAGTCGGTAACCTTCTTCTATGAAATGGCTGATAAAACTCAATGAACAAAAATAATCCTTTTCGAATTTCAATTTTCATATTCATTTTTTTCGTCATTATGTGCCGTATGTCATTAGTGCCTTACGTCAGCAACGCCTGCTTACCGCTTGTGATGCGAGGTGCTAGAGGACGTGTGTTGTCTGGTGCGAGGTCGCGCGAACCGCAGCTGTATATGTCATTATGTGCCGTATGTCATTATGTGCCGTATGTCATTAGTGCCTTACGTCAGTGACGCCTGCTTACCGCTCATGATGCGAGGTGCTAGAGGACGTGTATTGTCTTTTTTTTTTTTTTTATAGAAGAGGGAGGCAAACGAGCAGGCGGGTCACCTGATGGTAAGTGATCACCGACGCCCATAGACACCTGCAACACCAGGGGGATCACAGGTGCGCTGCCGGCCTTTGAGATATTTGTAGACTCGTTTCTTGAAGGTTGCCTTGTTGTACCCGTTCGGAAATACCTGCGCAGGAAGCTGATTCCACAGTGCGGTCGTACGTGGTAAGAAGTTTCTTGTAAAACGTACGGTGGAAGATTGCCAGTTATCTAAGTGGTAAGGATGAAATTTTAACTTCTGGCGAGTGGTGCGGTGGTGAAATTCTGCAGCAGGTATTAGCTCGAACAATTCTTCAGAGCACTCCTTCACTGTCTGGTGAGAGGTCGCGCGAACCGCAGCTGTATATGCCATTATGTGCCGTATGTCATTAGTGCCTTACGTCAGTGACGCCTGCTTACCGCTCGTGATGCGAGGTGCTAGAGGACGTGTGTTGTCTGGTGCGAGGTCGCGCGAACCGCAGCTGTATATGTCATTAGTGCCTTATATCAGCAACGCCTGCTTACCACTCGTGATGCGAGGTGCTAGAGGACGTGTGTTGTCTGGTGCGAGGTCGCGCGAACCGCAGCTGTATATGTCATTATGTGCCGTATGTCATTAGTGCCTTACGTCAGTGACGCCTGCTTACCGCTCGTGATGCGAGGTGCTAGAGGACGTGTGTTGTCTGGTGCGAGGTCGCGCGAACCGCAGCTGTATATGTCATTATGTGCCGTATGTCATTAGTGCCTTACGTCAGCAACGCCTGCTTACCGCTCGTGATGCGAGGTGCTAGAGGACGTGTGTTGTCTGGTGCGAGGTCGCGCGAACCGCAGCTGTATATGTCATTATGTGCCGTATGTCATTAGTGCCTTACGTCAGCAACGCCTGCTTACCGCTCGTGATGCGAGGTGCTAGAGGACGTGTGTTGTCTGGTGCGAGGTCGCGCGAACCGCAGCTGTATATGTCATTATGTGCCGTATGTCATTAGTGCCTTACGTCAGCAACGCCTGCTTACCGCTCGTGATGCGAGGTGCTAGAGGACGTGTGTTGTCTGGTGCGAGTTCGCGCGAACCGCAGCTGTATATGTCATTATGTGCCGTATGTCATTAGTGCCTTACGTCAGTGACGCCTGCTTACCGCTCGTGATGCGAGGTGCTAGAGGACGTGTGTTGTCTGGTGCGAGGTCGCGCGAACCGCAGCTGTATATGTCATTATGTGCCGTATGTCATTAGTGCCTTACGTCAGTGACGCCTGCTTACCGCTCGTGATGCGAGGTGCTAGAGGACGTGTGTTGTCTGGTGCGAGGTCGCGCGAACCGCAGCTGTATATGTCATTATGTGCCGTATGTCATTAGTGCCTTACGTCAGTGACGCCTGCTTACCGCTCGTGATGCGAGGTGCTAGAGGACGTGTGTTGTCTGGTGCGAGGTCGCGCGAACCGCAGCTGAAGGTCCTTAGTAGGTTCTGACGCGTATTTTTCATGCGCGTTTGCGCGGCGACGCCGTAATGCTACAAAACAAACAAGACTATTACATTTCGGACAATCAGGTGATTCATCCTGCAACGTCCTAACCAAACTGTGGATGTTTCACAAAAAAGAAATATTGGGGGACATTTCACACAAGGTCATCTGAACCCAAACTAGGCAAAGCCTGTACTATGAGTACCAGAGATTCTTCACTTATGAGATTGCCGAAATTTTCTTACAGATTAATGAGATCATAATTACTATAATTCTAATGCAGTTTTTGACATTTGTCTTATATTTGAAAGTTGACTTCAAGGTTTTCATTTTCGCATAAAATAAAGTTTTTATTTTTAGTTTGATATATAAAATTGAAGTTTCGAAAATTGTTCATCTTAAATGTCGTCCGATTTCATCATTAGATTTGTTATATTTTTTTACAGATAATATTTTTCGAAGATTAAATTTAAGCTTCTGTTAGTTTAATGTCTTCCCAATAATGCTTAAAAAAAATGGATTTATAATTCCCAAGAAAACCGCAAAAATGTTAGTACTGAAAATTGACTTTACCTGAAATTCGCCATACAAAACAACAATTTCATAGGTAATGACCGATACATCCATAAATATACAAATAACATCCAGACACAGAAAAACACTCGTGTTCATCAGTCAAATGTTTGACCTGGGCGGGGACGGCGTGAGAGGCAGGCTCACTACCGACCACACCAACAGGCCAGTCAAAGTGCTTTTTGGACCGGGAATCGAACCAAGAACCGGATCAAGAGCCGAACGCTTTTACCACTAGATCACTGAGGTTTTTGCGGTAAAGCCATTGAAAGCACAAATAGTATGTAAAGTACCTGTGCGACCGAGCTTCGCTCTATAATAGCCGCCTCAAATATCATCGGGTGAGCAAGCTATGCTACTCGCCAACAGATGGCGCTGTAGGTTAAAAATGCTTTAAAACACGGGCAACCCATTGATAGGCAACCAAAAAACAATTCGATGCCTCAATCAATCAATATTTTAATTGCTAAGGAGTATCCAAATCACCCTGTTTTTTACAATTTGCCGTTTTACAATTTGGCGGGCGTTTGCAATACGACGTGTTATACGATATGACATGCATACCGGGTGTCAGATGGTGCGTGAGGCTGGAGGGGGGCGCGTCTCCGCTCCACGAGGCGCACTTGGCGAGCCGGCGGTCGGTGTGGGGGGGCGGGGGCGGGGGCGGCTGCGCGGTGGCTACCGGGATACGGGACGAGGACACGTTGCCGCTTGTCGACGACCGCTGCAATATACATACACACTTTAAGTATTCCGCGTAAAGCCTTAAACTACATTTATATCCAATCATGCCACTACCATTGCCACTCGCGCTGCGCTCCCCAAAAGAGCGGTTTTTTATGGACTAACTACACGCAGCGTGCGTACCATAGAATACATGAAACAGAGTTAGAAAGGCAATGCTGACAATTTTGTACGAGAACCGGTGTCGCCAGTTTGCACACATTTACACGATGAATTATATTTTCACTACATAAAAAAACCGCTAGCTATTTGTTGTCTACTCGTGAATCGAAAAAGTCAAAAGAGCCAAATCCAAGCAATCAAAAATTTACCGTATTACATTACGTTATAACATTATTTTCAAAAACGTCAAAATCTGACGTTTTTGGGTGAGAAAGAGACAAAGATAAAATGTGGCCATACTAATAAAGTTTGCACAAAACGGTTCAAAAAGTATCCATTGGACCTTTCTTTGTTTTAACTTTCCTTTTAAATATTTCCCTAACAATATATTTATAAATGTGTGCAACATTATGCATAATACTTAAAAAAATAATTTAGATTTTTCTTTACTGAAAATAGAAAGTAAGCGATTTTGAAATATTAAATTATTGTGTTATACTGGTATCATTATTGTGCAAATGCTAGGGATGTATGTTTCATTGGGCAAATTATCGATAAAATGGATTATTGTACTCTGGATTACAACTTTTCCACGAAACATAGGTTTGTTTTAGATTCGTACAGCTTGCAATAACTAACTCTAGCGATGGCGGTTAATGCGCAGAACACAAAAAACGAGTCGCGGGGGTGCGCGGGGTATGGTGGGGGAAGGACTGCGAAGCGTTCATTGGCTCTCCGCGTGTCACCATGCGCAGAAACTAATCGTCACGCTAATGTTAGGTTGTGCAAGCTGTTTTATTTTTTATATCTCACTAAAATCTAAAAGATAGTTTCTGTGTCAGATTGTTCGAACGATCCGTTGGTTCCTATCGACCAAGCTCACGGTGCTTTATTGATAACCCTAAATTTAATTAGTGTCATTCCACTCGATCATGCCAGTGAACGGAGATTTTTTTACGATAATGGTAATTATAAAGCTATAAACGAGGAAATAAACCTAATCGATTGGGAAAAGGAGTTTTCCTCCAAGACACTGGAAGAGTCGGTTCAATATTTTTATGGCATTTATACTAATTTAAGAGATAAATACGTACCATGCAAAACGGTTAAATATGATCAGTATCCTAAATGGTACTCTAAATCTTTAAAAAAAGCTATAAAAGAAAAGTTCAAGTACTTTCGCAAGCATAAAATATATGGCAACCTCTCGGATCAGGCATCATTTGATGTACAGAGAGACCGCGTACGTTTTCTTGAGAAAACTTGTTACGATAAATATATTAATCTTGTTGAAGAGTCTATCGAGAAAAATCCGCGATATTTCTGGAAGTACATGAATTCTAAGTCAAAATCAAATTCTGTGCCATGCTCACTTAGATATGGAAATAACACCTATAACACTGGTTCTAGTATTAGTGAAGGGTTTTCGAGCTATTTTAAATCTACCTTCCTTGACAGTACCTTGTCGCAATCAACATCTACTTTTAATTTTGTGGATGCTGAAACCGAAAGCATTGCTTCCGTTTCTGACATCTCAACTATAACTGTCAATCCGGATATTGTTACTAGGCTGCTTTCCAAACTTGACCCCAGTAAATCTGCAGGACCTGACCACCTACCAGCTCGATTTCTTATTAACTGCGCTAAAACAATTTCAGTTCCACTAGCTATCCTATTTAAGAAATCACTGGATATTGGTGTGGTTCCGCTTTTGTGGAAGCAAGCGTTTGTTACCCCAATCCATAAAAAAGGCCCTAAAACTAACATAGAAAACTATAGGCCCATATCCAAACTTTGTATTGTATCAAAAGTTTTAGAGAAACTGGTATATGATCAACTATACCCAGCTCTTAGACAGTCGTTCAGTGCCTCGCAGCATGGATTCTTGCGTGGACGCTCTACGGTAACTAATTTGGTGCTACTTAATGATACCGTTACGGAAGCCATGGACTGTGGGGACCAGGTCGATGTCATTTATACTGACTATAGTAAGGCTTTTGACAGAATTCAGCATGATCTCTTACTTCTGAAGTTATCTCGAACCGGTATTAGAGGGAATCTCTTAAGATGGTTTTCGTCGTACATTGATAATCGGTCTCAAGCTGTCGTTGTTAACAACTACATATCTGGATGGGTGACTATAACAAGCGGAGTACCACAAGGTTCCCTCTTAGGTCCATTGCTTTTTATAGTCTTTGTAAATGACATCGATCTGTGCTTCCAATCCTCACAAGTTCTATGCTTCGCGGACGACATGAAAATTTTTGCCCGTATTTCTAACATCGCTGATGCTGAAGCCCTTCAGTCGGATCTCATTCGTTTAGAAGAGTACTGTGCAAGATATATGCTAGATTTAAATCCTACAAAGTGTAGCGTTGTCTCGTTTACCCGTAAGCGCTCTCCAATCATGTTCAGTTATAATCTTAAAGGCGAGTGCCTCCGAAGGGACCGTTTGATACGCGATCTTGGTGTCTATCATGATGATAAATTATTATTCGATGTCCATATTGACAAAATAACAACCAAGGCCTACAGGGCACTTGGGTTTGTGATGCGTACTTCAAAAGACTTCGTCAGGATAAAAACATTAAAAATATTATACTGCACTTACGTACGGAGTAATTTGGAGTATGCATCGCAACTCTGGAACCCTAGGTATGCCAAATACAAAGAACAAATCGAAAACATTCAAAAGAAGTTTATACGCTACCTTTCCTACCGCACTAAACAACGATACTCCTCCACTTTGTACCTGGTCATGTGTAAAAAACACCATTTGCTTCCCCTCGATCGTAGACGTGACACCGCTGACCTTATTTTACTGTTGAAGATAGCCTCTGGTGCCATTGACTGTCCTAACCTTCTATCTAAAATTAATATCAGCCCCCCAAATAAAAATTTGCGTAATAACGCAATACTTGACCTTCCGTCTGCTTCTACAAACTACAGACAAAATGCATTTATATGGCGAGCGAGCAACAACTTTAACCAACTAAGCGTAGCTCTGGATCTGGATATATTTAATACTGGTTTTGAAGCGGCGAGGCGCTTACTCAGCAAACAATTCTTTGATTGTTAAATAGTTTTATTTTAGTTATTAATAGTTTTATTTTAGTTCGTATTTACCTCTGATGCTGGTTGTGCATAACTTTCTACGTAACTTCATTCCTACATTGGTTCTATTTGTGGAGACCTGTAATTGGTTTTTTGATGCCTATTTACCTTATTATTCTGTCTGTAATACTGTTGGTCACCCGAATATTAAATAAATAAATAAAATAAATAAAATCACAGATTAAATAATAGTAAACTAACGTTTACAGATCCGAGATTCTCAGGCGGCGGGGTGAAGAAGGACGTACCTGATGATAGGGAATCCAGGCGCTGGTTCTTATTAGAGGTCACACTGCATCAATCAATCTTTACACAAAACATTGTAAATTCAAAATCACTCTGTATTATACACAGGTGTTTTTGTCGTTTTAGATATTATTTTCATGAGAACAGAATAGCGCGCGCGGCCATTGCTTTTTCATTGATGTTTCAGGCAGGTACGGGGGGAAGAGAGGGAAGGAAAGGGTGCGTTCTTAATTAGTTTTATTGTGTTGTGTATTGCCTGGAAAAGCATCATAATAACTTTTTTTTGAGAAGCCAAGTATTTACTTACACCTTGTATACGGGTTTTAGTTTTATACTCATTCTTTATTAGGGTTTCGTACCGAAAGGGTGCAAAACGGGACCTATTGATATGCCTCCGATGTCTGTCTGACTGTCAGTGGGCTGTATCTCATGAACCGTAATAGGTAGAAATTTGAAATTTTCACAAATTGTGTATATCTGTTGCCGCTACAACAACAAATACTAAAAATTTAAAAAATGAAGGGGGGCTCCCAAACAGCTAAAGGGGGGAGCGTAAAAAAAAGTTTGACCCACCCCGTTGATTGGAGCTTGTTGAGTAAATAAATAATGTATTTTTTGTTTTAAAAAATACTTTAAACCAAATGAAAAAGATGCCACCAAAGTCATCTGTTTTTACAAAATTTTGTTTGAGCTGTATCTCATGAACAGTAATAGCTAGACAGTTAAAATTTTTACAGATTATGTGTTTCTGTTGCCAATATAACAAAAAATTAAAAAATATATAAATTAAGTGTGGCTCCGATACTAAAGACCTTTTTTAGGTGATTTTTGTTTACGCTCTATCTTAAAAACTTGAAAACAAGAAAATTGCAATGTTTATAGTGCATAAGCTATAAAATAACAAAAAATAATAAAATCTAGTCAAGCTCGTGTCGGACTCAAAAAATCTAGCACAGGAACATACTGAAATTTCTAATACAATCGTGATTATGTGGTGGTACGAATCCCTCGGTGCGCGAGTCCGACTCGCACTTGGCCGGTTTTTTATTAGAAGATCCCTGCGTGTAAATATTCTTCAACAATAAAATAGATCATGAAGCATTGTTTTGTTTTTTTATTTACATGGTATTTACATTTTTCTTATTTATATCTCACTAATATTATAAAGATAATTAATTTTAGTTTGAATTTTTATATGTTTGGATGTTTGTTACTCTTTCACGACCCAGCCACTAAACAGAATTTGATTAAATTTGGCAGGAATATGGACTTAGACCTAGAAAAGCATAATATCTACTCTTTTTTCGAATCCCACGCAAATGAAGTCGTGGGCAACTGCTAGTCAGCAATAAGAAGAACCAACAAATTAAATTAATATACCAGTAAAGACGTGTGTGGTTAAGTTGGTGTCCCTCCGGGAAGTGATTTCGGTTTCTTACAGGTATAGCGTATAACAAGAGGCTTTAAATGTCTTCTTTGTGCCGAAAAGATGATGTCACTCTCCAAAAAGTGTTTGGAGCAAGTAGAACTTGTTTTGGTGGCTAACCAATCTTTTCGCCCTGTGGCATCGATCCTTGTTTGCTTTTCTTTTGGATCACCTGGGTAGCTGCCAAAAATCTCTTTCTAAAGTTGGGATTTAGTATGAGTGCAAACAATTTTTAATTTTTTAATTATTAAAAAATTATTGGTTAACTTCAAAGCCAAAAAATATATACAAGTAAGTATTCAACATTACAGGAATAATGCAAGTATACAGAAATTTATCGATATCGATGTATTTTTGGAAGCACTTTTGCTCTGGTTTCGACCGGCTAAAAAATATTTTTGTTTTAACAAATATAGTGGATAAAAAGGTATTCTAAATGGTTATCGGTGGTACAATAGGCCTCCATTTTGCTAATTTTTATCTTTGCTGTGAGCTCGACGTGATAATATCGCACAAAACGGCATTTTCTTAAAAAATATGTCGCTGCTCTTTACGCCATTGAGTCGGGCAAATGACTGAAGGGGTAATTTTGAGGTTTTGACGTTTGTTTGTCGTACGGACCTATCCGTGGCACGCGGGGCCCGCCTACTTCGCCTTTCTAACTCTGTTTCATGTATTCTATGGTGTGTACCACAATGCCTTTCGCTGTATGCTACATCTTCCATGGCGGTGTAGTGCGTCTGGCATGTTTGCATCAAACAGAGTTGATGACTTCTATGCAGTCATGCGAAAAAGGCTCGCGACAGACAATGGGGTGTTAAGGGCTGTATGTGGAGCTTACAATATCCCCATTTACAGCCCTTAACAGTCCAGCTATTGCAATCCTAATTTCATTAATGAATGAATTAGACTGTAAAATAAAATTGTACCACTATCACATAATTTAGTCATATGGGTTTTTACCTGAAATAAATGGATTTTATTTTATTATTATAATTATTTGTGTGGATTTACCATAGTTACCACGTTTATAAGCGTTGCGGCTAGCGACCGCTTTTTTTGGTGACTGCAGTAAGATAGTACGATACACAGAAAGATGCTACTACAAATACTCCGGTTCATAAGCCCTTAGTCGCCTCTTACGACACCCACCGGTAGAAAGGGTTGGTACAATACTTTGCAGGCACCAATTCGTATTTTGACCTATGTTCTTTGAGGAAAGTTGTGCAGTTTCATGGGCAGGTTTACACCCTTTAGTATTACCCCGAGCGCAGAGAGGTTCAAATCTCTGTAGTATTATCCCGAGCGCAGAGAGGTTCAAATCTCTTTAGTATTATCCCGAGCGCAGTGAGGTTAAAATCTTTGTAGTATTATCCCGAGCGCAGAGAGGTTCAAATCTCTGTAGTATTATCCCGAGCGCAGAGAGGTTCAAATCTCTTTAGTATTATCCCGAGCGCAGAGAGGTTCAAATCTCTTTAGTATTACCCCGAGCGCAGAGAGGTTCAAATCTCTGTAGTATTATCCCGAGCGCAGAGAGGTTCAAATCTCTTTAGTATTATCCCGAGCGCAGAGAGGTTCAAATCTCTTTAGTATTATCCCGAGCGCAGAGGTTCAAATCTCTTTAGTATTATCCCGAGCGCAGAGAGGTTTAAATCTCTTTAGTTTTATCCCGAGCGCAGAGAGGTTCAAATTTCTGTAGTATTATCCCGAGCGCAGAGAGGTTCAAATCTCTGTAGTATTATCCCGAGCGCAGAGAGGTTCAAATCTCTGTAGTATTATCCCGAGCGCAGAGAGGTTCAAATCTCTGTAGTATTATCCCGAGCGCAGAGGTTCAAATGTCTGTAGTATTATCCCGAGCGCAGAGAGGTTCAAATCTCTGTAGTATTATCCCGAGCGCAGAGGTTCAAATCCCTTTAGTATTATCCCGAGCACAGAGAGGTTCAGATCTCTTTAGTATTATCCCGAGCACAGAGAGGTTCAAATCTCTTTAGTATTATCCCGAGCACAGAGAGGTTCAGATCTCTTTAGTATTATCCCGAGCACAGAGAGGTTCAAATCTCTGTAGTATTATCCCGAGCGCAGAGAGGTTCAAATCTCTGTAGTATTATCCCGAGCGCAGAGAGGTTCAAATCTCTGTAGTATTATCCCGAGCGCAGAGAGGTTCAAATCTCTGTAGTATTATCCCGAGCGCAGAGGTTCAAATGTCTGTAGTATTATCCCGAGCGCAGAGAGGTTCAAATCTCTGTAGTATTATCCCGAGCGCAGAGGTTCAAATCCCTTTAGTATTATCCCGAGCACAGAGAGGTTCAGATCTCTTTAGTATTATCCCGAGCACAGAGAGGTTCAAATCTCTTTAGTATTATCCCGAGCACAGAGAGGTTCAAATCTCTTTAGTATCATCCCGAGCACAGAGAGGTTCAAATCTCTTTAGTATTATCCCGAGCACAGAGAGGTTCAAATCTCTTTAGTAATATCCCGAGCGCAGAGAGGTTCAAATCTCTTTAGTATTATCATACCTTGTCGTTAGGGTAGCTACACACTTGTTTGATTCGACATGTTCGGTTCGACTTACAATACATTACAATAATATTTTATTTGCTCTCACACATAAAATACTAATTCTTAGAATTTGAGTTGTCGGTTGTATGAAATAAGTCGAATCGAACATGCGTGTGGCTACCCTGACCCGCTGTATACTCACATCTCTGCTCTGGTCGGCGTCACCAGCGCCCTCTGTGTCTCGTCGCCGCACCGGACTCTTCCTGTAACAACCGACACTATTTCAATATAATCAGTATGACCAGTTTCACGAGTCAATGCCAACGCTTACCAACTCATTTTGCAGCTATATCAATAGTAATCAGATAAAGCTGTCAGAAAAAACAAGTTTGTAAAACAATGTTATTTTAAGGGATCCGTACCTCAAAATAAAAAAACGGAACCCTTATAGGATCACTTTGTTATCCGTCTGTCTGTCTGTCAAGACCCTTTTTCTCACGAACGAGAACAGGTATTAGGTTGAAATTGATAACGAATATTAAGGTCCATAAACCACACAAGATCTAAAAATTTAAATTTTTTACAACAAAGCGATCAAAAAATATATCCTGACCTGTCGTTGTTGTCAGCGCCCTGCCTGCCGCGCTCGGCTCGTGGCCGTTCCACGCAGCTGCTGCTCTTCTCCTGGCTCCGGGTCGACGACCTGACACACAGTTACACCATCATCATCATGACAGTCCATGAAACGTCCACCGCTGGACAGGAAGCTCCCTTCAGAACTTTAATTTTTATTGGAAATGGGCTTACTCTTGACCTCGATCTAAAGGCGACATACCGTACACACGGTATGTGAGTGAATGTAGGTGTGTCTAAGGCGCTCAGCAGATGAAGGGGCGGACATACGCGGGCAGTCACGGACATTGTCGCCAGTGTGGCCGGTATTGCGAAAATTATAGTTTTTATCAGAATAAAATTCAAATATAACAAGTTTTAAAGTTGCTCTATGTTTTAAACTAAATGAAAATTAATCTGAACAACCTTTTCGAGTGATTAATTCTTTGAATTCAAGCTGTTTTTCTTTCCAAACTAAAGATTTTGGAAAATACGCGCAAAGAAACGGAGCGTTTTTTTCATGTCAATGACTATAGTTATACGAAAATAATTGCAGTACCGGCCACACTGGCGGACTGTCAGAACAAAAAGTCTGTCGTCTGCTGTGCCACTAAGTGTGCGTGTGTGATTTTAAGAGTGAAGGTGTGTGTACGGTATGTGTGTGTGTTTAAGTATGTGAGTGAATGTGTTAGTGTAGGTGTATTTACGTATGCGAGTGAGTGTGTGTGTGTATGCGAGTGAATAAACCGCCTGCTATGCTTGTTTTGATTAGTGTAGTTACTGACCGCTTGTCCCGCTGGTCGGTGGCGGCGCTGGCGTCGTAGTATACAGAAGCGTCTTCGTGATTGAGTCTGCTCACAGTACCCGCAACGCTCACAGTGCCCACAGCTCCCGCCGCGCTCACAGGCTCGCCTCCGCTCACCACCGAGTGAATGAACACTGTAAAAAAAACCTATGTTTATTTCTGTGCAATATGGACGCTTGGAGGCGACGTATCAAAGACAAATGTATCAGAAAATTCCAGGTTGGAATCCTGGCAGTTTTATGGGTATGTTCACAAAATATTACAAAATTAATCATAAAATATGATTACGATAAAAATGAGTACTAGAACACGTAAAATAAGGAAATTAAAAACTTTCTACTTATGTCATACTAAATGTATGGGATTGTTTAATGTCAAAATTTTGAATATTTCTTGTTTTATTATACAAAAATTCAAAATTTCAACAAAGCCCCGATACTTAAGAAACGCTAACAATTAAATTTGGTATGTTCTTTTAGCAGAATACTCGACAAATCGTAATAACTTCTGATGCTATTAATAGGTGCCATTTTGTTTTACGTTTGAGGGATACAATTTCTATAAGGGAATTTTCAGTTCTTTTTTTTATTCGTCTAAGACGTAACTGAACAACTTTCACTAAGAAAAAAGGGCTATAGTTCGTCCGTCTTAAAAATGCAGTGACGCGTCGCTTTCCGCCGCTGGTAGCCAAGCCCCGTAACGAATCAAGTCGCTTATAATTATTAAGTCAAATGCACAATGACTAACTAAAGGTAAACCATCGAAAAAAGCGGTTGTTTCCTTTGTGTGATACCCAATATACAAAAATAAAAAAAAGTAATTGTTCTTGCATTTTAACTCCATTGTGAATACATCTTTACCCTGAATGTGCATAAATGACTTACTGCATTCTCAACGCGGACGAATTATAGTGCATGAACAAGCTGGTAGCAGAGCGTGGTTAGCAAAAGAAAAAATTCAAGTAAAAAAAGTCGGCCTATTCATACAAACTGTCCAATCATGTTTGCAGTTTTTTTAGCCCATTTTTTATCATTTTCTGAAAGTTGTTCAGTTTTTGCCAACCTGTCCATTACACTCTGTACATTTTATTTATTTCGATATACGAGTATCGACTGAATAGGCATTTGTCGCCGATTCCACTTATCGAATTGCGAATGACATCTTGATACCATAACATCCCATGAAACGTCCGCAACAGGAGAGGGAGCTCCCTCTAGAAGTGCGAAGGGGATTTATCATAGTCACCACGCTTGTAAGCATTGCGTTTAGCGACTTACTAGGTAATATTTGGTAAATTAGAGAAACGCAGTAAGTCGTGCCATAGAATATTTTATATCGACTGACATGCAAAAACAGACAAGTCATTAGTAAAAAAGTTTTTCCAAGAAACTGCCAGCTAGGGTGTTTAAAGTAAAAATAGGTCGAATAATAAAGAGATTTCTTATGCAGACAGATTTTGGAAGAATCACGACTGCTGTTGTTGGTGACCGCAGTATGTAAGATGGTACGGCACTCAGAAAAATGCTGCTGCCCATCCTTCAGTTCATTATCCCTTAGTCGCCTCATACGACACCCACGGGTAGAGATGCGTTGCTACTATTCTTTGCCGGCAGTACACGGACAACACCTCGATACCACCTTCTAATAAACGTACAGCGCCACCTGTTATTCCCACGAGAACTACTAACGAGTGCACTCACCGGGTTGCAGCTTGTTGCTACTGGTGCTGGCGACGGTAGCCGCGGGCCGCACGCGTATCTCCAGCCGGCTGGACACGGTGGCCCCCCCCGCCTCGCACCCCTCCCCCTCCCCCTCTACCTCCCCCCCCTCCGCCTGCCCCCCGGCGGGCGGGAGGGGGAGGGGGGGCGCGCTGGCGGGGGGTGCAGGCGGCTGGGGGGCGCGACGCTTCGTGCTCAGCGATGACGATAGGGACAGGTTCTGTGGAACGAAACGGACCAATGTACACTCAACGACAGGTTAAACTTGTAACGCGACTCTAGTCCTTACGTCTATTGAAATAAGAACGGTACAAAATTCAATGTGTCAAGCTTGATGTGTTCTTGACTGTGCAGTAGACATAATGTAGCTTATGCGTGAATGTCCACCAGTGCTGTGAACTAGAAAATTCTAACCAATAGAATTTCTCCATTTAACATGCTAGGAAAATGGCGCGTTCCCATTGGTTAGAAAATTCCCAGCTCACAACTTAGCTCTCTCGCACATCACTGGTGGAAATTCACCCTTAGATGCAGCGGAACAGAGCTATACGTGTCTCTGTCGCCCCAATGTCTTACGCACATTTACTTATATATAAGTAGTAGCCCATCGGCACGTTACACTGTCCCCAATTCGTTGGCCCGAAATCTGACGTTTAGGACCAACAAATGTCAGTCGTTGTCAGTCATATTGTCAACATTGGATGCAAATAAACTTACCAACAAAATGGATTTTTTTATTTGGAGAAACAATATACTCTTATTATTATTATCGTTATTTCTTATTATTGTTTTTGACTATAATCCAATAAATGAAACTGAAAAACCAGGCCTAAATCACATATAAACAGTAAAAAGTTTGTTTTGTTTTTTCCCGCCATATTATTTCCGTTCCGTTTATTTAGTACCGACCGAAGTACTACAACGTAGTTCACGCGATTTTTCACAGATGGCGCTATTTTTTCTTGTATCGGGAAATTTTGAACCGCTTGTTCCCAAGACCCTATCTTGGCTTACGCATCGCTCCGTCCTGCAACAACACTGCTGGGTCTAGAGACAAGTGGCAAAATAAAACATTTTTTGTTTAATATCTAATACTTTCATTTAAGACAACATGTATATATTTTTTTGGGTATTTTAAAGAAAAAAATATTTTTATATACTCAGTATCATGCCGTGATTTTCAGGTATGTGTTTCTTGACCATTCAAGTGATAATATCGCTTAAACCAAAACACGATTAGTGAAAAACGGCTCCAGAAAATAAAAATCCAAAACTGCCTCTTCAATTTTCATTGTTTCCTCTTTTTGTGAAATCTAAGGTGTTTTAAGTAGTGAAATTAAGAATACAGAAAGGTATTCGAAGTTGCTATCATATGCCCAAACTAAAATTTTATTTTATTACTTAGTTTTTACAAAAAGTCGATATTTTATATCGGGCGCTTACGTCATTAGTTTTGGTAACACGCACAGTATATCTGTCGCAATCTAATGCGTTGCGGATTGCGCACTTTATCCCTTTCTTTCAAGCGAGAAGACTGCGCCCACTGTCAAATAACTATCTTTATCTACTCTCATATAGTTAATCCTCAATAATGCGTTCAAAAATTGTAGATTAACATGTTTATAATGTCAGTCTGTGCTTAGAAACACTCTTAGCAGCATTTTTTTATCTGTGGGAGTGTATTATGAAGTATTGAATTTACTAACAGTCATCGCGGGAGACCTATTAAACAATTTTTTTGTTTTTCTAGGCGCGCCATTGACAGCTTGATACGTTTGTAGTCTGTGGCTGCAAGGAGGTTTCATTGCAATAACAGAAAACTCAGCAAACAAAAGTTGTATTTACATATTTTTATTAATTTTGTAATGAAATACGTGGGACACTCAGAAATATTTGCGACACTAAAAAAAATTGTTCTACAGGTACATATATTTTTATTAAATCTTTTCAAAGTACTCTCCACCAGCCTCTATACAAAGATTCATGCGTCTGAACCAGTTTTCAAAACACTTTTTCCAGTCCGCCGTAGACACCTCGTTTACAGCCTGCTCGAACGCAGCCAGCGCATCTTTCGGCGACGAAAATTGTATCCCCTTGAGCTGATTTTTTATTTTTGGAAATAAAAAGAAGTCACACGGTGCTAGATCAGGGCTGTAAGGAGGGTGACCCAGGAGTTTGACTGGTGTGCTGTCCAGGAAGTCCCTCGTTTTGAGCGCGGTGTGTGCAGGCGCATTGTCGTGGTGGAGCAGTAGTCCGCGGAGCCCTGTGTTTGGTCGCTTGTTGCTCACAACAGAAAAAACTTCTGGTAAACATTTGGTAGTATACCATTCGGCGTTGATGCTTCTTTGATCTCGTAAGGGAATTGAGGCCAAGTGGCCAGTCAAATTAAAAAAGCTGGCGATCAAAATCTTCCCCCCGCTTCGAGATCGCTTCACTTTGGTAGGCGTTGGTTCATTTTGAAACACCCAAACTGTCGACTGGCGCTTGGTTTCTGGATCGTATTGATAAATCCAGGACTCATCACCTGTTACGATGTCGTAAACACGCCGAGACGAGCCTGCTTCAAATTTGTTCAGCATATCACGGCACCATTCCACCCGGGCCTGCTTCTGAGCGTCGGTGAGGTAGTGCGGCACCCAGCGCGATACTATCCTCCTCACGCGAAGATGCCCGTGTAGAATCTCGTGAACGCTTCCCGATCCAATCTTTAATATGTGCTGAATCTCCTGATATGTAATTCGCCTATTATCTTGGATTAAATTTTTCACTGCTAGCACGTTTTCTTCCGTAATAGCCGTCAAAGGGCGACCGCTTCTTTCTTCATCCCCCAAGGTTGGTCGACCGCGCCTAAATTCGTTATACCAACGATACACGGTTGCCTTGGAGGGGCCTTCATCCATAAATGCCATTTGAAGTCTATCGAACGATTCATCCGGTTTCAGGCGACACTTGAAATCGTAAAAAATCATAGCTCTAAAATGTTCCCGGCGCAGATCCATTTTTCAGTAAGACACGATACTTTGAATTGGCTCGCAAAAAATGTGGAGGGAAATTTTGAAAATGGAACACACATATTTTTACTTACAAGTAATCATATTTTCGAAAAAGATTCTGACCGGCCAGTCTCCCATATATAAAAACTATTTTTCGCAATACTTTCTGAGTGGCCTGGTAAGTGATAAGATTGTTTACGATTAGCTTTCGAGTGTTTTTAAAGCAGCTATAGGAACTTCGCTTAGCAGTTATCACCGGGAAAAAAGAAAAACATTGAGATTTGTTTTTGAACACATTATTTTAGGATTCACGATATGAGAGTAGATAAAGTTGTGTATGCAACTCCACATAATTAGGTATAAAACACTCGTGTCTTCTATTATGGAACTTGGCTCGCTACGCTCGCCTGCGTCCCATAAACCGACACTCGAGTTTTATATCCCTCATTATGTACCGTTGCATAAACTACTATTTCACATATCCTCTTTAACCAATAAAATGTTTTGGAGCAATTTTTTGCTATTTGTTATTTTATAAAGTTTAACACTGATGACCCAAAAAAGCTACTCAGTATAGTTAGGCCTGTGACACTCCGCACTCTAGGTATGCAACGCGGCGCTAGAAGTCGACTGGGTGAGGCAGTCGATTTTACTTTTCTTTATGTCATCTTAAGCTTATGGCGGCAAAATAGGAAAGTAAGTATTTGCGTGTTTGATTGAACAATATTACATACCTGCTTGCATCTCGCTCAGTATCTCATAAAGTGACAAAATCATCGCCTCAGCCCACCTGTCCGCGATCACCCGTGATTTAAGAACGTGTCCTAAGCTGTGCACTGCAAGTATCGACTTTATGCTTAGGCCGTACGGTTGAAATTTGTCGGCGCCCCGCCTGGGAGTGTCGGATCTGTAATCGTTAGTTTACTATTAGTTAATCTGTGGTATAGTGCACTTACCGGCACGCTGTTCCCGCGCCGGCTAACTACACTGTGCGCGGGCGAGGCGGCGCTGGTGTCGGCTTGTGGCAGCCGAGCCCCGACGCCTCTCATTACGTCCAGCCGGTAGCGCAGGGCTCCGCCCCCGCACGTGTCCTCGAACATCGCCTGCTGCACCAGCGGCGGGTTGAGAGACCGCACCACGGAACCTGTACCAAACATAACCTGTACATAACCTATACGCCTATACTATTAAAAGAGCAATATTTGTATATACATATACTTATTTGTGGAGGTTACGAACAAAGGTGACATTTTCTCTTTTCCATTTAGGGTGGGTGGCTATGAAGATGGTTAAGAAGGCAGTTTAGGGGCAGCTATGACATATTCGTACTTACCTAGCGCGGGGCTGTTCCAACATCTAGGCAACCTGGGCTGCAGATGAGGGTAAGCATACGTGGGACACTCAGAAATATTTGCGACACTAAAAAAAATTGTTCTACAGGTACATATATTTTTATTAAATCTTTTCAAAGTACTCTCCACCAGCCTCTATACAAAGATTCATGCGTCTGAACCAGTTTTCAAAACACTTTTTCCAGTCCGCCGTAGACACCTCGTTTACAGCCTGCTCGAACGCAGCCAGCGCATCTTCCGGCGACGAAAATTGTATCCCCTTGAGCTGATTTTTTATTTTTGGAAATAAAAAGAAGTCACACGGTGCTAGATCAGGGCTGTAAGGAGGGTGACCCAGGAGTTTGACTGGTGTGCTGTCCAGGAAGTCCCTCGTTTTGAGCGCGGTGTGTGCAGGCGCATTGTCGTGGTGGAGCAGTAGTCCGCGGAGCCCTGTGTTTGGTCGCTTGTTGCTCACAACAGAAAAAACTTCTGGTAAACATTTGGTAGTATACCATTCGGCATTGATGCTTCTTTGATCTCGTGAGGGAATTGAGGCCAAGTGGCCAGTCAAATTAAAAAAGCTGGTGATCAAAATCTTCCCCCCGCTTCGAGATCGCTTCACTTTGGTAGGCGTTGGTTCATTTTGAAACACCCAAACTGTCGACTGGCGCTTGGTTTCTGGATCGTATTGATAAATCCAGGACTCATCACCTGTTACGATGTCGTAAACACGCCGAGACGAGCCTGCTTCAAATTTGTTCAGCATATCACGGCACCATTCCACCCGGGCCTGCTTCTGAGCGTCGGTGAGGTAGTGCGGCACCCAGCGCGATACTATCCTCCTCACGCGAAGATGCCCGTGTAGAATCTCGTGAACGCTTCCCGATCCAATCTTTAATATGTGCTGAATCTCCTGATATGTAATTCGCCTATTATCTTGGATTAAATTTTTCACTGCTAGCACGTTTTCTTCCGTAATAGCCGTCAAAGGGCGACCGCTTCTTTCTTCATCCCCCAAGGTTGGTCGACCGCGCCTAAATTCGTTATACCAACGATACACGGTTGCCTTGGAGGGGCCTTCATCCATAAATGCCATTTGAAGTCTATCGAACGATTCATCCGGTTTCAGGCGACACTTGAAATCGTAAAAAATCATAGCTCTAAAATGTTCCCGGCGCAGATCCATTTTTCAGTAAGACACGATACTTTGAATTGGCTCGCAAAAAATGTGGAGGGAAATTTTGAAAATGGAACACACATATTTTTACTTACAAGTAATCATATTTTCGAAAAAGATTCTGACCGGCCAGTCTCCCATATATAAAAACTATTTTTCGCAATACTTTCTGAGTGGCCTGGTATATCCTCGGTTTGTGCAGACACGCGGGTGACTTACGGGCAGGATAAGGGCAGTTAGAGGGTTTTTTGTTTTAAGTGGCTTTTTGGGGCTAATAGAGATCAAATCAAATAAAAATTATTTATTTCTGTAAATACAGTAGTATTAACAAGGTGTTAAGTGATATGTACATAGTCCTTGCACTGTAAACTCCATAAGAGCATAGCAAATTTCCAAAAAAGTAGTCAATGTTTAGGGACATAGTTTAGGAACGGTTAAGGGGACGTTTTAGAGGCTATGCTGGCTATGCAGCGGGTGGCTATGCAGCGGGTGGCGGGTGGCTACGAGAGCGATTTTGAGGTAGTTACGGAAGTAGTTTTAGGGTAGGAAAGAGGGTTGTTTTCGGGCGGCTACGGAGGCACTTTTGGGGCGAGAGTTACAGGGGAGGTTAAAGAGTATTTATTTATTTATTATTAAAATAGACCTAACACTAACAGCTTAAGCTAAACATGTAAGTCTAGACAAGAGTAAAAAAACATATATTTATTATTAATAGGTTGCACAGTTCTTTGGCGTTGTAATAATAGAGCTCTTATTATACATCGACTCTAAGTAGCGCCCAGCAGATGCTAAGAAGGCATTCTCTGCATCTCTGAATATATCTACATCAGATTGCCCAAAGACATTCAGGATTTTTAGTGCTTCCATAAGGGGAGTGTGTGTATAAGAAATGGTACGGTCACAGGGTATAGCGAAAAGAGTCCGTTGACGGGGGCGCAGGGTGTATTTATCAGGTGGAGGTACATGAAATGTTATTTGGGCAAGTAAGAACGGGTTGCAGGTAAAGCCACGCAAAAGTCTATAGAAGTATTTCAACAGTGACAACTTGCGTCTTATTTCCAACGTGACATATTCAACCATACCTAGAATAAACGGCGTAGGGTACATATATGGATAATAACCGTATATTTTGGTAAATAGATATCTCAGAAAAGATTTTTGCACTTTCTCAACCAGAAGAATATAAAAATTTTCATGAGGGGACCAGACATACGAGTATATATGACCCATCTAACGTAGGGCTGGTCCAGCACCTGAGCAACCTTTTGCAGGTGCAGGTATATGCAGACATTCGGGTGGCTTGCAGGTAGGTGTGAAGGATGGTTTAAAGGCAATTATGGAGGTAGTTTAGCGGTTTAGAGGTACCTATGGACGTGGTTTTGGAACAATTAAGAGAGTGTTTTAGAGACAGTAACGGGGGCGATTTTGGGGTAACTGCTGGTTTAAACGGGAGCTATAATTGGTACAGTATTATTTGTAACTTACCTAACGCAGGACTGGTCCAGCATCTCGGCAACCTTGGTTGCAGGGGCGGATAAGCGTCTATCCCCGGGATGTGCAGATACGCGGGCGGCTAGAGGGGCTAATTAGAGGTAGCTACGGAGGGGGCTAGGGGACGGTCAAAAGGGTGGTTTAGAGGTCGCTAAGGGGTATGTTAAGGAGGCTTAAATGTGGCAGTGTAAAGGCAATTTAAAGGCAGATATGGGGGTGGATTAAAGGCAGCATTAAAGGCGATTAAAGGGCGCTTTGTGTAGTGTTACCGATACATATATGTGACTCACCTAACGCAGGACTGGTCCAACACCTCGGCAACCTGGGCTGCAGGTGCGGGTAGGCGTCTATTCCCGGGATGTGCAGACACGCGGGCGGCTTGCGGGGCGCGGGGGCGGCAGCGGGGGCGGGAGAGGGGGCGGTAGCGGGGGCGGGGTCCGGCGGGGGGGCGGGGGGCGGGGGCGCGGGGAGTTGTGTTCTCGGAGCGTGGGAGGAGCTGGTGCCGGACGCGCGGTAGGAGGGGAGCGCGCCGCGGTGCTCCGGGGACTGGAAACCAAACACATACCCACATCAAAAAATAATTACAAATTTTATTCCTCCCGGCGCATAATGGCACGTTCGCAAAATGTCACACTACGGTTTACCACATCAAAATGTCACGTTCGCAAAATGTCACACTACGGTTTACCACATCAAAATGTCACGTTCGCAAAATGTCACACTTAATCGTAACATTGTGGGAACGTGACATTCTGCGAAACAAATAATGAAAAGTTTTCTAAGTCCACATTGAATTAAAATTTTTCTAAGTCCAAAATCTATAGATAGTAAATTCATTTATATTAAGAGCGAGTAATAACTTTAACAAGTTATCTAAGGTGCTTGATCTTGATCTGTTTAACACTAGTATAGCGAGTGTTAGGCGCCTGTTGAGTGACAGGTTCTTTAATGTGTAATTGTTATTTGTATGTTTTTATCTATACGTTGCGTTGCGTTGTGATTTATGTGAGCGTTTGATTGTATTTTTGTCTTTTGCTTGTCAAATTTTGTCATTAGTTGTGAAAACCTTTAATTGGCTGTTTGTAGCTATAGGTATTATTAGTATGTTTATTATAAGCTGTTGGTTCTCCAAAAATTAATTAAATAAATAAATAAAGTAAGTCCCAAATCTATAGAAAAATAATTGAAAAAAAATCTAAGTCCCAAAAAACGTGACATTTTGCGAACGTGAGATTTTGCGATCGTGACATTTTGCAAACGTGACATTTTGCAAAAGTGACATTTTGAGAAAGTGACATTTTGCGAACGTGACATTATGCGTCGGGAGGATTTTATTGGACAGTTATATAACCTGACTTTTAATCTGTTCTTGATAGCAAAATATATGCTGGTACTCATGACACTGAACAACTGTCCCCAAGGAACATAGTCGAAATACGAAAAACCAAATTTGACCTCCCATTCAAAATGCGCTATCAGCTAATGCAGTCTCTATGGGAGGTAAAAAATTGATTTTCGTATTTCGACCTATATTCCTTAGGGAAAGTTGTTCAAAATCATGAGTACATGCATACCTTTTTCTATCAAGAACTAATTAAAAGTTACCCTATATAGAGGCCAGTAAAAATGCCGATTTTTTTTTACGTT
This sequence comes from Athrips mouffetella, assembly GCA_947532105.1. Taxonomy (NCBI): domain Eukaryota; kingdom Metazoa; phylum Arthropoda; class Insecta; order Lepidoptera; family Gelechiidae; genus Athrips; species Athrips mouffetella. The sequence continues at coordinate 16,376,993 of OX383983.1, forward strand.
TTCAGTGATATGTTCCTTGGAGAAAGTTGTTCAGTTTCATCGACTGATCATACCCGTTCAGTTTTTGTCAACCAGTCCCGGACACCCTGTATATGAATACTTCAACAAAACATCCCACGAAACGTAAGAACCTAAGAACAGGGAGCTCCCTCCAGAACTCCAGCAAAAATGCGTAATACTGTAATATAAGGAAGTGCCAAAAGTCTGTGCTCGTAATTGTACATGTACATACATACATACATAATATCACGCCTTGTTCCCGTCGGGGTAGGCAGACCACAGTTCTCCACCTGCTACGATCTTGACATACTTCCCTTGCTTCCTGAACTTTCATCAATCCTTTCATACATGCTCGTCGGTTCAGGGTATTTTTAACCTGGCCTTTATTCAGAACGTCCTAAATTTGGTCTGGTACGTACATGTGAAGCAAAAAATATACCATCCCTTATTCGTGAATGCCAACGCTTACCAACACATTTTGCAGCTATATCAAAACCCATCGGCTAGAGCTGTCCGAAAGAAACAAGTTTGTAATAATGTTATTCTTTCTGTCATTATAATAGGTCTTTACCTATGAAATTGCCGAAATTTTCTTACAGATTAATGAGATCATAATTTCTATAATTCTAATGCTATTTTTTTCATTTGTCTTATACTTAAAAGTTGACTTCAAGGTTATCAATTTACGCATAAAATAAAGTTTTTATTTTTAGTTTGATATATAAAATTAAAGGTTCGAAAATTGTTTGTCTTAAATGTCGTCCGATTTCATCATTAGATTTGTTATATTTTTTACATACAATATATTTCGAAAATTAAATGTAAGCTTCTGTTAGCTTAATGTCTTCCCAACAATGCTAAAAAAAAAATTAAAAAATTGGATTTATAATTCCTAAGAAAAATGCAAAAATGTTAGTACTGAAAATTGAGTTTACCTAAAATTCGCCATACAAAACGGCAATTTCATAGGTAAAGACCTATTATACTCTGGTTTTAGCAAGGAGTTAGTATAGTTTATTAGACGGATTTTAAAAAGTTGAATTTGAAACCAGTATCTATCCTTGTTTCACAAATGTTTGCAGTGATTTGAAGAAAGAGAGGATCGTAGGAACACAGCTACTTCTCTTTTTCCAGAATGTCGCCACTTTTACTATAGATACCTATATTGCATTATGTAGTGCTCTAGGGATGTGTTTTGAAATATTTCCTTGTATATGTATCGAAATGCTTAAATGGCTATCGCAGCTGGGAACAACACACACGATTTTTTGTTAAGTATCAATTCACTTCTGTTTTTTTGGATCTTTTTTAAACAATTAAAGCAAAATACACAATTTATAAATGAGTTAGTGATCACGCATCTGTCAGTCCATCGAATGGTGGCCCGCGGACTTCAAGACGACGTTGTCAAAATAGTGTTATCTTCTTTTTTCAAACGGGCAGTTGTAATTTAGAATAGAAAAGGATGTAAATAAGGTTTATAGCTCAACTTTTTAAAATCCCTCTAATAAACTTAACTAACTCCTTGGGTTTTAGCATCATGGCTGCAAAATATGTTGGTAAGCAATGGAATAAACGGATTTTTTTTTTATTATAGTTTACAATAAAACTATTTTGACTTCCAATCCGTTTTCCAATAACTTAATTATAAGGCGAGACGATACTGGTCTGGATGACTACTCTCAATTTTCGATACGATACCACTCGAAACATGAAAATTCAAAACTACTTCCCTTGAAAATAGAGTAGGATATTGGTTGGATACTAATCACTGGCAATTTGACAATTCATCCAACCAATATTCTACTCTATTGTCAGTGAAAGAAGTTATGAATTCGACTGTATCAAAGTAGTATCGTAATATATGGAAAATTTTGAATAGACACACTGGTGCTGAGGCGGTTAATCGCCAACCTTAAGTAGTCCAGTCAATCTACGAAAGTTTGTATGGAGAGGGTTGCATTAAATGCACTTTTGGGATAACTTATTAAATTACCAGTAAAAACATCAAAAAAATTAAAAGCACAGTAATCCCCGACATAACGTTGATATTCTAAAAACCAGTATAAGGTGAACTCAAGCTGTATAATATTTACCATGTAGCACAGGTCAGCTTATACTGGTACTTTTACAAAATACTGTTTTTACAAAATTGCCGGATTTAATTATTTACAGCTTCAAATAGCCTATATTACTATTTAAAATTAATTTCTCTAAAAGTGCATTTAATGCAACCTCATATCGTAGATTGACTGGACTAAAGGTGATTATAGCTCTCAAATGCAAATATAGACCTAATTTACAAATAAATAGCGTTCATATAAGAGTGCTCTTCAAAGTGGCTGATACGACCAACGTCGAGACCCTCAACCATAAAAAACAGGATTTTTATTGATTATATACCAAACTAATTTTTTTTTCAAATCTTTTTACTTAAATTTCAGAAACCATAAAATTAAAAATTTTTGGGTGGAAGAAGCATCAAAATCGCTTTTTCAAAATTTTCATTTTATTGAATACACATAATACACCATCCGTTAAGGAGAAGTAAGCCTTCAAAGTTAGCTCTTTTTTGCAGTTGAGGTATTTTTGCGCCGTAAAGGTTTATGAAACGATAGATGGGAAGTAGTATTTTTCTGTGTATCGTACCATCTTTCTGCAGTCAACAACAACCGCGGTCCATGGTGCTAGCCGCAACGCTAACGTAGTGACTATCCTCTAACAAATATCCTACTTAAAACGTACTAAATTATACCGTCCGTGTGATGCAAAGAATAGTACCAACCCATCTCTACCCGTGGGTGTCGTAAGAGGCGACTAAGGGCTTATGCACCGGGGAATGGGCAGCAGCATCTTTCTGTGTATCGTACCATCTTACATACTGCGGTCACCAACAACTGCTGCCGCAACGCTTACAATCGTGGTGACTATGGTAAATCCCCTCCAAAGTAAGACGCGTTTTGCTGGAGTTCTGGAGGGAGCTTCCTGTCCTGCAGTGGACTTTTTATGGGATTTTTGATTTTACAAGTGAGCAAACGAGCAGGTGGGCCACCTGATGGTAAGTGGTCACCACCGCCCATAGCACCCACTGTCTTATTAATGGCATATCTTGACATTAATAAGACAGCAAAGCGCGTTGCTCACTTTGAGACCTAAGATGGTATCTCTCATGTGCCGGTAATTTCGCTGGCTCTCTTGCCCTTCAAACCGAAACACAGCAATGCAAACACTGCTGCATTACGGCAGAAAAAAGCAAGGGGGTGGTACTTTCCCAGACGGACTTTGCACAAAAGCCCTACCACCTTCAAAAATGTTATGATGATGATGAAAAAATTTTGAAAAAATTTTTTTGGGAGTGCACTTTTTTGCGTTGATCCAGGAAACTCGCGAATTTCTCGTCACTTTCCACACTCGGTGAATAATGAGCTATTGTGCGGTACCAACCTGTAACTGTTCCTGCTTCCACTCGTTGTCTGTGGTCTCTTCGGAGTCGTCAAATTGGGACTTCCATAAAGATACCAGCGTCAAAGCGCCACCTTTCGTCACCTGTACAAAATTAATGAGTATTAATGAAAAAAAACGGACAAACGAGTGACATTTCGTTTTTAGGGTTCCGTACCTCAAAAGAAAAAAACAGACCCCTTATAGGATCACTTTGTTGTCCGTCTGTCTGTCTGTCTGTCAAGACCCTTTATCTTACGAACGGGTAAAGGTATCAGATTGAAATGAATACCATATATTGGGATCCATGAACCACACAAGATCTGAAAATTTAAATTTTTTACAACGACGCAATCAAAAGATATGGCATTTTATGTCCTCATCTCCATACATTCATTCAAAAATGCAAAACCTACAGGGTTCTTCCCGTTGACCTAAAATTATGAAATTTGGCAAGAAGCTAGGTCTCACAGTACAAATAATGGGAAAAGTCTGAAATCATTAAATATTACAACTTTTCTCACAACTAATGGTAACCAATTGTGGTGAGCTCCCGTTTCAAGAACATTCATATAAGAGAGGGGTCAAGTTGGATGGTCGCGGAGGCGATTTTTGTTTTAGTTCTATTTAAAAACGGGAACACTTACAAACTTGAAAATTGGTATGTTTATAGTGCATAAGCTATAAAATAACAACAAATAATAAAATTTGGTCAAGCGCGTGTCGGACTCAAAAAATCTAGCACATTAACTTACTGAAATTTCAACTAATACAATTATGTTTATGTGGTGGTACGGAACCCTCAGTGCGCGAGTCCGACTCGCACTTGGCCGGTTTTTTTAGAAGCTACAAAGTCCATTTTTCGGACCGCAAAACAAAGGTTTTATGCAGATTTCTAAAAAACGGTTCTATAGTAAGAGACATTGTTTTATTTTTCCTTTAATATTTACATAGGCTTTTTATTGCTCTAATTATTTCAGATTTTTCGGCCAAGAAACTTCCGATAAGTCATAAAAAAAATGTGATAAATGTACAAGTAAATCCCTTTCATTTGATACCCAATTTGACCTATAGTTCAATATTTTTAGAAATGGTACCCAGAACAAATTACGGCCGACAATTTTTTTTATGGAAATGTTCCTTAGGTCCATCCAAACATATCTAGAAAGTTCCCTACCGATCCCATTTTCGCTCCCCCCTCCCCCCCTCAAAAAGGTCGCTAATTTTAGATTTTTCTATTTATCTCTAAAACGGTTGAAGTTAGGGGAAAGTCGTCAATGTAAGACTTGATGGTTATAAAATTACCAATCTATAGACACTTATTTTATTTCGATGTGACCTACAGTACCTGAAATATAGCTACAAACAGTTCAACAAAAATTAAAAATTATCTTCAAATCATTTTTTCTACTAACTTTTAACAAAAACTACTGGAGTTGTGGCAAAATTATCTAAGGGCATGTGAATTTTGATACATTTAGGAATAAAACGAGACATAATTCATCATTATTGCAGCACTGGTTCTCGATTTACAGCGAGTTACATCAAACACCCTGAGATAATTTTATAGGACAAAAGACGTAGGAACAGTGAAACTGACGTTGTCTCTCAGGATTAAATAACGGCACTTAAAATTTAAATACATTAAATAAAAATAAACAATTTCCACCGAAAATCTAAAAGATTTAAGCTTTAAGTAACTAGATGGCGTCACTTGTATAATAAAATAAGAAATAAAATATAATAACAACTGGGTTGCTTCTATTTTGAAACATGAGATGTCAGACGACAGCTCTTGTCATGTTCTATTAAAACATATATATAAATCATTTTTTCGAATGTTATTATTTCGTTAAAATATTAAAAAGTTTCGCTCGAGGTTTTTCTTAAACTATTTTTCACCATAAATCACATTTGCAGCTTATGACTCAAGAGTAAAATGAATTGAAAAGACTCTCATAAAATTCCTTTTAATTTTGCAAGCTGTTTGGTGCAGGCCTTACTTGTATTACCTAAAATATAGCTACAGACAGTTCACCAAAAATTTAAAATTATATTTAAATCATTTTTTGTACTAACTTTTAACAAAAACTACTGGAGTTGCGGCAAAATAATTTAAGAACATGTGAATCTTGATACATTTAGGAATAAAACGAGACATAATTCGTCATTATGGCAGCACTGGTTCTCGATTTACAGAGAGTTACAGCTTGTTCCTAAAGAAGTAGGAACAATAAACTGACGTTGTCTTTGAGGATTAAATTGTGGCATTTCTAATTTGAATGAATGGAATAAAAATAAACTACTTCCCCCAAAAAACTACAAGATTTATGGTTTAAGTCACAAGATGGCGTCACTTGTATAAGAAATAAATTGTAATTACAAATGGGCTGCTTCGATTTTGAAATGTGAGATGTAAGATGATAGTTCTTGTCATCTATCTATCTATACAATTATAATATTAAATTGAATTACCACTGACTGACTCACTGACTGACTGACTGACTCATTGACACAATTGTTCTCCATGAAAGGAAACCGGTGAAAGTCATGTATGAAAGACTTGTACAACCAGGTCTGATGAGGTCCAGAAAAGTCTTAAACCTTGGAAAAGTCTTCAGCATCAGGGTAGACCCCAACGGCCAGTAAAAACTGTAAGGGTTAGGTGGGTCGACCTCGAACAAAAGTCGACCCACACCCTGGTCAAATTGACGAAATGACGAAAAACCAGATGGCCGCCATACAAATTTTATAAAAATGTTATTCAAAGTCAAATAAATCCCAAACGAATAGAGTTAAGTATAATGTAGAGGATGCCAAGGGGCAACTGACTGTAAAAAAAAAATTCAAGATGGCGCATTCAAAATGGCGGCCAAAATAAAAGTTGCTCCGATTCGAGTGAAATTTGGTATCTGGGGGTTTTAGGGGGTGAAGTTTACGTTATTGGTGTAATTTTTTTTGCCACCATTTTCCAATATGGCTGCCATAGAAACGACCAAAACCTGGTAACTTGCGAGGCCGAGCTCCTCTTAGAGCGAAGCTCGGAGCGTCCCTCCCTTACTTTGCCTCTCCCCAACCCCTCCTCCCAAGAAATGTAAACAAACATGGCGAGGCCGAAGGCCGAGCTCCGCCTAGAGCGAAGCTCGAAGCGTCCCCCAGCATGTCGTGCTTCCGCATACATCCATTAAGTCAAGTTTTATGCGAGGCCGAAGGCCGAACTCCGCGTAGGGCGAAGCTCAAAGCGTCCACCCTTACTATTACCTCCATCCACTTACCCCGTCCCCTCTAAGTACTTTAAACCATATAGCGAGGCCGAAGGGCGAGCTTAACGTAGAGCGAAGCTCGAAGCGTCCTCCAGCTTAATTTATGTACAAGAATAGTTAAAGCGAAAATGTCAAGCGAAACTTTTTAATGTTTTGACGAACAAATAACTCTCGAAAAAATGTTTTTTTTTTTAAAGAACATGACAAGATTTATAGTCTGACATCTCACATTTCAAAATCGAAGCAGCCCACTTGTAATTACAATTTATTGATTATACAAGTGACGCCATCTTGTTAATTAAAGCATAAATCTTGTAGTTTTTTGGGCGAAATATTTTATTTTTATTCCATTCAATTAAATTGGAAGTGACATAATTTAATCCTAGAAGACAACTTGAGTTTTACTGTTCCAACTTCTTTCGTGCTATAAAATTATCTTAGGGTGTTTGATGTAACTCGCTGTAAATCGAGAACCAGTTCTGCAATGATGATGAATTATGTCTCGTTTTATTTCTAAATGTATCTAGATTTACATGCTCTTAGATAATTTTGCCACAACTCCAGTAGTTTTTGTTAAAAGTTAGTACAAAAAATGATTTGAAGATAATTTTTAATTTTTGGTGAACTGTTTGTAGCTATATTTCAGGTACTGTAGGTCACATCGAAATAAAATAGGTGTCTATAGATTGGTAATTTTATAACCATCAAGTCTTACATTGACGACTTTCCCCTAACTTTAACCGTTTTAGAGATATACAGAAAAATCTAAAATTAGGGACCTTTTCGAGGGGGGGGAGGGGGGAGCGAAAATGGGATCGGCAGGGAACTTTCTAGATATGTTTGGATGGACCTAAGGAACACTTCCATAAAAAAAATTGTCGGCCGTAATTTGTCCTGGGTTGTCAAAGAACATTTGGATGAAAATATTGAGATATTGGGATATCTTTATTGAGATATAAAGATAGTGTGTTATGCAGTGAATTGACTACGGAGTGCGCAGCTGATGAAGATTTCAAGCGATTTCGTATTTGAACCCCGTTTGTGTTGTCTCAATAAGTCACGGACATTTTCCTACGTAAAGTCTACTATCGCTTTAGGAGCAATGAACAATTTCTCCACTCGACACTGGCGGTTCGCCATATTTTTAATTTCGAAAAAGTGAAGAAATTCCAAAATCTGAAGAATGTTATAGGACACAACACTGGCAAAAATGTCTCTAAATATGGGTTGACGATTGCCAAATTAATAATAAAAAAAGACCGGTTGCACTCCGGAAGTGCCGGCAAAAGTGAAAACTTGCATTTTTGAATATTATGCTTTTTGTAAGGGTCAATCGCGCCATTGCTCGCATACTTCTTTGATGTCACTGAATAAAAACCCGTATTGTGATAACAATACGGTTGACAGTTGGCGCTTTTTCGATCAGGCTACGGATCTGACGCGACATCTGACGCGAGTTTAACATTTTTTACCCATCTAAAAAAGTGCCAAGCGGCGCTAAAGAAGTATTCACTTCAATAAAATGGTATGATATTTGGCGTGTATAGTACCTGCTGCAGCGCGGACACATTCTCGTCGTCCATGACGGCAAACTGCGTGTAGCTCTGGTCCGCCGCGCCGCTCACCGCTCGGGAACGAGCCCCGCCGCGCCGCCCGCCTGCCGGGGGAATACGTGGTTACGGCACGAGGGCGGTAAGTTAGCTATTGTTGACGAGTTGCCGTCAGTGCAGAGCCGGCTTAGCACGCTGCCCGAGAGAAAATATATCTCGGAGAAATGTCACTTTATTTGAGGACTAATGTCATCTAATCTATCACATCCAAGCGCGAAGAAATGTCAGTGGAGGAAAATATTTAGCAAATCCACAAATTACGTTTTTGATATTTTAGACAGAGATAGCTTTATACACTAATACATGAAGCCGTCCTTGTCTTTCAAAATGAGTCGCACTGCTCGGATGTCAAAAAAACGTGACCATGCTTAAAGTCTTTAATCTATGGGCCTAGATAAACTGACAACTGCAACTTGCTAAGCCGGCTGGGTGTAAGAAAACTGATAGGGCATAGTCAAAGTAACTGAACAACAAAGTAGGAAATCGCAAAATTTCACAACCACAGGCAGGATTCGAACCTGCGTATTCTCTGTCAATAGGGAATATGCATAATTTTTTTTAGTTGCATTTATTAACAAAATATGAAAAACCGTATTAGAGATGACAAAAAGTGAAATTAAAATTTAAATCGGCTAAGAAATACGGCAGATACAAGCATTTAAAACTTTTAATTACGCGCCGATTAGACAGAGAGATCCGACATGGCATGTGACGTCACATGCCACTACGGCCATATTAACTTCGTATTAAATTTCGTTTTGCTAGAAAGAGACAGAAACAAATCTTCGATTGCTTATATCTTTTTTAATTTCATAGTTATTCGAAAAATAGTTTTATTAAACTGTTTATTACATGAATGAGGATAATTTTTTTAATTAAAAAAGAATCATGCATATTCCCTACATCGGAGACGCTTCACCAACTAGGCTACCGTGGTCCTGCGTGGTTATGGCTGGTTGTGAAATTTTGCGATATTCTACTAAATAGATCAGTGGTTATTAACCGGAGCCACGCAAGAGTAGCAAGGTCGATAGAAAAGCTTTTCTACATATGATACGATCAATAAAATTACTGACGAGCAAATGCTGCTATTAAAGGAGAAATGCAGAAGAACATGATACTCCAGTTGAAACACTTAAAAAGTGAATTCAATCGCTATTTTCCGGGCTGCAAAGACAAAAGTATTCAAAAATTTATCCGCAATCTTTTCATTATTAACGTTTCAAAGGTGCCTGATGAAATTCAAGAAGAAGTGATTGAAATGGGCTATAAATTTATTTATTTCCAAAATATTTTTTTTATACCCCAATACACTTCAGACAAAATGGATGAATGTACACCAAATTTTGGTAATTGGTTACCAAATTTATGCTGGTCAATTAGCCGGTTCGGTTAGGTTGTGTTAGGTTATGTTGCGACCACAACGCACGAGCCGAGCGAGCGGAGCGAGCGTGCCGCGGCAGCGGCCGGCGAAGTGCCAGAAGCAAATTTGGTGATCATTTAATCATTTTGGTAGACAAAATTTGGTGATTTGGTAAAAATTTACTCAAATTTGGTGGCACGTTAATACACAACCATTGAAATAATCACGACAATATAACAAGATACATTCAAATCAATATGATGGTAACATTTGTAAATATTCAATGGACAGTTAGGAGAGTTGCTATTTGTGCGAGGTTTAAACTGATTGTATGCAATACTCACTGCGCTTGAAGTGTGTGTCTGAATGTACGCTTTCCACGTCTGCAACCACTCGAGGGCTACCAGCCGAGCCTGCAAATAAAAAAATCTTAGGGTTACGTACCCAAAGGGTACCCCAGAGGGGTTTGGCTCGTGTGGTGTGATATTCCAGCGAAACACAAGAAACACATTGTAAAAAGCCGACTCTTAAAGTAGGCCGTGCTTCAGTGGTTTCTTGCCGTTTCTTTTGCGCTGCCATAGCACGATCCGAAACGGTGTAGACTCGCTCTATTTGCATTGTATTTTGCATGACATTCAACAAGTATTGTATAAAGAACCTACATTGAATAAATAATCTGAATTTGGTGCCGGCAAAAAATAGTACCAAGCCATCTCTACCCGTGGGTTTCATAAGGACTAAGGGTAAATGAACCAGAGGATAGGCAGCAGCATCCTTCTTCGAACCATCTTACATATTGCGGTCACCAACAACCGCGGTCCATGGTGCCAGCCGCAACGCTAACAAGCGTGGTGACTATGGTACTTCCCCTCCACATGGTTTCACCAAAAGCTGGAATTTTAGAAAGAGTTCCCTGTCCTGTAGTTGACGTTTCATGGGATATTATTGACTGGGTGCAAATGAGATAGTAAGGACTTTTGGTAAGATAGGACTTTTTGGTAGAATTTTTAGGAGGATGGTAGTATTTGTTTTTAAAGAGGTATTGCTAGACAATAATTGTATTTGACTTTTATGTCCTACTGTTGTTTATACCTTGCAAATAAATAAATTTGATTTGATTTATGGCAAGATGGTTTGGTAGAATTGTAGGATTTTTGGCAAAATAGTTGAATCTTTGGAAGTCTGGTAAAATTTTCGGTATAATAGCAGCTTTAAATTTGTTTTGGCGTTAGTAGTGTTTGCACTATGCACCGGTTCTTGCACACATGGTGGGGACGTGGTGGTGACGAACGGATTGACGCTTGGTGTTTTTAAGTAAGTGGTAGCATTTCTGATCGAATGGTAGGATTTTTGGTAAGGTGGTAGGATTTTTAGTAGGATGGTAAGATTTTGGTAACATAGTAAGACTTTTGGTAAGATAATAGAATTTTTGGTAGGATGGTCGAATTTCTAGTAGGATGTTAGAATTTGTGATAAGATGGTTTGGTAGAATTGTAGGAGTTTTGGAAAAAATGGTAGAATCTTTGGAAGTCTGGTAGAATTTTTGGTAGCTTCACATACTTACCAGTGTTGGCGTTAGTAGTGGTGGCACTGTGCGCCAGGTCCTGCACACACGTGGGGGGCGCAGTGACCACCCGCAGCCTCGCGAGCGTGGCGCCCCCGCCGGCGGTACGCACGGGGGGTACCGACTGCCTCTCGGGCCGCGCCGCTGTGTTGGTGCCCGTTACCGCTGAGGTGCTAGTCTCCTGCGGGAATACATACTAATACTATTAAAAAAGGGTAAGATACGGTGTGGTGCCGGCAAAGAATAGTAAGTACTATTCTTTGTCTTGATTTATATGAATGAATTTTTTTAATGTATTATAATTTTTGGAAATTTGTACGCCTGAGAGGTTTTTGAAATATTAATGTAATAATTAATGTGGCCGCATTTTGAAATTAGAAAGTGATGATGAATTGTGGTATAAGCTACTAGCCACAGAGTAAAAATTGTATATAGTCCGTCATATACATAGTCTGTATGGGATAGTGAGCTATAAAACGTCTTCTAGTAGATTATGACTAGTCGGCCAAAAACTCATTTATTATATTTCTAAACTTCTATATATATTCTTTATTGCACAAATTCACATACAGAAAGTTACATACAAAAGGACATTTACAAAGGCTGGCTTATCTCTAAAAGAGATTTCTTCCAGCCAACCCATGGTAGCGAGAGAAAGTGTTCATTAGCGGGACTCAGTAGTGCATTATTAAAATCCACAAAAACCAGATGTAATAATATAAAATAAATAAATGCTGGTGTGTAAATAAACATATTTTCTTGTGGTGTGTAAATAAACATATTTTGATTGATTGATATTCTGCTAAAATCTATAATTTTGGCAATGCCGGCCACACTGGCGGCTCTCGCCTGCTGATTGCTATTACTGCAAGTGTTACCTTCTCTTTCTCCGCCGCCGGCTTGTCAACCGTCGACCAATAGGATGGCCCCATTTGACGAGCTAGGGAAATGGCGCAATGCTATTGGTTGAAAAGGAAGCTACATGTGTTACCTTGAGGTGCCTGTCCGGCGAGGGCGCGGGCGTGGTGCGAGGCTCACCATCCTTCTCTTTCTCCGGCTTGTCAACCGTCGACCAATAGGATGGCCCCATTTGACAAGCTAGGGAAATGGCGCAATGCTATTGGTTGAAAAGGAAGCTACATGTGTTACCTTGAGGTGCCTGTCCGGCGAGGGAGCGGGCGTGGTGCGAGGCTCACCATCCTTCTCTTTCTCCGGCTTGTCAACCGTCGACCAATAGGATGGCCCCATTTGACAAGCTAGGGAAATGGCGCAATGCTATTGGTTGAAAAGGAAGCTACATGTGTTACCTTGAGGTGCCTGTCCGGCGAGGGAGCGGGCGTGGTGCGAGGCTCACCATCCTTCTCTTTCTCCGCCGCCGGCTTGTCTGTCGTCGACTGGAACAAATTAATTTATACATTTTTTTATTTATCAAATCAAATAGAATTAATATTATTATTCAAATTGTATTACAATAGTATGCTGTCGAAATAATATAGCATTATTAGAATGACAACAGGAAAACTATGTGCGAGAGCAGGTCGGATCAATACTTGTCTCTGTCGCTCAAATGTGTAGCGCATCGCTCCGTCTCGCTGAAAAACTTCTGTCATTGTAATAGCTACATTATTTCAACGGTAACATAGAATAAGCTTTCACTAATATCTTTATGGACTCTGTCTGAAATAAGAAAACTACAACAACTTTTAAATCCAATGTGGTAGAAGTGAAATTCCCTGGGGATGAGGTTGGGGTGCGATAGGGTTGAAATGTCTAAAAATAAATATGGGTGTCGTTTCTATGTTTATATGAGGATAGGGATAGCGGTTAAGATGGCGTTAGGGGTAGGGATAGGAGAAGGGATAGGGACAGGGAGAGGGGGAGTGGGAGAGAGAGAGGGGCAGGGAAAGGGATGGTTTGACGGACGGTTGGACAGATGGTTGGACGGACGACAGATAGACGGAAGGGTGGATGGATGGATGGTCAGATAGATCTATCTAGATAGAATCCCTCGCAGACGAAGTCGCGAGCAACATCTAGTATAATAATATTCAAAGACATCACTTAAACAGTACAATGAAAGTTTTAATTGCTACTTTGGTGGGTTCGTGTAGGTTCTTGTAGTAGAATAGTAGTTTCTCATGGTAGTGTGATAGCTTTTGTAGAGGAATGGTGTTTTTTGTGGTAGGTTGGAAAGTTTGGTGGGTTTTTGAAGTACAGTGGTATATTTTTATTTATTTATTTATTTTATTTTGTTTGGAAAACTGTAACACATTAGTAAGAATGGTAGCTTTACCTGGTATATTAGTAGGTTTGAGTCGTATGTTTTTTTAGTAGGTTGTATGTGTTGACTTGCGCGGCGATGGGAGTGTTGGGGCGACGGCGGGGTGCGGGGGCGGTCGGTGTGACACCCCGTGTGTGGTAGGTTTGTAGAAGAATGGTAGTTTTTATGGTTGGTAGGTAGGCTTGTGTGGTAGTTTTTTGTAGTAGTATGGTAGATTTTCATAGTAGCGTAGTAGTTTTGTCTGGTAGGATCTTGTAGTAGAATGGATCTGGATCTAAGTGTTAAATAGTTTGTCTAACCATAATGTGATTGTTATCTGTTGTGTTCGTCTTTTCAATAAATAAATAAATGGTAGTTAATTGAGGGAGTATGGTAGGTTTCAGCAGTAGAGTGGTAGTATTTGGTGGCAGTTTGTCGTGGTACTCACGTATCCATTGACCTGCGCGGCTTGCGGCGCGGGCGGCGCGTGGCGGGGGGAGGGCGGCGCGCGGGGGCGGTCGGCGCGGAGCCCGGCGTGCGCGCAGGAGGCCGCGGTGGCTTCCGGCTCCGGCCGCCGGCGCGCCTGCAACCAGCCACGAGACCTTACTCATCATCCATCGTAACATCGCATAAAACGTCCACTGCATGACAGAAAACTGCCTCGAAAACTTTGAATGTGTAATTTTATATTTATATTATAATGCTTATTTTATATTATAATGCTTAGCTGTTTGAAATGCTTAGCTACTTTTAATGCTGATTAGTACACACAGCCACACGTGGACGGCGAGGGAGTGTTGCTGGTGCCGGCGGTACACCGCGCCCTACAGTCAGTATACTCACGTCGGCGTGTGTATCCGTGAGTAGCGCGGTGTCGGCGGCGGGCGCTGCGGGGGTGTTGCTGGTGCCGGCGGTACACCGCGCCCTACAGTCAGTATACTCACGTCGGCGTGTGTATCCGTGAGTAGCGCGGTGTCGGCGGCGGGCGCTGCGGGGGTGTTGCTGGTTCCGGCGGTACACCGCGCCCTACAGTCAGTATACTCACGTCGGCGTGTGTATCCGTGAGTAGCGCGGTGTCGGCGGCGGGCGCTGCGGGGGTGTTGCTGGTGCCGGCGGTACACCGCGCCCTACAGTCAGTATACTCACGTCGGCGTGTGTATCCGTGAGTAGCGCGGTGTCGGCGGCGGGCGCTGCGGGGGTGTTGCTGGTGACGGCGGTACACCGCGCCCTACAGTCAGTATACTCACGTCGGCGTGTGTATCCGTGAGTAGCGCGGTGTCGGCGGCGGGCGCTGCGGGGGTGTTGCTGGTGACGGCGGTACACCGCGCCCTACAGTCAGTATACTCACGTCGGCGTGTGTATCCGTGAGTAGCGCGGTGTCGGCGGCGGGCGCTGCGGGGGTGTTGCTGGTGCCGGCGGTACACCGCGCCCTACAGTCAGTATACTCACGTCGGCGTGTGTATCCGTGAGTAGCGCGGTGTCGGCGGCGGGCGCTGCGGGGGTGTTGCTGGTGCCGGCGGTACACCGCGCCCTACAGTCAGTATACTCACGTCGGCGTGTGTATCCGTGAGTAGCGCGGTGTCGGCGGCGGGCGCTGCGGGGGTGTTGCTGGTGACGGCGGTACACCGCGCCCTACAGTCAGTATACTCACGTCGGCGTGTGTATCCGTGAGTAGCGCGGTGTCGGCGGCGGGCGCTGCGGGGGTGTTGCTGGTGCCGGCGGTACACCGCGCCCTACAGTCAGTATACTCACGTCGGCGTGTGTATCCGTGAGTAGCGCGGTGTCGGCGGCGGGCGCTGCGGGGGTGTTGCTGGTGACGGCGGTACACCGCGCCCTACAGTCCGTATACTCACGTCGGCGTGTGTATCCGTGAGTAGCGCGGTGTCGGCGGCGGGCGCTGCGGGGGTGTTGCTGGTGACGGCGGTACACCGCGCCCTACAGTCAGTATACTCACGTCGGCGTGTGTATCCGTGAGTAGCGCGGTGTCGGCGGCGGGCGCTGCGGGGGTGTTGCTGGTGACGGCGGTACACCGCGCCCTACAGTCAGTATACTCACGTCGGCGTGTGTATCCGTGAGTAGCGCGGTGTCGGCGGCGGGCGCTGCGGGGGTGTTGCTGGTGACGGCGGTACACCGCGCCCTACAGTCAGTATACTCACGTCGGCGTGTGTATCCGTGAGTAGCGCGGTGTCGGCGGCGGGCGCTGCGGGGGTGTTGCTGGTGCCGGCGGTACACCGCGCCCTACAGTCAGTATACTCACGTCGGCGTGTGTATCCGTGAGTAGCGCGGTGTCGGCGGCGGGCGCTGCGGGGGTGTTGCTGGTGACGGCCACCGGGTGCAGGGCTGCGCGCGCGCGCCCCACCGACACCGCCTGGCCACACGACACACAAACATTATCATTATACTGTACATAACCAAGATATGTGAAAACATATTTATTTGCCGGTGGGCCTGGGACAGTGGGACTTTACGACTCGATTTCATTAAGAATTTAATTGAAGAAAAGGTTGAAGGTAGGAGAGGATGAGGAAGACCAAAAGAGAGGGTAAAAATCGTGTCCTATCAAGATGTCAAATCAATAGCAGAGGACAGAGATAAATGGAGATTGTTCCACCGACAAGAGCGCGGCTCTTACTACGAAAAGAAGAAGACTACGCCTTCCACATGAGAATAAGACTGGGCCTAGATTTGCAGCTGCAAACATTATGAAGTAGTAGCTGTCAAACTAACTTTACTCTGTTTCGATTGAGTTTTGTTCAAACACTGGACACCACTGTGAAGTAAGCCTTCAACCACTTCTATTCTCATTTAAAACGCATTATCGCTTGATAGCTTTACGGTAACATTCGACCACGACATCGATAAAATTTGCAGTTTGGGGGTTTTACTGGGACGAAAAAATATCTAGCTATATCTTATGGCTAGATAAATTATTTTTTCACATTTTCGAGTTTTTCTCCTACTATCTCTTGGTCCCCTTAGATATTAGATTATTATGAGCTAGCTCGTTCGCCCGAGTACTTTTATATGCGACCAACATTTCTACTCCCAGCCAAATTTTAGTAAGATTTATTATTGAAAAACTTTTGGAAAAAGACATGAGTACGAATCCCGCTAGACCGGCGTAAAATTTGAACGGAAAAGCCAAAAGACAACTTGTTTTTCGACCAATATCTTTTTGAATTTTTTTTTTATGTTTCTTCCGAGTAACAAACTAAAATTTCGCTTGAGAACCAAATACAGGGGGTCTAAGGGACGGTGTACCGAAAATTGAACAGGCGTGCTCTGTCAATGAAACTGAACAACTTTCCCAAAGAAACATAAAAAAAATACCTCTTCATTCATACAAATTCCTAAGTATGTGTATTTTTAAGTTTCTTGGTACAATAAAGAATTTCCAAAAAAACAAACAAAAAATTGCTCACTCTGATCAAATAGTTTGTATGTCAGTCAATTTTTTTTTCAATCTCCAAAAGTGTTTCTTTGGGTTAGTTGTTCAGTTTCTTTGACTGGGCACGCCCTTTCAGTTTTCGGTACACCGTCCCTTACACCTTTTATAACCAGCTAAGCGAGTAATTGTAGTATAACGTCCCAGAAATCGGATAACTACATTATCTATTAAATTATAATTCACTACATAAACCTAAACTTAAGGACACTCGATACTGTTAACCGGAACAGCACAACCCTATGCGAAGATAACCGCAGTCCATGTCCCTTCCCTAGTCGCTTTGACACTTCTTTCGGCGGTATTTTATGTGCAGTCAATGTTCCGTATTAAAAAGCGAATATAACAGTGATTTATAGGTAATTAGTGTTTAATTCTTATTAGATTTCAGAAGTGCGATATTATTCACACCTACAAAGTGCAGACTTTCAAGTTTCAGCAGCGAAAAGTTGCTATAGTAGTAGTGAAAATCGGCGAACGTTGTCTCTGTTTTGAACGCAATAAAAACGTATTTTAAACTACTTTAGCGGAATTGGACGCTTTCTGTTGTAAATATCTACTGTAAATATCACTTAGTTAGTAGCGTTATTGACATTTGAACCCTCTTTCCTTATTGTTTTTGGTGAACTTTAACCTTACTTGTGAACAAGTTTTGACAAGACTTGGTGGCGGTTTGTGTGTCGAAAAGCTGGTTTTAGTGAATGTTCAACAGCAAAAGTGGTTTGGTAAACCACCTGGTATCCTGTTTGGCCATAATACGGCATCCTACAACACTTGGACACCTACATAATTTTTGGTGAGCTTGTTCCATGAAAATTATATTCTAGGTATTGTACAGACTTTATATCCTTTTTGCATGTGATGTGTTATGGTGCAGTGAAACTAAACTGAATAACAAACTATTCATAACAAATTATTATCCTAAGTAATAACTTTTACCTTAGTATTTTATTAATAAAAGTTCTGTTATTGTGTTAAAATTTACAATGGGTCATAAGAAAAGACATCATAGTTCTAGTTCATCTTCTAGTTCAGAAAGTTTAGAAAGGGAAAGAAAAAAGAAAAAGAAGTATAAAAAACATTTAAAGCAAAAAGAGTCACGAATCGAGGCGCTAGAAGGCTTAGTGAGAGAACTGAGAAAAACTACCAATTATCATGGGGAGAAACCGCAGACTTCTAGTACTAATGAACCAGTGATCCGTTACATGGGCAGGAGTGATTTTATCTTGGATTTTGACCCTCAAACAACATCAGTTTCAATCGAACATTGGATTCGAAACTTAGAAAGCATTGGTAAGATGCATGGCTGGGACGAGCGCACTCTTATATGTAATTGCATGGCAAAATTGCGGGGGTATGCGAAGGGCTGGTATGAACATCAGTCAACATATGAGATTTCGTGGGAAGAATGGAAATCTAAACTAATTCAAGCATTCCCGTTCACAAAAAATAAATTAACTTTGATCCGTGAGTTGGTAAATAAATTCAAGCTTCCCAATGAAGATCCAATCAAGTTTTTCTATGAGAAGCTAGGCATAGGGATGGCTTGCCAGCTCAGCGATGATTTAATAACAGAAGCAATAATAGGAACACTCGGAGATAAGATGGCTGAAGTCGGTGCAGTGTCCGCTGGTTGTAGGGATACAACTTCTCTGTTGCGATATTTGGCAAATGTGACCAACTCATCAGCCACCACCAGTAACACTCAATCTGCAATGTTCTACGATAATAAACAGAAAACAAATAAAATAATCAAATGTTTTATTTGTGGGAAGGTTGGACATAAGGCTAAAGTGTGTAGGTTACAAGAAAAAAAAAGAGATGATAAGAAGTGTTCATTTTGTAACAAAATTGGACATGTTGAAGCCGAATGTTTTAAGAAAAAGAACAAAGACAAACACTGTTCGTACTGCAACATTAAGGGACACACTGTAAATGAGTGTAGGAAGAAGGCTGGAACACAAGATAAGCATGTTCGAAAGCTAGAAACATATGAAGGTATGGACAAGGATACATCTGATGGCAAATATTTCAAAAAGGTATTAATAAATAGAAAGACAGTTGATGCTTACATTGATTTTGGTAGCTCTTGTAATGCCATGAGGAAAAGTCTGTGTGAAAGTCTGACATTGCAGATAGCTAAAAATGATGCAACCGTGCTTAAGGGCTATGGAGATGGTTTGATTGTTCCTGTTGGAGTTGCCATGGCTCTTTTGTCAGTAGATGGTGTAGAAAGTAAAACAGAGTTTTATATTGTACCAGATGATGCACAGGACTTTGACGTATTGGTTGGTCAGCCTTACACCGAATCTCCAGATATTGTTGTTATTAAGACATCTTCAAGTCTAAATATTCTTCAGCGAGACATGTGCCTAGATCTTGCAGAACTGTGCGAAAAGCTGGATAAAATCTGTTTGTATCCACAATCTGACGTCTCTTTGAAACCAGGTGTGACTAAAGTACCTGTGAGGACGGAGCCTATTATTAATGGGAAGATCAAGGTTAATCACAGTGAGCACACACAACCAAGAAGGGAAAAAGAAATATTAGGTGAAGTGATAGACAGTGAATGTGGTAATGCTACTATAAAATTAATAAATAAAACTTGTGACACAATTGAAATAAAAAGTGATGAATGTCTTGCCAGAGCAGAGATGATACAAAATGAAAAAGATATTAGTACTACTACATCCAGTAAAGGAATACAGTTGACTAATGCACAGAAGGATTCGTTAGATTCAGTCCTTGAAGAATTTGCCAGTTGTTTCTCTGGGGATGGTATGGCATTAGGAAATTGTGACATAGAAATGGTTATTAAGCTAACAGATGATAAAGTTATAAACTACAAACCGTATAGGGTCTCATTTCACGAGAGAGAAATTATTCAGAAAATTGTGACTGAATTACTAAATGCTGGAATAATTGAAAAATCTACATCTCCTTATGCAAGTCCAGTTCTTTTAGTGCGCAAAAAAGATGGTGGCTACCGACTGTGCGTAGACTACAGAGCTTTAAATAAGATTACCCAGAAAGAGAGATATCCCTTACCTTTGATTCAGGATTTGCTGGACAGGCTGGTGGGCAAGACTGTATTCTGCTCTCTGGACTTAGCAAACGGTTACCACCAGATTAGGATATCAGAATCCTCTAAGCCACTTACCGCGTTTGTCACTCCGGATGGGCACTTCCAATACAAGATGATGAGCTTTGGTCTATGTAACGCTCCAGCTGTATTCCAAAGGGCAATGAATGAAATACTTGCACCAGTTATCCATGAATGCGCTGAAGTGTATATTGATGATGTCATTGTATGGGGGAGAGACGCTGACGATTGCTTAGTGAATCTCAGACGTGTCCTTGAGCTAATTGATGCTGCGGGTGTTAAACTGAAACGCAGCAAGTGTTGTTTCCTAACTAGTGCTGTCGAGTACCTCGGACACGAAATCAGTAATGGAGAAATCCGCCCTTCTTCTCACAAACTGGCTGCTGTTGCTGATTTTAAGACCCCAGACAATATTCATGAAGTCAGGCAGTTTTTGGGTCTGGCGAGCTACTTCCGCAAGTTCGTGAAAGGATTTGCCACTATCGCCAAGCCACTGACCATGTTGACAAAAAAAGCTGAAGAATGGCGTTGGGGTCCCGAACAGATTACAGCTATGCAAGAACTTAAGCGAGCACTCACCTCTGATCCTGTGTTGGCGATATATAGTCCAGACCGTGAGACGCAGATCCACACGGATGCCTCGAAGCTTGGCCTTGGTGGGGTGCTTCTGCAACGCCAAGAATCTGGAGAATGGAAGGCTGTGGCTTATGCAAGTAGGCAGACTTCGACAACAGAAACAAAATACCATAGTTTTGAGTTGGAGGCTTTGGCGGTGGTATTCAGTATCCAAAAGTTTAAGGTGTACGTATCAGGACTTAAATTCACCGTAATTACTG
Source organism: Athrips mouffetella (assembly GCA_947532105.1). Taxonomy (NCBI): domain Eukaryota; kingdom Metazoa; phylum Arthropoda; class Insecta; order Lepidoptera; family Gelechiidae; genus Athrips; species Athrips mouffetella. The sequence continues at coordinate 16,397,878 of OX383983.1, forward strand.
ACTGTTCTGCGTTGAGATTGGCATGGTCTAAAAGAGACTTATCCCCCCGTATTGCACGATGGTGGTTGGACCTGCAAGAGTATGATTTTGAGGTGGAACATAGACCAGGAACTTCAATGTTGCATGTGGACGCTCTTAGTCGAAACCCAATCCAGATTCAGCACATTCAAGAAAAGGATTTTATTGATGCGCTCCAGGATGGAGACGAGGAGATTCAGATGCTAATCGTGAACCTGAAACTTGAACAAGAAGCAAACAAACATAAGAAAAGCGGGCTTAGGAAAGATTATAAGCTAGTGAATGGTCGTCTGTGTCGAGTGGTGAATGGAGTAAATGTACCAGTACTCCCTAAGGGCGCAAGATGGCATATTATGAAAGTATACCATGACGATAACGGCCACTTGGGGCAAGAGAAGTGTTTGGAGGCCATTAGAGCCAAGTATTGGTTCCCAAAGATGCGGCGCACTGTAGAGAAATATGTATCAAGCTGCATTGGATGTCAGTTCACAAAAAAGCCCACCGGTAAACAACCTGGGTTACTACATCCTATTCCTAAAATTGCTAAGCCATTCCACACTATACATGTGGACCACTTGGGTCCATTTTGCAAAAGTAACGGCAAGGCATACATTTTTGCTATTATAGACGGCTTTACAAAATTTGCGTGGCTTGAGGCTGTTGCGAGTCCCAATGCGAAAGGTGCCATAACTGGATTGACTAGGTTCTGCCAAGTTTTTGGATTCCCGGAAAGAATAGTGAGTGACCGAGGCACTGCGTTTACTGGACGTGAGTTCACCGAATATTGCGAGAAAAACGCTATCAAGCATGTTTTGAATGCTGTGGCTTCACCGCGAGCAAACGGGCAGGTCGAAAGACTGAATCGAACCATTTTGAGCTCGTTGACAGCCCATATGGGAGAACAACAAAAGGGCTGGGATGCTTACCTCTCAAAGGTACAGCTGGGAATAAACTCTACTATGAACCAGAGTACGGGTAAGTCACCCCTAGAAATGTTATGTGGACTGAGACCCCGTTTAGCTAATGACTTACGAGAAGCTGTTTACACTCCCGAGCTTGCACAGCTAAGGGAAAATGCTGAGAAGAAACTGTCAGATAATGCCTCCCGAATGAAAACACGATACGACAAGAGCAGACGGGATACGAAACCTATTGACGTGGGTAAATTGGTGATGGTAGAGAGAAAGATATTGAGGCCTGGATTGTCCAGTGGAAAGCTAGTACCACGTTATGCTGGTCCATATAAAGTGACTGCCGTTTTGCCGCACGATCGGTACGAAGTAACATCTTTTAAAAAGGGCAAAAAGTGTTACAGAAATATTGTAGCCCGAGATAAAATTAAATTGTGGCAGTCTCGAATAATAGCTTCATCATCAGACGATGAAGTAGCAAGTGAGAATTGAAGATAATGCTGATGTGGAAATTGCCTTTGGGGCTTACTGATGTTTTAAATTTGCTATCACCATTTGCCTTCGGGGCTTCTAATGTACTTGTCTCCTGCGTGTTTATTCTGTGTCCCTAATTTTATTTACGTTAGGGGCGTTATCATTACTTGCCTTAGGGGCGTTATCATTACTTGCCTTAGGGGCGTTATCATTACTTGCCTTAGGGGCGTTATCATTACTTGCCTTAGGGGCGTTATCATTACTTGCCTTAGGGGCGTTATCATTACTTGCCTTAGGGGCGTTATCATTACTTGCCTTAGGGGCGTTATCATTACTTGCCTTAGGGGCGTTATCATTACTTGCCTTAGGGGCGTTATCATTACTTGCCTTAGGGGCGTTATCATTACTTGCCTTAGGGGCGTTATAATTGCTTGCCTTAGGGGCTTTATCTTTACTTGCCTATGGGGCGTTATAATTACTTGCCTTAGGGGCGTTATATTTACTTGCCTAAGGGGCGTCATGTTTACTTGCCTAAGGGGCGTTACATTAATTTGCATCTTGCATGTGTGGTGGCATTACTAATGCTTGCCTACGGGGCATGGTCGACATCTGCCTTCGGGGCTTATGACTTACTGCCTTCGGGGCTTATGACTTACTGCCTTCGGGGCTTATTACTGACTGCCGTCGGGGCTTATCACTTACTGCCTTCGGGGCTTATCACTCATAGCCTTCTGGGCTTATCACAATCTGCCTTTGGGGCTTATCACTAATTGCCTTCGGGGCTTATGACTAACTGCCTTCGGGGCCTCCACTGTAAATGACTACGAGGCTGTGCGACGTCTGCGTAGTTCCATGGCGTCGGCTGCGTGCTTCCCTGGTGGCTTTAGATGTCCTACGAGGGCGCAGGACTGCAGGATGGCCGAACTGTTAACCGGAACAGCACAACCCTATGCGAAGATAACCGCAGTCCATGTCCCTTCCCTAGTCGCTTTGACACTTCTTTCGGCGGTATTTTATGTGCAGTCAATGTTCCGTATTAAAAAGCGAATATAACAGTGATTTATAGGTAATTAGTGTTTAATTCTTATTAATACTTAGCCCATTAATAGAGATAGGGTCATTATGTTCCCCGATTCCCAGTCTTAAGGTTGCCTGGAAGAGATTGCTCTGAGCAATCAGGCCGCCTTTGCACGCAATAAGATATAAGTTGTTCTTGCGCAATTATTGTAAATTTGTGTGCGTTGAAGAGTTTCTACCTATCTATCTATCTATATAAGTTATTACAAAAAGTATTATTAATAACAGTTAACATTTTATTAAATTTTCATTTAATATCGATACCCGTACGGCAGAATTGTACATAGCCATAGTCTATCATTGAATAAAAAAAAAGCTGTTATGTCACTTACAGAGCCATGGCTATGTTTCGTTCTGCCATACGGGGATTGATACTTCGCTATCGATATAATATCAGTATTCGGTAATCGATACGATTTTTTTATAATAACAATGAATCCTTTATCAATGGGCCAAATTTCGAGGTTCCTTTCATTTGACTTTTTGTCGAGTAGTATATACAATAAATGAATGTACACAATGTCATGATGTTCGCTTAAAACTAAACAACTTTCCCAAAAAAAAAACCTTATAACTAAAAAGATCTCGCAAAATTAATTCACGAAAGGAGTTATACAAAAAAAATACGACGCGCTTTCTTATTTCCCAACCCAAATTTGGCAAAAGTTGTTCAGTTTCATGAGGATGAACACTAGCTAATGAAACTAACAACTTTTGCTAAATATGGAAAGGAAGTAAGAAAAACAGTAAAGCGAATTCCAGGAGAGAACTTAAAATTTAATTTGTTTTCGAGTTTAAATGTTGCACAGAGCGTCTTTAAATTTAATGCTACTTTAAATCTATTGCTGTCACTTATTTTGTCAGTGTTTAAAAGGCTCCGTGGTCTAATTGTTAGAGCGCTCGGCTCTCGATTCGGAGGTTCTAGGTTCGATTCCCGGTTCGACACTGTCAAACAAAAAACCTTAAGTGCGACCTCCCCAGTTCTGTTAGGACATTGCAGGATGAATCACCTGATTGTCCGAAAAGTTAAACGATTCCGTGCTTCGAAAGGCACGTTAAGTTATTGGTCCTGACTACTATCTACTGATGTAGTCGTTAATGAGCCATGTCAGAAGCTTTTGGCGGCTCAAAAACTGACACCAGGGTTTGTGAGGTCGGTCATCGACCTTGCGACCCACACGATATGATGATGATGACTTTATCATCCAAACAAAAAGTGACAGCAATAAATTTAAAATTTAACAGAGCTATAAGAAAGCTTTGTAGAGTCAACGGCAGGTCAAGCTTGACACTCGCAGCGCGACTCTAGCCCGTACGTCTATTGAAATAAGAACGGTAACAAGTCGAATGTATCAAGCTTGATGTGCTCTTGACTGTACAATCACGGTCGTTCGCTGGAATTCACTTTATAGCTGCTTTTCCATCACTGCTGTACGAGGGAACCAATAGGATTGCGCCATTTCCCTGGCTTGTCACATGCACTGTCAAATAGAGAAATCCTATAGGTTGGAACTTTCCTTCGCACAGATTGGTGGAAATTCACTTTTAAACACGCACCGAACTAATGCATAGGTACAGTTCCCGCGAGAAACATATTGCCGTAGACATCTTGGATCTGAGTGTCCATCTCCTCACCAGAAGACGTGGCCATGGACGCTCGCAACGCCAGGGTGGAGGAATAACTACTGGACAGGGACGACGTGGAGCCGTGAGACACCTACAAGCATGTTCTGTTACTGGACACAGTAAGACGCCAGCGGGTTACTAGACGTGATGTCGTCACCAGACGTCATCTCGTCACTAGACGTTATCTCGCCACTAGACGTCGTCAGGTTTTTAGACTTCGTCCCGTCATAAGACATAACTAGGTTTCATTTCGTTACAAACACTTCAAACTACGGCATAGGTGCAGTTCTATCAAGAAACATATTGCCGTAGACATCTTAGATCTGAGTGTCCATCTCTTCACCAGAAGACGTGGCCACAGAGGCTCGCAACGCCAGGGTGGAGGAATAACTACTCGTACTGGACAGGGATGACGTGGAGCCGTGAGTAACCTACAAACATGTTCTGTTACTGGACACAGTAAGACGCCAGCGGGTTACTAGACGTGATCTCGTCACTAGACGTCATCTCGTCACTAGACGTCATCTCGTCACTAGACGTCGCCTCGTAACTAGACGTCCTCTCGGCACTAGACGTCATCTCGTCAATAGACGTCATCTAGTAACTAGACGTCGGCATGTCCTCACTAGACGTCATCTCGTCACTAGAGGTCACCTCGTGTCTAGATGTCATCTAGCCACTAAACGTCATCTCCTCACTCGACGCCATCTCGTCACTAGACGTCATCTTATCACTGGATGTCATATCGTCACTCGACGTCATCTCGTCACTAGGCGTCATGTCGCAGCTAAAGGTCATATCGTCATTAGACGTCATCTTGTTGCCAAGTCGTTGTCGTCAGGTTGATAGACCTCGTCCTGTCATTAGACATGACTAGGTTTCATTTTGTTACTAGACAATACAAACGCTTCAAACTACGGCATAGGTGGAGTCCTCGCAAGAAATATATTGCCATAGACATCTTGGAACTAAGGGACCTCGCGCACTTGACGGCTACGACCACGGCTAGTGGCCGTTGCGGGCGAGTGCGCGACGTTCATATGGCTTCTGGTTATTGCAGCCAACATGTTTCGTCACTAACAGCTAGAGCTTTGTTAAACTCAGATGTTTCTTTTGAAAAGTTGTTTAGTGTTACAAAATATACAAAATTGAACAATAACAGACATTTAAACTTCAAAAACACTCTTATACCTTCATTTCTAAAACAAAAACATAAACTTTGTGAAAATTACAACTGTAAAACGTGTTTAAAATACAAAATGTATCTACGTCATGAATGGTTTCTTACAGATGAAGTACTATCGCTTCCAAAGTTCCAACGGACAATAGGGAACATGCACGATTTTTCATGAAATAAACGGTCTTGTAAAACTATTTTTCGAATAACTATAATATTAAAAAAGATAAAAGCCATCGAAGATTTGTTTCTGTCTCTTTCTAGCAAAACGAAATTTAATATGGAGTTTATATGGCCGTAGTGCATTGTGACGTCACTATTCATGTCGGATCTCTCTGTCTAATTAGTAGTTTTAAATGCTAATATCGGCCGTATTTCTTAGCCGGTTTAAATTTTAATTTCACTTTTTGTCATCTCTACTACGGTATTTTCATATTTTGTTAATAAATGCGACAAAAAAATATTATGCATGTTCCCTATTTAATCGGGATTACCAACACGATAAAACAAAGAGACAATTAGATTAGCCCGAAAGGCACGTACATGTGTCTCAAGATTATGGGAATCTATCAACAACGTTTAATTGAAAGGTGTGATAATACTAAAGGAAATGAAACTGAACAACTTTTCCCAAGGAAGTCTTAGAAAAAAAATCAAGTTTCGATCTCCCAATAGAAACTGCATCAGTTGATAGCGCATTTTGTATCGGAAATCAAATTTAGTTTTTCGTATTTCGACCTATGTTCCTTGGGAAAAGTTGTTCAGTTTCATGTGCAGATTCACACCCTTCAGTATTATCACACCTTCCCGTTATGTTGTACATTCTCCCGACTGTGCATTCTCGTAACATTCACGGGGTGTCAAACGAACGCTCACCGCTTTTGCTTGAATTTCTTCCAACTTACAATAGAACATACGATAATACAATATGTAAAAAGAAAATGCTCGAAAACTGACACTGTGAATGACAAGATTAAGAATCTTTTTAATTCAGAATCTTCCTTAATTCAGAAATTATTCGGCATACATTGCTGGTTGAAGTAAGGATGTTGCAATTAACAGAACCAAGACTCCTAGCAATGTATGCCGAGTTTGTCTTTGAATTTAGGGAGTTATGATTGGGGTTTGATATGAAGTGATAAAAGAACGTGACACTGTGGATTTAGACATTTCAGACTTTGAAATAGAACAAAGAAGCTCGAAATATAAAAAATAAATAAATGCCATGTTAAATACATAAACATAAAAGATGTCAGCTAAACTACATCGCTTCACAAACGAAGAGCGCCATGGTGGGAAAAAAAGAAGCGACAATAAAAACCCACGAGCTCTTTAAATATGTTTGAATGTACAGGATTGATACAATAAAGATATCATTTTGAATTTAGAAAGAATAGAGATTGAGATGGATTTAGTTTATTTTTTTAGAATTTTTAATGTTAGCCTGCTATTGATCGTAAATAACGTCATCAGTTGTTCTAAATTCGTCCGTGCCTCACTCGGTAGGGTCCACTGAAAACCAGCGTCACAGCACAAAACTAAAATGCTGTTATGTGTATCAATTTGTATTGTGTATTATATGTTTGTATTGTGATGTCCAAGAAGAAATAAACATTTCTGATTTTATAGTTCGACACGGGTCGGTTGGCTGGTGTATAAAGCTGAACCCACTGCCCTGAGAATATGACACTTAACGAGTAAAATATATGACAAAAAAAATCTGTCTAAATATTTTTAAATCTGAAATCACAGTATCAGTTTCCGCGACTGTCTTTTTACACGCAGTATACCGCAGTCAGTAAGTGAATGGGCTGATTGATGAGGATTCGTATGGGGCGTAAAGTATAGCGCAAACCGAGCAACCCTGCAAGCGGTGATCGATTTCAAAATAAACACATAAAAGCCTTCAAAGTGAGGACATGGAGTAACAATAAACTTCCACGCCATGGTTGGCCATCAGCTTGCCCACTTACAACGCAGAAACAAATTTCTTACTTCCCATAAAAAGTAACGTAAGGAAGGAAGAACAAATTTTTTTGAGAACTTTAATTCTTTTTGTGCGTTTGTTAACAAAGTCGTAGAACAAAAGTTGTTGCTTTTGACCTCACTAATAAGTGGGCAAACGGATGTCAGGTACAAAAAAAAACAACCTAGAATCCATTTTCTTCGTTTAATCCAACGCTTACCAATCAATTTTGCAGCCATGACACTAAAACCAGAGAACATTTTGACGGAAAGAATAACATTGTTTTACAAACTTGTTTTTTCTGACAGCTTTAGGCGATTGCTTTTGACGTAGCTGCAAAACGGGAACAAGGCGTGATGTTATGTATGTATGTATGTAAGCGTTGGAAAAACGAAAAAAAATAATTATAGTATAATGTAACACGGTGACCATAAATGCTTTATGTTTTGCCACCGAATACAAAAAATGCAAACTATTCTTTACATTTGTTCTCGAAGCAAAAAAAAAAAATACAAATTCACTGCCATGCCATCATGCTGGTCTCACTGTTTTTTCGGAGCATTTCACACAACAAAAGCAGTGATGCCAACATGACAGCAAAAAATAATAAAAAAAACTGTATACCCCTTACGCTAGTTCTGAAAAGAAGAGTGTATCAATCGACTGAAATAACGATTTTACACTTGGCCACTGCTTTCAGCAGTCTTCTTTAGAATCCCCACTTCGCTCGGGATTAGAAAGTACACTCGACTTAAAAACATAATTTTCCTCCCTTGTAATACAATCTGCTGATTACACATCACTTGAGCTCCTATAAGGTAGATGACGCTATAGTTAATGGTACTCACGTCTTTCTCCCAGTCGTAAGGGTCGGAGTCTTTGATCCCACGCCGCTTACAACACCGCTCGAGCAAAGACGCGAGCATTGAGTAGTCAGGGGAGTCTGTAAGTGGTCACCATTGCTCTTATACAACGTGTAACAGAAAAGCGTGATAATACTGAAGGGTGTAAATCTGCCTATGAAACTCTGAACAACTTTTCCCAAGGTACATAGGTCATAGAAATACGAAAAACCAAATTGAACCTCCCATACAAAATGCGCTATCAGCTGATGCAGTTTCTATGGAAGGTTACAAATTGATTTTTCATCCCATCTATTCGAAAATCGCTGAACGGTTCGTCAATAAAGGCGAACAAAATAGCTGTTTTCTGCAAGAGACTTTCGTAGCGGGTAAAAATGGGATTTAAAATTTGAATTTGAATTTAGGTCCACCATAGGGATATTTTAGGTCAACCATAGAACTCGAACCAAAATATTGTATGAAAAATGATACTGGCTGGTTGCACTATTAAAATTATTATTAATATAAAAAAAGAAATATACTTGAAATGTAAACAAGACTACCAACCAAAGAGGTTCTGTTCCTAATCGATACAAAAATGTCAATAACATTTTCAGTGGTTACAAATAATACTTAATATGATTTTTAGTATTGTTTCATCAAGAAATAATATTGTAATGGTATTTTTTGTTTAAAATTAATGACGAGTGTAACTTAATGAGCCTCTTATTCTTTTCTCTTAGAGGGAGATGAAAAGTAGAGTGTATTACGCGGCAGGAAAAAAATATTTTTACCTTGGGCGACCTATTGAATCCCTCGCTACGTTCAGGATTCTACTTTAGAATCCCTCGCCATGCTCGGGATTCTACTCAAGAATCCTTCACTTAGCTCTGGATTCAAAATAGCGCCCTCGCCTTAGAAATATTATTTTACAGCCTTGTGATACAATCTACTATTGTTCTATGACCTATGTTCCTTGGGAAAAGTTGTTCAGTTTCAGATTCACACCCTTCAGTATTATCACACCTATCCGTTACAGCTGTGTAAGACCTGCTGTCTTACTTTCTAATATCGATAGATTCAGAAGCACAAATTTTCTAAAGGATCAGATTAAGAGCTAAAACTAAAATAAGTTTGACAGGTCCAAAAGCATATTTGTGTTTGTTAACCCTATTAGCTGAAAAGAGAGAACAACACTAACCGTCTTACTACAAAAAAGTTAGACATCTGTTGAACACTTGATTAAAAAAATCGTACCAAATAACGCAGAAGACAAAAATTACTTATTTTCTTATGACTTGACTTCTTCATCAACTTCTTCATCAACTGACATAGCCAGTTATTTTGTGCGATTTTTTTGATCAAGTGTTCAACAGATGTCTAACTTTTTTGTAGTAAGACCCTAAGTGTCGCCCTTATAGACCTTTCAAATTCATTTTAGTTTGTGTCTGTCAGAATTTTCAAATAAATAATTGGGTTGATTTAACAATAGACCGTCCTTATGGTGCCGGCAAAGAATATTACCAACCCATCTCTACCCGTGGGTGTCGTAAGAGGCGACTAAGGGCTTACAAACCAGAGGATGGGCAGCAGCATCTTTCTGTGTATCGTACCATCTCGTAACAACACCGGTCGCCAGCCGCAACGTTTACAAGCGTGGTATCGTGGCGAATATGGTAAACCCGCTCCAAAGTGGCGTTTTTGCTCGAGGTCTGGAGGGAGCTCCCTATCCTACAGCGGACGTTTCACGGGATTTTATGATAAACAATAGCTCGGCGGTATACTCACCAGCGTACTCCAAGGTCTGTACATGTTCCAAGAACTGCCTCAACTCTCCCGGCAGGTGCTTCAGAAGGAGACGGTGGTCGTACTTCTCTTTCATCAACCCCACCTGACCGAAACAGATGACATTTGAAGAAATCAACGAGGAAATGAAGATAGTTAAAAAAAATAGTTCAATAACTAGAATCCGACTAATGACAAATCTTGCTCTAAAAAGTATGGAAGAGTATTCACGGCGAACGAAGTGAAGTGAAGTGCCACCTCACTAATAGGAAATATGCATGATTTACCTTATTTAAAACAATTATCCTCATTCATGTAATAAACAGTTTAGCAAAACTATTTTTCGAATAACTATGAAGTTTAAAAAGAAAGCCATCGAAGATTTGTTTCTCTCTTTTTAGCAAAACGAAATACATGGAGTTTATATGGCCGAAGTGGCATGTGACGTCACTGTACATATCGGATCTCTCTGTCTAATCAGTGCGTAGTGTATAGTTTTAAATGCTAATATCGGCCGTATTTCTTAGCCGATTTATATTTTAATTTCACTTTTTGTCATCTCTTTACGATATTTTCATATTTTGTTAATAAATGCGACTAAAAAAATATATGCATATTTTCTATTGTCTCGCGTGTCCGACCACCTGCTCGCGTGAGGACTTACTCGACAGTAACCAGAGGGTATATACCACCATGGACGATAAGACTGACAATCCCCATACTAGAAAACGTACCCCAGAAAGATATAAAACTCATGGAAACTAGATGGCGCTTTCAAATAATCTGGAAATTAATTATGGTCTACCGAGTATTCTGCCAAAAAATCATTCAAAATTTCAACATAGTTTCAATGTAAAGAAACGCTAACATTGAAATTCGGTTTATTTTTTTAGCATAATACTCGATAAAACATAATAACTTCCCGGACTATTTATTAGCGCCATCTAGTTTTATACTTTTCCGGGTTACGATTTCTAAAAGGGGATGGTCAGTCCTTATTTGTTCGTCCATGATACCATTGTAGGCGCTATCTGGGCAAGTAAGATTCAGCACGTTAGTAAGGGTGATAAAGGACTAATTTCTATATGATTTGCTCATGTCTGCCTCCTTGACTGATGATAAGGAGCATCCTCTAAAAGATACAAAAAATATTGGCGGACATCCACACCCCTGCGTTTTTGAGGAACTAAGTTTTAACTATTTTGAAATTTGACAATGAAACTTACACCTGGCAGACTATGACTATCTGATTAAATACAATGTATAAAGCCCCAGAAAAATGGTCTGCCACCATAATAGCCATGCGTTGTAAAGTTACAGCGCTTCAAAATGCAAAAATTCACCAATTCGTCCCGTGATAATGCAGAGCCCTGCATGTCTGCCTCTTCGATTTTCTACATCATCAGAAATATTTTAAACAGGAGCCACAAATGCAGACAAAAAACAACATTATTGTTATGTTCATTTTTAGGGTTCCGTACCTCAAAAGAAAAAAACGTAACCCTTATAGGATCACTTTGTTGTCCGTCTGTATGTCTGTCTGTCAAGACCCTTTATCTCACGAACGGGTAAAGGTATCAGGTTGAAATTAATACCATATATTAGGATCCATGAACCACACAAGATCTGAAAATTTAAACTTTTTACAATGACGCAATCAAAAAATATGGCATTTTATGTCCTCATCTCCATACATTTATTAAAAAATGCAAAACCTTCAGGGTACTTCCCGTTGACCTAAAATTATGAAATTTGGCAAGAAGCTAGGTCTCACAGTACAAATAATGGGAAAAGTCTGAAATCATTAAATATTACAACTTTTCTCACAACTAATGGTAACCAATTGTGGTGAGCTCCCGTTTCAAGAACATTCATATAAGAGAGGGGTCAAGTTGGATGGTCGCTGAGGCGATTTTTGTTTTAGTTCTTTTTAAAAACGGGAACACTTACAAACTTGAAAATTGGTATGTTTATAGTGCATAAGCTTTAAAATAACAACAAATAATAAAATTTGGTCAAGCGCGTGTCGGACTCAAAAAATCTAGCACATTAACTTACTGAAATTTCAACTAATACAATTATGTTTATGTGGTGGTACGGAACCCTCAGTGCGCGAGTCCGACTCGCACTTGGCCGGTTTTTTGGCTTTAACTCAAAAACGCAGCGACGCACAGAAAAACTTGTAAGAACCAAATCGATTCGTATTGAGCTTGCCGACACGAAAGAAGAAGACCTCACCTGTTCTTTATCCTTGATCTTCCTCCAAGGAAGTTGTCCGTTAACAAATTCGACTAGCATGTAGAATAGCGACCACAAGTCGTCGTGGCGGCCCATTTCTTTGTTCTTGTGCGCATTTATTGACGCGTACCGGACCGTACCTGAAACGGACTACATTTTAACCTCTGGAGCACCATGTCAAAATTTAAAAAAATCAAAAAGAAAATGTAGTTGTTTACGAAATAAGGATTATATTTGAACAAACTTCAAAACAATTTTCAAAAATTTTCCATTTTCCGGGAACTCTATAGGGAATTGACATAGAGGTCATATGTCAATTGTCAAAGTGTTCCCGTTTCGGTACTGTGAGGTTAACCAAAGACTTAGTACTGTACTCAGAAACGTCACTTAAAGTTAAACGTTAATTAAGTCTCGTGTTGTTGTCACTTTCTTATTCAATGAAATTAAAAAGGACAGCATGAGACTTAACGAATGATTAACTTTAAGTGACGTCTCTGACAGCCAGTTGCACAAGGCGTCTATAAAGTTAAAGCTGCTTTAAATCTATTCGTGACTCTTTCTATTTCGTTGGTAAAGAAAGACGCGACTTGCAACTGACTATGAGTATGGCAGTTAGAGATTATGTTTCGTTAAGTCTCATGTTGCCCTTTTCAATTTCGTTGACAAACAAAGTGACAGCACGAGAATTAATGAAAGATTAACGTTAGGTGACGTCTCTGAGTGCGGTCAGAATTTCCACATGTATGTCAGTGTGTATGTGTATACGGGTGTTTGGTATGTCTGCAAACCTTTCGGGTGGTGGCTCTACTCATGAAACTGAGCTTTCCCTTAGGAACTTAGGTGTCGGCGGCGCTCGGAGGCCTCACTTGCCCCGAGAAGGTGGTATACTGTGTATGTTTGCGTGTGTGTATGTGTTTATATATGTCGGTGTGTATGTGTATATTTACCCCGGAATCCGGCGCGCGCAGAGACCTCACTTACCTCGAGGAGGTGGTGTACTGTGTATGTTTGAGTGTGTGTATGTGTGTATGTCGGTGTGTATGTGTATATTTACCCCGGAATCCGGCGCGCGCAGAGACCTCACTTACCTCGAGGAGGTGGTGTGCTGTGTATGTTTGAGTGTGTGTATGTGTGTATGTCAGTGTGTATGTGTATATTCACCCCAGAATCCGGCGCGCGCAAAGGCCTCACTTGCCCCGAGGAGATGGTGTGCTGTGTATGTTTGCGTGTGTGTATGTGTGTCGGTGTGTATGTGTATATTCACCCCGGAAACCGCCGCGCGCAGAGGCCTCACTTACCTCGAGGAGGTGGTGTGCTGTGTATGATTGCGTGTGTGTATGTGTGCATGTCGGTGTGTATGTGTATATTCACCCCGGAATCCGCCGCGCGCAGAGGCCTCACTTACCTCGAGGAGGTGGTGTGCTGTGTATGTTTGCGTGTGTGTATGTGTGCAAGTCGGTGTGTATGTGTATATTCACCCCGGAATCCGGCGCGCGCAGAGGCCTCATTTACCTCGAGGAGGTGGTGTGCTGTGTATGTGTGCATGTCGGTGTGTATGTGTGCATGTCGGTGTGTATGTGTATATTAACCCCGGAATCCGGCGCGCGCAGAGGCCTCATTTACTTCGAGGAGGTGGTGTGCTGTGTATGTTTGCGTGTGTGTATGTGTGCATGTCGGTGTGTATGTGTATATTCACCCCGGAATCCGGCGCGCGCAGAGGCCTCATTTACCTCGAGGAGGTGGTGTGCTGTGTATGTTTGTGTGTGTGTGTGTGTGCATGTCGGTGTGTATGTGTATATTCACCCCGGAAGCCGGCGGCGGCGCGTGGAGGCCTCACTTGCCCCGAAGAGGTGGTGTATTGTCGCGCTAGGCCGAAGTCCAACATAAATACTTTGCGGCAGTTCGACGGGTGACGCCCGATGCTGAAATTACTCTGAAAATATCAGAAAATCAACCATACATAACATCCCATGAAACGTCTACAGGACAGGGAAAATAAAATTAATCTTCCCATAAAAACACATATTATTCAAACATATTTTTAGGGTTCCGTACCTCAAAATAGAGAAACGGAACCCTTATAGGATCACTTTGTTGTCCGTATGTCTGTCTGTCAAGAACCTTTTTCTCACGAACGAGAAGAGGTATTAGGTTGAAATTGATAACGAATATTAAGGTCTATAAACCACACAAGATTTGAAAATATCAATTTTTTACAACGACGGAATCAAAAGATATGGCTTTTTATGTCCTCATCTCCATACATTCATGCAAAAAAGCAAACCCTACAGGGTATTTCCCGTTGACATAAAATTATGAAATTTGACAAGAAGCTAAGTCTCGCTTCTTTTTTTTCTACATGGCGCCGCTTTGTTTGTGAAGCGACGTTTATGTAACTGATGTCATTAAGAGATTGGTAATATTGTATAATTAATAAAAAACATTTTTTTTTGTTCAATATTGATAAAAAAATATTGCAAAAAAGCTAAGGGATAATTCCATGGGATCAAATTTCCGCACCCTCGGCCGAAGCTCATCTTAAGAAGGTGGTAGGGCTTTTGTGCAATGCCCGTCTGGGGAAGTACTACCCTCTTACATGTTTCTGCCGTAAAGCAGCAGTATTTGCACTGCTGTGCTTCGGTTCGAAGGATAAGAGAGCCAGTGAAATTACTGGCACAAGAGATATACCCTTATTCCTCAGGGTGGGCAACGCGTTTCGCTCTCTTATTCGTGTTTAATTAAGGCACTAATAAGACAGTGGGTACTATGGGCGGTGGTGACTACATACCATTGCACACTTGTGACAAAAAAGACGAAAAAAAAAGAAGATATTGTCAATACTTACAGGTTTGATGTCTCTGTGCAGGAACCCGACGGAGTGTATTGAGTCTATAGCCTTGAGTATTTGCAGCCCTAGCCTGAAAAAATAATAGTAACCAGATTAATAGTTATATGCCACACTCCGCCAGAACATTTTTATTTTAGTGAATCGCACCTGGTGAGCAACCTATTGAATTATTCACGAGAGCTACAAGAAATCTAGCTCCATGTTTTATTTTTCAGAATACAAGCCCGAAACAACCTTTGAGTCATCCGGCATCCGGTATTTCGACTAGGGCCGGTTCGGAGGGCGGAAAAGGCGTATTTTGTGCAAATTCATATTTGGCGCGAATACCTTGTAACGAAACGCGAGCAAGCGAAGCATTCTAGGATTGAGCCACTGGAGAAACGAGTGGTTCAAAAGAGGAATCCTGAGCGTAGCGAGGGTTTCAAGGCACGAGACGCGAAATAACTTTGCTGCCGAGCGAAACACACAATTTTTTTACCTCACTACAGCGAGGAAAATACTAACGAATAGCGCCAATAATTCATCATCCCGTTTTTAACTTAAAAACTACTGACCCGCTTCAAACGTCGTTTTCGATAATTTGTTTGACTTAATCTTGTAAACGGGGGTTCCGTTTGAATCGATCCAGTTGCAAGGTCCTTGCACCTAGCGAGTGTCATTGTCGTGTGGGATATTGAATGTCATAGATGATTAGTTCTAGATTAGTTCTATCGAAACATATGTCATTCGTAATTTGTTCCGTTTTTGTTATCGTAGAAATCGACTAGAAACGTCATGGTCGGCCAGCGATGTACTTTTGAATTACGTACGAATGGAATACAAAAACAGTCCAGGTAATTAGTTCTGTTCTAGATCTAATTAACCATATACTTCTTTTTCATTTATTTCATCAGATCACTGAAATATTTGTTAAAAAAGAAAATTGCAGCCAGCGATGTTCTTTGAAATTGTGTTATATTCGAGCACAAAAACAGTCTCGGCGGTTAGTTCTACATTAGATCTAACTATGTATGCACTTGTATTTCCATAAATTTATTATAAACTCCACGCGAACGAACTCGTGGGCACAGTGATTATAGTACCTATTATAAAATCGTAAATTGATTTCGTCTGATATTTATGAAAAAATATCACGTTATGCTTTATTGATGCCCTTGAATCCAAATCACAGATTTTTGTTTGTTAGTACCAACCTGAGCGTGATAGAGTATGTATTTTTGTTACTTTTTAGGGTTCCGTACCTCAAAAATAAAAAAAACGGAACCCTTATAGGATCACTTTGTTGTCCGTCTGTCTGTCTGTCAAGACCCTTTTTCTCACGAACGAGAAGAGGTATCAGGTTGAAATTGATAACGAATATAAAGGTCCATAAAGCACACAAGATCTGAAAATTTCAATTTTTTACAACGACGCAATCAAAAGATATGGCTTTTTATGTCCTCATCTCCATACATTTATGCAAAAAAGCAAAACCTACAGGATACTTCCCGTTGACCTAAAATTATGAAATTTGGCAAGAATCACAGTACAAATAAAGGGAAAAGTCTAAAATCATTAAATATTTCAATTTTTCTCACTACTAATAGTAACCAATTAAGGTGAGCTCCCGTTTCAAGAACTTTTCTATAAAAGAGGGGTCAAGTTGGATAGTTGCGGAGTTTTTAAAATCAAAGAGCAAAAGCATATGGTAGATAGGTACGGAACCCTTAAGGCGCGAGTCCGACTCGCACTTGGCCGGTTTTTTTTTTTTGTTACTTTTACTTTTTTATTTGACATTGTATATTTTTTTACGATTGCATGGATTGACTTTCTGTTTTTGTATAATTAATTAATTTTAAATTGTGATTTCGTTTCTCTATTTTTGCATGCCTATTGTGTAATGGTAGAACATAGGATTCCTAATTTATTGTTAAGAACTCTTTGTACTTCTTCTTTCGTGTCAGCAAGAACACAGGCTAAATCTCACTTGCTCAGAAAGCGGCTACTCTGGTTACCATCAAGTAAGTCCTCACGCGAGCAGGTGGTCGGGCACGCGGGACAGTTATTATTTGTACTATTTTCTGTCAAATAAATAATTTTATCTACTCTCATATCGTTAATCCTCAATAATGCGTTCAAAAATTGTAGGTTAACATCTTCATAATGTCAGTCTGTGCTTAGAAACACTCTTAGCAGCATTTTTTTATCTGTGGGAGTGTATTATGAAGTATTGAATTTACTAACAGTCATCGCGGGAGACCTATTAAACAATTTTTTAATTTTATAGCCGCGCCATTGACAGCTTGATGCGTTTGTAGTCTGTGGCTGCAAGGAGGTTGCAATAATGGAAAACTCAGCAAACAAAAGTTGTAATTACATCATTTTATTAGTTTTGTAATGAAATAAGTGATAAAATCATTTACGATTTGCCTTCGAGTGTTTTTAAATCAGCTATAGGAACTTCACTTAGCAGTTATCACCGGAAAAAGATACAAACATTAAGGTTAGTTTTTGAACACATTATTTTAGGATTCACGATATGAGAGTAGATAAAGTTGTGTATGCAACTCCACATAATTAGGTATAAAACACTCGTGTCTTCTATTGTGGAACTTGGCTCGCTACGCTCGCCTGCGTCCCATAAACCGACACTCGAGTTTTATACCCCTCATTATGTACCGTTGCATAAACTACTATGAATTGATTTGAATACCCACCTGAGCGTGGTAGAGAGCGAGAAGGCGCCCCTTGGCTGCGCGCGCCGCAGTTCCGCCAGGTTCCGCCCCTGTAGCTGCATCACTACGTAATTAAACCGCGCGTTCCGCCCGCAACCGATGAACCGACACACGTGCTCCTTGCCTGGAACACACACAGACCCACAAGTTATTCGGTGTTCCGTGGAAAAATATGGAATAAATATTTTTAGTTTTTGATTTGGTAAGTACCAGGAAAATATAAATCTACTAGAGGCTGACAGTATCCTTGGTTGGCTCGCTTCTCTATAAAGTGACCGTGGCAACAAAAGAAAAAGTGATTTAAACACAATGGAAAGCACCAGGAGGACATGAATCTACAAGAGTTACTATCAGCTGTATATGGTGTATATGGTTACACATCCTCACCTTGCAGCTTCTTCAACACAGCACCTGTGTGTGCTGGCGAGCTGATTCCACCTTCAATGCCATCCCTTCAGCATTACTAACTGATCATATTACATCTGACATATCCTCACCTTGCAGCTTCTTCAACACGCCTACTTCCATCTTCAGCACCTGTTTGGGCTGGCGAGCTGATTCCACCTTCAATACTACTCCCTTTAGCATCACTAACTGATCCTCGTACGTCTGACATATTCTCACCTTGCAGCTTCTTCAGAACGGCTACTTCCATCTTCAGCACCTGCTTGGGCTGGCGAGCTGATTCCACCTTCAACGCTACCGCCTCCTGCGTCACCAGATCCAGACCCTCATATATCTCCCCAAACCCTCCACCGCCGATCTTCTTTACCACCTAAAAACATACGATTCTCGTTAGCCATATGCTTATAGTCTGACCTATCACCGCTGTACCGCTGTATATGCATGCTCCCGGCTCACGGGGAGGGGGGGGCAACTAGTTGTTGCTCTCTCCTCCCCACTCCCCCCTCCCCGCCACTACCTATACTAAGGTACTAAGGTTGCGGTCAGACTATAGTATTTTTTTTTATCTATTCATGGAACATAAATATAATTAATTACAATTGGACTTATAAAAAAAAAAATGCGTTGGAGCAATATGCAGAGTAGGCCCTTTTGAATCTTGTAAAAACTTGTTTCCTAAGTTTAATTTGCTTACACTGCCTAGTCTTTACGTGTTTGAAATGTGTAATTTTGTTGATCAAAACAAAGAGCTGTTCACAAAGAAGAGTCAGCAGCTAACTTTTAACACGATATATCCGAATCGTCTACAGCTGCCTTTTTTTAGTATTACTTGTTTTGCGCGAAATAGTTTTAAAATGGCTATATCTATTTACAATAAGTTACCTGAAGACTGGAAACAATTACCTAGTAACGCTTTTAAACGCAAACTTCATGATTGGCTAGTGACTAAATGCTTCTACACTGTCAATGAGTATTTAGATTGTAAATTTGAATAATTTATTATTTATTTTAATTGAAATTTGATTTGGATTTGGAATTTAATTTTAATTTGAAATTTGATTTTAATTTAAAATATAATTTTGATTTGGAATATGATTTATTTTGGAATTTTAATTAAGTATCTTGTCTTTTAAGTATTTACATGCCTTCTAGTGGCGAAATGTGAAGTGCATTTATAATTTTTAAGATCATTATTACCATGTTTCATGTAAATAAAATATCATTCATTCATTCATTCATATATTTTCTCTTCATGCTCAGGACTTTTTTAGGAATTATGATAGGTGCCTTAGTATCTTACATTTTCCAGCTTTCCAGGACACATGGTACAATTCGGATGGGAGGTACCATAGTCACCATGCTTTATAGTATTGCGGCTGGCACAATGGACCACGGTTGTTGGTGACCACAGTATGTAAGATGGTTTTTTTAAATGTGACAAGGGAGCAAACGAGCAGGTGGGCCAACCACAGAGCAGAAACAAAGTAGAGGTGCTGTAAGCAATGTAGCCTTGATGTAATCAATGTAGTCCTGACGTCACATGCTCTATAGTCCTGATACTCCACGCTAGGAGCGCTGACATCAGTACGCGACTAGTTCTCGTGGAGTGTGCACGTTACTTCTCCTCGGGGATCTTTATTTTAACGTGTTTCCCAGTGCAAAATGAAGTGTTGTATCATTGGATGTAAAAGCTGTACGGATTTTCCAAATAAAATAAACGGAAACAGATTTACATAAGTATTTTATTTGACATTTATTTATTTTTTATGTAGAATATTCTAGAACATTGAATTTAGTATACAATCCTGCATGGCGATGGCAATTTTCTTAATGCCACCTAGTGCCAAGTAGACGTACTTGGTAGGGACAAATTTCAGGGACGTACTCGAGAATAAAGTAAAACAGGGGGTCAAAAATTTTACGATCTTTCAACTAAGAAATCAAAGGCGTTAGAAAAAAACCGGCCAAGTGCGTGTCATGTCAAGTGCAGTTTAGGGTTTCGTAGATATTTTTCGATTTTTTTTATCGCAAAGCAGGTTTTGATTAAGTACCTATGTCATAATGTTGTAACCGGTTGTAATTTTTTTGTAGACCTTTTGAAGGTGTCATCATCATCATAACATCCCATGAACGTCCACTACAGGACAGGGAGCTCCCTCCAGAATTCTAGCTTTTGCTAGAAATATGTGGAGGGGAAGTACCATAGTCACCTCGCTTGTTAGCGTTACGGCTGGCACTATGGACCGCGGTTGTAGGTGACCGCAGTAAGTAAGATGTTAGATAAAAAGGAGGATGCTGCTGCCCATTCTCCAGTTAACCCTTAGTCGCCTCTTACGACACCCACGGGTATGTATGGGTTGGTACTATTCTTTGCCGGCACCACAAGGGACAAGAAGGTGTTTGAAGGACTACAATACATTATATGCAATACATTATTTTGATCTATCTCGCATGGTTCAGCCAGCGTTTGCAATGTAAGCGCAAAAAAATGTGTTCTTTTACATCACATTAGAAATCACTAAAATTGTCAGTATTTTTTTCCTATATTATGCATGTATTATACATAAAAACCTTTCTCTTGAATCACTCTATTAAAAAAACTGCATCAAAATCCGTTGCGTAGTTTTAAAGATCTAAGCATACATAGGGACAGACAGACAGCGGGGAGCGACCTTGTTTTATACTATGTAGTGAAGATAAAGCTAATATATTTCATTTTGAATTATTTCTTATGTTTACCCAGAACCCCCCCCGGGGAGTTTTTACGTTGTGCCTATTATACGTACCTGGTCGAAAAAAATTATTAGCCATCTAGTGCTGAATAGCGGTTAACAACATAAGCACACCCCAGATTCCACTAGGTTCTATTCTAGAGCTCCACTTGGTTCTAATACTGATTACTAGGTGGCGGTGGCATCGCGTAACGTCCCCCGCACCCCCGCTTGCCAGCTTCACCTGATTCTATATAGAAAACAAGAAAGGGCAACTCTACTTTGTTTCTGCTCTGTGGGGCCAACTGATGGAAAGTGGTCACCACCGCACATAGACCCCGCTGTCTTATTAGTGCTATAACTTGACACTAATAAGACAGCAAAGCAGGTTGCCCACCCTGAGAACTAAGATGCTGTGCCGGTAATTTCGCTGGCTCCCTCACCCTTCAAACCGAAACACAGTAGTGAGAAAACTACTATTTTACGGCAGATATAGGTAAGAGGGTGGTACTTCCCCAGACGGACTTTGCACAAAAGCCCTATCACCTGGAGAACGCTACTGCCCACCCTTCAGTTCGTAATCCTTTAGTCGCTTTTTACGACAACCAAAGGTAGAGATGAGTTGATAGTATTTTTTGCACCACATGGGCTAAAAAAATCTGCTTTAGAGAGGAGTGTTTTCCTTTTTGGTGACATGTTCGGCGGAAGTCTGTAATAATCTTTTGTATGTGTGTGTGTGTGTGTGAGCTGACCTTCCACCGCTCCTTGACTACGTGTCCCGGCTGCAGCAGGTCTTCAGTCGCCATGGTGATAAGCCCCCCCCTCCCCCGCTGTGTGTGTGTGTGAGTGTGTGTGTGTGTTAGCGGACCTTCCACCGCTCCTTGACTACGTGTCCCGGCTGCAGCAGGTCTTCAAACGCCATGGTGATAAGCCCCCCCTCCCCCGCTGTGTGTGTGTGTGTGTGAGTGTGTGTTTGAGCTGACCTTCCACCGCTCCTTGACTACGTGTCCCGGCTGCAGCAGGTTTTCAGTCGCCATGGTGATAAGCCCCCCCTCTTCCGCTGTGTGTGTGTGTGAGTGTGTGTGTGTGTGTGTGAGCTGACCTTCCACCGCTCCTTGACCACGTGTCCCGGCTGCAGCAGGTCTTTAGTCGCCATGGTGATAAGCCCCCCCTCCCCCGCTGTGTGTGTGTGTGTGTAAATGTGTGTGTGTGTGAGCTGACCTTCCACCGCTTCTTGACCACGTGTCCCGGCTGCAGCAGGTCTTCAGTCACCATGGTGATAAGCCCCCCCTCCCCCGCTGTGTGTGTGTGAGAGCTGACCTTCCACCACTCCTTCACCACGTGTCCCGGCTGCAGCAGGTCTTCAGTCGCCATGGTGATAAGCCCCCCCCCTCCCCCGCTGTGTGTGTGTGTGTGTGTGTGTGTGAGCTGACCTTCCACCACTCCTTGAGCACGTGTCCCGGCTGCAGCAGGTCTTCAGTCGCCATGGTGATAAGCCCCCCTCCCCCGCTGTGTGTGTGTGTGTGAGTGTGTGTGGGTGTGTGAGCTGACCTTCCACCACTCCTTGACCACGTGTCCCGGCTGCAGCAGGTCTTCAGTCGCCATGGTAATAAGCCCCCCCCCCTCCCCCGCTGTGTGTGTGTGTGTGAGCTGACCTTCCACCACTCCTTGACCACGTGTCCCGGCTGCAGCAGGTCTTCAGTCGCCATGGTGATAAGCCCCCCCCCTCCCTCGCTGTGTGTGTGTGTGTGTTTGAGCTGACCTTCCACCGCTCCTTGACTACGTGTCCCGGCTGCAGCAGGTCTTCAGTGGCCATGGTGATGCGCCCCCCTTTCCCCCGCTGTGTATGTGTGTGTGTGTGTGTGTGAGCTGACCTTCCACCGCTCCTTGACCACGTGTCCCGGCTGCAGCAGGTCTTCAGTCGCCATGGTGATAAGCCCCCCTCCCCCGCTGTGTGTGTGTGTGTGAGTGTGTGTGGGTGTGTGAGCTGACCTTCCACCACTCCTTGACCACGTGTCCCGGCTGCAGCAGGTCTTCAGTCGCCATGGTAATAAGCCCCCCCCCCTCCCCCGCTGTGTGTGTGTGTGTGAGCTGACCTTCCACCACTCCTTGACCACGTGTCCCGGCTGCAGCAGGTCTTCAGTCGCCATGGTGATAAGCCCCCCCCTCCCTCGCTGTGTGTGTGTGTGTGTTTGAGCTGACCTTCCACCGCTCCTTGACTACGTGTCCCGGCTGCAGCAGGTCTTCAGTGGCCATGGTGATGCGCCCCCCTTTCCCCCGCTGTGTATGTGTGTGTGTGTGTGTGTGTGTGTGAGCTGACCTTCCACCGCTCCTTGACCACGTGTCCCGGCTGCAGCAGGTCTTCAGTCGCCATGGTGATAAGCCCCCCTCCCCCGCTGTGTGTGTGTGTGTGTGTGTGAGCTGACCTTCCACCGCTCCTTGACCACGTGTCCCGGCTGCAGCAGGTCTTCAGTCGCCATGGTGATAAGCCCTCCCTCCCCCGCTGTGTGTGTGTGTGTGTGTGTGTGAGCTGACCTTCCACCGCTCCTTGACCACGTGTCCCGGCTGCAGCAGGTCTTCAGTCGCCATGGTGATAAGCCCCCCTCCCCCGCTGTGTGTGTGTGTGTGTGAGCTGACCTTCCACCGCTCCTTGACCACGTGTCCCGGCTGCAGCAGGTCTTCAGTCGCCATGGTGATAAGCCCTCCCTCCCCCGCTGTGTGTGTGTGTGTGTGTGTGTGTGTGAGCTGACCTTCCACCGCTCCTTGACAACGTGTCCCGGCTGCAGCAGGTCTTCAGTCGCCATGGTGATGCGCCCCCCCCTCCCGCGCGACGAGGACCCTTCCCCGGCTGCGTTCGCGCCGAAGTTCGGGAGGGTACGCGATCTGTACACACATCATACGTGTTTACAGCCTTTTTAAATTGGTAGGACTTATTGGTGGAAACACTTTAACCCTAAGCGGGTATTCGTCTTTTGTCTGTGTCCGTTAATGCGCAGAAGTCAAAAAATGAGTCGCGGGGGTGAGCGCGGCAGGTGGGGGGAAGCGAGCGAGTCGTTCATTGGCTCTCCGCCTGTCACCCATGCGCAGAAAATAACCGTCTTAGATAGACTTGTCCTAAACGCACTGTATCTGGTTTAAGTTTTGACATTCCATAAACATTCCGTAAATAATCTACCTACGTATCGCTGCTGCGGTCTGTGAAAAGGCCAGAAAACAGGCATTTTTTGGCCACTTTAACCAGGTACGTTCATTCACTCATTCTGTTCTGACATAGTGAACCAAAGTGATTCTTGACCTCCGACATCAAAGTACGCCACGCTTCCCTGTTCTGTGCCAATTCCCTCCAGTCGGGCACTCCCAGCTCTTTAAGATCCTTGGCGACTTCACCCTTCCATCGGTATCTTAGAACCAGGTACGTAATAAAATTACAATATTCACCTTAGTAGAGGGTTGTGTTGGACCCGTAGAGTGCTCGCGGCCTGCAATCGCCGCTCGACTCCCTGAAACAACAATTGTGAAAAGCCACTAATTGCCGGTAGCACAAAGAAACTTTAAATTTAAAGCTTCTTTAAACCCTGAACAGAAAGTGACAGCAATAGAATTAACGCAACTTTTAGAGAGAGAACGGCCCATCTA
This sequence comes from Athrips mouffetella, assembly GCA_947532105.1. NCBI lineage: Eukaryota > Metazoa > Arthropoda > Insecta > Lepidoptera > Gelechiidae > Athrips > Athrips mouffetella. The sequence goes on from OX383983.1 coordinate 16,422,306, forward strand.
CAAACAAAATGATGTAAGATCATATTTTTTGTTAATTCCAACGCTTACCAACACATGTTGCAGCTACGAGTATGTCAAAAGCAATCGGCTAAAGCTGTCAGAAAAAACAAATCAAATTTGGCTGCAAAATGTTTTGGTAAGCGAAGGCGTCTTCTGGGCAAGAAGTAAATGGCACTAGTTCAGGCAACGTTTACGTTCTTGATGTCCTTTTTTCGAGCAAATGTATTGAAAATGTAGTTTTCATCCCGTCTATTCGAAAATCGCTGAACGGTTCGTCAATAAAGGCGAACAAAATAGCTGTTTTCTTCAAGAGACTTTCGTAGCGGGTAAAAATGAGATTTAAAATTTGAATTTAGGTCCACCATAGAGATATTTTAGGTCAACCATAGAGGTCGAACCAAAATATTGTATGAAAAATGATACTGGCCGGTTGTACTATTAAAATTATCATGAATATAAAAAAAAGAAATATGCTTGAAATGTAAACAAAACTACCAACCAAAGAGTTTCTGTTCCTAATTGATACAAAAATGTCAATAACATTTTTAGTTGTTACAAATAATACTTAATATGATTTTTAGAATTGTTTCTTCAAGTAATAATATTGTAATGGTATTTTATATTTAAAATTAATGACTATTGTGGTGTGTCTCAATGAGCCTCTTAGTATTATCTCATAGAGGGAGATGAAAAGTAGAGTGTATTACGCGGCTACAAAAATATTTTTACCTTGGGCGACCTACTGAATCCCTCGCTACGTTCAGGATTCTACTTTAGAATCCCTCGCCATGCTCGGTATTCTACTTAAGAATCCTTCACTTCGCTCTGGATTCAAATAGCGCCCTCGCCTTAAAAATATTATTTAACAGCCTTGTGATACAATCTACTATTAAGGGATAGCCTGTCCTGATTCCATTGTCCTCAGTATGTCCCCTCACCTGGTGTTCATGACTGCGGGCGGCGGGGGCGGGGGGAGCGGGTAGCGGGGAGGCGGGGCCCGACCCCTGCGAGTCGGTGTCCGCGGATGACGACGACGACTCTACGAACAAACAAACAACATATTGCATCATTTGTTTTGATATACTATTTTCCGTCCTCCGACACAAGTAGGTATACTGCGCGCAACGAAAGATGAGACTTGACTGATCAAGTGGTTTACCTGCGCAATAGACAGTTCGCAGGCCATTTTGGCGGCAAGTGCGGACGCTAGGTCGTACCTGCGCAAAATCCCTCTACTTTCATCTGACAGGTCCCATCTTTCGCTGCGCGCATTATACACAACAGCTAAGAAGCTGGGTGTCTCAACTTTCGATATATCGATACAATACTATTCATCATAACATCCCATGAAAACGTCCACTACAAGACAGGGAGCTCCCTCCAGAATTCTAGCTTTTGTTGAAAAAATGTAGAGAGGAAGTACCATAGTCACCTCGCTTGTCAGCGTTACGGCTGGCAATATGGACCGCAGTAAGTAAGATGGTATGATACACAGGAGGATGCTGCTGCCCATCCTCCAGTTTATAACCCTTAGTCGCCTCTTACGACACCCACGTATGTACGTGATGGTACTATACTTTGCCGGCACCACACGGGACTACGATACTATTACATACATTACATGCAAATTCAAAACTTCGTCCTTGATGATAGAGTAGGATATTGTAGGGACGCTAATCATGGCCAATGTAACATTTCATCCAACCAATATTCTACTCTATCGTCAGTGAACAAGTTCACGATATATCGGAAATTGATAGTGGACACACTGGCTACTTTCGCCCAAGGGCAAACAACCTCTAAACGAAACAATAATAAATAAATATTGGGGGACAATCACACAAAGTCATCCGATGGCAAAGCCTGTATACAACATACATAATATCACGCCTTTTTCCCGTCGGGGTACACAGAGACCACAGTCTTCCACCTGTTACGATCTTGAATACGGCGTACAAAATAACTCTGGCTCTGACCGTTAATGCGCAGAAGTCAAAAAACGAGTTGCGGGGGTGAGCGAGGCATGTGGGGGGGGCGAGCAAATCGTTCATTGGCTCTCTGGCTGCCACTCAAGCGCAGAAAATAAGCGTCATAGCCAAACTTACCCTGAACGCGCTATACTATTCCTACCAGGCACTGATATACATACATAAACAGATAAATAACATCCAGACACAAACAAACCCTCGTGTTCATGACACAAATGACCTGGGCGGGGATCGAACCCGCGGCCCACCGCGTAAAGGCAGGCTTGCTACCGACCACACCAACGGGCCATTCAAAACGGAAAGGACACGGTTTCATACAACAAATACATGCATACATAACATCACGTCTTTTCCCTGTGGGGTAGGCAGAGACCACAGCCCTCCACCTGCTACGATCTTGACATACTTCCCTTGCTTCCTGTACTTTCATCAACCCTTTCATGCACGCTCGTCGGTTCAGGATTCTTTTAACCTGGCCTTTAATTAAAACGTCCTGAATTTGGTCCTGGTACAGTCAAGAGCACATCAAGCTTGACACATTGTTCTTTGTACCGTTCTTATTTCAATAGACGTACGGGCTATAGTCGCGCTGCGAGTGTCAAGCTTGACCTGTCGTTGACTGTACGTTCGTCGATGCCTTCCCCTTCCCACGTTAGATCTCTTTCGTCAATCTTCTTTTATTCGTCCTCTCTACAAGTTCAAACAATCTCAGCATTCCTTTCTCAATTTCTTTTACGCCACAACATTCTCTTATCACACTATTCTAATCCTGTCACTCAATTTCACAAAACAACAATCACGCTACTCAATCTCTATAGCACTGTGTCAATATGGAAGGAATAGAAAAAAGGAAATGTAGTGTAGTTGTTTATGCAATAAGGTATAATTTCACATAAATTGCTATACGTTTTACATGAATTTTCTATTTTCCGGAAACCTAATTACACAAACCTGATCTAGTGGAGGCGTGCGGCGCTCTCTGCTTAAAGGAGGAGTCACGCTCACAAGTCGGCTCCTGCTCCCTGCAACAAACAGACAAACAATCAATAAAACTGCACAACATTACAATGTACTCGCCTCCGTGATTCAGTAGTTCTGGAGGTTCCGAGTTCAATTCCCGGTGGGGACAAACAAACACTGCTGTACTTGACATGCCTCCGTTAAAAACTCCGCAATGAGTGTTTCTTTGAGTGACGTGGACACACTTGACTCGATAGATCGCAGAACCAATAAATAAATCATCTTATCTCGTTGGTGATGAGATGCTGGTGAAAACAAAGTTATACAGTCTGGCCCACTATTGCAAAGTTGCATGTCTGTCGGTCTTTTACAGAATGTACTTCGGAGTGTGAAGAGCTCCACAAGCTTATTCCGCCATCTCCCTTCTACCATCGGGAGTCGAGACGCACCGCAGGCTATTATCCATACTTGGTTGATATTCCGCACATTCGCACAAAAAGCTTTGAAACATATTTTATAATGCGCAAGGTTAAAGAGTGGAATTCTCTGCTTGCGTTTGTGTTTCCGGAGTTCATATAACCCTAATCTGTTCAAGTCGCGAGTGAATATGAGATTATTCTAAGCAAAGTCGTCGACCCCAGACTAATCCTCATTTCTGATTCAATCTTGCCGTGAGCTTAGTTCTTGTCTCTCGAAATGTCATAATTAGAATTGCAATTTAATTCAATAATTAAGTAAAAAAATATCAGGGTCTGTCTTACAATGGTATAGTATTCAATAAATGAGCAAGTATTATAATATACTAGATGGTGCCCGCGACTTCGTCTGCGCAGGTTAATAAATTGTAGCCTATGTGTTATTCTGATGTATAAGCTATATTATTGTAAAGTTTCATTAAAATCCATTCAGTAGTTTTTACGTGAAAGAGTAACAAACATCCATCCATACTCACAAACTTTCGCGTTTATAATATTAGTAGGATAGGATGACACACTTGTTCTTGTTCGATAGCAAAGCTCATGACCTCTGAACTGGTCAGCTGCCAAACTCGACCAGAGATAAAGATGAGAGTGATGAGTGAAACTGCTAGAAAAAGTAGAAGTCTCAAGGTTGAGTTATTCAGGTCAATTGGCTACCAGTTTGACTGCAGTTTTTTAACCATTACTAATACAATGTAAAGATGTATGAGTAGCAATATTCCCTTTTTAATATTTAGGTTTTACACTGGATGACTTATTTAAAAAAATATAATTTATTCATCATCATCATCATATCAGCCGAAAGACGTCCACCGCTGGACATAGGCCTTCCCTAAAGATCTCCACTACTACGAAGCCTGTGCTGCCAATAACTATAATTTAATAAATAATAAGTCAGCCCATATGGTGTGGGCAAAGAATAGTAAGTACAAACCCATCGCTATCCGTGGGTGTCGTAAGAGGCGACTAAGGGATTATGAACTAGAAGTTGGGCAGCAGCATCCTTCTATGTAACATACTATTTTACATACTGCAGTCAGCAACAACGGCAATCGATGGTGCCAGCCGCAACGCTACCACACATGGTGCCTATGGTACTTCAAATTGTTTCAGCAAAAGCTGAAATTCTAGACAGAGCTCCCTGTCCTTAATGTAATAAGAGCCCAACAGGACCCTGTAGGAAACCTAGTTGGAGCTGTAGGACATTTAAATGTCCTTTTTTAGTATTTTAGCATGAACAATATTATTTAATTTCTTAATACTGCAGATTCTGCACTGAGGGTTATAAAACACCTCTTCACTTAATCTGCCACTGTGATGTACTAATTAATAGTACATGTCATGAGGGCAGATACTGCAGTCCAAGAGAAGAAATCTCACTTCTCACTAATATTATAAATGCAAATGTATAGATGTTTGTTTGTTTGTTCCACAATCACGCTTAAATGGCTGAACCGATTTCAATGAAATTTCAGAGGTAGATAGATCAAGCATTGGAACAACACATAGGCTACAATTTATCCTGGAGAAATGCATGGTTCCTGTAGGAGATACTAGGATGAACACCAAGACTTATACTGAGTGAAGCCGCAGGTAAAAGATGGTTTAACATCAAGAGTTGACTGGAGTCCTAGTGGCTATGGAAAGCTAGAAGCCCAAACTCTTTATCTCCAAACATTTAACAAATAAACCAAAAAAATAATATTCAAATAGATATTTGAGTACCAAATGCAAACCTCTACATATCATCATACTTATCAATCAATTGCACTTACTTATCAATCAATAAATCAATTGGCATTTTTTGTTTTGGTATAGCTTTTGATCTATAGATTGATACAGGTGACATAATCCCTGCCAAAGTGGCAAAAGCAAAATTATGTAAACAAAAGTTTTACTCCTGTAGTGATATTCCAAATTTTTATTTTATACACCAAAATTTTGATTTATTTAATAAAGCTTGTTGGACTAAATTTGTACTATGTGACCACTACAATTCAGTGCACAATAGGTAAGAAAATTCAGACAAAATTAAATAGAAACAGAATATAAAATAACATGAAAAGAGAAAATAGAATCTGTGCCAGGAAAAATACGGTGTTAGTTAGCTAGGTATAGATTTACATTTCAATATTCAAAATAAAGATGAAGAAGTAAAAAAAATGGCGCAAGACAGGGAAAATGGATACAGCTCATGACAGTCCTAAGTACAGTCGAAAGCAGTTCAAGCTTGACAGTAGCATTACAACTTTAGCTTCCACGGAAAAGAATTAAGAATGATACAAAGTAGAATGTCTATAGCTTGATATGCACTTGTTAATACGCACTGCAGTAAGCATGTAGGAAATAAAACCAATGTGCCACACTACAAACGGCAGGAACCAGAGACCAGCTCAAGTTCAGAGTGTTTCCACCGGCATGCAGCCGTTTGTCATAACATCTCATGAGATATCCACTGCAGGACAGGGAGCTCCCTCCAGAACCCGAGCAACAAACGCATGGTACTCAGGAGGGGTTTACCATGGTCACAACTCTTGTAAGCCTTGCAGCTGGTGACCACTGTTGTTGGTGACCGCTGTATTTAAGATGGTACGATACACAGAAAGATGCTGCTGCCTATCCTCCGGTTCATAAGACCTTAGTCGCCTCTTACAACATCTACAGTTAGAGATGGGTTGGTACTATTCTTTGACGGCAAGCACCCCACCACACAGCCATATGTATTAGCAGTATACTTAATGAAATGATAAAAACAATAACACATATGATAGTATTTTTTATTTTTATAATCAATTTCAACTTTACACACCGAATACATCTAATAATTTTATAACTTTCTTATCAGTCATACACCTATTTGTAGAAGTCACATAATAATTGCTAGACCACATAGATTTGTTGTATTGTGTCAAAGTTATTTATCAACTAGTAAGTTTCCAAGAGATAGGCTTGTAATTTTCCAGTGTTTATGGCCTAAGTAACAGTTGAAAGCAATTCTTATAAGAGTCTTATTGAGCAAGATATTTCTATATTTTTTAAGTCCAATTTGACGTGAACTATCTCTAGATCTTTCCATAAATCTGAGAAACCATTTAGGCGAAACAAAGGTTATAAAGATTGTGTCTATATGTGTACATTATTGATTTATCAATTTTATTACTTTTACTGCCTGATTACACAGCTAAATTGGTGTTACGGGCACGACAATGTCACCCGCATAACACAACAAATTGTACTCCAAGAGTTTTATTTAGAAAAATAACGTTTTGCAGAAAAAAATCGTACTAAAATTAGGTATCTTGCAGCTAAAGAAAAGGGCAGACATAGAAATCTGGCTAAAATGAGAGTAGCGTGATATCACTGCAGTGCCATTTGATTACGTCACTCCGTAAAGCGGTCGGGTAATACAAGAAAAGGGAGGTGAGAAATGTCAGACATCCCACCCCAATTCAATCGATTTTTAGCGTTTCGCGGACCCATTTCTTATCACAAAAAGCTATTGAAAAACAGCAGACAATATTTGTCGAGATATTTATACCTACATTTACGTAAAACAAGTAGTGTTGAAAGCAAAAAAGCTTACCAAGAGAAACTGTCTCGACCGCTGCACTAGCAAGAATAAAATTAGACACACGTTAAATCACTACTAACACCAATTTATATTATAATACTACTGTAGCATACATGGAAAAACACAAGCAAACTGTGCCACTGTTCTTCCTAACATAGTTTTTCGTGTTTATATGAAATTTTCTTTTCATGAGATCGATCGCCCTGGCTCTACCATGACAGTTCTTATTTTCACTGACGTGAAGTAAGCAGCAAGTCGCTCAGCTGACGGCTGACGGATTGCTTTTTTTTTATTGACTAGCAAAGCGTAGTGTACACCATCAATCGGTAGCGTCAATCAATGCATTTCATCAAGAAAGAAAATAGAAAATGTTATATTGTGGTATTTATCAACAAAAAAATCACAAACTGACTGAAAAAGCTTTAAGAAAGAGGTTATGATTAACGTATTAAGAGTGAGTTCCAAAACGGTAATAGTTAACATTTGACAGCAGTCTGTCTGGACCACACCGATGGACGTCATATAAAGCTATCCTGCTGTCAGGGTAATTTCTACCCGATTCGGAACGCAATCTAAATGAAATGATTGAGGAAGAAAACATGTTTATATATTTATTTGAAGTACTCTGTAGGTAGGTACTGAATGAAAATGATAAAGTAAGTTAATTTAACTTACCACGGAATACTATGGGCCCAGTCAAGCTGGACTCTCCGAGGCGCGACCAGTGACATCTCGTCTCTCTTTCTCGCAGCCACGTTCAATTATTATATATCTGCCTCTATTTAACAAATACTATCTTTCTAATCCCATTTGTTTGTACTTATTGAACTCTTTTTGAAGTTTTAATCATTGTTCTCGCAAATTGATTTTTATATTGACACCTGTAACAAAAAAAAGTTTTTTTATTTTTCTGTTCTAACTTGACTAACTTTGCATGACCGTGTAGAGATGCTCAACGTATAGCTTAAAAAGTTACCTTAATTATTTTAGGGTTCCGTTCGTAATGGCAAAAAACGGACCCCTTATGGATTCGTCATGTTTTTGCTCTATCATAATCATCGTGAGTACGATCTTTGCTATTGCGTGAAACAAGGCACTATTATTGTGAGTTAAAACCAAAATTCTGACAGTTTTATCCACTTTCTAACCCCCTCTCGCCTCTTTTCCAATTTTACAAGATTTTACCATTGATTAATGGATTTTACGTGAGTTTTCTTGGCAATGCTATGAACTTTTTGATTTTGCGTAAAATTCTTCTTGCTATTCTAAACGGTCTCGCTTTAAAGCGCATGTAGTCGAGGAAAATTTGGGGTAGGTAGGTAGCCCTAACGTAGCCATAATGGGATATTGTAGGTTGTGCAAGCTGGGCTTATACGAAAACCCATACTGCAGATCCTGTGCAGAGGACGATGAAACGCATAATGCACTTAAACAGCTACAATTTTTTTTGAGTTGTGCGCATTTATTATATTGTGTTTTACGTTGTCATGAAATAATTTTTTATCTTATCTTATCTTATTAAGGGGCTATCTCCGGTCCACTAGCGCCCCCATCAGTTAAAAAAATATTACTGGTTAAATACAAAACTTATCCAAAATCCGGAAAGACAGATTGAAGTAATGGTACCTTTGTTTATTTAGAAACTATTTACTCTCTAAAATAAAGTTCTCTATAGTTAAAAATATAAAAACTGCTAAAAGTGGCCGTTTTTCGCATTTTTTGTATCTGTAACTACAGTGAATTAAGGGCTGTTTTAAAAGGATGTAAGGCAGCGTTTCCTAACCTTATTAGTCCACGGACCCCTTGGAATTCAAACGCAACTTCAGGGACCCCCTTAATAAATCGGACAATTTATTTTAAGTTCTACAAATACAACAAAAATTACGGTAATGTGAAAGTTAGTGCTGCTTTTATGCAGCCAAATTAGTGATATATGGGTTGATGTTACTACTGTTGTATTTTCAAATTGGATTCCACTTATAACTTCTTACATTTATTTATTATGGATTGTTAAGTGGGACTACGGATCCCCATACATATGCACGCGGACCCCCAGGGGTCCGCGGACCACAGGTTAAGAAACACTGGTGTAAGCATTTACTTATATATACCGGCACGTTACAATGTCCCCAATTCGTTGGTCCGAAATCTGACGTTTAGGACCAACAAATGTCAGTCGTTGTCAGTCATATTGTCAACATTGGATGCAAATAAACTTACCAACAAAATGGAATGTTCTTAGTTGAACAAACAATCTACTCTTATTATTATTGTTGTTATTTCTTATTATTGTTTTTGATAATAATCCAATTAATGAAACTGAAAAACCAGGCCTAAATCACATATAAACAGTAAAAAGTTTGTTTGGTTTTTTCCCGCCATATTATTTCCGTTCCATATTTAGCACCGACGACCGAAGTACTACACAACGTAGTTCACGCGATTTTTCACAGATGGCGCTATTTTTCTTGTATGGGGAAATTTTGAACCGCTTGTTCCCAAGACCCTATCTTGACTATATAAATCTATGGGTGTAAGGAATAATACGAGTAATCTGTCTTTCCGGATTTTCGATACGTTTTGTATTTAGCGAGTAATATTTTCTTAACTGATGGGGCACTAGTGGACGGGAAGTAGCCTCTTAACGGTGCGGTCATAGCCAGAGTTATTTATACTGTACGAAGCTTGGTTAAATTTTTGTGCATAGGTGATAAGCGGAGGCCCAATGAACGATTCGCACGCTTCCCTTACCTGCCGCGATCACCCCCGCGACTCACTTTTTAGGGTTCCGTACCCAAAGGGTGAACAGCGGTATCCTATTGATATGCCTCCGATGTTTGTCTGTCTGTCTGTCAGCGGGCTGTATCTGATGAACCGTAATAGGTCACCATAACATCCCATGAAACGTCCACTACAGGACAGGGAGCCCTCTTCAGAATTCTAGCTATAGCTGGGAAAATGTAGAGGGGAAGTATGGAATTACTATAGTCACCACGCTTGTTAGCGTTACGGCTGGCACCATGGATCGCGGTTGTAGGTGACCGCAGTAAGTAAGATGTAAGATACAAAGGAGGATGCTGCTGCCCATCCTCCAGTTTATAACCCTAAGTCGCCTCTTACGAGACCCACTGGTATGTGTGGGTAGGTACTATTCTTTGCTGGCACCACACAGGACATTTTTACAATACACAATTTTTTACAAACTGTGTATATCTGTTGTCGCTAAAACAACAAATAATGAAAAATAAAAAATGTCCCATTGAGTGGGTTATCGTTGTCTAAAGCTCGTTGAGTAGATAGATATTGTATTTTTTGTTATAAAAAAAAATTAAACAAAGGAATAAGATGCCACCAAAGGCAGCTTTTTTTACAAAATTTTGACTAATACAATTAAATATTGTGTGGTGGTACGGAACCCTCGGTGCGCGAGTCCGACTAGAACTTGGCCGGTTTTTTTTGTCTGTCTCGGTCACAACCAGAATTATTTTCTACGACGTATAACTTCAAAGAATTCGGACTCCTTGCTCTCTAGGTAACTTCGGTAACTTAGACATTATTTTTGCCACAGAAAAATAAGGGTACTTAGAAGGAGGATTAAAGAAATAATTCGTCACATGGTAGCGAAGGCGTCGTTCTATGGATTTGACGGGTTATTTTGAATATTTCCTAGTGATCACTGATAGTTTGACATAAAATATTGGGACATGTTGGCAGATGTCATCCCATAGTAAAATAAATTAGCAAGGTATCTATTCCGAGCGAAGCAAGGAGGTCCGAAATCTTTGATTTTTGCATTACCAAAATGCCAGGCGTTTTGAATAGGGTGTTTTCTGGTACCTTTTGAAAGTTCAACTAGATGGCACTGCTAGTTAGCACTGGGAAAATGTAAAATGGCAACTGTGATACTGCGGACGGTCACGAAATTCGAAAATACCAAAACGATATTATTATTCTACGGTAAATAATCGAATTCTCAAGCATATTACTTGTTGGGTTTTGGTACCTAAGTATTTTATGTCCGTATTTTTGGTAGAATGTACGGTGACTACTTAAAGTCTGTGGGTGAAAAAGGATTCACGATAAAAGTCATTGAATCATGAACTCAAAAGAGGTTAACTCTCGCTGAACTATTTAGAGTTCAAGTTCAGAATCCAAGTTAGGCGTTCGTCTTAAAAAAAGTTAAATCACCACTTTTCTTTCCAGAAAATTTTTAGTTGATTAGATAGTTGAAGCAACTCAAATACGAAAAAATATTATTTATTCAGTTTCTTTGATCGTGTGAAAAAACAGTTGATTGATGCTGTCAAATATCTGATTGTTTTCTTGTAATAAGGTTTTATATAAAATACTAATTCTAAAAAAAAACCGGTCAAGTGCGAGTCGGACTCGCGTGCCGAGGGTTCCAATATACCTTTAGTATTTTTGGAAGCAATAAAGTACATTTTCAGGACCGCAAAACTAAATTTGTTTGCAAAGGTTTTTTGTAGATTTCTAAAAAAGTGTGGAACTTAGAAAGATCGTTTTATTTTTGCTGTAAAGTTATAAACTTAGTATAAACTTCTCTCAACTGTAATTAATTCAGATTTTTCCTTACACAAACTTCGGAGATAAGGGGGAGGGGAATGGTATTTTTTTTGACATTTTTCATCATAACTTGAAAACTAAGAAACTTAAAAAAATACAAAAATATATTTTAAAATTTACAAGTAAAGTCCTTTCATATGATACCCCATTCGACCTAGTAGCGACAATTTGAAATTTGCCCCCCCCCCCCCCCTATTTTTGCCCCTTTTACATTAATAATCATACTTTTTTCAAATTTTTTTCATATGCAATTAAGTTGGGCAACTATATTCTAAAACAATTTCAAATTTCAAGTCGATAGCATGAGTGGTTGCTGAGATATAGAGGTGTGACAGACAGACGGACAGACAGAGAGACAGAGCGGCACCATAAGGGTTCCTTTTTTTACCATTTTGGTATCGGAACCCTAAAAAGTTATTACCAACAGTGATCAGCGTACCATCCATCGACAATGAGTCGGTTTCGCAGCTAAGCGTCAACTGAGTATTCAAAGGTGTCGATAGATGGCGCTGAAGACAGTTGCTAAAGAACTTAAAATAAATCTGTCATAGATGAAGCGTGAAGTAAATAATCCTCCCTAGGCAACATTTACTAAGACAACAGATAGAAAAAAAGAAATTGACAGTAAAATTTTCCTACAACAACGCTATCTATCAAAAAAGATTATACTAGTGTTTCTTTTTTAAAAACCGGCTAATTAAAAGAACTTAGGTGACAAACGTCAAGGAAAACTCCTTATTGCGAATTTGCGAATATTTCTGATGTCCAACGATATACAAGGTGTTACAGAAAGGGTATATCAGCCCTGAAGGATGTGATTCTGCTTATTAAACTAAACAACTTTTCCAAAGGAAAATAGGTCCATAAACGAAAAAAAAAATTTCACCCATACAAAATGTGCCATCAACTGATTCAGTTTCTATGGGAGGTATTTTTAGGGTTCCGCACCTCAAAAGAAAAAAACGGAACCCTTATAGGATCACTTTGTTGTCCGTCTGTCTGTCTGTCTGTCAAGACCCTTTATCTCACGAACGGGTAAAGGTATCAGGTTGAAATTAATACCACATATTAGGATCCATGAACCACACAAGATCTGAAAATTTCAATTTTTTACAACGACGCAATCAAAAGATATGGCATTTTATGTCCTCATCTCAATACATTTATTCAAAAATGCAAAACCTACAGGGTACTTCCCGTTGACCTAAAATTATGAAATTTGGCAAGAAGCTAGGTCTCACAGTACAAATAATGGGAAAAGTCTAAAATCTAAATATATAAAAGAGCATGTCCTGACTGACTGACTGATTCATCAACGCTGAGCCGTAACCGCTATAGATACAGATCTGAAATTTTGTACACAGGTTTTATGCACGTCAAAACCACTCACTAAGAAAGGATTTTGGAAAATTCATCTCCCAAGGGGTGAAATAAGGGATGAAAGTTTGTATGAAAGTCCTTTGTTTCTTGAGTTAGATTTACACAAATTTAACTTTAAGCTTTTGGTAAAAAATAAAGAAACACATGTTTAAGCATTTTTTTTAAATCACCCTAAAAGGGGGTGAAAAAGGGGATGATATTTTTTCCTTATGTAGGTCTATAAATCTTTTATTTTTTAAGTTAGAATTATAGAAATTTGTTTTTGAGCTTTTGCTAAAAAATAAAAAAGAACGTGTTTTAGAATTTTTCAAAATTCGTCCCCTAAGGGGAATAAATAAGGGATGAAAGTTTGTATGAAAGTCCGTCAGTTTTGAAGTTAGGATCTTCAAAAATTGTGTTGAGACTAACAACAAAAAATTAAGTTTTACGTGTCTCAGGGTTTTTGAAAATTCTACACTCTATGGGGTGAAAAGGGGGATGAAGTTGAAACTCCTTCATTTCAAAGTAATATCCACTAAATTTGTTATTTATCAACCTAGTCACCTCAATTAGAAATGTTGCCCTGTTCGGAACCAAACACATTATCACTGAGTTTGATGGCTTCTCATTCCTTTGTTTTACAACATTTTTCAAAATAAAGAATATAATTTTTATTTACTTAACGAGTTCTAAACAATGATATCCTCCTCCCGGCGCATAATGTCATACTCGATGGAGGAGGTCAAAATTTTATTTACGCGCGCCCCCCTTTAGCTTAATGGGACCCCCCTTAAAACATTTAAAAATAATTTTATACAGTTTTTATACAATTTGTATGACTTTGGGTTGAAGTTTGAAGACTGTACCTCCAACCGTTTGGCTGTAAAACTTGAGTGACAGACGACGGACGGAAGGACGTGACAGCAAATAAGGCTCCGTTTGGACCCTTCGGATACGATACCCTAAGAAGTACTGCGATTTCAAAAATTCCTGGTTAGTTATACCTGTTCTAGATTCGACCGTTAGTTTTACGTGGATACGTCATGTAGGTACGAGTAGCTACAGTCAAGAACTCGTCAAGCTCCCACCTACGTCCTCTCACCCCCTCCCCCCACAGCCCCCCTCATCCCCTTCACCGCCCCCTTTGACTCATCCGAAGCTCGATGTAGTACCAATTTTTGCCTACAGAGAGCGTATATCCATTTTGCATGAAATGACCCCTCAAACGAAAATTTTTATCTTCATGAAAGTTGCTTGTTTTCATCGGTAGAGTCACTGGACTTCGGGAGTGAAACCAATAAAAATCATATTGTATACATATTTAACTTTCACGTGCGCAAGTTATTTTACGCTTTTTCCCAAAAGTGCTTATATCATTCAGGGTGTTAATTTAATTGCGTACCATAGCTCAGGGGCGGGATCAGTATCAGACATCTCGACCTATGTTCTATTTATTTAACTCGCGTCGCGAGTGAATAAGTTTCTTCTAAGCAAGCTCGTTCCATCGCGTCGACCTCATCTCTGTACTCAAGGCTAGATCAAGGTCAAGAGTAAGCTCATATATAGTAAAAAAAATAGTAAGAAATGTTTCTAAGGAAAAGTTGTTCAGTTTCTTATACTGATCCCGCCCCTGAACTATGGTACGCAATCAAATTAACACCCTGTATATTTTGTGGCATGTTTCAAGTTAATCCAAAAGCTAGGTTAAAACGCGCAGGTGGTAGCCGTAAAGTGGTATAAACGGCTAAAAGTGGTATGTTTACGAGTTCACAGATAATTAAACCGGCGCAGTGGTCGCGATACAACGCCCGCTGTCGATCTAAAAACAGATACGTACGCTAATAGTCGGATTCCTTGCTATTGTTGGATGCAAGAATGCTCACATTTATTTACAATAGCGCAGGTTAGATAATAGTAATCTTGGTTTCAACCATGGTCCACCGTGGTCTTGGTCAACCGTGTGATGCCGGCAAAGAATAGTACCATCCCATACTTACCCGTGGATGTCGTAAGAGGTGACTAAGGGTTATGAAATGGAGGATGGGCAGCAGCAACCTCCTGTGTATCATACCATCTCACTTACTGCGGTCACCTACAACCGCGGTCCATGGAACCAGCGCAGCCGTAACGCTGTCAAGCGAGGTGACTATGGTACTTCCCCTCTACATTGAAATTGTCCAAAATAGCTTTTAGCTACTTATAGTTTTGTAACTGTATTTTATGTGTGAGAGCAAATAAAATCTTATTAACTAGAATTCTGGAGGGAGCTCCCTGTCCTGTAGTGGACCTTTCATGGGATGCTATGATGATGAATCTTGGTTTACTACAACTATGTTCTAATGATAAGAGAAAGGCTTTAAATACGATGATATGCTGCATGGAAGTTATTTCCTGAATCACATAGGCTATGCCAGACACCAGTAAGGGGTACATGTAAGTCAAGTAATGTATTTTAGAATCATTTAATACATATTAATGTTTGCATACCACTATTTTGGTGCAACATGCTTGTAAACATGCAAATAAATAATTTCAATTTCAGCCCGTGCGGTAACGATAAGAAAGTGGTAAGGGGCAATAGGATCGTTGGGGACTGGGTGGGAAAGTGCGATGCGAGTAGTCTTTGATACCTTCATTATCATCATCATCATAACATCCCATGAGACGTCCACTACAGGACAGGGAGCTCCCTCCAAAAGTCTAGCTTTTGCTGAAGCAATTTGGAGGGGAAGTCGGTACCTTAGTCACCACGCTTGTTAGCACCATGGACCGCGGTTGTTGGTGAACGCAGAATGTAAGATGACTTGAGACACAGATGGATGCTGCTGCCCATTCTCTGGCATATTAACCCTTAGTGGCCTCTTACGACATCTGGAGCTAAGTCTGAGGGAGGTGGTGTCATGATTGCCGTTGCCAAACAGTTTTCTGCAGTTCAGATGTCTCATTTCCAAAGTCCTGATAATGAGGATCTCTGGGTCTCTGTATCTGCAGGGTCTGGTAGGACAAAAAAGTCCGTTTGCATATGTGCTGTCTATATTCCACCTCCTGTAACCCATACCAAGCTTGACGGTCAATTAGCCGCTATTAGTCAATCTCTCTCACTAGCCAGCAGTGATGAAATAATTATACTTGGAGATTTTAATCTCCACCAAACGTCTAGACTTTTTGCTGAATCGCAGTCGAGTTCAGTTCACCCTTCCACTAATATAAACTCCGGCTTTGTTCATCTGATGTCCGATTTCATATCTCTGCATAACCTATATCAGAAAAATAACACTTTTAATTGCGATGGTAATCTATTAGATCTTATATTCTCTACCTCTTCCAACTGCAAGGTTTGCGAGGCTGACTATGCTCTTACAAAGGTCGAGTCCTATCACCCTCCACTTATAATCAGTTTAAATAATTCAAGTCCTTCAAGCTTCCTGAAAAAAGAAACAATAGCCAGGTACAACTTCTACAAGGCTAATTATGAAGAAATAAACAAAGAATTAAGCTCGATAGATTGGGACTATGAACTGAAGGCTATTCCTACAGTTGACTGCATGATTGACAAATTTTACGAAATAGTTAATTATATTGTGAAGAAACACACGCCTATGTGTAAACCTAAACGAAATTGTTATCCAGTCTGGTACACACGAAACCTGATTAAACTCCTCATTGAAAAGGATAAATATCGTGAGAGATTTAAAAAATTCAATAACCCTTTAGATGATTTTGATTTCACAAATGCTAGAACTAGATGTCACATTCAAATTTCTATCTGTTACAATAATTACCGACGTAAGATTGAAGCATCTATAGCTAAAAACAATATGAATTCTTTTTGGTCCTACATAAGCTCCAAGCGTAAGCGTAATAGCTCATTTCCTTCCGAAATGACGCTAAATAATAATAAATTGACAACTCCTAATTCAATTTGCAACGGATTTGCTAATCATTTTGCGTCTGTTTTCTCACCTTCTGATCTTTGTATGAGCGGCCCTATTGATAATATCCTACACTTACCCGGAAACAATTTTTTGTCTTACAATGTCATCGGGAGACTTAAATTTTCCAAACAAGAAATAGAAAAAAAGCTTAAGAAGCTGGACTGCCGTAAGGGATGCGGACCAGATGGTATACCACCAATTTTTATTTCCAACTGTGCCAAAGCTCTAAGTCACCCATTAAACACAATATTTAATTATTCCCTTCAGACCGGAGTCTTTCCTTCTTTATGGAAATGTGCCAATATTATACCCATTCCTAAAAGCGGCAATTCAATGGACATCACAGAGTATAGGCCTATTTCTCTTTTGTCAACTCTAGCTAAGGTATTTGAATCCCTCATTTGTCCAGTACTGACGTCTCATTTAAAGCCATTACTTATACCCGAGCAACATGGATTTCGTTCCAAAATGTCTACTGCAACAAATTTGGCCAATTATACATCACAAATTTCTTCTGTACTCGATAGAGGTTTGCAAGTAGACGCAATCTATACAGACATAAGCAAAGCCTTTGATAAAGTCGATCACTACTTGCTAATAAACAAGCTATATAACGTAGGCGTCCATGGCAGTCTTTTGAAATGGTTTGCTTCGTATCTAAGTGGCAGATCCCAAAAAGTTGTTGTTTGTGGCAATGAATCTGAGCTCTTCACAGCTAGTTCTGGTGTGCCTCAAGGTTCCCACTTGGGCCCAATACTTTTTTTAGTTTTTATTAACGACTTAGTTTCCGTCATACGCCATTCTAAATTCTCTCTTTTCGCAGACGACCTTAAACTTTTCAAAATTATTAACAGCTCTCTAGATTCACAACTATTGCAAAATGATCTCGATAGAATATTGGCTTGGTCTGTTAAAAATAAACTCCCACTTAATAGTAAAAAATGCAAAGCTATTACATTTTGTAGAAAAAAGTATCCAATCAAATCAAGCTACCAAATTAACGGTTCCAAACTAGAAGAAGTCACGAAAATCAGAGACCTTGGTGTAACTTTGAACAGCAAGCTTTCCTACAATGACCATATCGACGAAATCATAAAAAAGTCTCTTCGAATGCTAGGGTTCGTTTGGCGTAACTGTAAAAAATTTAAAAGTACCACTCCATTGAAAATAGTTTATTACGCTTTAGTGCGTAGTGTATTAGAATACTGCTCCTGTGTTTGGAGTCCTCACTATCATATTCACATCGATAGGATCGAAAGAGTACAAAAACGTTTTCTCTTTTTTCTTGCGGTGCATGACAAAAGACTGGACCTCAACTCTTACGATAAAAGGTTAGGACATTTCCAACTGATTTCATTGGAGGACAGGCGGTGGATAAACGACCAGCTGTTTCTCTATAAGATCGTAACAGGCCTTGTGGACACGCCACATATATTGGCTGAAATAAACTTTACTGTTCCTCGTTCTGGATCTCGTTTGTGTAACTACAAACCTTTTGCTACCGAGTACTCTAGAACTAACTTCGGCTTCTATAATATCGTTAATCGGATATGCAGACAATACAACACTTTATTTGTCAACGAAAATGTCGATATGTTTAACTGCTCTTTTCTTGAATTTAAAAATATATTGTCTAAACTAAAACTCAAATCCAAATTGTAATCTTTAGGTTAACTAAATTTTAAATTGTGTTTCTTAGTGTAGCGTATTTACGTTAAAAACTCAAATTGCATGTTGTGTTTGCCTGTAATTGGGTGTACCTATATGTAAGTCCTGTAAAAGATGTTAGTAGAGTTAAGTCTATGTGTATTACCTGTTGGCAAACCTTAATAAATAAATAAAAAAATAAATCCACGGGTAGAGATATGGGTTGGTACTATTCTTTGCCGGCACTACACGGGAAACACATTTTTTTTTCATTATTACCAAGTGATATTTAAGGATCGGGCTCCTGGATTACGTTAAATAGGACGCACTACAAATTTTATAGTGGTCGGCGAATGACCTACTACCAGAAAGTTAATAATATTACAAAACAACACAGACTGACCATATTAAAGTAACTTTTGGCACAAAGTTTACTTAAAGAAATTAATGTATTTGGGACTCTTCATACAAAATGAACAGTTAGTATATCTTTGTACAAAAATAGTACGGTTACCCGTTTTATTCACCAAATAAATAAATCAATCAACTGCTAATTATCTAAACATATTTGCATTACAGTCTTTGTACAGGTTTTTTTTATTGAAGTTCAGTAAGTAGCAGAATTAATGCAGTGGAAATGAGAGCGCTAAGGAGTATGATTGGTGTTGAATTGAGTGACAGGATTAGAAATAGTGTGATAAGAGAACGGTGTGGCGTAAAAGAAGACGTAGTGACCAAAATCGAGAAAGGGATACTGAGATGGTTTGGTCATGTAGATAGGATGAATGAACGAAGACTGACGAAAGAGATCTACCAGGCGAGAGTGAATGGAAAAGTTGGAAGGGGAAGGCCTAGGCGAACGTACCAGGACCAAATTCAGGACGTTCTGAAAAAAGGCCAGGTTAAAAGTACCCTAAACAAATACAAATACAAATATCTTTATTCGCAAGAAAACAGTAGTTGAGGATCTTAAGTTAAAAGAGTACAGTGTTTTCAGCGTACACGTAAGCATGCAAATATATCTAATGGGAATTAAAATTATATACAGTGTGTCAATATTAAATATGTCAAAATTAAACTATTCATTAACTTTAAAATCTAGAAATTCTTTCACACTGTAAAAGCAATGTTTTAATAGCCATTTTGTCAAACAATTTTTCAGTGCATCTTTAGTCATAATTTTAAAATTGTCAGGTAGCTTATTAAATAACAAAATGCTCATATTAAATATGTTCCTCTTGTAAATGTCTTTCCTAGCAAGAGGTTGATACAGTAAATTCATAATCTTTGATCTTGTTTGTCGTAACGTAACTTCTCCACGAGTTTTCCAATAATTTGGGTTTGAGGCAACAAAAATACACACGTCTCTAATATACATACAAGGAAGGGGTAGTATATTAAGTTGTTTAAAAAGAGGTCTACAGCTGTCATCAAATTTAGCGTTGCATATTGCGCGGATGCACTTCTTCTGGAGTTTAAAGGCCCTATCAATATCTACAGAATTACCCCACAGTATCAATCCATAGCCAAGGATAGAGGAGACATAGCCATGATAGGCCATTAAAGCTGCTTCAACTGATATAGTTTGTCTCAACCTTTTGAGTGCATAAACAAAGCGATTTAATCTGTTACAAACCAGCTCAATATGACATTTCCAGTTCAAATGCCTGTCTATCGTGATACCAAGAAATTTGAAAGTGTCAGTTTCATCAACCATTTCGTTGTTATCACTCACTTGGATCGGATATGGGTTAGCATTATACGAGATAAATTGCATGAACTTAGTTTTACTAACATTTATACGTAAGTCAATATTATTTAGCCATTTAACCAATTCACTAAGAGCATTATTTATGTCGTTTTCAAACGTAGGTCCATCTTTATTTTTACATTCTATTATGAGTGTTGTGTCATCTGCGAATTGAACACAACTATGACAAGTAGCCTTAGGAAGATCGTTTACGTACAAAAGAAACAGTAACGGCCCAAGAACACTACCTTGCGGCACACCTTTATTAGTGACTCTAAAATTGGAACGATAGCTTTGCTTCGTGATAATGCCATTCGATTCATTAACATTACATATCACAGTACACTGTTGCCTATTTTTAAGAAAGCTTTCTAGCCAATCAAATGCTGGACCACGAATCCCATATAGTTTTAACTTTTGTAAGAGCAATACGTGGTTCACTAAATCGAATGCTTTGGTCATGTCAAGAAACAAGGCCACTGTGGGTGTACCCCTATTAAGATTTTGAGTAATGATACGCACTAGATCAAAACATGCATGTACGGTCGACAAGCCTTGACGAAAGCCATATTGTTCTGGCTGAAGTATGTTATGCTTGACTAGAAAGTCCTTTAATCTAGTCTGCATCGCTCTTTCGAAAACTTTGGATAGTATAGGGACTAATGAAATAGGCCTATAATTGTCAGGATCCAAATTATCACCTTTTTTAAATAAGGGTTTGATCACACTAATTTTGAGGCTATCAGGAAATATGCCTTCTGATAAGGAAAGGTTTATTAAATGTGTTAAAGGATTGCAAATAAGAGTGGCACATGCCTTTAGGATCCTTGTAATCATGGTATCGAAACCACTCGCGCTACTGTTCTTCAGAGACATAATGATATTATATACCTCGGATTCCGTGACAGGTCTAAGGAAAATTGTATGAGCTATCACAGGTTGTGAATTTAAATTTGAGTGGGCATTATTTGAAGAATATGTCAAGTCTGTAAAATAATTATTAAAAACAGTACATATGTCATAGGGATCAGAATATTCAATATTATTATATTTTATTTTGTCAATGGTACTAGAATTATACAAGTCATTTGAAATTGTCGAAGAAATCGTATTCCATGTCGCCTTACATTTATTTTTATGATTTTGTATATATTTAAAATTTTTAATTTTCTGAGCATTATTTATACATTGTTTTAAAATACTATCATATGTCTTAAATTTGGATTTATTTATCTTTTTATTTATTTTTGTTTTTCTGTAATGTAAATATAAGATACGTTTTGTTTTACATGACTTTTTTAAACCTTTAGTTATCCATGTTTGTTTCAGAGAACGATTTTTGATTTTCACTTTGATTGTCGGGAAACATAGGTTATAAAACAAACATAACAAGTCGTAGAAACCGACGAGTATGTATGAAAGGATTGATGAAAGTATAGGAAGCAAGGGAAATATGTCAAGATCGTAGCAGGTGGAGGACTGTGGTCTCTGCCTACCCCGACGGGAAAGAGGCGTGATGTTATGTATGTATGTACGAGTATATATGTAAGTTCAGTAAGTACAGACATGATCACTAATATCTAAGGAGTTCAATGATTTTTCATACAATTATTGTACCATGCGCTTTTGCTATCTTGGAGAAAGCTCCCTGCCCTACACTGGATTTTTCATAGTACATTATGATGATGATGACCTAACACAGTGACCTAGGTACTTGAAAAACAAAATTGGCATAGTAAATAATACCATTTAAATTTCATTGAGGAGTGGTACGGTCAACCACAGGTCGGTAGAAACTTTTTCAACTCTATTACCCTAAGGTCCAATAGTGTTTCTACTGACGTGCTGTTGAGTGTAAATTCTGCAACCTCAAAATTACATAACAAATATGTTCAATAAATTAATTTGAGTTATCGAAACTATAACTTTTATGAGCAATTTAGATATCTCAATAGCGACTAAACAGCCCACTTTAAATTGGTACTCTCTCTGCTAGTATCCATTCCGCGATAATATCAGGAAGACATGTTTTTGGCAATGCTCGCTTCCGTGTTCAGCTTGTAACCCCATTTATTAACTAGGTAATCATGCCGCATCAGCAATTAGTCATTTACATTCATTGCTTTTGTTAAAGACAATTTTCGTGAAATTTTGTAGTTGACAAATTTTTGCGAAATTATTCGACGTTCAAAAATAACTGCTGCGCTGGCTTGAGGCGTTTTTATTTGTGTATATTTTTTTAATAGGGTCCTTATATGAAAACATTGATGATTAGGCATGTATGAAAGGATGGATGAAAATACAGGGACCGATTGAAGAATGTCAATATTGTAGCAGATGGAGGACTGGTCTCTGCCTGCCCCACGGGGATCAATGAATGAATGATCTTCACTATTTCATTGTATACTTACTTTCACGGTTTAAATGTAATTTTAGTAATCTAGTAACACTTGCTTTCTACCAGCGGTTGAAAACCAAATATTATTTTTTGTACGCGGGAAGATTTGGCACTTAATCAGAAGATTAAGGCACAGTGTAAAATGTTTTTGATATTTAAAAAAATCTTGAAAAGTTTCAAAAGGTAAATCATAGATGATGTAAACTTAATGGTTTATTAATTCAAAAGTCAAATAATAATTGTTATACAACATTGCATTAGTCCAACAAACCGCCCGCCTATTAATGTAAAATAGCAGTCAAACACTAGTCTACCTATATATATTTTAAACGAATAACATTTTTACACCTTTTAAAAAGAGAAACCTCTTATTTTGAATTTATTGGTAGAAATTTGTCACCCAATGATATTCGAGAATTTAGCTTCAGAGATCTTATAGTTGATATTTGATTCGCGGTCAACATTTTGTTGCTCTCTGCCACTATGCTATCACCAGCAAACCACCAAACTGAATTACAATAATTGCATTTCTCCTAATACAAATAAATAAAACCGGTCAAGTGCGAGTCGGACTCGCACGCCGAGGGTTCCGATATACATATGGTATTTTTTGGAAGCAATCAAGTTCATTTTAAGGACCGCAAAACTCTTGGAAGGCTAAACTAAATTTGATGTCTAAAAAACGGTGCAATTTAGAATTTCCAAGCTGAAATAAGCAGCAACTGTCGATTCTGTTTTCCAAATGTATGTTTTATTTGTATTTTTATGTGTACGATAAACAGTTAAATAAATAAATAAATATAAATACGATTGTTTTATTTTTCTGCAATATAAAGATAAAATTCTATCGACTTTAAATTCTTCAGATTTTAACTTTGGCGAACTTCGGAGATAAGGGCGGGGAATAGTATTATTTGACATTTTACATCATAACTTGTAAACTAAAAGTCCTAAAAATATATAAAAACTATTTTAGAATGTTCTTTTTACGTTCTATCATATGATATCACATTCAACCTAGTAACGCCCATTTAAAATTTTGCCCAACTATGTGGGCCTCCTTTACACTAATTATATATTTTTTTTTCTTTTATTTACAATTAAGTTGGACGACCATATTCTAAAACTAATCCAAAGTTCAAGTCGGTGGCATGAGTGGTTGCTGCAAAGATTTTGGAAACAACGCGGGTTGCTGTGACATACAGACAGAAAATCCGGCCAAGTGCGAGTTGGACTCGCGCAATGAGGGTTCCGTACCACCACATAATCATAATTATATTAGTTGAAATTTCAGTAAGTTAATGTGCTACATTTTTTGAGTCCGACACGCGCTTGACCAAATTTTATTATTTGTTGTTATTTTATAGCTTATGCACTATAAACATACCAATTTTCAAGTTTGTAAGTGTTCCCGTTTTTAAATAGAACTAAAACAAAAATCGCCTCAAGGACCATCCAACTTGACCCCTCTCTTATATGAATGTTTTTGAAACGGGAGCTCACCACAATTGGTTACCATTGGTTGTGAGAAAAGTTTCAATATTTAATGATTTCAGACTTTTCCCATTATTTGTACTGTGAGACCTAGCTTCTTGCCAAATTTCATAATTTTAGGTCAACGGGACGGTCAACGGGTCAAAAGAGGGAGGTCTTTGCCCAGCAGTGGGACAGCAACGGCTAAATAAGATAAGATAAGGTCAACGGGAAGTACCCTGTAGGTTTTGCATTTTTGAATAAATGTATGGAGATGAGGACATAAAATGCCATATCTTTTGATTGCGTCGTTGTAAAAAAATTAAATTTTCAGATCTTGTGTGGTTTATAGATCCTAATATATGGTATTAATTTCAATCTGATACCTTTACCCGTTCGTGAGATAAAGGGTCTTGACAGACAGACAGACACACAGACAGACAGACAGACGGACAACAAAGTGATCCTATAAGGGTTCCGTTTTTTTCTTTTGAGGTACGGAACCCTAAAAACGAAGTAGCACCATAAGGGTTTCGTTTTTACCATTTTATTTCGGAACCCTAACAATAAGAGAACTTTCAGGTCTAAAGTTCAGACTGCGCCAGACATAATTCACTGAATAGGCTATCAGTTCAGAAGTAGGATAGAACAATTTCGCTCCTATTAACCTTTCAGCCTAACCTTTTAGCATCGGCAATGAAATGCACGTAACATTAATCGATCCAATTTGTCTGCATTCTTAAATCAAAGCTAAAATAAACAATAATATTTTTATATTGCAGACTCACTTGTTTGAAATAAATCATGTGTATAAATTCGCCCATTTATCACTACAATCTATTTGAAGAAGTTTGAGAATAGTTGGCAATGACCTTCAGCGCCATTTTGTATTTTATTTGCAAATAGGCGGGAAAATTGTTGTTAATATGTTTTATATAAGAAAATTGTAAATGGCGTGTAGGTGTCGCCATAAAAAATGTTTTTCGTCTATTATTGCTGTAATCTAAGTACTATACTGAAAAAGCAATCGATTTAAGGCCAGTTATGGCACAGAATAATTATAATATTAAACAATTTTAGCTATGAACAGTCACGTATTAAGTACCGAACAGAAAAAACTTATTCTCTTAGATTATGAAGTCTTTGGTACCGAGTCAAGAGTAGGTTTTTTGCAGGTTTATAATAGAGTATGATTGTTAGTTTATTATCAATTTTAATTCACTTTATATAAGAGAAACTAGCTGTTGCCCGCGGCTTCGCTCGCGTGGATTTCGTATTTAGGTTGTTACCGGTTTTCCGAAGCAATGAGATATTTTAGTCCAGGGAAATTATTATTTATCCCATCAATTCGGGGTAATTTTAAACTAAGGAAAAACAGGACTAACTAACCCTGCCAAATCAATGAGTATAATTCGAGATCCAGCTGAATTTTATATAATATACAGACGTTACTCATAAATTACTCAGAACAGATGAACTTAGCAGCAGTATCCTAACAAATGTAAAGAAACAGATGAGAGAAAGTAATATTTCAATCGAGCCAATTCGCAGAAGTAATTGCGAAAAACTAAAACCCTCCCCCTCTCTCTCCCTCTCCCCCCTTCCTCTCCCCCTCCCCTCCCTCTCTCTCCCCCTCCTCCACCACGTTGGATTTCAAAGTTGTTGTAGCTTTCGTAATCAGCGACCCGATAAACTTTACAAACGATACCCATATTGATTTTTAGACATTTCAAACCTATCGCACCCCAACTTCGTCCCCAGGGGGATGATGGTATTTCACGTCCACCACGTTGTATTTCAAAATTGTTGTAGTTTTCGTAATCAGCGACCCGATAAACCATACAAACGATACCTATATTGGTTTTTAGACTTTTTCACCCCATTTTACAGGTTGAATTTGGGTTGGAATTTCAATAACAGTGATGAACGTTGCATAGGATTACATCATTAATGCCTAAATAATAAATTATGTGGATTTTACTTTAAAAATAAAGAATTTTCAACTTCATCCCCCTTTTCACCCTTAAGGGCGTCGAATTTTCAAAACCCCTGAGACACGTAAATATTAAGTTTTAGTCGTAAACCTGAATACAAATTTTGAAGATCCTAACTTCAAAACTGACGGACTTTCATACAAACTTTCATCCCCTATTTTACCCCCTTAGGGGTGGAATTTTGTAAAACCCTTTCTTAGTGCACCCCTAGGCCTTATAAGGAACCTACATGTCAAATTTGGAATCTCTAGACCCACCGGTTTGGGCTGTGCGTTGATATGTCAGTCAGTCAGTCACCTTCTTCTTTTATATATATAGATAAGTATTATGTTACCTTTTCATTATATATAATTATGATCCTTTTTTTTTATACCAACGCTTACCGACACATTTTGCAGCTATGTCAAAAGCAACCGGCTAAATCTGTCAGAAAAATCAAATTTGTAAAAATTTTTATTTACTCTGTCAAATATACTCTGGTTTTCCTGATAATATGAGATTTTGCCATTTAATGACGTCGCTTTTGTGAGTTTACTAAAACAACTTATTGTCTTGTATATTCGGCACGTGAGCACGAGTTACAGTTTGGCAACTTTCTGGCAACAAATAGTCAACACGTGCCCATTTCACACTCGTAATTTATAAATCACATCAAACACAACTCGCAACGGGGGAAGTTCGTGATGATAAAACGCGGGAAAGCGTCACTGAATGCAGTGCCAAAAACACCTTTGTCATAAACAAATTGTGCCAACCACTCTAAACTTTTTAGATTCTATATTAAAGAAGTTATGTGTGCGTTTAATCTTCTCCAATAAAACTCATTTAGACTAAGATACTGACCTGTGATACTGAACAACTTTTCCGAAGCAATAGGTCGAAATGCAATTTATTACTTTCCATACGAAATACGTTATCATTTGATGCAGTTTCAATGGAAATTATAAAAAAATACACACATAAAATCTTCAAAAAAAGTTTGATTTGAATCTTTCTGCGTTCAATTATAGCAGAATAAGGTGATAGAGCTTTTATGCAAAGTCCGTATGTCTTGGGATGTACAGTCAAGGACAAGTCAAGCTTGACACTCACGGTGCCCAAGTCCAATGTGTCAAGCTTGATGTGCTCTTGACTGTACCACCCTCTTGATTTGCTGTCTTATTAGTGTCAAATTATGCCACAAATATCCAGCAGGAGAAACTATGCGTAAGAGCAGGTCGTATCGATTCGTGTCTCTGTCGCTCTAATTATCAGTGCATCACTAAGTCCTGCTCTCACACTGCTGTGACTCTAATCAAGTTACTTAGATAGTAGCAAAGAATATATTTTATATAATATTTATAATACGCTAACGCATAATTGTAGGTGGCACCATTCGCTCACTTGCAAAAAAAGAAAACAACATTTACTTACGTACACATGTATACATTTTGTTTTTAAGATATTGATTGATTTTTTACTGATGTTTTTTATTTGAAGTAACAAAGGAACTCATGAAATCAAAAGCAGTTTTCTAAGTACGTACATATTGAGATAGTGACCCCTTTCTTAGTATTGAGATAGTGACCCCCCCTTTTAGTACCAAGACCTTGCTACCCCAGTTTGAGAAGCGTTTTTTATCGTCGTGCTATAAAGAAGGTACCTTCTCTAGAATATACAGGGACAGGTTTTCGACAACTGAAAACGCATGATCAGGCAACATAACTGAACAACTTGCAGTGAGTACATAAAGCTTTCAGATAAGGAAAGAATAATAGTATCGGAATGTCAAAAAAAAATTGCAAAATTGATTGGACAGTTTGTAGAGTCTGGCCAACGAAAGCTGTCCATACAAAACCGCGGGAAATTTAAAAGTAACAAGTTTAACACCCTGAAAATACTGCAAAATAACAATTTGATACTTTTAGTTAGTTTTCAAGACTACAAGTTTCTATTTTATCACTAAACGACTCGTGAGTATTATGTAATTAAACCTGTCGGTCCAATGCCGGCAATATAAAACTTGAGTTTATCCGTATGTCATATAAATAATTACAAGTTACTACCTGAAAACTGAAAACCATTTATTTTATGTTTTCCGCGGTTTTGTGAAAAAGACAGACGAACAACAATCCTATAAGGGTTCCGTTTTTTTATATTGAGGTACGGAACCCTAAAAATAAGTTTGATTCAATTCAAACTTTGATGAGTGGCTTTTGTGTCACGTAGTGAAGTGAATACACGATGGAGTTTCGCAAAAAAAATGGATATAGAATCCATTGAATAATCCTTTATAGTACAAAACATCACAGTATGTACATCAGAACAGAAAAAGATAGTTATTATTAAACATAATTTTCAAGTTTGTAAAAGAAAGTTATTATTTCCGTCAAATATACTCTCATGGCTGCAAAATAGATTGGTAAGCGTGGGAATACATTTTTGATAGTTTTTAAAAATTGCCAATAGGTACTAATACCAACTGTTCTAATAGACGTATTGATTGATAACTTATCGCGTTCTATTGTTAAAATCAAAGAGATTTGAACCTTGCTGGTTAAAATTAGGGTAACCTACCTATACCGGAGTTCACAAAAGATCATAACAAAAAAAACAAACAAAAAAAATATAAAAAAAAACATAAAATAACATGAAAAAAAAAAACATTCATGTAAAATCTATTAAAAATGTAGATATTTCTAACTTTTCTCTATGTAAAACGATAGACCAATCGACCTCGTCATTGGAGATAAAACTTTTCTTTGAAATACCTATGTTTGTTTACATCTGACTATTTCATGAACTACGGAGAAGTTAATGAAACTGGCGGGTATTTACCTCAATACCTACCTGTCTTTCGAAAACGTGTTTTCCTCAATTTGAGCACAAAAAATATTTCCCGGATTTGCAAAAGGGAACAAAAGCCAACGAACTTGGAGTAGGTAGGTACAATCAAGAGCACATCAAGCTCGATACATCGTATTAAAGTAAGAGTGGAGCCTCAGGTATTTTCTTATTTAAAAGGAGTGATTCAAATAACTGTTATAAAAGACTTCAAGAACTGAAATAAATTATTTTATTTATATATTTTATGTACTTTGTACCGTTCTTATTTCAATAGACGTACGGCCTAGAGTCGTACTGCGAGTGTCAAGCTTGACCTGTCGTTGACTGTACCTGCACAGTCGCGTCATTGTATTTTTCTTGGATTCGCGAAACTGAACTGAACCCGGAAATATCTGTGAAATGGGACAGACATGTGAATCATCAACTATCTACCTGAAAATATTCAAAAAGCGACCACATTTCCATGTGTTGCCGGCAAAGAATAGTACCTACCCACCTCTACTCGTGGGTATCGTAAGAGGCGACTAAGGGTGATAAACTGGAGGATGGGCAGCAGCATCTTTCTGTGTATCGTACCATCTTACATACTGCGGTCACCAACAACAGCGGTCGCCAGCCGCAACGGTTACAAGCGTGGTGACTATGGTAAATCCCCTCCTAAATACCTACCAAGCGTTTTTTCTGGAGTTCTGGAGGGAGCTCCCTCTTCTGCAGTGGACGTTTCATGGGATGTTATGATGACCAAATTGAAGAAAATTTACAAGACAAACGATATACTTAGTGTCAATTTACTATGATTTCATCTGTGTGTGGCGTGCCTTCCGATACATGGAAAGGCAATGTACCTACTATAACGCCAACGATCACCAATCTGATTGACCTTTTTTTTTTCTTTTTTTTTATAATATTCATTCGGGTTATCAAACGGTAGTACCACAGAACTATATATAAGCTAAGGTAGTACAATAAGGTATTACCTAATTTATTTTACAGACTAATCAGATTTCAGTGTAGAACCTGCACCGACAACCACAGATTACTAAAGTAAGGTAGTAGTTTATATACAGTTTCAACAGCTTCTTACGCTGTACTTATTGTCACTACTTAAATTTAATCTGTGCTACTTACTAGATTCGGTTAAACTATTTAAGAATGTGCATTACCAAGGAAGAAGATATTTCTATTATCTATATTAAATATCTAACAAGATTTTGTGTATATTTATTTATGGATATGACGAAGGCATTCGATTATGTTTCACATAACATCTTGCTGGAAAAGTTACATAGATATGGAATTAGAGGACCAGCCCTTGAACTATTAAAATCTTATTTACAAAATCGTAAGCAGGAAACACATATAACCTACCTTGATGAAAAAAATATTGAAATAACGGCCAAGTCTAATTTAAAATCCGTAAAATATGGTGTACCTCAGGGTAGCATATTGGGCCCTTTGCTATTCATTATCTACATCAATGATATCCCTGATATAACAAATAACAAAATGGTATTATTTGCCGATGATTCCTCCGTTATAATTAAATGCACTGAAGCTAGCACCTACGAGAATGACATCAACATAACGCTAAGTAATATTATAGACTGGCTTAATAATAATAATCTAGTGGTAAATTTAGTCAAAACAAAATATATGCAGTTTTACCTGCCTCAATCTCACCCTTTAGATGTTAATATTGAATACTGCGGCAAACGAATTGAAAAAGTGAATTACATAAAATTTTTGGGTGTTGTTCTGGACTGCCACTTAAATTGGAAGCAACATATTGACGATTTAATATCTAAATTAAGCAGATATGTGTATGTTTTAAGAAATGTAACTAAGACAATATCGCAGAAGGCTGCACTGTGTGCATATCATGCGTATGTTGCTTCCAATTTGAGGTATGGCATATTACACTGGGGTAATGCTGCCGCAACCTATATAATGCCGTTGTTTAGGGCACAGAAAAAATGTGTACGGGCCATGTTTAATGCTAAACAACAAGATAGTTGCGTACCGTATTTTAAGAAATTGAAAATAATGACACTTCCCTGTATGTATATATATGAGGCATGTTTGTTTGTCCACGATAATTTAGAAGAATTTAAATTAGTTAAACCTCGACATCCTAGAAAAACAAGAAATAAGATCGATGTTTTGCCCTTGATTCAACCGAACATGCAATTTTACAAGAACACAGCTTTTGCTCTAGCACCTAAATTATACAATAGTTTACCAGATAGTATGAAAGAATTAGACAGTAGAAAATTTAAATTGAAACTACATTATTTGCTCTATACCAAATGTTACTATAGTATCGAAGAATATTTATTAGATAAAGATAAAAATGTGCTGTAAATATACTTAAATATACATAATAATAGATATAAATAAAGATAAAAATGTGATACTACTGTGTAAATATTATTAAGTTCTCTAGAAGTAAGAAATATTTCTAATGTTAGAAATAAGTTTTATCTATGTATGACATAGTAAACATTGCACGCCGATTTCGGTATGTTACAGTGCACATATTTCATACATATTTCATCTTGTATTTATACCTGTAACACTGCAATAAATAAATTTGACTTTGACTTTGACTTTGACTTTGACTAAACCTTGTGAAAATGGTGATTTTGAAGCATATGTGGAAGTCTTTTGGCTCATCATCTTATGATGTGGGCTGCAAGGTCGATGACCGACCTCACATACCCTGGTGTCAGAGTTGTTGAGCCGCCAAAGGCCTCTGATATGACTCATTAATGACTACATCCGTACATAGTAGTCGGGACCAACCAACGACTTAACTTGCCTTCCGAAACACGGAATCGTCTATCCTTTCGGACAATCAGGTGATTCATCCTGCAGTGTCCTAACCAAACTGGGGAGGTCGCACAAAGGGATTTTTGTTTGACAGTGTCCCCACCGGGAATCGAACCCAGAACCTATTATTATTCTTTACCTACTAGATCCCACTGCTTGGCAAAGACCTCCCCCGCAGCTTTCCATTGGTCACCATCTTTTGCAACCTCTTCCCAATTCTTTCAGAAGGCATCAAGGTCGTCACGCCATCGCTTTCTTGGTTTACCTCAACGTCTGGACCCGTCATGGTTTGCCCACCTTTTAGGGCACATTTGACAGACATGGACTGGCCAGCCCAATATCACTTAAGTTTAGCGGACTTCAATACCTGTAGAGCCCCGGTGTATCCCGAAGGATACAGAAGAGGATCGAGTTCCCGCGCTTTATATTCTGCCTTATTGCGTCGAAGCTATGGTTTATTTTGGTTTGGTGTGTATAGGGAGTAATGACCTAGGTATTTAAATTACCTTTCGAATGACGTATAAACCATAGATTAAAGTTGGCGGCAATCGGACGGATGAAAATTTTTGAAAATCTTGGTCACGTGGCAACATCCGACCGATTTGAGTCGGTCAATGGCGGCCGGGGTTCAAAGCCATACGACCGTAAAAATTCGCAACCCTCTTTTTAATTGCATAGATTATTGCGAATTTTTTGTATGATAGGATCAGTGAGGTTAAGTCATCATCATCATCATAACATCCCATGAAACGTCCACTACAGGACAGGGAGCTCCCTCCAGGATTCTAGCTTTTGCTGGAAAAATGTGTAGGGGAAGTACCATAGTCACCTCGCTTGTTAGCGTTACGGCTGGCACCATGGACCGCGGTTGTAGGTGACCGATATAAGTTAGATGTAAGATACAAAGGAGGATGCTGCTGCCCATCCTCCAGTTAACCCTTAGTCGCCTCTCACGACACCCACGGGTATGTATGGGTTGGTACTATTCTTTGCCGGCACCACACGGGGCCAATTGTCAATTTAAGTACAATTACAAAATTGAGAAGTCATCACAGGTCATCCACAATGTAATAACCTCGGTGTCTATGTCATTTGGCAGGAGATGTACATTCGATACGCGATACTCAATAGGTCGACGCCCGAACTGAAATAGCCTGTCTCGAATAGCGTAGGTACAGCTACATGATTTGTAGGTCATGTCTCGGTCTCTTTTATTTACCTTACGACTAGTCAATTTAGGGTTTTTTCTTTATTTCTGGAACTGAAAAAATTGTGGTTCTCGAGTAGGTAACTGAATCCTATACTATTAAACGAATTCGATGAAATTTAGTATACAGAGGTTTATGGGGGCAAAAAATCGATCTAGCTTGGTCTTATGTCTGGGAAAATTCGTTATTACCGTATTTTTTAATATTTCTTAGCGCGTTTTAGTGCGTTCAAGAAACTTACAGCGCCATCTGTTGTTGAGTAGCATGGCTTGCTCACCCGATGACATTTTAATCATACAGAGCATTAGCTCGGTCGCCCAGGTACTTGTAGTAAATTCATGTGGATTTTAGGGTTCCGTACCGCAATGTGAACAAAAATCATAATATCACTTTGTCTGTCTGTCTACATTCTTTTTATAACGAGATTTGAAGGTGGTAGGGCTTTTGTGCAAAGTCCGTCTGGGGAAGTATCACCGCACCTTGTTTTTTTTTTGCCTGAAACAGCAGGGTTTACACTGCTGTGTTTCGGTTTGAAGGGCAAGAGAGCCAGGAAAGTTACTGGCACATGGCTGGGTTTGGTTGTTTTTCTGGTTGTGGATGTCAGATGGTAGTAGCACTGGCTATAAATCAGAGAACTCATTATTATATACTTCGACGGATAAACTCACGTTTTATATTGATAGTATAGAACCGACATGTTTCGATCCTGTACGAGGATCTTCTTCAGGGGGGTCACCAGATTCACGGACCGCCGAGGAAGAAGTTCCTCGTACTGGATCGAAACTTCTCAGTCATATGCCGTCAAAATAAAACGTGAGTTTATCCGTTGAAGTAAGTATCTTCTTCTTTGATTTAAGAGCTTGGCTCTTGTCGATGGAGTAACTTCCAGTCCTCACGTTGTATCGCGAGCTGCTTTACCTCCTGAAACGACACGACATTGACCTTTTCTTTAATCTGGTCAAAGTAGCTTCGCCTAGGTAAAGTAAACAGGGAAGTAAGTATACAGGGTGTTAATTTGATTGCGTGCCATAGCTCAGGGGCGAGATCAGTATCAGTAACTGAACAACTTTTTCCAAGGAACATAGATCGAAATACGAAAAACCAAATTTGACCTTCCATACAAAATGCGCTATCAGCTGATGCAGTTTCTATGGGAGGTCAAAAGTTGGTTTTCGTATTTCGACCTATGTTCCTTGGGAAAAGTTGTTCAGTATCATGAGTACATGCATATCTTTTGATATCAAGAACTAATTAAAAGTCACCCTATATGCAACAACTTTTGTTCTATGATTTTTAAACTCGCAAATAATCGACATAATACGAGTATATAAGGTGTAACAATTAAACTCTGACGGATGTGATTCTGCCCTTGAAACTGAAATACTTACCTCAAGGAACACAGGGCGAAATACCAAAAAATAAATAAATTGCCTCCTATACAAAATTTACAATCAGCTGATGCAGTTTCTACGGGAGGTCAAAGTTAATTTTCGTATTTCGACCTATGTTCTTTAGGGAAAGTTGTTCAGTTTCAAGGATGCACATCCTTCAAGGTTGGTATACTCTTTTTGTTACAAACTGTACAAATTAGACAAAGCCTCATTTTGTATGCAGTAGTTTTTAGAGTTCAGTAGTCAACTGTAGACAAATCCTAAAAAAAGCTACGGAACCCTATACTGCGCGTGGCCCGATACTCACTTGGCCGGTTTTCATTTGCTATTTCCAAAAAGACTAGCATAAAAATGTTAACTTGTAACATTTAGCTTACATTGTCCTTATAAGACCGTAGTTTTGCACAATTTTATTAAAACTAAGTAAGAATCTTAATTCGTTTTTTTTATGTCAAAAGTGGCTAAACGAGCAGGTGGGCCACCTGATGGTAAGTGGTAACCACCGCCCATGACACCCACTGTCTTATTAGTAAAATAATTTCACACTAATAAGACAGCAAAGCGCGTTACCCACCTTGAGAACTAAGATGGTATGTCTTATGTGCCAGTAATTTCCCTGGCTCCCTTGCCCTTCAAACCGAAACACAGCAGTGCAAACACTGCTGCTTCACGGCAGAAAAAAGCAAAGGGGTGGTACTTCCCCAGACGGACTTTACACAAAAGCCCTACCACCTCTAAATACCACTTCTAGTTAATTAATGTTTTGTTTGTTTGTATCAGAGACAGGTGCGAGTTCATTCTCTTTACGGGTTCTTGAATGCTGTCCAAATTGTAATTGGCTCTGAACACAGCACTGTTTCTGTGTAATCGAGATGGCGTCTGTCTGGTCTTTAGTAAAAATATACATACATACATACATAATGTCACGCCTTGTTCCCGTCGGGGTAGGCAGAGACCACAGTTCTCCACCTGCTACGATCTTGACATACTTCCCTTGCTTCCTGAACTTTCATCAATCCTTTCATACATGCTCGTCGGTTTAGGGTACTTTTAACCTGGCCTTTATTCAGAACGTCCTGAATTTGGTCCTGGTACGTTCGCCTAGGCCTTCCCCTTCCAACGTTTCCATTCCCTCGCATGGTCGATCTCTTTCGTCAATCTTCCTTCATTCATCCTACATGACCAAACCATCTCAGCATCCCTTTCTCAATTTTAGTCACTACATCTTCTTTTACGTCACAACGTTCTCTTATAACACTATTTCTAATCCTGTCACTCAATTTCACACCAATCAAGTAAAAATATCTACAATTAAACTGTACTCTTCTTAACTAGTCCGTGTGGTGCCCGAATAGTACCAACCCATCTCACTACTACTAAGTTTACTAAGGGCTTATGAACCGGAGGATGAGCAACAGCATCTTTCTGTTTACCGTACCTTCTTACATACTGTGGTCTCAACGCTTACAAGCGTGGTGACTATGGTAAATCCCTTTCAAAGTACCACGCCATTTTGCTGGAGTTCTGGAGGGAGCTCCTTGTCCTGCAGTGAACGTTTCATGGGATGTTGTGTGATTCAGGGTCCTTTTAATTGTTGTTGTTGTATCGTCTTTATTGCACAAAATTACAAAAGTACTAACTATCTGAGACATTACATGCAAAGGGCGGACTTATCCCTAGGTGAGATCTCTACCAGTCAACCTTAACCTTATTGTACCAATGCTTACCAACACACTTTGCAGCTATGACACTAAAACCAGAAGAAACTTGACGATAAGGATAACTTTGCTTTACAAACTTGTTTTTTCTGACACCTTTAACCGATCGCTTTTGACATAGCTGCAAAACGTGTTGATAAGCGTTGGAATAAAGGATAAAAATGAAGACTAACTTCGAAGTTTTCAAGGGAATGCTATTTATGCTCGTCAACGAACGTGTTGCACCACTGTTGCGTTACTATGACAGAAACAACGGCTACACCCTCTGAAGGTACCCCCTTACTCCTTTGTGTAGCGACGCACCAGCGGATCTTTCCAACGAGTAGAGTTCCACTATAACGCTCGCGACGCTTTGAATATTATCTATGACACATCTAGTGGAATTTTCGCTGGTGTTATTAAGGGGCTGATAAGAGCTGAATTACCTCCCTTTCTAACAAAGGGAGCGGATTCGCGCTGTTTTACGTTTTTCGCTCATTTTTGCATTTTTCTCAAAATCTGTACCCTTAATATCAATTATCAAATAGCTTTATTATTATGCATCATGTATTGAATAATTTGTAAAAGTTTTGGCATCATAGATTAATGGGTACTTAAGAAAACCGGTTTAAAAGCAAAAAGCAGAGGTAACTTTGGATTTTTTATGGCGTACAAAATATATTTAATCGTGTTTCGGAGTCGGCCATATTCTTGGAAAGATGCTTAATTATCACATAATTTTTTTTCACGGCCATATATTCATCACTTTTTGTTAAAAATCTGCTCAAGTGAAGCGTATTTAGCTCTTATCAGCCCCTTTATAGACATTTCGGTCGCGGAACTTTCCGAGTCGGAATTTCTGCAAGTGTGGGGCTATACTAAGAGTACATGGTACATGCTTCATCCCACGACTGCCGCTGCTGGCTGATAGAGAAGAATATTATTATTTGATAGATTCTGCTTATTGACAATGTGAATCTGATTGTTTCATAGTAGTAGTAAATAATTAGAGGGAGGGCACGAGCATCGCGCGAGGGTTGGCACTGGTCGCGTTCCCAAGGAGATCCCAGAGCTACCCGTCATGCACCGAGGCTGGTCACCGGGGGGTTTTAAGCAGTGGGTGAAGTCTGAAATAACCCAACCGCTTCCCCCAGCGACCGGGTATCCATAATGGATTTCCCCTCAACAAAAAAGGTATCATATTCAATATTCATCCTATCCATTGCAACCGCATTCATTTTTCGTTAGAGTAGGTATACCCCTAAATATCTTTTAGTTGGCATCAGATTTGATACGTAAACCCTGTTTACTGGTAACGTAAACAGCAAACGAGTGCTTAAGATAACGCAAAACGAGAGCCAAGTCTTGCCAGCCTTGGGGATCTTGTACAAAATATTATGACAATTGACGCAGGTGCGAGGATTTGGGCCAGTGATTTGGATGAAAGATTCAGTGACACTATCAGCCATAGAGATAAATATTTTGTCACTTGGTGAACGGGTTTTCGACATCTCAGAATTCAAAATTCGATATTGTCAATTCAAAACTTTACTTCCCCCAGCCTCAAACTCTTACGCTCTAACTCAGAATGTCGTATAATAATAATCAATAAATTTATGAAAATTTGATTCCACAATTTGTTAGTAGAAGCTTAATCTAAGTTAGTATCTAACGATTGTCAAAAAATTACAATATTCATAAAATTCCAATTAATGTCATGAAAAATGTCATAAAAATTGGATTTAATTGCAAAATAACTTTACTTCCCTCAGCCTCAAATTCAGAATGTAGTATAAGTGCAAAATATTTTTACTTCCCTCAGCCTCAAATTCAGAATGTCGTATAAGTGCAAAATAATTTTACTTCCCTCAGCCTCAAATTTAGATTATCGTATAAGTGTAAAATAACTTTACTTCCCTCAGCCTCAAATTCAGAATATCGTATAAGTGCAAAATAACTTTACTTCCCTCAGCCTCAAATTCAGAATGTCGTATAAGTGCAAAATAATTTTACTTCCCTCAGCCTCAAATTCAGATTGTCGTATAAGTGTAAAATAACTTTACTTCCCTCAGCCTCAAATTCAGAATATCGTATAAGTGCAAAATAACTTTACTTCCCTCAGCCTCAAATTCAGAATGTCGTATAAGTGCAAAATAATTTTACTTCCCTCAGCCTCAAATTCAGAATGTCGTATAAGTGCAAAATAATTTTACTTCCCTCAGCCTCAAATTCAAAATATCGTATAAGTGCAAAATAACTTTACTTCCCTCAACCTCAAATTCAGAATGCCATAAAAGTGCTAAATTAAGAATTGATAACAGTCTAGGGGGATGAGACATGTGGCGGATTTTCCAAATCTACTCATGTTACAAATACTATCAACTTAGAAAATAACATTACTCGTCGCATAGCAAAATAGCATTGCCCATAGACGATAAAAAAAAATCCTACTTAGCTGAGCAGCTTTCGGGAAGCTCCGCAATTTGTTCTCAATGAAAACACCGCACTCGAGACTCAAATTAATGAATCCCAGATAAGTAAGTATGGTTAAAGGAGGAATAAATAGACTCAAGATGAAAGTCTTTGACCCCAAGCAAGGAGGTCCGAATCCTTTGCTTTGACCAGTGCGTGTGGCCACAGATTAAATAATAGTAAACTAACGTTGGTGGCCACAAGGGTGGCTAGTGATGACGACGACGACGAGACGTTGTCACTATTTATCACATGTCACTAGTTGTCACTATTTATCACATCAAAGAGGAGGCAAGGTGTAGTATTTAACTTAGATTATGAATAACGGCAGCTTACTGCCTAGTATTTAATATACTTACTTACGTACAAGTTCGCTCTAAATGTGCCTTAGAATAAAATTCAGTCACTCAAATTCACAAACAAACACATACAATGATAAAGAGCTCTTGGAGAATGGGAAACGAAAATATCCGCAAAAAACTTGCAAAAAACTAAAGCAACCAACGTAGGTAATTCTGAGAATCGCTAAGTGGCAGTTTACTACATTTTAGAATTTATATTTTAAGTAGAATATGCTCCACAATTGTAGATTATCTAGAAGAGAAAAGTCCATGGGATTAGGCTACGGTTCTAACAGGCGTATTCGTATTTCAAATTGACTTATGTTTATTGCATCAATCCTGTACATTCAAAAGAGCGCGTGGGTTTTTATTGTCGCTTCTATTTTTCCCACCATGGCGCCACTTTGTTTGTGAAGCGATGTAGTTTAGCTGACGTCATTAATATCCAACAATGAATAAACTATATTTTATTTGATTTACATTGAAAATTATCGTTTTTTTATTTTTTTATGATACCCGTTATAAGTGTGAAAAAAAAACTGGCAGAAACCGATAACTGCGAGTCAACGTACTCAAATGAACTATCCACAAGCCCCGTCTCGTCTATAACTCAATTACAATCATGTCAACGTTATCAAAAGCATTCCCGACTAAAAATATAATACGAAATCTACTTAAAAAGACAAGGTGTCTACTTCAAACGATTAAATGAAAACTATGTTTACGAAATATTATTTACGAGTTAGCAGTCGGTAGAGAGTTGGCAAATGTCCCTAGATACAATACAAATCATAGTAAGGTACAATCGTATTAACCGCCAGTTGCACGAAGCATCATTAAAGTTAAAGCTCCTTTAAGTCTATTGCTGACTCTTTCTGTGCAACTGGCTGTCAGACAGTCAGACTACAAATATGTTCATTATTTAGCCCTAGGCAATCGTCATTTTACTGTTATATAGTGTGTAGCTAGGTACCCCTAGGAGTAATACAATTTATTGATAACTAAGCAATGAATTTATATAAACCTACCGTTGTGTAATTACAAGTCAACGTCAACAATAATACATCAGAAATGTCTATTATAAATTTCCATGTTATTCAATAAGTATAGGTAATAACTACATAATTAGATACAGGTAATATATAAGATACATTCAAGTTTTTAAGAACTCCGCTAAACGATACAAATGCATAACTGCTAAAAACTTATTAAATTTTGTTTTAAATTAGCGTGTTGAGGCTGCATCCTGTACATCCTGTACCACGGACCTTATACAGACTGTAACAAAAAGAGTATACCAACCCTGAAGGATGTGAATCTGCCCATGAAACTGAACAACTTTCCCCAAGGAACATAGGTCGAAATACGAAAACATTTTTTTTACCTCCCATAGAAACTGAAGCAGCTGATAGCGCATTTTGTATGGGAGGTAAAAGTTTTTTTTTCGTATTTCGACCTATGTTCCTTAGAGAAAGTTGTTCAGTTTCATGGGCAGAATCACATCCTTCAGGGTTGATATACCCTTTCTGTTACACCTTGTATAGGTACGCCGATTGCTTTGACCTTTTGAGTTGATGAAATGGGGTAGCAAGTTGGGTTTCGTTCGAGTTACTACGTAAAACATAACAGTTTTTGTCTTTACAAACAAGGCTACCTGGTATGTGAGTTTGCAGGGTATCAGCAAAATGCGTAACTCTTTGAAAAAGAGTATGCATGATTCAAGACTAAGTAAGGTGTCATTTCCCCCAGACCCGTTCGCACGATCGGTCGGGAAACGCTCTGAAGCCCTACCCATAAAAAGTTTTTCATCTCACTAGCTTAGAAGCTCCCGTGTGGTGCCGGCAAAGAAAAATACCAACCACGTACCAACCCATACATACCCGTTGGTGTCTTAAGAGGCGACTAAGGGTTATAAACTGGAGGATGGGCAGCAGCATCCTCCTTCGTATCTTACATCTTACTGCGGTCACCTACAACCGCGGTCCATGGTGCCAGCCGTAACGCTAACAAGCGAGGTGACTATGGTAGGTACTTCCCCTGTATATTTTCCAGCAAATGCTAGAATTCTGGAGGGAGCTCCCTGTCCTGGTAGAGGACGTTTCATGGGATGTTATGAGGAGCTTAGAAAGCTTTGCTTTATCGGTGGAAATCTGCGTAAAAACCTCATTTTTGGCTGCTAGCGTGGAAAAGGTTTATGAAATAAGAACGTGATGTTAAACTATCACTATTCGTTAGCATTTATTTGCAACCATTGTGACATTTGCGACTATAGGTGTGGGCAAACTACTTGAACAATGAATTTGGCTGCGCAGAGTCGATTTTAAATACAAATTGACGTGCGCAAAGCTTTCCCCACCTTGCGATTATTGTTCAAGTTCCCCGCAATATAGGGTGAATTTTAATTAGTTCTTGATAGCAAAAGATATGCATGTACTCATGATACTGAACAATTTTCCCCAAGGAACATAGGTCGGAATACGAAAAACCAAATTTGACCTCCCCATACAATATGCGCTATCAGCTGATGCAGTTTGTATGGTAGGTCAAGACTTGATTTTCGTTTTTCAGCCTATGTTCCTTGGGAAAAGTTGTTCAGTATTATGAGTACATTCATACCTTTTTCTATCAAGAGCTAATTAAAAGTCACCCTATACAGGGTTATATTTGATTGCGTGTCATAATTCAAGGGCGGGATCAGTATCAGTAACTGAACTACTTTTCCCAAGGAACATAGGTCGAAATACGAAAAACCAAATTTGACCTTCCATACAAAATGCGCTATCAGCTGATGCAGTTTCCATGGGAGGTCGAAAATTGATTTTCGTATTTCGCCCTATGTTCCTTGGGAAAAGTTGTTCAGTTACTGATACTGATCCCGCCCTTGAGCTATGGCACGCAATCAGATTAACACCCTGTATACAAATGACTCTCTTTAGCTAGCCTCCATACGGACGAAACAAATGATGATGATGAACCGCTTATTTGACGACTAAATAACAATGTTCACTGGTATAAAAGAAGTTATGTAAATAAACTACACATTTTATTGTACCGAGACGAATCACGAGATACGCGCGGGCGCCGATGAGTCTGAGCACTGCATTCTTTGTTTTAGAGTTTCTTTTTTTATCCCTGAACAACACAAGAGAATTAAGTACAAGAACTTTTTTGAAGTTTTAAAAGATCTACAGAAATTATTTCTCTCTATCCAACCATCGAGTGCAGTGTCGACCAATTTTAATCAAATCCATTCATAATAAAGTAAAAAAACCGGCCAAGTGCGAGTTGGACTCGCGCTCCGAGGGTTCCGTACCACCACATAATCATAATTGTATTAGTTGAAATTTCAGTAAGTTACTGTGCTAGATTAGATTATTTGTTGTTATTTTATAGCTTAATCACTATAAACATACCAATTTTCAAGTTTGTAAGTGTTCCTGTTTTTAAGGTAGAGCTAAAACAAAAATCCCTAAAAAGATAGGTATGGGAGCCCCGCTTGATTTTTTATTTTATTTTTTGTTTTTAGTATTTGTTGTTATAGCGGCATCAGAAATACATAATCTATGAAAATGTTAACTGTCTAGCTATTACTGTTCATGAGATACAGCTCAAACAAAACTTTGTAAAAACCGCTGATTTTAGTGGCATCTTATTCCTTCGTTTTAAAATATTTTGTAAAACAAAACATTTAGTATTCATCTACTCAACTAGATCTAAACAAGAATCACCCATCGATGGGGTATGGGGAGCCCCCGTTAATTTTTTACTTTTTTTTATTTTTAATATTTCTTGTTGTAGCGGCAACAGATATACACAACTTGTGAAAATTACAAATTTCTACCTATTACCGTTCATGAGGTACAGCCCACTTACAGACAGACAGACATCGGAGGCATATCAATAGGGTCCCGTTTTTCACCCTTTGGGTACGGAACCCTAAAAAGTAAAGTCTCCTCAATAAGTTAAAATTTAAATCGTTGATAGTAGTATAGTTAAATACTTATAGATACTTTAGAATTCTAGCTATAAGGAAAATCTTTTCAATATTTCATAAAAAAAAAAAAAAACATATGGTAGATACTTAATGTTTTTTAGTGTTCCGTACCCAAAGGGTGAAAAACGGGACCCTATTGATATGCCTCCGATGTCTGTCTGTCGGTCTGTCTGTCAGCGGTCTGTATCTCATGAACCGTAATAGCTAGAAATTTGAAATTTTTACAAATTGTGTATATCTGTTGCTGCTATAACAACAATAACTAAAGATTTAAAAAAGTAAAAAATGAAGGGGGCCACCCAAACAGTTAAAGGGGGAAGCGTTAAAAAAAGTTTGACCTACCCCATTGAGTGGGGTATCGTTGTTTAGAACTCGTTAAGTAGATAAATACTGTATTTTTTGTTTTAAAAAATATTTTGAAACAAAGGAATAAGATGCCACCAAAGTCAGCTGTTTTTACAAAATTTTGTTTGAGCTGAATCTCAAAATCAATAATAGGTAGATAGTTAAAATTTTCACAGATTAAGTATTTTTCTTGCTGCTATAACAATAAATATTTAAAAAAAAGTTATAAATTAAGGGGGGCTCCCATACTAAAGACTTGCTTTTTTAGGCGATTTTTGTTTAAGCTCTATCTTAAAAACGGGAACACTTACAAACGTGAAAAGTGGTATGTTTATAGATCAAAAGCTATAAAATGACAAAAAATAATAAAATCTGGCTAAGCGCGTGTCGGTCTCAAAAAATCTAGCACAGTAACTTACAAAAATTTCAACTAATACAATTATGATATGAGGTGGTACGGAACCCTCGTAGCGCGCGTCCGACTCGCACTTGGCCGGTTTTTTTACTTTATTAGGAATGGATTTGATTAAAATTGGTCGACACTGCACTCGATGGTTGGATAGAGTGAAATAATTTCTGTAGATCTTTTAAAACTTCAAAAAAGTTCTTGTATTAATTCTCTTGTGTTGTTCAGGGATAAAAAAAGAAACTCTAAAACAAAGAATGCAGTGCTCAGACACATCGGCGCCCGCGCGTATCAAAATCAATATCAAAAAGGAGATGTTTCATAAAAGTATAGAGACTGGGCCTGCACGTTGTACAGTAGTTGTATACATGCGTACCTATGAAAGAGAGATGTCATTTCCATTCCATTCATTTCCTTAAGTTTATTTTTTATGAAATGTACTGACTTAACTACAAATAATGATCCTTGTTAGGATCACGTTAGTTGTTACTACGTAGACACAGTTAAAAGCACAAATCTAACACAAACGTAAGAATGAGCGCAAAGTCGAAATTATCAAGCTTGAGTTGCTTTAAATTTTATTGTACGACGACGTTATGAAAGATTTAAGCATTTGCAAGACTCCAAGGGGACTTTTTTCTCCAGTTCATTTGCCACATTAAAAATCCCGCCTACTCTTATTTCACACGTCACTACTTACAAGCAAAACAATGTATTTTAAACCAAAAATTTTAATAATACTCACTTACCCGTATAAAATCATTCCTCATAGAAACAAAATCACAAAAAATCACGATAAA
Organism: Athrips mouffetella; assembly: GCA_947532105.1. Lineage (NCBI taxonomy): Eukaryota > Metazoa > Arthropoda > Insecta > Lepidoptera > Gelechiidae > Athrips > Athrips mouffetella. The sequence goes on from OX383983.1 coordinate 16,466,753, forward strand.
ATCCTTCGAAGCTTCATAACACAGTTTTTCGTCGAACGAACAAGTTTTTCACAAAAATTGTTGGTGTTCTATTTTCGAATAAAACAAAATGGCGGCGGCTGCGCGCGCGCTCCCGACCGCGTCGCAACTGAAAGTCTGAAACAGTTTATGATCTCGAAAGTAAATCGGGATTGGGGAAATATAAAATTACTTGGGTGAGTATTCTGGACGTTGATTCTCGGAATCGAAACGATTCGACTGTTTACGCTATAATAGATCAACCGGAAAACTTAAAGACTAAAGCCACGATCACACCTACCTGAATTCAAAGACTGATTCGGCATAAATTGCTCGTTGAAGTAAGAATATTGCAATTAACATAATCAAGCCTCCCAGCAATGTATGCCGAATTAGTCCTTGAATTCAGATAACGTAAAACCATCGTAATAAGTCTTTTCTGACAGATGTCAAACTTATGCAAAATGCAAACCTGCAAAGAAAAATGAACCCTGTGTGATGGTGTTAAGGAAACGTCAAAACGAACTTCTTTCGTTGGCCCTACGTTAGGTGTGATCGTGGCTTTAGCTTAGAGAGTATCCTAATTGTCTTACAGACGAGTAGCTTTCAATCAATGTAAACTTACATAGGCCTCAGGATTGGTCAGCCTCATAGAAATATAAGGACTCCAAATTCTTAGGACAGCCTAGACCCTGCGTTACCGGGTCTGGCTGCATCCAGGGTGCGCAGTGGGCAGGCTCCTTTCTTGCACCCCATAAATCCGAAGAATAGGCAAGGTTTTGGGAGGAAATTTGTCACGGAGCGGGGCTGCATGCCTCGCATGCTGCCTCCTTTCGTGATCCTGGCTCTATCGTCCTGGCCCAAAATTCCAAATTCCTATTTCAAATGTCTTCTATCTCTGTCTTTCGGTGTCATTCGTGTCAAAAACAGTCAGTTTACCCCAGATTAGTAAGTATAGTACAGAAGTACAGTTTACCTTTGATTATGGTCGTGCTCGAACGTGTCCGCGCGCAGCACGACCACCGCCTTGAGTAGTGTAAAATTGAGGGTTCTGCATCACTTCACCTCGCTTTGCTCGGTTTCGTTATTCAGAACCCATCAATTTTACTCCGTTGTTAGAATTAATCTCATTTCACATTTTAAACAGGATCTTTGGTGTTTTGGTATTATTAAAATTTGATCGGACTCAAAAAAGTTTTCTTACTTTAGGCGGATACCTATCTGAAAAAAAGAAAAAATGCAAAACCCTCTTAATGTGGTGTGCCTTTGTTAGTTAATATTTTAAGATTTTTGAACTTAAGAACTAGGCACACCACTGGGGACATGGTTGCTGTTTCAGTTTAAGACGTTATTTGGTTTAAGACGTTATTTGGTTTAAGACGTTAAGAATTCGTGCTTCGCCAGGAAATGCTTTCGGAGGGCCCAACTCCTACAACATTCCAAGACTAACACTTGACCAAATCTAATCGATCTGCGCTACAGGTCTGGGCAAGTCCATGTATTGCATCTCAGTAAGATCGGTCAATACTAATTAATATCATTTGACTTATATACTTCCAGTAGGCAAAACAGTGCTTGCGTGTTTTAGGACTTCAATTATTATCTCTGTAAACAAAACACGCCGACGTAAACAGTATTTTTTAAAAAAAACCTTATTTGAATACATGTTATAAAAATAAAAGTCTGAAATTTATGTATAAATATTCAATCAGTAAGTTTAGATTTAAAAAGTTTTACGAATAAAATGTGCACCCGTAACGCCACCTTACAAATTAGGTATGAAACTTTACAGCTCATCGATTGGATTAGAGGTATGCATCGTTCATTGCTTGCGTGGTGTTGTGGTGACCGGTTCAGATCAGTTAGATTCGTCATATTAAAAGTACGTTGTTGAAAATGTAGGAGGCGCTGTTTTAAAATAAGTATTATATATTTTTATCAAACGGCAATGTATAACACTTAACGAGGAGGGGTGAAATCGGTATTCATGAAACTGGACAACTTTTCTCAAGGAATATGGGGCAAAAGGATTTTATTTTCCATTCAATAGTACGTTAGTCAAATAAATCATTTGTAGAGAAAGTTGAAAATTTCGTAGTTTAATATACTTTTAATTAGTTCTTGGTAGCAAAATATATGCATGTACTCATGATACTAAACAACTTTTCCCAAGGAACATAGGTCGAAATACAAAAAACCAAATTTGTCCTCCCATACAAAATGCGCTATCAGCTGATGCAGTTTCTATGGGAGGTCAAAACTTGATTTTCGTATTTCGACCTATATTCCTTGGGGAAAGTTGTTCAGTATCATGAGTACATTCATACCTTTTTCTATCAAGAACTAATTAAAAGTCACCCTATATGTTATCTATATAAAAATCTGAAATTTATGTATACATATTCAATCAATAAGTATAGATCAGTAAGTTTTACGAATAAAATGTGCGCAAGTAACGCCACCTTACGAATTCGACCTAAAACTTTGCGGTTCATCTATTATTGGATTAGAGGTTTGCAGCGCGATTGATTCGGACCGACTAGATTCATCATGTTAAAAGTACGTTGTTGAAAATATAGGTGGCGCTGTTGAGCTGGTGACAGAGCGTAAAATAAATATGTTATAATTTTATTTATAATGCGAATACGTAGGTACTCATGAAACTGGATAACTTTTCTCAAGGAATATGGGACAGAAAAGATTTTGTTTTTCATGCAATGCTATGTAAGTTAATTGAATCATTTGTATAGAAAGTCGAATGTATCTTTTATTGTTAAAATATCATCCAGACTTAGAAAAAGCACCCATGCCCACCATCACACAAATGTTTTTGCCCTAGTCGAGGATCGAACTTACGATGCGGAAGGGTAGCTCACTACCAACTGCGCCGCTAGGTCAGCCGCGATGCGATGCGAGTACATAGTCAATCCTTTTACGTTTTTCGTATCTTATTACAGCTGTTCTCCTTATAGGTGAAGTTTTGGTTATGCGATTTAACGATAAACAAATATAAACCTAATGTATTTGTGTCAAAAGGACTAGATGGGTAAGTAAGCTGTGATGAATTTATGACTTTTGAATTAGTGCAGTTGCCAATAAATTATCATTATTTTCTCCGCCGTCAAGTTGCACAGACCTCTTACAGGTTCTTGATTTTTTAAGTGAAATTGAAGAGATAATCCGAAAGTATGTACGTATCCTAAATATAATTTCTTTATATTATTTCATGCTTTAATTTTCAAAAACTAGATATACTCAGCAGCACGTCAGTAGAAACAGTTTTAGATGTTATGGTATGGTAATAGAGTTGAAAAAGTTTCTAGTGACGTGCGGTCGACCGTACATAATTACATATCTTTATTCATTTTTTTATTTGTTTTCAGGTTTTCCAACCCTTTCGTGTCAGACAATGAGGAGGTAGAGCCGCCTACTACTCAAAAGAAAAAGGTGACTACCCCTAAAGTCAAGAAACCAAGCACCGGAAGGCCCAAAAAATCTCAGGCTGCTTTGCATCCTCCGACGATATTTGATGCGCCATTACTAGGCCCTGATTCTGAATCCGATGAAGAAATAACTAGCGCGCAGCCCTCTAAGAAGAGAAAAAGAATTCAGCAATTCCCGGATTCTGATGTAAGTACATGCATTACGTTTTTAAGTAGTTTTGAGTATTTTTATTTAGACTTGCGCCAATGACTTCATTTTTGTTTTGTAATTCTACAAGTAGCTCACTCTCCTGATATCATGATTTTTTTTGTTTCTTCTTAATATTCGTATTTTCAATATCCAGTAGTGTGTCCCACTGCTGGGCAAAACTCTCCCCTTTATATTTATTTATTATTAATCACAACGGTATACCCAATTACAGTAATTAATTAATTAATTGTATAAAAACAAAACAAATTAGTATACACTAAAACACATGAATGTGATAGTAAAAAATGTCAATAAATTAATTAAAATATGTCAAAAATTACGTCAAATCACTATAAGAAGAGCATGCTTTCAATAATTGATTCCATGTTGAAGCAAAAATATCAGATTCAGGGGCATGAATAAGGAGTGAGTTGATGCCCTCTAGCATCCGGCAGATTGGAGACTGCTGGTGAGAGACAGTCTTACAGTGAGGAACGGCAAGTAAGCAAAGTTTACGTGTAGCGCGTCTTTTTATGCAATTGTTCGGAACAAAAAGCTGACACAGCAGGTTATGGAGCTCATTACTATCAATTAGTCCGCGAATAATTTTCAATGCAGTCAAAAGTTCTGCTTTTCTGCGCCGAGTTTCCAAGGAGTTCATACCTAAAGCCCCGAGTAGAAACTTCGATGGGTATAGAAAGGGATAATAACCATTAGTTCGTTTGTACAAGTACCTCATGAAAGCTTTTTGGACTTTTTCAAGCACTAATGTGTATAAGGCCTCATGAGGGTTCCAAACGCAAGAACTGCTCTCCATTTTACTTCTCACCAGGCTGTAAAATATAAGTTTCATAACAGTAGGATCTTGGAGATCCCGCATATTACGCACAACAAAACCGAGGCGTCTGAAACATTCCTTGGCAAGAGCAGATATATGCTGGTTGAAGGTAAGTTTTTGATCAAATGTTACTCCAAGGTCTTTGATAACTGCAGTTCTAGGAATAATTTTGTCATCCAGTTTGTACTGATAAATTATCTGTTGCTTCCTACGTCCAAAACTCATAGCATAACATTTGGTTGCATTGAGATCCATATTGTTTTCATTGCACCACTTGAGGATTGCATTTATATCGTGCTGAAGACGCTCACAGTCTTCGGCAGTTGTCACTTTCATAAATATTTTCAAATCATCTGCATAAAGTAGACTTTTTGAAAATTTTAGTACTTTGACTATGTCATTAACCATAATCAGAAAGAGCAGAGGCCCAAGGATAGACCCTTGGTTCACACCAGATCTGGTATAATATGGCTGAGACGCATAACAACCATACTTAACATACTGCATTCTATCTCGGAGATAGTCTGCAAACAAGCAGATTAGCTTGCGGTCAAAACCAAGGGCTTTTAATTTACCCAAAAGAATGTCGTTATCGACTCTGTCGAAAGCTTTTCTAAAGTCGAAGTATAATACGTCAACCTGAAATCCATCATCCATGCTGCTTGATATAAAGTCGACCAGTAAAAGTAAATTGGTGTCAACTGATCTACCAGGTCTAAAGCCATGCTGCTCCTCGCATATGTTGACTTGGGTGTATATCGCATTATGCATGAGCTTCTCAAATATTTTGGCTGGTGAGGAGAGCACCGCAATTGGACGGTGATCTTCTACAGCTGATTTTCTACCACTCTTGGGGATAGGAGTAACTCTGGAGTGCTTCCATTGCTCGGGATAGATACTTGTTTTGAGAATCAGGTTATAGATGAAGGTTAAAGGCTTAGACAAAATTTTCCTACAGTCTTTTATGATGTAGGCAGGAAGATTATCCGGACCAGGAGAGCAGGTGGATTTTAAATTAAGGATGCAGCGTTCGATGTCTCTAACCGCAAAGTCAGATACACTAACATAGTTATTTGTCGGCAATTTTTGCGAGGAAGCAGAAGGATCAAGACAAGGGGCCATAGAGAGATAAACCTTGGAGAAACAGTCAGCAAAGGCAGTGGCCGCTTCTGCCCCCGTATATTCCCCTCCTTCGTATTGTACTGTCGGTTCAAACCCTCCACAGGATCGAATACTTGTCATATGCTGCCAGATAGCACGCGGGTTTGCTTTAAGGTTGCGTTCCAGTTGGCTCATGTGGGAGTTATAAGCTGCTGGAATTCGTATTTTCAACTCTTCACGCAGGCTGCAAAATTGCGAGTAAGTAATTGGGCAATTTGTGGTTTTCCATGCATGATGGAGTGTCAATTTGCATTTAATGTCATTAATGATGTCTGGCGTGAACCATGTAGGATAACGTTTATTCGTCTTATGAAGTTGCCTTTTTTTCTTAGGCACAAATAGTTCAAATATGTCATACATAATTTTATAAAAATGTTTTGTTGCCTCATTCACGCTGGTTGAATTAAAGACTGGAGACCAATCAACATTATAAATGGCTTGGTACATGCCAGGGAAGTTTGCCTTTGAGAAGTTCCAGTCCTTCTCGGTGTCAATATTACTAGGTGGGATAACCCCGCCTTGCTGACGTTTTGCTCTGATTGCAACTACTACGTCTAAAGGAGGGTGGTATTTATCTATAGGAACGATTCCGCCCCCTTCAGCCCAAGATACAGAGACGCCATCAACACACTCCTGCGTTAAAACAACATCAAGTTTGCCACCGTGTGCATTAAAAACTTGGTTCCTTTCACAAAAGTTACAATAGGACAAAAAGTAACAATAATAATTGCATACATTGGCAGAGGCACTGTATAAATTAAGATCCCCAGTAACTATAATTGTTCCTTTCAGTTCATGTATAAAACTCTCGACCTTACAAAACCAATTAATATAAACAGCATCAGATGCTGTTGGATTTATATAAACTACACACACGTAAACTGCAGTCCCATTCAATTGAAATGATGCCCACAAATCTTCACAGGAATCGGTTTCAAGTTCGTGCCTACGCTGAAGAATGATCCCTGGACGGGCAGCAAGCAGGACTCCACCACCCCAAGTAGCTCTATCTCTTCGTAGAATGCTCCATCCAGTGCAAGCTAGCTCAGCGTCCTCGACAGAACTATCCAGAAAGGATTCCGTTACTGCAATAATGTCTTGACGCAAGAGATAAACGGACGCGTTCCATTTGCGAAGCTTGGTCTTTAAACCACGTACATTTTGATAAATCAAAGATACCTCAGATGTTTTCACTTTGGGCGGCCTAATCAGATTTTTTACTGTTGCTGGTGGGTCCTCTCGCTGAACGAAAGGGCTGGTTCCAAAACTTAATGCAGCTGTCACTTGGCCAATTATTTGTATCAAGAACTTTGTCGGAGATTTTGGATGGTACGCTAAGCTTGAAAGACGCATAGTTACCGCGAGCTTTTAGACTTTCAGCCGTACAATTCCGACTGCCACTAATAGAATGAAGATGTTTTTGGACTTGTTCAGCAGAGGTTCCAACCTTGAGATAGTAAACATGCAAATATTTCATTCTTTCAGCTCCCTCGAGAGAAGTTGAGCCCAGTGACGCACTTCCTCGGAGCACTTTTATTGGTCGAGTTTGAGTGTTTCTACGTTTTGCTTTGACTTCAATCCAACCCTGATTATTATCATTGAAGGTATTATCATCGCCTGTATTAGTTGGGTCAGGAGTTGTCAGATTAATGGTAGGGATTTTAGTTACCGTAGGTGAAACGACAATTGGCTGCATAGAGACATTCGTCCTTTGCGCTGCATCTTCATTACCCGACGGCTTGATATGTCTTGTTAGCATCTGGTCGGTTTTCTTGTAGGTTCTCTTTGGTGGATCCTTATCTGATTTGCTGGTTTGGGTCGCAAAATAAGATGCATTTTTATTAACAGTCTTAGGTGCGATATCAACTTTTGCATTCAGCGAATCATCGTGGTTGGATTGGTGGATGTTATTACCGCCTTGGATTAGGTTACTTTCAAGTAACGTTATTTTGTCGGATAGTTCTTGCATGCATTTCACAATTGACAGTTTGAATTGATCAAATACCTTTTTACAAATTGTATTAATCAGCCATTCGGCACTAGTACCACATAGTTCCTCACGTACAATGGTCCGAACACCGTCAAGGTAGTCCATGTTAGGGCACATTTCAGAATTGGTTTGTTCCAATATGCTATCTTCAGGAATCCCTCGAGTGCCGCCTCGACGTTTGTTTACATAGTCAAGAGCTGAGTTTGTTGTCACTGTTGAAACTGAATTTTCCAGACTAAAATTATTTGGGCTCTTGTCATGCTGGTTTTCTATATTCTCAGTAGCCGGTTTCACTGGAGTGTTCGTATTATCTCCTATTTTACGTTGTTTGCAGATGCATTCTGGACATTTCCAGTTGTTTTTGTGTTCAAGGGTCATAGTGTTGTAATAACGGCATTCAGGAACATTAGCACATTCGAGATCCCAATACTGTTCACATAGAAGACATATCAGGCTACGCCGTTTTTCTATTGGCGCTAAACAACCAGCACATTTAGGCACTAACGACTCCATTTAATTATTATAGAAAAACTTCCGGAGTGCTAAAAATATAGGTAGTAATCAAAACACCCAGTTGACTGTCCACGAAATACTGCTCTTGGCACTCAATTACTGCTCTTTGCACTTGATTTAGAGTCACTTGCGTTGAAAGGAACGCTCACTCATAAATCTTAAATTTTATGCGTGAACGCAGCCTTTAACGGTTATAATAGCTTGTGTTGGCAGCACTGTGACGTTGACAGATACACACATACATCAATGCGATATTTGTCCAATCAGCTGATAAATGTTTCTACAACTTTCTGTGATTAGTTGTTTTTGTGCTATTTATAATTCAAATTGCAACTTTTAACTGAAATTTTTAGTCGTACCTTGGTGTAAAAGTGAGTTACTTTTGTTATTTGTGGAGAACTTAATGCTTCAATCTTCAAAACCAAAGACGATCTTCATCACTATCACAACAAAGGTCAGAAATTAGTTGTATTTTTCACAAAATTAATATTTAAAACAGCAGCAAGTTGTTAGCGATTCAGCGGTACGTTCCGTTACTCAAGTAATAAAGGGGACCACCACGAGCAGAATAGCAGGTAGGGTTAGTTTTTATACAGAGTGTTAATTTGATTGTGTGTCATAGCTCAGGACGGGATCAGTATCATAGTAACTGAAAAAAACTTTTCCTAAGGAACATAGGTCGAAATACGAAAATCAATTTTACGCCTCCCGTAGAAACTGCATCAGCAGATAGCGCATTTTGTATGGAAGGTCAAATTTGGTTTTTCGTATTTCGACCTATGTTCCTTGGGAAAAGTTGTTCAGTTACTGATACTGATCCCGCCCCTGAGCTATGGTACGCAATCAAATTAACACCCTGTATATATTAGGAAATTCCCGTCAGAAAGTGTTTATCCTCTTGCTGTGTACTGTTTATAACTAGACTCACGTAGGTGATTACAATAGTTAATAATAAAATGTTTTTTTACATTTCAGGACGAATCGGAACCAGTGCGCGCATCTGCCCTGAAAAACTTCTTCATCCGTCGTACTGGTAACGGTAATTCCTATCAGTCCGATCCAACCCGCCGAGGAGAATTCTATGTCGAGTTTCGGGTGTTCAATACTCGCGACATAGAACATCGTCACTGCAGCGACTTAGAGCGGAGTAAGTATGCATTGGTGCAGTTTAAGACTGCCCTTAATGCAGAAAACCCCATGTGGCGCTCTCTGAATAAATTAGTGGCAGACAGCAAGGAGCAATTCAAAGCAATTCGCCCAATACTTTATCCTTCGAGCATCAATATTTGAAGAGATAGGGAGTAAATACAGGCAGTCGTCTTTTATATTATCAGCATTTGCACTACCTTGTACTTATAATCAAAATGTATTATGCATATTCGTATATTATAATCAATTTCATATAAGTATATTTTCATTTTTATATTACTTGGCTGAACTTACTTACAACAACATAAAGAGATTATACTATTGCACATATAAATAAATCTGATTGGTTTGACTATCTTAATAATCTTGATTTTCTATCTCTAGATTTTCCGCTTTTCATCATTTACAAGTGGTTATAATTTTTTAGTTTCTGTTTTTATAAAAAATGAACTTTTGTAATGATTGTCAAGTTAAAGTTACTCGCTTTTCATCTCATAAAAGAAGTAGTCTCCATAAAACAAACTGTTTATTACGAACTGAATTTAGCAACGTTTATATTATAGCTTCTGCATTCAAAAATCGAATAGTTAGTTACAAAATAAATCCATTGGCAAACTATCTTTTGCCAGAACAGTTTTTATCAGAGGCGTCTCCAATAGTATGCTCCCTTATCGAAAAATTAAGAAAGAAGCATGGATCGCTAAAAATGAATTTAGAACTTTTTATTACATTTAAACTTCCAAAGAATGACACTGAAGCTTTGAAATCGTTTAACACAAAATATTCTTTGGTATTTCAAAATACAGATTTATCAGAGTTGTATAATGAACTATCAAATCTTCTATCATGTAAATGTATAGAATTTGATCAATCTGAATCAGGTTGGACAATTGAATCGATAAGTCACCTAGAAATGAATGTTGCTAAATTCAGCCCGTTAAAAGCAGGTTCATACTTACCTCTTCCGAAAAAAATACAAAACACTAAAGCTTGCCTTAATATTAAAAACGATGATGAATTTTGTTTTCTTTGGAGTATTGTCGCTCATATGTATCCTGCAAAGCAAAACCCGAATAGAGTTTCTTCATATCCTCATTACTCTGAAATATTTGAAATTTCAGGTATGTCGTTTCCCCCAAGTTTCAATGACATTAAAAGATTTGAAAAAAATAATTCTAATATAAGTGTTAATATTTATGGATTGGATAAATATAATAAAATAACTGGACCCTTATATAAAACACTCAAACGGAAACCAGAGCATGTTAATTTGTTATTTTTTAACAGAAATGGTCGTAGTCATTTCAGTTTAATCAAAAATATTGAAAAATTGATACACAATCAAATAACTAAACATAAATCTAAACTCTACTTTTGTGAAGAGTGTTTTATGTATTTCAGCTCAGAACAGAAACTATCCAATCATAATTGTGCGAGAATCCAAACCGTTCTTCCCGAAGAAGGGTCCAAGCTCCATTTCTCTCACTATGAGAGAACTCAAAGAATACCTATTGTGATCTATGGTGACTTTGAAAGTTTATTACGCGAATACTCTGACAAGAGTAAATCTGAACATGTGGAAAATGTGCAAGTTCACGAAGCTACTTGTTTTGGTTATTATATTTGTTGTTATTCTAACCCCGAGTTAAATGAGTATGTATCATATCGCGGGCTGAACTGCTCTCAAAAATTTGTAGAATCGATATCTAAAGATGTTCAAAGGTTGTATGAAATATTATCCATAAAACGAGATATGCTGCCTTTGACAAATACAGAAAAAATATTAGTCAAAAATTCTACTTGCTGTCATATTTGCAAAAAGCCTTTTAATCTTGAAGATCCCATGGTTCTAGATCACGATCATTTCACCGGAAAATTCAGAGGACCTGCACACAACAGCTGCAATTTAAATTGCAAAGATTGTAGTTTCATACCCATTATATTTCATAATCTTTCTGGTTATGATTCTCATTTATTTATAAATGAACTTTCAAAAATATGTGGGCGAATAAGTCTTTTAGCAAAAAATAAAGAAAAGTTCATATCTTTTACAAAGTTTATACCAATTGATAGACAAAATACGCTGCAGTTAAAGTTTATCGATTCCTTTAATTTTTTGAGTTGCAGTTTAGATAATTTAGTACAAACACTTGATCCTGATGACTTTGAAAACCTTAGATCTTTTTTTGTTAAGCAGGATTTTTTTGATTTAGCTCGACGGAAAGGTGTGTATTGCTACGATTATTTGAACTCTTGGGAAAGATATGAGGAAACTCGATTACCAGATAAGACCTGTTTTTTTAATAAATTGACGTCAGAGTCGATATCTAATGACGATTATAATCATGCTATTACCGTATGGGAGAAATTCGGATTTAAAAACTTGGGCGAGTACACAGATTTTTACTTGAAATGTGACGTATTGTTGCTTGCTGACGTCTTTGAAAAATTTAGATGTATAAGCTTAAAGCATTACAATTTAGATCCATGTTTTTATGTTTCCTCGCCATCGATGAGCTGGGAGGCGATGCTTTTGTACACGGGTGTAAAATTAGATTTAATTTCAAACGTTGAGGTTTATCAAATGTTGGAACAAGGTATTCGAGGAGGTCTTGCACAATGTTCCTTAAGATATGCAAAAGCTAATAATAAATATTTACTTGATTATGATCCTTCATCTCCTTCAACATTTTTGACGTATTTAGATTGCGTGAATTTATATGGTTATGCGATGATGTCAAAATTGCCCATAGGGAATTTTTATTTCTTAAAAGAACATGAGATTTCTACATTTAATGTTGAAACTATTCCTCATGATGGTGAGAAAGGTTACATTCTTGAAGTAGATTTACACTATCCTTTAGAGATTCATGATAAACACTCTGACTTACCTTTTGCTGCCGAACAGTTGAAAGTTCCCATGCCATTAGGGAAAAATAAAAAATTGGTGGCAAATTTATATGACAAGCATAAATATATTATTCACTGCAAACACTTACAAGAATGTTTAAAAAACGGCTTGGTACTACTCAAAATTCATAGAATCCTTTGTTTTGATCAGGCGGCATTTCTAGCACCCTATATCAATCTGAATACTACTCTCAGACAACGTGCTAAATCTCCTTTTGAAAAAGATTTCTTCAAAAAGCAAAATAATTCTATTTTTGGAAAGACTATAGAAAATAGAAGAAATCAAGTTGAAGTTAAACTTGCAAATATCTGGACTGATCGCTCGAATAAAACAAATAAATTTTATGGTGCTGAAAAATACATAAGTGCTCCCAATTTTAAAAACTTATTAATTATTTCTGAGAATTTAGTGGCTATCCAATTAGAACCAACAAAAATTGTATTGGATAGACCTATTTACATAGGTTTTTCCATTCTCGAATTGGCTAAAACTCATTTATACAAATTTCACTACTCTGTAATAAAACAGATTTATGGTGAAAATGCTCGCCTTTGTTACACTGATACAGACAGCTTGCTTTATTTTTTGCAAACAGAAGATTTTTACGAAGATTTAAAAACATATGGTCACTACTTCGACACCAGTAATTTTGAAACAAATAATATATTTAATATACCAAGACTAAATATGCAAATTCCAGGATATTTCAAAGACGAGATGGGTGGAGAAGTGATATCTGAGTTTGTAGGGTTAAAAGCAAAACTATATTGCATAAACACGAAAAAGTCCTTGATAAGAAAAGCCAAAGGAGTAAAAAAAAGTATTGTGAATAGATTAGATATCGACAAATTTAAGAACGCATTATTATATAATGAAACTTTTCGCGATTCAATGTGCATAATACGATCCAAAAATCATAATGTGTACACCCAAAAAGTCAATAAACTTGTTTTGAATTCTAACGACGATAAAAGGCAGTTAACTAAAGGGAACTTTTCAACCTTACCTTGGGGTCATTACTCCACAATTTTCTAAGTTCAATTTAGTTTTTGACTTTTTGTTTTTTAGTTTTAGAGTAAACAAAAACTTAAGATAATTTGTATGCCGAAACTTTTGTAAACGATGATTATTATGCTAACAGTTACACTAGACAGTGGCGCGTGAGTTCGAATACTTTTCTGATGCACTCAGACTATCTCGTTTACCAAGTCCGAATGAGACGAGCGAGGCGTTCCGATTCGCTGAACAAAACACCCTAAGCGTGCGAGCAGGAAAATATTCGAGTCCGTTCGTGTCGCTATCAAATAAGACTTGTATGTACTCGATGTTGTTGTAAATAATATAGGTATATTACTTTATTTGTAGTTCTAAGAATAAAGTAATGTGAAATATTATACTTAAATAAACCAACATATATTACTCTTATATCGCGGGTGTATTTTTTAATTTACCTACCTCCTTAATTTTAATAAATAAGTTGCTAAACCTGAAAGGAAAAAGGGGCGTGATTAAGAATGTAAGGGGCAGGTCGGCAAAACTGAAAGGGAAAGAAATGTTTAGTCAACCGAGTCAGCGTAACTGAACACAATCCAGTGAATGAAACTTACAGGAAATGAAAAATCGCTCTCCATACAAAATTGTAAACTTGGCTAGGCAGTTAGTTAGGCGATCTTTTTAATTTCCTGCAAGTTTAGTTAACTGAAAGTTGTTCAGTTATGTTGACTGATCATGCCTTTTAAATTTTGCCAACCTTTCCCTTACACCCTGTAAATGGTATGAGCGTAAATAGTACGTTCCTTGAAGGAGGTTACTCAATATCATTTATACAATAACATGTACAGTCAAGAGCCCATCAAGCTTGACACAATAAACTTTGTACCGTTCTTATTTCAATAAACGAATGGGTTAGAGTCGCGCTGCGAGTGTCAAGCTTGAACTATCGTTGACTGTACAAGTCATTAAATATATCTAGTACTAACTAAGATACTTAGTTGCCTCCTAAAAGAATTGACAATTTGCGTGACTTTAGCCTGGGCGCTACTATCTAGACTTATAAAATTTTATCAAATTTGACAGGTCTAAAAGTGTTGCTGTCTTTGTTACTGCCTTAGCTGCTTTTTTCAGCCTTAGTCAGTTACAAAGATACTAACACTTTATAACTGTCAAACTTTCCCTAAATTTGCGACCGCGCTAGAATCGCCCTCAATATTGGTGTAAGAGCAAGAAACAAAAAAGAAAACATTTTTATAATGTTTTTATTTAGTTGATAGGTACATAATAACTGTCTTAATAATCAAATTTATTCACTTATCTTATCAATCACTGATCACAAATTTTACCAAAATAATATCGAATGTTCTTGTTCTTGATTATCAGAATTTTTTTTTGACATTTTTTTTACTATCGTTTCCGTCTCATTTAGCACTTCATCTTGCGGGTCCATGACCAAATACTGGGCATTTACAGATCGATTGGTTTCACCTTCATCAAGTGTTTCAATTGTTATTTTAATAAGGTACTGCCCCCTCCGCTTTTCCTCTCTTCTGATAAATGAGGCTAATGGGTTGATTTTCATTTTTTTAGAGGATTTTTGTTTCTTGTTCCAACTCACCCTTCGTTTTTCAACTTTTTCCATCCATTTATTAATGTCTTGGGCATATACCTCATCGGGATTGCCGTCGACATCTTGGCTCACGCTAAGAGGGTCGAATGTCGAAGTTTGTTGAGACATAACTATTCTGTAAAACATAAAAAAATAATAATAAAATAAACAATAAGGTGGCTTATATCTAGCGGTAGTCGATTTCGAGTCGATATGATGATGATAAAACAAAAAAGATAGATTTATTAAAAATTAGGCACTTAGCTAAAAATAAATATTAGCTGAAAGATACTTACCAGTGAGATTAGTAATTAAAACTCTGACTGAAGCAACTGACTTGTTCTAATGCAATCTAATGACTAATGCATTTGTATTCGCTAATATCGAAAAATTGAGAAAAGCAATTTGAAACCAATCTGTAATTGGGGCCATACACATATATGGCTTATGATCACATTCTTAAGAAAATTCCGACGACATGTCTAAACATGCAGTTAGTCGACCATAATCAAATTTTTATCACCCGACTGCAGCAAAAGTATGTATGTATATAGGTATGTTCATCTGCTACCTCATAACTTCTAAACTACTTATCGTAATTTGGCAAATGAGGTATCTCCGCACTATTTATGGGTGAATTTTAAATAAAACCATCACAGTTAAATATGAAGCTAATCAAGCAACCCGTATCTCTAGAAATTGCTAAAATCAGAGCTAGTTCAGATATTGCTACCATAAAACATAGCCCACTTTTACCTAATTCTATACGCTGCATAATATGCGGACCCTCAAATTGCGGAAAAACAAATACTATGATAAGTTTATTGCTTCATGACAATGGATTAAAATTTAAAAACTTGTATCTGTATTCAAAAACAATTTTCCAAGATAAATATCGATTTTTGGAAAACGTGCTTGCAAATATTCCGGAAGTCAAATTATTTAAGTTTCATAACAATGAAAATATGATTCCTCCTAATGAAGTATTAAAAAATTCTATCTTCATCTTTGATGATATTGCTTGCGAAAATCAAATGCATATTCGCGATTATTTTTCTATGGGTCGACATAAAGACATAGATTGTTTCTATTTGTCCCAGACCTATTCAAAAATTCCGAAACAGTTAATACGCGATAACATAAATTTTTTGATAATTTTCAAACAAGATGATATAAATTTAAGACACATATATAATGAGCATGTTAATTCTGACTTAAGCTGGACCAACTTTAAATCATTAGCTTCCGAAATATGGAAAGATCCATTTACCTGTTTAATAATCAATAAAGATTGTCAATTAAATAATGGTAGGTACCGAAAAGCATTTGATACTTTTGTTAACTTTGAATAGAAGTAAGCATTAGACCCGTATGCAAATACTAATACATATCAGAAGACATAAAATGATCATTCATATTTCAACATCGGTAATAATTGGAAGTGTAGACTTTTGTATTATTCAGACTATGGAGTCAGAAATAAAGAAACAAATAATAAATTCTGTAAAAAGTATTAAACAAAAAATAAAGCAAATGCATGAGAGAGAGCATCAATTAGATTCAAAACGTCGAAAAATATTTAAACCAATAATAGACCCATTGGAAGCTATAGCCGCAAATACTTCGCAAGATGATAAAAAAAGCTTAGAAGAATCATTGAATGAAACTGTAGCATCTAATGATTCTTCCGTTTTTGATTCGGCTTCAAGCGACATGAGTTGCGATAAGAATGAAAAATTTGACATCAACTTTGAGAAAAATCTCAAAACTCTCGAAAAATCGGGATATCATACTCTCATAGTGAGAGAAATGGAGCTTGGACCCTTCTTCGGGAAGAACGGTTTGGATTCTCGCACAATTATGATTGGATAGTTTCTGTTCTGAGCTGAAATACATAAAACACTCTTCACAAAAGTAGAGTTTAGATTTATGTTTAGTTATTTGATTGTGTATCAATTTTTCAATATTTTTGATTAAACTGAAATGACTACGACCATTTGTGTTAAAAAATAACAAATTAACATGCTCTGGTTTCCGTTTGAGTGTTTTATATAAGGGTCCAGTTATTTTATTATATTTATCCAATCCATAAATATTAACACTTATATTAGAATTATTTTTTTCAAATCTTTTAATGTCATTGAAACTTGGGGGAAACGACATACCTGAAATTTCAAATATTTCAGAGTAATGAGGATATGAAGAAACTCTATTCGGGTTTTGCTTTGCAGGATACATATGAGCGACAATACTCCAAAGAAAACAAAATTCATCATCGTTTTTAATATTAAGGCAAGCTTTAGTGTTTTGTATTTTTTCGGAAGAGGTAAGTATGAACCTGCTTTTAACGGGCTGAATTTAGCAACATTCATTTCTAGGTGACTTATCGATTCAATTGTCCAACCTGATTCAGATTGATCAAATTCTATACATTTACATGATAGAAGATTTGATAGTTCATTATACAACTCTGATAAATCTGTATTTTGAAATACCAAAGAATATTTTGTGTTAAACGATTTCAAAGCTTCAGTGTCATTCTTTGGAAGTTTAAATGTAATAAAAAGTTCTAAATTCATTTTTAGCGATCCATGCTTCTTTCTTAATTTTTCGATAAGGGAGCATACTATTGGAGACGCCTCTGATAAAAACTGTTCTGGCAAAAGATAGTTCGCCAATGGATTTATTTTGTAACTAACTATTCGATTTTTGAATGCAGAAGCTATAATATAAACGTTGCTAAATTCAGTTCGTAATAAACAGTTTGTTTTATGGAGACTACTTCTTTTATGAGATGAAAAGCGAGTAACTTTAACTTGACAATCATTACAAAAGTTCATTTTTTATAAGAACAGAAACTAAAAAATTATAACCACTTGTAAATGATGAAAAGCGGAAAATCTAGAGATAGAAAATCAAGATTATTAAGATAGTCAAACCAATCAGATTTATTTATATGTGCAATAGTATAATCTCTTTATGTTGTTGTAAGTAAGTTCAGCCAAGTAATATAAAAATGAAAATATACTTATATGAAATTGATTATAATATACGAATATGCATAATACATTTTGATTATAAGTACAAGGTAGTGCAAATGCTGATAATATAAAAGACGACTGCCTGTATTTACTCCCTATCTCTTCAAATATTGATGCTCGAAGGATAAAGTATTGGGCGAATTGCTTTGAATTGCTCCTTGCTGTCTGCCACTAATTTATTCAGAGAGCGCCACATGGGGTTTTCTGCATTAAGGGCAGTCTTAAACTGCACCAATGCATACTTACTCCGCTCTAAGTCGCTGCAGTGACGATGTTCTATGTCGCGAGTATTGAACACCCGGAACTCGACATAGAATTCTCCTCGGCGGGTTGGATCGGACTGATAGGAATTACCGTTACCAGTACGACGGATGAAGAAGTTTTTCAGGGCAGATGCGCGCACTGGTTCCGATTCGTCCTGAAATGTAAAAAAACATTTTATTATTAACTATTGTAATCACCTACGTGAGTCTAGTTATAAACAGTACACAGCAAGAGGATAAACACTTTGTGACGGGAATTTCCTAATATATACAGGGTGTTAATTTGATTGCGTACCATAGCTCAGGGGCGGGATCAGTATCAGTAACTGAACAACTTTTCCCAAGGAACATAGGTCGAAATACGAAAAACCAAATTTGACCTTCCATACAAAATGCGCTATCTGCTGATGCAGTTTCTACGGGAGGCGTAAAATTGATTTTCGTATTTCGACCTATGTTCCTTAGGAAAAGTTTTTTTCAGTTACTATGATACTGATCCCGTCCTGAGCTATGACACACAATCAAATTAACACTGTATAAAAACTAACCCTACCTGCTATTCTGCTCGTGGTGGTCCCCTTTATTACTTAATAAAGGGGAGAGTTTTGCCCAGCAGTGGGACACACTACTGGATATTGAAAATACGAATATTAAGAAGAAACAAAAAAAATCATGATATCAGGAGAGTGAGCTACTTGTAGAATTACAAAACAAAAATGAAGTCATTGGCGCAAGTCTAAATAAAAATACTCAAAACTACTTAAAAACGTAATGCATGTACTTACATCAGAATCCGGGAATTGCTGAATTCTTTTTCTCTTCTTAGAGGGCTGCGCGCTAGTTATTTCTTCATCGGATTCAGAATCAGGGCCTAGTAATGACGCATCAAATATCGTCGGAGGATGCAAAGCAGCCTGAGATTTTTTGGGCCTTCCGGTGCTTGGTTTCTTGACTTTAGGGGTAGTCACCTTTTTCTTTTGAGTAGTAGGCGGCTCTACCTCCTCATTGTCTGACACGAAAGGGTTGGAAAACCTGAAAACAAATAAAAAAATGAATAAAAATATGTAATTATGTACGGTCGACCGCACGTCGCTAGAAACTTTTTCAACTCTATTACCATACCATAACATCTAAAACTGTTTCTACTGACGTGCTGCTGAGTATATCTAGTTTTTGAAAATTAAAGCATGAAATAATATAAAGAAATTATATTTAGGATACGTACATACTTTCGGATTATCTCTTCAATTTCACTTAAAAAATCAAGAACCTGTAAGAGGTCTGTGCAACTTGACGGCGGAGAAAATAATGATAATTTATTGGCAACTGCACTAATTCAAAAGTCATAAATTCATCACAGCTTACTTACCCATCTAGTCCTTTTGACACAAATACATTAGGTTTATATTTGTTTATCGTTAAATCGCATAACCAAAACTTCACCTATAAGGAGAACAGCTGTAATAAGATACGAAAAACGTAAAAGGATTGACTATGTACTCGCATCGCATCGCGGCTGACCTAGCGGCGCAGTTGGTAGTGAGCTACCCTTCCGCATCGTAAGCTCGATCCTCGACTAGGGCAAAAACATTTGTGTGATGGTGGGCATGGGTGCTTTTTCTAAGTCTGGATGATATTTTAACAATAAAAGATACATTCGACTTTCTATACAAATGATTCAATTAACTTACATAGCATTGCATGAAAAACAAAATCTTTTCTGTCCCATATTCTTTGAGAAAAGTTATCCAGTTTCATGAGTACCTACGTATTCGCATTATAAATAAAATTATAACATATTTATTTTACGCTCTGTCACCAGCTCAACAGCGCCACCTATATTTTCAACAACGTACTTTTAACATGATGAATCTAGTCGGTCCGAATCAATCGCGCTGCAAACCTCTAATCCAATAATAGATGAACCGCAAAGTTTTAGGTCGAATTCGTAAGGTGGCGTTACTTGCGCACATTTTATTCGTAAAACTTACTGATCTATACTTATTGATTGAATATGTATACATAAATTTCAGATTTTTATATAGATAACATATAGGGTGACTTTTAATTAGTTCTTGATAGAAAAAGGTATGAATGTACTCATGATACTGAACAACTTTCCCCAAGGAATATAGGTCGAAATACGAAAATCAAGTTTTGACCTCCCATAGAAACTGCATCAGCTGATAGCGCATTTTGTATGGGAGGACAAATTTGGTTTTTTGTATTTCGACCTATGTTCCTTGGGAAAAGTTGTTTAGTATCATGAGTACATGCATATATTTTGCTACCAAGAACTAATTAAAAGTATATTAAACTACGAAATTTTCAACTTTCTCTACAAATGATTTATTTGACTAACGTACTATTGAATGGAAAATAAAATCCTTTTGCCCCATATTCCTTGAGAAAAGTTGTCCAGTTTCATGAATACCGATTTCACCCCTCCTCGTTAAGTGTTATACATTGCCGTTTGATAAAAATATATAATACTTATTTTAAAACAGCGCCTCCTACATTTTCAACAACGTACTTTTAATATGACGAATCTAACTGATCTGAACCGGTCACCACAACACCACGCAAGCAATGAACGATGCATACCTCTAATCCAATCGATGAGCTGTAAAGTTTCATACCTAATTTGTAAGGTGGCGTTACGGGTGCACATTTTATTCGTAAAACTTTTTAAATCTAAACTTACTGATTGAATATTTATACATAAATTTCAGACTTTTATTTTTATAACATGTATTCAAATAAGGTTTTTTTAAAAAAATACTGTTTACGTCGGCGTGTTTTGTTTACAGAGATAATAATTGAAGTCCTAAAACACGCAAGCACTGTTTTGCCTACTGGAAGTATACCTATAAGTCAAATGATATTAATTAGTATTGACCGATCTTACTGAGATGCAATACATGGACTTGCCCAGACCTGTAGCGCAGATCGATTAGATTTGGTCAAGTGTTAGTCTTGGAATGTTGTAGGAGTTGGGCCCTCCGAAAGCATTTCCTGGCGAAGCACGAATTCTTAACGTCTTAAACCAAATAACGTCTTAAACCAAATAACGTCTTAAACCAAATAACGTCTTAAACTGAAACAGCAACCATGTCCCCAGTGGTGTGCCTAGTTCTTAAGTTCAAAAATCTTAAAATATTAACTAACAAAGGCACACCACATTAAGAGGGTTTTGCATTTTTTCTTTTTTTCAGATAGGTATCCGCCTAAAGTAAGAAAACTTTTTTGAGTCCGATCAAATTTTAATAATACCAAAACACCAAAGATCCTGTTTAAAATGTGAAATGAGATTAATTCTAACAACGGAGTAAAATTGATGGGTTCTGAATAACGAAACCGAGCAAAGCGAGGTGAAGTGATGCAGAACCCTCAATTTTACACTACTACTGCCTTGTATTTTGTACCTACTTTGTCATAATAAAATCGTTAACTTTACGTTGGTATTTTGGATCCCCTACCTACATCCTGAAGAGTCTCTCTCTCTGCCTGCCGCTGAGCAGCTTTTGGTGGCAAATTATTATCCGGTATTTGTAAATTGACACGAAGAATAAGAAGAAGACTTTTCTGATTCATCTTGGGTCCTTGATGCTAAAGCTCAGTCCTGGAACCTGTGCTGGTATTTTGTTAATGTCTGTTACAATCAGAAGATTGTACTTTGGAGAATATGCTTAAGAGCTCCACAAGCTCATTCCACCATCCCCCTTTTACAATCGGGAGTCCAGATATACCGCAGGATATCACTCACACTTGGTTGATACTCCTCACATTCGCACAAAGCGCTTTGAATCATCTTTTATAATGCGCACCGCCAAAGAATGGAATTCTCTGCCTGCTTCTATGTTCCCAAGTTCAAATAACCCGAATCTATTCAAGCTCGTCCCATCGTCGACCTCATCTCTGTCCTCAAGACTAGATCGAGGTCAAGAGTGAGCCCATTGAATATAAAAAAAAATCTTAAGGAAACTAATAGGAATCGATCTCGAGCGGTCTCGTCTCAGAATACACCCGTCGCACTCAGTTCAGTTCACCTGCGTGTATTCCAGGAATCCATTGTATATTTTCAGTCGTATTGTACAAGCAAGAGAACATCAAGCTTAACACATTGGACTTTGTAACTTATTTCAATGGTCGTACGGGCTAGAGTCGCACTGCGAGTGTCAAGCGTGACCTGTCGTTGACTGTACAACACACAGGTCGCTACATGTAGCTGTTGTTTATACATATTCAGATACAGACAAGAGCACGTCAAGCTTGGCACATTACACTTTGTACCATTCTTATCTCAATTGCGGTTAAAGTTTTAAGTCGTGCTGCATTGTTAGGCTTGAGCTGCTATCGAGTGTACCTATTACAGTTTTCTCACAACGACTTCTTGTTCGATGGTGATTGGGCTTATGTGCAAAGTCGGTCTGGGGAAGTACCACCCCCTTGCCTTTCTCTTTCGTAAAGCAGCAGTGTTTACACTGCTGTGTTTCGGTTTGAAGGTCAAGGGGGCCAGTGAAACTACCGGCACATGAGACATGGCATCTAAGTTCTCAGAGTGGGTAACGCGCTTTGCTGTCTTATTAGTGTCAAATTATTCCACTAATAAGACAGTGGGTGTCATGGGTTTGGGGATACAAGTGGTCGATACATCGACCAAGTTCGCAACTTGACCAATAAAGTCGGATTTACAAGACGGCAAAATTAAGGCGTCTCTAACGGATGCAGATATACGTAAGAAAGAGAAAGCAATTCTACTATTTCTTTCATTCTTATAGCTGCATCACTGCATCCCGCAGACGCGCCTAAATATTGTGCCTTGTAAATCAGCCTTAAGAGAGGGGAACAAAACGCCTTTGTTTGATAAGGGACGTTACAGTAGCCAGATTGTTTTTTTTTTTGCTATGTATGGGCTTACTCTTGACCTCAATCTAGCCTTGAGGACAGAGATGAGGTCGACGATGGAACGAGCTTGTCCAGAAGAAGCCTATTCACTCGCGACTTAAATAGATTCGGGTTATAAGAGCTCGGGAACACAGACGCAGGCAGAGAATTCCACTCCTTAGTACGTACCAGCCAGAAACGAACCAATGCCTTTAACACATGAATTCCCGCCGAAAACCCGGAAGAAAGTAGTGCTACGCAGCATTCCCCTCTGCCAAAGTAAAAAATAACAGAACACTTTTCCGAGATTTGCGTGGGAATTGGTCTTGCAAAGGAAACGGTTCATTTATGGCATGATACACGTTTTGGCAAAGGTTGATAAGTTTAATTTTATTCAGATAGAAACGTTATATTTTGCAAAAAAAAAATTCTAAATGTAAAAAAAATATAAAAAAAAAAATACCGGCACAATAAGGATTTTTCCGTATTGTGCCGGTATATATTGCAAAAGAATTTTTTTAAGTGTTGATGGGTGGTACGCTAATCAAATTGCTGTTGGTTATTTCTTTTTTTTTGTAAAATGAGATGGTTTTATGATGATGGTTTTTCCATGTCCTAATTTGCAGCGCCATCCAGTGGACATTTCGAAAAGTGGTTGAAAACACCCTATTTAATTAAATAAAAATAAATAAATAAAAATAACTTTATTCACCAAATGCACAACATAAATATAGTGGTAAATAATTATGCTTACTCTAAGTTATACAATATGTGATTGGTGAAAAGGAAAGATACTCAGCAAGTTGCTGGTTTTCAGTATCCCCCTGAGACGCTTCTTTGGTAACACTTCATTACGGTTAATGTAAATAATGACGTAAATTTTATAAACGTCATAAAGTGAAAGCATCCTAATATTAATATAGATATTTTGTTAAGGTCAACAAGTCATGCATTCCCTGGATATCATCCTAAATCACAATGCCACCCAATTACTCTCTTTCTCTCTCATTCTTCTGGGTAAGCTCGTTCCATCGTCGACCTCATCTCTGTCTTCAAGACTAGATCGAGATCAAGAGTAAGCCCATTTTCAATAAAAAATTATAATAAAAAAAAATTTTTCATTGTCGGACTTTAGTTATCGTCTCTGTCTGTCGCGCAATTCTCATGCCATTTCTTAACGCTAATATTTGTCGCAGGCGCTTCGTTAGGTAAAGTACGTTTCAACCACAGAAAGGGAGAGTGAGTGAAATTGAGGGCGAAACAAATAATGGTTCGTATCTATGCGTTAGCCATAACATCCCATGATACGTTCGTTCACTGCAGGAGTAAGGACAGGGAGCTCCCTCCAGAAATACAACTTTTGCTAAAAGGATGTCTAGGGCAGTAACATAGTCACCACGATTATTAGCGTTGAGGCTGGCACTATGGACCGCGGTTGTCGGTGACCGTCGTATGTAAGATGGTAACAATTACGTTATCAACTCACTCAAGCGCTCTCTTTGTGCACCATTGGTACCCAAAAGGACGTTACAGTCAAAAGAAATTACATTAAGTTAAATACCTAGGTACGTAATTTTAAATGTTAATTAGAAACGAATAAATTTAGAAAAGTGTGTGCCTTTGCCCTTTACACCTTCCTAAATTCAGTCAGATTTCTAAATAGGATTATTAATTATTTACTTAATGCAATTACACTAGACTAAATTTAATAGTTGAAACATTTAGTCGACTAAATGTAAGAACGTGTTATAAGCCCCGTGTGGTGCCGGAAAAGAATAGTACCAACCCATACATACTCGTGGGTGTCGTAAGAGGCGACTAAGGGTTAACTGAAGGATGGGCAGCAGCATCCTCCTTTGAATCTTACATCTTACTGCGGTCACCTACAACCGCGGTCCATGGTGCCAGCCGTAACGCTAACAAGTGAGATGACAATGGTACTTCCCCTCTACATTTTTTCAGCAAAAGAGAGAATTCTGGAGGGAGCTCCCTGTCCTGTAGTGGACGTTTCATGAGATGTTACGATGTTATAAGACCTTAATATGGACTGTAATCCTACGTACACACCTTTTATTCTAATGGATATGCTAACACAAACTTAACTTTCCATTTCCCTAACATCAATTATTAGCAAACAATATGAAATCTGTATTTACGTAGCAGCAAATCAACTCGGCCGAACTCAACACTACAAAAATATTTTTTGTCTCTAGTTATCTTCAAGAGATCTCAAGGAGTTATCTCTTAGATAGGCGCACATTGGAATGGTCAATATGTATTTATCATTTATCATGTACGACAAGTGGTTACCAATCAGTGCATGTTTGAAATCATTGGAAAAAACACGTGTTTATATCTCATAGAGTTACTTTAGTGTACTCATTTGATTTTGGTGTCTACCTATATTAAGTTTGTGTAAATGACTTCAAGTGTACTAAAGTGTAGAAATTGTAAATAAAAGGTATACATTATCGAGTAAGTGTTGATTTGTGTGTATAGTGATAGGTTGGTATCTATTTTTAAACAAAAACATCCGAGTGAGAATCGAACCGCGGCCTTGAGCGCTGCAGCTGTTTGTTTTGAACTTTCCTGTTATTTTATTGTAATGTTCTACTAAGTGTTAATGATTTTACTTAATTTACCTGTCAGGCTGATATAAACAAAATATGATATTTTTTTTTCGTTTACGCTTACCAACACATTTTGCAGCTGTGTCATAAGCAATAGGCTAAATCTGTCAGAAAAAACAAGTTTGTAAAACAATGTTATTCTTTCCGTCAAAATATACTAACTCTGGTTTAAGTGCATGGCTGCAAAAAGTTTGTTAAGCATTGGAATAAAAAAAACCGGTCAAGTGCGAGTCGGACTCGCGCGCCGAGGTTTCCGATATCCCTGTATTATTTTTGGAAGCAATGAAGTCCATTTTTAGGACCGCAAAACTAAATTAGTTTGTAAAGGTTATTTGAAGATTTCTAAAAAATGGTGCTACTTAGAGAGATCGTTTCATTTTTGCTGTAATATTTACGTCAACATCTATAATTAATTTAGATTTTTCTATTTAAACTTCGGTGATAAGGGGGGGATGGTAATTTTTAGACATTATTCATTATAACTTGAAAACTAAGAGTTGTAAAAAAAAATCAATTTTAAATTGTACAAGTAAAGCCCTTTCATATGATACCCAACTTGACCTAGTTACGACAATTTAAAATTTTGCTCCCCTATTTAGTCCCCCTTTACAGTAATAATAATAATATTTTTATAATTCTTTTGCTTGCAATAAAATTGAACAATCATATTCTAAATCAATTCCAAATTTCAAGTCGATAGCATTGGTGGTTGCTGACTCAAAACTCAAACTCAAAATAGTTTATTCATTGTTGGATATTAAAATCTCTTAATGACGTCAGCTAAGCTACATCGCTTCACAAACAAATTGGCGCCATGGTGGGAAAAAAAGAAGTGACAATAAGCAATAAGCTGAGATATACAGATGTGACTGACAAACAAATTCGCACCATAAGGGTTCCTTTTTTACCATTTTGGTATCGGAACCCTAAAATTGGACTATACAATTAATATTAGACCAGCAGCGTTAGGTTGGGGTTTTTTTTTTATCATCAATGAGCTTACTCTTGACCTCGATCTAGTCTAGGCGCGATCGCAGTAATTTGAACGATATTATCAAAACGTTTGCCTAAAACGTTACATTAAGGTGATCCGTTTTCCATACGAAAATTCAAATGACTTGCATTCTTACGCGGGACATAAAATTCTGTTGAAAAACGAACGAATACTGCTATTTTTAGTTAAATTTTTCGCTAATTAATACAAAAATACAGTTAATGTACTGAAAGTACTATTTTTGGTAGCAATTTTTGGTTCAATATTACGATTGTGGGCGTGCGGTCAAAACTGTACGGTTGTGCTTTGTGTGCATGTGTGAGTGATCGTACTCATGTAAACACGGACTGACGAGAGTAATTGACTTTAGTGGACATATGGAGATATTTTTCTTATCGAAATTGTTGCTAGGCGTTGAAGTTGCACGGTGAAATTTACGCGAATCAACTAGTGTAGGCAACGAAGCAGTTGACCCCCGCATTAAATCCTCAGTCAATGAAACTTTGCTGGGGTATTACACTATATGAGACAAACCTTCTACAAAAAAAAAATTGGTACTTTTAAATTTTTCATACATTTTTTGTAATTTTTGTATGGAAAAATTAAAAGTACCGATTTATTTTTTTATTTTTTTATAAGTTTGTCTCATATAATGTAATACCCCAGAAAAGTTTCATCGACTGAGGATTTAATGCGGGGCTCTTCATACAACTATGCGCTTCGTTGCCTAGACTATACTTTTTGCACATATATAGTTGGTACTTATTGCATTAAAAAATAAAACCTTATATTTGCAGCAGTGGCTCCATCTAGTTGCGTTCGGGGCTAAGCTGGCCGTCACAGATCACCTTAAGCCTTTAAAAGTCCAGAAGCACCGCAGGACATCACCCATACTTGCTTGATATTCCAATCATTGCAACCAAGCGCTTCGGAACAATCGCAACATCTACAGGTTAGTCGGTGGACCTGTACATCCATACAGCACGTCAATAGAAACACATTGGACAGCCGCTCTTCCATAATATGTTGCTTTTATACATTGTAATGAAACAAATAGATTTGCGAATGTTTCCACTGTACTGACCGTACGTATGGCCGATTTATAAAAATATTAAATAAAATGAAAGGACAAATCAGGAAGGATGAAGGACATATCAGGATTTTACAAGTATAAGCCATGCCAAAATAAACACAAATAATTAATTTTTAGGTTGTTTTTTTCGTTTGTCCACTTATTAGTGACGCAACAACTTTTGTTCTACGATTTTGCTAACAATGCACTCAAACGCATGCATGCAAAGTATTACTTTGTATGGGAAGTTAAACATTTTGAGTGCGTTGTTAGCAAAGTCGTAGAACAAAAGTTGTTGGTACTTTGGACCTCACAAACAAGGGCAAACGAATGTAGGTAACAAAAAATAAATAACCTAGTGCAGGATGTTCTAGTTATGTAATGTCAACTGACACCTGTACTATAGTCCTGCCGGCTTAGCACGCTGCCCGAGAGAAAATATATCTCGAAGAAATGTCACTTTAGTTGAGGAATTATGTCATCTAATCTATCACCTCCAATCGCGAAGAAATGTCGGTGGAGGAAAATGTTTAGCAAATCCACAAATTACACTTTTGCTATTTTAGACAGAGATAGCTTTGTACACTAATACATGTAGCCGTCCTTGTCTTTCAAAATGTGTCGCACTGCTAGGATGTCAAAAAAAATTGGACCATGCTTATAGTCTTTACTGTATGGGCCTAGATAAACTGACAACTGCAGCGTGCTAAGCCAGCTGGGGTGACGGGGCGGGGGGGGCCATCGCTCGTCATCGCTCACGGCGGCAACTAGTTCTTGCTCTTTTCACCCCACTCCCCCACCTCCCCGCGTATACCTAAGGCGCGAAACAGCGGTTGCGGTCAGACTATAAGACATGGCCGCGGTCCCATAGTAATCTGCAAAATCTCCTTTGTTTCATGTTTCAGTAAGTTGTGATGTTCAAAAGACCCGCGTCGCTGCCGGCGGGGCAAGTGTGGTTGCGGTTCGAGGGGCGCGGCAGAGATGGCGCCACCGGACAAATGTAGGTACAGTCAAGAAAACGTCAAGCGTGACAATGTGGCGAGACTTGAAATCCTACGGCTATCGTTATAAGAAGTTCAATTCCCGTGTGGTGCCGGCAAAGAATTGTAACAATCCATCTCTCTAACGGTGTTGTCGTAAAAGACGACTAAGTGTATATGAAGCGGAGAACGGGCAGCATCTTACATAGTGCGGTCACCAACAACAGTGGTAAATGGTGCCAGCCGCAATGCTTAAAAGCGTGTTGACCATGACCATGGTAATTGCCCTTAAAAGTACCACCCGTTTTTGTTGGAGCTCCCTGTCCTGTACGTTTCATGGGATGTTATGATGATGATGATGACAAAGTCCAATGTGTCAAGCAAGTGACCCTAATGCTGACGGTTATTTTCTACTCTCTGAAACGCAATGTGTCGGCGCGTAACGTAACGCGGCGCAAGATGCGTAGTGCAAGATACGCTGCTTGGTCCAACCTAGATGCTGACGGTTATTTTCTACGCATGTGCCCCCTGTACTCCGCGATAATTTTTTTGAATTCAATGGTCAGCATTGTAGTTACATGAATCCTGTACCTTTTTAGGGTTCCGTACCTCAAAAGAAAAAAACGGAACCCTTATAGGATCACTTTGTTGTCCGTCTGTCTGTCTGTCTGTCTGTCAAGACCCTTTATCTCACGAACGGGTAAAGGTATCAGGTTGAAACTAATACCATATATTAGGATCCATGAACCACACAAGATCTGAAAATTTCAATTTTTTACAACGACGCAATCAAAAGATATGGCATTTTATGTCCTCATCTCCATACATTTATTCAAAAATGAAAAACCTACAGGGTACTTCCCGTTGACCTAAAATTATGAAATTTGGCAAGAAGCTAGGTCTCACAGTACAAATAATGAGAAAAGTCTGAAATCATTAAATATTTCAACTTTTCTCACAACTTATGGTAACCAATTGTGGTGAGCTCCCGTTTCAAGAACATTCATATAAGAGAGGGGTCAAGTTGGATGGTCGCTGAGGCGATTTTTGTTTTAGTTCTATTTTAAAAACGGGAACACTTACAAACTTGAAAATTGGTATGTTTATAGTGCATAAGCTATAAAATAACAACAAATAATAAAATTTGGTCAAGCGCGTGTCGGACTCAAACAATCGAGCACATTAACTTACTGAAATTTCAACTAATACAATTATGTTTATGTGGTGGTACGGAACCCTCAGTGCGCGAGTCCGACTCGCACTTGGCCGGTTTTTTATGTTACACGTGAGGACGCGAGCATAGGTAGGCCACCCTATGGTAAGTGGACACTAACGCCCAAAGATACAATACGACAGAAGCACCACTGTCTTATTACTAAAGGTATAATTTTGACGTTAATAAGACAGCAAAGCGCGTTGCACGATAGTATGTCTAATGTGCCTGTAACTTCCAAGCTCCTATCCTTCTAACCGAGACACAGCAGTGCAAGCTCTGCCGCTTTACAATAGAAATAAGCATAAGGTTGGTACACTCAACGAAAGGTCAAGCTTGACTCTTGCAGTGCGACTCTAGCCCCCGTCCGTATGTATATCTATTGAAATAAGATATTCACCCACATATTAAAATAACATTCATGCGTGATTGTCATAAATATTAGGTACACTCAACAGCATGTCGGTAGAAGCACTTTTGGACCTTATGGCGTGGAGGGTTTCTGCTGACGTGCGGTTGACCGTACATTGCATAAACACACACGTTCTGCCAAGCAGTTCATAGCAACTGATCCCAAGGTTTAATACAAATCGTAGGGCTTGGCAGTATGTGTATGAATTATATATATGCCTTAGAATTATTTACCGCCTTTGGTAACTTCTTTTACTGTTTTTCTTTCGTATTTGCGTACTGTGCCGTGCACGTTTGTGCGCCCATCGATACACTACAAAGACTTACGCTTACCTTCTACTGTAAGTGGTGCGGGGGCATCC
Source organism: Athrips mouffetella (assembly GCA_947532105.1). Classification (NCBI taxonomy): domain Eukaryota; kingdom Metazoa; phylum Arthropoda; class Insecta; order Lepidoptera; family Gelechiidae; genus Athrips; species Athrips mouffetella. The sequence continues at coordinate 16,497,400 of OX383983.1, forward strand.
ATCCATCCACATTACATATTATTATACGATAAATTAATAATTTAATTTACCTACTTACCCACCTCGGTAACTAACCTGTTGGCTATAGATGTGACTACGTGTTGTTATGTTTAGCACCTACCGCTTATATAAAACGACAATTATATTTTTTAGCACCTTTTGTCTTCAACTTGATTTAAGAACTCTTTTTTCTCTTTTGTAATTTGGTGGCATGACCCTACCAAACGGGCCATAGGCCTATAGTGGGTCAGTGATTGTGTATATTTTGTAAGCATGTGTTTTGCCTACTAAAACATATAATTTTTTTTTTTTAAGAACGGTACGATGTCCAACGTGTCAACCTTGATATGCTCTTCACTGTAGACACTTAATTTTTCAAAACAAAGTTATTAGTGCGGTCAGTTAGTTGTTTCACGTAGACACGCCTTACAATTTTACCAAATTTTTTCCAGGTTCTAGTTAGGTACATAGCTTTCAATTTTTGATAGGAGGCAATTCAAAAAAATTCCATAGAAAATTCAAGAATTGGCTCCTATCAAAAATTTAGGGCAATGTACCTAACTAGCACCTACCTGGAAAAAATTAGGTGCAATTTGGTGAATTTGGTGATATAAGACGTTAAGGTGATCTGTGACGGCCAGCTTAGCCCCGAACGCAACTAGATGGAGCCACTGCTGCAAATATAAGGTTTTATTTTTTAATGCAATACGTACCAACTATAGTATATGTGCAAAAAGTTGATTCGCGTAAATTTCATCTTGCAACTTCAACGCCTAACAACAAATTTGATAAGAAAAATGTCTCTATATGTCCACTAAAGTCAATTACTCTCGTCAGTCCGTGTTTACATGAGTACGATCACTTACACATGCACACAAAGCACAACCGTACAGTTTTGACCGCACGCCCACAATCGTAATATTGAACCAAAAATTGCTAACAAAATAGTACTTTTAGTACATTAACTGTATTTTTGTATTAATTAGCGAAAAATTTAACTAAAAATAGCAGTATTCGTTCGTTTTTCAACAGAATTTTATGTCCAGCGTAAGATTGCAAGTCATTTGAATTTTTGTATGGAAAACAGATCGCCTTAAGCGACCGGACTTTATTACTTTGTGTATTGAAGATAGAAAATAGTTTGTTTTCAGGTTTCAGATCCGAGATTTGGAGCCGCAGCACCAGGAGGAATGCATCGAGTTGATGATGGAGTCTTTCCTCAATGATGAGCCCTTGTGCAAAGTCTTTGGTAGGTGAGATTAATAGAAACCATTAAGAAAAACCGGCCAAGTGCGATTTGGACTCGCGCAACGAGGGTTCCGTACCACAAACGTAAAAATACCGTCTTAGTAATGGATGCACAGTCACGCAGAAGTGTATTAATGAGCGCAAGTCCGACATGCACTTGACCAGTTTTTATTATTTGTTGATAATTTATTTGTTGTTGTTTATTATTTGTTGTTATTCTTCATGCATAAGCACTATAAATATACCAATTTTCAAGCTTGTAAGTGTTCCCATTTCAATAGAGCTAATAACAGAACTCGAGCAAAAATCACCCAATAAAAATCTGTGAAAATATCAAATTTCTACTTATAAGGTCCATGAGTACAGCCCACTGACGGACAGAAATACATCGGAGGCCTAATAAATGGGGTCCCGTTTTTCACCCTTTGGGTAAGGAAGATTCTAACCCACGCCACGCCTAGCTTGTACGTCAGTACTGGGTGGTTATCTAACTAGACTATCGAGGTCTTGTCGAGGGTATACACAAGCCTGTTGGTGCGGTTGGTAGTGAGCCTGCCTCTCACGCCGTGGGCCGCGGGTTCGATCCCCGCCCAGGGCAAACATTTGTGTGATGAACACAAGTGTTTGTTCTGTGTCTGGGTGTTATTTATCTATTTATGTATGTAAATCAGTCTTCGATACCCATAGCACAGGCTTTGCCTAATTTAGGATCGGATGACCCTGTGTGAAATGTAATAATATTATACAGGCTGATTAATAAATAATCTAAACTAACGCCACCAGTGCTCTTTCAATCCTACGAGTATACTATTTAAAAAGAAATATTTGTATACAACGTGTAATTCTAAATACGCAAAACCTCTCTTTCTCAAAAAACAAATCTGAATTGACCTCTCCATACAAATTGCTCACTCAGATCGAACAGTTTGTATATAGGGTGACTTTTAATTAGTTCTTGATAGCTAAAGATATGCATGTACTCATGATACTGAACAATTTTTCCCAAGGAACATAGGTCAAAATACGAAAAACCAAATTTGACCTCCCATACAAAATGCGCTATCAGCTGTTGCAGTTTCTATGTGAGGTTAAAACTTGATTTTCGTATTTCGACCTATGTTCTTTGGGGAAAGTTGTTCAGTATCATGAGTACATTCATATCTTTTTCTATCAAGAACTAATTAAAAGTCACCCTATATAGAAAGGTCTAACACTTTTTTCATCCCAAATATGTTTCTTCTTTCGTTGTCTGAGCAAACCTGTTCAGTTTTCAGTAAACCGTCCCTTACACCTGTATATTTGTAAACACACCACCAACTACACCCAGGTAGTAGCAGGTGGAGAACTGTGGTCTCTGCCTACCCCGACGGGAACAAGGCGTGATATTATGTATGTATGTATGTAACTACACCCAACGGGCCAGCCTGTATCATCATCATAACATCCCATGAAACGTCCACAATAGGACAGGGAGCTCCCTCCAGAATTCTAGCTTTTGCTGGAAAATGTGGACGGGAAGTACCATAGTCACAGTCACCTCGCTTGTGAACGTTACGGCTGGCACCATGGACCGCGGTTGTAGGTGACCGCAGTAAGTAAGATGGTATGATACACAGGAGGCTGCCCATCCTCCAGTTTATAACCATTAGTCGCCTCTTACGACACCCACGGGTATGTATGGGATGGTACTATTCTTTGCCGACACCACACGGGACAGCGGCAACCTTTCTATAAGTAAGCTGTGTTGATCTTTTTAACCTACTTCAAATAAGGAGGAGGTTAAATGTTCCACTGTATGTATTTTTTTTTCGCTTTCATATCCAGACGTCCGTTCGGACCCGGTGTCCTGTGCGGTAGTGAGACGAGACTGGCAACACATGATGTCGCAAGGCGTCAGTGTTGCCTGCTTCACGGAGGACCGAGGACAGCCACACCAGCTCGTGGGATGCAACATATTGCTGGTGAAGGAGAGGGGGCAGCAGGAGGAGATTTATGGCGTTAGTACCATCTGTTTTCTAGTCCCATATGTGTTCCCGAGTTCATATAACCCGAATCTATTCAAGTTGCGAGTGAATAGGCTTCTTCTGGGCAAGCTCGATTCTATCATCGACCTCATCTCTGTCTTCAAGACTAGATCGAGGTCAAGAGTAAGCGCATGACGATAAAAAAAAGTCACAAGTTCGAAAAACTTTGTTTTATCTGTCGATGTCTGCGTGCAAAAGTCATTTTTGGCCGATAGCGTGGAAAAGATTTTTGAAATTAGAACGTGATAATGAATTATGGTTTATGGTTCAACCTTCTTTAAAATTTGCAGCTAAAATTCGTAGCGAGGGTTTCAAACTTTCAAGGCTCGAGTCGCGAAATAACTTTGCTGCCGAGCGAAACACATAATTTTTCACCGCACTACAACGAGGAAAATGCTAACGTATAACGACAGTAACTTATACCATAAATTCATCATCACGTTTTAATTTCAAAAACCTTTTCCACGCTAGCAGCCAAAAATTACTTTTGCTCACAGATTTCAACCGATGAAGCAGTTTTACAAACTAATGAGGTAAAAAACGTTTTTTTTTTTTCAGGCAGAAGGCAAGGCGTGGTTGAACCTGTTGGCAACGTTAATGGCAGCCGAGAGTCTGGTCGACGTGTTTGCGCACTTCGGAGTGCACGGTTACCTGACGTCGAGTGGGCTGTCGGTGCGTCCACAGTATCGAGGACAGAACATCGGCGCACGGCTCATAGAGGCCAGGTATGGATCGGTCTAAAGTGTGTAGTATTGTAGTATTACTGGAGTAGTATTGTCTTGTATAGGCCCTATACAATACAATAATACACAGGACAAGAAACAGATCTTCATTACAGTTTATCATTTAAGTCTTATTTATTTTTAGGGTTCCGTACCTCTTAAGAAAAAAACAGAACCCTTATAGGATCACTTTGTTGTCCGTCTGTCTGTCAAGACCCTTTATCTCACGTACGGGTAAAGGTATCAGGTTGAAATTAATAACATATATTAGGATCTATGAACCACACTGATCTGAAAATTTAATTTTTTTACAGCGACGCAATCAAAAGATATGGCATTTTATGTCCTCATCTCCATACATTTATTCAAAAATGCAAAACCTACAGGGTACTTCCCGTTGACCTAAAATTATGAAATTTGGCAAGAAGCTAGGTCTCACAGTACAAATAAAGGGAAAAGTCTGAAATCATTAAATATTACAACTTTTCTCACAACTAATGGTAACCAATTGTGGTGAGCTCCCGTTTCAAGAACATTCATATAAGAGAGGGGTCAAGTTGGATGGTCGCTGAGGCGATTTTTGTTTTAGTTCTCACTCAATTAACATTTAAGATTTTTTGTAAAACTAAGTATATTTTTGTATTTGCGCAATAAATCATTCATCTATCTAACTATCTATTCATATTTCCAGAAAGCCCTTGTGCAAAGCGCTAGGGTTGTCCGCATCAGCGACAGTATTCACAGCAACCGCCTCGCAGGTGTTGGCGGGTAAATGCGGGTACGAGGTGCTGGCAACTCTGAGTTATGCGGACATGCCCGCATACGGAGTGAACCTGGATCCGCATCACCCCGCAATCAAGGAGAACCCCGTCGCGGAAGTGCGCGGAATAAAGTTCGCTTTCTAACCGCTAGTTGTACAAAGTAGCTTTAAAGTTAAAGTCTAAATCTGTCAGTGATATTTTATTAGTAAAATTAAACGATGAATATATTTTCCGTTATTGTTTCCTTTAATCAACTAAAAGCAAAAGTATGGCCAACGTAAGAAGTCTGTTTTGTTTTTTCCTTATCACCAACACACAGGGTTAATTTTTCTTTACAGGTCGTAATTTTTCATACGTTTGAAAGCTGTCACAACGGGCCTATTACATTGGCTTTCATCATCATAACATCCCATGAAACGTCCACTACAGGACAGGGAGCTCCCTCCAGAATTTTAGCTTTTGCTGGAAAAATGTGGAGGGGAAGTACCATAGTCACCTCGCTTGTTAGCGTTACGACTGGCACCATGGACCGCGTTTGTAGGTGACCGTAGTAAGTAAGATGTAAGATATAAAGGAAGATGCTGATGCCCATCCTCCATTTAACCCTTAGTCGCCTCTTACGACACCCACGGGTATGTATGGGTTGGTACTATTATATATATTCTCTATATTCTTTGCCCACACCACTCATTCATTCATTCATTGGCTTTACCATCGACATATTAAATATATTATAGGTAGGTTCTTAAAAATTCTTTGGGCTTTACTTTAGGTACAAAAAAAAATACGCCAGTGCTGCCAGTATGGAATTTTTTTGTCGATACCATTTCTATTTTCCGAAGTTTTTGGTATAATAAAAAAAATATTTTCTTTTAATACTTCCTGTGTTCGGATAAATCTACAAAGAAGAAATTCGCAAAATTTCACAACCACAGGCAGAAATCGAACCTGCATCTTCTCCGTCAGTACCGGAGACGCTTTTACCAACTGGGCTACTGTGGTCCTGCCTGAACAATAAAAAAGAATAAAAAAGATACAGAAATACAAAAACAATATTAAAATTTAGTACCTATTTTACTTGTTTAGGCTCGGTGCAAACGGTGCGCAAATTGCGTCGCGTAATTTGCGCCGCGCTACGCGCAGACATTACATTTCATACAATTTCGATGAACCGGCCACACGGCGCGCAAAATACGCTAGTACGCTACGTTACGCGTGAACTTGAGCTAGTGCTGGGCAATTTGCAAAAAAATATCGATATATATATATATATGTCGAAGACACGAACTGGGGCGGAAGAGGGATGGCACTATGTGGGCAAGGGATAGACATCAGGAATAGCAGAGAACACGATATTGGCCGAACTATTGGTAGTGGACATCGATAACATCTTCGACAATCGCCTAATTCAATCGAGTGTAACTTACTTGCATAACGATCATTCATCCTGACTTGCCATTGACCTCTTATACGGTATTCTCCTCAATCACGTCGTCGGTAAACACAGCGGTGTGCAGGACTGCTTGTGCCACCTGTTGTTTTAATGTAAAATTAACTAAGTGGCACAATCCTGTCAACCCTAAACGTTGGAGGCTTATTCGAAGATTCTATTCACATGTTCAACTACATCAAACTCACAGTGCACCGTGTTTTACTATCACAAAAGGTATTCGCGTATCATAACCTAAAATATCACAGTTTAGAAGCAGACAAGACAATAAACACTTAGCTGTCATTAAAGGGTCGCTCCTGTCATCGCAGAATTGCCACGGGTCATCCGCCAGCGGCTGCAGGCTTCATCTCGCGGCCAACTATCACTTTAGAACTTGACATGGTAAAATCCCGAACAAGAATGAGCTGTTGAAAATGGCGGCCTCGTCTTCACGTTGCTACGTGTTGGCTAAACTGACACAAACCACGCCCCTTTAAGCGCCATTCGTTGTAGTAGTACCAACCTCACGATCTAAATAAAGCCATCATTACCATCATCATCGTCCAACATCGACAATCCACACTGGTACGGAAATTCAGTACTAATTTGACGTTTGGCGTAGCTTCGCCGTGCTTGGGCCACTGCATGGGTGCTGCTGGCATGAACGTTTATCTTTGAAAATACCGCGGGAAATTCGAAATGAGAGTCGCTCTACGACATATATATATCGTATCGATTATTTTAAAACAGTACGTAACGATATCAATCGAGATGAAAATTTATAAGAATTTCAATGTATCGATAATTATTACCAAATCTAACTACAATATCAAATACGCACTCAAATCCATAAGATTATCATACGGATTATTATATCATAATAGATAAATCACAATTTTATGAGATGTGTTAAGAAGATCGGTTATGTGCACGTAGTTTTCTAATAATTTGAAACTCGTGAAATAGAGAAACACCTATTGAGGTGTGTCAAAACAAAACAAATTGCGAATATGTTAAGCTAAAGTTGATATTTAGAAAAAAAAAATAACGAGATAAAAATTCTCAAACTAATTTATTATGAGTGATATTAATTTACGAGTAATTTTTATAGTACCGTTAACCGCACGTCAGTGGACACATTTTCAACTTTTTTTACCATGTCATAAAGCTCAAAGTGTTTCTACAGATGTGTGTGACTGCATGTTGGGTGTGCTTATGATTAGCATATTAAGTTGAAAAAATTTAATATAAAATAATGTTAACAACAAGAATAAATCAAATTGGTTTGGCATTTCAATAACTATTTAAAATCAAGGTATAAACTAGCAATGTAATTTCACAATAATTAAATACCTAGTAAGTAGGTAGGTATTCATTGAAAGTGAAGAATGCCTTCTCGCTATCGATAATTTTATGAACACTAGCTGCTGAAAAGTTGTGGCGACCTTAAATACCTAGCGTATTTTATGTCGGCTGGGCCACACTGCATCGCGCATTTTACGCTATTACGCGACGCAATTTACGCGCCGTATGAACCGGCACTTACAATTGGTGCGCCGGGTACGCGTTGTGATTCTTAGAATAGGGTTGGCAACCTGAACTTTTTATTTCATAGGTAGTATTTAATTTTTTATGCTATTTTTATATTATCAATATGTTTTATTCCACTTATACAAAATGTGGTTAAAAGGAAATCGGTACTTTTCCTAACACCCTGTAGAAATTTCTAATTCAAAACGCTTTCGTTCGAATGCGTAGGTATCTATGAGAATTAATTATCGTTGCTGAACTGAAATTAAATTAAAGAAAAGAAAATCAATAAAATCTGAAAAGAAAATGAGATGTATTGTTTTTTATTAGAGTAAATTGCAACAAACAGTTTTGGGCCTATTACAACTTTGAGAGATAAGGATCTAACCTACAGTCCTAGTCGCTCTATAAGGTTGACTTTCCGCCAGTGCTGTGGGGCTAAGTTGTGAGCTAGGAACATCCCAAACAATAGGATTGCTTCATTTGACAGCGCATTTGACTAACTAGGAGCATCATTCTGTTTTTAGGTCATTCCGCGTTTTAGGACATTGGCGCCATACTATTGGTTGGAATTTTCCCAGTTCACAGCTTAGCACAGTACGGGTAGAAAATCAGCCTACCAATGTCCATGTCAGTCAGGACGTTTTTTCTCGTCGAGGGCCTTGAAGAAGGCAGTGCTGGCGGCTTTGAGTGCGTCCAGGAATCTCCCGCCGGACTCCTTCATATCCTTGCTGAGCTGTTCCGTCGACAACTGAGCGCGCTGGTTGAGATCCGTCATCACTGCCTAAACAGAACCAAGAAAGAACATCAGCATTCATCAAATCGTGTGTAAAATCGAGGACCGACATCACCCTGGTGTCAGAGTAGTAAAGCTGCCAATGGTCTTTGGCATGACACATTAAGGACTCATCATCATAACATCCCATGCCAAGAATGAACATCATCATTCATCATATCGTGTGGATTGTAAGATCGATGACCGACATCACCCTGGTGTCAGAGTAGTAAAGCTGCCAATGGTCTTTGGCATGACTCATTAAGGACTCATCATCATAACATCCCATGCCAAGAATGAACATCATCATTTATCATGTTGTGTGGATTGTAAGATCGATGACCGACATCACCCTGGTGTCAGAGTATAAAAGCTGCCAATGGTCTTTGGCATGACTCATTAAGGACTCATCATCATAACATCCCATGCCAAGAATGAACATCATCATTTATCATGTTGTGTGGATTGTAAGATCGATGACCGACATCACCCTGGTGTCAGAGTCATGATACATTAAGGACTCACCATCAGAACATTCCATGAAATTTCTACTACAGGACAGGGGCTCCCTCCAAAATTCTAGCTTTTACTTAAACAATGTGGAGGGGAAGTACCATAGTCACCACGCTTGTTAGCGTTGCGGCTGGCACCATGGACCGCGGTTGTTGGTTACCGCAGAATGTAAGATGATACTATACACAGAAGGATGCTGCTGCCCGTCCTCTGGTTCATTAACCCTTAGTCGCCTCTTACGACACCCACGGATAGAGAAGGGTTTGTACTATTCTTTGCCGGCACCATACAGAGAAGGTAATAACTATGGATAAAGAGACTGTGCGGGCTTCCACTCTGATACTTGGTTCTAATCAGGGCGTCAGGGTTCATTTTTTTTTAGATATGGCAACACTATTTACTTTTGCTTCGTTTCTTCACCAAATACCATTAGCTAAAATCCGTTTGACGAGTCAATGCCAAAGCTTACCAACACATTTTGCAGCTATATCGAGGTTATTGTGCTCCATGCAGCGATTCCATGATCAATAGTAATCAGCTAAACCTGACAAAAAAACAAGTTTGTAAAACAATGTTATTTTTTCCCTCAAATATACTCTGGTTCGTCTAGTTCGTGGTGGTTCGTCTGGTTGTATGGCTGTAAAATGTGTTGGTAAGCTTTGGCATCGACTCGTGAAACAGATTATAGACACCCTGAGGTTGGTATAGTGCTAAGGTAGTTAAATGACCACCAACCCTAAAGATCGGGACGATATCATAGAATAAATGGTTACGGAGTCGACGAATTAATTTAAAGGATTTGACGAGGGCGCTAGTTTTCACACAGAGCGACTGAAAACCAGCCCCATATAAAAATGAGGATTTGTAAGGTTCGGCCTAACACACCTTCAGAAGCGCCGAATCATTCTGGTTATGTTGCCAGTAAATTATATTCTTATTTAAAATTCTTATTCTGATCGATTCTAATTTAAAATTTTCCCGCGGTATTTTCAAAAACAAGCGATCGTGCCAGCGGCATCCATGCAGTGGCCCAAGCACGGCAAATCTACGCGAAACTCAAGTTTGCCGCGCGCACTCGTCCAAGATGGAGTTGGTTTATTCTAAAAAGCCTGCATCAGTTGACGGACGAGCCACAGCAATTTTACGGCGACAGGAGCGACTGTTTATCTGCTCTAAACTATGAGATTTTAAGTTATGATACGCGAATACCTATTTTGTGATAGTAAAACACGGTGCACTGTGAGTTTGCTGTAGTTGAACACGTAGATAGAATCTTAGGATGAATGCCTCCAACGTTTGGGGTTGACAGGATTGATCAGGATAATGTTAAATTAAAACAACAGGTAGGGCAACGAAACCTGCACACTGCTGTGGTTACCGAGGACGTGATAGAAGAGAATACCTTACGAGCGGTCAATGTCAAGTAAGGATGAATGCGAATAAGTCACAGTCCAATGAATTAGGCGATTGTCGAAGATGTTATCGATGCCCACTACCAATATTTTGCCCAATATTATGTTCTCGGCTTTCCTGAGGCTGTCTCTTTTACACGTATAGCTATCTCTTTCCCCCGTCTCCTCTCCACGTTCTTCGACATACATGTAATTAATATACCTGTACAACAAAAAGTAGAATCTACTATCCTACCTTGAACTTCTCCAGGGTGACGTGGCTCTTGTCTTCTACATCCTGAAACATCCTATGCGCCTCCTCTTCCGTCCGCTCTGCTTTTTCCAGCAGCTTTGCTGTAAATATACACATTAGGTACAGACAAGAGCACTCGTTCCATCCCCTGGGTCAGTCCCCCAGGGGACTGCACAGTACTGTTCCACTACAATCCCCCAGGGGATTATCGGCTAGTACGTGGGAATAATTGCCAAGGGAAACCCAAAGGAAGGACCTCGAGCCACGTTTGTGTGGTGCTGGCAAAGAAAATAGTACCAAACTATCTCTAGCCGTGGATGTCGTAAGAGGCGACTAAGGACTTATGAACCGGATGGGCAGCTTTCTGTGTATCGTACCTACATACTGTGGTCACTAACAACAGCGGTCGCCAGCCGCAACGCTTACAAGCGTGGTGACTATGGTAAATCCCCTCCCAAGTATCATGCGTTTTTGCTGAAGTTCTGGAGGAAGCTCCCTGTCCTGAAATGGACGTTTCATGTGATGTTATGAACAGCACTTTAAGCTTGACACTTTGGACACCGCACCGCTCTCGTTTCAATAGCCGTATGTACTGAAGACTGCGCTGCGCGTGTCAAGCTATATCTGGTCTTGACTCTACACAACATAAATACCTATATAAAACGACTTATAAGCCTTTTCGGCAATAAAATAAACTAGCTGTGGAGTTTGGACTTTTACAGTGTACACAAACAACTGAACCGATTCAAGTTGGGTTTTCTTTTTTCAATAACGTATTTTGCTTACTTTCACGCACAATAAAAGCTTTGTTTTATTGCTATCGGATCAGTCAAACAGAAGCTAAACGAATGTGTAGTGTGAGTTATTGGTGCAAAGACCACTTGATAATTTTCATAACTGTAGCTTCTGTTTGAATTGACCGATTGCAAAGATTTTGTTGAAAGAGGTTGTACATCATAACTTGCACTGGCTGATTAGATTTAGCTGTATTCCTCTATGACATTTGTCTTGTACATCATTCGTGTCATTCGTGTCGTCGTATTTGTTTTTTGAGTAATCTTGTGTATATTATTATATTTTCTACGTTATTGTTTTCTTACAAAGTCTTTCATTTATATTGATTTCCGAGATCACGACCTCTAAATCATATAACTTATCATGGTAGCTTGAGCGAATGGTAACTTTCGTGTGTGAAACAAGAAAATTGTGCTCGTAGTGACGTACCTGCCATTGGTGAGCTACGATTTTTATTCGGAAATTTATTGAAGTTAAATGGAACCTGAAGTAAGTGAAACTAGAGAAATACCCTCAGGAGACGGGAATAACGTAAGAATGAATAATTTACAGGCAGGCAGTAATAGTGGTAGTGGACATTTCCCGTCATTTGAGAAATTAGACGGAATGTCAAATTATTCGACATGGAAGGTTCAGATGGAACTGTTTCTTATAACTGAGGATCTGTGGGATTATACTAAGAGCACACCACTAGAGAGCGACGTTGCAGGTCTACGAAGAGACAATATTGCTCGCGCAAAGATACTGCTGATGATAAAACCCCACTGCCTGGTACACGCACGTAAAGCAAAGACAGCAAAAGAGAGTTGGCAAGCCTTGGCTGCTGCTTTTGAAGATAAAGGAGTTAACCATAGGTGTCGCCTGCTAGGACGTCTTGTTAGTCAGAGACTTTCAATGTATGAATCTCCACGTCAGTATGTTACAGAGATTATGAGGATCGCTGGTGAACTAGATGACATAGGCAAGGAAGTAGATGATGAGCTACTAGCTGCTCTGATGCTACAAGGTCTAGGAGAGGAGTATACGCCTTTGAGGATGGCAATTGAAAACAGCAATGTGGTACTAACGACGGACTATGTAAAAACGAAATTGATGCAAATTGATGATAAGCCGAGAGAGCTTAGACAGAGTGAGTCAGAGGAACCCTCTACGAGTGCTATGGTTTCTGTTAAACAAAAGAAGAACAGAAATCAAGGATGGAAGCAAAAGAAGTCGAATCAAAAGAAGATTCGATGTTTTATATGTAATGGAGAACATAAAGCAATTGTTTGTCCTAAAAACCAGAACAACAAGAAAAGCAATTATGCTAACGCTACCACAGCCTATTCTACAATTGATAATTCGCATAAACCCGTTGACTGGATTCTGGATTCAGGGGCATCTTCCCATATGACTCCAAGGAAGGATTGGTTACAGAACTTCGTAAAGCTAGAAGAGCCAACGCAAGTTATGTGTGCGAATGGAAGTAGAATGAAAGGAGAAGGACAAGGTGACGTGTGTTCTAGAGAATTAGATTTCACAGTCAATGGAGCGTTGTATGTTCCGGATTTAGCTGCGAACTTGATGAGTGTAAGTACGTTAGTTGAACGGAATAGAGTATTAGTGTTTTCAAAAAGAGGTTGTGAGATTTATTTAGAAGATGACTGTAAAGTGAAAGGCGAGGTGAAAGCGGTATGTAAGGTAGAGAGAGGAATTTATAAACTAAAACCTGATTCTGCCAATACTAATATTGCATTAGTTTCAGCTGTGAAGAGCAATGCTGATCTTAACTTATGGCACAAGCGCCTTGGTCATCTAGGAGTGTACAACATTAAATTATTAAAGGAAAAGTATGCAGCAGGTATAAATTTTCCAAACACTAATGACAAACTGGATTGTATTTCGTGCTTGAAAGGTAAGCAAACTTCATTACCTTTTCCAAAAACAGGAGCAAAACGAGCTACTGATGTTCTTGAGTTAATCCATAGTGATGTGTGTGGTCCAATGGAAAATAAATCTTTCTCAGGTCAAAGATATTTCTTAACTTTTATTGATGATAAAACTAGGAAAACTTTTGTTTACACTTTACGCGAAAAGAGTGAAGTTTATTCGAAATTAGTTGAATTTAAAACTTTAGTAGAAGCTCAAACAGGTAAACGGTTAAAAACTATCCGAAGTGACAACGGTACCGAGTATGTTAATAAAAAGGTTAATGATTTTTTAAAAGAAAATGGTATTGTTCATCAATTAACTGTGGACTATACTCCAGCTCAAAATGGTGTAGCTGAACGAGCAAATAGAACTATTGTAGAACGAGTAAGAAGTATGTTGGAAGAAGCAAACTTACCGAAGATTTACTGGGCAGAAGCAGTACATACAGTAGTATTTTTGAAAAACAGATCGCCTACTATAGCTGTAAAGGGCATGACCCCAGAAGAGGCATGGACAGGTAAAAAAGTGAATTTGAGTTTTTTACGAGTATTTGGGTGTCGTGCGTTCATGCATATTCCAAATGTAAAAAGGAAGAAACTGGATCCAAAGAGCATGGAACTGGTATTCATTGGCTATTGCGAAACGACTAAAGGGTATCGTCTCATACATCCTCAAACACACAAGGTTTATAAAGCAAGAGATGTAGTTTTTTTCGAGAACCAGAAGAGAGACATAGAAGGTGTTAACAAAGAAGTTGTTAAACGAGAAGTACCCAAAGAAGTTAAAGAAGAAGTGCCACCTTTAGGGAATAGCCATGATCCGTCGTTTGGTGAGAGAAATCCAGTGATGCCACCCATTACACAAGAGATACCGTCCAATAGAGAAGAACATGTCTCGGACATTGATACAATTACTGACGATGTGTCCGTAAGAGATACTAGTCTAGAGAGTCCAGCAAGAAACATTGTTGAAAATTTTCCATCTACTTCCAGAGATAGTGAAGCTGAACCAGTGGAAATTCCAGAGAGGAGATATCCATTGAGAGATAGGAAACCAAAAGAGTTTAAAGACTGTATCTTGTATCAAGCAGCTGAAGAGACTAGAAGTGATCCTGTTACTCTAGAAGATGCCTTATCAAGAGATGATAAAGAACAATGGAGAGAAGCTATTGCATCTGAATTGAATTCTTTGAAGAAGAATAAAACATGGGAACTAGTAGAAAGTGCTAATGCAAAAGGAAATTTTGTTGATTCAAAATGGATTTTTAGAATCAAAAAAGAGCCGAGGAGAATTAGGTATAAAGCACGTCTAGTAGCAAGAGGCTTTACACAAGTGAAGGGTGTTGACTACAATGAGACATTCTCACCTGTAGTGCGTCATAGCACATTAAGGTTGCTTTTAGCAATAGCTGCTGAAAATAACTTAAAAATAGATCACATGGATGTAGTAACCGCATTCTTGAATGGAGATCTAACCGAAAGGGTTTACATGAAACAACCTAAAGGTTTTGAAGAAAAAGGAAAAGAGGATCATGTTTGCTTGTTGAAGAAGGCTCTTTATGGTTTAAAACAAGCACCAAGAGCTTGGAACGATAAACTCAACAATTCTCTGTTAGAGTTAGACTTTGAGAGGTCAGACAATGAACCATGCGTTTATTTCAGGAAGAGGAAGAACAGTTTAATGATCATTGCTGTTTACGTGGACGATCTTCTTATTTTTTGGAATAACGAGAACGAGAAAAAGCTCATTAAACGTCAGTTGCAAAATAAGTTTGATATGAAGGATCTGGGAAAAGTTGATGTTTTCTTGGGAATCAAGATCAAACAGGAGAACGGAGTAATAAGCTTGAACCAAAAAGAATATACACAGAAGATACTAGAGACTTTTGGAATGGCAAATTGCAAGAGTGTAACTACGCCATTGGATCCAAAGACGAAGCTGATGAAACCAAAGGAGGAAAATTATGTTCCACCAAGCGAATTACCATACAGAGAGCTGATTGGTTCGCTTATGTATCTGTCTGTATGTTCAAGACCGGATATTGCTTTTTGCAACGAGTTTTTTAAGTCAATTTAACAATTGCTACAATAATACGCATTGGCTTGCAGCAAAAAGAGTATTAAGATATCTAAATGGTACTAAAGACTTTGAAATAACTTTCAAAAAGTCAGGTAAGACTCTTTATGGATATGTGGATGCAGACCATGCTGGAGATATTGTTGATCGAAGATCATACAGTGGTTTTGTATTTTTATTTGCAGATGGCCCTGTATCTTGGGAAAGTAGGAAGCAAAAAACAGTTGCTTTGTCGAGTGCCGAAGCTGAATATGTGGCACTATCTGAAGCATGTAGAGAGTCTGTATTTTTGAGGAGACTGTACACTGAACTCACTGAGAATGTTGTTTCTTCCTTGAAGCTACTTAGTGACAGTCAATCAGCAATACATATTGCTGAGAATCCAGTTCATCATCAGAGGACAAAACATATAGACGTGAGACATCACTTCATCAGAGACTTGGTGAGGTCTAAGGCTGTGTCTATAGAGTATGTGTCGACTGAAAGAATGATGGCTGACCTGCTGACGAAAGGAGTTGGAAGGTTGAAGCATGAAGCTTGTCTGAGAGGGATTGGCTGCAGAGTGAAAGTTAAGGAGGGGTGTTGAAAGAGGTTGTACATCATAACTTGCACTGGCTGATTAGATTTAGCTGTATTCCTCTATGACATTTGTCTTGTACATCATTCGTGTCATTCGTGTCGTCGTATTTGTTTTTTGAGTAATCTTGTGTATATTATTATATTTTCTACGTTATTGTTTTCTTACAAAGTCTTTCATTTATATTGATTTCCGAGATCACGACCTCTAAATCATATAACTTATCAGATTTGAAACTTGTATGTTGCACAAAAGTTAGCCAAATACGAACGTATGTTGCACAAAAGTTAGCCAAATGCGTCGTACCGCTAGTTTTACTCTACGAACCTCTCTTGAGTGTTCTGTGACCTCCGGTATCGAATAATCACAGCGAGGAATCGTCAGTGGCTGGTTAGATTCGACATTTAGATGAGAATCGCTCGCAAATAGAGATGCAAATAAATTAGCCTTCTCAGAATCGGAGTGAGCTAGCGACCTATCAGATTTCAGGAGGGGAGGTAAAGTGGGACTGCAGAATTTTTTTTCTACCAATTTGGATAGGGTCCAAAATTGTTTACTACCAGAGAGACAGAATGCAAGTTTGGTCCCTATGCAACTGACGTGGTGATGACGTGCATACCGGATAACCCTCTTCCAGGACTTTTCAGTTGAATCAAATGCCCTTGGTTTTTTTCGCGTGAACCCGCCGGCCTCGAAATTTGCGGTTAGGGGCTCATGGTCTAATTGCAAACAAATCTTTAAATTTAAAATTTTTTAGGTGGTATGGCTTTTGTGCATAGTACCTCTGGGGAAGTACCACCCCCTTGCCTATTTCTGTCGTGAAGCAGCAGTGTTTCGACTGCTGTGTGTACTGCTAGGTTTCGGTTTGAAGGGTAAGGGATCCAATGAAATAACTGGTACATGAGACAACATCTTAGTTCTCCGGGTGGGCAATGAGCTTTGCTGTCTGTCACTAATAAGACATCGGGTGCTATGGGCGGTGGAGACCACTTACCATCAGGTGGCCCACCTGCTCGTTTGCTCACTTGTATGTAACATAAAAAAAATCGTTTGTCTATAAGCAGAACCTTTCCTCAGAAACTTTTGTATTAAACCTATGTTTTCAAACAAATACAGCAGTCGATTGCGTGTAGATTGAACAAGTGTAATATCGCCCCTTTAAGTTTTTTTTAATGTAACAAGTGGGAAAACGAGTAGGTGGACCACCTGATGGTAAGTGGTCACCACCGTCCATAACACCCAATGTCTTATAAGTGAAATAATTTGAATCTAATAAGACAGCAAAGCGCGTTAGCCACCCTGAGAACTAAGAGGGTATGTCTCATGTGCCAGTAATGTCACTGGCTCCCTTACCCTTCAAACCGAAACACAGCAATGCAAACACTGCTGCTTTACGGCAGAAAAAGGTACGGTGATGGTACTTCCCCATATCGACTTTGCACAAAAGCACAAAAAGTTCTGCCCACCTTCCTTCATCCACTTGACTAAATTCTCGACAGTAGCTTGTCCCTTCTTCTTCAGCTGCTCGTATTGTTCCTCAACATCCTTCATTGTGATATTTATTTACAAGTCTTTACTTGTCGATCTAGTATCCATATTTTCACCTTTATTTCCACGGATTATAACGCAATTTTATTCACAGCTTTTATGGTATAGCATGTTACACAAATTACACAATAATTAAAAGCTTGGCCAATCCTCAAGTAAGCTTATTGTACTACCGTATATTCATAATCTAAGGCCAAAGCAAAGAGTAAAATAATATTTTTAAAGCAAAGACGTCCCCCACCTAATTTTGCAAAGATTTTGAAAACTAACTACGCGCAGAGCCGTTTTTTGTGGCATTCACCCTACTAGGGTATTTGTGCCAAGGTCAAGATAAAGAGTAAGTATCCAAATGAAATTAAATAAACTCATAATAAATGAACAGAAATATTATAAGACGAATGGCATTAATCAGTTAAAAATTTAAGTCATTGAAGAACAAGGCCAGAACTCGGGAGATATTACCTATATTATACTTACTAATCTGTAATAAAATAGCGCTTACGTGATTTGTATAGGAAGCTCAGGATAGATGTTAAACACTTTAGAACAGTCAACGTTATTGGAAACATGCACTAGAAACTGAGTTTTAGGGGATTAGAACTTTACACTGAATAATATTTAGAATTTATAACAGTATTTATAAATACGCGACGATTGACACAATTTTTTCACTCACATTGTTTTTAGATACATTGTCAAAAGTCAACATTCAAAAACTTCGATAAATATAGAAGACTCTACTTGACAACTATCAAGGAGTCTTTATAACACTTTCCCTTATTTAAGCGTGGTTTTTGCTTTGGCACAGCCCTAGCTGGCCACGTAGATCGATGTGCCTTGGCTTAGGCACAGCCTTGGTCAATAGGTCAGCAAGCTGTCGAGCCGAACTTATTTTGTTAACGAGAAGTTCTTCTTGTTGCACAACTTCTCGTACAAAGAAGTGTCTCACTCGAATGTGCTTCGTTCTCTTGTGAAACTCGGGATTATGTGCGAGGCGGATAGCCGCTTCATTGTCAACGTACAAGATGGGCGCTTGTTGTAGATCCACCAGATCAATAAATATCCTTTTGAGCCACACAAGCTCTCGAGCTCCTTCGCTTGCCGCAACAATTTCGGCTTCAGTCGTCGAAATGGCTACTGTTGCTTGGCGTTGGCTAAGCCATGATACAGCACCACCAGCATACAGGCATACTACGCCGGATGTAGAGCGTCCAGTGTCGGGGTCTCCTGCGTGATCCGCGTCACTGTAGCCTTCTAGCAACGTACTTTTATTGCTATACTTGATGCCAAGGTTTGTTGTTCCCTTCAGGTAGCGAAAGATCCGTTTGACCTTCTGCCAGTCAGCTTGAGTAGGGTTTTCCAGCTTCCGTGATACAACACCAACCGCATAAGCAATATCAGGGCGAGTGCCCACCATCAGGTAAGCGAGAGAACCTACGGCTTCTCTATAAGGGAACTTCGATTCCACTTTCCCTTCTTCAATAGTCGTCGATTCCTTTTGAATTGGAGTGGATATAGGGTTACAGTCCATCATCCCAAAACGTTCAAGAATCTTCTTGGCGTAAGACTCCTGCTTAATGGTGATTGACCCATCACTAGCTTGATTGATCTCAAGTCCCAGGTAGTAAGAAACGGGTTTTGTTGTTATCTTCAACCGTTTCTGCAAATCCTTTAAGAAGCTGTTTGCTAATTCAGCGTCAGATGAAGCCACTAATCCGTCATCAACATATAGGGTTATGAGGATCTTCTTAAGGCCGATCTTCTTAATAAACAGACAGCAATCTGCCTCACACTGTCGGAAACCCATGTCAAGCAGAATCTGTTCAAAGCAAGAATTCCAACACCTTGGAGCTTGCTTGAGTCCATACAGGCTTCTGTTGAGACGGCACACTTTCTTCGGGTCAACAGCAATGCCATCAGGCTGCTTCATGTATATTTCCTCAGTCAGTTTTCCATTTAGAAATGCAGTAGACACGTCAAATTGCACGAGATTCAGCTTCTCTTGAGCGCTTACACTTAAAAGAGCTCTAATTGTTGCCAGTCTTGCAACAGGGCTGAACGTTTGATCATAGTCAAGACCCTTTCTTTGCTTGAAGCCTTTGACTACTAGACGTGCTTTATATTTATCAATAGAGCCATCGGGATTCCTTTTGATCCTAAAGACCCATTTGCAAGGTAAAGCCTTTCGATTTGGGGGCAGGTCACACAAAGTCCAGACATTGTTTTCTTGAAGAGAATTCATTTCGCTATTCATAGCTTTCAACCATTCTGCTCTATCGTCTCTTTCCATAGCTTCAGTGTAAGTCTCTGGAAAAGACTGGGCATCCACAAGGCAAACAAAATCTTCCAATCGACGGGGGGGCTTCAGAGTGCTTCTGTCCCTCAAATTGTACCTCGGTTCCATAATAAGTTCTTCAGCGTCTAAGAACTCTTCAGGATCATGATCCAACCGATCAGCAGATCTTTCTCCCTCTGGAGCATGTTCCTGACTTTTAGGCTCTTGTAGGATATCTCCCTCTTCCAGGGTATCTCCCTCATCCAGGTCGTCTCCCTCTTGTAAGATGTCATCGTTCTGCAAGACGTCTTCCTCCAGCAAGGCGTCACCCTCATGCATGACGTAACCCTCTTGCAGGTCGTTTTCCTCATGTGGGGCGTTTCCCTCTGCTTCTGAAGTTTTCAGATTCAGATTCAGATTCAGATAATTTTATTCAATGTAGATTCTTTACAGAATACTTATTGAATGTCATGCAGAATACAATGCAAATAGAGCGAGTCTACGCCGTTTCGGATCGTGCTATGGCAGCGTAAAAGAAACGGCAAGAAACCACTGCAGCACGGCCTACTTTAAGAGTCGGCTTTTTACAATGTGTTTCTTGTGTTTCGCTGGAATATCAGAGCACCATACCTCTTTGTCATTCATATAGTCATCCAATCTATAGTAAGCTTTTTTACATAACGTTTGCTTTACACATTCTTTAAACTTTCTCTCAGGTAATTGCACTATATTGTCAGGTATTTTGTTGTAGTATCGTATACACAGACCAACGAAAGATGTATTGACTTTAGTTAATCTAGTATATGGTTGATCAATTTTATGCTTATTTCTAGTATTAAAATTATGCCTGTCACAAATTTTTGGTAATTGATGGATGTTCTTTCTAGCATACATTATATTTTCATAGATATACTGGCATGGCACTGTCATAATGTTGATTTCCTTGAACAGTTCTCTCAGGGAATCACGAGTCTTCAGGCAATAAATTGCTCTTATAGCCCTCTTTTGTAAAACGAATATTGAATGTATATCAGCTGCTCGGCCCCAAAGCAGTATGCCGTAAGACATAATGCTATGGAAGTAGCTAAAGTAAACCAGCCTTGCAGTAGCTACATCAGTAAGTTGTCTGATTTTTCTAACAGCATATGCAGCCGAGCTCAATCGACCAGAAAGAGCCGTTATATGAGGGCCCAATTGAAGTTTAGTAGTAGTAGATGGAACGTTAGGTGACTCAGGTTTCTTCGTTGAGATTCTGAACTCAGGACAAAATTTCACGTCCCTTGACCTGACCGTCTTGCTACCGTCCCAAATACGATAACCATCGTTCGCGTCATATCCAAGAAGTCTTCCCTTAAAGGCCTTCTTACTTAATTTCTTCCTTTTTTGTTTCGGCACATGCGCGTAACAATCACTACCAATTACACGCAGGTGAGATATTTTTGGTTTCTTATTAAACCAGAGCTCAAAAGGTACCTTTCCCTCGATTCGTGTAGGCCCAGTACGGTTCAATACGTAAGCTGCAGTGTTTATCAGCTCTGCCCACAAAAATTGTGGAAACTCCTCTCCAGAATGCATGTATGAACGAGCAGTTTCCACTAAGGTCCTATTCTCTCTTTCAGCACATCCATTTTGCTCGGGAGTATACGGCATTGTAAGCCTCTGTATAATTCCTCGCTGGTTCAGAACATTTCGGACCGCCTGATTATCAAATTCTCCTCCATTATCGCTCAATAAAGTTTTAACGGTTATTCCAGCATTCTTTGCTTCATTGATAAACTGTATCAGCTTGTCCTTTACTTCAAACTTGTTATGAATAAAGTACACATGTCGAAAGCTTGAAAAATCGTCTTTAAACAATACAAAATAGCGGTACTTACAGAAACTTTCGGGGAATGGTCCGCATACATCTGAATGAATAAGCTCGCCTGGTGCTGAAGCTCTATCTCTCTTGCCAAACTTTAAACGTTGCGCCTTCCCATAAATACAACCTTCACACATTATGTCATCATCCAGATTCAGGTCAATTCCAAGTTCACGCTTGACAAGATCCTTTATGTACTTCTTGTTCTGATGACCAAATCTCTCGTGGTACAATTGAAGTAAATTGGGCGTATTCACAGCGTTCAATTCAATTGCAGGACTATCTGGTAAAACTGTTTTCACTGACAGTTTGTATAGCCCTCCGTTTTGCTTTCTTTTTCCAGCTATAATAATAGCACCATCTGACTCCAACTTACACTCCTTTGTAGTGGAAGTAAAGATGCTCTTTGGAAGTCTGTCTTGTGCAGCTAATACCGAAAACAAGTTTTTGGTCAATGTCGGTACGTACCAAACATCACTAAGGGTGAGTCTTCCTTTTTTGCCGTTGACTGTCGACTCAATCTCCACAGACCCTTTCCCTTTTGCAGGAACAGTAGTCCCATCTGCTGTTGTTACAGTGTGGCTTGAATCAAAGTCCTCAAAATCGAAAAGAATATCCCTTCTGTTGGTAATATGCGTAGTAGCACCATTGTCGACATACCAATTCTCAGAATCCTTTGCCTCTGATGAACACACATAAATCATCAAGGTTATATTCTGTACTTGCTTACTTGACGATGGTGTAGGCTTCGGAGGTCTGCCATCATTAATCCATTTTCTACAATTTTTGATCCTGTGGCCTTTCTCTGAACAGTACCTGCACTTCATTTTATCGTCCTTCGGCTTGGGTTTGTACACATTAGGTCTAGAAACAAGCACTTCTTGACTTGGTTCTCCTTTGTCTCCAAGTGACCTCTCATAGGCACACAAGTGAGATGTGAGGCTATCAATCGTCCTCTCAGACTTATTCAGTAAAAGCCAACTTGATTTGAAACTGAAAAACTTTTCATCCAATGAATCAAGAATTTTGCAGATCAAGAAAAAGTTCGAGCAGCTTGACATTCGGATCCGTTCGGAGGATTTCTGCATTTAGATCGTTCCAAATATTCTTTAATTTAGACATCATTGTAGCTACATCATCTTCCGAGCTATTTTTAAAACCGAAAAACTGCATGCACAAGTTGTAAGACCTATCCTCGGTCTGACCATCATACAGCCGGTGCAATTCATTCCAAACTTCTGCTGCTGTTTCAAATCTCATAACTTTCATTAATGTTTCTTCAGTCATATTGGCAGTCATGATCAGAAGGGCATTGCTGTTAGCTTTCCTAAACTTTGACATGGCACTGACATAAGTAAGCTGTGCAGCGTGTGCAGCATCTCCTGATCCTGTAGCTGGAAGAACAGGCTTTTTTAATTTGCCCTCTGCTGCTTCCATGGCATCATCTGTGCCTCGCAGCATTATGGAAATCTTGTATTTCCATGTGGCCCAGTTATTCTTTCCTTCAAGCTTGCCAATTTGAACTTTAGTAGTGAAGTTATCCATTATTAATTGCTGTTCTCAACCTTTTGCTGGTCCGATAACCTAATAAAATAGCGCTTACGTGATTTGTATAGGAAGCTCAGGATAGATGTTAAACACTTTAGAACAGTCAACGTTATTGGAAACATGCACTAGAAACTGAGTTTTAGGGGATTAGAACTTTACACTGAATAATATTTAGAATTTATAACAGTATTTATAAATACGCGACGATTGACACAATTTTTTCACTCACATTGTTTTTAGATACATTGTCAAAAGTCAACATTCAAAAACTTCGATAAATATAGAAGACTCTACTTGACAACTATCAAGGAGTCTTTATAACAATCTGGGGATATTACTATCTCTGGAAGATAGTAGGCAAGCAGAAAAAGTTGTAAGCGGTACTTATAAGGAATATAATGTTTCATAAAAATCTGAGTGAGAGAAAGTGGACAGTTGAAGAAAATATGATCCACGCTACCTTCCTTCAGACCACATTCACATATGGAAGAGTTCCGGATATGTAACTTGGCAAGATGGACTGGCGAGATGCAGTGGCCTAGTCTTAGACGGATTAGGGAGGATGTAAAAGGTGTCGATAAGTAAATTTTGGAAAACCAGGGTTTTCGGCGAATATCAGGTTGGAACCACAATGCTTAGCTGAGACTCTCCAGTGGGAGGACCAGTTCCGATGAAGAGAGACAATGGGAAGGGATAAGAGATCATCCGGGTAAATTCTAAAGTGGTGTTTATCAGCGCAAAGCACCGCATCCTTGGCAGCCAGATCAGCAGACTCATTCCCTATAATATCCCAGTAAGATTGAGCCATACAAAGGGAATTAGCGGAATTGTTTAACAAAAGTTTTATCTGTGTGTCCTTGCCTCTTTTTACAACCTCAAATAAATTTCTTTTGATTATTGTTAGGGATACTCACAGGACAGAGCAAGAAAGGTACCTTTTTAAAGGACTTTTGCTAGCAACTTGAAAACGGTACGTCTTAGAGACAAGGCTTTCAGAGATAAATAAAAGCCTAGTAAATTTACTACAAATTTTTCCTTATACATAACTAGCCGTGCCCTATGACTTCGCTTGTGTGAAGTGTTGACTGCGGCTGCGTCGCTTTAAATTTCACAATCGCATATTTTCAGATTTTCTGTTACGATTATCCGTTTGCAATTAAACAAAATTTACATGATGCACCAACGTAAGTTTCATATGATACTGAAAAAATAATTTGAATCGGTTCAGTAGTTCGTGAGTAAATGACGACGAGCCGCTTGAAATTTGAAATTCGAATGTTTCGTGTTATGGTTAACCGCTTTCATTGAAATAAAACTCATGCATTGCATAACTTACGGTTGAATAAGAATAAGAATGATTTATCACATTTTGAATTGACACATTAATGAAAACCATGTTTAAATCTGATCAGAAGTTTGAATCAAATCTGTGTGTTTGTCTGTTTTTCTCTCTGTCCGCGGCTTACCTCACAAGGCTTTAGTACTAGAAAGCTGTTATTTGGTATGAAGATACGTATAAACAACCCGGACAAATAGGTAAAAAAAAAGCTTTATCTCCCCTGCACGTGACGTGGTGAATGTTTTTTTTTGGTCTACCCCATAGTGTGGGGTATCGTTACAAAGGTCTTTTAAAAATATTGTGAGCGTGTGAAGATCATTTTTCCATTTAGGGATCCGTTTGCGAAACATTAAGTTTCAAAGTGCAATTTTTTTGTTAGAGTAAAGTGTCGACGTCGATTAAATTTGTGGGAAAAATCACGATAGTCAGTAGTATAAAATAAGTCACAGGGAAGTTGTGAAATTTGATACTTTGTATAATGCCTAGGCGTTTTGCAAAACGTTACGATTAGGATCTAGACACGCTAAACATAAAACAATGTTTAGCAAACGGATCCCTAAATGGAAAAATGATCTTCACACGCTCACAATATTTTTAAAAGACCTTTCTAACGATACCCCACACTATGGGGTTGACAAAAAAAAACATTCAAAACTTCACGTGCTGGGGAGATAAAGCTATAGTTCTGTAATAGAGAAAGGGCGGTCGAAATACCTACGAATGATTTTCCAAACCAGAGTAGAAGGAATGGAAGGGGAAGTAGGGGTGTCGTAAGAGGCAATTAAGGGTTTGTAATCCGGAGGATGGGCAGTAAAGTCCTTCCGTGTATCGTACAATCTTACAAACTGCGGTCACAGATTACAATAGTTACTACGTTACCAATAACCGTCGTCTATGGTACCAACCGTAACGCTAACAAGCGTGGTGACTAAGGTACTTCCCCTCCATATTGTTCCAGCAATAGCTGGAATTCTGGTGGGAGCTCCCTAGTATAGTGGCTGTAGGGATCATATGATGATGATGATGAAGGCTCATGAAAATTGAAATTTCAAATTCAAAATACACAAAAATGAGGTCACTTTCATTCGAATTTTGAATTCCACTGCGTATCTACATAAATTAATGTTCGTTGCTAAACTGAAATTAAATTAAAACAGAAAATTTATGAAATCTAGAAAACAAAATAAAAAAGAGATTTATTGTTTTTTGTTACAGTAAGTTTCAAGTAACAAACAGTTTTAAGCATATTACAACTTTGAGAGATAAGGATCTAGTTTGCAACAAGGCAACAAGTCTTAGTAGCTCTATATGGGCTATATTTCACTGGGACACCATGGCCGGTGCAACCAGTCGCCGCTACCAACAAAATGTATACAGCTCTATAGAGTTACTCACCTGGTGTCCGTTTGGTTGCGCAACCAATTTGGCGGCGCGACCAGCTCGGACTGAGGCCGCAGGGGTGTCTGTCTGGGGTGTCTAGTTTGGTAGCTTACCAGACACCACGGTGGCGCGACTGCTTGCGCCGCCATGGTGTCCCATTGAAATATAGCCCTAAGGGATGGGCCACATTGATCGACGGCCTTTCGCACTTTGCCGATTGAAAAAGAGCACACTAGTACGCATTATGCCGATTCACCGCTTACGGAGGCGTTCGCATTCGTACGCAGCTGTACGGACGCGTTCGCATCCGTAAGGTGCCGTACAGCTCCGTATGCAGACGAATCGATGGAAACATCTCATACTGTTGTTGCCTCTTTTATCGCCGTCGTCAACCGTCGATCGCCGTCGTCAGCCGTCGATCGCCGTCGTCAGCCGTCGATCGCCGTCGTCAGCCGTCGATCGCCGCCGTCAGCCGTCGATCGCCATCGTCAGCCATCAATCACCGTCGTCAGCCGTTAATCGCCGTCGTCAGCCGTTGATCCCCGTCGTCAGCTGTCGATCGCCGTCGTCAGCCGTCGATCCCTGCCGACGGTCGACCGCGTTTCGTCATCAGGGCGCGTTCGCCACATCGATGCGAAAGTTTTTCCATACTTTGCGCTCGTTTTATATAGGCAAACCGACGATCGCCGTCGATCAGTGTGACCTGACCCTAAGGCTGCCTTTCCGCCAGTGCTGTGCGGGGGAGCTAAGTTGTGAGCTACTAACATCCCCACCAATAGGATTGCTCCATTAGACAAGCTGGGAAAATGGCGCTATCCTATTGATTGGAATTTTCTCAGCTCACAGTTTAGCTCCCTCGCATAGCACTGGGGGAAATTCACCCTAAGGCTGCCTTCCCAAGAGTGCTATGCGATAGAGCTATAAACTGTGAGCTGGGAAATACCAACCAATCGGATTGCGCCATTTGACAGCGCATTTGATATGGTACGAGCAAGGTAGTATCGCTTATGCTTATGTGATTTGTTTTGTGTGTTATGTTTATTGAATAAAGGTTTTATCTATCTATCTACGCAAAGTCCACCTGAGGAAGTACTACCCCCTTGCTTTTTTCTACCGTAAAGCAGCAATGTTTGCACTGCTGTTTCGGTTTGAAGGGCAAGGGAGCCAGTGAAAGTACTGGCAAATGAGACACACCATCTTATTTCTCAAGGTGGGCAACGCGCTTTGCTGTCTATATTGTCAATTATGCTACTAATAAGACAGTGGGTGCTATGGGCGGTGGTGACTACTTACCATCAAGTGGCCTACAAGCTCGCTTGCTCACTTGTTACGTAAGAAAAATATATCATTCAGCGTTTTAGGACAACATGCGTCGAGTTCGGAAAATGGCGCCATCCTATTGGTCAAAATTTTTCCAGCTTACAGCTCATCTCCCCCGCACAACTCTAGGGGAAAATTAGTCCAGTCAATCTATGATATCATGCACATTTATAGAAATAAAATTTTTAGAAAGCTGTAAATAATTAAATTCGGTAATTTTGTAAAAATATTGTTTTTTGTAAAAGTACCAGTATAAGCTGACCTGTGTCACATGATAAATATTATACAGGTTTTCACCTTACATTGGTTTTAAAAAATATCAACGTTATGGTGGGGTTTACTGTGGTTTTAAAGTTTTTTAATTTAATAAATTATCCCCTAAAGTGCATTTAACGCAACCCTCTCCATACCAACTTTACTAGATTAACTGGACTATTCAGCTTAACAATATCCATGTCAGCCAGGAGGTTTTTTCTCGTTAAGGGTCGTGAAGAAGGCAGTACTGGCGGCTTTGATTGCGTCCACGAATCTCCCGCCGGACTCCTTCATATCCTTGCAGAGCTCATCCGCCGTCAGGTGAGCTACCTCGTTGAGATCCTTCAATACTTGCTGGACAGATACAGAAACCAAGAATCAAGATCATGAGGGTAAAGCTAAAGGTTGGAAGTGGAACTCCCTCCCTGCAGGATTGTTCCCCGAACTATACAACGTGCTAACGGAATAAGCGAAACTGAGAAAATAGTTTGTTCTGAATCGAGAGTAGTATCAATTTCACGGGTTTTTATAGGGGTTATTTTTTACTTTTTTTTTTAATTTTTGCCGTTTCTAAATATTTCTGTGGCTACAGCGGTGAGGAGCGGAGGGAAGTGAGCGTGGCGTGCGCGTACGCGAGGCGGACGCGCCATGCATGATACTAGAGTGGTAGAAAAGTTCTCGGCCTAACATAGAGATGGCGCTTTGATTAGACAGTGGTTATATTTTTTAAATCTGGCAATCTTTTGCAAGAAATTTCACCATTGGCGCCAAATTCGTAAGTGTCAAAATAAAAAACTACATACGATTGAAGTATAAAATTAAATTATGATTCCCCTTTTTTTTTCTATGATCATTTATTTATGTTTTTATTTTTATCCAGATTATGCTAATTGACCTTCCATTTATCTGGTCTTTGTAGTGCCGTGTATTCTCCAACTTCGACACTGGCAAAATTGTCCATGTTGACAGAAGCCATATTACAAATATTTGATTTGAAGCAAGTAAGTCGGTAATTTTTGGAATATGGATAAAAAAATGTTGACTTTGCCGAATGAATGGTGCCGAAAATGCTGACGGTCGAAAACAAGCGCCAGCGACTGGTAGCTGCGAATGAGTTTCTCGATAGATGTAAGGTCGATCCGGAAAATGTTTTCTATCGTATTGTAACATGTGATGAAACGTGGATCCACCACTACGACCCCGAGACAAAACAACAAAGCATGCAGTGGCAGCGACGCGGAAACCCAGCTCCCATCAAATTCAAGGTCTAATCCAGTGCCGGCAAGATCACGGCGTCAGTTTTCTGGGATGCACATGGGATTTTGTTCATTGATTATTTGCCGAATAAGACCACTGTTACGGGCGTCTATTATGCTGATTTACTTAAAAAATTGCTGATCGCCATCCTTGAGACTTTTCTCAAACGTCGCACCCGTTCACAAGTCACATGTTGCCATGAGTGCGCTGAGGGATTGCGGTTTCGAGATGCTGGCCCACCCACCGTATTCTCCAGATCTGGCCCCGCGTGACTATTTTCTTTTCCCAAATCTTAAGAGAGATCTAAAAGGCAAGCGATTTTCATGCAATGAAGAGGTTCAAGCCGCCGTTACCGAGTATTTTGAGAGCAAAGATTCAAACTGGTTTTTCCATGGGATCGGAGCATTGAAAACACGTTATGAAAAGTGTATTCAGGTTCGAGGGGATTATGTCGAAAATTAAAAATATAACTTTCAATAATAACTTTATTTTTCACTATTAGGCCGAAAACTTTTCTACCTACCTACGTAGCTTGTAAATCTACTAGAACATACTCCTATATGAAACTTTAAAATAACAATATCTGGCAGAAATTTTATTCTAAAGATATTTTTACGGGAATGGCTTTATTTTAATAAAAATCAGTTGGAGTGTTATTCTATTAATACGTTGTATAACCTAGATCCTTTCAATGCAAGATTGAACAGGCTTCTTATAGCTTGTTACATCTTCAACTGCATCGTCACTAACCATCAGGTGAGATGGGAGTCAAATGGTTACCTATCCTACATTATCGTTACAAGAGTGATGGTAATGACCAACCTCACAAACCCTGGTGTCAGAGTTGTTGAGCCGCCATCGCCTCTGACACGTCTCATTAAAGACTATATCCGTAGATAATAGTCGGGACCAACGGCTTGACGTGCCTTCCTAAGGTCAGAACCCGTTTGAGTGAACGCTAGTGGCACAACAACCAGCGCATTTCCGTATTTCGAGAGGCACGTTAAGCCACTGGTCCCGGCTATTGTCAATCATAGTAGTCATTAAGCCAAGTCAGAGGCCACTTTACGTTTTACGTTCATCCAAGTGCGGTAAGTTATTAATGCAAATCCAGGGTAAAGGAGCATTCACAATGGAGTTAAAAGTAAAAAAAAAACCTATTCATTTTACATTCTGCGGTCACCAACAAGCGCAGTCCATGGTGCCAGCCGTAACAAGCGTGGTGACTATTGGTACTTCCCCTCCACTTTGTGTCTGCAAAAGCTGGAATTTTGGAGGGAGTTCCCTATCCTGTTGTGGACGTGTCATTGAATGTCATGATAATGATGTCTTATCTTTGTATCTACCTTGAACTTCTCCAGAGTGACGCGACTCTTGTCTTCTACATCCTGAAACATCCTCTGCGCCTCCTCTTCTGTCTTTTGCGCTTTTTCTAGCAGCTTTGCTGTAAATATACACATTAGGTAGGTAGGTAGGTACAGACAAGAGCACGTCAAGCTTAATACTTTGGACCCTTTTCCTTTCTAATTTCAATAACCGTTTGAACTGAAACACAACAAATTTCCACAAGGAACATAGGTCAAATTACGAAAATCATTGTTTAACCTAAATTGTCTTAATCTGCCCTAATGTGATAAAAGGCGACTATGTGACTTAACTTTCCCCTGTGTCATAAAAGGCGACTAAGTGTCATAGTTGGTGTGGTGACGCCATAGAATAGTCTATCTATCTCTACCCGTGGGTGACGTAAGGGGCGACTTAGGGATTATAAACCGGGGAATGGCAGCAGCATCTTTCGGTGTATCGTACCATCTTACATACTGCGGTCACTAACAACAGCGGTCACCAGCCGCAACGCTTACAAGTGTGGTGACTATGGTAAATCCCCTCCAAAGCAATATGTGGTTTTGCTGGAGTTTTGGAGGGAGCTCCCTGTCCTGCAGTGGACGTTTCATGGGATGTCATGAGAGCACGTTAAT
Organism: Athrips mouffetella; assembly: GCA_947532105.1. Classification (NCBI taxonomy): domain Eukaryota; kingdom Metazoa; phylum Arthropoda; class Insecta; order Lepidoptera; family Gelechiidae; genus Athrips; species Athrips mouffetella. Next base: position 16,528,170 of record OX383983.1, read on the forward strand.
CTTGACACTTATTTCAATATCCGTAAGAACTAAAGTCGCGCTGCGCGTGTCAAGCTCTATCTGCTCTTGACTGTACACACCATAAATAAATACATAATGATAAGAAAAACTAGCTGTGTCCACGACTTTTAGGCAATTTTATAAACTAGCTTTTTCCACGACTTTTAGGCAATATTATACACTAGCTGTGTCCACGACTTTTAGCCAATATTATAAACTAGCTGTGTCCACGACTTTTAGGCAATATTATAAACTAGCTGTGTCCACGACTTTTAGGCAATATTATATATAAACTAGCTGTGTCCACGACGTTTAGACAATTTTATAAGCTATCTGTGTCCACGGCACGGGTGTACATAAACAACTGAACAGATGCAAATATTTAATGGAGTTTTCAATAACGTATTTGGCTTTCTTTCATGCAAAATATAAGCTTTGTTTCATTGCAATCGGTTATCTCAAACAGAAGCTAAACGAATGTGTAGTGTGTGTGAGTTATTGGTGTAAACACCACTTGATAATTTTAATTACTTTAGCTTTTGTTTTAATGAACCGATTGCAATGTTTTGAAGCTCATATGTTGCACAAAAATAAGCTAAATACGTCATTGAAAACCCCGTTTGAATCATTTCAGTAGTTTGTGAGATAATGGCGCCGCCGATTTAATTTCGCGTATCTTATGTTTGAGTGAACTGTTTGCAATGATTCGTAGTTTTTACGTTGCACGAAAGCAAGCAAAATACATTATCAGAACTTTTGTTTGAATAAGTTTGGTAGTTTGTGAGTTGTTGGCACCGCCGCTTGAAATATCACAAATCTTCTCCTTGAGTGAATCGATTGCAATAAAACATAGCTTGTACCTATGTTGGACGAATGTAAATGAATCTATTGCCATGCCATAAAGTCCAAAATGCTTAAACTTAAAAGAGCCGTAGAATACAAGCAGAACCTGCACTCAGAAACTTTTGTACAAAACCATTGTCTTCCAAAAAATGGAGCAGTCGATTGTGTGTAGATCGAGAAAATGTAATATCACCCTTAAAAGTTCTGCCCACCTTCCTTCATCCACTTGACTAAATTCTCGACAGTAGCTTGTCCTTTCTTCCTCAGCTTCTCGTATTGTTCCTCAACATCCTTCATTGTGATATTTATTTACAAGTCTTTACTTGTCGATACGTATCCATATTTTCAAACAACAAACTTTGCACCTCTAGATTGTACAAGTATTTATATTTATTGCCATGGTTTATTGCGTCATTTTATGTTATAGTATGTTACAAAAATTACAGATTAGTAAGTATAGTACAGGTCCAAAGCAACTAGACGTCCCGCTGTAATTTGCTGCAAAGATTTGGAAACCCACGTCAATGATTTCCTGCAAAAACAAACGGGTTGGGTTTAGAACACTGGTGCAAGATTTATATGAATGAGGTTATGTTTGTTTTGATAGTGTTTGTTTATGTTTTGATAGTAAATTTTACTACCGAATACTATATACGTCACTAGAGAGTACAATATTATAGTTTACTACAATGCGTACTACAACGTAAAAATCAAAATAAACAATAAGGATTCAATGAAAGTGTTTGTAAACAAGTTCAAAGTTTTTTTTTTTAATTTGGTTTGGCTACCAAGGTTATTTCAAATTTTTTTATGTTTCTAACTTGGTTAGGCTAAGGAATTAATACCCATACAGCCACTAAAACACACGATAAATATTTTAATTCAGGACAACCGAAGCTTTAAAATCTGTTAATCGCTACGTAACCTATCTAAATTCAGGGCAGAAATCGGAAGCCACCAAACCCATAAATTGGTAACAGAACTGAATTGGTCAACCCCGATTCCAAGCTGCCGACTTTAATGGATGGAGTTTGTTTTTATAAAGCCGGAGGAGCGGAGGGAGTGCAGTCCCCGCCCGCCGAGCGGAGGGAGTGCAGGCGAACGTGGATGCCTGGCTCTTGTTACGCAAGGGCGAAGGGGCTGCACTTCCCGCAGCTCCGGAGCTGTGAAAATTCGAAATTCCTGCTTAAGAAATAGGGGTTACAATTTATTTTCAGTTTTTCTAACCAAACAACTTGGCTGTACGGCTTTATTCTTAGCTAACAACCTGAAAAAAAACTTTAAATTCCTTTGTATCCAGGCCAAATTATTCTATAAAAAAAAAAGAAAATAAATAAACAGTAGTAATACGTAGTAAACATAACCTCATTTCATACAAATTATATTTCAATATTTTTGAAAGAAAAAACAGTTTCCTCGTTTTAAATTTTATATATAATGATGCAAATAGTCAATATCTACTGTTTTATCAACAATATTATAAGATAAGTAATCCCCTTTATTCTAAACTTTTACCCATCACCCGTATAATTATTTTAATCTTTGTCATTTCATTACCAGATTAGTGAGCATTTACCTCATTGACGTAAGAAAAACGCTGCGTAAACGCCCCCTGGCGTAATTTCAAAAATCTTTGATTTACCTACCCAAGGAGGTTTTACTACGCTTCGCGTGGGTTAAAACCTCCTTGGATTTACCTCCTCTCTGTTAGTGAGTGGCAGGAGCATTGACGTAGAAAAACGCTGCGCTTCTAAACGCCCCCTGGTGTAGTTTCCAAAATCTTTGGGCAGGAGCACTGACCTCTATACAAAGATTTTGGAAACTACGCCAGGGGGCAGCGTTTTTCTTACGTCAATGCCTCTATAATAATACATTGACGTAAGAAAAACGCTGCCCCCTGGCGTAGTTTCCAAAATCTTTGATATAATACAAGTAGAGGCTGTCAAAATCATTGACGTTGAAAAACGCTAATTTTTGAAACAAAAAAAATCACAGTAGGATGACACCCATTGTATAAGGAGGAGAATATTATAAAAATTAAAGGAAAAATAATTTACGGGCGATCTGAGGTAGGGAAGGGGAAGGGGGTGAGTTTAAAGGGTAAAAAACGGTTTATCTCGATTTCCGGAAAAACTACCAGTCCTATGGAAAAAAAACAAATGGAAAAGTTGTAGGTAATAAAAAGATCTACAACTTTTGTATTCACTTTTTTTTCACATAACCTCAATATTTATGTGCAAAATTCCAAAAAACCAAGTTATAGGTTTTTTATTTTTATCTCTTACAAAAAAATTTTTTTCAACACGAAATTTGGTAAAATTTTACCTTTTTATGTCCCTGTAATTTATTTGAATTGTCTGTCTGTCACTGTAATTTATTTGAATTGAAATAGTTATTTTTTCACCCTATTTTGACTTAAATCGAAAAAAAAACACATTAATTTTCAATAAAAAATCACCCGTCAAAATATCAGCTTTTTTCAAAATGTTGGTGTGCTTTCTGTTAGATGAAATCTCTTCTTTTTGATGGTGTAAAAAAAAATTACCATAGTAAATCTCCTCAGATAAAGCAAAAAATCGGAAAAAATCTCGAATTTGAAAATATTTTTTAAATTATTATTTAGAAATTGATAATGAATATGAACGAATATTAAGGTCCATAAACCAGACAAGATCTGTAAATTTAAATTTTTTACAAAGACGCAATCAAAAGATGGCTTATTATGTCCTCATCTCCACATATTCATGCACTAAAGCAAGCACTTCTCGTTGATTTAACATTATGAAATTTGGCAAGAAGCTAGGTCTCACAGTACAAATAAAGGGAAAAGTCTAAAATAAATAAATATCACAATTTTTCTCACAATTAATAGTAACCAATTAAGGTGAGCTCCCGTTTCAAGAACCTTTCTATAAAAGAGGGGTCAAGTTGGATGGTCGCGGAGTTTTTAAAATCAAAGAGCAAAAGCTTTTAGTATATCATATGGTAGATAGGTACGGAAATCTTAGGGTGCGAGTCCAACTCGCACTTGGCCGGTTTTTTCTTACGTCAATGCAATGAGGAAACTACGCGCTATGCTACGCGCAGAGCGTTTTTCTTACGTCAATGCAGAATCCGAGGACAGAAGTCTTTGCGCGCGAAAATCGTGTTACTCTATGACAGAAGTGGGACAGAATACCTACTTGAGAGCAAAGAGTAGGTACTAATAATAAGACAGTCAATAAAACGAGACAGAATTTTATATGTTTTGTATTTTTTAACACTTTTACTGCAAATATCCTTAATTATTTTCAGCTTAGAATCGAGACTCAACATATAATTCATCGTAATAAAATAATTAAATTGGTGAGCCGTTTGTACCACGATGGCCTATGATTGGTTACCTCGTGTTGATAACTGTTGCTATTGTGTCCGCGATTTGAGAATAGCAATAACAATTCTTGGAATCTTAGGCATATTAGTAAGTACCATGTCATTTCGTAAAAAGTAGCTCCCATAAAAAAGATGCGAAGCTACGGGCCACAGAGTAGGTACTTAATGGTCGCGCGCCGCGCCGGCCGCTACTGCGTCTTTCCATTCTATACAAGGCCAGAACGCAACCATAGGAAACTGCTCGCGTATATATTGTAATGCTGTTTTTAAATCTGTTATTACAAAACATACACGAATTTTGCGTACTGATCGTGTATAGTTTGTATCGTGGATGCTCGCGGCGTCTTTCCATTCTATACAAGGTCAGAACGCAACCAAAGGAAATTGCTCGCGTTTATATTGTAATGTAATGTAACGCTGTTTTTAAATCTGTTTCTACAATGCATATGTCTCAGGAAAATTGTATAATTTGTCATTTAATATTTTGGCTTGGCATTCTACAAAATGCCGAGATATTTTTAGGGTTCCGTACCCAAAGGGTGAACAACGGGACCCTATTGATATGCCTCCGATGCTTGTCTGTCCGTCTGTCTGTCAGCGGGCTGTATCTCATGAACCGTAATAGGTAGAAATTTTCACAAATTGTTTATATATGTTGCCCCTAGTGGCCCCTACAACAACAAATACTAAAAATAAAAAAATAGTAAAAAATTAAGGGCTCTCAAACAGCTAAAGGCCGTAAAAAAAAGTTTGGCCTACCTGGGGTATCGTTGTTTAGAACTTTTTGAGTTGATAAATACTGTATTTTTTGTTTTAAAAAATATGTTAAAACAAAGGAATAAGATGCCATCAAAGTCAGCTGTTTTTACAAAATTTTGTTTGAGCTGTATATCATGAACAGTAATGAGTAACTAGACAGTTAAAATTTTCACAGATGCCGCTACAACAACAAATACTAAAAATTTAAAAAAGTAATAAATTAAAGGGGGCTCCCATACTAAAGACCGGTTTTATAGACAATTTTTGTTTTAGCTCAAGCGCGTGTCGGATGCAAAAAAATCAGCAATTTACAAAAAAATCAACCCCTCGCGCCCGTGTATGCGCGAGTCCGACTCGCACTTGGCCCGTTTTATATATTTTATTATGGTGGATGTTGAAGCTGAAGGTCGGCCTGCTTGTATTCAATTTTTTGTTCCCTTGTTCTTCATGGTTTGTCTTGATCGTCTTGATATTAGATGTCGGATGTACACGTATTTTGCGGGACAGTCCTTTTTTAAGGGCTGTTGGTCTGTAGTGACATGTTTAAGAGCATTATTGAAAATATGAATGGCTATTTAATGACAATGGATGTACTTCTAAAATAAATGTGAATTTGTTGTTTCTTTCATTTCAGTCACTGCTTTATTGTAAGTGATAGAAAAAGAACTGGTCAAGTGCAAGTCGGTCTCGCGCGCTGAGGATTCCGATATACCTATATAGTATTATTGGAAGCAATAAAGTCCATTTTTAGGACCGCAAAGGATTTTTGCAGATTTCAAAAAAACTGTGCATTTTAGAAAGATCGTTACATAAACTTCTATCGACTGTAATTAATTCAGATTTTTCCTTTCACAAATTTCAGAGATAAGAAGGGTGGTATTTTTTTGTCATTTTTCATTTTAAAACTAAGAGTCGTAAAAAAACACAAAAATATATTTTTTACAGTAATAATAATAATATATATATTTTTTTAAATTTTACATGTGCAATTAAGTTGGACAACCACATTCTATAACTATTTCCAAGTCGATAGCGTGAGTGGTTGCTGACATATAGAGGTGTGAAAGACAAATTCGCACTATAAGGGTTCCGTTTTTTACCATTTAGGTATCGGAACCCTAAAAACGGGAACTTCATCATTGATGCATAGGTGATAAATTGGTTGGGGACTCTTCTGATGTTGTCATTTCTATGGGAATGTCTTTGCGGAATTTTCAACGATAAAGATGATTCAATGTTTAAAATAGATACGCCGATATGAATTACCAACAAATAGAAAGAGAGGTCATTACATCAAAATGGCGAGCATGCAACTGCTCGCGTACAAATTGTAATCTAGAGTTTAGCGCGCTTATTCCAATACATACACGATTAGTCCGTACTCGTATGCGTACTGGCGCTGTACATTATGGAACGAGATATACTTCTACGTTATTACGAAGTATACGCGAGTATTTGCGTACTGCTCTTGTATGGATTGGAAGAACTTAGTAAAAACGGTATTTCCAATCTATACGCGATTAGTTTCATACCCTTGCGTTCTGGCCTTGTATAGAATGGAAAGACGCGCGTCTACTAGTAGAGGCGGCATGGTCAACACTTGCCATATAAACCAAACATATCATGGCACGTCACCCATTTACGCACACTATGTCCTATTGATTTGGCTCGCGACTCCTGCACGTCTGGAATTTGGTCTGGGTTTTGTGTTTCAAGACAATCTGAAGGATATTTAAACTGCAAAAATTGCTGATATGATATGCCAGAGTTTTGTGTATTCACGATTTTGCTTTGACTATTACACCCCCGTGTGGTGCCGACAATGAATAGTACCAACCCATCTCTACCCGTGGGTGTCGTAAGAGGCGACTAAGGGTTATTGAACCAAAGGATGGGCAGCAGCATCCTTCTGTGTATCATCTTACATACTGCGGTCACCAACAACCGCGGTCCATGGTGCCAGCCGTATTGCTAACAAGCGTGGTGACTATAGTACTTCCCCTCCACATAGTTTCAGCAATAGCTGGAATTTTGGAGGGAGTTCTCCGTCCTGTAGTGGACGTTTCATGGGATGTCGTGATGATTACACAAATTACGGCACTTCTTTCGCTTTTTTGATAATATTTACTCCACGACGCGCAAATAGTAACTGGCTGCCGCTGGATAGCACATTTGGGTGCAACGCAGTTGCGTGTCAAGATTGTTATTATTACTGCTGTCTTTAGTAGCGGGGCGCGCGAATATACTGTGTTCTGATTAGGTTCCTGAGGTAGCTGCGGCCGTAGGGTGACAGAGACAACTTATATATCTGCACTGCTCACTCGAATGATGTAAACATCCCTCTACCGCTCCCTCCCGTACCGCTCCACTGCCGCAGCAACTTACTCATTATGCATTAGCCCGTGTGGTGCCAATGTAGTACCGACCCATCTCTACCCGTGGGTGTCGCAAGAGGCGACTGACGGGGGTGTGTAATAGATTATACTTGGTTATGTTTTTGGACCTGATTTGCGTATGCAATATGCGGACGATCGTGTGTTGTTTTTAAGATTCCGTACCTCAAAAGAAAAAAAAAACGAAACCCTTATAGGATCACTTTGTTGTCCGTCTGTCTGTCTGTCTGTCAAGACCCTTTTTCTCACGAACGAGAAGAGGTATCAGGTGATAACGAATATTAAGGTCTATAAATCACACAAGATCTGAAAATTTAAATTTTTTACAACGACGCAATCAAAAGATATGGCTTCTTATGTCCTCATCTCCATACATTTATGCAAAAAAGCAAAACCTACAGGGTACTTCCCGTTGACCTAAAATTATGAAATTTGGCAAGAAGCTACAAAGTCTCACAGTACAAATAAAAGTCTAAAATCATTAAATATTTCAATTTTTCTCACAACAAATAGTAACCAATTAAGGTGAGCTCCCGTTTCAAGAACTTTTCTATAAAGGAGGGGTCAAGTTGGATGGTCGCGGAGTTTTTAAAATGAAAGAGCAAAAGCTTTTAGTGTATCACATGGTAGATAGGTACGGAACCCCTAGGGCGCGAGTCCGACTCGCACTTGGCCGGTTTTTTATTTACTCTAGCGCAAGTTACACCCCTGGATTTCAACCCTGAATCGCTTTTTATTTTTATTTATCTTGAAAATAAGGTACGCTATAATTACTTTTTTTATGAAGTCCATTTTTCTACACGACTTTACTCAATGGCGATCCGGATAGAAGTGCTGCGGAGCGACTAGTTTGTTCTCCGGACGGTCCGGACCGGATGCCGTCCGTATGCGTACGAGGTCCGGATCCAGAGAGAAATCCGTATGACAGGAAAAGCGCCCTTAACAACTTTTCCCACGGAGCATAGGACTAGATCAATTTTCAATTGCTCATACAAACTGCATTGGGCATTTTGTATGGGAGGTCAAATTTGGTTTTTCGTATTTCTACCTATGTTCCTTGGGAAAAGTTGTTCAGTATCATGGGTAGATTCACACCCTTCCCGTTTTTACGATAGAGCTAAAACAAAAATAGAGCAATAATTGCCTTAAAAGCACCTTTGTTAGTTAGTATAACAGCCCCCTTTATATATTTTTTAAATTTTTTAAACATAATATGTTGAAATACATAATATGTGAAAAAATTGCCTACCTGTTTCGGTTCATGAGATACAGCCCACTGACAGACGGACATCGGAGGCATAATACCTAATAGGGTCCCGATTTTCATCCTTTGAGTACTAAACCCTAAAAAAGGTTTAATTTACTTGGAGACACCTGCATAATAAATTCTAAGTTAGCATTGTTTAAAGAAATAAAGTTTTTTTTTTAATTTTCAGTTTTCTTTCATAAGTATTGCAAGTACTTTAGTTTCTCCGATATGTAAAGAACTGGAGAGATATACCGGAGTGGGGTGGATCGAGTTCATCTTCGCTTTGATTTCAGTCTCAGCATACATTTTTTTTTTATTCGGCTGTGTGATGCTGTTGAAGTTGAGGTTTACTGTAAGTTTATGTTCTTTTCACACACACACTCACACATACACTTCTATAAACGTACACACACTCATATTCTCACTAAACCACTATCTTATTTAAGAAAAAAAGTATAAATTTAAAAATAAATATTAAGCCACTTACCTTATTATTAGCTTAAGTACTGTACATGTATAACCGTTAAAGTTCTGCGAAAGAGCGATGTCTCCTGACACAGGCCTGTGTTCACATGCACCAACGATGCGACTCACATATTGACGCAATAGGCTATCTGGATGTCTGGAAATATCGGTATGTATAAAATCTATACAAAATCTCATTCCAGGAAAGTGTTATGTGTATCTGAAAGTATTAGAACTGCGGTAAAAAATGTTAGACAACATATTTTACCCACTATTTATGGGTGATGTTTATCAGGTATAAATTAACTGGGATTATACAAGGAAAATATTTGAAGGCAAGAGTGAACAAGCCTCTTCTAGGTAGGCATGCTACCTCTTCGACTCCACTGTCATTTACCCTCAGGTGAAATAGGAGTCAATTGCTTACCTATTCTACATAAAAAAAATTCATAACGAGGTAACTTGAGAGAGCTTGAGACACCCGACAACTAAATGACCTTTCGTCATATACCCTAAGAGCTATCCTATATTTTGGGGAAAAAATTCATATCAGGCCAAATTTTTGTAAATGGCCTTTAAATGTAATTTTAAGAGACTATATTTTTGAATCCTCCTAAATTTCAAACTGGAAGGTACCAAAAAAAAGTTATACCCCGAAGATGGCTGAGTCATGAAGCAATTTTTTGTAAACACGGATTCGAAGCATAAATAAGCATTAACTCGGCGGTCACGATATGTAAATAATACATAGTCCACTATTCAATTCACGTTGTTTAGTTACATGGAGCTCGTTACTTTGGCTGACCTACGAATAAATGACTGAGTATAAAACATGCGGTCGATGATATCGAAAAGTAGTAGGACAAATTATTGTTGGTAAAGTTGACGGACTCAAAAACCATAGAGAAATCATAAAAAAATATTTGGAAAACCTGGTCCGGCGTCCTACCAACGAAGGTTTTTCATTCGTTATGCAGCAAAAATCACTAGTCATATGAAGCTGCTCGATATAAACTTGTACTATTGGCTCACTCTGCAAGAGACATGCAGGGTGGAAGTCGGGAACAGTAGGTGAATGTCACATCAAAGAATCCGCCCATGACTGGAGCAGCTAAAGCATTAAATTGTAAGCTTCAGTCAATCCGGCGGACTAAAATAAAAATAAAATAAGATAGAATAACTGTACCTATAATATTTTTAGGGTCCCAAAATAAAATGGTAAAAACGGAACTCTTTGACGCGACGTCGTCTGTCTGTCTGTCACACCTGTTAATATAACTCAGCAACCACTCATATTATTGAATTGAAATTTGGAATAGTTTTAGGAAATTATAAAAATATTATAATTATTATTTAAAAGGGTCCCGAAAGTCTGGTTTAAAAGGAGGTATCACCCCGAAGCCCCGAACTATACCATACCATTGTTTAACAAAATTAAGAATTCATTTTCATATACACATAATATTATTATTATTTATTATTACAAGTAGCGGTAAGAAGGAGATTCAACAAGGCGAACCTTGCGCAAAACCTGCTTGAATAAAACTTGATGCGATTCAAGTACATTATTAAAGGTACCATATAAGTAGTGCAACCCGGCAGAATGTGACGGAGACGCGCAGTGGGGTATAATGTCAAAAACATGTCGTTTTTGCCAGTTTGAAAATTGTATCTTTTGAACCGATATAGTAGCTAGTTGAAAATTTCACAGAATGTGTGTTTTTAAGACAAATATTATCCAATAATAAAAACTAAAGATATTTAAAACATAAGAAGGGGAGCCATACATAAATACGTATTTTTATTGTTTTTATTCGTTCATTTTTATTACACACCCCAATTTTCATAAACGCACACAAGCAACCTCCACACTCGCACGTAAATATACATTCTCAAGTACATACACACTTATACTCACATTGATACACACACACTCCACTCACCTTACACACACACGTACACATTCTGGCATATATACACACTTACACTCCCATTCATACACACACACTCAGTAATTACCACTTAATATAAGAATTTAGAATAATAATCATACCTAATTATAGATTAAAAGTACTAAATTATTATACATAGTTAACTTCTACGGAAGAGCGAAACCTCCCAACACAGGCCTTTTCGAGCTTGAAAGGAGGTATCACCCCTAATATAAGCATCCAACTTTGTTAAAAGAATAAAAGAATTTTATTTATTTATTATTCTATCGTCAGAACGGTTATTAATTCGAGCGTCAAACGTGGTATGAATAATAGTTCACTATAATGTCAATAAAATAACATATCCTGACTGACTGACTATCTTACTGACTGACTGACACTGACCCATGACCGCTTTAGCTAGACCTGTGAAATTTTGTATGCCTATTTGTTGCATGCCACAGACACCAAATAGAAAAGGATTTTCCAAAACTCACCCCAAGAGGTGAAATAATGAATGAAAGTTTTTGAAATTTAAATTTTAAATAAACATACCGTTCCTAAAGTGTTTGAATGTCGTTGTGTCGAGATGACAACGAACAATCTCCTCATACTGTGTCTTTACAGAACGCCAGATAGTAGTCCTACGCTATTTCTGAATAAACTAGAGTTGGTTCTCTCTGAAATCTTATCAAAATATAAGCGTTACATGAAAATAGTGCTAACAGGCGATATGAATATTAACACCCTTGTTCCTGGAAAGATCACTCACCATTATAGAGGTTTAGCACTGAACTACAATCTCGTTTCTCACATAAAGGAACCAACTCGACAAAAAGCGTGTTTGGATCACATTCTCAGTAACATCAATAACGCAACAGCTAAGGTCCTCAGGTTTAATCTGTCAGACCACGAGACAGCGCAATTACTGAAAGTTCCTGTAAAATCAAAAGGTACAAAATAAAATCCTTACTACATTTTTAAAAGAGACTACAGCGCCGAAAATATGAGCAAATTTAACGAATGCTTAAAAAGTATTTCGTTCAGCATGGTTTTCGATGAACCTGACTTGAACACAGCTTTCCGTGAATTTCATGACACATTCTGCTTATTTTATAAATTATGTTTCCCTGTAAGAAAAGTTAAAATAAATACGAAAAAGAAATCGAAATGGATAACAAAGGGAATCAGAATCAGCAGCAGAACAAAAAGATCACTTAGACACCTGGGTGTCTACTCTTAAAGTCCGATATATCGAAACGATACTACTCGAAACATGCAAATGCAAAACTTCGTCCCTTGACAATAGAGTAGAATATTGGTTATTTGAATTTTCAAACTACATCCAACCAATATTCTACTCTATTGTCAAGGGACGAAGTTTTGCATTTGCATGTTTCGAGTAGTATCGTTTCGATATATCGGACTTTGAGAGTAGACACCCTGTACTATAAAAATAAATGTGTAGAACGTAAACTAAAGTGCAATCGTTTCACAAAAATTTTCAAAACGTGTATAAATAATTTGAAAAAAAGTTCCAATATCAATTAAAAAAAAAATAGTAGTAACATAAGCAGGGCAACATGGAACATTGTAAATAATAAAGTTGGATGTAAAGAGTTTAAAAATATTGAAAGTGAACAATGACAAACTAATAAAAAACCCAATTGAAATAGCAAACTGCTAATACTAAAGGCGAAAACTTGTAATTGGCCTTATCTTAAGTTAATGCCCATGTTATATAGTTATAGGCTGTAAGTTTTCCATGCAATAAATAAATAAATAAATGCTTTAATAAACATTTTATAGACTCTACTGACTTGGACAACGACATGTACCCAAAAATTTGTTCTAGCTCCCTCCACTCAATGTTTTTGAGACCTATGTCAGAAGAGGAAGTAAGGAAAGTTATTAAATCCCTAATAGCTCAGACGTAAAAGAGAGCTCATGTATGGAGGGGGTCAAACAAATTCCTAACATTTTTTTTCTGCTTTTTATGTTTGCATAGGTGTTCTAAATATATATTAAAAAATCCCTAGTTGTACCTAGAAAGCTTCTCTCATTTTTGCGTCCACTTTGGAACAATAATCAAGTAACTTAAGTTTGTCAAGCTTGGTAGACATAATTTGAACTCACAATAAATAATAGGAGTAGGTATAATCGAAACACGATCTCTAGCCGTGCGTGCGAAACTTGTTTACTATTATATATTCTGTGCCCTTATCGATCCTATGATATAATATACCTATAATTAATACTGATGCCAAAATTAGCGCTTATATCATTCCTTGCGCTTTAAACATATATTTTAGTATTGTTTCTGCTTCTGAGACACAATTTACGTCTAAATTTGGTAAAAATTTGTTAAAAATCGCATATCTTATGATATTTCAAAAATCTAAGTTGCTCTGTAGTTACAGATCGGGATCTTTTATTAAATATAGTTTAAATAAAAAATTAAACTGTTAGGAATTTGTTTGACTTTCGGGATCGTTTACGCCTGTGCTATAAGAAATACGAATTCAGAAGGGTATGATGAGATTAATACGAGAGTCGAAAGGATTGCATGAATAATATTCTTTCAGTTATCACTCACTTGGTTAACCTTTCTTTTTCAACAGGCACATTTCCGGAAACACTAAAATACTCCATAATAAAGCCATTGTATAAAAAAAGGTAATAATGTAGAGATAAATAACTACCGACCAATTGCACTTATTCCAACTTTTGCAAAAAAATACGTGAAATGTATGCTTAAGCGAATTGTGGAGTTCTGTGACAGATTTCAAGTAATCACGCCTGAGCAGTTTGGCTTTCAAAAAAACAAATCAACTACGTTAGCAAGTCTCTCGCTAATAGAATAAGTTTTACAGAATATTGACAAAAAGGAACTAACTTCAGTATTGTATTTTGACTTAACTACAGTTTTCGATTTTGTCTCGCATGATAGCGGCTAGGGGTATTAGAGGATTGCCTCTGGACTGGCTTACTTCATACTTAACCAACAGGAAGCAACAAGTAGTCATATCAAAATTAAACGATAAAGACGAAATTGAGACTGTTGTGTCAGATCTCATGGTAAATAATCATGGAGTCCCACAAGGGGGTATTTTATCTCCATACCTATTTCTGCTTTATATAAACGACCTGCCAATGGTAACTAAGAATAAATGTATAATGTTTGCCGATGACATCTCTGTTGTTCTTACCACTAAAGAAAAAATTGACTAAGCTATACCAAATCATGAAATTGACCTAAATAATACAGTTGACGTAATAATAAAATGGCTCCATAGAACTAATTTACAAATAATAATTCACCCCCTTGGGGTTGAATTTTGGAAAATCCTTTCTTGGATAGTGTTTGTGTTATGCAATAAATTTGTACACTAAATTTCTAATAAAGCGGTTACGGGTCAGCGTCAGTCACGTCAGTCAGCATGATAGTCAATCAGTCAGGAAATGTTATTTTATTGACATTTTAGTGAACTATATTCATACCAAGTTTGACGCACGAATTTATAACCGTTCTGACGATAAAAAATACGTTTTTTGTATGGTTTTATTTGTTTCAGCCCTAGAAACAAAATCTAAAACGTAATTTATAGGAAATTTAATTCTCTACAACATTGTTAGGCTCACTTTTCTAGCTAAAATGCACCTAAACGAAGATAGAAACGAAAAATAAGGCGGTGGCCGCAAAGGGCGGGGAATTGTGCATTTTGCGTTTTAAACACTATTACTTGAGTTGAGATCTGTGACGTGTACTTTAGAGTTGTCGCAAGGTAACCATCCTCTATCCAGTGGATTATTAAAACCAAGACATTTTGTTTGCAGAATGTGGGCCAAACAAAATGGTACATACTTGGATCTATAACAGTAGCGGGTGCAACATTTTTAAATTTTCTCTGCTATTCTATATTTTTCTTCACGAAGCTAGGACGGAAGTGCAACGGGTAAGTGATATACAGGTGGTGTAAAGAGACGATGTACTGAAATTTGAAAGGGTGTTTGTGGTTTACCTATGAAATTGCCGTTTTGTATGGCGAATTTAAGGTAAACTCAATTTTCAGTACTAACATTTTTGCATTTTTCTTAGGAATTATAAATGCAATTTTTTTATTTTTGTAGGCACTATTGGGAAGACATTAAGCTAACAGAAACTTAAATTTAATTTCCGAAAAATATTATCTGTAAAAAATATAACAAATCTAATGATGAAATCGGACGACATTTAAGACGAACAACTTTCGGATCTTTAATTTATATATCAAACTAAAATAAAAACTTTATTTTATGCGTAAATTGATAACCTTGAAGGCAACTTTGAAATATAAGACAAATGAAAAAATTTGCATTAGAATTATAGGAATTATGATCTCATTAATCTGTAAGAAAATTTCGGCAATTTCATAGGTAAAGACCTATTAATTGCTTGAAAAAACCATCGTCTAAAGCCGCGAATCAACGATTAATAGATAGATAGATAGATAAAACCTTAATAAATCCTCTTTGGTTAAAATCTACTTGTCAAATAGGAAATTGAAATGTGTGAGAGGAAGTGGGTAGAAATGGTGATTGCTGCTCTCTGATTGGTCGGTTTGAGCGGTCTTATCTAAAAATTTGAAACGTGTGGAACATGCAAGCTACGACGGCCTTTCTGGATTGAACAATGGCGGGGGAAACGTACAGAAAAATCTACAAAGTTCCAAAAGGTCAAGAGATGCCGCAGCAAATCAAGATTTCTACAGAAACGCACAACCGAGCTAAGTTCCCAGGGCACTTCGTCACCGTAAATAGTAAAATTAAGTTAAGTTCAACATTAAATAGCGCATCGAGATTGCCCACCGATGGCGGTCTTTGTCAAGAAAATTATTGTTTTACTAAATGTTTTTGTGTTATAGCGACTTCCGAGTACTCTGAACGTCAAAACGCGTGTTGAATAAGAAAATAAACCAATATTATTAAAGAGTAGTCCTTATCCAAAGGGTGGCTAAATGTTCTAGGGGCTTAGTCTCATTTTTTTTTAAGCCTTACAGGAGGTCGATGGACCTTGTCAAACAGGAACCAAAAGCTAAAAACCATTTGATGCACATCAGCAGGATGCGGGGAGCTGAGCATCTAATTCCTGGCCAGCAGCAGTCCAGACAACCCAGTCATCATATCAGTAAGCCAGTCGCAGACGGGCAAGAAGATTTAATATTTACCCCTCAAATCCGACCAATCTACTTTGAACGGGTTCATGCCGGTCTACTCGTAATGTGAATAATTTGAGCATATCTATCCTTTCCTGATATCATATACAATCAACTTAACTAACTATAAAAGATATAGCTACAAATGGTAAGCTACTACCCACTTCAATATGAAATTCAATTCTAAGGCTTTTATAAGGAAGGCTAAGTTAGGGCCGTTACAATCATGGTGCTGCCTTTGACCAGTGATGATCTGGCTTCTAGTATACTCGTAGTAAGAAATTTAGACATTACCACATTCAGATACACATACATCAATAAACAGTTAAACTTATACACACCTTCATACATAAATACAACTTAACAGCTTAGGTTAGGTTAAGGCCGTTACAATGCTGGTGCTGCCGTTGACCAGTGATGATCTGGCTTCTAGCTGCATCTAGCCGTTACAGTATGATTGGTGTTAAATTGAGTGACAGGATTAGAAATAGTGTGATAAGAGAACGGTGTGGCGTAAAAGAAGACGTAGTGACACAAAATCGAGAAAGGGATGCTGATATGGTTTGGTCTATAGAGAGGATGAATGAACGAAGATTGACGAAAGAGATCTACCCGGCGAGAGTGAATGGAAACGTTGGAAGGGACGCACCAGGACCAAATTCAGGACGTTCTGAATAAAGGCCAGGTTAAAAGTACCCTACCCTAAGCCAAACCGACGAGCATGTATGAAAGGATTGATGAAAGTACAGGAAGCAAGGGAAGTATGTCAAGATCGTAGCAGGTGGAGGACTGTGGCCTCTGCCTACCCCGACGGGAAAGAGGCGTGATGTTATGTATGTATGTATGTATTTAAATTATATACATTAATTGAAATTATTTTTTTTAATTTTCAGATCGGCGAATGGATTTATATTAATAATCTTCATGTCTTTGTTGGAAATATCGCGTAAGTACCTACTCGTGGCATACGTTTCCGCGACCTCGTCGAAAAAAACGTTTAAAAAAACCGGCCAAGTGCGAGTCGGACTCGCGCCCTAAGGGTTTCGTACCTATCTACCATATGATATACTAAAAGCTTTGCTCTTTGATTTTAAAAACTCCGCGACCATCCAACTTGACCCCTCTTTTATAGAAAAGTTCTTGAAACGGGAGCTCACCTTAATTGGTTACTATTAGTTGTAAGAAAAATTTTAATATTGAATGATTTTAGACTTTTCTCTTTATTTGTACTGTGAGACCTAGCTTCTTACCAAATTTCATAATTTTAGGTCAACAGGAAGTACCCTGTAGGTTTTGCTTTTTTGCATAAATGTATGGAGATGAGGGCATAAAAAGCCATATCTTTTGATTGCGTCGTAAAAAATTGAAATTTTCAGATCTTGTGTGGTTTATGGATCTTACTATTCGCTATCAATTTCAACTTGATACCTCTTTTCGTTCGTGAGAAAAAGGGTCTTGACAGACAGACGGACAACAAAGTGATCCTATAAGGGTTCCGTTTTTTATTTTGAGGTACGGAACCCTAAAAACACCTTAAAAAATACTTACAACAAAAACCAGTAGTATGCCTACCTAAAGTTACACTTAAAACATACTTTCTAGTTACAATAAGTAGGTACAGTCTAACAAGAATATATATATTCTTTATTGCGCACAAATAACATAAAGTTGTCAAATGAAAATTATTCACAAAGGCGAGCTTATCTCTTTAAGAGAATAAGATGCTAGTTAAGAAATCATCTGCTACAAAACTTATTATAGTTTAGGAGTTATTGGTAAAGGAAGCTGTCAGCCTATAGTTCAATATTTTTAGAAATGGTACCCAGGACAAATTACGGCGGACAATTTTTTTTATGGAAGTGTTCCTTAGGTCCATCCAAACATATCTAGAAAGTTCCCTGCCGATCCCATTTTCGCTCCCCCCTCCCCCCCCCCTTCAAAAAGGTCCCTAATTGTAGATTTTTCTATTTATCTCTAAATATCGAGGTAGTTGAAAGGTGGAAGAGATACATAGAAGAATTGTACAATGGAGACGGACTAGACAACGACGACTTAGAGAAAGAAACAGAAGTTGCTCCTGATGATCTTGGTCCAGACATTATTAGGGAAGAATTTGACAACGCGATTAAAAGCATCAAAAGTGGCAAAGCAGCTGGACCAGACCATATTTTTATAGAACTAATAAAAAATGCACCAGACATCATGCTCGACGACATCTTCAAAATTATCAGAGACATGTACCGAACAGGAAAGCTACCATCTGATTTTCAACACAGTCGAACTATAGCCATACCCAAAAAACATAATACCAAGAAATGTGAAGAACATAGAACGATAAGTATTATATCACAGGCGTCCAAGCTTATTTTAAAGATCATTCAAAACAGGATCAGAAACAAGGTAGAGAATTTCATAGGAGACGATCAATACGGTTTCAGACAAGAACGAGGAACAAGAGAAGCAATTCTAGCGTTGAGACAAGTAGTGGACAGAAGACTAGACCTGAGCCTTGATACATATATAGCCTTCATAGATTTAGGAAAAGCGTTCGACAAAGTAAACTGGAAAAAAATGATGGAGACTTTAAGAAAAGCAGGAATAGATTATAGAGACCGAAGAATTATATATCAACTATACAGACATCAGGAAACGATAGTACAAGTAGGGGAAGAGCAGAGGAAAGTGAAGATAAAAAAAGGGGTTCGACAGGGCTGTACTCTTTCACCACTCATATTTAACATTTTCATTGAATGCGCCATAGAAGAAATTTTAGAAAAGTCTAATGAGGGTGTATCTTTTAATGGAGAAAGGATAGTGTTCATTAGGTTTGCAGACGACATAGCTATGGTAACCGAAAAAAGAAACCAACTTGAATCCCTACTCGAGACTATAATGGACACCACCTTCACTAAATTTCAAATGAGTATTAACAAAAACAAAACCAAAATCCTAGTAACAGCAAAACATCCGATCAAAATCAACACCATCAAAATTAAAAATACTCCTATAGAACAAGTTCAAAAATTCAGATACCTAGGTAGCTTAATAATAGAAGATTCTAAATGTACAGATGACATCAAAACTAGAATTGCTATTGCCAAACAGAAATTCCAAAATAAGAAACAACTGTTTACTTCAAAAACATCCCTAAATCTAAGGAAACGATTTATTAAGGCATATGTTTGGAGCACAGCATTGTATGCTTGTGAAACGTGGACATTAACTAAGAGAGACAAAGAAAGATTAGAGGCATTCGAAATGTGGTGTTGGAGGCGAATGGAGAAAATAAGCTGGACAGAGAAAAGGACGAATAAGGAAGTATTGGATGGAATAAATCAAAATAGAGAAATTATAAATGTAACAGAAAACCGAAGAGGAAAAAAGTTTGGTCACATCATCAGGCACGACACATTTATAAAAACTATTGTGGAAGGAAAGGTGGAAGGAAGAAGAGGCCGCGGCCGGCCTAGAATAGAGTACTGCCAAAGGATGAAAGAGAGGGCGGGGGTAAATACTTACGGAGCACTGAAAAACCTAATACAAGACAGAGACAGATGGAGAAAGCTACACCGACAAGAGCATGGCTCTTAAATAATGAATGAAAAATGAACTCTAAAACGTTTGAATTTAGGGGAAAGTCGTCAATTTAAGACTTGATGGTTATAAAATTACCAATCCATAGACAGCTGTTTTATTTCGATGTGACCTACGAGTAAGTACCTGAAATATAGCTACAAACAGTTCACCAAAAATTAAAAATTATCTTTAAATCATTTTTTGTACTAACTTTTAACAAAAACTACTGGGGTTGTGGCAAAATTATGTAAGAGCATGTAAATTTTGATACATTTAGGAATAAAACGAGACATAATTCATCATTATTGCAGCATTGGTTCTCGATTTACAGCGAGTTACATCAAACACCCTGAGATAATTTTATAGGACAAAAGAAGTAGGAACAGTGAAACTGACGTTCTTTCAGGATTAAATAATGGCACTTAAAATTTAAATACATTAAATAAAAATAAACAATTTCCCACGAAAATCTAAAATATTTAAGCTTTAAGTAACTAGATGGCGTCACTTGTATAATAAAATAAGAAATGAAATATAATAACATTAATTTCAGATTACTTATTTAAGTTTTGTCTTAATTAACTTTGTCTCTCTTTGGGACTGAAGGGAAAACCAAAGGTTATTTAAAGTTGAAATATCTAAATTAATATTGTAATATTTAAATCCTACAGTATCATTGTAATATTTAAGTTCTACAGCATCTATTAAATGTCATACGGAAGAGCGAGGCCTCCCAATACAGGTATCTTTTTACTTAAAGGGAGTGTCTCAGCTGTCTTAAATTTAAAAACTGTAAGAATTGAAATAAAAATATATATATATTTTTTTTATAACAAATGGGTTGCTTCTATTTTGAAACATGAGATGTCAGACGATAGCTCTTGTCATGTTCTATTTATATATATATATATATATATATATAAAACATTTTTTCGAATGTTATTTGTTCGTTTAACTATTTTTCACCATAAATCACATTTGCAGCTTATGAATCAGGAGTAAAATGAATTGAGTAGACTCTCATAAAATTCCTTTTAATTTTGCAAGCTGTTTGTTGCAGGCATATAATACATGAAACAGTTGTAAAATATAGCTACAGACAGTTCACCAAAAATTTAAAATTATATTCGAGACATAATTCGTCATTATGGCAGCACTGGTTATCGATTTACAGTGAGTTACAGCAAACACCCTGAGATAATTTTATAGGACTAAAGAAGTAGGAACAATTAAACTGACGTTGTCTTTCAGGATTAAATTGTTGCGCTTCTAATTTAAATGAATGGAATAAAAATAAACTATTTCCCCCAAAAATCTACAAGATTTATGGTTTAAGTCACAAGATACGATAAGATACTCGTAGCGTCACTTGTATAAGAAATAAATTGTAATTACAAATGGGCTGCTTCGATTTTGAAATGTGAGATGTCAGATGATAGTTCTTGTCATTTTTCTATCTACACTATTATAATATTAAATTCAATTACCACTGACTGACTCACTGACTGACTGTCTGACTCATTGACACAATTGTTCTCCATGAAAGGAAACCGGTGAAAGTCATGTATGAAAGACTTGTACAACCAGGTCTGATGAGGTCCAGAAAAGTCTTAAACCTTAGAAAAGTCTTCAGCACCAGGGTAGACCCCAACGGCCAATAAAAACCATAAGGTTTAGGTGGGTCGACCTCGAACAAAAGTCGACCCACACTCTGGTCAAATTGACGAAAAACAAGATGGCCGCCATACAAATTTTATAAAAATGTTATTCAAAGTCAAATAAATCCTAAACGAAAAGAGTAAAGTATAATGTTCTCTTACAAATGTCAAAGAGGATGCCATGGAGCAACTGACTGTAAAAAAATTATTCAAGATGGCGGATTCAAAATGGCGGCCAAAATGAAAGTTGCTCCGATTCGAGTGAAATTTGGTATCTGGGGGTTTTTAGGGGTGAACTTTACGTTATTGGTGTAATTTTTTTTGCCGCCATTTTCCAATATGGCTGCCATAGAAACGACCAAAACCTGATAACTTGCGAGGCCGAAGGCCGAGCTCCGTTTAGAGCGAAGCTCGGAGCGTCCCTCCCTTACTTTGCCTCTCCCCAACCCCTCCCTCCAAGAAATGTAAACAAACATGGCGAGGCCAAAGACCGAGCTCCGCCTAGAGCGAAGCTCGAAGCGTCCCCCAGCATGTTGTGCTTCCGCATACATCCATTAAGTCAAGTTTTATACGAGGCCGAAGGCCGAGCTCCGCGTAGGGCGAAGCCCAATGCGTCCACCCTTACTTTTACCTCCATCCACTTACCCCGTCCCCTCTCAGTAGCTTAAACCATATAGCGAGGCCCGAGGCCGAGCTCAACGTAGAGCGAAGCTCGAAGCGTCCTCCAGCTGACCCTGCCCCCACCTACTACCAAAAGTAATTTACGAGGCTGAAGGCTGAGCTCCGCGTAGGGCGAAGCCCGAAGCGTCCCCCCTGGCCGCCATCTTGATTTTTTTTATGTCTGGACAGATTGCGTTCAAAATCGAAATCTGAGGATCCTAGCGGTTTCCGATACCCAATCATAAATAACATTTTGAAAAAATTGATTTTTTTTAGGCCGATTGCCTTCAAAATTGATTTTGACAATTTACAACA
Source organism: Athrips mouffetella (assembly GCA_947532105.1). Taxonomy (NCBI): domain Eukaryota; kingdom Metazoa; phylum Arthropoda; class Insecta; order Lepidoptera; family Gelechiidae; genus Athrips; species Athrips mouffetella. The sequence continues at coordinate 16,550,586 of OX383983.1, forward strand.
GTCACAACGCGGGCTGCTCGCAGCCCACGCACCTACGCGACCTCTAGTTTTCTAATAAAAGTAACATTTTTTTTTTCGAAATTATATGTTCATTTAAACATTAAAAAGTTTTGCTTGACGTTTTCGCTCAAACAAACTATTTAGTTTTATTTAGCTTCGATCCCCGCCCAGAGCAAACATATTTTGTGGCATGAACATTAGTGTTTGTACTGTATAAGGGACTTATTTATTTATGTAGAACAGTCTGATAACCATAGTACAAGTTTTGCCTAGTTTGGGATAAGATAACCGTATCCTAGTTTTATTGGATTATTGATATTATTTTAAATACGGGTGTCCCTCTCTCTGCATAGCCTTATTAGCGTTTCTTTGGACCGGTTTTCATGTTAAGGACTTGTTTAGTCATTAGTTCTTCTGGCTTTCTCATTACATACCTTATTTAAATGTGCTCGTTCCCTTTGTCAGTGCGTCTTGTCATAGTCAACACAAGACATCTGTAACCTGCCACTGTAGAGCAATATATAGAAGACGAATAGAAGGTATACAGAAAAGATTCCTACGACACGTTTGTTACAGAATTAAAGATCGCTATAACTCAGATTTGTATATTGACCTGTGTAAAAAACACCATCTACTGCCTCTTTATAAACGTCGAGAGATTGCAGATGCAGTTTTCTTTTTAAAAATAGCTTCTGGAACTATAGATTGTCCAGACCTTCTAGCACAGATCTACCTAAGAGCTCCTAGTAGACCTCTCCGTTTCAATCCACCTGTCCACCTGCCTTCGGCTAACACTAATTATAGACGAAATTCCTTTATGTGGCGTGCGGGTAGCAACTTTAATGAATTATCCATAAAGTTTGAATAAGACCTATTCAACACGAGCATTGCTTCCGTCAAACATCTGTTGACAAAAGATTTTATGAGCAGTTAATTGTTGAATATTCACCTTGTTTACCTGCGTGTCGAGGGTGCAGTCTGCTGGTTCTCTGTACGTGCAGCGTTCAGTTGTCTTTTATAGTTATAAGTTGTTTTTTATATGTGAAATCCTATAATTGGCTTTATGTTTTTAAACTCTGTGCTTAATTTAGATGTAACGCTGTTGGTTTTCCAATAAAAGTAAAATAAAAAATAAACCGGCCAAGTGCGAGTCGGACTCGCGCACTGAGGGTTCCGTACCACCGCATAAACATAATTGTATTAGTTGAAATTTCAGTAAGTTAATGTGCTAGATTTTTTGAGTCCGACACGCGCTTGACCAAATTTTATTATTTGTTGTTATTTTATAGCCTATGCCCTATAAACATACCTATTTTCAAGTTTGTAAGTGTTCCCGTTTTTAAATAGAACTAAAACAAAAATCGCCTCAGCAACCATCCAACTTGACCCCTCTCTTATATGAATGTTCTTGAAACGGGAGCTCACCCTAATTGGTTACCATTAGTTGTGAGAAAAGTTGTAATATTTAATGATTTCAGACTTTTCCCATTATTTGTACTATGAGACCTAGCTTCTTGCCAAATTTCATAATTTTAGGTCAACGGGAAGTACCCTGTAGGTTTTTCATTTTTGAATAAATGTATGGAGATGAGGACATAAAATGCCATATCTTTTTATTGCGTCGTTGTAAAAAATTGAAATTTTCAGATCTTGTGTGGTTCATGGATCCTAATATATGGTATTAATTTCAACCTGATACCTTTACCCGTTCGTGAGATAAAGGGTCTTGACAGACAGACAGACAGACAGACAGACAGACAGACAGACAGACAGACAGACGGACAACAAAGTGATCCTATAAGGGTTCCGTTTTTTTCTTTTGAGGTACGGAACCCTAATAAATAAAAAAAAATATGTTTTGGGAAGCGGATGAGGAAACATAGAGGCCATGGGAGGAGTAATTTACTCTATCTCTAAAACTGGGTATATCTTTAAAACTGTCGAATCTATCCATATAAATACAACATATTCCAGTTTTTTTATGTATTTCACTTAAAAAAAATGAAATACCTACATAAAAAAAGCCTGTGCGTGTGTTGATCGCCTCAACAGTCGCTGCACAGCACAGCCTATAGCTTAAGCTCGGGACCTGGTAGCATAATAACTAAAGTACTTACCAATTTATTATTTACCTGAGTTATTTTCTTACAGGTAAACCGTCTTCGTTTTTTGTCCATACGTCTCATCAAAGTTAACGAAAGGCTTGCAAAATTACCAAGAATTTTATGCGAGTCTTTTCAACTCATATTTGCTCAAGAGTCATAAGCTTAGAATGTAATTTATGTACAAAAATAGTTAAAGCGAAAATGTCAAGCGAAACTTTTTAATGTTTGACGAACAAATAACATTCGAAAAAATGTTTTATTTTTTTTCTAATAGAACATGACAAGATTTATAGTCTGACATCTCACATTTCAACTTGTACAAAATTTAAGTGTGTATTTATTATACATATAAACAGCGGACCCTGCACTAAGCAAAGCTTGTATCGCAGGGACCTGAACCACTTTTACCCGTGTACTATAATCGCGGACAATTTACCAGACTAAATTTAGCAGCTAGCTAGTAAGTATTTGGGGTTTTGTGAGGAGCAAAAAATTTAAATACGATTTAATATTATAATCATCTTTTCTATACAGTCTGAAATTAAACTTCAACTTAAAATGAAAATCTCCTTTATAATGAGTAATTAAAAACAATCTTAGTACAAAACTATAGAAATTCAACTTTATTTACTTAAAAACTTTTTCAGAACCCGTAATAATTTGTATCTTAATCACAATCAGTCTGAGATCACCTTAAAAAGAACAAAACAATATAGCAAATAACTTTCTTAAATTCAAACCTTATTCCTAATCAGTACCTACAATAAAATGACAATGAGTCAGTCTGAGATTTAACAAATAAACATACAAAAATACTCGTTTTATCCTTATTAAATTGTAGAAACTGAACATTCTTAATTCTAAGTATATAATATGTCAGGTAAATACTTTTCCATTTCCTTAACCCTTATAGAAACCTCTTTTATTGATGCACACAGGCTCATCAATCTTTTCAATGATTTGGTCCTCTTTGTACCATATTTTGTCAGGCTTGTCAGGCCACCTGAAAGAATTCCCCATCGACAAAGTCATTGTGCTAACTTCGTACTGGTTTTCATTAACATTTTCTATCCTACCAGCAAAGTATTCACCTTCATACATTACAATTACGTAACATCCCGAACTAATTATTTTCTTTGGTCTCGTTAGAGTCTTTGAAGTAGTTAACTTATTCAAAGGCACATCCACGTCCGAATCAGAGGTATGTTCAAGTGAATGTGTTCTTTTACGCTCCGGATGTCGTTGTTGCCACTTAGTATTTCCTTTTTGTTTATTTTTTTTGTTTAAAGGCAGATCTTTTCTTTTTTCTTCTTCTGAAACACAGTCATCTTCGTCAATTTCTTCTACATAGCTATCACCACTTTCGGCAAAATTTATATCTAAATCAGAGTCTTCTGAAGTAGAGTCCTCGAAAAATACCTTTTTTCTTTTTAGTTTCAAATCTGATTTACTCCTTTCTTTTTTGGCGATTTTCTGTTTTAACATTTCTTGATTGCCTTTGTCCTCTGAATTTGGATCTTTTGTGTTTCGTTCCTCTACAGTCAGCTTTTTTGTTACTGATTTGGAATTACATTTCTTTCTTTTTTCTTCAGCATTTTTTTCTTTCAAAATCTTCTTTTCTTGTCTATTTTTCGCTCTTTCAGCTTTTTCTTCTTCTTGTTTCTTCTTTTCCATTTCTTTCTTTTCATGATAGTCTCTCCAAGCTTTGCTTGTTACCGCTGATGGTATTTTTTCTCTCTTGATCCTTTTTGTCTTTTTGCTATAATCGGTTTCCGGCCAAAAAAGGTTTCTTTTGAATGGAGATGGTACAATGATTCCCAAAGCAGCATCTATAGACTCTTTTTGAGGTGTAACTAACTTGCTTGGTCCTGGTATAGTAATGCTTTCATCTAGTGACACTTCTGTAGGAACTACTGGAGCTGAAACAGTTTCAGAAATGTTTTGGGGTGGGCAACGGAATAGCTCATCATTTCCAGTAACAGATGAACTACTGATAAGCGCAGGGGTCGACGGTGCTGTTGGTTCAGAATTTGACACTTCTGTAGGTACTACTGGAGCTGAAACAGTTTCAGAAACGTTTTGGGATGGGCTACGGAATAGCTCATCATTTCCAGTGACAGATGAACTACTGATAAGCGCAGGGGTCGACGGTGCTGTTGGTTCAGAATTTGACACTTCTGTAGGTACTACTGGAGCTGAAACAGTTTCAGAAACGTTTTGGGATGGGCTACGGAATAGCTCATCATTTCCAGTGACAGATGAACTACTGATGGGCACAGGGGTCGTCGGTGCTGTTGGTTCAGAATTTGACACTTCTGTAGGTACTACTGGAGCTGAAACAGTTTCAAAAACGTTTTGGGGTGGGCTACGGAATAGCTCATCATTTCCAGTGACAGATGAACTACTGATGGGCACAGGGGTCGTCGGTGCTGTTGGTTCAGAATTTGACACTTCTGTAGGTACTACTGGAGCTGAAACAGTTTCAAAAACGTTTTGGGGTGGGCTACGGAATAGCTCATCATTTCCAGTGACAGATGAACTACTGATGGGCACAGGGGTCGTCGGTGCTGTTGGTTCAGAATTTGACACTTCTGTAGGTACTACTGGAGCTGAAACAGTTTCAAAAACGTTTTGGGGTGGGCTACGGAATAGCTCATCATTTACAGTAACAGATGAACTACTGATGGGCACAAAGGTCGCTGGTGCTGTTGATTCAGTATTTGACTGGTTATTGACTATTACTGACTCAATAGGAGGATTGTAAGAACCACATTCACTTTTGTTTTTGGCCCAAATTACATACAAAGCCGTATCTTCTTCAGGCAGACACTGATCGACTGTGTTTCTGTTCTTATAGAAGAGTTGATTGAACAAATTCAGCTTTTCTACTGAAAACACTTTCACAATCTCACTTTCTAAATACTTGACGAATGCGGTTAATTCAGTATTTGGTTTGAAAGGTTCTTTCTCTTCTCTGTGTTTAAGTTTGGTCATGTCAATGTATTCAGGCCCAAATGGACACAAACCCCCCGCTCTGAATCCATTTTTGATGCAATCGTCTGTTAGTTTTGCGACTGCTTTCTGCAATACTGGTGCAAAAGTTTCTTTTTTTATGTTTTGGCCAAGGTTTTCCAATCTCCAGTCATTGACAGATTGTTTCCAAAATACTTTCAGCGGCCTAAATACTGCCAAGTCCATCGGTTGTAGAATATGAGTAGCATTTGGGTACAAGGCTATTATTTCAATTCCATTTTGTGCACAGAAGTTGGACAGGTGCAATGTGAGATGTGACCTATGACCATCCAAGAAAAATAGAATGGGCTTCTCAATTTTTTTCTCCTCCAGCCACGGATTAAAAACATTTGTAATATATTCATAGAAAGTGCTGCTGCACATCCACCCGCTTTCCGACTTTCCTATTGCCCAATTTTCAGGTACGCTGGCTGCAATGTGAGACGGGATTCGTTCGTAGTTGAACACTATCATTGGCGGGGCAAGCATCCCAGATGCATTTCCGGTAAAGAAAACCGTAAGGTTATCTTTTTCGTCGCCACACACAGTGTAAAGGTGTTTCTCTCCTTTTTTTGCTAAAACACGCCCTGGCTTTGGCGATAAGAAAAAAGCACTTTCGTCAGTATTGAACACTCGATTGGGGTCTTTCACCACTTCTTCTAAATTATTTTCCTTTAAATATGTGTCTATTTCCTGAAACCAATTTTTTATGTCTTTCTCAGATACGTTGTCCCTAGCTTTTGTTAGATTTTCAGGCATTTTTTCAACCAACACTGGGTGTCTTTTTAAAAACGATTTACACCATTTTTTTCCCGGTCTATTGTTGTTAAAGGGGTTCGGTAAATTGAGTTCCATTATGATTTTTTGTACACTGTCTTGTAAGCATAATTTTGTAATAGGAAAGTGTCTCTCACTCAGGGCTAAGATCCAACGGACCAAAATGTCTTCTTGCTCTTTGGAAAGGACAGTGTCAGGTCCCATTGTACAGTTTATTGGGGTCTTACCCACTACTTTGTTATATAACGTAATTCGGGGGACCCCAAATGATTTAGCAGCTACAGCAACCTTCATTCCATTGCGAACAGCTTCAATTGCTTTGCCCATCTGTTCGGGCGTATAGTTTTTTCTCGGAGCCATCTGCAATAGCCATGAAAACCAGTTATGGACACTAATTGGATCCAGTGATCGACACTTTGTTCTTTATTGGTACATGAACTCCAATAAATTTTATTTAAACATACACTTAAACTGCATGAAATAAGAAGCTAAAATCGGGTGCCAACTCAAAAAAATCCTAAGAACTTAATTATGGACACTTGTCGATTACTGGAGAAAGTCTATGTGTCAGAACCAGTAAATGACAACGGCTATTATAACCTTAAAAACCATGTTGAGTCGGCGGGACGAATATTAATTATTTCTGCCATTTCAATACTAAGCTAAGAAATCAATTAAAATTCATCTATATTATATAACAAACAAGTAATTGGAAAAAGTATACACTAACCCTCTTAACGATTATGTTAATAAAACTGGATATTTCTGTAGGAGCACCAACACGGTTCAATGTTCACCTCGCCATCTTGCAACAAAATGGCCGATCGCATTGACGTATTTTGTGAGCCTATAAGGAAGTCTATTCTCTATGATTAAGTGTTGCCATACCAAAATTTTATTTTGAAATGCTTGTTATCTTTGAAAAAAGGTAAAAAGTGTTCATTACTGGGGTCTTGTTCAACACTGGTTGATCCACCTACCAAGTTTTTATCACAATCGGTTTATCGGATTAGTCATAAAAGTGTAACAGACAGACAGTGCAGTTCTCGCTTTTATATTATTAGGTATACAGAGTACCGATAATACGGATTTTTGTAAATTAAACACCTCTTGTTTATGTGTGGACTGTTAGGTCGCCCACTATCCTCGTAAGTGTAAAATCATAGTCGAATTCCACGCAGATTAACTATGATACGGGTTTCGTAACAAAGCCTAACTAAATCTGAGGCTCAGTTACTTTAGCTTCTGTGGCTACTGAAAAAAGGGCGGTACAAAGTCCAACGTGTCTAGCTTCACATGCTTTTAACTCTACATGTATGGTCAACCGCTCGTCGGTAGAAATTTTTTCAACTCTATTACCATGCCATAAAGTCCAAAAGTGTTTCTACTGACGTGCTGTTGAGTGTACCTACATACAAAACTGTTGGAAAACTTTGTAACTTATCTCTCCCCTTAAAAAGACAATTCCTAAAAAACAATGATACACTTCTCTCTTTATTTTTTGAAGTATTTCGTTTATCGTTTTCGTTTAGTCCTGTAAAAGATGTTAGTAGAGTTAAGTCTATGTGTATTACCTGTTGGCAAACCTTAATAAATAAATAAATAAATAAGTACCTAAGTACTTCCTTAGTTTTCAAAACTTTAGAAATTTCATAATTTTTTTTTACATTTGTTGCACCGCCATGCCGAAAGAGGGATTTTTTCATTATTATTTTTACAATAAAACTAAATCTATATTTTACCAATCTTTATCTGTACCCAAGACTTTTACACAAACAACTGGACCGGATCAAACGGAATTTTCAACAACGTATTTGGCTTTCTTCCGTACAAAATTATAAGCTTTGTTTGATTTCAGCTCGGTTTCACAGCTTGAAACTTTGAACTCGCCTATTATCTGTTTAAATGAACCGATGGCAACAAAAAAATGTTCAGATATTGCACGAAAGCAACCCAAATACGTTATTGAAAACCCCGTTTAAGTCGTTCAAGTAGTTTGTGAGGTATTGGTGCGGCTGCTTAAAATTTCGCGTACCTTCTGTCTGAGTGAACCGTTTGCAATGAAATAAAGCTTATATGTTGCACAGAAAGAAGCCGGACGCGTCATTGAAAACCTTGTTTGACTTTTAACCAGTTCAGTAGGCGAGTTCTTGGTGCTGCAGCTTGAAAGTTTGCGGATCTTCTGTCAGAGTGAACCTACCTATCGCAATGAAACTAAGCTTATTTATTGCACAGGAGTAAGCCAAACGCGTTATTGAAAGCCATGTTTGAATCTGTTCAAAAGTTTTTGTATTATTCGTGCCTACGCTTGAAACTTTGCGTAACTTCTATCTGAGTGAACCGTTTTCAACTAACCTAAGCTTTTATGTTTCACGGAAGTACCTAACCCAAGCACGTCATGGAAATGCCAGTTGGAGTCGGTACAGTAGTTTGTTCGCTATTGGCGCCGCCTATTGAAACTTCGGGCATTTTCTATCTGAGTGAACCATTTTCAATGAAAGTAAGCTAATACATTGCAAAGAATTAAGCTAAACACGTTATTGAAAACCCCGTTTTAATCCGTCTAGTAGTTTGTGAGTTATTGGTGCCGCCGCTTGAAACTTAGTGTATTTTATGTCTGAGTTAACCGTTTGCAATGAAACTAAGCAAACATGTTGCATGGAGTAAGCCAAATACGTTACTGAAAACCTCGTTTTAATCGGTTCAGTTGTTTGTGAGATATTGGCGCTTCCGCTGGAAATTTCGCGCACCTGTCTGAGTGAGCCGTTTTCAATGAAAGTAAGCTAATATATTGCAAAGAAGTAAGTTTGACAGTTTATTGAAAACCCCGTTTGAATCCGTTCAATAAATTGTGAGTTATTTGCGCCGCCGCATGAAACTTAGCGTACCTTCTGTCTGAGTGAACCGTTTGCAATGAAACTAAACTTTTATGTTACACAAAAGTAAGCCAAACTCGTAATTGAAAACTCAGTTTGAATCGGTTTGTGAGTTATTATCGTACAGGCAATTTGATACTTTACATTAGTGTAGCTTCTGATTGAGTGAACCGATTTGAATGAAAAATAGCCTATATGTTGCTCAGAGCTAAGTTTAATCTATCTGCAAAAACCACGAGAAAATCCGTTCAGTAGTTTCGGAGTTTATCGAAAACATACAGACAGACAGACAGACAAAAAGTTCAGAAAACATATTTTTGATTTCTATTAGTCGTTTCTTATCGCCCACACTAATTTTTTTTATAAATTTATCAAAAGTACAGACACGCGGTTTCTACTCTTTTATTATATGTATAGATGTCAAGATTTACATGCTCTTAGATAATTTTGCCACAACTCCAGTAGTTTTTGTTAAAAGTTAGTACAAAAATGATTTGAAGATAAATTTTAATTTTTGGTGAACTGTTTGTAGCTATATTTCAGGTACTGTAGGTTACATCGAAATAAAATAGGTGTCTGTAGATTGGTAATTTTATAACAATCAAGTCTTAGATTGACAATTTTCCCCTTACTTCAACTGTTTTAGAGATATATAGAAAAATCTAAAATTAGCGACCTTTTCGAGGGGGGGGGAGGGGGGAGAGAAATTGGGATCGGCAGGGAACATTCTAGATATGTTTGGATGGACCTAAGGAACACTTCCATAAAAAAAATGTCGGCCGTAATTTGTCCTGGGTTGTCAAAGAACATTTGAATAAAAATATTGAGCTACTACGTCTTGCCACAGAATAGATAATATATCTTTATGCATCCTTTATCGCATGTATCATGGGGAGTGCTCTGAGGAATTGTTCGAGCTAATATCTGCTGCAGAATTTCACTACCGCAACGCACCACTGGCCAGAAATTAAAATTTCATCCATACCACCTATATAACTGGCAATCTTCCACCGTACGTTTTACAAGAAACTTCTTAGCACGTACGACCGCACTGTGGAATCAGATTCCTGCGCAGGTATTTCCGGATGGGTACAATAAGGCAGCCTTTATGAAACGAGACTATATCTCAAGGGGCTGATAAGAGCTAAATTAATTCTAACAAAAGGCAGAATGCGCGTGCTAGAACGGAGCGGATTCGCGCTGTTATACGTATTTCGCTCATTTTTGCATTTTTACCAAAATCTGTACCCATAATTTTAATTATAAAACAGCTATATTATTGTGCATAATATATTGAAGAATGTGTAAAAGTTTTGGCATCTTAGATTAATGGGTACTTAAGAAAAACGGTTTACAAGCAAAAAGCAGAGGTAACTTTCATGGCGTACAAAATATAATTAATAGTGTTTCAGAGTTGGCCATATTATTGTAAAGATGCTTAATTATCACATTTTTTTTTCACGGCCATATATTCATCACTTTTCGTTAAAAACCTGCTCAAGTGAAGCTCTTATCAGCCCCTTAAAGGCAACTGTACAACTTTACCTGAGAAACATAGGTTTAAATACATTTCGTAACTGAATGTGCTCTTAAAATTAATGCATATCCACGGTAACACGGTGTATACCTAATTAATATCTTTGATAGTAGCTACGTTTTTGATTCCATGATTAAATTTTTTATGACTTTGGTTTTAGGAATACCAGGTCTCACTTTCAGATCTATATAAAAAGTAAAAAAGTAAAGATTAATATATGTCGCAGGCATATCGCATAATTTCGTCGTATCACAGTTTGCCTTGGCATTCTACAAGTAATAAAAAAAAATACGGCATTTTACATAAAGCCGCGGCATTTCTCGGCTTGGCTCGTGCGTTGTGGTCAAGGAGGTTTAAGTAGCAGCTCTTTCTGCTAAGGAGGGAGCCATAAGCGTAGCACTTTCTTGCGAGGGACCTCCATACTAAAATGTATGGATTTTTTTCAAATACTAAAAACGTAAAATTTTTATCTTTCTCTCCGAGAAATATGAGACATGGGACTAATAAATGCTACTACCACAGTTTTTCTAGTGAAAACACTTACCATTCAGGAAAAAAACGGTGTTAAAAATCACGCATAAAATGGCTATTACGGATTATTTACGCTTCATTTCTTAGTATTATTGATTAATTCACTTGTAAAAAACTATATTTTCACTTTCACAAACAAAGTTTATACTAAAACATTAGATTTTTAAAGATATCTTGATTTTTGTAAAACTTAACTGAGTTTTTTGACCGACTATAATGGGCGACAGTGAGACGCTTTACACTTCACTAGCTCATACAGAATATGTATATGGCGGACTCTATAGTTTTTTACTCTGAGGTTGTGGTCGTAGCATAACCTAACTCAACTTAACCGTTCCCTGCTCGGGATCGGTTAGGTTGAGTTTACCGTGGCTAACGAACCTAAAATGCAACACTTGTCTAAACTCGTTTTACAATTTGCCGACCGTTTACAGTTTGCCCGCCGTTTGTAAACGACGAATTATACGATTTGCCTGCGACATATGCATACTGAGGAACGTAGAATTCAACTATTGCGTACAACGCAATCTTACGTTTTTACGTAGTATTACTACATCGCGAAGTACTCGTTAGGAAACTTACGGTGATCTGTGATGGCCATCTTAGACCCGAACGCAACTATATGGAGCCACTGCTGCAAATATAAGGTTTTATTTTTAATGCAATAAGTACCAACTATACATGTGCAAAAAGTGTATTCACGTAAATTTCATCGTGCAATTTTAACGCCTAACAACAATTTCGATAAGAAAAATATCTCCATATGTCCACTAAAGACAATTACTCTCGTCAGTCCGTGTTTACATGAGTACAATCACTCACACATGCACACAAAGCACAACCGTACAGTTTTGACCGCACGCCCACAATCGTAATATTGAACCAAAAATTGCTAACAAAAATAGTACTTTCAGTACATTAACTGTATTTTTGTATTAATTAGCGAAAATTTTAACTAAAAATAGCAGTATTCGTTTGTTTCTCAACATAATTTTATGTCCCGCGTAAGAATGCAAGTCATTTGAATTTTTGTATGGAAAACGGATCACCTTAAGCATGAACGAGTCTGTGGTTTGTTATCAATTTGACACTACTCGTACTAGAGACATCTAGTATTGTTTTAATTACTAATTTCGAAGCAACGCTTTGCAGTATGTCAAATGACAATCCTAGTAGTTTTCATTAGTCTATGTTGAGGTGGATTGAAGACAGTGGTAGAAACAGTAGAAATTCACTTTGGTGTGCATGGACGTTACCTCAATTTTTATACACGAAATGTGATACACATAGCGATGTTTGTTTTACTGTATTTTTTGTTTCAGTGTTCATATACTACGCTATAGTGGTCAACTCGTACTAATGATGGCATACAACTGGCTGGAATAGCCAAATCCACGATCGAATTGCTTCAACTTGTGTTGGTTGCACTTGACTCACACCAGTCTCGTGAAGGCGACATCTATAGTCGAAATAAAGCCACGGTCACACCTAACTGAATTCAGAGACTAATTCGGCATACATTGCTGAGAGGCTTGGTTATAATAATTGCAATATCCTTACTTCAACGAGCAATGTATGCCGAATTAGTCTTTGAATTCAGCCAGGTGTGTTTAATGTAGCTTGATTAGATAGACAGATGGACAGAGCTATACGTGGGAGCAGGATGGAGAGATAAAAATCTATCGCTCCAATATCTTACGCATCGCTTCGTCCTTTTGTTACGCTGCTGTCAGATTTGAACCTCGTTGCTGAGTACTAATCAAAGTAAGTACTTACATTATTTTCACAAGTGTATTACAAGTACTAATAGACGATCGGATCGGACTGCTCTGAATTTAGCTCCGTACCACGATTTTGCCCAATAGCAAAGTTGTCGTTTGGGACAATCCGCAACGTTATTGGACAAAATCGTGTTCCGGATCTAAATTCGGAGCAGTCCGATCCGATCGTCTATTAGTACAGCTTGAGGAGTGATACCCAATATATCAATAATTATCAGAGCTCGGGAGAAATTTTAACGACAAAATGTTTTATGAGGCTTTGGATATGAAATTAAAAAAACAATGTTGTCACTTCGATATCGGAGTCCTTGCTCTTGCTTTCGAAATCCAAGTTCAAAGTCAAAATGTCTTTGATCCATTTTTTTCGTTTACACCAACGCTTACATATATCAAAACCGATCAAAAACAAGTTTGTAAAACAATATTACTCTTTCCGTCAAAATATACTCTGATTTTAGTGTCATGGGTGCAAATTGTGTTGGTGAGCGTTGGAATAAACGAAAAAAAATAATATAAGAAGGCGATTTTTTTACCAAAAATAACGTTAAGTTGTTGAGATATGATGTATTTGGTGTCTGATATCTTAGTGTCCAAAAAACCTTATAATACACACATCAAATATGAACAATTTACCATTGTTTTTAGTATTATCACCAGACAACTTGAATAGGGATACTAAGTAGGATTTAGTTAACATTTGAAAAAAAAGTTACATGGATTCGTTCGTAGTAAAAAGCCAAAAGAAGTTTTTTTGACTATTTCCTACACATAACCCGGAACAGTACGAAACTTACTGAAAAAAAACATAATACACTTGGAGTAAAAAAAATCGCTTCTTTATTTTTCTGCCATACATTTTTGTACAATGATGGGGTTGAAGTAAACTTCAATGTTGGTCTTAAAACGAATAAAAACATCTGAATACTGAAACCGTTACTTATGATCCCAAACAATAATCTTGTCAAAAATTATTACCTCTTAAGTGTTCAGGAAAATCCTCAAATCAATTTAAAAATTGATTTCAAGCAATGTAAGGGAAACCAGCCTAAGTATCGATTTTTTTTCGAAGTGCTTCTTATAGAATAGAATAAGATTTATTTGCTTCAAACATGGTTGATACGATGTTAGAATATAATACAGATGTCCTCATGTTTCGCCAGTACATTAGCATGCAAAATATAATTTTAATACATTATAAATTAATTAATTAATTAATTGCAATTCAAACAAAAATATGAAATATGAATCCACAATGTCAAAATTATTTAAAATTCAAAAATTCATTTACTGAGTAAAAACTTTTGTCTCTTAGCCACACAAATAACTTATTTTTAAAACTTTCTTTCCTAGCTATTGTCGATAAGTATAATCTGGGACAAGACTGTCGCCAGACCTTATCTAACGATTTCACTTACCAATTTCGTGTTTTGAATAATAATAAAAAGACACTTACTATGTTAGTATGAAAAAGTATGGCAGGAAAATCGAACGACCGCTTTTTTTAATTACAAGTGTATACTTTAAGGGCACTGCATTTGATCGGATGGGATCGGGCCACAAATTTGGTCGGACTGACGAAACTGCCAAAAGGATGCATGGCAGACCTGTTGTGTTTTACTTATATAGGAACCTTCCATTTCTACGAATAGGTTTCATTCGTGTACTCTATCACGAACCGACTTTTTGCTCCGACTGTACAAAACCTGCCAGGTTGCGGATTGGCAGACCAACGCAACGTTTTGTGGACCTAGTAGGCCACTACTATCGCTAGTATCGCTACAAAGTTGCAAATTTCGTGTACTCGATGACGAAGGATAACATGCAGTGCCCTTAAAGTCTATATTATCTAGAAAGTTGATTTCAATATCGTTTCAAAAAATAAATCATGATCTGTTATAATTATAACTTTCCAGATTATTTTTAGCGCCATCTAGTTGTATAGTTTCCTTGGTTAGTCCGTATTCACTCATATAATATCGATGTGCCGATTTAATAGCATTACTATAATTTTCCAGTTCACCTACCATCACTTGCTTGTACGAGTATTAATCCCGATTTCTTTAACTTTTTTTATCTGTTTTGAATATGTATTTTTTTAATTAGTGACTTTTTATTTGTATTTTATTTTAAAATAAGTTTTATATGTTGTTTAATGTTTAATATAAATATTAGCCTAGGTTTTATAGGTTTGTTAACGAAGTTATATAAGAAAATAAACGTGGTTTCATTTACTTAGATGTTTTATTTGACTTTGGCTGCAAAAATAAAAGTAATAGGTTGCGATCCATCGTGACACCACTAACCAATTATCCATACACTTCCTAAAATTACTACTTCACGGAATGACTATTCCCGAATCATATCTATACATATAATAAAAGAGTAGAAACCGCGTGTTTGTACTTTTGATAAATTTATAAAAAAATTAGTGTGGGCGATAAGAAACGACTAATAGAACTCAAAAATATGTTTTCTGAACTTTTTGTCTGTCTGTATGTTTTCGATATACTCCGAAACTACTGAACGGATTTTCTCGCAGTTTTCGCAGATAGATTAAGCTTAGCTCTGAGCAACATATAGGCTATTTTTCATTCAAATCGGTTTACTCAATCAGAAGCTACACTAATGTAAAGTATCAAATTGCCTGTACGATAATAACTTACAAACCGATTCAAACTGAGTTTTCAATTACGAGTTTGGCTTACTTTTGTGTAACATAAAAGTTTCATTGCTAACGGTTCACTCAGACAGAAGGTACGCTAAGTTTCATGCGGCGGTGCAAATAACTCACAATTTATTGAACGGATTCAAACGGGGTTTTCAATAAACTGTCAAGCTAGTAAGCTTGAGAGTTTAAAGAAGTATCTTTGCAACATATTAGCTTACTTTCATTGAAAACGGCTCACTCAGACAGGTGCGCGAAATTTCCAGCGGAAGCGCCAATATCTCACAAACAACTGAACCGATTAAAACGAGGTTTTCAGTAACGTATTTGGCTTACTCCATGCAACATGTTTGCTTACTTTCATTGAAAACGGTTCACTCAGACAGAAAATGCCCAAAGTTTCAATAAGCGGCGCCAATAGCGAATAAACTACTGTACCGACTCCAACTGGCATTTCCATGACGTGCTTGGATTAGGTACTTCCGTGCAACATATAAGCTTAGGTTAGTTGAAAACGGTTCACTCAGATAGAAGTTACGCAAAGTTTCAAGCGAAGGCACGAGTAATTCAAAAACATATGCACAGATTCAAACATTGCTTTCAATAACGCGTTTGGCTTACTCCTGTGCAATAAATAAGCTTAGTTTCGTTGCGATAGGTAGGTTCACTCTGACAGAAGATCCGCAAAGTTTCAAGCTGCAGAACCAAGAACTCACCTACTGAACTGGTTAAAAGTCAAACAAGGTTTTCAATGACGCGTCCGGCTTCTTTCTGTGCAACATATAAGCTTTATTTCATTGCAAACGGTTCACTCAGACAGAAGGTACGCGAAATTTCAAGCAGCCGCACCAATACCTCACAAACTACTTGAACGACTTAAACGGGGTTTTCAATAACGTATTTGGGTTGCTTTCGTGCAATATCTGAACATTTTTTTGTTGCCATCGGTTCATTTAAACAGATAATAGGCGAGTTCAAAGTTTCAAGCTGTGAAACCGAGCTGAAATCAAACAAAGCTTATAATTTTGTACCACAATATATAGTTCTGTGTTTTGTACGGAAGAAAGCCAAATACTTTGTTGAAAATTCCGTTTGATCCGGTCCAGTTGTTTGTGTAAAAGTCTTGGGTACAGATAAAGATTGGTAAAATCTAGATTTTGTTTTATTGTAAAAATAATAATAAAAAAATTCCTGATTCGGCATGGCGGTGCAACAAATGTAAAAAAAAAATATGAAAGTTCTAAAGTTTTGAAAACTAAGGAAGTACTTAGGTACTTTTAAACGAAATACTTCAAAAAATAAAGAGAGAAGTGTATCATTGTTTTTTAGGAATTGTCTTTTAAGGGGAGAGATAAGTTACAAAGTTTGTACGGAAGTGAAGTCCAACGGTTTTGTATGTAGGTACACTCAACAGCACGTCAGTATAAACACTTTTAAACTTTATGGCATGGTAATAGAGTTGAAAAAATTTCTACCGACGAGCGGTTGACCGTACATGTAGAGTTAAAAGCATGTGAAGCTAGACACGTTGGACTTTGTGCCGCCCTTTTTTTAGTAGCCACAGAAGCTAAAGTGACTGAGCCTCAGGTTTAATTAGGCTTTGTTTTGTATGAGAAATAACGAAACCCGTATCGTAAACACTTTTAAACTTTATGGCATGGTAATAGAGTTGAAAAAATTTCTACCGAAGAGCGGTTGACCGTACATGTAGAGTTAAAAGCATGTGAAGCTAGACACGTTGGACTTTGTGCCGCCCTTTTTTCAGTAGCCACAGAAGCTAAAGTGACTGAGCCTCAGGTTTAATTAGGCTTTGTTTTGTATGAGAAATAACGAAACCCGTAGTTACTCCGCGTGGAATTCGACTATGATTTTACACTTACGAGGATAGTGGGCGACCTAACAGTCCACACATAAACAAGAGGTGTTTAATTTACAAAAATCAGTATTATCGGTACTCTGTATACCTAATAATATAAAAGCGAGAACTGCACTGTCTGTCTGTTACACTTTTATGACTAATCCGATAAACCGATTGTGATAAAAACTTGGTACGAAGATAGTTTGGTTTGAACCATGGGAAAAGTCATTAGCTACTTTTTCTGAACCCCACGCGGACGGAGTCGCGGGCAACAGCTAGCTCTTCCTAAAATGATATCTTCCCATAATGACCCTTTCCCAAAATGACCACAGAAAGAAAATTCTCAAATCATCATTTCTCATAATGATTACTTCCCAAAACCACTTCACAGATTGACTATTCCTGAATCATTTACTTCCCAAAATGCCCATTTCCCGGTAGCTATTGGAATCAACGTAGCGTAAAAAAATAAAATGTATGAGTTAGTTACCGCTTTGGCTCCACCACCGGTGGAGCGTGGCTGTGGATCCAAATGGAAGTGAAGGTTCGTCCCTAAACTGGTTTATATATTTAAATAACCCAAACGGACGTCTTGTTTTATTTTAAAATGGTACTAGTGACACTAATCAGTGTCACTAGTACCATTAATGGTACAACTCCGGTCCTATACTGACACTAAGCCGTCTGCACGCTGACTTTGGCTGGTTTATTCCTCGAGTCCGTACTACGTATAACCGTGTGGGGCTGGCAAAGAATAGTACCAATCCATTGGGTGTAGTAAGAGGCGACTAAGTGGTAATGAACCAAAGGATGGGTAGCAGCATACTTCTGTGTATCGAATCATCTTACATTCTGCGGTCACCAACAACCGCGGTCCATGGTACCATCCGTAACACTAACATTGTTTCAGCAAAAGCTGGAAATTTGGAGGGAGTTCCCTGTCCTGTAGTGAACGTTTCATGGGATGTCATGATGATGATGAAGATGACTACCCATAAAAAACATGCTTAATTAATGTTTATATTCAGTTTTAGCGTTCCAAACCACAATGGTAAAAACGCCCCTTATGTGGTGGTAAGAGGTTCCAGATCAAAGCCCACTGTTCAGGAGACGTTTTTGATATTTTCAAGGTGGTCGTTTTAATACTTTTTTATAATCAGCATAACCTGGTCTATAACGGGCAATCACTTTTCATCGCCCTAATAATCCATGGGCCAGAAAATATATCGGTATAATTTGGGGGTACCCATTTTCCTTTTTACCACAGTTAGATAGGTTAATAAGGATGTCAATAAACTATGATTGCTGTCTCAAAGTGGTAGCTGACCAAAATAGCAGCCAATCTAAGTGTTCAGATGTTGCCCATATTCGGTTATTTTTTTTAACCAATTTTCTTTTTTACAGTAGTTAGACAGGCTTACAAGGAGGTCAAGTAACCACGATTGCGATCTTAAAGTCGCACCCGGATGAAGTAACAGCCAATTAAAGATGGAAAATGCAGAATTTTATAAAGTCAACTGTATCTCGAGAACCAATCATCCGATTTCCGTGTTTTTTTTTTGTTAAGACTGAAGGTCTGCATGTATACTTCAAATTATGTCATAGACACTGTTACAGTAGATTCAACCGTTACTAAATAATTAAAGAAAAAATAATTTTTTTGTGGTATTTTTGTTTCAAATCGAGTAATCATAAACTATCTTGTAAAATTGAAAAAAAAAAAATCTAAGATGAAGTACCATAAACTATCTTTAATTTGATGTATACCATGTTTGGGTTTGATGGCTCAAAATACATGTAAACATAAGTTTAATTTAATTTCAATTAATGACTTGGATTCAGATTATTCTATTCAATGTAAATTATATACAGAATACTTAATGCATGTCATAGCATGCAGAATACAATGCAAATAGATCGAGTCTGCACTGTTTCAAAGCTTGTTTTTAGTTCGCACACTTATTTGGCAAACAGCAGAAATTGGCAAACTCATGTTTCCATGTATTTTAATATGAAGATTTTCTCGAATGACTTAAGTATTTTGTAAAAACTTGATTTAAAAAAGGAGAATATCAGAAAATTATCAGTATTTCCTTAATAACTTAACAGCGGTTGATTTAACTGAAACAGTATTATGATATTATTTATAGAACACATACAGACCTTTAGTTTAAAAGAAAAATAAATGAAATCGGACGATTAGTTCCTGAGATGCAGTAAAATTTGTGAAATTTAACATTTTCCATGTTTGATGGCTGTTATTTTATCCAGGTACCACTTTGAAATCACAATCATGGTCATTTGACATACTTATAAGCCTATCTAACTACTGTGAAAAGGAAAACGGTGTCCCCAAATCATACCAAATATTAGCAGCATCTGAACTCTTGGATTGGCTGCTATTTTGGTCAGCTACCACATTAAGACAGCAATATACATAGCTTAATGACATCCTTATAAACCTATCTAACTGTGGTAAAAAGGAAAATGGGTACCCCCTAATTATACCATTTCCTCATTTTTGGCCATCTGGCCCATGGACTATAATATCACATCTAGTCTAGGCAACGAAGCGGATCGTTGTATGAAGACCACCGCATTAAATCCTTAGTCGATGAAACTTCGCTGGGGTATTACATTACATGAGACAAACCTTCTATAAAAAAATCAAAAAACCCTCGGTACTTTTAATTTTTCTATACAAAAATTACAAAAAATGTATAAGAAATTTTTTTTGTATTTTTTTTTTCATATTTTGAATATACATTTAATTCATGATTCTTTATCATCCTGACAAATAAAATCGCCTGAGAAATTTATGTTGGGGTCAACTGCTTCGTTGCCTACACTAATCACAATGATATCCAAACAGAGAAGCCTGAAAATCTAAATTAGTATTTTTTTTATGTGATATAATATCATGGTGTTATCCAGGGCCATCTCGACGCATAATGTCCTATAACCATTAATTGATTTAAACTCAGAACGACCTAAACGCGGAATGACCTAAACGCATAATGACCTAAACGCAGAACGACCTAAATGCAGAACGACTTAATTGCAAAATGACCTAAGCCTTGGGTTTCCGTTGGTACGCCCCTCATGTACGGAACCCTAAAAAAGAAGTAAGTTTTTTCAAAAGGACTTGATTTTTGACTTTGTCCTTTTTCAAATTCTAATAAAAAATAGCTAATGTTCGTTCCTGAAACTATCTATAACCAAATTTCTTAAAAAATCGGTTCAGGCCATTATGCGTTTAGGGCATTATGAGTTTAGGGAATTATAAGTTTAAGACATTATACGTTTAGGACATTATGCGTTTAGGGAATTATTTGTTCAGGACATTATACGTTTAGGACATTATGCGTTTAGGGCATTATGCGTTTAAGGCAATAATTGTTTAGGACATTATGCGTTTAGGGCATTATGCGTTTAGGACATTATGCGTTTAGGACATTATACGATTAGGGCATTATGCGTTTAGGGCATTATTTATTCAGGACATTATACGTTTAGGACATTATGCGTTTAGGACATTATTTGTTTAGGACATTATACGTTTAGGACATTATGCGTTTAGGGCATTATGCATTTAGGGCATTATTTGTTTAGGTCATAATACGTTTAGGAAATTATGCGTTTAGGGCATTATTTGTTCAGGATAATATACGTTAAGGGCGTTATGCGTTTAGGGCATTATTTATTTAGGACATAATACGTTTAGGACATTATGTGTTTAGGGCAACAAATAATTTTTCAGGACATTATACGTTTAGGGCATTATTCGTTTAGGACATTATACGTTTAGGACATTATGCGTTTAGGGCATTATTTGTTCAGGACATTATACGTTTAGGACATTATGCGTTTAGGACATTATTTGTTTAGGTCATTATACGTTTAGGACATTATGCGTTTAAGGCATTATGCGTTTAGGACATTATTTGTTTAGGTCATTATACATTTGGGACATTATGCGTTTAGGACATTATGCGTTTAGGGCATTATTTGTTCAGGACATTATACGTTTTGGACATTATGCGTTTAGGGAATTATGCATTTAGGACATTATTTGTTTAGGTCATTATACGTTTAGGACATTATACGTTTAGGACATTATGCGTTCAGGGCATTATGCGTTTAGGACATTATGCGTTTAGGACATTATGTGTTTAGAAATTAGATCATTATGCCTCGAGACGTTCAGGGCGAATAACAGTAATTGCCCGTGGTACAGAAACTTAATATAAAAACAAAAAACATCAAATTGACCAGACAAGTCGGAGGCTCTGCCAAAAAAACAGACCAGCCTGAAAATCTGAAAAAGGCCTCCTGAACACTGGTTTTCAAAAACTCAAGTTTTTCGTGATCCTGCAATAGTCTTCTATCTATAATACGTGCGCCATACGCTTGGCCCGCACTTCTGTGCTGTCGTGTATAGTGCGGTGCAAACAACTTGAACAATAATCGCGTGGTGCGCGATGCTTTGCGCTCGTCAATTTCTATGTAAAATCGACTCTGCGCAGCCAAGGTCATTGTTCAAGTAGTTTGCCCACATCTATACTAAATTCTGACATCTCGTTTTCGCCCTGATTATCACTTGTTAACAACCTTCTCGGATCCCGGTCTACTTATTATAAAGAAACATATAGGTTTAAATTAACAACTTTGTTGGTGTGGAAAATCAAAATTTTACATTGATGTGCACTGATTTTGGCTGGTAGTACAGCCCAATAAGAAAGCCCAGCCCAGTTTCAAACAATACAAATAATATATATTTATCAAAAAAATATTCACAATATCATACAATCTTACATACAAAAGACGTGCAGATAATGGGTGAAATAATCTACAAAGTAGAAAATCACAAAATTTTACAACTACAAGCAAGATTCGAACCTGCGTGTTCTCCGTCAGTAGCGGAGACGCTTTACCAACTAGGCTACTATGAATTATTCATGTATTTTATGAGATATACATGCAGGGTTATTACTGGCCAAGTTTTAGTATGTTGCTCAGAACTGGTATCTGAACAACTTTCCCAAAGGAACATGGGTCTAAAAACGAGAAATTTCTTTGGTTTATATGAAAGAAGAAAAAACAACAACATTCCAAAATCTTGTGATGGCAATAAAGTTGTTGTTTTTTCTTCTTTCATACAAATTATGCCAATCATTGCATTACATACTTCGAAGGGAGACATCGATTTAAATAGATCGAATTACGACCAACTTTTGCCGACTCACAACCGATTGTCGGAAAAATATACAAGATATTATGATTATAAATACAATTTAACGGCAAAACAGTCAACTTAACTGATACTCGTACAACTTTCACCGAATAAAACTTTCAAGAAACGAAAAAAAATCAGCCTTAATTTGAGACTGTCTAAAATCAGAAATACACAGATAATATAGACTTAGTGTCTGTAGTACCATTGAGTTGTACCATCAATGGTACTACTGACACTAAGTTAGATAATACAGTATGTTAAAAGCGCAACTAGCAGCAAAACTTAAATGTTCTAAGGTTCGAAATGTGCCATAAATGGTTGGGTCATTCGCCCCAATAATAAATGGGTCAAACTCAAGCGATGCCAATTATGTATCATGGCTTAAACAATTATATTGCCCGTTGTACTACCGTGTTGTCTTACTAGTAGAACCACAGGCAATTAATAGATCAAATAACAACACTAATGTTCTATGGGTCAAACAATTCATTGCTTGTCGTACTACCGTGTTGTCCTATTAGTAGTACCACGGGCAAAGAATCTATTATTAAACACTGTTAGAGTAATATAATCTAATAAAAGTGCATCATACAAGGTTGGCAACATGGGTCCCGATAGAGGTGACCTTGGTCGGTTCCGTTGCGATTACGACCGTGTATTTCGCAGTCTGCAACCAAATTTCTACAGAATCCGAATGTTGCCAGCCAAGGTCACCTCAGTTGGGACCCATGTTGCCAACCGTGTATTAGGCACTATTAGAGTAATATAATTTAATAATAAAATTGCCATGGTATAGTAGCAGATCCTACAAGGCGAACCTTGCGCAAAACATGCTGGGATGAAACTTGGCACGATTCAAGTACATACCCATAGTTAACATTTTATTATAAAAAGTGGTGCCAAATTGTATTGACATTTTAGTGAACTATATATTTCATTCCAAGTTTGACGCTCGAATTCATAAGCCGTTATGACGACAGAGCAAAAGCAAACAAATTACGTTTCTTGTATGGCGAACCATTCTTATATTTTTTTTGTTTTAATTATTATGTGATGATATTTGTCTTAAAAACACATATCCTGTGCTATTTCAAACCAGCTACTTACTCGTA
Source organism: Athrips mouffetella (assembly GCA_947532105.1). Classification (NCBI taxonomy): domain Eukaryota; kingdom Metazoa; phylum Arthropoda; class Insecta; order Lepidoptera; family Gelechiidae; genus Athrips; species Athrips mouffetella. Next base: position 16,574,076 of record OX383983.1, read on the forward strand.
TATCGGTTCAAAAGAAACAACTTTCAACCTATTAAAAAACTATATATTTTTGACATTATGCCTCACTCTGCGTCTCCGTCACATTCTGCTGGGTTGCGCCACTTTTTATATTATGTTACCTATAAGTGATTACTTGCATTGTGCCAAGAGTCATCCCATCAGGTTTTACGCAGGTCACCCCATACAAGCTCGGCCTTGGAATGCCTTGGATCTTCTACTAGTACCATTAGGGTGAAGTTTTATGATAATTGATATAGTTATGAATGAATAAATAGCACTTTATAGCACACTAATAAAGAAATCAAAATTCATAAAGGTTTTAGTTTCCAAACAAATGGAACCAACAGATTAGAATCTAACGAGTTTTAAAAATTTTTTTTTAGATATTATTCAAATATAAATCATGGTTACAAAATTCTGAACAGAAATAACTTTTCTTGATTTGGACGGAGCAAAGGCGAGTTCCATAATAGTATCACACGAGTGTACTAATATCTGATGTGATATGCAGTTGCATACACAACTATACCTACATTCATGACGTGAATTTCGAACTCTCGAGTCAATGCAATAAAAACAAGACGACTGCGGCGACGACGAGGAGCCGCACCGACGCGTGCTGCGCCGGCGCATGGAGACGCCTGGCTTCCTCAATGAAGTGGCTGTAAGACGTGATGCGGGTGTAGAAAGACCCGTCCATGATGCCGATCCTCGAACCGCTCACGACGGCAACGAGGATGCCGAAGCTGCTGTTTTCGTGAGGGTCACCCGTGTTCTTGCATACCAGTGGACCACCTGTAGCACAATCGTATCACGTGCTCTTGTTAGTAATCATGACCATATCACAAAATCTCATAAAACATCCACTGCAGGACAGGAAGCTCCCTCTAAAATTCTAGCTTTTGCTGGAACAACGTGAAGGGGAAATACCGCTTGTTAGCGTTACGGCTGGCACCATGACAAGGGAGCAAACGAGCAGGTGGGCCACCTGATGGTAAGTGGTCTCCACCGCCCATAGTACCCACTGTCTTATTAGTGACATACTTTAACGCTAATAAGACAGCAAAGCGCGTAGCCCACCCTGAGAGTTAAGATGTTATATCTCATGTGCCAGTAATTTCACTAGCTCCCTTACCCTTCAAACCGAAACACAGCAGTGTAAACACTGCTGCTTTACGGCAGAAATAGGTAAGAGGGTTGTACTTCCCCAGGTGGACTTCGCACAAAAGCCCTACCACCTCATAATGTAAGATGATATGATACACAAAATGACGCTGCTGCCCATCCTCTGGTTCATTCCCTTACTCCCCTCTTACGATACCTACAGCACGACACGGGCTTCTTTGCCGGCCTGTGTGGTGTAGTCCTAGTAATCACAGGGAACTATTAAGCCCGCGTCATACAGAGGCGGTAACGGAAGCGTTCCGGGGGCGGTATTTTTTGTAAAGTATGAGTTCTTATGCATCCTGTCACATTGAAAAGCGGTCGCGGCGCGGTATTTTGTTCCCGCCAAACCGCCCCGGACCGCTTTCGCAATCATACCGCCTCTGTGTGACTTGAGCTTTAGTGTACGTCCACAGTGCAAGCCCAGCGCGGTGGCGATGACGGAACGAATAATCAATAAAACATATGAAACGCGCCTTTGCGTTCTTAGTGTAGTGAGCGGGAACGCGTAATTTTCAATTGTGCCCCGGGGCGCCAGATTTGTACACCACTGTATTTTGTACCTTAATTTTGACTTAGTGTACTCAGCATCAAGTCGATATAAAAAATTCATTTGAAACCCTGGTGAGAAAACCAAATCTCACGTATGCATGTTGCAGAAAAGGAAATTCACCGCTTTGCGCGAGAGTATGGCTATAATTTCATATCGACTTGATGCTGAGTACACTAAGTCAAGCCCCCTACCGTCGAATGACGAGCCCCTAGGGCAGGGGTCACCAATTATTTTCGTTCGGGGTCCATTTAAAAAAATGGAATGACCATCGCGGACCGCAGAACATTTTGTAGAAAAAAATATTCATTAAACAAATGTAATTACAGAAATAACAAAGGTATTTCTCTACATATCAATGAGAAAAATTAAATTTTTTGTTGCGTACTATCTGTCTGAAGTTTGGAGTAAAATTGGTGCAAACGATTGACGTTAAATCCTGGAGGTAAGTCGAGATCAAAATTTATTCTAATGAAATTCATCTTCGAAAATGTTGCTTCACAAATATATGTTGACCCAAACAAAGTAAGAAGTTTAAAAGCTAATTTGCAAGCGCTTCCCCACCGCCACAATCTACGCTTTTGCAATCCGTGAACTCTTCCTCGCTTGTCAGCTTGTTACCTTCGCCCGGCCGTTTTTGACTTGACGTCAAAAAAAATAATGCGGGGGATACATTTTTATTAAATCACGTACTCTGTAGTGCAAGTTGCTGTGTTCTTGCGGTCCACACAAATCGAGTTGGCGGTCCGGATGCGGGCACAGAATGCCCTGCCCGCGTACCCCACTTTGTGAAACCCTGATCTATCTTTGAAATTTCCCTCACCTGAGTCTCCTTGCATGGAGTCTGCCACCTCGTCAGAAGTGCACACAAATCGCCCCATGTCTTTTTTATGGACCCTGGAACATTGGCGCGACGATAGAACGCGCAGGTCCACTTTTCGAAGCTCGTTTGGCAGCTGCCAACAAATACATCTAAATTCCATTTTCTTCGTTTATTCCAACGCTTACCAATTTATTTTGCAGCCATGACACTAAAACCAGAGGATATTTGACGGAAAGAATAACATTGTTGTAGAAACTTTTTTTTTCTGACAACTTTTGACATAGATGCAAAATATGTTGGCAATCGTTGGACTAAGGGAAAAAAAAAACCTTATTGTCGTATTAATAAACTCCTCTTTGAAGTGAGATTGCTATAATAAATCTCTTTTTAGGGTTCAGTACCCGAATGATCTAAACGGATCCCTGTTATGTCGTCTGTCCGACGGCTGCATCTTTTAAGCCCCATCCAGACTCTCCAGGAGGCAACACGAGGGAACGCGAGCACGAGAGTGAGAACGGTGAGCTCGTGTCCCCTCGTCTTCCCTCGCCTCGCCTCGCTGGCGCTCCGTTTTGTGTCGGTTTTTCGGACGCGAGTAAAAGGACACGAGAGGGGGTGAGGCGAGGGAATCAACCACACTCTCGTGCTCGCTCACTTTGTTGTTACAAAAACATATCACAAGGATAAAAAAAAAAGTGAACGAGGCGTGGGATCAGATAAGCAAAGCATTAAATATATACCCCAGGAGCCAAAAACTAAAAAAAATATTATTAATGGCGACTTAGAGTGGCTAACGCAGTAACTTTAAATACGTCCATCTTTTAGTAGACGTAGCGGGCAACTAAATAAATCGAGAGTGTGGATGGCTAGCACTCCTGCAGCCTCCACTCGCCAAGACTCGTGCGAGAGCCTCGTGCGAGGCGCCTCGCAAGAGTCTGGAGCCGGCATTAAACCGTAGGTGCTAGATCTATGGTTGCAATTTTTACAGAATATGAGTTGTTATGGCGGATCACAAATAATAACAATCTAGTACATATTTCACTCACTTATCTCATTCTCTTTCTAGATATGAATCGCACAATAAGGGCTCCCGCACACGACCGAGAATCGGTGGGCGATTATCGGCCAGGACAAGGACGGAAGATTCAGGTGATAACACGTCAGAGCCGGGTGCTGACAGAAAATCGGTCACCGATTCTCGGTCGTGTGCGAGATCCCTAAATACTGGGTGCACCCATATCTTGTTATTTCTTTCTCTATGTATAGTCAAGAGCACATCAAGTTTGACACTTTGGATTTTGTACCGTTCTTATTTCAATAGACGTAAGGGCTAGAGTCGCACTGCGAGCGCCAAGCTTGTCCTGTCGTTGACTGTGCCGGAACTTCGCAAGGCAAGACAACGTGTTTAAGGCCCGCGCACACCAAAAGACAGAGCAGACGAGAGCGGTTTTTGATAAATGGACTTTATATTCATATAAATAAAATTCTAAATCGCCTGAGAGGCATAAAAACTGCTCGCGGCTGCTCGAGCATGCGCGAGCAGTCACGCGTACGCAAGGTCGCAGTGTTGCCTGCTTGAAGGATTTAGGGCTAAATATAGCATTTTTAAATTAACTCGAAATTAGTAATTAACTCGAAAAATAGTATTTTGTAAATTGTTAATACCGTTTAATAAATCACATTTTTTTCGTTAATTCATATTTGAAATTGAAGTTTCTAATGGTCATTATTTGTTAATATACAGGGTGTAAGGATAGGAAACCTACACAGGGTGTTAAGTTAGGATCACTATTATATATAGTGATAACTACACAGGGTGTTACGTTAGGATGACTATACATATAATGATCCTAACCAAATACCCTGTATAGTTATCCTATCCTTACACCCTGTATACTTACCCTAACACCCTGTATAGTAATCCTAACCTAACATTACCCTAAAACCCTGTACATATAGTGATCCTAACCTACCATCCTGTATAGTGATCCTATCCTAACACCCTGTATACTTACCCTAACATCCTGTATAATAATAATCCTAAACAAACACCCCGCATGCACGTCCCAGTGTTGAATTACCGCTACAAATTAGTAACTGCTCCGGACTGCTCGCGCATGCGAGAGCATTTTGCCGGTCGGTCTGCGCGGACCCTAATTAGACTGGTACAAATTTTGACTTTACTCGTCTCCTTCTTGAAGTTCGTAGGAGTGGAGACTATTTACCTAAATGATATATCGTTGGATTCCTCGTGAAATGTAGGTTAAGAGTATTGCTGTCTTAGTTTAAAAAATTGGAGGTTTTTTTGGTAATTAGATAGCAAAGAAGGCAATTGTTAAAATTTTTAACACGGGCGAGAGTTTGTTTTGAAGCAAATAACTCCAATACCAATAAACATATACGGATGTACGACATTTTTTTACAAAGCTTTTGAAACGTTCTTTATATGTTACAAAGAGACTTTTTTTGTAACTCAAATATTTTGACTTGTTTTAAAGCAAAACGTTATGTTTCAAAGTAAAAATTTAAAAAAGTCCGTATTCCAATCGCTTTCACGATTACATTTCTTATTTAATCATACTGATATCAATACAAAAAACGTTGCGAATTTAATCAGCTTTCTGAAAATTAACAAACAGGTCTTGTGTATTAATAAACAAGCGAGTAATAGATTAAAATGTACGAGGTGGCGTTGCAATCGCTCGACGCGCTTTTGCCGCGTGCCGGGCGGTTGTAAAAGGTGGACGACCTTTCTCGTTGCTCCGTTCATTCGGTCCGGACTTTGGCAGTCGCGTTCTCTTTGAGGTTGAGTAAAGACGTAATTAGATAACCTAAGTGAATTATGGAGTTAAAACCGACTGTTATCTTAAAAAGTGGCAATTCTAAAGCCACGGTAGAAACCAATTGGAATTTATGTATGATTTGCCAAAGTGCTAGTAAAGATTTGCGAAATGCAACCGAAAAAAGCATAAAAACATTCAAAGAATGTTTTGAAACTCGAAAATCTTGTTGTGATCCTTCATATAAGGGCTTGTTTCTTCGTTTGATAGGTAAGTATAAGTACCTATTCCTCGTGTTAAGGGGGCAGGACAGGGAGCTCCGTGATAAATTAAGAAACATTTACACAGGGGAGACTGCTTCAGATAATATCACTAAGGATTTATTGAATGCCAAGACTCGTGGCACCGAACTTGCCAAAGAATTCATAAAACAACGTTTAATAGAGAAAACTGTAGATTTTTATAGTCCTGTGAAGAAAGTGAAGTCAAAAACTTTTGAAGACTTGTACAAGTTGCAAGTAACAAAATCAAATGATAAAGATATTACAGTTAATGCGCACGATTTAATCAGGCATATGCTGTCAGCAGTAAAAAGCGGCCGAGATGTTGACTTAAAAAAAAATACTGAAAAATGAACTTGGAGATCCTCCACCTGCATTATTCATTAAAAATGGAGAGCTAAATGTTCCAAATCTGTATTAGCCCACATTTTAATCGAAAAAGTTGAGGCACAAGTGTCACTGTCAAATGCTCCAAATTCTACTGCACTCTTAATAGACGGCCAGGCACTTATACAAAGTATAGGAAAACCAAAGAATGCAATGTCTTTTGGCGATCTGGCAGAGATATTTTTGTCTCAAATTTCATCACATTTAAAGAAAGGACAATGTTCTAGTGTTCATGTTATTTTTGACAGATATAACAAAAATTCAATAAAATCCGGCGCAAGGGATAAAAGGAAGAAAGCCGTTGCTCCTGTAGAATTAAAAATTATGGATGGAAGTACACCCTTACCAAAAAAATTGGATAGATTTATACACAATCTAAAAAACAAAGCTAATCTAGCCAACTATCTTTCAAACGAAATTGCTAAATATGCATTAACAATTGAAAATAATCTTGAATTATTAACTTCTGGGGGCTTTGAGGACTCGCTTACAGTCAGGAGTAATATGAACCGAGAAACAACACATTTATCGAGCAACCATGAAGAGGCAGATACCAGGTTCATACTCCACGCAATAGACGCTGCCAAAATGGGCTTTGAAACTTTAATCGTCAACAGTAGAGACACTGATGTCTTACTTATGTTAATAAATTTTTACGAAAAGCTGCCGAAAAATGTATGGGTTCAATTTGGTACTTCATCAAAACCGAACTTTGTACCTGTACATGAAATTGTACTCTGCATTGGAACAAAAAAAAAAGAGTTATTAGCCTTCCATGCTCTTACAGGTAGTGATACTACGAGCTCTTTGTCCGGTTTTGCCAAAGCTTCGTGCTGGAAAATATTCGAAAAGAATCACTTGCTCTTGGATGGCATAGGTTCAGCATTATTGACGCCAGAAACACTAAAAAATGCTGAGAAACTCGTAATATTGATTTACACGCAAAAAAATTTGTCGCTGCAATCAATGAACGATATCGACGAACTTAGGGCTGCGTTATTTCATAAGATAAAGAATTTGGAGAAATTACCCCCTTCAAAAGAAGCTTTGAAGTTCCATATTTTCAGGGCAAATTATCAAACTTTTGTATGGAAATCAGCAGACAACCCTTTGCCTTCATTGCCAGCTCCAGAAGAAAATGGATGGAAATTAGATCTCAACAACGAAACCCTATCACCACTTTGAAACCTCCAATATCCCTCAAAGATCTGGAATTTGTGACCTGTCAGTGCAAAATTAAATGCAGATCTACAAAATGTGGGTGCGTGAGCAAAGGGCAAAAATGTATGGCTGGGATTTGTCATATCGGCAAAGAAATTTGTCTTAATCAGTATAATTTTGGAGATGATTAGAATTTTGCTTTGATTTTATGGTATTAAATTTTTTTTGGATTTTAAGGATCATGTTTATTAATATTATCAATATGTTTTACTCGTAGAACACGTTGATTTAGCAACGTAATGAGGAAATGAATAATGGTTCGAGGAAGAAGCGTTGTTGTGAGGTACGATTACAAATAAAGTCGCATGAATGTCACAAATATTTAATTCAAAATTGTGTAGGTACTTGTATTTGATTTTTTAACAAGTAACAGATAAATACTCAATTTCAAAGCCTTTATTGCCAAAAACAGTATACAGAATGGTTAATAATACATAATAATTCTTACTAAGTTGCACCTTTCTCCTGATCGGCGTGTCCTTTTGACACAAAGGCCTCCTCCAGCTTTTTCCAGCGGTCTCTGTCCTTTGCCAATCTTACCCACAATGGGCCAGCAGATGTTTTTATTTCGTCTGACCATCGCTTGAGCTGTCTTCCTCTTTTTCTTTTTGTGTTCCAGCGAGGCACCCATTCAGTTGTCAGTTTTGCCCATTTTTCTGGGCCTCTGATAGTGTGACCTGTCCATGTCCATTTTAGTTTTTTTATTTTAGATTTGACATCTACCCATTTGGTGATTTTTCTTAGATCTATGGCTTTTTTCTTGTCTCGCCTTGTATTGTAACGACACCGAGCCGGATTCATCTCATAAGGCTATTAATATAAAAATTCTAAGCTATTTCTATATCATGGCTCGCGGCACCACCTTGTAAGAGGCTACCTAACCCTAACAGCTTACTTACTAGTTTCCTATCCTGGGCACGAACCCAAGCAACACTTTGTAACCGTCTAAAGATTCTAATAACTTTACTATTAAGGGGAATGTAAGTTTATGATGAATCTGTAATGTAATCTGTATATGATAATACCTAAATTTCTAACTATCCTCACTGTACCTAAAGGGAACCCTAACTATTGACCTAACATTTCCTAATGCTTATTCTGAATTTCCTATAAAATCTGTATGAGTCTGTTTTGATCTATAAAATGGCCAAAGCTTCGTCTATTAGGAACCCTACTTTTGTACCGTGGCAATGTAACCCTAGAAATTCTTTTAGTCAGAACCGTTCACAAGTCGAGTAGATAAATTCCTAGATTAAATGCATAGATTAATAGAGAAGTAAATAATTTGTGTGTAATAGGAAGTAGGTAGGTCCGATGGCTGAAAACAGTACATGGAAATAGCATATCTAGCCTTCTCCAAGATTGATATTTAACTTTTTATGAGAAAATTTTAGTTTATTTTAATAGTGGGAAGGGCTGCTAAACTTCCAGTCCTCTTAATTCAATCCGCTAATATTAAGATATAGTTAAAAATATTGCAATGTTTTCCATGATCAGATGGGACTTCAAACTTGCTTATGTATAGCGAGACCCCAATTCGGTGTATCAAGTCTATACGTGGGTTTTATTTTTCCCAACAAATTTGATGGCCATCAGGCCTTGTATTTTGGCCTGTAGACATGGTAAATAGGAAGATTAGTTTATCTAGTAATTGATATATCTGTTTCATACAATGGTGACATCTTGAACCAAAAAGACCTTCCATAAACAGCCCTCTAAGTTTATATATTATATTGATTTGTGAGGGTAGCATAAACTCTCAATTAGTGTTATATCTTTTGTAGCTGGCAAAACCGATTAAAGATAGGATCTTGGAGAAAATAGATACATTCAATCAATTTACCTGGCTAAGAAAGTTGTTAAATACTGGTTTGGTCGGGTAGAGAAAACAAAATTTCATACCCATCTGCGACTGGACTGGCCTGCTTGATGTCTTGCCGGCTGCTGCGGACTGGTTTGTCTGAAGCTGGAAGCCCTGCTGGAATCGGATGCTCAGCTCCCATGCTTCCTACTGATGTACTGCAAGTGGTTTGTAGCTTTGCTCCACCTCCTATAGTTTTAAAAATTGAGATTAACTAAGAGTTTAAGAAGCCCTGCCTACCCCTGAATAAAAGGCTACATTTTAAATACCGTTTTAGATCTTACTCAAATTCCGTTAGACGCCAGGGCCCTGTAGTTTAGCTATAAGACAAAATAAAATTGTAAGGTAATTGAAATATGAAATCGAGTTTTGAGCCTAATTTTACTCTTAAAGTGGCAAAATCTCTTAAACACTTAGCTTGGTTGTGAGTTTTTTGTAGAAATCTTGATTCGCTGCGGCATCTCTCGACGTTTTTGGTCCTTGATGATTTTCGTCTCACGTGTTTTCACTGCAATGTCCGCCATTGCTTGCAACGCCGCTCCAGAAATGGGCTGGCCCGATGCAGTCAGTTCCATAATTCAAAGTTGAATTCTGAGAGCACGCTACTCCCCCCGACCAATCAGAAAACGGCAATCAAAAACTCTACCCACTTCCTTCACACATTCCTATTTCCTATTTGACAAGTAGTTTCGAATCAAGGAGGTTTTATTACGCGTTGATTCGCGGCTTTAGACGAGCTTTTCCAAGCAATTATTTTAAGCAGTAATGCAGCATCCATTATTCGATCCTTACTTTATTTACGATTTGAACAGAAATCTATGCTTAATTATAATAAAGATTCCTAATTTATTATTACTCATTTTAAAACTCCTAAAATAGAATATACTCTATTATATTCTTCGTGTAATTCCGTGTCGGACCATCGGCCCGTTACATCCAACCCCCAAAATTTGCGCAGAGCATACGCGTCCCCGGAGCAAATTTTCCACCATTTGAATTTCACGAAGATAATCTAACATTTATTAACCTTTAACCCATAAAGTGGACACACGTAGATCCTGTTGTAGTGTAAGTTTTAAACCAAAAGAAAAATGTCTTCAATAAGAGTTCAAGAGTTAAACGTCGAACATATTGGTTATACCCCAGAAATGTCGAGAATTTCGAACAAACAATATCCACACAGGAACACTGAGGTCTCAAACTCAGCCCGTCAGAAGGACAGCTCATGAACACATCCAATCTAAGGCAGGTTGTTTTGTCTTTCAACGTTACCCCGGGATAGACACAAAAACCCCCCGTAATGAACAAAGTCAGTCCTGTCCCCTAATTAACTGTTATATAACCAACAGTCGAAGTCCAATACTTGACTCAATATCGCTTCCATTTCTGTTTTGGAGCATGTGCAGTGTAGTTTTTGCATAAGCTGTCAGCTTCTTGTAGAGTAGAAGTCATTTACAGGGAGTACATCAACACTCACATCAGACATCAGAGTAATTTTCGTACCCAATGTATCTAAAGTTAACCTAGCACCTATGATCCCATAAATACTTCGTTGTAAGTGTAGTGTGCAGGGTCAACAGTCAATAAATTTTTCCATCGGTTGAGAATCCATTAATTCATAGCAACCCTCCACTCTCTTATCTTCCCTATTTCATATTCAATCATCAACATTTACCCTATTACCTATTCCCCACTATTAATGTTTCCTCTCAAAAGTCAGTTCAATCCCTTAAATTTCTTTCTTTCAATATTCATATAACCTTACGTTTCATACTCTCCTCCCTCTTTTACGCTGTTACTACGAACCACTGGTCTCCCCAATGAAACGTTCGATAAACAATAGGTTATGCTACTAGGTGGAACCTGCTCAGGCAAACGCACCGGCGCTGCGCAAAATTAGATTAATAATTTTAATTCCCCAAACCCTTTAGTTAATTCCATCAGCCTAACCACTTACAATGCCTAACTTACTAACTCCTAAGCGCAACTGATGCAATAATTCACAAGAGAAATATAACACCAATTGTAAATTTACCCCATCAACCCTCGATTTACACCATACAAATTTATTTGAAATGGAAGAAGTATTTTGCCAGGAAGGTTGGGAATGCGGCTATAAGTCCGTCCACAAATCAAAATGATTCCTAAGAAAACATCTTTCTTTCCAAGGACCTACGAGTCGGTCCCCCAAAGATCCTTTCAAATAAAACTCCTCGACAGCTTGTCGCAACGGATTACTCACGTGTAAACAAGTCGTCTAGCACAATACTTTAAAGGTGAATCATCGAACTCTCTTTCTCAAACTTTCCTATCGAGCTCTATTTTCGCGATCAAAATTGTTTTACGACACTTCAAAAGTGATGGATCTTCTCATTTTTCACACTGGGCAACTGATTCTCCAACACAATCTGGGTGTCTACATTGTTAAATTATATAACTGACCGAGAATTTAACCGTGAATTACGAAACTTTTTACTATTCAATTGAAATTCACTGTTTACCCGAGCCATCATTACCTGCCCACAGCCGAGCTTACCCGTACCTAAACAGCAAAATTCAAATAAATTTCAAAAATTTCTACACAAACAACAATTTATCACAAAAATATTTAAAATACCTAATAAGAATTTTACCTACGAACACCTGTATCACTCAACCCCGACGGAGTATCTTTCTTTGTCTTAATTTAACTACCCAATTAAAGTACATTTCAGCTAAAACTATAACCTCGAATTTTTACTTAAAAGACCCTAAAGTGAAGAAAATTATTAATACAGCTGATGTTTCCCGAATCTCAATCAAAGGTTAACGAAATCAAAAGTTAACAAAATCCCTAGCCCCATCTAAGGAATAGTACGCTTAACCTAAGAATGACCGGTGACATCAGAACTTCAGTTACTGTACTAATTAAATTTATAATTACGCATACGTGTCTTACGCCCCATAAGTGCATGAAGTTCCTACGCATAATTGAATCCGTACCAAAAAAAAAAATCTAAATGTATTTTTTTTTCCTATCCTTCCAAAAACTACGCTTAAACTTACCTACGAGCGAAATTACTAATATTATAACGTATGTTAAATGGTAATTTTTTTTTCATAAATAAGGACCCCTTTTTTATATTTTTTATTTATATTTTTGATTTGATTTGTTATATTACATCTCATTATATCACATTTTATTTAATTTTATTATGTTATATTTTATTATATTACATTTTATTTTATTATCCTTGCTAGGTTATCCAATTAAACCTTCCCAATAAAATTTTACTTTTAGCCGGAACCGAATTAACGACTACCCATACAGAAATAGATTAATTATGTAAATACGTCTCATCATTTTCAACCCCACTCCATACGCCAATCTCTTTAGTCTCAACCTTATTTGAACTAAAGTAATTAAGTCAAGTCAAAACGAAACCCCTAAACTTGAAAACTGGCTACAGACCCCCTTTTTTCTGTTCCTATTTCTCCCACTAACTATTCCTCTCTTATCCCCAAAAATTATTTTCCTTTTCTACTTATTATAATATATATTTTTTCTCTTTGTATACTTTTTTCTAACTATTATCTAAAGTTTACTTGGAGCCCTACTGTATATTCTCACCTTTAAAGCAACAAAACATATTTATGAATTCAAAATAAAATTGAAACATACATTCAACACGTTATATTATAATTTGTGTATGTCATATAATATACTTTAGTATAAATGAATTGTCTCTAATCAAACTTTGTATGAATCCCCAAATTTAATTAATTACCTTCCCCAATTTTATTATAACATTTACATTCGACAACAAATGTGTAGCACATAAAGCATTATTACAACCCCCCGTTAACAGTTCTAACTTTGTCATCTAGCCAACCGTACAATTGTTCGCAAAAGGTTAATATTCAAAAATCCCAACTTTAGGTCTATTAAATAAATTATTGACCTAACTCCTCATATGCCAATACCGAATTCCGATGAAACTGAGCTATTCACTACTTCTATATCATAATTTCATTGTTACCATAGGGTCAATTTTCTACAATAGCATTCGGTTTGTTTAAATTATTTTATGCAAAAAATTGTTATAAATAAGTTTGTTTTACTCTTATCATAAATTCCTCAATTAAATTTTACTAACTATGAAGAAATTACCGGTTTTTAATTTTATGAATAAAGACAATTTAATATAGGTACTTTGTATCAAATCAATTTATTTCCTAGTTTAACTCACTAACTTTGTATTTCTTAGATTGCATAATTACTAATTTCCATACTTGAAACTCATAGGCGCTTTTTTCTCTTTCCATTCTAATGTTCTGTATAAGAATTTCAATTAACTCAAACCCCAAATTCAATTTGAAACTTCGTCAGTAAGAACGTTACAAACTTAATAATTAAGCAGACTTCTATCCTATATTTTGATTTACTTTATAATATTTTCATGAAACTACCCTGTTTTTATGAAACTGAAAATCCTCTATCCAATTTTAATTCAATGAATGTTCTTTTTTTTTTCATTTTCTTGAAGTAACTTTTACTTACTTCTTCTTGACAATTCACTTAATTCACAAAAAAATAACTTAAGACAGTCAGTTAATAACAATCTACTAAAACTTAATGTTTTCAACATGTTTTTTTTTTTTCAAAACTCAATAATAAACTTCAATATTCCCTTGAAATTGTTTTTTTTTTGTTGTCGCTTTCGTTCTAAAATTAGTTGTCAAATTTGAGGTGCGTTCCGAATACGTCTTTTCTACAAATTACAAGAATTGTCTTTCTTATTAATTTTTATAGCCGAATAACTTTTATTATTATTTCATATTACCGTTTTTTTTTTTATAAAAGATTCAAAATTATTCAACAATCAAGCAATTTGTTCTTAAATTTATACAGTCAGATTCTAATTAAATAATGTTTTTATTTTAACTACTTGTTTCTTAGAGCCAAAGTTTTCATACATAAACCTTTCCCATGATTATTTCAAAAATCCACAACCCCCCGTGTCTTATCCTCTTAGGTTACTATAGTATTTTTCTTTCTTTTTTCAGTTATTTATTTGAGTATATTTAAATATTTAAAAGTGTTTTAGTTAATCCTGAAACATAAACGTCGCAATGTTTCAAATGATTTAATTAAATTTAACTAACCCATTTCCCATATCCGTTTTAGTATTCCTAATTATTCTGACTTTATTACCTAATCTATAGTTACGGTTCTGACTTCCACTTCACGGACAGCACTTTGTAGCTGTAATAACAGCCACGTCACAAATCAAAACAGACCCATACATTCAACTAAAACTTCCTATCCTAAATCCTAATCACCCAATATACTTTTATCGTAAAAATAAACTATAGCTAACCTAAATCCTAATAATTTTTAAACCTCCCGTAAACCTAACATAAATATTACAACCTTTTTTTTATAAGTTATTAGATTTTCGAACGATACTCTAACTGTCAACTTAGATTGTCAAGTCGCCAACATCAGTATTGCCAGAATTTTTGAAATCCTGCATGTTTTTTCCACTTTTCCTATTGTATTTAGATTCCTTTAAAAAAAAGTTGATAAATTATCTGAAAGAAATTCATTTTAAAACTTTTAAGACTGAATTTACCCTACTGTTTGTTTATATCTTATGATTGTTTTACACTGCAATCAACAAAAAAAATAATTCAATCAATAGAAATAGAATTTAAATCAAAATAAGTAAACGCGCATATGCTGTCATGGTAAAAATCGAAAATTACCTGTGCTGTAATTTTTGCTTAAATGCTTAAATTTTTGTTTAAACAAATATTTACATAATAAAATCTGCACTTATTTTTATTCGTTTTACCTTTAAATGAAAATACTAAAATAAAACATTATATCTACTGAATTTAGAATACCTATTCTGGCAACATTCCTTTAGAAACTCGCAAATGTATTTTTGATCCTATTAATGACTTGAAAAATTGATTTTTTTTTCTTTAAAGTGAAGTTTGTTCCTAATGTTCTCGATTAGTTAAAGGTTCGTTATAAAGATCATATCGCTCTAAAAATGTTTTTCTACTTGAAATGTGTTTATGCATTTTTACCATCTAACCTTTCCAGAATCACAACATCAAAATCTACTGATATATTACTCAACCGATCTCTATGTGATCGTTTATATATGCGAAAGGAAGTTCTAGCTAAAATGGATCTCATATCTCAACAATTTTACTACAAATTTACATTATGTTGTTAGATAACCATTTCCTAACCTTTTGTATGTCTTTTCAGACCACACGAAACTAAGACTATTCTGGTCTATCCCTTATAAAGTCTTAGATACAAAAACTCTGGAGAAATTGAATATTTATAATTAAGAGTATGAGTATTACCTGTAGGCAAACCCTAAAAAGTTAGTAAATAAATAAATTTACAATTAAGTACCATCTATATTTTGTTGGCAATAGAATACTTAAAATCAATCCATCCCTTCCATGGATCTTTCAAAAAAGAAGAATACGAAAACATTAACTGAAAGATAGGCAGCAACGTCCCTCGGTGTGCCTTACCATTTTACATTCTACAGTTATCTACAATCTCCCATGATACCGCTAGTAACTATGATGTCACTATACTTTACTTCATATGATTAAGATTCAGGATATTATTCTCCGCCTGCGATGGTTATCTTCATGGAATGATTATTATGTAATGACATCAAATTTTACTACTGTTTATTTAATTAAAGACATATAATTATCCCATTAACTACAATTCAAATTATTTATCAATTAAGGTTCTGTGTTTTATTATTTTTCAGATAACCTTGAATTACAAGAGAAATGGAATACAGATTCTACAACCGTGCAATATGAATCTATACTAATGAATGTATACTCCCATTACAGAAGAATTTGATATTTTTGTCGCACACAAATGAAGTTAAAAATTTATTGATTATTTGTGTATTAAATTGAGTGTCTCCTATAATGCTATGTAAATAAACACAATTGATGTAATTTTATTTGATTAAAACTAGCATTTTAGAGTGTTATCATTCCATAATATTGACCATTGTAAATCTCAGTAATTTCTAGTCAAAACACTACTAATATAATTTGATTAGGTCAAGTCAATAACATAAGAGTTTGTGGTATATCTTTGCCAAATAAACCCAAACAGTTTCCGATTGAAATAATTAATAAATTAATTTGTATTAAAATCATCCTACAGCTGTATCAAATGATTCTAAATAGTCTGTAAACTCCATTATAGTAAGTGATAGAGATGATATTATTTATTTTACTTATCCCTAGTAACTTTACAGAATTCAAAACCACTACCTTTTATGCTAGAATTAGACCTAGACTCTAGTTAGCCTAGTTTTGAAGTGCAACTAGTATTCCTGTTTACCTAAATTTTCTTTATATATATTTTTTTTTAAGTTACAATCTTGTCTCATCATCTTTAGGTATATTATCGTTGACTGACCTCACTAACCCTGGTGTCTGAGCTACCAAAACGCAAAAATATCTGTCCTGTCTCATTAAACAACTACCCCAGTAAATTTTAGAAAATTTAGAGTCAATGGTCTAACGTGCCTTCCGAAGCACGGAATCTTCAAACTTCGTTAAACAGGTAATTAACCCCCACAACGTCAAACTCAAACTGAAAAAGGTGCACAGATCTCTGCTTTGCAGCGCGCCCCACCGAGAATCAGACCCAGAACCGAGTGCAAAATAAAATGTTTCCACTAAAATGCGTCCGTGTGTACAAGTTTCTTAAAATTTTTCAATAACAATTTAATTTATGAATTTACTTTGTCAGTGGCGGTAAAGGGTACGTATCGAATGCCATATCTTCCCAACCCCCGTTCCAAAATGCGCTAACAAACCGCTTTAGGGCACTTCATCACTAATGAAAATAAGGAAATTGGAGTGGAATTGACGTAAATTTTGAAGGATTAGCTTAGACTGATAATAAATTAAAACAAAGGTAGAGACACTAAGCAATGTTAGCTCTGTGAACATGCAAAACCAATTATGACCGTTCTGCAGTATCGTATACTATACTCCTCAAGCTCCGTTTGCCCATTTCGGAACACGACCCAGCCAGATGATGAACAATGGATTTCATTCCAACTACTTTCAATTTGCTGTTTTGGTAAGAAAAATCATTTCTAGATCCTAAAATGTATTGTAATTACTTCCTTATTTATTATGAAACCTTATTATATTGTTCTTATTTCAGTTTTCCCGTTCTAATAACCCTGAGAAAGAATTTAAACCCAAAGTAGATTCCAGCGTACAATTTCCTACATTATAAAATGGCTACGTGATATCTGAAGGTAAAATATATTTCATTTGAGGAATATTTCTTATTTTATACTAAAAGTAACCTTCCCAAATTACTTCTTTCAGGCCAAACATAAAACACAAATGAGAATCATCGGTTCTGCCCTTGAAATTACGAAATTAATTGGTTATAATAAGAAAATCTAAAATCTGCAAGAATGTTTGTAAGTATGAACAACTCCTACTACTTTATAACAATTATAACATAATATCTCTAACGTTTGTACCCTTTACTAATAATTACTTGTGTTTTTAATTTCAGTTAAACCCATAGTATCTTCAAATTTCAAGAAACCTGTCCCTGTCTACTTAATATGGTGAAAAGCCTCTATTGTCTGATATACCTATTGGAAACTTCCCTTGGAGACATGATCTTCTGCCCAGAAAAAGACACAATGGACCTTTTAGTGCTAACTAGTGTAAAAGTGACCCGAACAGTGTTAAGTGAATAATCCTTAGTGAAGTTAAATGTTTGAAATACCTTTCTATGTAATGAATAGTTTAACCCTGTGATGTTATTTTTAAATAAAGGGTTTTGAAGTGTTATCATTTACTCAAGTAAGTACTTATCTCAAAGTAGCAATTCCCAATTTCTCATAATTACAATAATATTCAATACTTACTACAGCTTTTAGAATAAGTGTTGTCAGTAAACATTAAAATAGCAGCCGCAATAACATTAAAAGGTTATACAGTTTGTCTATATTATATACCTGGTTTTATTGCTAAAATAATGTATTGCATTCTTCATAGTAAGTCTAATAAGGCGTACCTACCAAACCAAAATCTAAGTTTTCCCTATCTAAGTATAACTAAAACTAACATCCATAACAACATAAGATTCTTATTCTGGTAAAAGGCACCATTTAGGAAAATGCCTAGAGCTAGCCATAGAAGGCCAGCTTCATGACTGGTCGCTGCACCGTTTTGTAACAGCTAAACCTGCTTCTAAAATAATATCCGTAGTAACATAGATTCTAAAATATACTGGTCACGGCTCGCACTTTGTAACGACACCGAGCCAGCTCAAAGCCAAAATCTTATATCCTGGTCACGGCACCACTTTGTAACGACACCGAGCCGGATTCATCTCATAAGGCTATTAATATAAAAATTCTAAGCTATTTCTATATCATGGCTCGCGGCACCACCTTGTAAGAGGCTACCTAACCCTAACAGCTTACTTACTAGTTTCCTATCCTGGGCACGAACCCAAGCAACACTTTGTAACCGTCTAAAGATTCTAATAACTTTACTATTAAGGGGAATGTAAGTTTATGATGAATCTGTAATGTAATCTGTATATGATAATACCTAAATTTCTAACTATCCTCACTGTACCTAAAGGGAACCCTAACTATTGACCTAACATTTCCTAATGCTTATTCTGAATTTCCTATAAAATCTGTATGAGTCTGTTTTGATCTATAAAATGGCCAAAGCTTCGTCTATTAGGAACCCTACTTTTGTACCGTGGCAATGTAACCCTAGAAATTCTTTTAGTCAGAACCGTTCACAAGTCGAGTAGATAAATTCCTAGATTAAATGCATAGATTAATAGAGAAGTAAATAATTTGTGTGTAATAGGAAGTAGGTAGGTCCGATGGCTGAAAACAGTACATGGAAATAGCATATCTAGCCTTCTCCAAGATTGATATTTAACTTTTTATGAGAAAATTTTAGTTTATTTTAATAGTGGGAAGGGCTGCTAAACTTCCAGTCCTCTTAATTCAATCCGCTAATATTAAGATATAGTTAAAAATATTGCAATGTTTTCCATGATCAGATGGGACTTCAAACTTGCTTATGTATAGCGAGACCCCAATTCGGTGTATCAAGTCTATACGTGGGTTTTATTTTTCCCAACAAATTTGATGGCCATCAGGCCTTGTATTTTGGCCTGTAGACATGGTAAATAGGAAGATTAGTTTATCTAGTAATTGATATATCTGTTTCATACAATGGTGACATCTTGAACCAAAAAGACCTTCCATAAACAGCCCTCTAAGTTTATATATTATATTGATTTGTGAGGGTAGCATAAACTCTCAATTAGTGTTATATCTTTTGTAGCTGGCAAAACCGATTAAAGATAGGATCTTGGAGAAAATAGATACATTCAATCAATTTACCTGGCTAAGAAAGTTGTTAAATACTGGTTTGGTCGGGTAGAGAAAACAAAATTTCATACCCATCTGCGACTGGACTGGCCTGCTTGATGTCTTGCCGGCTGCTGCGGACTGGTTTGTCTGAAGCTGGAAGCCCTGCTGGAATCGGATGCTCAGCTCCCATGCTTCCTACTGATGTACTGCAAGTGGTTTGTAGCTTTGCTCCACCTCCTATAGTTTTAAAAATTGAGATTAACTAAGAGTTTAAGAAGCCCTGCCTACCCCTGAATAAAAGGCTACATTTTAAATACCGTTTTAGATCTTACTCAAATTCCGTTAGACACCAGGGCCCTGTAGTTTAGCTATAAGACAAAATAAAATTGTAAGGTAATTGAAATATGAAATCGAGTTTTGAGCCTAATTTTACTCTTAAAGTGGCAAAATCTCTTAAACACTTAGCTTGGTTGTGAGTTTTTTGTAGAAATCTTGATTCGCTGCGGCATCTCTCGACGTTTTTGGTCCTTGATGATTTTCGTCTCACGTGTTTTCACTGCAATGTCCGCCATTGCTTGCAACGCCGCTCCAGAAATGGGCTGGCCCGATGCAGTCAGTTCCATAATTCAAAGTTGAATTCTGAGAGCACGCTACTCCCCCCGACCAATCAGAAAACGGCAATCAAAAACTCTACCCACTTCCTTCACACATTCCTATTTCCTATTTGACAAGTAGTTTCGAATCAAGGAGGTTTTATTACGCGTTGATTCGCGGCTTTAGACGAGCTTTTCCAAGCAATTATTTTAAGCAGTAATGCAGCATCCATTATTCGATCCTTACTTTATTTACGATTTGAACAGAAATCTATGCTTAATTATAATAAAGATTCCTAATTTATTATTACTCATTTTAAAACTCCTAAAATAGAATATACTCTATTATATTCTTCGTGTAATTCCGTGTCGGACCATCGGCCCGTTACATCATACCCTAATATGCTTCTCTCCATACTTCTTTGGCAGGACATTAGTTTTTGGGTAGTGTAACAAGCTACCTACCTAACTATTAATCTATCCAATGAAAAAGTATATAAGTTTAAAAGATTATGAAGAACCTGAAATGTATATCTGAATTAAATATTAACTAATAACTTAAGTCTAAATATCCAAGAAAAATATATAATTTAACTATGATCTCATTTCCTAGCGCAAGTTCTGATCTACCTAAAACCTAAAAATATATCGGTGCTGGAAAGGCAAAATCGCTTATCTCCATAATACCAACTTTACAGTAGAGCATTTTAAAGTTTTTTTTTTTCAAAAAAAAATCATAACTTTAAGATCTTTGAATTAATTTTTGATTCATCAAGAGAGATTATAAGCTTGATTTTTTTGCTATTTTTGGACATGAGTGGTGTTCAAGATATTTCATTCCTCTAGGAGATAGCTGGCGCTTCAGCGATTAGTCCTTCAAACCTGAAGAAAACGAGGCAAGGAAAGATCGCTTATCTCCAAATACATTCCAGTCCGCTACATTTTTAAATTGCTGAACTACCACGATGTTATACTTATAAAACCAGTAGTTTTTACTTATCATCCATGTGTTAACTGTTATCAATCGGTAAATTTTACTTAAATACCCTCTGCTTGTTATACATAAATGGTAAAAAGCACTTAAGTAAAGAACGAATTCTGACACTTTTTTGGCTTAATGACTAAAGCCAAATTATCATTATAAATTTATGTTATCAAAATACTTAAATCCATGCATTTAAATTTAAAAACCGTGTCACTATTTCTCAACGAACAAACAAATATTTTAAAAGTAAAAGAAAATTACTAAACGCCTTGATACAACGTGATTTTGTTATGTCTGACTATACTTGTCTGACTTTACTTAGAACATGAAACTGAACAACTTTCCCCAAGAAATATTGGTTGGAAAATGAAAAAAAAAATTTGGCTTCCCCATACAAACATTGCGCCGTTAATACTGGAATTTGTATGGGACGACCAAAAAAAACCTACTTTTTCAACCTATGTTTCTTGGGGAAAGTTGTTCAGTTTCATTTCATGTCCTAAGTATCATACTCAAGTATAGTCAGACATTTCAAAATCAAATTTTATATGAAATAAGTAGTCACAGAGAAATTTGAAGGCATAAGTTAGGATAACTTATAATCCAGAAGAACCATAAAAAATCTTTTTACATGAACATTCTCCTTTCATAGTAAATATTGAATAAATTTATTACTAGTTTTGTTATAATCCTATTATTCAAAATATTATTATTTTTACGGTATAGTAATTCTCGTTTTTCTTTGGGAAAATTATAACAATTTGTTTGTTTATTAACGTTTATTAATAATTAATTTAAGTTTAAGTCACAAATACCTTATACTAAATATTCTACTCTTAATCACAAAACATTAGTTTTAATCAGAATATCTAAATATTTAAAAAAAGAACAATTTCTAAGTCAAATTCTTTCATCAAAACTTAAAAATATTTGTTCAAATCAAAGATAGAAGAAGATAGTAAAGATCTGAAATTTTTACAGGGTGTAAGCGATAGCGTACCGAAAGCTGAAATAGTTTCTTGCAGCAGACAAAACTGAACAACTTTTCCAAAGAAACATGTGTTATTCGGAAATTATAAAAAGCTTGACTTTTCCATACAAGCTGCAAAGCTGTAATTTTGTATGGAGAGCTAAATTTTTATTTTCTGTTTCTAACAAACGTTTCTTCAAAAAAGGTGTACAGTTTTGTCTCCTCATTATTATCTGCTAGCCAAGCCCTTTCGGTTTTCGGTACATGGTTCTTTACTGCCAGTACAAATTTAAAAATCTTTATAAATTTGTTCAATTTTCGTTCGTTTACATCATTTGATTTTTGAATTTTTTTGTACTCCTCGTCGTAACATTCTGGAATAGCACGCATCGAGCGCATTTTCATTAGGTCAGCATGTTTTTTTATAGATATAGGAAGGCTGGCCTTATACGCCTGTTTAGGATCGGGTTTCTTAGTCTTCAAAACGAATAATAATAAAAAATCTTATTCCTCAATGACTACTGAATCGATGGATTTTCAGTATGTGCCGATTGATATTTTCAAGAATGTGATAAGCAAATTGCACAATTGGAAAACACGTGGGTCAGATAATATTCAAAACTACTGGTATAAGAAATTTACATTTACTTACCCGTTCATCCACAACTTTATTAACGAATTTATAAAAAACCCTCAATCAATGCCTGAATTTATTTCCGCCGGTATCACATATATGCTGCCCAAAGACCAATCTGACCTTGCTAACCCAGCTTGCACAGCCCATAACTTGCTTACAGACGTTCTACAAAATTCTTACATTTTGTCTCACTTCCGTGTTGTACATATATATAGATAAAAATAACATACTTACAGAACAACAGAAAGGATGCCGAAAATTCAGCCAGGGATGTAAAGAACAACTATTAATAGACTCAGTTATACTTAGACAAGTTCAAAAAAAGAAGAAAGATTTGTTCTCAATGTACGTAGATTACAAAAAGGCATACGATTCAGTTCCCCACTCATGGCTGCTCAAACTGGAAATTTACTAAATTCACCCAAAAATTATAAACTTCTTGCAGAATACGATGACGAAATGGACGACTCGACTCAGACTTACGACACCTACAGCAACAATACAGACAGAGACCATTAGAATACAACGAGGAATATTTCAAGGAGACGCGTTAAGCCCTTTGTGGTTCTGCCTCGCCCTTAATCCCTTGTCAAATATTCTAAATAGAACAACATGTGGTTACTCACTTCAATATAATGACAATATCATAGATCCACCGACTTCCACACATCTCAGCCATCTTATGTATATGGATGATATTAAACTTTACGCATCAACCGAGAATGAATTACAGGAATTAGCCAATATCACTGAAAAGTACTCACAAGATATACGTATGGAATTCGATATTGACAAATGTAAGATCAATTCAGTTAGGGCAGGACAGACATTTAAACATTACTATGACCTTCAAACTGGTCAAAGAGTAGAACCACTGGACGAATATGCGACCTATAAATACCTTGGTTATGCCCAATCAAAGCAGATTAAATATCAAGAAGTCAAAGCTACGTTGATTCAACAGTTCAAACATAGAATAAATGCCATTATGCGATCATATCTCTACTCCAGAAACACAATTAAAGCTATCAACACCTACGCTATCCCCATCCTCACTTACTCCTTTGGGATTATCACCTGGAACAAGTCAGAGCTCAATGGGTTACAACGCTTCATTAACACCACTATGACACGCAACAGGAAACATCACCCAAGATCATGCGTGCAGAGACTAACACTACCAAGGAGTGAGGGAGGAAGGGGCCTCATAGACATAATGAATCTGCATAGTAAACAGATCACGAATCTTAGGTCATATTTCCACAGAAAATTAAACACATCGATATAACATAAAGCTATAGTTCAGAACGATTGCAAACTCACTCCACTAAACTTACATGATAGCAACACTCAAAGAAACGAAATACAAACTGACAGACAGACAAAAACTGAGGAGTGGTCCCGTAAAACTCTTCATGGAAGGCACTTCCGTGACTTAAACCTACCCAACGTCGACAAGACAGAGTCGAACGAATGGCTTAGTCGCGGAGAGCTCTTTCCAGAAACGGAAGGATTCATGTTAGGGATACAGGACCAAGTGATAGAAACCCGAAACTACCAAAAATTTATAATAAAAGCACCAAATACTGTAAACAAATGCCGCCGTTGCAACAGTGCCCCTGAAACAATCCAACTCATTACTGGTGCTTGCAAGTCAATAGTGCAGACAGACTATAAGTACAGACACGACCAGGTAGCCTACATCATCCACCAGAAACTTGCAATAGACCACAAACTCATTTTAGAACCACTTAAACCTTATTACAAATACAAACCAGAAACCATACTTGAAAATACCACCCATAAATTGTATTTTGATAGAGCTATAATAACTGATAAAACCACACACTATAACAGACCGGATATCACACTTATAGATAAAATTAATAGAACAGCCCACATTATAGACATAACAGGACCCAATACACATAATTTACAAACTACAATAGTAATACCTTAAAATAGAAATCACCCGTATGTGGAACCTTACAGAAAGCTGTCATTTTAAATACCTGCAGAATTGTCAGGACGTTTTTAGATGCTGATAAAACACTTATTCAACCAAACAATCATCATGGTGCACACTTGGGGAGCATTCATACTACCGGTGAGTATTTAGAAGGCGAGCTGTATCAAAAAACAGAACACTAAATAATAAAAATCCAGAATAGCATTAAAAATTTCGAGTCGATTTAACTATTGCCATTACTCACGATATAAAATGATTGTTTCAAAATTTCTAACCCTACATTGACACAACATTTCAGGAAAAGATAAACTGACTGAAGTACGTTACAATGCTCTTATCAGTAGGCTCTTTTGACTAAACAACATATTTGCTAATTAAAATATAGGACGATTTCGCTTAAGCGCCATAACTTCATGATTTAGAGTAAGGAAAAGTTGCTGATGTGCCAAAGGTAACTACACGAGCAAAGAGAATAATCGCTGAAGTGTTTCCATGCTATAAATTGATGCAAGAAAAATAACTTAAGCAACATGAACGTAAAAAAGACTGATTTTGGCGCCATTAAGACAAAAGAATGTCACAAAAATGCAATTTTTCATTTCGCTAAACCACCACAAAATTGCGCCGATTGCTTTGAAACCTAGATAGATCGACGCGCAAAAATAAGCTGAATCCAAATATATATATAACTTGATTTCAAGAAAATGGCGCTTCAGCGACTTTTCCTTTCCAGTGTCGATATTGAGTCCGTTTTAGACTGTTTAGTGGCCTTTAGAGTAATCGTCTAGAAAAATACCCCACACTAAGTAGCAACCCAGAAATTCTAAGTGTGAACCGTAATAAAATAAATATGATATCCTAAAATTAAATATAATTCCCTAAAAATAAAAAAAGTACCTGAATATTTCTAGTCTATATTTTAAATTATTTCTCCGTTGAATAAAAGCAAATAAGTAGATTTTAAATTGAAGTAGAATATTGAGTATTAAATCACTTATTATTTTATAAAATCATTCCCTAGAGATTATTTTTCATACCAAACCCATGTTTTAGTTATTTACTCAGTTGAATGTATGGAAGCAAGCAAAAACAAAATAACAAACATAATTCATAAAAGAACCATTCAAACTTCTCTAAAACTGTAATTTATCTTAATACATTTGTCATTAGTTTAACTTTGACAATGAAAGAGACTGATATTTTTCTAGTCCTTTTAGTTCAATCTGTTTTTATATTGAATCAATAATTTTCTTTGATACTATGTACTAGATGATACATAAAACTGTTTTTGTGTATATAATGACTCCATATGGTATATCACTAATATACTGAGATTGTATTTTCTCAAACAATTTCATACATTATCAGCTATTTATTTAAGCTTGTAGTCTTAGTAAAAGAATACACAATTTGAAGATTTGAATGTATGATATCTCCATTCTGTAGTAACATTTTGAACCAATAAAACTTTACTTTAAAATAGCTCATCATACTTGATTTAGTAAGTTTTACTTAATTTAACAAAATCTTAGAGAAATTTGAACACAGTTATATTTAGGCATTTCTCAATGCAAAATTTTTCCTTAACGATCCAAGGAAAGCTGAATTGCAACTGTCCGGCGAGAAACATGAAATCCGAATTAACAAATATGAAACTACATACCATCTTTTCCAGTTCATCATGGAATCACTTTAACTGTCTAGTATGATTTAGTCTGCTTCACTCTTTAGAAGATCTTAGTAGATAGGTACTTTAGAAATAATTTCCTGATCTTCTTGTGAATTTTCCAAATTATCAAATTATCCAGTTTTTTCCACCTCCTATAAAGTTAAACAAAAATTAACTAAGAATTTAGACACATTGCCCGACTCTTGTAAGAAAAGCTTTCTTTCCTTATACCACTAAAAACTACTTATTTCTTACTCAAAAATTGGACTCATCGTCCAGAGCTCCAGAAGAAAAGCTAAAAACACAAAGTAAATTAGATTTGAATAATATTTATATTCATTTATTGGTCTTCATTTTATGATAAACCAAGATTGATATAGGTTTGTTTGATCAATTTCGATAATCTGAACCTATTTTAAATACAAATCTGACAATATATCTAAATAACTTAGCTTTTATTTCGTAGATGTTGTAAACTGCTATTTTTATCTTGATAATTTCTCTGAAATTTAATAATTCACTGCTTTTTTTTTTTATTTTGTGTAAAATTGTAACTTTCTTATTTTCTAAAATACTAACACGAAAAAATGAACATCGAATGCGATGTAGTTCCAAATCGTCAAACAAATTTCAAATTCTCGCTATCCCTTCCCTCCAATCACGAAACAGCAAAAATGAAACAGCTAAGAAACTCTTTGTTTTGCTCACTTCCAATACATATTCAACCTTTTTAATATTTGAAGAAACAAGTAGGAAAAGTTTCCTACAAAATTTCAAAGTTTTAGAGTTCCGTAGATCAAATAAATTACGAAAATAATAATTCAAAGTTCAGTATCTATTTGTATTGTAAATGATTTCAAGATCAACTAAAATTTTGAGTGAAATATTACGGACGATGCCAGTTCCGTTACAGCCAACCCCCAAAATTTACGCAGAAGCCCAAGCGTCCTCCGAAGTAAATTTTCTCATTTGAATTTTCACGAATAAAATTTTAATATTTATTAACTCTCAACCCATAAAATGAACACACGTAGATCCTGTTGTGGTGTAAGTTTTAAACCAAAAGAAAAATTTCTTCGATATGAATTCAAGAGTTTAAACTTTAACATATTGGTTATACCCCAGATAATGTCGAGTATTGCGAACCAAATAATACCCTCACAAGGAGAAGATTTGTGAGATCTCCTTGACCGAATGTCAGAATTCTTAACATCTCCTTAATTCAAAACGCAAAACTGTTTTTATTTTTCAGATTTTACCCCCGGATAGTCAAAAATACCCCTGCCAAGAATATATTTAATTCTGTCCACTAAATTACTGTTTTACAATCAATTGTCGCAGCTTAATACTTGACTCAATATCGCCTCCACTTTGTTTTGGAGCATGTGCAGTGTGGGGAAATTGCATATAAGCTATTTGCTTCGTGTAGAGTAGAAATCATTTACAGGGAGCATTAACGCTCATGTTGGACATCAAAATAACTTTCGTACTCAATGTCACATAAAATTAACCTAACACCTATGATCCCATAAATACTTCGTTGTAAGTGTAATGTTCAGGGTCGACAGTCAATAACCTTTTGTTCACTGGTTGAGAATCCATTAATTCATTGCAACCCTCCATACTATTAGTCATCCCTACGCATTATGCAAGAATAGTCATGTTCCTACGCATAAGCCAATTTGTCAATTACTTTCACAATTTTCATACTACCTTTCTCACCTTCCTCTCCGTCCTCTTTTACGCTATTACTACGAACCACTGGTCCTTCCCTATGAAACATATGTGAGTAAGCAATTGATAAAGCTACTAAGAGAAAACTGCTCAGACAAACGCCCAGGCGCTGCGCAAAATTAGATTAATTATTTAAATTTGCAAAACTCCTAATTAATTTCATTATTAATCACTTTCAATGTCTAACTTACTAACTCCTAAACGCAACTGATGCAATAATTCACAAGAGAAATATAACACCAATTGTGAATTTACCCCATCAACCCTCGATTTACACCATACAAATTTATTTGAAATGGAAGAAGTATTTTGCCAGGAAGGTTGGGAATGCGGCTATAAGTCCGTCCACAAATCAAAACGATTTCCTAGGAAAACATCTTTCTTTCCAAGGACTTACGAGTCGGTCCCCCAAAGATCCTTTCAAATAAAACTCCTCGACAGCTTGTCGCAACGGATTACTCACGTGTAAACAAGTCGTCTAGCACAATACTTTAAAAGTGAATCATCGAACTCTCTCTCAAACCCTTCCTATTACTATTCCACTTTAATTTATTTAAATTTATTTTATTTTATTCAAATTTGTTTAAATTTATTTTATTTTATTCAAATTTATTTAAATTTATTTAAAATAATTTCATTTTATTAAAATTTATTTTATTTTATTTAAATTTATTTTATTTTATTCAACCCCCAGACCCGAAAACACTCCTTGTCGTATAATCGTTTGAACAACCATGTCCTAGAAAACCTTGAAAACTCTTCCACCAGATATAAAAAGTCGGTCGTTGACCTTACATTTATTAAGCAAAAACTTCTTTATTAATTGTGCTACGACACTGTCGCGAAGCAATGTCAATAAATTATAAAAATTAGAACCCAGCCTCCTCTTTAAAATAACCATCTCAACATCAAAATATTAACAGATGTTCAAGGTAAATTACCTCCGCCGACTAATGACGTTGTAGAATTCTATCTATAATGCGGAATTCTCTCAGACATGAAATTTATCTAAATAACATTCTTTCTTGCCACATAAAACCCCACATGATTAATTTCATCGAAATCGGTAAAACCGTCTTCGAATGTCAGTTACAATTATTTAAAAACATTCAGTTTTCGGCTAAAACATTGAATATTGTTATCTTATCTAAATTCGAATTTATTTATACAACCCCCCAAATTTAAAACTCTTGAAAAACTCGTTGAATTTATGCTACATTAATAAATTATTTGAATGTTTATATTCCTAATTAACTATTCCTAAATCATAACGGTTCACACTCTCCATTTCACGTCAACAAATTGTGGCTGAAATAACAACCACGTTCCAGATTAAAACAGACCCAAGAATCGAAGTAAAACCCCTAAATAACCAAAAACATGATTTAACGAAAGAATATTTACCAAACAATTCAAATTATCGTTTACTATTTTTCAATCTTTCGCAACTCTACAAGTTTTTTAAATATGCTTTAATTGAACAAAAATTTTTAATGTCAATCTTGATTTTCAGATATTGCCCAACCAATTTTGAAATCCTTCATTTATTTACCATTTTTTCTACTATATTTTTGAATAACCCCTTTGTTTTAAATAATTAAAAATTTTCATAAGTTATCTATAGAAATTATTTTTTTATTATATGTACAAGTCTTTTTATTTACTTTACTGTTTGTTTACATTCCATGATTGTTTTATAAAGCAATTAACAAAAACAAAAAATTATATTAAAATAAATAAACCAATACATGAGCGATTTAAATTAAATAAAAAAAAAAATGCGTTGCTCTTTTTGAGAATCAAAATTTAACTTGTGATGTAACCTTTGCGTAAGAAAATATTCAATAAGAACTCTTACATAATAAAAATCGCACTTGTTTCTTTTTTTCACTTTTCTAATCAAATCATAAATTCTACTGTTTTTTTTAAATTACCTATTCTGGCAACATTATAACCACATATTCACAAAAAAAATATATTTAAAATTTTTAATTAGTAAAAGAAAGTTCAAGTCAGAAATGTTTTGAATTAGCTAAATTATAAAAATAAAACTTTTGTTGCATTTGAAGAAACATAGACCTAGACTCTAGTTCGCCTAGCTTTGAAAATCAATTACTATTCCTATTACTTAAATTTTCTTAATATTTCTAAAGTTACAATTCTGTCTCATCATCATTATATCATGAAAATTCTAAAATCGTTGACTGACTTCACTAATCCCAATGTCTAAGTTATTGAACCTCAAATACTCTAAACTGACTTCATAGAAACTACCTCAGCAAATTTAATTGAATTTTAAATCAATGATCTAACGTGCCCTCCGAAGCAAGAAATCTTCAAACTTCGAGCAACCAAACGATTCACCCCTCAACATCCCATTCAAACAGAGAAAATTGCACAAATCACTGTTTGACAACGTCCCCTTCTAGAATCAAACCCATAACCAAGAGCGAAATAAAATATTTCCACTAAATTGCGTCCGTGTGTACAAGTTTCTTAGATATATAAATTGATGCATTGAAATTTTCAAAAACAATCTAATTTATAAAGTTACTTTACTAGTGGCGAAAAAAGATAAGTATTTAAAGCGAATCCCATGCTTCGTTTAAAAATAAAAATAACTTTCCGACCCAAGAGGTTTAAGTAACAGCTCCTTCTGCCAAGAAGAGAGCCACATGCGTAGCACTTTCTTGCGAGGAACCTCCATCACAGAATTAATAATAGTACTACATACAGAACGGAAGCTCTCCGCCTCCCACCAATCGGAGTACCTCAAGTGCGCGCGCATCACCCCGCGGGGCCCTGCGCGATATCTCGTCCCATTTCTCGTCCTGTTGCCACGCGATATGCAACGCTTGCTAAAGTTGAAAAAATGGTGCGTGGTTGTGCAGTTTACGGTTGTCTTTCGACTCTCCAAGACAAAGTAAAGTTTGGAATAAAGTTAAACAATAATAAGAAGCAATTATTATGGAATAAACACCATAAGGTAGACACAGATGTTTTCTTTCCTTTAAACATTTCTTTCATTGATAGATTTAATAGAGCATTTTTTAGGTTAAATGAAAAAAATAAAGCTTTGAATAGTATGTATTTATTTATTCCTTTCCACATTAAAGCAATAATATAACAGCATTTTTTTTCATTTTCTGGAATAAAGTTTGGCAGATTTTTTTGCAGTGATGATAAGAGCAGATTCGCCATTTTCGCGATAGTCACCCTGGTGCACCGGCGGGGCGGCGGCCAGCCAGCCGTCAAAGATGAAGTTTAGTGAAAAAAAATTTCAAATGATTGTTTTTAGAGTTTGTGAGATTATTTCAACGTGTGTTTGTTTGTTTTAATAAAAATTCGATTACTAAATACAACAAAGTGAGGTGACGAGTGATAGTAAAGTTATAATTCGTTTGTGAATTGTGTAAGTCGCTTTATAGTCGAACGAAAAATGTGCAACTCGAAACTGTAATAAAAGTATAATGCTAATGTTCTGTTATCTACGTTTTCTAGGGTAGGTAAGTGTTTTCTAGATACCACCAACCCTACACTCACACGTCTTTAACCCACCCACACATTTGCGCATGTAAAAATGACAGCTGTCACTTTTGAGCCCGATTGTATGGAGCTTCCGAGGTGTGCCTCCATACTAAAATGTATGGTTTTTTTTCGAATCCTAAAAACGTAATTTTTTTTTCTTTCTCTCTGAGAAATATGTGAAATGGAACTAATAAATGCTACTATCATAGTTTTTCTGGTGAAAACACTTACTGTAGGCGACGCATATATATTTTTTATTTACTTTAATTTGCAGCGTTAATCCTTATAATTGTAATATTATCAGTTCCTATTTAACTGTAAACTTTTTCATATTTTGCTTACCTACATTAAAAATGTGAACGACAGGGTCCAACACGCATCTCCGCCATCAAAACCATTCATCGATCTTTCCTTCAAAATCGATCTCAACCAGTCGTTCGATAACCACCGGCTGCGATGCGCACGCACCCTCTCGCGCACGTACTTAATTCAAAAGTATTGGTTTTATTAATCTGTGCCCCTAATCATTTATTTCGCACGTGAACCAAACCCCATCGGCTACACTTACCATTCAGGAAAAGAAACGGTGTTTAAAATCACGAATTAAATGACTATTACGGATAATTTACGCTTCCGTTCTTAGTATTAATGATCAATTCGCAAGTAAAAAACGATATATTTTCACTTTCGCAAACAAAGTTTATACTAAAACATTAGATTTTAAAAGATATCTTGATTTTTTTTGTAGTTTTTTTTGACCGACTAGAATGGGCGACAGTGAGACGCTTTACACTTCACTAGCTCATACACAACATGTATATGACGGACTCTATAGTTTTTTACTCCGAGTTTTCCGACACACCGTTCCAAAATGTTCCTCAATCTGCTATAGAGTACTCAATCAATAAAAGAAAGGTAATGAATATGAATTTGACATAAAATTTTGATGAAATAAGTTAGGCGTTGTTGAGATATTTAAAAATTAAAAGAAAAAGCACTAAAACTGCGATAGTACCGTGAACGTGCCAAATAATTTAGATCGTTCATCAACACCACAAACACCTTTAGTAACGTTTACTCAATTTGGAACAGCGTAGTCTGCGTCTCAAATTGTTGATTTTATTTCCATATCTAACTCTGATTCTAACCATTTTTATTGCATATAGAAAGTCAAAAGTTTGTACCAAATCTAACTTACTGTCTATTAACCAACATCGTTTGACCGCAAACGCAATTTCCGCTGTGAAATTCAGTTTGTATAACCCTACTTTATTTGAAACCAATGTTCTAAGCTAACCTGGCAATTTTTTTAGTAATATACTTGTATTCGCTCAATTTCAGGATAGTGATTACATCTTCCAAACCATTACAACCAAAAAGACAACACCCAAACTTTGAAAGACTTCAGTGTTATGTCCGCTTATGAAAAACCTTGATGCTAAACTCAACATCTCCAAAGGTACTTTGCACAAACAAAAATGAAGGATTTTATGAAATTTCAAGTTGCTACTATGATGATTTAACTATTCCCTTCGTTTCACAGTGATTTTCAAATCTGCCTATCTATAAATACTTGCAAGACAGCTTGATGGACTAGTTCAATGTATATCTAATCTTTTACAAGTAAGCACCTTTTGTTTTCTCTAAAAAGAACTTAAAATTCTACCTTTACAGTTGTTGTAATAAGATATTAACCTAATGTTTGTATTTTGCAGAGAATTATGAACTTCATAACACCCGAACACAAAGCCCACACTTTAGCATAAGTAAAAGAAAGCCAACCGCAAGAAACCCCTAATAATATCAACCACAGTTGAAAATCAACCCGACGACTCACTCAAACCCAAAGAAAATTAAAGTATTTAGTGCAAAAGTGACTCTCACACAGTGTTAAGGAACATTTTTTTTTTAGTGAGACTAAATGTTTTGTGTGCCCCTTTGTAATAAAATAAAAGTGTATTGTGTTCTAAAGTGTTATTATTAATCATTCAATTTATAAGTAAGTACTTATCCGATAAGTAACAGGACTAGTATATCTGTTGTCACTCTTTATCACAGATTTTGACTAAACTCTAATAAGCTTTTAAATAACATAGCGGCAGTAAGATAAAGATTCTAAAATCTAGTCTAAAACTCACAACAGATGATGCCTAACCTAGTCAATTTGCATATTCTTTGTAACAAATTAGATTCTAAATCAGCTTACTTATGTACTGTGCACTTGCGGAACCCTAAAAAATTTTAAATGCATAAAATACTATTTAGAGGAACTGTCAAGAAGTGTAACGAGAAACGGGGAGTAAAAAAATATGACAAGGAGTGACGGTCGTGACAGGGTCGGGAAAGAGTCGAAAAGGGAAAATGAAAGGAAAAAGCTTTTTAACCGAATAAAAGGAATAGTTGCTAAAATTTTGATAAACGAAAGCAACAGAAGAAAACTATGAATCAGGTTTTGTTGAATAGTGAGGGCAATGAAGCTGAAATAGAATTTTAACATGTTTAAAGGTTTCAGGTGAGAGAGATTTTGGGCCGTCAAGCAAGGAAAATTTGGAAAAAACGGAGAAAAATGGAAGAACGGAATCGGAAAACGTTCCAAATATCCTTGTTGTTACTTTGAGACGTCTGTGAAAGAAAAGTCGTTAGTAAGCTGGATTTATGTGAGTTATATTTTTTTTTTTTTTATTTTTGTAGCTCGCGAAAAATAGAATTCATACAGCTGATGAGACGAATCTTTTGAAGGAGGCTATGATCCTGGATTGTGGATTCCTTCAATTGAGATAAAGATAGGGATTGCTTCGTGTAGGATATAGTATAGGAAGGTTTATTTGCGCATAAATTCAAGATGCTAACATTCAGGGTTTGATTCCAAAGTGTAAAGAATAAGTGGAGTGAAACTAATGTTATGTAAGTATTCAATTTTGTGGTTTTCCATCTTTTATTTATTTTCGGTTCAAAGTTGTTGTGTGTATTTGAGTTAAGGTGAAATGTGACTTAATGAAATTTATAGTTTCTTCCAGGTTATGTGAGCTAAATAACGTTGAGAAAATCAGATTTCAATGTCAAAAGAGGAAGAGTTGATTGGAGAATATTTGCAGCTTTACAGATCTACCTGCGAGGTCATAAGAGGCTTGTACTGTGTGATACTTTAAGTAAATTGATATTCCCACTTAATGATTTTCGTTTGTAAACATTAATAACTCTGCGGAAATTATAACATACTGTGTTTCTAATCTGAGTCGTTATTTGTAGATAGTAATAAAGATTTTCTTTTCCCATAATTAAGTATAAACTAGTTCTACAAGTGTCTTTGTTCGCGTATAGCTAGGCAGGATAATGTTCTATTTCTAAACAGGTACAGGAATTGCAAGGAACATTATAAACATGGAAAAGCAAACCACAAATGATAAATCGTGAAGGCTAAGAAAAGGTATTGCTTGGATTGTAAAGGTAATGTAAATTTCATTGTGTTTAATTCTTTCCTTTACAGAGAAATTGATTAAAATAGTCCTTGGTGAAATCATGGAAACTGGACTCTGATGTATATATATTGTCATCGATTAGGGGTGGCTTTAGATGTTGTATTTTTATTATCATCAAGTCAAGGAGACTTTAAACGATGTATATTTTTATACTTTTTTAGGTAGAATTGTCTATTTGACATTATTGTCAAATAGTCAACAAATAAATCATTTTTGATTTAGTTTTACTCAAAGCTAGACGCTATTTTGAAATCTTTATAATTTTTTATCTCTTTAACAAAAAATAAATCAAAACCCAAAATCAAAATGGAAGAAAATATTAATACATTAAATAATTACCATTTTTAGAAAATAATATAAAATCTTTGGCCCTAAATCAAAATTCCAGTTTTTAATATACTAATGTCTTCATATGATAAAATTTAAGAAAAATATTCCGTCAGATCAAAAGAATTAGAACGTCAATTCAAAATCTTAAAATAATATATCTGAAAACTAAAACTTGGATATAGATTGTGATATTTTATTGTGAAATAAAGGGTAAGTTTAAGTAGAGTGAATATTATAAATAATAATATTTCAAATAATAATAAATTGCTTTGATAGTGATTTTGAATCTTTTGCCTCAATTTCCCAAAATTGGAACATGCTGAGAGCTTTGCTACATCTCTGTACTCAAGCTCATAGGAGGTGCTTATCTTTCCTTTTACTTTCATACTATAGGAGTCCCAGATTTTGAGATTAAGAAATACCTGCTCTCAGGTTTATTTAGTTCAACCAAGCGTGGATGGATGCCCTCGTGACATGTGTCCCCGATGTCCACTATATTGGATGTGGCAAATGTATGTCGCGTGTCGCTGGAGTATCTGTCTAAGTCTATCTGATAATATCAACTTTCGGATTTATTTATTTTAATCATTCTTGGGCCGGAGCCCTCAAGCCTAAAAGGGTCTGATACTAAAGTTCTTCTCTTTCTATTTGTGTGAGGTTTCGCTGATTCATCCTGAATTCCCCTTCTGTATGTGTGGGATGAATTGGTGTTACTCCAGTACAAATGGAAGGATATTAGCAAGGTGTTTTAACGTTGGATTTTGGAAATAGTGTTTCTTGTGTTATGTGCTGACAACGCTCGCCCATTATTGGATGCGTCGTTTGAGTGGCATATACCACGGGAGGACCTCCTGATCTTAGCGTTAGATTGCCACATGTAGAGTAGTTAGACAACTTAAAACTTTCTTCTTTTGTGTAGGGACATTCTAGTTTAGTCTAATGACATTAAATTGTTTATAAGGAATAAATTAGAATTGTCCTGAATCAATAGGAAGAATATTCTTGATGGAGACATTACGTTCGTTCGTGGGTTGCTTCTTGTAAAGTGTGTTGACGACGTTCGCCCATAAGGCTGCGACGGCTGTACGACACTCTGACCTTGGGGGACCTCTGAACTTTATGTGTGTCATCCTAAAGTAGATAAATAATTTATTTAATCTTCATTGAATCATACAGGAATCTAAACTTTATAAGATTCTAAGTTTTAATTTTCCCTTAATAAAACTTGTCATAAATTATCATACTTAAAATTATACTTTGACTCAGTGTGAAACCACCTTAACTTTACTAAATAGATTCTTGAAAACAATAATGGAACAGAAATTATAATGTTTAGTTTCTTTTCATTGTAGATAAGTTCCGAATATTTAAGTATATACAATAACCCCATTTTTTATACTTCTTTTGAGTCCTCTTTTAAAGAACATCGAGTTTTAGCTAGTGTTGTTTACGCTAAATTCTCCCAGTGTTCTTGGTTTTGAATACTCGATGCTTTTGATTTTCCCTTAAGATCTTAAATCATAAATGTTTGGCCCAACCTAGCTTAGATACTACTATCCCGTATCTTCTCGGTTCTGGTCATCATACTTCACTTTTAATTAAGGATT
Source organism: Athrips mouffetella (assembly GCA_947532105.1). Taxonomy (NCBI): domain Eukaryota; kingdom Metazoa; phylum Arthropoda; class Insecta; order Lepidoptera; family Gelechiidae; genus Athrips; species Athrips mouffetella. Next base: position 16,611,071 of record OX383983.1, read on the forward strand.
ACCTTCAGTAATCTTTTGTTATACTTACTTCTTATATGTTCTTCTTCGAAATATGCTGGGTAATCCCATTATAGTTTAGATGCAATTCATTTTATTTAAATGAGTGTTTAGACTGGGGTTACTCTACATAATCCTTGTCCTGCGTGGGTTGGTAACGGAAAAGAGATTTAGCTACGCATCACAAGTGAGAGCTATGAAGGATATACGGAGACCTTGTTGGTGCAATAAAGTCACGCAGTGACTGGGGGGAGGGAGATTGCCCTTCAAACTCTTTATGTCTCTCGTTATAAAACCGTTATTGATCTAGGCTGGCCATGCAAGCAATAATACTATTCCCGTATCTAGTACAGACTTCACACTTGGACGTGTGGAGCTGGCTAATTATTTTCAGTTTAACTTATTTCAAAACAAACTAAGGGATTCGATGATGTCGATCATTGTCTGCCCGGAGGGATTACAGGAAGAGCTCTTATAGCTCATGATGGAGAGTGCCCTGTTTTCCTAAAGGAAGACTGTATGCTTCGTGTGCCTGGCGGGCTCGGTGACCAGCTCTGGTATGGGTGACTAAAAGAAATAGTCAATACCCTGTGAACCCTGGATGAGTCAGTGATCGTCCCTTAAAGGTGGGCCACGTGGAAGTCGGGTTTGACGCGGGGCATGAACATACCGGGGGGAGACATCATCACCGTCTGGGTTGTACTGTGGTTAGTTGGTTCCGCACTCCACATACATTAACCCTAGTCTTTTCTGTAGTTTAAGTTTTCGGTGGGATTTCCAGCTCCGCGAGGATGATCAGAATCCTGACGATCCAGTTGGATTGTTAGGGTAGTTTAGCGTCATGTCATCGTGAGCTGGGTGATGATATGCCTCGGACCTAGGACTTAGGGTAGAGGAGGCCTAGGACGAGCTGCTTGGGGCGATGGCGGTGCCCCAAACCTGGGGATTGTCCCCACATTATTTTTTATTACTTCGTTTATATTAACATAGGTTTCTTTTCAGAAACTTAACGGCTTTAATAAAATTGCTTTGTAAAAAGAGATGAAACCTCTCCTAAACTGATGAATCTACATGAATTCAGATGAACTACACCAAACAATTTGAGACTAAATTCAAATAAATAGTGATATAAAATAAAATAAATAACTCAAATTAGACATGTAAAGATTAGGTTTATATTCAAATATAAATATTAAAATAACAAGTGTGTTTCTTTTTCATTCTTCTATTGCCACTCTCCACCGAGCAGAATCTGTAAATTACAAGATATTATAAATATATAAAACGGAATGACGTAGGATTCAGGAAAAATATAATATTCTTAAAGGATATTATTCTAGACGATCAACCTTGGCCAAAACTTTCACGTATCTGATTTGAGGATCCTATATGAAGGGACTTCAGATCTGTACAGCTGGTGCCGTGACCAGGATATGCTGGTTTCAAGCGAGAGAGGTATTGAGGAGTGAAAAAAGAAACAAAATGAAAAATACACTAATTTCGAGTTTTGAACTGAAGAAACTTGAGAGTAAAGTTTATCTAAGTTAAAGTTGTTAAGCGGGACGTTAGAATTGGTTTTAGCTTAGGGTTATTTGTTTTGGAAACCATAGAAAATATGATGCATTCCTTGTTTCAGAATAAAGATGGGAAATTTTACAGTCTCAATAGAAGGAAACATAGGGTCAGGGAAGTCTACTTTGTTGGCAGCTTAGGGAGGCAACTCTGATTTTGAGATAATACCAGAACCAATTGATAAATGGACTAATTTATCTGGCGTCAATCTCTTCCAGTTATTTAAGGAAAATCCTAAGAAATGGGGTTTCTGTTTTCAAAATTATGTTCTTCTAACAATGTTAGAGAATCATACGAAAGAATCTAGCGCTAAGATTAAAGTTATGGAACGTTCCATCTATTCAGCCAAAAACTGTTTTATTAGGGAATTGCAAGAGAGTGAATTGTTGCACCCGGCTGAGTTTGCAGTTTTAGATGAAACTTATTCTTATTTCAAAGAACAATTGGTTACTCGAATTAATTTAGTGGTTTATCTTAGGACTTCCCCTATGGTTTCTTATCAGAGAGCCCTAAGTCGTGGTCGACCTGAAGAGACAGGGATAACGTTAGATTATATAGAGAGGATTCACAACATTCATGAGGAATGGTTATTGAAACCTAATATAAAGGAAGATTTTGACAGGATAGAGATTATCGATGGAGATCAAAATATTAGCTCCATAAAGCAACAGTTTTGGGAAGTTAAGGAAAGAATATTAGATAAGCTTTCTATTCTTTAATTTAAACAAAATTCCAACCTATAATTTGTAATAAACTTTCAGTATCCAAAGAAAAGAAAATGCCTCCTCGTTATAATCTTAGATCATCTCAGGGACAAGATGAATTAGAAAGGACAGGTCAGCAAGAAGAACGTCCACGACCTTCTTTACGCAACTCCACTATGTTTCGCCAACTTCGAAGAAACATGGGAATTCTGACACAGAAGGTGTCGAACTTAGAGAATCAGCTGTCGCAAGCTCGGGAAACTAACGCTGCATCAGCTTCGTCTGAAAGGCATGAAGCACCGATTAATATATGCCCGGTGATTGATACAAGAGTCGAAAAACCACGTTTTCCTGGAAGATTTGGGGTACATCCAGTGTCGTTTTTGGAGGATCTTCAGAATTATTTACGGAGGATGCCTAATGAAGATGCTACAATTGAAACTATAATCAGTTGTTTAGAAGGTGATGTTCGTAAATGGGCCAGAATTTATAGACAGAGATGGTTTACACAGTCGGATTTCAAAAGAGATTTTTTGGATGCTTATTGGGGAGAAGCCGAACAAAACACCTTGAGAAGAATGATTGTAAATGGCACTTGGTCTAAGGAAAATGGAACAATGCTAGAACATTTCGTTAGTTTAGCAGGGCAAGCAAAGATGATGTCTAGACCAATTCCTGAATGGCAAATAGTGGAGGATTTGATGAGACACTTTCCGAAGGATGTACAATATGCTTGGCGGATGAAGAAAGGAAATACTTTGATTGAGGCAACAGAGTTTCTTCGTGAATTGGATGACGTGAATAAACAATGTGGATCTTCTTCCTTTGACTCCTCTACTGGAGCTGATAGGGGAACAAAGCGTCAAAGTCCATTCGTTTCGAATAAAGACAAACCATTTTATAAAAAACCAAAAGTGGTGGCTCACATCGAGGGGGAGACTTCAAGGGGAAGGATCACTGATGAAATAATTCAAGAAGAAGATTTAAACTAGTTGGGGCCATTTCCAATAAGCAGGAGGTGGCCGCAATTAACAAAAAACTAAATTATCTTTTTCCTGTAAAATATTTAATAAAACAAGGTTGGAAGCCAGGGGTAGGATTGGGTTGTGACCAAGAAGGGATCTTATATCCTGTTTCCCCGAATAATACTAGAACGAATTGTGATAGAGAAGGTTTAGGATATTCTTCAGAAGATTATAATAATAAACAAACAGTCGTAAATTTAATTAAAGTTTTTGACGTTTCCGTGATTAAACAAAATCAACCAATGTATAATCAGTTCATTAGAGAATATGAAGGTAACTCTTTATATGATGAAGAGGTTTGCTTTGAGAATGAGGGGCCCAAATTTAAATCAGAAATTGAGTTACAAATTTTGGGGCAATCTATAGTTCTCTTGGTAGACACTGGAAGTGAAGTAACTTGTATTTCGGAAGAATTCTTAGAGTGTTTACAAGGAGAATTAAAGTTAGAATTCCCTGCGTTACCAGTTAGACCAATATGTGTGAGGGGAGCCGTTGGACAAAAGAGTCTCCAAATAAAAAAACTAGTCTCTATACCTTTGACGTGTGGTTCATTTGATATTGATACGGGATTTTTAGTGATTGCTAAATTAACTTGTTCTGCTATCCTTGGGGTAGATTGGTTAGTTGCGCACAACGCTGTTTTGCATTTAAAAGAACCACAAACATTAGAATTGGGTATCGTTGGACAAGGAGAAATTACTATTCCGTTTCGAAATCTTTCTAGTGGGTTTTTAGAAGAGAATCGAATAAATCTAATATCTGGAATAGAGGAACAAAACGAAAAGGAAGGCGGTGAAGAAAAGCAATTATTAGATTTGTTTAAAAATATTCGGTTGGGAATGGATTTGTCTGATGTGGAGAAGGAACAAATTTTTAATGTTTTGAGATCCCATATGCAAGTTTTTACAAAGAAACTTGGAAGGGCAAACTGTTATACTCATGACATTAAAATGATTGAGGGTACTCCAAGGATACAACGAACCTATCCTATACCATATGCACATAGGGCAAAAGTAGAAGAAAAGTTGAGGGAGATGGAAGAATTAGGGATTATATCGAGGAAAACTACAAATTTTTGTAGTCCTCTAACTTTCACTGGAAAACCCGATGGATCTGTTAGAATATTACTTGATGCTAGGGAAATCAATAAATATATGGTTCCAGAAGTAGAAGCACCGCCTTTACAGATTGACATACTTAATGCTTTTCTTGGTGTAAAATTTATAACATTGATTGATTTAAATAACGCTTATTTTCAAATACCGTTGACTGAGGACAGTAAAAAATATACTGGATTTACAGTTAATGGAAAATCTTACGTATACAACGTGCTTCCGCAAGGACTTAAAACGTCAGTAGGGTCCTTTTGTCGCGCAATGGACATTATATTGGGTCCTGGTGTTAGAGAGTTTTGTGTCAATTATTTGGATGATCTTGCAATCCTAACGAGTGGGACTTGGCAAGACCATTTGGATCATATTGATATAGTTTTGGATCGTTTAGAATCAGCTGGAATGACTTGTAATTTTGCAAAGTGCAACTTTTTCTGCAGTGAAGTAAAAATGTTAGGGCATATAGTTACAACTTCGGGAATTAAACCTAACCCAGATAAAATAAAAGCTATAAAGGAATTCCCTATTCCAAAGAAACAAAAACAGTTAAGAGGATTTTTGGGGCTTTGTAATTATTATAGACGTTTCATTAAGAACTATAGTATTTTGACTGCTCCGTTAACTAGGTTATTAAAGAAAAACCAAACATGGTTTTGGGATGAAGAATTAGATCGAGCTTTCAATAATATAAAGGAAGAATTTATTACAACGATTCTATTGAGCCATCCAGATCAGGATAAATTATATTATTTACAGACCGACAGTTCAGGGATCGGAATAGCCGGATCATTGTTTCAGATTGGAAATAATGGTGAGGTTAAAATTTTGGGATTCTGTAGTCGTGCACTACGGGGTTCTGAATTACGTTGGACTGTAACTGAACAAGAGTTGTGGGCTATTATTTATTCTGTGAAAAAGTTTGAGACTTATTTAAGAGGAGCGAAATTTGTTATCCGTACAGACCATAAGGCATTAACTTTCATGAAACAAATGAAATTATACAATAGTAGAGTCACACGTTGGATTTTATTTCTTGAACAATTTGACTTCGAAGTCGAACATGTAAAAGGTATAGAAAATATTGGGGTAGATATTTTATCTAGATATCCGCCAGGGGGAGTTTTGCAAGAAGAGAAGGTGTGGTATCCAACTGTTATGTATGTAGGTGTTTCTACTGACCGTGACTTGAAAAATAAATTACAACGTATGATGGAATATCAACGGCTTGATAACGTCATATGTGGGATTAAGGAGAGAATAAATGTTTCTAGAGTTCCCGAAAGAACAGATAGATTTACGCGTATAACTTTGCGTTGTATTGTCAATAATGATCTACTTTATTTTAAAACTGTACGTGGAGATTACGTTTTGTTTATGCCCAAGGTTCTACAAGAAGAGATTTGTAAACAGGTACATATAGAGATGGGTCATCTTGGCGCATATAAAACTTTGAAATATTTACAATTAAGGTGTTATTGGATAAATATGGGTAAGACAGTGAAGTCTTGTATTCAGAAGTGTCATGTTTGTCAGCTTTCTAGACCTGACTATATAAAAGGGGTAGGGAAATGTAAATCGATTTTAACTGAAAACCCGGGTGAATTAGTAATGGCTGATATCTTCGGACCACTACCTAAAACTGAGGCTGGTTATATTTACATTTTTGTAATACAGGATTCTTTTAGTAAATTTATTAAACTTTTCGGACTTCGTGGAGTTTTTTTTGACCGACTAGAATGGGCGACAGTGAGACGCTTTACACTTCACTAGCTCATACACAACATGTATATGACGGACTCTATAGTTTTTTACTCCGAGTTTTCCGACACACCGTTCCAAAATGTTCCTCAATCTGCTATAGAGTACTCAATCAATAAAAGAAAGGTAATGAATATGAATTTGACATAAAATTTTGATGAAATAAGTTAGGCGTTGTTGAGATATTTAAAAATTAAAAGAAAAAGCACTAAAACTGCGATAGTACCGTGAACGTGCCAAATAATTTAGATCGTTCATCAACACCACAAACACCTTTAGTAACGTTTACTCAATTTGGAACAGCGTAGTCTGCGTCTCAAATTGTTGATTTTATTTCCATATCTAACTCTGATTCTAACCATTTTTATTGCATATAGAAAGTCAAAAGTTTGTACCAAATCTAACTTACTGTCTATTAACCAACATCGTTTGACCGCAAACGCAATTTCCGCTGTGAAATTCAGTTTGTATAACCCTACTTTATTTGAAACCAATGTTCTAAGCTAACCTGGCAATTTTTTTAGTAATATACTTGTATTCGCTCAATTTCAGGATAGTGATTACATCTTCCAAACCATTACAACCAAAAAGACAACACCCAAACTTTGAAAGACTTCAGTGTTATGTCCGCTTATGAAAAACCTTGATGCTAAACTCAACATCTCCAAAGGTACTTTGCACAAACAAAAATGAAGGATTTTATGAAATTTCAAGTTGCTACTATGATGATTTAACTATTCCCTTCGTTTCACAGTGATTTTCAAATCTGCCTATCTATAAATACTTGCAAGACAGCTTGATGGACTAGTTCAATGTATATCTAATCTTTTACAAGTAAGCACCTTTTGTTTTCTCTAAAAAGAACTTAAAATTCTACCTTTACAGTTGTTGTAATAAGATATTAACCTAATGTTTGTATTTTGCAGAGAATTATGAACTTCATAACACCCGAACACAAAGCCCACACTTTAGCATAAGTAAAAGAAAGCCAACCGCAAGAAACCCCTAATAATATCAACCACAGTTGAAAATCAACCCGACGACTCACTCAAACCCAAAGAAAATTAAAGTATTTAGTGCAAAAGTGACTCTCACACAGTGTTAAGGAACATTTTTTTTTTAGTGAGACTAAATGTTTTGTGTGCCCCTTTGTAATAAAATAAAAGTGTATTGTGTTCTAAAGTGTTATTATTAATCATTCAATTTATAAGTAAGTACTTATCCGATAAGTAACAGGACTAGTATATCTGTTGTCACTCTTTATCACAGATTTTGACTAAACTCTAATAAGCTTTTAAATAACATAGCGGCAGTAAGATAAAGATTCTAAAATCTAGTCTAAAACTCACAACAGATGATGCCTAACCTAGTCAATTTGCATATTCTTTGTAACAAATTAGATTCTAAATCAGCTTACTTATGTACTGTGCACTTGCGGAACCCTAAAAAATTTTAAATGCATAAAATACTATTTAGAGGAACTGTCAAGAAGTGTAACGAGAAACGGGGAGTAAAAAAATATGACAAGGAGTGACGGTCGTGACAGGGTCGGGAAAGAGTCGAAAAGGGAAAATGAAAGGAAAAAGCTTTTTAACCGAATAAAAGGAATAGTTGCTAAAATTTTGATAAACGAAAGCAACAGAAGAAAACTATGAATCAGGTTTTGTTGAATAGTGAGGGCAATGAAGCTGAAATAGAATTTTAACATGTTTAAAGGTTTCAGGTGAGAGAGATTTTGGGCCGTCAAGCAAGGAAAATTTGGAAAAAACGGAGAAAAATGGAAGAACGGAATCGGAAAACGTTCCAAATATCCTTGTTGTTACTTTGAGACGTCTGTGAAAGAAAAGTCGTTAGTAAGCTGGATTTATGTGAGTTATATTTTTTTTTTTTTTATTTTTGTAGCTCGCGAAAAATAGAATTCATACAGCTGATGAGACGAATCTTTTGAAGGAGGCTATGATCCTGGATTGTGGATTCCTTCAATTGAGATAAAGATAGGGATTGCTTCGTGTAGGATATAGTATAGGAAGGTTTATTTGCGCATAAATTCAAGATGCTAACATTCAGGGTTTGATTCCAAAGTGTAAAGAATAAGTGGAGTGAAACTAATGTTATGTAAGTATTCAATTTTGTGGTTTTCCATCTTTTATTTATTTTCGGTTCAAAGTTGTTGTGTGTATTTGAGTTAAGGTGAAATGTGACTTAATGAAATTTATAGTTTCTTCCAGGTTATGTGAGCTAAATAACGTTGAGAAAATCAGATTTCAATGTCAAAAGAGGAAGAGTTGATTGGAGAATATTTGCAGCTTTACAGATCTACCTGCGAGGTCATAAGAGGCTTGTACTGTGTGATACTTTAAGTAAATTGATATTCCCACTTAATGATTTTCGTTTGTAAACATTAATAACTCTGCGGAAATTATAACATACTGTGTTTCTAATCTGAGTCGTTATTTGTAGATAGTAATAAAGATTTTCTTTTCCCATAATTAAGTATAAACTAGTTCTACAAGTGTCTTTGTTCGCGTATAGCTAGGCAGGATAATGTTCTATTTCTAAACAGGTACAGGAATTGCAAGGAACATTATAAACATGGAAAAGCAAACCACAAATGATAAATCGTGAAGGCTAAGAAAAGGTATTGCTTGGATTGTAAAGGTAATGTAAATTTCATTGTGTTTAATTCTTTCCTTTACAGAGAAATTGATTAAAATAGTCCTTGGTGAAATCATGGAAACTGGACTCTGATGTATATATATTGTCATCGATTAGGGGTGGCTTTAGATGTTGTATTTTTATTATCATCAAGTCAAGGAGACTTTAAACGATGTATATTTTTATACTTTTTTAGGTAGAATTGTCTATTTGACATTATTGTCAAATAGTCAACAAATAAATCATTTTTGATTTAGTTTTACTCAAAGCTAGACGCTATTTTGAAATCTTTATAATTTTTTATCTCTTTAACAAAAAATAAATCAAAACCCAAAATCAAAATGGAAGAAAATATTAATACATTAAATAATTACCATTTTTAGAAAATAATATAAAATCTTTGGCCCTAAATCAAAATTCCAGTTTTTAATATACTAATGTCTTCATATGATAAAATTTAAGAAAAATATTCCGTCAGATCAAAAGAATTAGAACGTCAATTCAAAATCTTAAAATAATATATCTGAAAACTAAAACTTGGATATAGATTGTGATATTTTATTGTGAAATAAAGGGTAAGTTTAAGTAGAGTGAATATTATAAATAATAATATTTCAAATAATAATAAATTGCTTTGATAGTGATTTTGAATCTTTTGCCTCAATTTCCCAAAATTGGAACATGCTGAGAGCTTTGCTACATCTCTGTACTCAAGCTCATAGGAGGTGCTTATCTTTCCTTTTACTTTCATACTATAGGAGTCCCAGATTTTGAGATTAAGAAATACCTGCTCTCAGGTTTATTTAGTTCAACCAAGCGTGGATGGATGCCCTCGTGACATGTGTCCCCGATGTCCACTATATTGGATGTGGCAAATGTATGTCGCGTGTCGCTGGAGTATCTGTCTAAGTCTATCTGATAATATCAACTTTCGGATTTATTTATTTTAATCATTCTTGGGCCGGAGCCCTCAAGCCTAAAAGGGTCTGATACTAAAGTTCTTCTCTTTCTATTTGTGTGAGGTTTCGCTGATTCATCCTGAATTCCCCTTCTGTATGTGTGGGATGAATTGGTGTTACTCCAGTACAAATGGAAGGATATTAGCAAGGTGTTTTAACGTTGGATTTTGGAAATAGTGTTTCTTGTGTTATGTGCTGACAACGCTCGCCCATTATTGGATGCGTCGTTTGAGTGGCATATACCACGGGAGGACCTCCTGATCTTAGCGTTAGATTGCCACATGTAGAGTAGTTAGACAACTTAAAACTTTCTTCTTTTGTGTAGGGACATTCTAGTTTAGTCTAATGACATTAAATTGTTTATAAGGAATAAATTAGAATTGTCCTGAATCAATAGGAAGAATATTCTTGATGGAGACATTACGTTCGTTCGTGGGTTGCTTCTTGTAAAGTGTGTTGACGACGTTCGCCCATAAGGCTGCGACGGCTGTACGACACTCTGACCTTGGGGGACCTCTGAACTTTATGTGTGTCATCCTAAAGTAGATAAATAATTTATTTAATCTTCATTGAATCATACAGGAATCTAAACTTTATAAGATTCTAAGTTTTAATTTTCCCTTAATAAAACTTGTCATAAATTATCATACTTAAAATTATACTTTGACTCAGTGTGAAACCACCTTAACTTTACTAAATAGATTCTTGAAAACAATAATGGAACAGAAATTATAATGTTTAGTTTCTTTTCATTGTAGATAAGTTCCGAATATTTAAGTATATACAATAACCCCATTTTTTATACTTCTTTTGAGTCCTCTTTTAAAGAACATCGAGTTTTAGCTAGTGTTGTTTACGCTAAATTCTCCCAGTGTTCTTGGTTTTGAATACTCGATGCTTTTGATTTTCCCTTAAGATCTTAAATCATAAATGTTTGGCCCAACCTAGCTTAGATACTACTATCCCGTATCTTCTCGGTTCTGGTCATCATACTTCACTTTTAATTAAGGATTACCTTCAGTAATCTTTTGTTATACTTACTTCTTATATGTTCTTCTTCGAAATATGCTGGGTAATCCCATTATAGTTTAGATGCAATTCATTTTATTTAAATGAGTGTTTAGACTGGGGTTACTCTACATAATCCTTGTCCTGCGTGGGTTGGTAACGGAAAAGAGATTTAGCTACGCATCACAAGTGAGAGCTATGAAGGATATACGGAGACCTTGTTGGTGCAATAAAGTCACGCAGTGACTGGGGGGAGGGAGATTGCCCTTCAAACTCTTTATGTCTCTCGTTATAAAACCGTTATTGATCTAGGCTGGCCATGCAAGCAATAATACTATTCCCGTATCTAGTACAGACTTCACACTTGGACGTGTGGAGCTGGCTAATTATTTTCAGTTTAACTTATTTCAAAACAAACTAAGGGATTCGATGATGTCGATCATTGTCTGCCCGGAGGGATTACAGGAAGAGCTCTTATAGCTCATGATGGAGAGTGCCCTGTTTTCCTAAAGGAAGACTGTATGCTTCGTGTGCCTGGCGGGCTCGGTGACCAGCTCTGGTATGGGTGACTAAAAGAAATAGTCAATACCCTGTGAACCCTGGATGAGTCAGTGATCGTCCCTTAAAGGTGGGCCACGTGGAAGTCGGGTTTGACGCGGGGCATGAACATACCGGGGGGAGACATCATCACCGTCTGGGTTGTACTGTGGTTAGTTGGTTCCGCACTCCACATACATTAACCCTAGTCTTTTCTGTAGTTTAAGTTTTCGGTGGGATTTCCAGCTCCGCGAGGATGATCAGAATCCTGACGATCCAGTTGGATTGTTAGGGTAGTTTAGCGTCATGTCATCGTGAGCTGGGTGATGATATGCCTCGGACCTAGGACTTAGGGTAGAGGAGGCCTAGGACGAGCTGCTTGGGGCGATGGCGGTGCCCCAAACCTGGGGATTGTCCCCACATTATTTTTTATTACTTCGTTTATATTAACATAGGTTTCTTTTCAGAAACTTAACGGCTTTAATAAAATTGCTTTGTAAAAAGAGATGAAACCTCTCCTAAACTGATGAATCTACATGAATTCAGATGAACTACACCAAACAATTTGAGACTAAATTCAAATAAATAGTGATATAAAATAAAATAAATAACTCAAATTAGACATGTAAAGATTAGGTTTATATTCAAATATAAATATTAAAATAACAAGTGTGTTTCTTTTTCATTCTTCTATTGCCACTCTCCACCGAGCAGAATCTGTAAATTACAAGATATTATAAATATATAAAACGGAATGACGTAGGATTCAGGAAAAATATAATATTCTTAAAGGATATTATTCTAGACGATCAACCTTGGCCAAAACTTTCACGTATCTGATTTGAGGATCCTATATGAAGGGACTTCAGATCTGTACAGTACCTACCCTAAAATCAAGCAAATTTTGCTAAAAGAATATTGAATTCTCCCTAATAAGTAAATAATTAAATGCTAACCTAGCAACCATATTAAAACAAAGCCTAAATATTCCCCATTTACAAAAAGGAAAAAAGTATAACTAAACCTATAGTAACTCAAAATTCACATACTGGGAAGAGGCACCAAAATGTAAAGGGTAGAGCCAGATCACTGGTCAACCAAGACTATAATAGCTAGAAATTCATCCTGGGCTACTGCAGCAAATTGTAAAGGGCTACTTAACCTAAGCTAAACTTAATTCTAGATCATGGCTCACGGAACCAAATTGTAATGGGCCTAATAAGCTTGGATCATATCCTGGTCACGGCACCAAATTGTAACAAGCTACCTACCTAACTATTAATCTATCCAATGAAAAAGTATATAAGTTTAAAAGATTATGAAGAACCTGAAATGTATATCTGAATTAAATATTAACTAATAACTTAAGTCTAAATATCCAAGAAAAATATATAATTTAACTATGATCTAATTTCCTAGCGCAAGTTCTGATCTACCTAAAACCTAAAAATATATTGAGTCCGTTTTAGACTGTTTAGTGGCCTTTAGAGTAATCGTCTAGAAAAATACCCCACACTAAGTAGCAACCCAGAAATTCTAAGTGTGAACCGTAATAAAATAAATATGATATCCTAAAATTAAATATAATTCCCTAAAAATAAAAAAAGTACCTGAATATTTCTAGTCTATATTTTAAATTATTTCTCCGTTGAATAAAAGCAAATAAGTAGATTTTAAATTGAAGTAGAATATTGAGTATTAAATCACTTATTATTTTATAAAATCATTCCCTAGAGATTATTTTTCATACCAAACCCATGTTTTAGTTATTTACTCAGTTGAATGTATGGAAGCAAGCAAAAACAAAATAACAAACATAATTCATAAAAGAACCATTCAAACTTCTCTAAAACTGTAATTTATCTTAATACATTTTTCATTAGTTTAACTTTGACAATGAAAGAGACTGATATTTTTCTAGTCCTTTTAGTTCAATCTGTTTTTATATTGAATCAATAATTTTCTTTGATACTATGTACTAGATGATACATAAAACTGTTTTTGTGTATATAATGACTCCATATGGTATATCACTAATATACTGAGATTGTATTTTCTCAAACAATTTCATACATTATCAGCTATTTATTTAAGCTTGTAGTCTTAGTAAAAGAATAAACAATTTGAAGATTTGAATGTATGATATCTCCATTCTGTAGTAACATTTTGAACCAATAAAACTTTACTTTAAAATAGCTCATCATACTTGATTTAGTAAGTTTTACTTAATTTAACAAAATCTTAGAGAAATTTGAACACAGTTATATTTAGGCATTTCTCAATGCAAAATTTTTCCTTAACGATCCAAGGAAAGCTGAATTGCAACTGTCCGGCGAGAAACATGAAATCCGAATTAACAAATATGAAACTACATACCATCTTTTCCAGTTCATCATGGAATCACTTTAACTGTCTAGTATGATTTAGTCTGCTTCACTCTTTAGAAGATCTTAGTAGATAGGTACTTTAGAAATAATTTCCTGATCTTCTTGTGAATTTTCCAAATTATCAAATTATCCAGTTTTTTCCACCTCCTATAAAGTTAAACAAAAATTAACTAAGAATTTAGACACATTGCCCGACTCTTGTAAGAAAAGCTTTCTTTCCTTATACCACTAAAAACTACTTATTTCTTACTCAAAAATTGGACTCATCGTCCAGAGCTCCAGAAGAAAAGCTAAAAACACAAAGTAAATTAGATTTGAATAATATTTATATTCATTTATTGGTCTTCATTTTATGATAAACCAAGATTGATATAGGTTTGTTTGATCAATTTCGATAATCTGAACCTATTTTAAATACAAATCTGACAATATATCTAAATAACTTAGCTTTTATTTCGTAGATGTTGTAAACTGCTATTTTTATCTTGATAATTTCTCTGAAATTTAATAATTCACTGCTTTTTTTTTTATTTTGTGTAAAATTGTAACTTTCTTATTTTCTAAAATACTAACACGAAAAAATGAACATCGAATGCGATGTAGTTCCAAATCGTCAAACAAATTTCAAATTCTCGCTATCCCTTCCCTCCAATCACGAAACAGCAAAAATGAAACAGCTAAGAAACTCTTTGTTTTGCTCACTTCCAATACATATTCAACCTTTTTAATATTTGAAGAAACAAGTAGGAAAAGTTTCCTACAAAATTTCAAAGTTTTAGAGTTCCGTAGATCAAATAAATTACGAAAATAATAATTCAAAGTTCAGTATCTATTTGTATTGTAAATGATTTCAAGATCAACTAAAATTTTGAGTGAAATAGTACGGACGATGCCAGTTCCGTTACAGTAGTTTTTGTTGCCCAAGTTTGGCTACCATACGTTAGAATTGGTAGGATACAAGTATTAAATAATTTTCTTTTTACTGCAATAGAGTAGTCTTTGTTCTTCATAATATTCTTCAGTGACCAGAAGCGCTTCCAGGCGTTCGCAACTCTTCTTTCTGTTTCTTGTTGCATTTGGTCATAAACTGAAATGAGCTGGCCTAAATATACGTATGATTCTACATAGTCCAGTTTTATGCCTTCCAGTGAAATGGGTACTTCAATATGATTTGTCATTAATTTAGTCTTTGATTGATTCATTGTGAGGCCGACTTCTCCACTTCTGGTTGCAAGGTCTTGGATCATGAGTTGCAAGGCTTCTGGGTTGTGTGATATGAGCACAATATCATCCGCAAATCTGAGATGGTTTAGTTGTCTTCCATCGATGTTTAAACCAAACTCGTCCCAATCCATTTTTTTGAAGACTTCCTCTAAAACTGCTGTAAAAATTTTGGGTGACAAGGGGTCGCCTTGTCTGACCCCTCTTCTCACGGGGAATGGTTCTCCAAGAGTTTCGAGTTTGACCTGAGCTGAGCTGTTGCAGTACACATTTTGTATAAGTCTTATATATTTTACTTCTATGCCTTGGTTTTTAAGAGTAAGCCATATATGGTGGTGTTCTAAGGAATCAAAAGCCTTATTGTAGTCGATAAAGGCCAAATATAAAGGGTACCCATATTCCTGGCATTTTTCTATAACCTGCTTCAGTGTGTGCATGTGATCTACAGTAGAAAATCCCGATCTGAATCCTGCTTGCTCTACGGGCTGTTGTTCATCCAGCTTCTTCGTTATGCGATTGAGTATGATCTTTGCAAAATCTTTACAGATAAATACTAACAAGTATTAAATTAAAACATGTTATCTATATCTTGGTTTAATGGATCATTTTTACTAATGGGTTAGTTGGTAAATAATCTGTCAAATTTATACTAAAAATGCCTCCTTTTAACATAAAATTTGTAATTATTAATGCTTAAAAATATAAAAGTACCTACTACTAACACTTGGTTGCATGCTCGGAATGATACACGCAATGTGCTTTGCTTGATGGTCAACGACAACCCCAAACAATACAGGTACCTGCTTTTGTCATAAAACTAAAAGGTTTATTGGTTTTAGTGCAGGGTTCTTCCTTCACGTAAAATTCGAATATTTTACTACATTGGAACTGATGTGCAACTCCTATTTTTTTATATTTTTCGAAAATTGTTTTATGACGCATATTCTGCAATTATTCTTAGTTATTCAAAATATAGTGAACAAAAATCCATCCAGATGTTTTTCATTTATAACAGTTTAAAATGAACTCTGAATTGCAGAATTTTCACACATTTTCTTATAATTTGTTCAGCTAAGTATCAAAAAATTTATAGTGTGTTATATATCTGTAATCTACTCAAAAAGCCCTTTCATATGATACAAGGTATGACTAAACTAAAAAAATTTTTTTCGTTGTACCGCCATCTTTGTGACGTCATAACTAAAAAAACCTCCAAAATTGCTAACTAAGACAGGTTGATTCGTCAACTAGAGATCACGAGGAATCTAACGGTGTATGTCTTAGTTAAATAGTGCTCGTTCCCACGGGCTAAAATTCATTACTATGAGCATTTTCTACACTAAATGTTGCGGCATGGTGACGTGAATTTTTATGGCACGGTAACGTAAAGCACATTTCGTCAACATGCCGCGCCGCGCCATCGCACCGCACCGTCTCACGACGTCCTGATGTGATGTGTGGACAAGCCCTAAACCTAAGCAGAGTGAAGTCAATGATTTTATTTTAATACTTCCACACACACACACACACACAGACTACACACACACACAGTCATACACCACACATCACATTACACTTCTTCTTTTTTTCACTTTTATTATTTTCTCTTCTTTTTTCGGATAAATCTAATCTAATCAGTACGAGTAGGAAATCGCAAATTTCATAACCACAGGCAGGATCTGAACCTACATCTTCAATGTCAGTACCGTAATAGTACATTAAGATGCACGTGCGCTATTTTGGATATTACGGCCGAGGCTCTGAAATTGCAGCCCGAGCCGCAGGCGAGGGCGTAATTGAGCCGAGGGTGTAATCATCAAAGCGCACAAGCTTTTTACAAAGTGTTTCAACACATCTAAATATATAAAAGAGCATGTCCTGACTGACTGACTGACTGATTGATCAACGCCGAGCCGTAACCGCTATAGATACAGATCTGAAATTTTGTACACAGGTTCTATGTGCGTCAAAACCACCCACTAAGAAAGGATTTTGGAAAATTCATCTCCCAAGGGGGTGAAATAAGGGATGAAAGTTTGTATGAAAGTCCTTTGTTTCTTGAGCTAGATTCACACAAATTTGAATTTTAGCTTCTGGTAAAAAATAAAAAACACATTGTAAGGGTAGCGACCCTTTACATTTATTGCTTGTAGTGCGCGACGGCAACCGAGACTACAAGCAGCCTTGGAGGGTTGTATGTGGATTTGAATGTTGAAAAATGTTCGAAAATAATATTAACAAGTTTATTGTAAAAAGTTATCAAAATTATAGAAAATTATATAAAATATTAAAATACGTTGTAAATGTTGAGGCTACTAATCGAGACTGTGCTAGATTTTTGGTTGAGTCCGGCGGCCAGCGCGGCGCCGTAAATTCAGCAAAAATGGTAAAATTTAGGTTACACGAGCGACTGCGCCGCCCGCCTAGACTTTGCCCTACAGAAATGTACGGTGATCGTACACACATGTTTAAGCATTTCTTAAAAATCACCCTTCAAGGGGGTGAAAAAGGGGATGATTTTTTTCCGTATGTTGGTCTATAAGTCTTTCAGTTTTAAAGGTAGAATTATATAAATTTGTATTTAAGCTTTTGGTAAAAAATTTTAAAGTACGTGTTTTAGAATTTTCCAAAATTCATCCCCTAAGGGGGTGAAATAAGGGATGAAAATTTGTATAAAAGTCCGTCAGTTTTAAAGTTAGGATCTTCAAAATTTTAATTTAGACTGACGACAAAAAATTAAATTTTACTTGTCTCAGGGTTTTTGAAAATTTTACACCCTAAGTGGTGAAAAGGGGGATGAAGTTGAAATTCCTTCATTTCAAAGCAATATCCACTAAATTTATAGGCAGTAGGGTTGTAATTCTGTGGAACATACATCTCTGTTATTGAAATTCCACCCCAAATTCAACCCCGAAGAGGGAAATGGGGTGAAAAAGTCTAAAAACCAATATGGGTATCATTTGTATGGTTTATCGGGTCGCTGATTACGAAAACTAAAACAATTTCGAAATCCAATGTGGTGGATATGAAATACCATCATCCCCCGGGGATGGGGTTGGGGTGCGATAGGGTTGATATGTCTAAAAATCAATATGGGTGTCGTTTGTATGGTTTATCGGATCGCTGATTACGAAAACTACAATAATTTTGAAATCTTAGGTGTTGGACGTGAAATACCATCATCCCCTGGGGATGGGGTTGGGGTGCGATAGGGTTAAAATGTCTAAAAATCAATATGGGTGTCGTTTCTATGATATATTAGGATAGGGATAGCGGTTAAGACGGCGTTAAGGATAGGGGTAGGGTTAAGGGCAGAGATAGGGAAAGGGAGAAAGAGTGGGATGGAGGTAGAGAGAGAGGGAGTGGGAGGGGGTTAGGGAGGGTGAGAGGGAGAGACTGCACATTGTCTGAATAACACGCGGGCGAAGCCGCGGGTACAGCTAGTTTGCGAATAAAAATGAATCAAATTCACTTACCTTTTTGCGGTTCGGGCTGCGATTCCTGAGCCTCCATTTTTCGTTCTCACAATACTTTTCAACATGGAATAAATACCATCACCACAAAGAGCTAGGTTTATACTTATTCGCCAGCTCATTGAAATAAGGCAAAAAGTCATTCTCTGAAAACGAATTGGCATTTTTGCTGTTCTTCCAAGCAATAAACTTTTCGTAGGCAAGAATGTATTTTTTATTTGATTTTGCTGGAAGGAGACTCTCACTTGCATTTTGTGCCCTAGTAATTATTTCCTGCGGGGTTAAATTAAGTTCTTCTTCATTGCTTGAAACCATCGTAGTCACAAAAATCAAAGCAAATGAAAATACTTCTGAAAAATGGCGCGTGGAATTCTTGTTGCGCGCGCATTTCTTTTTTCAAATGAGGAGCTGTGACGAAGCAGTGGCAATGCTCCCAAACAGCGTAGTCATTGAAAAAGCACAAAAACTTAAAATTTATTGCTTACAAAATCAATTAATGTTAATTTGTTGTCAAATTTAACTAATCTCATGCAAAAAACTGTTTATATAATATATTTTTATCAACATTAGGTTTAAATTTACGAAAATGTTATAAATATTTTAGACATTAGAACTCCTTCATCATAACATCCCATGAAACGTCCACTACAGGACAAGGAGCTCCCTCCAGAATTCTAGCTTTTGCTGGAAAAATGTAGAGGGGAAGTACCATAGTCACCTCGCTTATTAGCGTTACGGCTGGCACCATGGACCGCGGTTTTAGGTGACCGCAGTAAGTAAGATGTAAGATACAAAGGAGGATGCTGCTGCCCATCCTCCAGTAACCCTTAGTCGCCTCTTACGACACCCACGGGTATGTATGTATGGGTTGGTACTATTCTTTGCCGGCACCACACGGGACGGGTAGCGAGGCGACGCGACGCTCCTCGTTGAACTCCTTGCTCTTTGTTAATATAAAAAAAATAAAAATTATAAAACTAGTGCTATAATATATAATGAGAAAAGCACGCGTTTTTAATAAGCTGGATTATGGACCTAAATACAGTGCAAATAGAGCTGTTTTATGAGCAAATGTGTTGAAAACAAACAAACTAGGCTACCGAGTTTCTGCCTGATGTTGTAAAACTTGCGATCTCTATACGCATTTCAACGTTGCGTTTGTGCTGCCACCTAGTAAGCATTTCCTGTACTAGCTAATTAATATGGTTTCCTAACCACATTTAGTTCAGTTAATCCAAATCCGGAGCACTGACACGTGCCGCTATAATCTTTGTACTGTGACGCGTATGTGAGCGGCTGCAGGTTGCTTGTCCAACTGCAAAGAGAACAACACACTTCATCATCGTTTGAATGGTATGTAAGTTAAACAATTATGATACTCTGAAGTTTTTTACTATAATAGGGTTTTTATCGGTCCAGTCATTGCGTAACACATTTAATTTCAATTTAATGTAAAAGTATCAAAGAAAAAATACACCTTTTCTGGCATAGTTAACCATGGTTAGGTCTACAGTGAATCAGGAAGTACACAGCAGTGAACTACAATACTAGAGAGGTAGAACTGTGGTCAAAAAGGTACCCTCCTGACAACATTCATATCCCAACTGCCGAAAAGCTGCCATCAGGTCACGATATTCCTTGGTCCATATGGAAGTCACTAAACAGACTGCGGTCGGGCGTTGGCAGGTGCGGGGAACTCATGAAGAGGTGGGGCTTCTCTGATAACGACAAGTGTGAATGCGGTATTTTGCAAACCACGACACACTTGCTGTCGTTTCTCCAGTTTCCTGCACTCGGAGGGACCTTTTTGAAGGCAACCAAAAGGCTATTGATGTGGCTACTTTTTGGGCTAAGCGTTTATAGTCAGTTTTGCCATTGACTCAAAAAGAAGAAGAAGAAGATTTCAATACTATGGAACTCTAACTCAGAACAAATTCCACACAAAAAGTGGCCCTACGTGAAACTAAAAGGACGTATATTCAAAATACGAATCAATTGGTTCATAACGAGAGCAGAGATTGGTTCGCGCGCGTGCTGCAATGTCAGCTAGTGGGTAGTTGAGAGGTAACTATTTTAGCTCCGCCTACTTAGGTAACTATTTCGTGGGGTCAAGTTTGAAGCATAGTTATCGTTCTATACTCGTCGTATTGTAGTTCGCTGGTACACAGTAAATAAGAGGGTTGGTCTACAGTGAACCGGGGAGTAAACAGTGAACCACAAAAAAGTTGTACAATTATAACTAAAAAGTTTTTGAATGTTGTATTGCCTGTTTATTTTTTATTTCACATTTCAAATATATGTTTTAAATAATAATGTATATTTAATTGTATAAAGAGTCTTACGTAAATGGCTTGTCTAGGAAGGCGACAGCGATGTCGTGTTCTGGGAAATTGAAGTTGCTTGGGAAGTGGCAGGAACGTATGGTGCGCCATTGTCCGTTTTTTTCAGAGTCATTCTTGTGGTAGTGCAGGAAATTACGTAATGTACCCGCCACTGCGTACCTGCCTCTCAGTTTTGACTCGTCCGCGCGACCTGCATATGTACATAATAAACCAAAACCAGGGCACTGTTCAATAAAGCCAAAAATGACAGGCGACAGGTGACAGGTGACAATTTGACAAGTTTCTGTTCAACAAACAACACGGCGACAAATTTGTCATGGTGGAAAAACTGGGATTGTCGCGACAATTTGTCAAATTTCTGTTCAACAAACATTTTCTCGTGACAGGTGACAAGTTGTCGTGAAAAACTTGACATATTTGTTTTGTTGAACAAAGAATTGTAGCGACAATTTGACAAACTTGTAGAATTGTCACAGAAAACCGACATACGGTAGCGCTTTATGTCAGTAGGGTGCAAAGACAAAGTTAAGTGATAGACAAATCAAAAAATTGTTCTAAAAAGTTATCATCATTTAAAACAAGAATCCTATTATTCATATCCATTGATAATACAATTTATCGGATGGGAATTTAACACAGATAATGATTATTTAATATATATTTTTTTTCTTTTTTATGTTACAATTGAGCACACGAGTAGGTGGGCTGCCTGAAGGCAAGTGGTCACCACCGCCCATAGCACCCACTTTCTTACTAATGGCATATTTTGACACTAATAAGACAACAAAGCGCATTGGTCACTTTGTGATCATGTGGGTGGTACTTCCAAAAAAACCCTACCACCTTCGAAACATAATACGCTCCTAATATTTAAAAAAAAGCGAACCTATTTTCAAGAGGTGACAATCAACTGTCACCTGTCATGACGTAGAGCTTTGGTCTATTTAAAATACAGAGCCATCTAGTAAACTGGAAAAGTGAAACCGCGTGACAATCAAATCACACTTCATACAAATCGCGGAACTATTAGTTCAAACGTAGAAGTGGCTCAAGAATTCGAAACCTTTTTTACTAATATTCCTTTGAAAACAACAGAGTCACTCAATTCTTCATCTTCACTTGCTAGCGATTTACTTCAAAAGAATGTGGACGCCTGCGAAACTGAATTTGGGTTCAATCATGTCACCCCTAACGAAATTATTAAAGCCTTTAAAAGTATTAAAATGAAAACTACTGAGGACCTATGGGGAATGTCAGTAAAAGTCTGTAGTGCGATCATTGATACTATATCTCCATATTTAGCTGTTATATTCAATGATTGTGTCGATCATGGTACATTTCCTGACTTAATGAAAAAAAGTAAAGTAGTTCCATTATTCAAAGCTGGTGACAAAAAGGATCCCAGTAATTTTAGACCAATATCAGTCTTACCTGTACTTAGTAAAATTTTTGAGAAGGTCATAAATCAAATGCTTTCACACTTCAATAGAAATAACTTACTACATGACCATCAATTTGGTTTCACGAAAGGGCGCAGTACAACGGATGCCGGGACTGCACTTTTAAAATACATCTTTTGCGCGTGGGAAAAATCTGAAGATGCTATTGGTATCTTCTGTGATCTATCCAAGGCATTTGATTGCGTAGATCATAGCACATTGTTGCTAAAACTTGAACATTACGGTGTTAAGAATAATTCACTTAAACTACTTAGGTCATATTTGGAAAACAGGATTCAAAAGGTACAAGTAAACAGGACGAAATCACTGGGATCTGTTGTCAAAATTGGCGTACCTCAAGGGTCCATATTAGGGCCATTTTTATTCCTTATTTATATTAATGACCTTCCTTCTGTGGTGAAGAATCTGTCAAAGATTGTGTTATTTGCTGATGATACTTCATTAATATTCAATGTAAGTAGGAAATCACAAAATTATAACGAAGTCAACGATGCACTTGGACAGATTCATGCATGGTTTACTGTTAACAATCTAGTCCTAAACGCCAAAAAAACTAAATGTATTAAATTTGCACTACCAAATGTAAGGTCTACTTCACATAACATAGTATTGAATAATGAGCCATTAGATTTTGTAAATAGTACAGTTTTCTTAGGGTTAACACTAGACTCTAAACTTCAATGGGGCCCTCATATAACGGCTCTTTCTGGTCGATTGAGCTCGGCTGCATATGCTGTCAGAAAAATCAGACAACTTACTGATGTAGCTACTGCAAGGCTGGTTTACTTTAGCTACTTCCATAGCATTATGTCTTATGGCATACTGCTTTGGGGCCGAGCAGCTGATATACATTCAATATTCGTTTTACAAAAGAGGGCTATAAGAGCAATTTATTGCCTGAAGACTCGTGATTCCCTGAGAGAACTGTTCAAGGAAATTAACATTATGACAGTGCCATGCCAGTATATCTATGAAAATATAATGTATGCTAGAAAGAACATTCATCAATTACCAAAAATTTGTGACAGGCATAATTTTAATACTAGAAATAAGCATAAAATTGATCAACCATATACTAGATTAACTAAAGTCAATACATCTTTCGTTGGTCTGTGTATACGATACTACAACAAAATACCTGACAATATAGTGCAATTACCTGAGAGAAAGTTTAAAGAATGTGTAAAGCAAACGTTATGTAAAAATGCTTACTATAGATTGGATGACTATATGAATGACAAAGAGGTATGGTGCTCTGATATTCCAGCGAAACACAAGAAACACATTGTAAAAAGCCGACTCTTAAAGTAGGCCGTGCTGCAGTGGTTTCTTGCCGTTTCTTTTACGCTGCCATAGCACGATCCGAAACGGCGTAGACTCGCTCTATTTGCATTGTATTCTGCATGACATTCAATAAGTATTCTGTAAAGAATCTACATTGAATAAAATTATCTGAATCTGAATCTAAGGAGTACACATATGTAAGGTTATATAATTTTTCATTCGGTTGATATTTTTTTAAATTTTAATAACTGCTGAATTGATTACAGAGTGTTGATAATATCGATATGAAGTTATCAATATTCTGGAATCAATACTGGCAACACTCATTTTTATTTGGTGGGGAAACTTGGCGAACGGGGGGCCGAACGTTCGGGACGGCAGTCGAGTTGTGATAGTCGCACCGAACGGATGTCTCAGAGTGAAATACGTGTTCTTATTTTTGGCTGGTTAATTGGTTCGATAAAGTAAATTTACAAGGAGTTTGAAATATAGTGGTTTTTCGGATACACCTGGAGTTTTCTTCTGTACAAGCCCTGTCTTCTGAGGTAGTCTTACATCTCAGAAGCGGGACAGCCAAACCACGTGCCCACAAGTGGACTAAGGAAGATCCTGTAAGTACTCGCCTAATATTCTACCTACCTTTTCTGATTTTGCCTTTTACTGTTATGAATTAAGAGTTATTTAGACAATGGACATTTTCTTTTAAATGCACTTAAGTATAAGCCTTTTTGAATATATCTCTATTTTAATTAAAATCTTGCTGTTTAGTAAGGTTAGCTGGTTGTGCCACGTGGTCGAAAATGGGGCCCAACATGTCGTTAAAAATGTGGTTCGACACGTGGTTGGTTATTTTACTGAGCACGTGATCCAACACACGTGTTCGCTTAGGGTTATGCTAAGCAGTTTTAGCAGTACTTTGTTAGGGTAAATGGTTTATGCATAAACTCTATGAAAATCTCCGTAACTTAATGAGTTTAGTAAATGAATTTACTATTTTATTCCATTAGCTCACTTTGGTTATTTTATTTTTTATTAGCTTACGATCCATATTCAGGCACGCTTGTAGGTAGATTGATCTTATTTTATACAGTCATCTGTGTCCCACCCTTGGGTAAAGGACCTTTTTCGGTCTCCAAGACTTCTGTGCAAATCGAAACAAAAAATTTTTTTTTTCAAAATTTTCGAAAGTATAAAAAAAAATGTTATATATGATAGAGAAATAGTTTGGTGGGACTTATAAAAGGGGGTTCAAATTTCGTTATTTTTGCTCTCAGACGCACCGTTTTCGAGATAATAACGATTTATTTTATTTATTTGTTTTTACTGTTATTCTAAGGATAGTTGGCTACACTCTAACGTTTGTGTAATTCTTTGCTACGAGTTTCAGGGAATGGACGGAGATGATGGAAATCGTAAGAGCCTGGAGACTCCTCAAAGGAGCCGCTCACGTGCAAGACGCAGTCGAAGTCGCCGCCGTGGAAGCTCACACAGGAGAAGCCGCAACCGCAGCCGCGGCCATAGCCGCAGCCGCAGCCGCTACCTGCTAGATCACGAGCTGGCTCTGAGGCGGGAGCAGGAAAGACATCGACAACTGGAACTGGCACTACAACAAGAACGGGATGCTGAGTAACGTCGGCAGCACAGTGAACGACGCTCTGCAGCAAAGGAGCAAGGGACAAGGCGGAGGAGGAGTCGAAGTCGCAGCCGAACCAGCGTCGGTCGTCGGTCCAAAAGGTCATGTAGCCCTTCTTTTTCTACTAAGGACATTGTTCAAATAATTCAGTCTATTAAGGATGTCGTCCCATCGCAGCCGTCAAACCAGAGTGCAACGTCAAATAATAAAAGCTTAGATTACAAAAATATACTTCCAGAATATAACCCTACTCTAAAAAACCAGCGTATGGATATGTGGATAAAAAAGGTCAACGAATGCGCAACGGTTTACGGCTGGGATGAGAGGACAATAGTGCACTTCGCAATGCAGAAACTTACCGGACTTGCGAAAACCTGGTACGAGAGCCTTAATTCAAAATTGTTCTCTTGGGAGGAGTGGCAGGCAAAATTAATGAGTGCCTTTCCCTGTGAGCAAAATTACGGCCAAATGCTAGAAGATATGCTTAAGCGGAAAAGTCGTCCTAACGAATTAATTGAAAATTACTATTACGAGAAATTAGCCCTCCTTAATCAGTGCGATATTAGTGGCCGACGCGCTGTTGATTGCATCATCCACGGTATCAGTGACAAAACCATGAGGTCAAGTGCCTTGGCATTGAGATGTGATGAGCCAGATCAGTTGTTGAAATTTCTATTAAGTAATAACAAAGAACTATCTACGCAACAGCCATTCAACAGGGATAGGAATGCTAGTTTCTCTGAAGATCGACAAAATTTCAGATCGAGCAGCAAGGGTAACCCCAATGTGTATTGTTACAACTGCAAAGAGAAGGAGCACCCTTTTTCTAAATGCCCGAAACCTTTAGTGAAGTGTGGCCTTTGCAGTAAAATTGGACACAAGTCAGAAATTTGTCGATCCAAATCAGAAACGGAACTAAGGCTGACACAGTACCTAAAACAATGCGTATTTCCACTTCAAATATGAAAAAAAATTCATTAAACAAGTCAATATTGAAAATGAAACTGTGGAGGCTTTCGTTGATCTAAATAGCGAAGTCACACTTATAAGACAATCTACTTTTTCGAAGCTTGGACTCAAACATGATCATATTTCGACTACTATGAAGGGTTTCGGCAATAATCTCGTTCATTCCTTGGGTTCAGCTAAGCTTAAATTGAGCAAAGATGGTGTAGACGCTGATGTTGTTTGCAGAGTTATCGAAGATCGATTCCTGGAAAAACCAATGCTTATTGGGCAAACTTATTCTGAGCAGCCGCACATAGTAGTGTATAAAGATGCACATAAATTACAATTCTTTCATATGAGTGGCGACATCCAAAATTTCGATATCATCGAAGAAGACGATAGTCACTTGAGGGTTAGGGCAGTAGCTTGTTGTGACATATTTGGGCAAGCTAGCATTAGAGCCTCAGCATACACAGAGTTCACAGGCAACGTTATATTAAACACTAAAATTGTAGGGAAGCCAAATGAACAATAAATACATGGTATGTGGTGGTGTCTACGAGGAGAAGGATGGTTCTCTCTTTGTGACGGTGACACCTTGCTCGACTCCATGTTGTGCAAGAGAATTTCATATTTTCACGAGCAGAAAAGGTGGAAGCCGTCTATAGGCTTGCGGAAGTAGAAACGTCTTCGTCGATTTCAGTCCAACAGTCTGAGAGTTCTTTATAGTCCTTGAGCCCGTGACAAAATCACTTACCTGTCATGAGAACATCTTAAGATGTATGGCAACAGATCGGCAAAGTGGTGCTGAGCAAGAATCAGTTACATTTGGCATCCGAAATTTGCTGGAAGTCCGAGAATTTCTTGCACTTCCGGTCAAAATTTGGGGGTGCAAGTTACGTGTCATGAGAACACTCTGAAACCCTCGGCAACATGTAGTCCTTCATTGACAGAGTAGAATATTACAAGTCTGCCAGTTCCTAGTTTGCCGGAAGTACTTGGTAGACGGTCTCAAAGGATGGCCACCACCCAGTAAACAGATCTAAGTTTTTTATTATAAAATTAAATACGTATTAATAATCGTGCAAGTCTGCTACGGCTATTTTTATTTTATTTTATTTTTGGTGGTTATGGTTTTTTAGTTTCACTAGTCATCGTTACTGAGAACTCCAAGGGTCTGATGATGACCAGCTATCAAGCAACTGGATCTGAGGGCCAACTACACCCAAAAGCTCCAGATTTTAACTAAAATGCTTTATAGGTGGCTGCCGTTCCTAGATTTGCTGGCTCGAGAGTCTGATGATGACCAGCTGTCAAGCAACTGGATCTAAGGACCAATTACACCCAAAAGCTCCAAATTTCAACTCAAATACTTTGTAGGTGGCTGCCGTTCCTGGACCTGCTGGCTTGAGGGTCTGATGATGACCAGCTATCAAGCAACTGGATCTGAGGGCCAACTACACTCAAGAGCTCCAGATTTCGACTCAAATGCTTTGTAGGTGGCTGCCGTTCCTGGACCTGCTGGCTCGAGGGTCTGATACTGACCAGCATCCAAGAAAATGGCTCTATTCGAACTTGAGGACTACTCAATTAAATTGTGAACTTAATTATAACTAGAACTACTAAATCGAAATATATAAAATTGCTTGTCCTGACTGACTGATTCATAAACGCCGAGCCGTAACCGCTACAGCTACAGATCTGAAATTTTTTACACAGGTTTTTTGCACTTCAAAACTACCCACTACGAAAGGATTTTGGAAAATTGGTCCTCCAAAGGGGTGAAATAAGGGATGAAAGTCCTTTGTTTCTTGAGCTAGATTCACACAAATTGAATTTAAGCTTTTGGTAAAAAATAAAGAATAACGTGTTTAAGCATTTTTTTTAATCAAGGGTGAACTAGGGGATGATTTTTTTCCATATGTTGATATATAAGTCTTTCAGTTTTAGGGTTCCGTACCTCAAAATAAAAAACGAAACCCTTATAGGATCACTTTGTTGTCCGTCTGTCTGTCTGTCTGTCTGTCAAGACCCTTTTTATCACGAACGAGAAGAGGTATCAGGTTGAAATTGATAACGAATATTAAAGTCTACAGACCACACAAGATCTGAAAATTTCAATTTTTTACAACGAGGCAATCAAAAGATATGGCTTTTTATGTCCTTATCTCCATACATTTATGCAAAAATGCAAAACTTACAGGGTACTTCCCGTTGACCTAAAATTATGAAATTTGGCAAGAAGCTAGATCTCACAGTACAAATAAAGGGAAAAGTCTAAAATCATTAAATATTTCAATTTTTCTCACAACTAATAATAACCAATTAAGGTGAGCTCCCGTTTCAAGAACTTTTCTATAAAAGAGGGGTCACGTTAGATGGTCGCGGAGTTTTTAAAATCAAAGAGCAAAAGCTTTTAGTATATCATATGGTAGATAGGTACAAAACCCTTAAAGTGCGAGTCCGACTCGCACTTGGCTGGTTTTTTAAAGGTAGAATTATAGGTATTTGGGTCTGAGCTCTTGGTAAAGAACAAAAAAGTACGTGTTTTAGAATTCTTCAAAATTCATCTCCTAAGGGGGTGAAATAAGGGATGAAAGTTTGTATGAAAGTCCTTTGTTTCTTGAGTTAGATTCACACAAATTTGACTTTTAAGCTTTTTGTAGAAAATAAAGAAACATGTGTTTAAGAATTTCTTAAAAACCACCCTTTAAGAGGGTAAAAAAGGGGATGATTTGATGATGAGCCCTATTGAGGTTAAGAAAATTTTGACCATTCGATTCCAATGGATGGGCATATGAAGGTAAGCTAAGCTTGTTTATGATACCTAATTATCAATAAAAATTCATCATTTTTGATAGCTGGTCATCATCAGACCCTCGAGCCAGCAGGTCCAGGAACGGCAGCCACCTACAAAGCATTTGAGTTGAAATCTGGAGCTCTTGGGTGTAGTTAGTCCTTAGATCCAGTTGCTTGACAGCTGGTCAACATCAGACTCTCGAGCCAGCAAGTCTAGGAACGGCAGCCACCTACAATGAATTTTAGTTAAAATCTGGAGCTTTTGGGTGTAGTTGGCCCTCAGATCCAGTTGCTTGATAGCTGGTCATCATCAGACCCTTGGAGTACTCAGTTACGATGACTAGTGAAACTAAAAAACCATAGCCGTAGCAGACTTGCACGATTATTAATGCGTATTTAATTTTATAGAAAAAAACTTAGATCTGTTTACTGGGTGGTGGCCATCCTTTGAGACAGACGGTACTTCTGGCAAACTAGGGACTGGCAGACTTAAATTTTTCTACTCTGTCAATGAAGGACTACATGTTGCCGAGGGTTTCAGAGTGTTCTCATGACACGTAACTTGCACCCCCAAATTTTGACTGGAAGTGGAAGAAATTCTCGGACTTCCGTCAAATTTCGGATGCCAAATGTAACTGATTCTTGCTCAGCACCACTTTGCCGATCTGTTGCCATACATCTTAAGATGTTCTCATGACAGGTAAGTGATTTTGTCACGGGTTCAAGGACTCTTAGGCAAATGTTTTGACGAGAATGAAGTGCACTTAGGAGACTCTGTATCAGATAGTGACAAAATAAAACTAATCGAATTATTGCGACGACACAAAGAATGTTTTGCATCCAGTTTGGCCGATTTAGGATGTACAACTACCACGGAGATGAAGATTGACCTTAATAGTCAACGCCCAGTCGTCTATAGGCCTTATCGTCTTTCACATCACGAGCGTGAGAAGGTACGT
This sequence comes from Athrips mouffetella, assembly GCA_947532105.1. NCBI lineage: Eukaryota > Metazoa > Arthropoda > Insecta > Lepidoptera > Gelechiidae > Athrips > Athrips mouffetella. The sequence continues at coordinate 16,640,904 of OX383983.1, forward strand.
GAAATGATAGAGGAGATGTTGCAAGCAGGAATCATTAGGGAGTCTGTGTCTAACTACGCAAGTCCGATTATCCTAGTTCGCAAGAAGGACGGCAACTTTCGATTGTGCGTGGATTACAGGCTCCTGAATTTAATCACTGTGAAAAAAAGGTACCCGATTCCTGTTATAGACGATGAAATTGCTCGATTTTCTGGACAGGCGTGGTTCATCACCCTAGATCTAAAGTCAGGCTACTACCAAGTCCCAATTGCGGAGGAAAGCAAGCACCTGACGGCGTTGGTCACGCCGGACGGACAATATGAATACAACCGTATGCCGTTCGGCTTGGCAAACGCGCCAGCCGTGTTTCAACGGATGATGAACCATGTCCTAGGGCCAGCTCGGTTTGGCAAAGCCACAGTGTATATAGACGACTTATTGATTTTCGGGAAGGATCCAACTGAATGTTTGAACCGTCTGGAGGACATATTACGATTACTACAAAAAGCAAACCTGAAATTGAACCTTTCTAAATGTAGCTTCTTACAAAATAAAATAACTTATTTGGGATACGAGATTAGTTCAGAGGGTATGCGACCGGGAAAGGCCAAGATTCAGAGTGTTACTGGGTTCCCCCGTCCTGAGAACGTTCATGGTGTTCGAAAATTTTTAGGTCTCGTGAGTTACTTCAGAAGGTTCATTCAGGGTTTTGCGCAACTAGCCCATCCCCTCACTAAACTGCTTAAAAAGGATGCCTTGTGGCAGTGGACAGCTGAACAAGAAGAATCTTTCAAAACTTAGAAAGCAAGGCTGATTGATAGGCCTGTGCTAGGAATTTATGATCCTTCGGCTGAATTTGAACTGCACACAGATGCAAGTAGATTAGGTGTTGGGGGCATCCTTTTGCAGCACCCTCATGGGAGTGAAGGTCCCTGTAACCCTGTGGCTTATTTCAGTCGCCGAACGACGCCGGAAGAGAGGAACTTTCACTCCTATGAATTGGAGACCCCAGCTTTCATATGCTCTTTGAAAAAGTTCAGGGTGTACCTTTTAGGAAAGAAATTCAAAGTGGTCACTGATTGTAGTGCTCTTCGCTCCACTTTCGAAAAACGCGATCTTATACCTCGGATCGCTCGATGGTGGCTCGCTTTGCAGGAATTTTACTGCACTGTGGAGTATAGAGCGGATGCAAAAATGGCTCACGTTGACGCACTTTCCAGAAACCCTGTGCAAGATTTAGAAACACAATCTCCCGAACAATATCCCACAGTCATGACTATCAGCGAAGACGACTGGCTGCTTACTCTCCAACTGGGGGACTCGGAGTTGTGTCGGATTCGCGATATCGTAAGCAGTGACATAGATCCTAAGGGATTAGAGTATATCAAGATTAATTACGTTCTAAAGGATAATAAGCTGTTCAGATGTGTGGTGGGAAATAAGGACCGTGTTAGATTTGTAGTACCAATGGGCGCAAGATGGCATAGGTGTGCAAAATGAATCACGATGATTTAGGTCATATCGGCTACGAGAAAACATACGAGCGAATAAAAAAAAACTACTGGTTCGCCAAAATGAAACGTTTCGTTAAAAAGTACGTAGCGGCGTGCATTGACTGCGCGTACGCTAAAAAGACTACAACTTCTCGCGAAGGGTTACTTCATTCGATCGAAAAGGTGGAAATACCTTTTCACACTTTGTACATCGACCATCTTGGGCCCTTTGTAAAGTCAAAGCGGGGAAATACTCATATACTTACGGTAGTTGACTCCTTTACAAAGTTCGTTTTTATTAAACCGGTGAGAAACACCAATACGCAAAATGTTATTAAAGTTTTGCAAGATATCTTCGATACATTTAGAGCTCCTGATCGTCTGATCAGTGATAGAGGATCGTGTTTCACCTCTAATTCATTCAGGAGGTTTTGTTTGGAACGGGGAATAAAGCATGTGCTCAACGTCGTTGCAAGCCCTAGATCCAACGGACAAGTTGAGCGATATAACAGAACAATACTCGACTCATTGACAGCACTAAACCTCAGAGATGACGATAAAAATTGCGATGGTAAATTAGGCAGCATCCAATGGGGGTTGAATAATTCAGTTCAGAAAACTATAGGAAGAGCGCCGGCAGAAGTAATGTTTGGGACAAAGATGAATTGTGAAAAGAACTCTGCAATGAATGAAATTACAAAAAAATTGCGGGAAGATTCGGATGTGCAAACCATTCGTAAAGAAGTAAAAACCAGAACAGATAAATGCCAAGTGGCACAGAAACAATATTATGATCGAGGAAGGCGACCTGCTCGAGAATACAAACTCGGTGATCTAGTTAAGATCACGAAAGTGGCGTTTCAAAACAATGGCAAAAGCACTAAACTTATGCCTACTTACGAGGGCCCTTATAGGATAGCCAAAGTTTTAGGCAATGATAGATACAAAGTGGCTCCCATTGCGGGATTCGAAGGTATGAAAAAGAAAAAAAAGACTACTTTTGCCTCGGACAGAATGCAACCGTGGATTCATGTGGCCTCGTTAGAAATTGAAGATGACAATGCCGATGATTCTGTGCTTGTTGAAAGCGATGAAGTTATGTCTGATTAGTTAAGTTGTTTACCTTGATGGCTGCTACAATGATTCTTAAATTTTAACTAGTTGAACTGTTTCATTAAAGTTTTTAAATTGCAAAGATTTTATTTTGTTGTTTCAGGTCAAGCGCGAGACATCAAACGGATAAGCCCGTGACTTGACCTGTTACGAAGATGGTTAGGGAGGGGATAGTAAGTTGACAGATTTGGTTTGTTTATACGGATGGATAAAAATCGATGGATAAAAACGGATGGATAAAAACGGATGGATATAATATAAAGAATAATCGGTTGGATAAAACTGAACTTTCGGTTGGATACATTTTGGATGGCTAATTACTGGTGTATAAAGTTTGGATTAATTTATATACATGTCAATAAACATGGTTAATGCCAGAAACATGATAGTGTTTGAATAAAATTGGTTTATTACAAATACACGTAAATTATTACAAATTTAAATAGATGCATTTTATTAACAAATTTCTTTTATGATAAAATTGTATAATATTTGATTTGTCAAATGGAGATTTACTTCGAAGTAGCTTAATAATTTAGTAGTTATGGGTAGAGTTATGGTATTGTTTTTGTATTTATATGCTGGATAATGCATTCAATAGATTTAGATTAGTTACTTATCTGAAATATGTATGTACATTCATGTTTTAATATGTATTTTGATAAGTATTTATTCACTTTTTCTCAACTAAAGTTTAGGCAGGTATCTAGTTGTATCTGTTAAGGTTAAAAAAAAAAAGCATTAATATTATAAAATTTAAGTAGTTCCCCATTTGCCAAGTGTAACGTTCCACCTGGGTTGTGTATGGGGACATACACAATTTCAGGATGGGCGAGTGTAAGGTTTTATAATTTTTCATTCGTTTGATATTTTTTAAAATTTTAATAACTCCTGAATTGATTACAGAGTGTTGATAATATCGATATGAAGTTATCAATATTCTGGAATCAATACTGGCAACACTCATTTTTATTTGGTGGGGGAAACTTGGCGAACGGGGGGCCGAGCGTTCGGGACGGCAGTCGAGTTGTGATAGTCGCACCGAACGGATGTCTCAGAGTGAAATAAGTGTTCTTATTTTTGGCTGGTTAATTGGTTCGATAAAGTAAATTTACAAGTTGATTCTGGAGTTTGAAATATAGTGGTTTTTCGGATACGCCTGGAGTATTCTTCTGTACAAGCCCTGTCTTCTGAGGTAGTCTTACAAATACTACAGTTCATTTATCGTGATTCTTGACCAGGTGATTATCGAGGTTGTAAAAACTAAAATTGGTTCGACCTAATATTTTCCGAAAGATGTTCCTTTGAGCCACTAAGAGTTTATTTTCTTCCTTTTGGGTAAGTGTCCAGACTTTGCACCCATGCATAAAGATCGATCTCATCACGGTCTTTTAGATTCAAACCTTACCAATTTGGAAACTAACACCTCGTGCAGAGCAGCAGAACATCGTAGGGCATTCTTAACCCAAATGTTTATTTCCTCTTCCAGTTGATTGGTATCACCTACTGTACACTTAAGTTACTTAAATTCGCTCTCACCTTTGTAGGTCGTGCAAATTACTACAAGGTTCTTTCGTTTTTGTCAAACTTTCTTGTACTTTACCGTTCCGTACTTGTACTAGATATAATAGCACTCCAAACACAGAGCTCTATAAATGGCACAACTTCAGTTCACCTTTATTGCCCCATCACTCCCACGTCCACCAACGCACAGCTGGCAAGCGCCTGGATCTATAAATACTGGTAGTAGGGGTGTTACTAACTAGGGTGGTTTTGTTGCTCTATAAATCTAAGAGCGAAGAGTGCTAAGATCTCTTTCTCAAGTGCTGGTAATTTAGCTGGCTCCCTACCCTTCGAACTGAAACACAGCACTGGAAACGCATTTTTGAAGCGTTCGAAGTGAATCTTTAGTTCGCATACGAAAACGAATCGTGTACGAATTTAATTTCTAATGCTCTCGATTTTACGCATTTTTGAATCATTCGAAAGCAATGTTGCCATTAAATTACAATCTTTAAACAATTTCCGTTTCACGCAGATAAAATCAAAACCAGAAAGTAATTACTCATTGATTTTAAAAACCGGTAATGAATTGCGAGGGAATGGAACGCAAATTAAAAAGTTGATATGTCAGTATAATGTCATGTGTGAAGGAAACGTCAATGTCATTCTCATCACAGATTATACATACTTTCGAGTGGTAGAATTGCAAAACGAGTGGGTCGGACCACTCGTTGCAGAATTCACAGGTATGAATATTCAAAAATTGCGATTTTACGGATTCGTATACGAATCTTGGGAATCCGAATGCGAATTGAAGTTCGAACGCTTCAAAAATGCGTCTCCAGGGCCGTGTTCAACAAAGCCGACAACGACAGGCGACAGGTGACAATTCGACAATTTGACAAATTTCTGTTCAACAAACAACACGGCGACGAATTTGTCATGGTGGAAAAACTGGGATTGTCGCGACAATTTGTCAAATTTCTGTTTAACAAACATTTTCTCGTTACAAGTTGTCGAGAAAAACTTGACATATTTGTTTTGTTGAACAAGAAATTGTCGCGACAATTTGACAAATTTGTAGAATTGTCATATGCGACATACGGTAGCGCTTTATGTCAGTAAGGTGTAAAGACAAATCAAAAGAAAGTTCCAAAAAGTTATCGTAAATTGAAACAAGAATAGTTGTTATCTTATTATTCATATCCATTTATAGTAAAATTGATCCGATGGGAATTAAACACAATGAATCTATATATATAAAAGAAGAAGGTGACTGACTGACTGACTGACTGACTGACATATCAACGCACAGCCCAAACCGCTGGGTCAAGAGATTCCAAATTTCGCATGTAGGTTCCTTATGAGGCCTAGGGGTGCACTAAGAAAGGGTTTTACAAAATTCCACCCCTAAGGGGGTAAAATAGGGGATGAAAGTTTGTATGAAAGTCCATCAGTTTTGAAGTTAGGATCTTCAAAATTTGTATTTAGGCTGACGACCAAAAATTAATATTTACGTGTCTCAGGGTTTTTGAAAATTCGACATCCTTAAGGGTGAAAAGGGGGACGAAGTTGAAAATTCTTTATTTTTAAAGTAAAATCCACATAATTTAATATTTAGGCATTAATGATGTAATTCTATGCAACGTTCATCACTGTTATTGAAATTCCACCCCAAATTCAACCCCTTAAAAGGGAAATAGGGTGAAAAAGTCTAAAAACCAATATGGGTATCGTTTGTATGGTTTATCGGGTCGCTGATTACGAAAAGTACAACAATTTTGAAATCCAACGTGGTGGACGTAAAATACCACCATTCCCTTGGGATGGGGTTGGGGTGCGATAGGGTTGAAATGTGAATATGGGTGTCGTTTGTATGGTTTATCGGGTCGCTGATTACGAAAACTACAACAATTTTGAAATCCAACGTGGTGGACGTGAAATACCTTCATCCCCCTGGGGATGGAGTTGGGGTGCGATAGGTTTGAAATGTCTAAAAATCAATATGGGTGTCGTTTGTATGGTTTATCGGGTCGCTGATTATGAAAGCTACAACAACTTTGAAATCCAACGTGGTGGACGTGAAATACCATCATCCCCTGGGGATGGGGTTGGGGTGCGATAGGATTGAAATGTCTAAAAATAAATATGGGTGTCGTTTCTATGTAAGGGATAGCGGTTAAATTGGCGTTAGGGGTGGGGATAGGGAGAGGTAGAGAGAGAGGTAGAGAGGTAGAGATGTAGAGAGGTAGAGATGTAGAGAGGTAGAGATGTAGAGAGGTAGAGAGATAGAGAGGTAGAGAGGTAGAGAGGTAGAGAGGTAGAGAGGTAGAGAGGTAGATAGGTAGAGAGGTAGAGAGGTAGAGAGGTAGAGAGGTAGAGAGGTAGAGAGGTAGAGAGGTAGAGAGGTAGAGAGGTAGAGAGGTAGAGAGGTAGAGAGGTAGAGAGGTAGAGAGGTAGAGAGGTAGAGAGGTAGAGAGGTAGAGAGGTAGAGAGGTAGAGATGTGAGAGGTAGAGAGGTGGAGAGGTGGAGAGGTGGAGAGGTGGAGAGGTGGAGAGGTGGAGAGGTGGAGAGGTGGAGAGGTGGAGAGGTGGAGAGGTGGAGAGGTGGAGAGGTGGAGAGGTGGAGAGGTTGAGAGGTAGAGAGGTAGAGAGGTAGAGATGTAGAGATGTAGAGAGGTAGAGAGGTAGATAGGTAGATAGGTAGATAGGTAGATAGGTAGAGAGGTAGAGGGAGAGGAAGGGGAAGAGGGAGGGGGAGAAGGAGGGGAAGGGGAGAGGGAAGGGGAGGGAGGGGGAGGGGGAGAGGGAGATGGAGGTGGAGAGGAAGAGGGAAAAGGAGAGGGAGAGGGTGAGGGAGAGGGAGGGGGAGAGGAAGGGGGGGAGAGGGAAAGAGAGGGAGAGGGTTTTAGTTTATCTCAATCACTTCTGCGAATTGGTCTGTTTTGAAATATTACGTAAAGGTGTCTCTCATCTCTCTTTCTACATTTGTTAGGTTAAGTGACAACTTTAAGGCATAATACTGCTGCTAAGTTCTTCTGTTCTGAGTAATTTAGGGGTAACGTCAGCTGGATCTTGATTTGTACTCATTGATTAGCGCAGGGTTAGTCCCGTTTTTCCTTTGTTTAAAATTACCCCGAAATGACGGGAAAATATCTCATTGCTTCGGAAAAACGGTAACAACATAAATACAAAAACCACGCGAGCGAAGCCGCGGGTAACAGCTAGTATTTAATATAAAATAAAAACGGCCAAGTGCGAGTCGGAATCGCACACCGAGGGTTCAGTACAAACCTGTAGGTATATAAGTAAAAGTTATGGTATTTTTATTGCAATTTTTTTAAATTTTAAATTTGAGTTGATTGAATGAAAGGTAAATTGCGGTTTACGATTTATGAAGTATTAAAAAAACTACTCACTACTAAGATCTCGTTCAAATTAATTTTCGGTGAAATTTTACATGATAATGTACCTACATCATAATTTTTTTTTTAGTTTTATCATTTTCTTATTTTAGAAGTTACAGGGACACATATTTTACCACTTTTGAAGTGTCTCTCGCGCAAACTATTCAGTTTAGAAAAAATATATATTAGGAACCTCAATATCATTTTTGAAGACCTATCCATAGATACCCCACACGTAAGGGTTTGATGAAAAAACAATTTTTGAGTTTCAGTTCTAAGTATGGGGAACCCCCAAAATTTATTGTTTTTTTCAATTTTTGTGTAAAAATCTTAATGCGGTTTACAGAATACATCTACTTACCAAGTTTCAAGAGTATAGTTCTTATAGTTTCGGAAAAAAGTGGCTGTGACATACAGACGGACAGACAGACAGAAATGACGAATCCGTAAGGGTTCCGTTTTTATCCATTGGGCTACGGAACCCTAAAAATGTACGTATATAATACCCTCCTTATTGAAAATATATATAAAAAAAGCCAACCTACCCTCTTTATTAAAAAGTACCTGGGCGACCGAGCTATTCTCTGTATGCTACTCAACAACAGATGGCGCTGTAAGTTGCTTGAATGCATTAAAACGCGCTAAGAAATATTTAAAAAGACGGTGAAACCGAATTTTCCCAGACATGAGACCTAGCTAGATCGATTTTTTGCCCCCAAAAACCTCTGTATACTAAATTTCACCGAAATCGTTAGAGCCGTTTTCGAGAAACCGATTACAAATAGGTCTTTACCTATGAAATTGCCGTTTTGTATGGCGAATTCTAGGTAAACTCAATTTTCAGTACTAACATTTTTGCATTTTTCTTAGGAATTATAAATCCAATTTTTTAATTTTTTTTTAGCATTATTGGGAAGACATTAAGCTAACAGATGCTTAAATTTAATTTTCGAAAAATATTATCTGTAAAAAATATAACAAATCTAATGATGAAATCGGACGACATTTAAGACGAACAATTTTCGAACCTTTAATTTTATACAGGGTGTTAATTTAATTGCGTGCCATAGCTTAAGGGGTGTTTCAGTTACGATATAGGAACACAAAAAAAATATAAAAAAATCCTACTGAAAAAAAAAAACTAAAACTGCATTGAAACTTAACTAACGCGGAGCAACGTCGCTAGCGCGCGAGTATCAGTGAATAAGGTAGGCACACCATCATCATATCAGCCGAAATACGTCCACTGCTAGACATAGGCCTCCCCTAAAGATCTCCATGACGACTACATAACTGAAACTCTTTCGCGCCCTTTTGATAGCGCACCCATTCGCGCGGTCATTGCCCTCCGCGTTAGTTTAGTTTCAATGAAGTTTTAATTTTTTTTAGTGGGATGTTTTTATTATTTTTTTTACTTTCTTTATCGTTACTGAACCACCCCTTAAGCTATGGCACGCAATCAAATGGCACGCAATCAAATTAACACCCTGTATATCAAATTAAAAATAAAAACTTTATTTTATGCGTATTTTGATAACATTGAAGTCAACTTTCAAATACAAGATGAATGAAAAAAAAAAAGCATTAGAATTATAGGAATTATGATCTCATTAATCTGTAAGAAAATTTCGGCAATTTCATAGGTAAAGACCTATTATTGCTCGTTTAATAATATAGGATATTGTCAAGTGGCGACAATTAACTGTCACCTGTCGTGACGTCACTACATATTTGTCAATGTCAGGCCAACAATAGTTTCGATCGCCTGTCGAGCTTCGTTGAACGGAGTTACAATTCCAGAAATACGACAGGTAAATACCTGTCACAATTCTACATATTTGTAATTTTGTTGAACGGCACTTGTCGCGACAATTTGACAATTATGTCACTTTTTGACAAATTTGTCGAATTGTCAGCTTTGTTGAATAGGGCCAGTACGAACACTGCTGATTTAAATCAGAAATAGGAAAGGGGTTGTAAATCCACAGACAGACATTCTGCAACAGTCCTACTACCTTCATTAAGTGCTCAGTTTCTTTTTTACTTTCATTGACCTGGATCTAGGCCTGAAGAGCTCGACCATGGGAAAAGCTTGCCCAGAAGAAGCATATTCACTCGCGACTTAAATAGTTGATTCGGGTTATAAGGATTCAAGAACACTGACGCAGACAGGGAATTCCACTTCTTAGCCATGCGAATTATAAAAGACTAGCTGGTGCCCGCAACTTCGTCTGCGCAGGCTTATAAATTGTAGCATATGTGTTATTCTGATGTATAAGCTATATTATTGTAAAGTTTCATTCAACTCCATTCAGTATTTTTTACGTGAAACAGTAACAAACATCAATCCAACCATACTTACAAACTTTCGCGTTTATAATATTTTTATTTAAAAAAAAAATGACTATACATCATAATAATAAATAAATAAAATAAAATAGTTTATTATTCACAAAAATTGAACAAATTAAATTAAACACTGGTCCCGAGCTAAGTAAAAACTTGTGTTACGGTGACCAGTTTGCTTCTCCTTAACCGATGGACTAAGTAATATGAATAATAAGACAAACAATCTATTATAGGTAAGCTAACATTAACAATCAAAGTGCGTGCGTGCGTATTGTGAGAAAGGCGTGTATGTGTGTGTATGTGTTTGTGTGTGTGTGTGTATGAGTGTTTGTATGACCTATGAGATAAATATTAAATAAGATAAATATAAATAGAACCCACAAGAGGAATCACAGAAGCAGTAATTCTGTCTGATTGTAATCTAATGACAGCAACCACGTCATAAGTTTAGGTTTTACCTCACGCAGGGTGAGGGGAAATATATTGATTTGCCGATTTACTTTATTGTATAATGATATAGCCAAGAATGCGTGCTGGCGTCTTGCGAATGCAGTACTGCAATTCAAAGATGGGCCTACATTTCTGATTGTACGTGTTTTGTTGTAGCTCTTTTCATCATACTCAGTCTTAGAATGCTGCTTGTAAACAAGGTTTAGAATAAAAATCTGTCTTACCTTAAGAACCATAACTTTTTCATAAAGAGATTTTGTAGGAAACCTAAATGGACTAAAGGTCATTACTTTGAGTAGCGATCTTTGTGCTCTCTCAAGATTAATCATGTAAGATTTGCAAGCTCCTCCCCAAACTCGAATACAATAACCTAGGATAGATTGGACCAACGCATAGTATACCGAACGAATGAGTTCAAGGTCGTATCTTAGTTTTTTAAAGACCCAAATAGTTTTCCTAACCCGCGATGTGACAAGCTCCAAATGTTTGTACCAATTAAGCTGATCATCCAAGAGGACACCAAGATATTTAACTGCAGATACTTTTGCGACAGTTATACATGAGCACCTGTCACCATAAATGTAATCGCAGTAATGAACCTTAAGGTCCGGTAAGTCAGGCTTAAATTTCGTTATAGAGAATTGCAGATATACCGACTTGTTTACATTAAGGGTAAGACAATTGGCTCTTAACCAGCGGGCAACCAAATGGAGTCCAGTTTCGGCGTGATGGAATACTTCATCCCAAGTCTCGCCATGGAAAACCAACGCAGTATCGTCAGCGTAAGTAAAAAATTTTCCATTTGTAATTGACAAATTACATAAATCATTTATAAATAACAAGAAGAGACTTGGGCCGAGGACACTGCCTTGTGGTACTCCAAAGGTTACTGATGCATCAGAACTTATATATTCCCCTATTTTTACCTGCTGAATACGATCACTAAGAAAGTCCTTGTAAATAAGAGCCTCCCCTCGAAAGCCATATCGCTCTAATTTGTTCACAAGAATAGGTATCGAGACGGAGTCAAGGTCAAGAAATACACCCAGACATTTTTGTTTTGAGTCCAACTGTACCGTCACAAATTCAGTTAATTTAGTTACAGCGTCTTCAGTACATCTACTCGACCTAAAGCCAAACTGATTATCTGATTATATTTTGTTATGTTCTATAAAATTTATTAGTCTTTTGTTTAGAAGTTTTTCTAAAATTTTGGAAAGAGTAGTTAGCACAGATATTGGACGGTAGTTGGTGACCTGAATATTAGTAGGATAGGATGTTGCAAAGCGCTTTGTGTAAATGTGTGGAATATCAACCAAGTGTGAAGTGTAGAGCTCCTGAACTTCATACTCACCAGAGTGTCGACAGCATATATCACAGATGTCAGTTTCCCGGAAGCAGTGAGCTGCGGTGATGATCTCTGTGGGACTGATGATTGTGCCGCCGCAGAACGAGAAGAAAATTTTCGCGCTACGCGAATACATCCTGTGACAGGCAATAGAGAAGAATTTGTTTTCTTATATAAAAAAACCGGCCAAGTGTATATCGAGCTACGTGCAGTGTAATGTTCCGTACTTGCCGAATGGTTTAGATTTTTTCATAACCTTTTTCCTTTCTAAGGTCCAGCGCCTATACTACGGTTCCAACAGGGTTATTCAAAATTCTACATATCCGGGTAGAATAATATATTATAGGATAAAAATATAAGTCTTACTTGAATGCAGCTTGATATGGCACCTCCCCAGAGCCCGCTTTCACTCCATTTTTTATTCGGAATATGATCTCTTCACCGTCCACAACCCGGCGACTCAACTCCCGGCCTGGACTCCATGAAACCACCTCCGACGTGGTTATCCTATCGAACTGCACACAAACACACTGTAGTTTAGGCAAAATTTAGACTCACACATACAACATCCCAAGGAACGTCCACTGCAGGACAGGGAGCTCCTTCCAGAACTCCAGATTCAGATTATTTATTCAATGTAGATTCTTTACAGAATACTTATTGAATGTCATGCAGAGTACAATTCAAATAGAGCGAGTCTACGCCGTTTCGGATCGTGCTATGGCAGCGTAAAAGAAACGGCAAGAAACCACTGCAGCACGGCCTACTTTAAAGCTCAAGTCACACAGAGGCGGTATGATTGCGAAAGCGGTCCGGGGCGGTTTGGCGGGAACAAAATACCGCGCCGCGACCGCTTTTCATTGTGACAGGGTGCCTACGAACTCTTACTTTACATAAAATACCGGCCCCGGAACGCTTCCGCTACCGCCTCTGTGTGACGCGGGCTTAAGAGTCTGCTTTTTGCAATGTGTTTCTTGTGTTTCGCTGGAATATCAGAGCACCATACCTCTTTGTCATTCATATAGTCATCTAATCTATAGTAAGCTTTTTTACATAACGTTTGCTTTACACATTCTTTAAGCTTTCTCTCAGGTAATTGCACTATATTGTTAGGTATTTTGTTGTAGTATCGTACACACAGACCAACGAAAGATGTATTGACTTTAGTTAATCTAGTATATGGTAGATCAATTTTGTGCTTATTTCTAGTATTAAAATTATGCCTGTCACAAATTTTAGGTAATTGATGGCCCATCTCCAGCAAATCATTATACTTTGGAGGGGATTACCAAAGTCACCACGCTTGTTAGCGTTGCGGCTGACTACCGCTGTTGTTGGTGACCGCAGTGTGTAAGATGGTACAATACACAGAAAGATGCTGCTGCCCATCCTCCGGTTCATAAGCCCTTAGTCACCTCTCACCAAACCCACGAGTAGAGATGGGTAGGTACTATTCTTTGCTGGCACCACACGGTATCAGACTGTACTGTTTCAAAATTTCGACAGCCAAGCTAAGAGCCCCGGTAGTCTAGTGGATAGGGCAATGGGTTACAAAGCAATGTTTTCACGCGCGTTAAACACCAATACATGAAAACTAGTTTGTTTCGAACACTTGTGGTGGAGACAAATGTGATGAAGGACAAATTTCTATATGATTTGCTCATGTCTGCCTCTTTGACTGATGATAAGGAGCTTCCTCTAGAAGATACCAAAAAATATTGGCGGACATCCACACCCCTGCGTTTTTGAGGAATTAAGTTTTACCTATTTTGAAATTTGACAATGAAACGTACACCTGGCAGACTATGACTAACTGATTAAATACAATGTATAAAACCCCAGAAAAATGGTCTGCCACCATAATAGCGCTGCGTTGTAAAGTTACAGCGCTTCAAAATGCAAAAATTCACTACTTCATCCCATGATAATGCAGAGCTCTGCATGTCTGCCTCTTCGATTTTCTACATCTTCAGAAGTATTTTAAACAGGAGCTACAAATGCAGATAAAAAAAACATTATTTAGTATCTTATTTTAATTTTTTTTGCTTTAACTCAAAAACGCAGCGACGCACAGAAAAACTTGTAAGGATCAAATCGGTTCGTATTGAGCTGATCTATCATCCCTATTAATATGAATCATGAGCAAATCATATACCCAAATCGCAGCCAGCACCCTAACTAGAGGGGGAAAAGCGAATTCCCCGTCCACTGGACGCGGCATGCCCCGGTGGTGAACCGAAAACTGAAAAAGCGTGCTCAGTCAACGAAACTGAACAACTTTTTCAAAGGAACATTTTTGGGAAATGTAAAAAAAATTTACTTCTCTATACAAACTGTTCTACCAGAGTGAGCAATTTGAATGGAGAGGTAAAAATTTTATATCCTTTCCCAAAAATGTTTCCTTGGCTTACCCTTCCCTTTATGATGCGCACTAGGGATGGGCTGAATATTCCTTTTATGTTCAGTCTTCGGCATATTTGACAGCTTTACCGAATATTCGGTCACGTGAAAAGGCCCATCTTTAATACGCACTGTACTTTTGTGAGCGTGACATACAAAGAAGACTAACCATTTCTTCTGTAGTACTGCTTTGTACAAAGGGATCCGTGGACGTAACAGTTGGCAACACATCGTGCACTCTCCGTACACTCCGACACACAACAACACCGCAACTCATAAAACACAAGGAGCAGAAGGCGAGCAATGAGATTGAGAGACTTGGACTCATAACCATTCCAAATTTTTGTAGGCATTTTCATTTTAATACGTTACAAACATATTTATTGACACTTAGTTTCTTGTTATAAGCTTATAAGTTTGGACATCTAAGTATTTTCGATCTTGAACTTGAATCGTTGGTCGATCGTTTCGGTGTGACAATTTGATCATAATCAATAGTTTCGGCTAATCGACCAGTGGTCCATTGATACATACATCGCAGCCAACTGGTTTAATCAGGCAGTTAATTGAATTACTTGGCGGTTGATTGACTGTCGACATTCAATTGAATTGACTGAACTACTATCGCACAACGTTTTGTTTTAAAATAAACAAATTTATTATTATTATAGCTATATCGCTAGCCCAAATGAGACGGCTATCCTTGAGTCAGCCGAGTGATCAAATTAAAGTTTTAAGTGTTGAATTTGTCCAGCAAAATAATTATTTGTGCAGCAGAATGAATTATTACAGCCACAGAATAATTATTTTTGCAGCAAAATAGTTATTTTTGCAGCAAATTTAAATTTGCTTCTGGCACTAGCCGGCTGCTACCGCAGCAAGTCCGCTTCGCTCGCTCGGCTCGTGCGTTGTGGTCGCAAGAGAACCTAACACAAACTAACCGATCTTGAAAGGGATCGGTTAGGTTGTATTTGCCTTATCTAATTGACCTATGAGCAAGTAAATTTGATAGCTGCAGGACGTTTCATCTCGTTAAATGTTGTATTTAACGTTTGGGCTAGGTGTTTTCTAGAAATTCAATTGAATGCAAATTGTTAAACTGTCATTACTTGGTCGAGTGGGGTATCATAATATGAAAGGGCTTTACTTGCACTTAGTTTTTAAGTTATGATGAAAAATTTCAAAAAATATACCATTTCCCCCTTATCTCCAAAGTTTGCGAACGAAAAATCTGAATTAATTATAGTCAATAGAAATGTTAATATTTGCTACAGGAATAAAAAAAAGCAATCTTTCTAAGTTGCATAGTTTTTTAAAAATCTGCAAAAAACCTTTACAAAGGAATATATTTTGCCGCCTTAAAAACTGACTTTATTGCTTCCAAAATTACTATAGGTATATAGTATCGGAACCTTCAGCGCGCGAATCCGACTCGCACTGGACGGGTTTTTTGTATTGAATAGATCCTTTGATCGACAAATAAAACCAAGTTTATAGATCAAACGACGGCCGATCGATGACTTCACTTGAAAACCTTATCAATTTAAATTGAAAACGCGCACGTGAACTTCAGAATTTTAGGAAAATCACAAATTTTGCGTGCTATTTACATTCACAAAAAAATTCCTATCACGGAGCATGTTGCTAAAAAACTGTCACCTTCTGTCACTGTCACAAAAGGATTTGAGCAGCACAGCCTGATTAGAACCTTCTTAGAGCTCTTAGAGGTTTTAATTCACCAAAAACTTAGGGTGGGTTGCACCATCTAACTTAACCATAACCGAGTATACGCCTCTTGTTCTCTATAGACTGGAGAGAGCAAGACGCGTATATTCGGTTACGGTTAAGTTAGATGGTGCAAACCCACCCTTAGTGTAACTTTCCTCCAAGCAGGCGCGGATCCAGACTTTCTCTCTGGGGGGGGGGGGGGGCAATTTTATGGGCGATTTTCTGAATCTTACCACAAAATTTTTGTGGAATTCGTTTTAGTGTGATATCTATACAAGGTTATTTTTAGATCGTAGCAGGTGGAGAACTGTGGTCTCTGCCTACCCCAACGGGAACAAGGCGTGATGTTATGTATGTATGTATGTTATTTTTACACACAAAAACCAGCCAAGTGCGTGTCGGTCCACGCGCAGTATAGGGTTCCGTAGTATTTTAGGATTTTTCTTCGTCACAATGCAGGTTTCTATTTAGTATTTCATAACGTTCATGACATAAACTTTTTAATCTCTTAATGCTCAGCGAGGTCCCAGCACCTGATTGCTATCGCTATTTTTATTATTTCCAGTTTTTGGGCTAAAGCTCATTAACCTGTAAAGCCTTCTTAGCTGTGATAGTTTTCCTTTTAATTTCATCATATGCTACTTCTGTCAATTTTTTCACAATTCTAATGACAACCGTTTAGCTGGCAGGGGGGGGCTCGACTCCAACAAAAAATTGAGCTTTCAAGCTGAATATTTCACTAATTCCAAAAATGATTTAAGAAGGCTCACATTGTTTTTAAAGAGCTATTTAACGATACCCAACACGATGGGGTAGACAAGAAAAAAAATTCACCCCCACTTTACTTGTAGGGGAGTTACACTAAAAAATTTTTTTTTCAAGATTTTAATGTACTACTTTGTTGGCGTGAATAAAATGTATGTCCATACCATATTTCAGCTTTCTAGTACTAAGGGTTTCTGAGCTAAGCCGCGGACAGACAGACAGACGGACATGACGAAACTATAAGGGTTCCTTGTCGACTACGGAACCCTAAAATTATTGACTTTAATATACTCGACGACACTAATAGAGACTCTAGCATGGTGCAGGACGAGGGGACTAAACCTAAATCCCACAAAGACCAAACTGATGGTATTTACCAAAAGAAGGAAAAAGGTAGAACTGGCACCAATCACAATTGATGGAATCCAGATAGAGATAATACAAGAACTGAAGTACCTAGGTGTAATAATCGACAACTCACATATTAGGACACAAAGTAACAAAGCTAAGATAGCACTAATGCAATGCAGTAGAGCAATAGGCAGAAATTGGGGATTAAAAACACCAAAGGTGATGTGGATTTACCAGGTCATTATACTGCCAAGGCTCATGTATGGCGCAATAGTGTGGTGGCACAGAGCGTCACTGAAAGTGAACAATAAAGAACTGACACAGGTGCAGAGTCTAGCAGAACTTATGATAACAAGCGCCATGAGAACAACACCCTCAGCAGCACTGGACATGATCCTTGGGCTTGACTTGGGGGCCAAGAAGAAAGCACTAGAACAATGGTATAGAATTAATTCGTGCGGACAATGAAACAGCATAGAAACAAGCTCCGGGCACACCATGATAGATAAAGCGAGAGAAATCTGGCGATGATCATTACACGTAACGACCTAATAGGTAAACCAAGGATCTTTGACAAGAAATATAGAATACATATAGGACCCAGAGACAACTGGGAAGTAGAAACCATACAAGACACAGTAGAATGCTACTCAGATGGGTCCAGAAAATCAAAGCCTAAAACATGAAAAAGGTTTAAAAAAGTTGATTTCATTGTTAAAAAGAAAAACGGCAAATTTTTTGTCGAGAGTGATCGACTGCCTATAGTCCTTGAGCCCGTGACAAAATCACTTACCTGTCATGAGAACATCTTAAGATGTATGGCAACAGACCGGCAAAGTGGTGCTGAGCAAGAATCAGTTACATTTGGCATCCGAAATTTGCCGGAAGTCCGAGAATTTCTTCCACTTCCGGTCAAAATTTGGGGGTGCAAGTTACGTGTCATGAGAACACTCTGAAACCCTCGGCAACATGTAGTCCTTCATTGACAGAGTAAAAAAATACAAGTCTACCAGTTCCTAGTTTGCCGGAAGTACTTGGTAGACGGTCTCAAAGGATGGCCACCACCCAGTAAACAGATCTAAGTTTTTTACAATAAAATTAAATACGCATTAATAATCGTGCAAGTCTGCTACGGCTATGGTTTTTTAGTTTCACTAGTCATCGTAACTCCAAGGGTCTGATGATGACCAGCTGTCAAGCAACTGGATCTAAGGACCAACTACACCCAAGAGCTTCAGATTTCAACCCAAATACTTTGTAGGTGGCTGCCGTTCCTGGACCTGCTGGCTCAAGGGTCTGATGATGACCAGCTATCAAGCAACAGGATCTGAGGGCCAACTACACCCAAAAGCTCCAGATTTGGACTAAAATGCATTGTAGGTGGCTGCCATTCCTAGACTTGCTGGCTCGAGAGTCTGATGATGACCAGCTGTCAAGCAACTGGATCTAAGGACGACCTACACCCAAGAGCTCCAGATTTCGACTCAAATGCTTTGTAGGTGACTGCCGTTCCTGGACCTGCTGGCTCGAGGGTCTGATACTGACCAGCATCCAAGAAAATGGCTCTATTTGAACTTGAGGACTACTCAAGTAAATTGTGAACTTAATTATTACTAAAACTACTAAATCTAAATATATTAAATTGCTTGTCCTGACTGACTGATTCATCAACGCCGAGCCGTAACCGCTACAGCTAAAGATCTGAAATTTTTTACACAGGTTTTTTGCACTTCAAAACTACCCACTAAGAAAGGATTTTGGAAAATTCATCTTCCAAAGGGGTGAAATAAGGATGAAAGTTTGTATGAAAGTCCTTTATTTCTTGAGCTAGATTCAAACAAATTTGAATTTAAGCTTTTGGTAAAAAATAAAGAAATAGGTGTTTAAGCATTTTTTTTAAATCAACCTTGAAGGGGGTGAAATAGGGGATGATTTTTTCCGTATGTTGATCCAAAGAGATTTGAACCTCGCTACGCTCGGTCATAGAGGGATTTGAAGGCTTGTCAAGTGTTGCACTTTTGAAACGTCAAGTTGGAACCAGGTTTGTTTTGGTTCTTTTCAAAGAAATTTGACCTCATATAGAAGTAATATATAAGAAATAATTCGTCACAAGTAGGGATGTGGGCATGCTTTCATCTATCGATAGTCGATAAGTTACACAAGGACAAATCGATGTCGAAACTTTGACCAAAAAGTTGAAGTACTAAACTTTAATAAAAGGCAAATCTGTTAAAAGCAGTGCTTAAATTCATAAAAAAAAAATACTTTTTGCATTTTTTACTACAGGTGATTTCTTACGTAGGTGTTTTAATATTAAAGATACCAAATTTTTTACTTACTTACTTACTAAAAGTAATGGACGGTAGCGGTGGAGGCAAGAGGGGTAGGAGGTGTAAAGGTTCTTTTTTTTTATTTTCATGAATATCTCTAGCTTACATACAAATTATGTAGGATTTTAAAACAAACTTGGGATGGTTTTGCAAAAATGCTGAAATACGGGTTTGTGTTTTTCTTCTAAGTAGCTCAAATAAATTTTCAAGCGAAATTTCGTGTATCTTATCTTGCCTTATAACGTGGAGCTGAGTTCCTTATTGGACCTTAGAGCACAAGGAGCCTGTAGTCTTCTGGTTTCGGATAAGCTTGACCCAGAATCTTCATACGCTTGTGAGCCAAAGCGTTGCATGAGCACAAGAATTGCTTGTCAGTATTGTTTGTAGCGAAAAACTTTCAAACCTTTTTTGTAGAAAATTTTATGTAAATTAATTTAGTATTTTTATTAATTTTCTTACAATTTGTTGATTCAGGATGATTCATGCTGATTGAGACATTTCAATTTGGCGAAGACACACAAAGTTATATTTGTTTGACAGTGTCCCCATCGGGAATCGAACCCAGAATGAAAACAAAACGCGTTGAATGTTGTAAAATATAATAAATGGTACAGCAGCACTGCACTTACTTTCTCGCGATATGCAATTAGAACTGTCAACCGCAAACTTAAATTTGTAATACCATACCTACACATAGTATGGAATTACAAACGTTTATTAAGGTTTTTCTGAAAAATGTTCTACCACATGAATTCGGAACTCGAATTGTAAAATATTAAAACAAACCAACCGTAAACGATTTCGAACAAATCACATGTTCAAATTTTGGTAGTACTGGAACACCTTTTATATGAATTTTCACAGATTTTTAAATTTCAAAGCTCTGTTTCTTATGAATAGTTGTTCAGTTTTGTCGACTGTAAAGCTCTTTCAGTTTTTGGTACATCCTGTGTACTAAATTTTCACAAAATCCAATCAAATTGAATATCCATTTAGGTAGATAACAAAAACAAAATTAAAATTATAGAAAATAATACAAACTTAATGTAGTCAATTAGGGACAATGTAGGTACCACTAGTTGACCATTTAAGCGGTTTTATGACGAAATTCATAAAAAAACTAAATTATTAGTTCTACTTTCAGAGTCACTTCTAAAAGTTCGACTATGAATTAGTTAGGCTTGTGATATAATAAGTGTTAAGGACTTTACAAAATATGCTCTTAAAGTTTTTTTTTTTTCAAATGTTACATTGCATGACCACTTCGAATAAACATACTAAAGTACTAGCTAGACAAACCCATAACTTTATTGTAAGACGCCAACAGTTAAATTCTATATAAAATCACGGTATTTTTAAATTTTCTTACTTTCAGTTCAAATTTAAGTTTTGGTCAGCTATTGGTGCTTGGTCATCTAGTGGTGCACTGACCCTATGAGTAAATCACAAGTTTACGTTTTGGTAGTACAGGAACACCCCTTATATGGAATCACACAGACAAACTGATGATGGCGCAAGATACCTTGCATAGAGATGCTTAGTCAAGCAAAGTTTCATAAAAATAATTTGAACCGTTTTTAAAAAAAAATCAATTCTTCATTTTTGTTGAATGACAGCTACCCTAAAAATGAGAGCCAGCAAAAAACCATTCGGAAATAAAAGTCTTAAATTAAAAATATGGTGTTAATAGGACCATTCGTTTAGCCGCTAGGCCAAAGCGTGACGGACAGACCGACCAACCGACAGACGGACATTTTTAGGGGACTTGCTTAAGTGATATAGAACACATTTTTGAGAAAGTTTGTGCAACTATTTTCACGAATACAATACCTTTCTCGCTCAGCTCGAAAGTAACAATACTACTATCGAAAAAAAATACATCACTCATAAACTCCAACATGATCCCACAAAAAACGATAAATTACAGTAAAATACGTAACAATTTCCATATTATCTGACTGTAGAAATGATAAGTTGACATTTTTTTATGCAATATTTGTGATAATAATCCACAAACATGAAAAATACTGAATAAAACTTACAGATGAAAAGACAAAATTTCTTTGCAATTTTCGTTTTGTTGTTTTGAAGATGTACAGCCATCAACTACACACGTTATTATTAAAAAGAACAATCACTAATATGGAGAGCAACTTAAGAATAAATTTACGATACTTTCAAGTTATTCACTACATGTTTTTTATAATTTACACAATGTTTACAACATATAATTTAGGAAATATTTTCAACCGTTAAAATCCCAACAAGTTACAATAATCCTATAAACTTTGTAAATGCAATGAACGCGTCGTTCATCTAATTTGGTAGGATGTGATCACTGACGACTTGACATGGCATGAGACATGCTAGCAGTTGTCATCCTATACTGAAAAAAAATAACATGGTTTCTTCTCCGAGCGAAGCAAGGAGGTTTTTGTTCTGAGGTTCTTTTTACACTTCTGCTAATTTAAAAAGTTATCTGATTGTTCTCTTGACAACTAGTATGACGTTGTCTTTACTTTCAGTCGTCTATGAAACTATTTGTTTTGATGTTGTCGTGAGCGAACCGGCTCTGTAGTTTTTATAATTTTACTGTTATTAAAATACTTATATCTAATCAAATAAGTGTTGTACACAAAAGCCTAAATGCTGAACAATACATAAATCGTACCGGCATGCGGATCTCATTCTTCTAGGAAACAGGACATCGAAGAATTCTTATGCTTTCATTTGTAAGTAATATTTAAAAGCTTAGTTTTGCAAAAAGATGTGTAATACTCATTAAAGTGACAACAAATTATATTAAAGATTAGGTAAATCAATTTAAAAAAAACCTTCCACAAAGAAATATACTGCAAATTACAAGAAAAATTCAAGAATATCTACATAACGCGAATGATTTTGATTATCCACCATTAGAGATGTAAATAGTGGTTATCGATTATGTCTAAAAAGTTATCGAATTAAATCAGATGCTCACTTCATAATTCTAGTACGGTCTCTGTAAATGGTTATATCGCTACATGTTAATCTACCGAGTAATATAAAAACTGGCCAATTGCGTGTCGGACTTGGTAGATTTAGGGTTCCGTTGTGTTGTCTAATTCATCAATATATTGCTATTTGTTAGTAAAATATATTTAATAATAAACATTATCACCAAAGACAATGCGACTCTTCCCTAGACCTCTAGCCAAAAAATTTTAAAAGTATTGTACATAAGTGAAACCTATGTCAAATAATAGACCTAATCATCACTAACGTCTTTTACTATGGCACCAAAAAAAATCGGTCTCCGTGAAAAAAAGTATTGACCTTTGCAAATTTCAGGAAATGTGTGATTATATTATTATTAAATTATTTGATTTAAAAGACATAATTTCAAATTCTGTGTCAAATAAACGAATGACAAAACTTGTATAATACAGGGTGTTCAATAATGTTTTTTTTAAAAACATCTTACTCGGAGTAATGATTGGCATCACTAATAGGTACATAGGGTCTTCATTCCCTGACACCATACTAATCTGTTGTGGGCTATTTTATCACTAAACAACTCGTGAGTGTTACAAGCGTGATTTTAGCTTTTACAGCAATTGAAATAAGATCGGTACACCGTCCAATGTGTCAAGCTTGACGTACCCTTGACTGTACCATATCATCGGTAGTCAATATTTATTTATTTTCAGATCCCTTCAAGTTTTAAAGATAAAGTAGAACTGCATAGCAGCGGCATTGCAACTAGGCAATAAAACTACTAAATAAACAACACTTGCAGAGAGACTTGAGTGAAAATGGTGACGAAAATAAGAGTTATTATTAGGTAGTAGGTAACTTTATTAGTAGATTCATAACTTTTTAAATATACTTCGTAACGTTCTGTGGTGTCGTTGGGGAGGGATCAGATGAGTGGGTTGTAGGTAAATTCGGTTTAGGGAAAAGAAATTCAAGAGGTGATAGACTGGTGCAATTCTGTAAAGAAAATAATATGCTAATTACTAACACAATGTTTCAACAACCATATAGAAGGTTGTATACATGGAAAATGCCGGGAGATATTGGAAGATACCAAATTGACTTCATTCTAGTACGATCTAAATGCCGCAATCAAGTAACTTCATGTGAAACACTACCAGGAGCTGATTTGAATACAGACCACAGTCTACTTATAAGCAAACACAACTTTGTAACCCAGAAGAAAACAAGAAAACATAAACCAAAGAGAATTGATCTCATTAAACTTAAGGATCCTAAAAGTAATTATAGAGTGCAATATAGCAATAAGATAGGAGAAAAAATAGAGCTACGTAAAAATAAAAAAGATACTAATATAATAGAAGACAGTTTAGACGATAGATGGTCTAACGTAAGAGATATTGTGAAAACAACTGCAGAAGATTGTTTGCAGGTTGAAAAGATAGTGCCTAGGAAAAAATGGCTTAATCATGAAATTATTGATATAATGTTAGAAAGGAGACAGTTAAAGAACAAAAGTGATGCAATTAGTATAGACAAATATAGACGATTATCCAACCAAATTACCACAAAGTGCAGAGAACAAAGGCAAAACGAGATAATTGAAATATGTGAAAGGATAGAACAATTTTTGAGAAGAGGACAGATGGACAAAGCTTACAACGAAATAAAAGGTTTGAACAGAAATCATAAAACACGAAGTACGAGCATACTCGATGAACACGGAAAAATATTGTTAAACAATAATGACATAGTCGCTCGGTGGAAAAGATATATTGAAAGTCTATATGATGGTCAAGGACTGGATGAGACAGATTTGGAAGAGGAATATCTTGTAGCAGAAGATGATCTAGGGCCACCCATATTAAGAGAAGAATTTTTGAAAGCCTTAAACAGCATAGACAATGGAAAAGCAGCAGGTGATGACCAAATTTACATAGAGATGATTAAATACTCAAACTGTGATCCTCTTGTAGAAGAAATATTTAAGCTAACCCAAGAAATGTATAAAACAGGCCACATACCAGAAGATTTCAAAGTCAAAAAAATTGTCACCCTTCCAAAAAAGCAGAATACCCTCAAATGTGAGGAACATAGGACCTTAAGCCTTATTTCTCAAGCATCAAAGATTCTTCTTAAAATTATACAAAATAGAATAAGACCCATAGCTGAAGACTACCTCGGACCAGATCAGTACGGTTTCAGACAAAACAAAGGAACACGAGAAGCTATTTTAGCTTTAAGACTAATTGTGGATAGACGAATGGATGTGGGTCTTGACACTCATATAGCTTTTATAGACTTAGAAAAAGCTTTTGATAAGGTTCAGTGGAAGAAAATTATGAATATTTTGAAAGAAGTAGGCCTAGATTACAGGGATAGGAGGATCATATATCAAATTTACAAAGAACAAGAAACCAAAATAGGAATTGGAGAGGATATGAGCACGGCAAAGATAAGGCAAGGAGTAAGGCAGGGATGTCCACTTTCACCTTTGATATTTAATATTTTTATCGAATGTGCGATACGGAAAATAAATGCTTCAGGGAAAGACGGAATCAAAATTAATGGTGACAACATTCAGTTCATACGGTTCGCAGACGATATAGCGGCACTAGCTGAAAACTCCACACATTTACAGGCTCTTGTTGAAAAAATGGATAGAACATTTCAGGAATTTTGGTTTAACAATCAACGCTAAGAAAACGAAGACATTAACGTCCAGGAAAAAACATAATACATCAAATAGACCAATCATATTAAATGGCAGTCCGCTTGAAGAAGTAACAAGCTTTAGATATTTAGGTAGCCTGATCACAGACAATTCCAGATGCACGCCCGAGATTACTTCAAGAATAGATATGGCAAAGACAGCTTTCAATAATAAAAAACATCTGTTCAAAGCAAACATTTCAAAATTAGCGCGGAAACGATTGATTAAAGCCTTTATATGGAGTATTGCGCTCTACGACTGTGAAACGTGGACCCTAACGCAAAGAGATAGAGAAAGGTTAGAAGCATTCGAGATGTGGTGTTGGAGGAGGATGGAGAAAATCAGCTGGACAGAAAAGAAAACTAATGAAGAGGTGTTAAACATGGTTAATGAAAGAAGAAGCATATTAAATACTATTGAAAATAGACGAGGGAACATGTTGGGACATCTGATACGATACGACACGACAAATTTTTAAAAACTATCTTAGAAGGAAAGGTTGAGGGAAGGAGAGGTAGAGGAAGGCCAAGACGTTGCTACATGGACCAGATTAAGAAAAAAATAAATGTTGTGTCGTATCAGAAAGTCAGACAAGTTGCAGAAGATAGGAAGGCGTGGAAGTTACTCCACCGACAAGAGCGTAGCTCTTAAATAAGAAGAGAAGAGAACGTTCTGTAATTTTATTTTAGGTAGTAGGTAACTTTATTAGTAGATTCATAACTTTTTAAATATACTTCGTAACGTTCTGTAATTTTATTCATTTACTCTTCATTTGAATTACATAAGAGAATAAATAAAGCAGCTTAATTCATTTCTGATGAATTCCTTTTTTTTATAATATTAACTATAAATACAGAAATGCGAAAAAGACACTCTACGCACCCCATGGAATAGACTCCTTCACCATACGCGACCCGCGCCCGCGCGATTGCCGGGTTCTTTATCGAACCTAGTTGTACTGCGTGGACGTGTGTAAGTCTCTGTCATTTTCAAATTCTGACGATTTGTGGTTTCGCGCTTGATGTATGAATTGTTCGGGGTGCGCTTTTATAAACATAAATGCAACGACAAATGTTGGTTCTATTCATTTGATTTCTCTTCAATGATCACTATTGTAAATAGCATACAAAACATTAGAATTCAAGACGATTTTTTTAAGTCACTAAATTTTGAATTCATCATGAGCGTCTAACATCTGCTCAAAGCCTCGTCAATATTTAATGTGTGAATGTTAATACTATCGTTTTAAAAAAGTCGAAATACTACATTATCGCACTCGTCATATCGAGTGCCTGCACATCTCTAGCTGGTCAAAAAGCGTTACAGCGACGTTTGAAAGTAGATAATCATAAACATGTTTATCTCGTTTTTTCTAATATGACTCTTAACATGAGTAAAAAGTCAAGCTATAGCCAACACTTTTCGGATCCCTCTATGACCGAGCGTAGCGAGGTTCAAATCTCTTTGTGTTGATCTATAAGTCTTTCATTTTTAGGGTTCCGTACCTCAAAATAAAAAACGGAACCTTTATAGGAACACTTTGTTGTCCGTCTGTCTCTCTGTCAAGACCATTTTTCTCACGAACGAGAAGAGGTATCAGGTTGAAATTGATAACAAATATCAAGGTCCATAAACCCCACAAGATCTGAAAATTTAAATTTTTCACAACGACGCAATCAAAAGATATGGCTTTTTAGGTCCTCATCTCCATACATTTATGCAAAAAAGTAAAACCTACAGGGTACTTCCCGTTGACCTAAAATTATGAAATTTGGCAAAAAGCTAGGTCTCACAGTAAAAATAAAGGGAAAAGTCTAAAATCATAAAATATTTCAATTTTTCTCACATTTAATAGTAACCAATTAAGGTGAGCTCCCGTTTCAAGAACTTTTCTATAAATGAAGATAAAAGATAAAAAGATATTTATTTGCCATATAAAAGTACAATTAAGAAGAGGTCAAGTTGGATGGTCGAGGAGCTTTTAAAATCAAAGAGCAAAAGCTTTTAGTATATCATATGGTAGATAGGTATGGAACCCTTAGGGCGCGAGTCCGACTCGCACTTGGCCGGTTTTTAGGGTTCCGTACCTCAAAAGAAAAAAACGGAACCCTTATAGGATCACTTTGTTGTCCGTCTGTCTGTCTGTCTCTCAAGACCCTTTATCTCACGAACGGGTAGAGGTATCAGGTTGAAATTAGTACCATATATTAGGATATATAAACGACACAAGATCTGAAAATTTAAATTTTTTACAACGACGCAATCAAAAGATATGGCTTTTTATGTCCTCATTTCCATACATTTATGCAAAAATGCAAAACCTACAGGGTGCTTCCCGTTGACCTGAAATTTGGCAAGAAGCTAGGTCTCACAGTACAAGTAATGGGAAAAGTCTGATTATTAAATCAAAGAGCAAAACCTTTTAGTATATATATGGTAGATAGGTACGGAACCCTTAGGGCGTGAGTCCGACTCGCACTTGGCCGGTTTTTTTAAGGTAGAATTATAGAAATTTAGGTCTGAGCTCTTGGTAAAGAATAAAAAAGTATGTGTTTTAGAATTCTTCAAAATTCATCCCCTTAGGGGGTGAAATAAGGGATGAAAGTTTGTATGAAAGTCCTTTGTTTCTTGAGTTAGATTCACACAAATTTGACTTTAAGCTTTTTGTAGAAAATAAAGAAACACCACCCTTCAAGAGGGTAAAAAAGGGGATAATTTGATGATGAGCCCTATTAAGGTTAAGAAAATGTTGACCGTTCGATTCCAATGGCTGGGCATATGAAGGTAAGCTAAGCTTGTTTATGATACCTAATTTTCATTAAAAAATAATCTTTTTTGATAGCTGGTCATCATCAGACCCTCGAGCCAGCAGGTCCAGGAACGGCAGCCACCTACAAAGCATTTGAGTTGAAATTTGGAGCTCTTGGGTGTAGTTGGTCCTTAGATCCAGTTGCTTGACAGCTGGTCATCATCAGACTCACGAGCCAGCAAGTCTAGGAACGGCAGCCACCTACAATGCATTTTAGTTAAAATCTGGAGCTTTTGGGTGTAGTTGGCCCTCAGATCCAGTTGCTTGATAGCTGGTCATCATCAGACCCTTGGAGTACTCAGTTACGATGACTAGTGAAACTAAAAAACCATAGCCGTAGCAGACTTGCACGATTATTAATGCGTATTTAATTTTATAGTAAAAAACTTACATCTGTTTACTGGGTGGTGTCCATCCTTTGAGACCGTCTACCAAGTACTTCCGGCAAACTAGGAACTGGCAGACTTGTATTTTTCTACTCTGTCAATGAAGGACTACATGTTGCCGAGGGTTTCAGAGTGTTCTCATGACACGTAACTTGCACCCCCAAATTTTGACCGGAACTGGAAGAAATTCTCGGACTTCCGGCAAATTTCGGATGCCAAATGTAACTGATTCTTGCTCAGCACCACTTTGCCGATCTGTTGCCATACATCTAAAGATGTTCTCATGATGTCCTCATGACAGGTAAGTGATTTTGTCACGGGCTCAAGGACTACTAGCTATATGGACGTTTTTCGATCATTCGATTAGGCTCGTTATCAAAAGTACCTGGTCGACCGAGCTTCGCTCTATAATAGCCGCCTAAACATTAAAATATCATCGGTTGAGCAAGCTATGCTACTCGCTAACAGATGGCGCTGTAGGTTTCCGTCTAAAATGCGGTATTTTTTTTAATGCTTAAAAACATGGGCAAAACGATTTTTCCCAGACATGAGACCTAGCTAGATCGATTTTGCGTCCCCAAAAACCCTCGGATACAAAATTTCATCAAAATCGTCAGAGCCGTTTTCGAGAAACCGATTACAAATATAAATATATATTTATATATAGTACCTGGGCGACTGAGCTATGCTCTGTTTTATTAAAATATCATCGGGTGAGCAAGCTATGCTACTCAACAACAGATGGCGCTGTAAGTTTCTTGAACGCACTAAAACGCGCTAAGAAATGTTAAAAAGACGGTGAAAATGAATTTTCCCATACATGAGATCGAATTTTTGCCCCCAAAAACCCCTGTATACTCAATTTCATCGAAATTGTTAGAGCCGTTTTCCAGAGATAGGATAAGGATTTTTTTGTCGTGGCTCTGGGGAGGGCAATTGCACCCATTGCCCCCCCCCCCCCCCCTTGTATCCGCGCCTGCCTCCAAGTAGTGTAAGCTCCAAATTAAATTGAGGCTAGTTCCGTCGAAGTTACCTCTACCATACCGATTGCTGGTATTTATTTGTTCAGGCTGTATTCTGAACATCTGAACAACATGTGGTAGTCGCTTTCTGTGAGTGGTGCTTGCGCTGCGCTTTCAAATGTTGGTCTTAATTTTTTTGTATGGAATTTTAAAATTTTTGATTATATAATCTACCGTGCGGTATGCAAGGGCTTTTTAAGCTGATTCTGAAGATACTAAATTATCTCGTTTGAACTCCTTTTCATTTTTAAATCAATTAAGTATTTTCATATTTTGAATTAATTTATTTGAATTAAATATGACAAGAAGCTTTAATGTGTTAATACCTACAATATATTTTAGAAAACAGCTCTTAAAGCTCCTTCATTCAATAAATGGCACATTAGCTTTCACGTAACAAGAGTATTTTTAAAATCCAGTACAAAAAATATATGACATCATAACTATATCTTCCATCCTTTTAAAGCGATTACTACATTTCTGATGTTCAGAAGAACAGCTTGAACAACTATATACCAGTAGTTTATGGCGGAAATTTTTGTTTTGTTTTTGTTTAAATTTTTTCTTTCTTTCTTTGTGTCTCTCTTTCTTTCTTCCTTTCTGTCTCTCTCTTTCATTCTGTATGTCTCTCTCTTTCTTTCTGTCTCTCTCTTTATCCCTTTCTTGCGGATTGCAAAACTTATGAAGATTTTTATTAATAAAATACAATTTGAATGTTAGCGATGGCGTGCTTTTATCCAACGAACGTAGTGTATTATTTTTCTATGAATTCAACAGTCACAGTACTCGTACGGTCAACCGCTTGTCGGTAGAAACTTTTTCAACTCTATTACCACGCCATAAGGTCCAAAAGTGTTTCTACCGATCTGCGGCCGTGTGTACATTGATGGTGTCGCCAACATCCAGTCAATCTACGAAAGTTTTTAAGGAGAAAATGGAATAAATGCTCTTTAGGGGATGATTTATTAAATTACCGGGAAACACATAAAAAAAAAGCGAACGTACCAGGACCAAATTCAGGACGTTTTGAATAAAGGCCAGGTTAAAAGTACCCTAAACCGACGAGCATGTATGAAAGGATTGATGAAGGTTCAGGAAGCAAGGGAAGTATGTCAAGATCGTAGCAGGTGGAGAACTGTGGTCTCTGCCTACCCCGACGGGAACAAGGCGTGATGTTATGTATGTATGTTTATTAAATTATCGGTAAACACATAAAAAAAAATAAACCACAGTATTCCCCGACATAACGTTGATATTAAAACCAGTGAAAGGTGAACTCGACCTGTATATTATTTACCATGCAGCATAGGTCAGTATACTGGTAGACTGGTCATATCGTATAGAGAAAAACGTTGAAATTGCAAAAATTGCGGTAAACTAGTTTTTTTTTTTGTGGAGGTCCAATTTCTTGGAACACAAAAAAAACAGCAGTGCGTATCACTGTCATCCTGTGAGGCTGAAATGCTTACCTATTATAATACTGCTGCTACTAAAGGATGACTTTTAATTAGTTCTTGATAGAAAAAGGTATGAATGTACTCATGATACTGAACAACTTTCCCCAAGGAACATAGGTGGAAATACGAAAATCAAGTTTTGACCTCCCATAGAAACTTCATCAGCTGATAGCGCATTTTGTATGGGAGGTCAAATTAGGTTTATCGTATTTCGACCTTTGTTCTTTGGGAAAAGTTGTTCAGTATCATGAGTACATGCATATCTTTTGCTATCAAGAACTAATTAAAAGTCACCCTATATATGTCGCCTTAACTTCAGCAATAACTGAAGGAGTCTGGTTGAAGAAACTTCTATTTGATTTTGGCTTTGATATCTCATGTGACATATTTGAAGACAAAGTGTAATTAAAATAACTCAAAACAATGAAAGCAATACCAGATTAACACTTGTGAATATCAAATGTCAGTGCATAATTTAAAAAGTAAATGAAGGGATTGTTAACATATATGTTTCAATAAATTGTAACAATGCAGATGTTTACAAAACCTTTTAGATAGGGTGATGGCCTCCAGCATTTCTATATAATTTGCACATATGGCAGACGTGGATCGTTCGATTAAAGACGATGAGTAGAACCACAGAAAAATAGTCTGCCACCTTGGTAGCGCTGCGTTATCAATTAACAGGGCCTTAAAAATGTAAAAAAAAATCATGAGCTAAATCATTTGCTCATGTCTGCCGCTTGCACTGATGGTCAGAATCATCCTCAAAACGATGAAAGTTGAAGAGGCAGACCACCACACCTCTGCGTTTTGAAGGAATATTTTTTTTAGTTTTTTGTTATGATATTAAAACGTGTATATCATTTGCTCATGTGGCAGACATAGATCGTTCGATTAAAAACGATGAGTAGAACAACAGAAAAATAGTCTGCCACCTTGGTAGCGCTGCGTTATCAATTAACAGGATTTTAAAAATGTAAAAAAAAAACACGTGCTAAATCATTTGCTCATGTCTGCCGCTTGCACTGATGGTTACAATCATCCTCAAAACCATAAAAATCGAAGAGGCAGACCTCTAGACCTCTGATTTACCAAAGGCAGACCATTTGATTCATAGTCTTATATATAGGGTGACTTATAGTCAAGATAGGGTCATGGGAACAAGCGGTTCAAAATTTCCCCATACAAGAAATAAAAAAGCGCCATCTGTGAAAGATCGCGTGAACTACGTAGTGTAGTACTTCAAGGAGGTCTTTGTTCTGAGGTCGGTGCTAAATAAATAAATAAATAATAAAAAAATAAAAATCTTTATTTTCACCACAAAGTAAACTTAAAAATAAAATTAAATAGTTGTGCACAATCTAGTTTTTCAGTTTTAGGTTTGTGTTGTGGTGAACTGGTGCCCGAGCTAGGCTACGAGGCCTGTATTGCAGGTCACCAGGACTCCACCCCATTACACGAAAGCGAACAGCTGTGTGGTGTATGCATGTGTGTGGCGAGTGTTCTGTGTGAAGTGTGTGTATGGTGAGTGTGTGTCAGTGTGTGTATGGTGAGTGTGAGACTGTGCGAGTGAGAAGTGTGTGTAGAGGTAGTGAAACTATTGCAGTGTTTTTAATAACTCTTCAGTTTCTGCATAAGTTAATTGTAGCAGGTAAGTCTTGGCTGTTTTCTTACAGTTATATTTATTTAGTTGTAATAGTTTAAGGCTGTAGTTTAACTTATTATATAGATGGGGACCTAAGAAAGTAAAGGATTTCTTTGCGAATTCGGTGTTGCATTTTTTGCTTTCACATACTCTGGGTCGGTGCCTAGGGGTTATCTGTTGAAGGGAGGGATTGACGAGCGAGTGTTGTTTGAGGATGGTGTTAAGTACAAAGAGCTGCCGAACAGTTAGAACTTTACAGAGCCTGTATAAATCGTGAGTAGGGAAGAAATAAGACCGAAAAGTAGCCACTTTGAGAATCAATCGTTGAGCGCGTTCGATTTTAATGAAATATGTTTTAGCTGCACCACCCCAGATGGTGATGCCATACACAAGGAGTGATTGACAAAGTGCTTCGTACACTACTTTTATTAGATCTGGATCAGCAATGTGACGTAGATGTTTAAAAATGTAAGTTAACTTACGCACTCTAGCAGCTATGAGTTCAACATGAGGGATAAAGGTCATGTTCTTGTCAAGCAGCAAGCCTAGGTATTTAAAAGTATTTACTGATTCGAGTTTTGGGCATGTGCATTCAGTAGGTTTGTAGTTGCTACAGGTGTGCGCAATAATAGAGAAAGTTTCTTGGGGAGGTAGAGATGAGCTTCTGATTCCAAAGGTCATGTATTTAGTTTTAGACGCATTTAATGTAAGTAAATTATTGTCAAACCATTTGCAAACTTCATCGAATCCAGACTGAGCCATGGAGAAAACTTCTAACCAGGATTTAGCTGCAAATATTAGAGCTGTATCATCGGCATAAGCAATCAGTTTACCATTTGTTGGCTGCATTGAGCAGAGATCATTAAGGTAGATAAGGAAAAGAGTTGGCCCTAGGATTGATCCTTGGGGTACTCCAAAATGAATAGGAAGCTCATCACTGATATTGCTATCAACGATTACTGATTGATTCCTTCCAGTAAGGTAATCTGCGAAAAGTTCTAAGGAGTTACCCCTGATACCAATGTCATGTAGTTTCTGAATTAGGTGATGAATGGATACAGTATCGAATGCTTTACTGAGATCGAGAAATATGGCAAGACATTTATATCTTTCATCTAGTTTAGTAGTGATATAGTCAGAGAGGGTGTGGACAGCGTCGGCAGTACATTTACCGTAGTAGTAGTACAAATACACGGAATGGAATTAATATGGCGGGAAAAACAAAACAAAGTCTTTACTGTTTATACGTGACTTTGGCCTGGTTTTTCAGTGTTATTCATTAGATAATAGTAAAAAACAATAAAAGTAACTAATTTTTTAACTAAGAAAATGAATCATCGTTTCATTTTTGTATTAGTAAGTTTGTTGTTTTTTATTTGGAAAACTTACATCTGTTTATTGAAAAGTCGCGTCTTACACGAATTAATTGATACATTTTTACTTATTTACTTTTTACATCTTAAATCTTTTGCTTTATTTACTTCTTCTATCATCGTTAGTGCACACTTTTATGCAACAGGCTGGCATTTTTGTATGTAGTCGCGCGTTTCGCGTGGTCCGCTCCTCAGAACAAAGATCTCCTTGCTCGTCCGCTCAGATAAAGTTGACAATTTGTGACTGACATTTGTTGGTCCACAATGTCAGATTGTGGACCGACGAATTGGGGACAGTGTAACGTGCCGATGGGCCAGTACTAAAATATAAGTAAATGGGTGACTTTTAATAAGTTCTTGATAGAAAAAGGTATGAATTGATACTGAATAACTTTCCCTAAGGAACATAGGTCGAAATACGAAAATCAAGTTTTGATCTCCCAAAGAAACTGCATAAGCGGATGGTGATGGAGGTCAAATTGGGTTTTTCGTAATTCGACCAGTTTTCCTTAGGAATAGTTTTTCAGTATCATGAGTACATGCATATCTTTTGCTATCGAGAACTAATTAAAAGTCACCCTATACAACGTGTTAATGGAATAAGCGAAACCCTCATACAACCTAACTGATTTTTATTAAAATAAATCCATTCCCGTAAAAAAAATCTTAAAATATTTTTTTTTTCTTGATATTGTTATTTTAAAGTTTCATCATAGTTCTAGTTTTATCGTTGTTCTAGTCCGCGCACGCTTCCCTCCCCTCTTCACCGCTCATGGTCCGCGCGGCACCGGTCGGCAGCGCGCTTATCCATAGAAATGTTTAGAATAGAAGCGGCAAAAATTTAAGTAATAAAAATTAAAAAAAATCACCCCCATCAAAAACCCGTGAAATTGATTCCACTCTCGATTCTGAATAAACTATTTTCTCAGTTTCGCTCAAAGATTTCGGACCTCCTTGCTTCGCTCGGAATAGATACCTTGCTAATTTATTTTAGTAGGGGATGACATCTGCCAACATGTCACAACCCCATCATCGATGATCCATAGAAAACATTCAAAATAACCTGTCAAACCATAGAAAAACGCCTACACCACCTACTGACGAATTATTTCTATAATCCTCCTTCTAAGTACCTTTCGCTTATTCCGTTAACACGTTGTATTGTATAGGGTACTTCCTAATCAACTGCGTTCCTTTGAGTCTGTTACTCTGACCATAGAACTTAACAACTTTCCCTAAAGTACGACAAAAAAATTACAAAAAAAATACTTCACTTAGTTCTTGGTTATAAACTGCTACGGTTAATTTATAATTTTTAGCGCTAATAGAAACCTTGAAATACTTTGAAGGAGGTGTGTAGTTTTTGTTATAAATATGTTTATTTTACAAGTTTTAGTGTTAAGCAAACATCGTAAGGTACAGGCACCAAAAGGTGGTTGGTAACCCTAACCGATCTAAATTACTGACCTGATGATCACTCCTTCAAAGTGGTAAGGACAAACGACTGAAAGGCCTTCCGAAGCACGAATGACGTAGTGTTGTCATATCACTACAATCATGATGTCTCTAAAAAAGTTCGGGCATTTCATGGATAGTCTCTAAAATTGATGGTCAGTAATAAGTAACCAACTTATAGACAGGTACGCACTTCGGTGGA
Source organism: Athrips mouffetella (assembly GCA_947532105.1). NCBI lineage: Eukaryota > Metazoa > Arthropoda > Insecta > Lepidoptera > Gelechiidae > Athrips > Athrips mouffetella. The sequence continues at coordinate 16,676,161 of OX383983.1, forward strand.
AACAATTTGACCTTGAGCGAGTATTTTCTTTAAGGCGTTTGTAACGTAGCCACAGAATATTCAAGCAATATTTATATTTGTAATCGGTTTCTCGAAAACGGCTCTAACGATTTTGATGAAAATTACTATATGGGTTTTCGGGGCGAAAAATCGATCTAGCTAGGTCTCATGTCTGGGAAAATTCATTTCACCGTCTTTTTAATCATTTCTTTGCGCGTTTTAGTCCGTTTAAGAAACTTACAGCGCCACCTGGGTTTGAGTAGCATAGCTTGCTCACCCGATGATATTGTCAGGTTGAGGCGGCTATTCTAGAGCGAAGCTCGGTCGCCCAGGTACTATAATAGTAAACAAGTTCAGCGTAGCGCTGGTTCGGCTGACTACAGGTTACACTGGTTTTGTCTCTACGTGTACAATGCCGTGCGTTCCATGGCATGGCATCTCTAAGATGTTCAATTTCCTGTGTAGAGCTTTCACCTGAGAGATTTTGCATTATTTACCTAACGCGTTGTTTTTAAAACACGTAGGTAATCGTGCCTATAAAGTTTGAGCGTTGCTTTCGATTTCCCTGGGATCCCATAATGAGATCCTGACTTGGTGGCCATGGGACAACTTCAGAAGTATGTTTGGTCGGATAAAAAGAATTTTGAAAATCGTTGTATTATTTGACAGAACGTTCTTATTGTTGTGCCACTAGTGGTCACACACCACGACTAACGTTATTTAATTTTAGAGATCGCAAAGAAAGACCAAATTCCACTGGGCCACGAGCGCTTCAAACTTTCGATCAATACGTGACTAAAATTTTGAAGAATTATCCTCCAACTCCTAACCGTTAAGGAGTTGGGCCTTCCATCATCAGACCATCAACATGAGATGATGATTACTAGACGCAAATACTTGTGTAGCTTTGAAAAATATATGAAAAACGTTATACGTGCCTATGAAATTTGAGGGTTGCCCTCGATTTCCCTAGGATCCCATCATCAGATCCTGACTTGGTGACAATGGTGATCACCTCAGGAGTATACCCTTTCGGATAAAAAAGTAATTTTGAAAATCGTTAACACTTGACGGAAAAATAGGTGGACATACATAAAAAAAATACATACAGTGGAACATAGAACCTCCTCCTTTTTTGAAGTCGGTTAAAATTAGGCTTAGTTTCCATACTCCTGATAAGCCCATGTATTTACTGTGCCTCTGATTTTTTATTTTTAGGGTTCCGTACCTCAAAATAAAAAAAACGGAACCCTTATAGGATCACTTTGTTGTCCGTCTGTCTGTCTGTCAAGACCATTTATCTCACGAACGGGTAAAGGTATCAGGTTGAAATTAATACCATATATTAGGCTCCATGAACCACACAAGATCTGAAAATTTAAATTTTTTACAACGACGCAATCAAAAGATATGGCATTTTATGCCCTCATCTCCATACATTTATGCAAAATAGCAAAACCTACAGGGTACTTCCCGTTGACTTAAAATTATGAAATTTGGCAAGAAGCTAGGTCTCACAGTAAAAATAATGGGAAAAGTCTGAAATCATTAAATAAAAAATAAAATAAAAATTGTTTATTTCAGACTTCTTAGATCCATAGAAATGTTAGTAATATCTTAAAACTATGTTAGACTATATAAGACAAAAAATCTAGCAAAAGCTTCCGGGGCTAGGGCGATCAAAGAAACGATCTTGTTTCTGTGATCATCACCCTCCGCACCAGACACTTCCATAGCGGCGACGTATATCTGTCAGCTATGGTCATCAGAATGATGTTACGACTACCCCGCAATCTGTTGATCAGGGATGCTGTTTTTTTGCGTATTATGGCTGCAAAGCCATCTGTTTGATACTCAGCAAACATCCCTGACGCACTACAGAAACGGGGCAGTCCCAGCATCATTCTGAATATATTATTATACTGGACGCGTATGGAGTCCAGCGACCTCTTAGTATGCCTAACCCACAGGTTCCCCGTGTACAAGTTCTGGCAGTATGCTTTAAATAGCGTAATTTTCACTTGTTCAGTACAACGGGAGAACCTGCGAGTCAGAATATTGCCTCTAACCGCTAAAGCCCTACGCTCCCTCTCAATATCGTCATCGTCTTTAAGGTCTTCGGTAATAATATGTCCCAGATATTTAAATTTTGTCACTCGTTTGACGTTCATGCCATTACAACTTTAATAAACATTCAACTTTAAATATTACAACTTTTCTCACAACTAATGGTAACCAATTGTGGTGAGCTCCCGTTTCAAGAAGATAGGGGTCAAGTTGGATGGTCGCGAAGGCGATTTTTGTTTTAGTTATATTTTAAAAATGAGAACACTTACAAACTTGAAAATTGGTATGTTCATAGTGCATAAGCTATAAAATAACAACAAATAATAATATTTGGTCAAGCGCGTGTCGGACTCAAAAAAATGTAGCACATTAACTTACTGAAATTTCAACTAATACAATTATGATTATGTGGTGGTACGGAACCCTCTGTGCGCGAGTCGTACTCGCACTTGGCCGGTTTTTTTTAAGCATTGGCTACTTTCAAAGCAACCTTTTTAGTAAGATGCTGGCTGGTATTTTGATACATAATTTTTTCATGTTCATTTGTTCAAAGTTCTGTCAAGATTTGAATGGATGACATGAATCAAAGACATAGCAGTTGCAGTCTCAGGAGACGCATTTTTGAAGCGTTCGTATTTGCAAGATTCGTATACGAATCAGTGATATCGCTATTTTTGAATATTTATACCTGTGAATTCTGTCTGACCAAAGATTTTGGAAACTACGCCAGGGGGCGTTAGAAGCGCAGCGTTTTTCTTACGTCAATGGGTCTGACCCACTCGTTTTGAGCACCCAGTAGACGTTGGCCCAACCGTTGGCCGCGCCGGCTCGGCAAGCTTGTTGACAGCTTTCACACGTTGGTGCGGCTCATTCCGTGTAGGTCTGTGAAGCAAGCAAGATGGACGTATACGCGGAGACTATCGCTGCCGCTGAAATATACTTATACAGTGCTTTTAAGTTTTGTTTCCAGCTGCACCATATTTGAAAAAAAAAATTTATTTTTACTTATTTAGAATAAAATTAAACGTCCCTCTGCTCCTACGCACTTATTTGAAATAAAGGCACGGCCAACGTGTGAACGCCTTTTCTACCACTCGAAAGTTTATTTAATCTGTGATAAGAACGATATTGGGTCCCCGCCATGGTCAAACAGTTTCGCGATCAGACTTCGCGATCATTATTAGTTCTCTTTCTTTCTTATAGCTGCATCTCTACCGGATCGCAGAATCGCGGATTTAACGTGTGCGGGCACCCGACGTTTCCTTCACACATTGGGTGCCTGCACACGTAACATCCGCGATCCTGCGATCCGGTAGAGATGCAGCTATAAGAAAGAAAGAGAAAGCTATAGGACCATAGACACACCATAGATACACCTAGTCTATGGTCCTATAGCTTTCTCTTTCTTTCTTATAGCTGCATCTCTACCGGATCGCAGGATCGCGGATTTAACGTGTGCGGGGACCCATTGAGATATTAACTTTTTAATTAGCGTTCCATTCCTACGCAATTTATTACCGGTGTTTATTTTTTTCTGAGTGAAACGAAATTATCTATGTACAGTCAAGAGCACGTCAAGCTTGACATATTGGACTTTGTACCGCACTTATCTTAGTCAGCGTAGAGACGGAAATCGCACTGCGAGTGTCAAGCTTGACTTGCTCTTGACTGTACAAGTGCGACAAGGCTTATTATGAACGTGGCGAAAAAAGGAACTAACACCGCCAACTTGTGAAACGTCACTTTTGAGTGTTCTCCTTATACAAGCCAGCGCCCCCACCCGCGTTCATTATAAGCCTTGTCTACTTGAAAGAAGAAAGTGAATTAGGACGCACCCTATATTGGGGATATGATTGATTTAGTACGAATTTATAAAAATTAATATTTCTTAAAATCAGTGAGTAAATCGTCTGCCAATTTTTTGTTGTCTTCAGTGAAACCAAATGAAGCGAATAAAAGCAACTAGAATGATGAGCAAATGGTTTAGTAGAGCCTTTTTTTTTTACATATTTACTAGTACTTCCCGTGATAATGCAGAGCCCTATACGTCTGCCTCTTCGATTTCTTTAATTTTTAGGATGTTTCTGACCAGCAGCTCCATTGGCAGACATGAGCAAATGATTTAGTACCCTTCTTTTTTTTACATTTTTGAAAAGCTGAAACTCAAAAACGCAGCGACGGACAGAAAAACTTTACTGAACCAAATCAATTTGTAATAATCTAAACTATCATCTCTAGCGATATGAAATATGTGCAAATCATATAGCGAAATATTTTTCATCTCCCTTACTATTTGGGAAGATAAATTCTCATGCAATTTAGAGATTTGATTTTGCATTAATTTAATTTAATGAAAATGTAAGTTCACATTACCCATTTAATTTTTATTTAATGGGTAGTCCTTAAATAGAGTATAGTTTCACTTATGATTATTTTTTGCAAAAACATGAAGGTTGCAAAATCATTTTTCGCAAAAACCTTCATATTAAAACGACAGTCATATATTAAACAACAGTCATATTTTTTATTTGGCAAGTAGAAAATTGTCTATTGTAAATTTATATAAAAAATGTATATACAATACAATAATTACTGATCAAATCTTTCTTACTATTTAAAGAAATACTAAAAAAAAAACAGTCATCAGTCGTGTTTATGCAGGAGCACCTACGAGGTTATCTAAAAGCCTTCAGACCTTTCAGATCCTCACCTCAGCGGTAGGATTCAGATTTCGTTTATTTAATGTTATACTTGAACCTCATACATAACATGTTGATAATATAGGTAGAGCAAGTGCTTGTCTGTCTTGTCACGGATGCGTGTTATGGCAGCGTTAGGGTGGGCGTATGCAGACGTAAGTGGCGCAGAGTAGCGTAGAACACATTTTGCCTCTCGATTTATTACGAAAAAAACTGAGATGGATATAAAATACTGTGCCGTGCTGCACTACCTGCGTCACACCCGGGTCTCGTCCTAGCCTACGCCCATCCTGAAGAAACAGTAACATACAGGAATATCAACTTCTACAGCGTGACTTTGAATACATTTGCCAAATTTTGAAAGTAAGTTCAATTTTGTGTAGGTCTAAGGCAATTAGAAGTTTTCGATTTTTTTTTGTATTTATAGAGTTAATTATTCTTGAAACTGATACACAAACGTACTTACCTAAAAATGTTTAATAAGCATAAATTATGCTTATTTTAATATTATTATTTTTATGCAACTATTTTTATGTATCGATTTCACGTATGTTTAACTTATTAAAATAAATAATTTACAAGCTCTAAATATCCTAAGACCTGTACAAAATTGATCTAGATCTTTAACTGAACTTACCCTCAAAATTTGTTGAATATCTTCAAAGTCACCGTGTAGTATGAGTTCATTTGAGACTGAGTGATATCGTGATATCCAAAATATACATATGATACAGCATGTAAAAAGTAACAAAAAATAATAAATGTAAACTTGTAATAACAAGCACAACTAGCAACAAAAATGAAATAAAGGTTCTTCAGTTCGAAATGTGCCATAAATGGTTATGGGTCAACCTACGCCTCTAAATGCTCCAAGGGTCAAACGACGCCAATAATAAATGGGTCAAGCGATGCCAATTATATTTCATGGGTCAAACGACGCCAATTATGTTTCATGGCTTAAACAATTATATTGCCCGTTGCACTGTCGTGTTGTCTTACAAGTAACCACAGGCAATTAATCGATCAAATAACACCAATAATGTTCTATGGGTCAAACGACGCCAATTATGTTCCATGGCTCAAACAATTTTTTGCCTGTGGTACTAACGTGCTGTCTTACTAGGTAGGTCTCAGGGGAAATAAATCGATCAAATGTCAGCAATAATGTTCAATGGGTGAAATGACGCCAATTATATTCCATCGGTCAAACAATTTTTTGCCTGTGATACTAACGTGCTATCTTACTAGGTACGTACCACGCGCAATAAATCGATCAAATGTCAGCAATAATGCTCAATGGGTGAAATGACGCCGTCAACTACTACATAAAAATCCAGAGTGGCTTCTCAATCCATACGGACGGACATGCCACAATTTCTTAGGACAGACAATCTTAAGTTCAAAACAACACGGCTTAGCTACTCGTTATTTAAAGTCAAGAAGAATGTGGGCAAATGAAGCGATACCGAATTCGACACGATTTAGAATCAGATTTTTACTATTTTTTCGACTCTTTCTTCAGTTGAATGGAAATCTTGAGACTTAAAAAGTATACGCATTGGCTGACAGTCATGTTACTATTAGTGATAAAGATAAAAAAAAATTGCTTTGTCATGTTTCAAACAACTCTAATACACGGCAACAAATATGGATCCCTACAGAGGTGACCTTGGTCATTTCCGACCATGTCTTTAGCATATCGACCGTATATTACGCATGCTGACCGTGTATTTCACAGTTTACAACCAATTTTATATAGAATCCGAATGTTGCCAGCCAAAGTCACCTCAGTCGGGACCCATGTTACTGTTAGATTAATATGATTTAAACACTAAAGTGGCTGATACACGGTTGGCTACATAGGTCCCGACATAGGTGACCTTGGTTAGTTCCGCTCCGACCGTGTATTTACACACAGTTTACAACCAATTTTCTACAGAATCCGAATGTTGCCAGCTTAGGTCACCTCAGTTGGGACCCATGTTGCCAACCGTGTATTAAGCACTATTAGATTAATATAATTTTACACTAAAGTGCCTGATACACGGTTGGCTACATAGGTTCCGACAGAGGTGACCTTGGTTGGTTCCGATGTGATTACGACCGTGTATTTCGCAGTCTGCAACCAAATTTCTTTAGAATCCGAATGTTGCCAGCCAAGTTCACCTCAGTCGGGACCCACATTGCCAACCGTGTATTAGGCACTGTAAGAGCAATATGATTTAATAATAGTGCCTGATACACGGTTGGTTACATGGGTCCCGACAGAGGTGACATATTAGAATATAACGAGTTTTCATAAACATTTGTTTTTAGAAATATTTTGGATAAAAACTTAACAGAAATCACTCTCCTTGATTAGTATGGAGCGAAGGCGATTTCCATAATATCATCGAATGAGTGCAATAAGATCTGATGTGATGTGCAATTGCAAACACAACTATATCTACATTCATGACGTGGATTTTTAACTAGAAAGAAATGAGTCAATGCATTAAAAGCAAGATGACTGCGGCAATGAGGAGTCGAGCAGACGCGTGCTGCGCCGGCGCATGGAGACGCCTGGCTTGTTCGATGAAGTGGGTGTAAGAGGAGACGCGGGTGTAGAAAGAGCCGTCCCTGATGTCGATCCTCGAACCGCTCACGACGGCGACGAGGATGCCGAAGCTGCTGTTCTCATGAGGGTCACCCGTGTTCTTGCATACCAGTGGACCACCTGCGCAATCGTATCACGTGTTATTATTTCATTATTACATACATATTATAAGATTTTGGGTCCAACAAGAAATGAAGATGTGAGCTGGAGAAGGAGATATAATAGGGAAATATAAGAGCTGATTTCTGAACCAAACATAGTTGGTGAAATAAAATCCTCATGACTCCGCTGGCTGGGCCACGTTGAGAGAATGGCAGGGGATCGAGCCGCAAAAAGGGCGTATCAAGGCAAACCATCGGGACGCCGGCCTGTTGTCAGGCCAAGATACCAATGGAAGGATGAAGTCGCCAAGCATCTTAAAGAGCTGGGAGTGCCCGACTGGACGGAATGGGCACAAAACAGGGAAGCGTGGCGTACCTGGATATCGGAGGCCAAGAACCACTTTGGTTCACTGAGCCAAAGAGAATGAATGAATGAACATATTGTTAGGAAAAATAGTTACTTATTTAACTTTATCAAAATTTTATTGGACAATATACATATATTGAGAATGTACAGTCTAGTATCTTTTTAAGGGGCTGATAAGAGCTAAATTACCTCCCTTTCTAAAAAAGTGTTAGAACAGAGTGGATTCGCGCTGTTTTGCGTACCCATAATATTAATTATAAAACAGCTATATGATAATGCATAATACAACGTGCTAATGGAATAAGCGAAACCCTCATACACCCGAACTGATTTTTAACAAAATAAATCCATTGCCTTAAAAAAGTTTTTTTCATCTAGATAATGTTATTTTAACGTTTCATCATAGTTCATCATATTCTAATATGTCACCTCTGTCGGGACCCATGTAACCAACCGTGTATCAGGCACTATTATCTATATATATAAAAGAAGAAGGTGACTGACTGACTGACTGACTGACTGACATATCAACGCACAGCCCAAACCACAGGGTCTAGAGATTCCAAATTTGGCATGTAGGTTCCTTATGAGGCCTAGGGGTGCACTAAGAAAGGGTTTTACAAAATTCCACCCCTAAGGGGGTAAAATGGGGGATGAAAATTTTGTATGAAAGTCCGTCAGTTTTGAAGTTAGGATCTTCAAAATTTGTATTTAGGCTGACGACTAAAAATTAATAATTACGAGTCTCAGGGTTTTTGAAAATTCGACACCCTTAAGGGTGAAAAGGGGGATGAAATTGAAAATTCTTTATTCTTAAAGTAAAATCCACATAATTTACTATTTAGGCATTAATGATGTAATTCTATGCAACGTTCATAACTGTTTTTGAAATTCCACCCCAAATTCAACCCCTAAAAAAGGGGAATCGGGTGAAAAAGTCTAAAAACCAATATGGGTATCGTTTGTATGGTTTATCGGGTCGCTGATTACGAAAACTAAAACAATTTTGAAATCAAATATGGTGGACGTGAAATACCATCATCCCCCTGGGGATGGAGTTGGGGTGCGATAGGTTTGAAATGTCTAAAACTCAATATGGGTGTCGTTTGTATGGTTTATCGGGTCGCTGATTACGAAAAACTACAACAATTTTGAAATCCAACGTGGTGGACGTGAAATACCATCATCCCCCTGGGGATGGAGTTGGGGTGCGATAGGTTTGAAATGTCTAAAAATCAATATGGGTGTCGTTTGTATGGTTTATCGGGTCACTGATTACGAAAACTACAACAATGTTGAAATCGAACGTAGTGGACGTGAAATACCATCATCCCCCTGGGAATGGAGTTGGGGTGCGATAGGTTTGAAATGTCTAAAAATCAATATGAGTGTCGTTTGTATGGTTAATCGGGTCGCTGATTACGAAAGCTACAACAACTTTGAAATCCAACGTGGTGGACATGAAATACCATCGTCCCCTGGGGATGGGGTTGGGGTGCGATAGGTTTGAAATGTCTAAAAATAAATATGGGTGTCATTTCTATGTTAGGGATAGCGGTTAAATTGGCGTAAGGGGTAGGGACAGGTAGAGGTAGAGGTAGAGGGGTAAAGAGGTAGAGAGGTAGAGTGGTAGAGAGGTAGAGAGGTAGAGAGGTAGAGAGGTAGAGAGGTAGAGAGGTAGAGAGGTAGAGAGGTAGAAAGGTAGAGAGGTAGAGAGGTAGAGGGGTACAGGTACAGGTAGAGGTAGAGGGAGAGGGAGAAGGAGGGGAAGGGGGAGAGGGAGGGAGTGAGGGAGGGGGAGGGGGTGATGAAAAGGGAGGGGGAGAGGGAGGGGCAGGGGGAGAGGGAGGAGGGGGAGGGGGAGAGACAGGGGGAGGGGGAGAGACAGGGGGAGGGGGAGAGACAGAGGGAGGGGGAGAGGAAGGGGGGAGAGGGAGAGGGTTTTTGTTTTTCTCAATTACTTCTGCGAATTGGCTCTGTTTTGAAATATTACATAAAGGTGTCTCTCATCTCTCTCTTTACATTTGTTAGGATACTGCTGCTAAGTTCCTCTGTTCTGAGTAATTTATGAGTAACGTCTGTATATTATATAAAATTCAGCTGGATCTTGAATTATACTCATTGATTTACGCAGGGTTAGTCCTGTTTTTCCTTAGTTTGAAATTACCCCGAAATGACGGGAAAATATCTCATTGCTTCGGAAAACCGGTAACAACATAAATACGAAATCCACGCGAGCGAAGCCGCGGGCAACAGCTAGTTAAATCATATTGCTCTTACAGTGTCTAATACACGGTTGGCAATGTGGGTCCCGACTGAGGTGAACTTGGCTGGCAACATTCGGATTCTATAGAAATTTGGTTGCAGACTGCGAAATACACGAGGTCGCTATATTCACTCCACTATTCAGGATCTCTGTCAAACCCAGGTTTGGAGATTCTTACGGTCTTTGGGCGTGGGAAAGACCACGGAAGCTTGTCAAAGCACCGTGGATCTCAACGCGTTAAACCTTCACTTCTCTAATCCACCTGTCATTTTAGACTCTCTGATTAAATCTGCTACTCTTTCTTACTTGTCTAATCTTGCCCCTCCAGACTGTCCCCCTTTCTCATTCCAGCTAGTATCAGTTGATGCCATCAAGAAGAGTGTCCGCTCCATTTCCACTAAAGCTGTCGGTAGTGACAGTCTAAGCCTCGACATGATCCTTCCCGTGCTGGAGGACATTGCACCAGTAATCACTCACATTGTTGTCTCGCTGTCACGCAATGTCTTTCCAGCAGCGTGGAAAAAGGCTTTCGTTATACCACTACCTAAGTCCTCGAACCCAACCTCCTTTTCCCAGTACCGTCCCATATCCATACTCCCCATCCTCTCCAAAGTCCTAGAGTCTGTTGTACATAAACAGCTATACTCTTTTTTAACCTCCAATAACCTCCTGTGTCCTTACCAGGAGACGCATTTTTGAAGCGTTCGAAGTGAATCTTTAGTTAGCATACGAAAACGAATCGTGTACGAATTTAATTTCTAATGCTCTCGATTTTACGCATTTTTGAATCATTCGAAAGCAATATTGCCATTAAATTACAATCTTTAAACAATTTTCTTTTCACGCAGAAAAAATAAAAACCGGAAAGCAATCACTCATTCATTTTAAAAACCGGTAATGAATTTTGAGGGAATGGAACGCAAATTAAAAAGTTGATATATCAGTACAATGTCATGTGTCAATGTCGTTCTCATCACAGATTATACATACTTTCGAGTGGTAGAAATGCAAAACGAGTGGGTCGGACCACTCGTTGCAGAATTCACAAGTTTGAATATTCAAAAATTGCGATTTTACGGATTCGTATACGAATCTTGCCAATTCGAATGCGAATCGAAGTTCGAACGCTTCAAAAATGCATCTCCAGTCCGGTTCCCATCCCTCTCATAGTACTGTTGGTGCGCTGTTGAATATAACAGAGGACATCCGGTGTGCTACGGATAACACCAGGCTCACCGTGATGGCCCTATTAGAATTCAGCAGTGCTTTCAATTCCGTAGATTTTGACATCCTCCTCGGCACTCTTAGGGCTGTTAATATACCGTCCATGGTTATAGATTGGTTTCATTCTTATCTCTTCGGTCGCCGGCAGTGTGTGAAGACTAACGATGCTTCATCGGATTGGTCTGATCTCACTGCCGGTGTTCCTCAAGGCGGCGTCCTCTCACCCTTACTTTTTTCTATTTTCATCAATAACATTTCTCGTGTAATCTCTTCTCCCTTCCATCTGTTTGCAGATGACTTACAACTATATCGGCATTCTGAGCTAAGTGAGATGACCAGGACTGTTGACATGTTGAATGAAGATCTTGCCGCTGTCCAATTGTGGGCTAAGTCTTTTGGCCTTCTAGTCAATCCAGCCAAATCTCAATCAATCATTATAGGCAGCAGTATACTCAGATCCAGGTTAGACTTGGACTCTTTGCCAAATCTATTTTATTCTGGTGTCCAAATTTGTTATAATAATAAAGTAAAGAACTTGGGTCTGATCATGGACTGCAACATGTCCTGGACATCTCACATCAACGATGTGAGCAGGCGCATGCATTACACTTTCCACTCTCTCAAGCGTCTCCAATACTTTCTCCCTTTCCATACCAAAATTATGCTTGCGCAGTCTCTACCCTTACCTATCCTCGACTACGCTGACGTCTGTTATTTGGATGTGACTGAGGAGCTGCTGAATAAATTAGAGCGCCTTCAAAACTTGGCGATACGTTTCATTTTTGGTTTGCGTAAATATGACCGCGTTTCACACTTTCGTGCTCAGCTTAAATGGCTTCCTATCCGCCTTTGCCGAGATATGCACATACTATCTGTCCTCTTTAATATCCTTAATGACCCACACTCCCCTCCTTACCTTCGTGCCCGATTCCAACTGCTTCCTCCTCCCACTAGATCTAGGCGCCCCTGTATCACCACAATGCTTGAGGTACCTAGGAGCAACACCAATTTCTTATTTCATTCTTTTTCTGTCCGTGCTGCTCAACTTTGGAATCGTCTTCCCAAATCTATTCAGGAGAGTCCCTCAATTGCCTCTTTTAAAAAAAGAGTAAAAGAGCATCTTCTCTCACAAATCACTGCTTCGTGTTCGTAGTCATCATTGTTAATTGTTCTTCATAACTTTCTGTATTTACATGAATATATCTATGCAGGTATTTATTTATATGTAAGTATTGATTTAGATTTTAGATTTATTTATTTCACTCTATCAATTTCATGATTACATTAATTATTACATTAAAATATAATATGTCAGAGGATAGGGTGATCGTCAGTAGGATAAATGTCAAACTTGTATACAAAATAAATGTCAAACTTAAAATTATAATAATACATGTCAAAATTATAAAAACGATAACTAAATATACAATGTCAAAATTAAATAAAACTTTGCTACATAATGTAGTCAGATCAATTTTACAGCATTAAATTCATTTAAAGTATAAAATTCTTTATCCAATAAAAGATTCTTCAATTGGCGATAGAATGTTACGTCATCTGTTACATCTCTCAGATCGGCTGGAAGTCGCTCGTTATAACTCGGACCAATCACACGCGGGTTTTTTGTGGCAAGTTCGGTCCGGCGCGGAACACTTGCGATCCTGCCCACGTTTCTCAACGACCGCCCTCCGCACGTACGACGTCCAAAGGTTGCAATATTCCGACGCACATATGATATAACCTCGAACAGATACAGACTGGTCATTGTCATTATACCGAGCTTCGCGAACATAGACCTACAAGTCCTCCGGGGCTTTAAACCGGCTACGATCCGGATAGCTCGCTTTTGTAAAATAAAAACACGTTCGGAATCAGTAGAGTTTCCCCAAAGCATTATACCATACGACAAAAGCGATTGAAAGTGCGCGAACTACGTTTACCTCAGTACGGCATTAGAGACTAAGGGACGCAACTTACGCAGAGCGTAGGCAGCACCACTAAGCCTATCACACAGATGTTGAATATGTATTTTCGAGTTCATGTTACAATCAAGTGTAAAACCAAGGAACTTGCATGATTGACATAGTGGTACCAGGCTGGTAATACAAAATGGTCTTTCAATCGCCTTTGCCGAGAAAAGTATAAGATTTGATTTTACAGAATTTAAAATTAGTCCATTCGCAGAAAACCACGTCTGTATCCGCTCGAAGGTTGTATTTATTTTAATATTGAGGTCTTCAAATGTACGTGCGCATACAATGATCGTGGTATCATCGGCAAACAGCACTACTAAGCCCTCCGTAATATATTGTGGCAAATCATTTATTATGATTAAAAAAAGAGAATTTCCGAGTGAGGAGCCTTGCGGAATGCCGAGTGTGACGTCACCAGCTTGCGATCTGTACCTTCGCCCGTCTGATTTTATTTCCACTGACTGTTTACGGTTCTCTAGGAACGATTGTAGAAATTGGTGGGCGCTGTCTTTTACACCATAAGCTTTTAATTTACTTAAAAGTAAGTCATTTTGAATAACGTCAAAGGCCTTAGTAAGGTCACAAAAAATTCCAGCTGTCTTGTACCTATCATCTATACCAGTAAGTATCGAGTCGATTACTTGATGGGCAGCAGTGGTGGTGGACTTGCCTTTCCTATACGCGTACTGTCTGTCAGTCAGTAGGTCATTTGTCTCGAGGTGCTCCATTAAACTAGCAGAGATAATTGACTCAATAATTTTTGATATCGTGGGAACAATAGATATAGGCCTGTAACTGTCTACCTGGGACTTATCTCCTTTCCCTTTGTAGACTGGACAAACTCTGGTCACTTTGAGGACGTCGGGGTATATGCCGTCACGGAACATGCCATTAATGAGGGTCACTAATAAATCGGCCAGCACAGGCCATGCAGACATAATGACGTTGACAGATATGTCATACATGTCCAGTGTATTTGACTTTGACAGCATATTTTTCAAGACCATATCAAGTTTTTCTCTAGTGACGACTGGTAACGAATAGTCAGGCGGATTTAAATCTTTTAAATATTCACGCAAGTATGTAAGTGCTTCAGTCTTATTAGTTTTAAGTGGCAGCTTTGAAGTCATATTAAGAAAGTGACTATTAATATGGTCAGGTAAAATATTTGTCGGAACCGATTTCCCCTCACTAATGATATCGATGTTCCGTGACTTACTACTTGTCGATATTTCCTCATTGACTATTCTCCACATCTCTTTTGACGCATTCTTAGCGGAAGATAGCCTATTATCATTATAACTTCGTCGGTCGCGCAAACTGGTAATTATGGTTCCGATACCAAAATGGTAAAAAAAAGGAACCCTTATGGTGCCGCTCTGTCTGTCTGTCTGTCTGTCTGTCCGTCTGTCTGTCACACCTCTATATCTCAGCAACCACTTACGCTATCGAGCTGAAATTTGGAATAGTTTTAGAATATAGTTGCCCAACTTAATTGCACATGAAAATTTTTTGAAAAAAGTATGATTATTAATGTAAAGGGGGCCAAAATAGGGGGGGGCCAAATTTCAAATTGTCGCTACTAGGTCGAGTGGGGTATCATATGAAAGGGCTTTACTTGTACATTTTAAAATATATTTTTGTATTTTTTTAAGTTTCTTAGTTTTCAAGTTATGATGAAAAATGTCAAAAAAAATACCATTCCCCCCCCCTTATCTCCGAAGTTTGAGTAAGGGAAAATCTGAATTAATTACAGTTGACAGAGGTTTATGTAAACTTTACAGCAAAAATAAAACGATCTTTCTAAGTTGCACAGTTTTTCAGAAATCTGCAAAAAACCTTTACAAACAAATTTAGTTTTGCGGTCCTGAAAATGGACTTTATTGCTTCCAAAAATACTATAGGTATATCGGAACCCTCGGCGCGCGAGTCCGACTCGCACTTGACCGGTTTTTTTATTAGGTCCGAATAATGTTTAACGCAATTATCAATAGTCGCGTCATTTGGATACTGGTGCTTCATCATACAAAAATCATCAAACTTGCGAATGTAATTTGACAATTCGTCACTAAGCCATGGTATACTATTTTTCTTTTTTAATTGTAATTTTCTAATGGGGAAATGTGTGTTAATATAATATGTCAAAACTGAAAATAATTTATTAAATTTGTCCTCAATTGTAATGTCAGATATGTTAATAAAATTCCAATCATAGTCAATAATGTCAATATAAAAGTTATAAATAGAATTTTGAGTAAATAGCCTCCGCTCCGTAAAGTTAACTAGATGGCGCTTGCGTCCATGATTACTCGTTATCACAAACAGTTGAGCGTTGTGGTCACTAATCGGTGTATCTATGGATGAAGCAGTGACGTCATCGTCATTACGAGCGACTATTCCGCAGTCCAAGGATGTACTGTAGGTGTTTGAGACACGCGTGGGAAAGTCGACTATATTTTTTGAGTTGTAGCAACGTAATAAATCGTCTAAGTGTCGCCTCTCATAATTATCTGTAAGGTAATCCACGTTAATATCGCCAACAAAAATGAATCTTTTATTTTCGTCAATTAACTTAGATATTAAGGTCTCAAGTACTTTTAAAAACTGTTTGTAGTCGCCTTGACCTGTCCTGTATACACCAATTATTATAACCTTTATGGTATATAATTCTATGGCAGTTAAATCGCAATGAAATTCAAGTGCGAGGCTTTGCAAATCGAGTCTCTGTCTATACGTTACACCGCTACGTATGTATAGTGCAACGCCACCGTGAGCGATGCGAGTACGGCAGTAATAACTTGCTAGTTCATAGCCACATAACCTCACGCGTTGAATCTCATTCGATTTACACCAAGTTTCCGAACAAACTAGGACATCGGGGTTGTGTTAATTTAACAATAAATTTAATATACCTGTCTTGCTCGTAATTGACCGAACATTTTGGTGAATAATTGTATAAATAGTAGCATTACGTTTAGAGGTTATCATCGGTCCGGTGTTAGTCGGCGCGGTCGGAAGTTTTTTAATTGATTTTTCTGCCGAGACTTTGGTGCAACAACGTTGAACGGTCAGATTGATACTCCTTCAGGCCAGATATTGGGGTTTCGAACCTGGCAAACGCGTGCTGTTGCGACATCCAGCTTAAAAGAAGAATAATCACCGCGGGTGGTCAACTTTTCACAACAGACGTCGATTAACTTAAGACATGACTTGAGATGGTCCTTGATGTTTTCGGTCGTGGTCTCCACGCTGAAGTTGAATAGGTGGAGACTGCTAGTACGCGGAGGACCTGCATGTAAGCTGAGTGGATTACCCTGAGCCTTAGCTTGAGCCGTGTGCAAGGTTTTACCACCTTAACCTTTACCCGTTCGTGAGATAAAGGGTCTTGACAGACAGACAGACAGACAGACAGATGGACAACAAAGTGATCCTATAAGGGTTCCGTTTTTTTCTTTTGAGGTACGGAACGCTGCCGCCAGCCAGTAGTCTTAACTGCCTCTGCGTAACTAGAAGCAGAATCGCTGGGTTGTGCGGGAAATGACTTCACAGCTGGGGTGGATGTCTTGCCTGTGAGTGGACTTATTGGATAGCATTCTGTAACAGTGCTATTATTTGTGTGCGAAGTGTCGAGTGAGTGCTGTAGCATGTTAAGAGCTTGTGGTCCAGAGTCATTCAGGACTAATGGAACGGTCAGTTTTGGTGGAATGGACGTGACTGGGACCGATGTATACGGGATTTTCAATTCCATGTCTGAGCCAGGTGGGTGGGTTTTTGTTTACATTAGTCCCAAATTTTTGGCCGTTATTTCTCATGGTAATTTGACTTTTGACTCCGTCCAGGGTCTTCGTTAGCTGTTGTATATTGTCATTCTGTTGTTTAATATACGTTTTCTGAGCATTAATTATTTCACAACACTCTTCTAACTTCATATTCATTGTCGTTATTTTTGAATCAAGATCGGTAACAACGCCCACTAACCTTTCCATTGTCGCCTTTGATGGTGGAGCCATTATAAGAACAATGTATTATATTATTGTACACCACACTTTAATTTCGTAAATATCGTAGAATATTCGTGTATTTCAACATAAATTATATTTTTAAATAGATTTAATACGAATAGCAAATAAGATTGTGTATTGCTCGTTTGACTTTCTCAGTTTCGCTTATTGTTATATGTATGTATCTTCTGTATGTATTTTTATTATTTATATATTATATTTATACCTATATCATCAATATATTTTATTAACTTGTTTATTTTATACCATTTGTTTATTTTATATTATTACATCTGGTTTTTGTGGATTTTAGTAATGCACTACTGAGTCCCGCTAATGAACACCCTCTCTTACTACCATGGGTTGGCTGGAAGAAATCTATTTTAGAGATAAGCCCGCCTTTGTAAATGTCGTTTTGTATGTAACTTTCTGTATGTGACTTTGTGCAATAAAGAATATATACTAGTTTCATCGTTGTTCTAGTCCACGCACTCCGCGCACTCCACGCACCATCAGCGCGCGTATCCACAGAAATATTTAGAATAGAAGCGGCAAAAATTTAGATAATGTAAAAAAAAAATACCCCTATTAAAAACCAGTGAAATTGATTCTACTCTTGATTCTGAACAAACTACTTTCTCAGTTTCGCTTATTCCGTTAACACGTTGTATATTGAATAATGTGTAAAAGTTTTGGCATCATAGATTAATGGGTACAGAAAAATGGTTTAAAACAAAAAGCAGAGGTAACTTTGGATTTATTTTATGGCGTATAAAATATATATTTAATCGTGTTTCAGAGTCAACCATCTTCTTGAAAAGATGCTTAATTATCACATTTTTTTACGGCCATATATTCGTCACTTTTCGTTAAAAAACTGCTTAAGTGAAGGGTATTTAGCTCTTATCAGCCCCTTAAGGGCCTATTTTCACTTTGCACGAAATGAAAATGACCCTCCAAATGCAGGCACATAAAACAGTTTTTGAAGAAAATAAAGTTTTTTATTTCAATTAAAGGTAACAAATGCAGTGCCAAAAAGATATTATTATACCTTTTGAATATTAAGGACCTGGGAAAACGATGTTTGCTCGGTTTAATCTGAACCAAATCCCACTAACAGATGGCGCTGTTGGGTTTCAGAAACGCGCTCTTGTCAAGAAATGCTCAAAAATCAGAGAAAAAGGATTTTTCCCAACATGAAACCTACCTAGATCGATTTCTCGTTTCCGAAAACTCCCGTATAATAAATTTCATCGAAATCGTTAGAGACGTTTTCGGGAAACCGATTACAAATATAGAAGGTTATTTTTTTTTGACCAACCTATGCATATGCCCACCTTATTATAGAGGTCAAAAGCAACAACTTTTGTTCTACGACTTTGCTAACAACGCACGAAAAATTTTCAAGTTCCCATAAAAAATGGGTCGGTCACACTTTAGTATGGGAAGTCGAAAATTTTTGTGCGTTGTTAGCAAAATCGTACGTTGACCTCTGTAATAAGGTGGGGATACGCATATAATCTTGTCCAAAAAAATAACCTAGTATACAGCATGACAGGAAATTAGTGGCTATGGCTTTAATGGGTGATAGTATGGGACAATTCCAGTCGAAATTACTATGAGACCTTTTGTCCTAAAGTTAACCCTGTCCAAGGCTCCTCTATCAGCCATTGTTAATCAGTTTAACCTGACAATCAGTCACACAGCAGCCAAATCGTAAGGAATCAAAGAAAACAGGGCACAGTCCAGGGTCGTCGGAAAAAAATAAATCACAAAAGTCTAGGAAAAAGCCAAGTCGTTAAAATAAGAGCAAGTAAGCGAGAGCACATCCGAACACAGTAAACCGTAAGAGCGGACTGAGGAAGGGAGGGGCAAAACAAGGAGCTCGACTCCTGCGTCCGCGCCCTTTGTTCTCAAGAGTCCTTTGTTTTCAGGCTCTACCCGTGTTTTTCCATTGATCATTATCTTCGTGGTTCCTTAACCGATTTTAGATTTTAATACCTCATTTGAAAGATAATAAAACTTAGATATTTTTAATAATTATGTACGTAATAATAAGGGGGGCTCTTTTTTGAGTAATTTGTCGTTGCAAGAGGCAGTTACCGTATTTTTTTTTCATATTTTGTTTTTGTTTAAAGATGTTCGCGTAAGATATTGATTTGACTAATAATATTCCCTTATTTAGAATATCTTTGATGGAAAACAAAAAAAAACCAGCCAAGTGCGAGTCGGACTCGCGCACTGAGGGTTCCGTACCACCACATAATCATAATCGTATTAGTTGAAATTTCAGTAAGTTAATGTGCTAGATTTTTTGAGTCTGACACGCGCTTGACCAAATTTTATTATCTGTTGATATTTTATAGCTTATGAACTATATACATACAAATTTTCAAGTTTGTAAGTGTTCTCGTTTTTAAAATAGAACTAAAACAAAAATCGCCTCCGCGACCATCCAACTAGACCCCTCTCTTATATGAATGTTCTTGAAACGGGAGCTCACCACAAATGGTTACCATTAGTTGTAAGTAAAGTTATAATATTTAATGATTTCAGACTTTTCCCATTATTTGTACTGTGAGACCTAGCTTCTTGCCGAATTTCATAATTTTAGGTCAACGGGAAGTACCCTGTAGGTTTTCCTTTTTTGCATAAATGTATGGAGATGAGGACATAAAAAGCCATATCTTTTGATTGCGTCGTTGTAAAAAATTTAAATTTTCAGATCTTGTGTGGTTCATGGACCCTCATATATTGTATTAATTTCAACCTGATACCTTTACCCGTTCGTGAGATAAAGGGTCTTGACAGACAGACAGACAGACGGACAACAAAGTGATCCTTTAAGGGTTCCGTTTTTTTCTTTTGAGGTAAGGAACCCTAAAAATGGACCAAAAAGACCATTTTTAGGGTTCCGTACCTCAAAATAAAAAGCCAGAACCCTTATAGGATCACTTTGTTGTCCGTCCTGTCTGTCAATATCCTTTTTCTCACAAACGGGTAAAGGTATCAGGTTGAAATTGATAATGAATGTTAAACTCCGTGGACTACACAAGATCTGAAAATTTAAATTTTTTACAACGACGCAATCAAAAGATATGGCTTTTTATGTCCTCATCTCCATACATTTATGCAAAAAAGCAAAACCTACAGTGTTCTTCCCATTGACCTAAAATTATGAAATTTGGCAAGAAGCTAGGTCTCACAGTACAAATAAAGGAAAAAGTCTAAAATCATTAAATATTACAATTTTTCTCACAACTAATAGTAACCAATTAAGGTGAGCTCCCGTTTCAAGGACTTGTCTATAAAAGAGAGGTCATGTTGGATGGTCGCGGAGTTTTTAAAGTCAAAGAGCAAAAGCTTTTAGTATATCTTATGGTAGATAGGTACGGAACCCTTAGGACGCAAGTCCGACTCGCACTTGGCCGGTTTTTTAGGAAATAGAGCTATTTTAAGATTTAGAGTAGATTTTTTTAAATATGAATAAATTGGACGGGAACAAGGCGTGATGTTATGTATGTATGTATGGACGGGGTTAGCTTTAGGACAGTAGGTCTCATAGTAATTTCGACTGGAATTGTCCCATACTATCACCCCTTAAAGCCATAGACACTAATTTCTTGTCACCCTGTATAGGTACAGCGAGTATCGGAAAGGTGTGATAATACTAAAGGGTGTGAATCTGCCCATAAAATTGAACAACTTTTCCCAAAGAACATTAATTCAGTCAACGAACTCCTAAAAAAATGTATAGAGGGAAATGTTGGAACACAATTTTTGACTTTTGTTCCGATACGTTTTTTGATATCTTGTATATTTTTCGAGATATCCGCTCTTGAAAGTCTATTTTTGTGTCGTTAAAATGAGCAGCAAGTGTTTTGTTTGTGATAAGGAAGTGATTGCATCAGGTCCTGATGTTTCTAAAGTGGGTGAAAAAGGGATAATTTCCCTTAAAAATATCCAGTAAAGAGAGGGGTGACGGCAAAATCAGTCAACTAGCCAATGTGACTTCACTGCGAATATCTCGAAAACTATACAAGATTTCGAAAAACTTGACTGTATAAAACTTGTAGTAAATTTAATCAGCTTTCATTTTGCTGAATGTCTTATGTGGCTAGGACGTATAGTTTCCAAGATATATGCAAAAAAAAACGAAAAATGGGCCTTAAAAAAGGTGTTAGGGGTACGGGCGGTAAATTTTGATATATTTACCTCCTCCTCCTCCAAAAAAAGGTATGAAGTCAAAAATACTATACTTTTTCGTTGATTGAGTTACATAGGTCATTGAACAAATTTAAAACTGCATCAGCTGATTTTGTATGGGAGGTCAGATTTGGTTTTTCGTATTTTGATCTATGTTCCTTGGGAAAGTTGTTCAGTATTGTCACACGTTTCCGTAACATGTTGTATATACCTCGTTTGCTCGTTTAATAGTAAATGATGTAATAGTGGTTGGTTTGTTGCCGCAAACTGAGTTTATTGTAGAAGTAGTTTGGGACAATTTCAATCTTATTACTTATAGGTTATTTTGTACCTTATAATTTAGAGTACTCAGCATATTTTTCGTTAGAAAACCTGGTGTGAAAACCTAGATTCAGATTCAGATAATTTCATTCAATGTAGATTCTTTACAGAATACTTATTGAATGTCATGCAGAATACAATGCGAATAGAGTGAGTCTACGCCGTATCGGATCGTGCTATGGCAGCGTAAAAGAAACGGCAAGAAACCACTGCAGCACGGCCTTTTTTAAGAGTCGGCTTTATACAATGTGTTTCATGTGTTTCGCTGGAATATCAGAGTACCATACCTCTTTGTCATTTTTCATCCTATTCTCACGTATGTATGTTGTGGAAAAGGAAACTTACCGCTTTGCGTGAGAGTCGCAAGCCCCCTACCGGTGAATAGCGAGCCCCTACGGATTCGCGTACCCCACTTCGAGAAACCCTCATCTATCTACGATATTTTTATGATATCTATGATATTTCTATGATATCTATGATATTTCTATGATATCTATGATATTTCTATGATATTTCTATGATATCTATGATATTTCTATGATATGATCAAGACGACCACATCAATAGAGTTATTAATTCAGTGACCGAAGTGATGACATCCAACCCCAACGACCTAATTCTGGTCACTGGTGACTTCAATCTACCTTGTATTGATTGGTCCCCACCTTGTGCAATTGTGAAACATGTAGGTTACTCTAGGACGCAAGATATCGCCAATAAACTCTTGCAAGATCTTAATATTCTAGGACTTGACCAACACAATCACTTTACTAATATAAGTGGTAATACTCTAGACTTACTATTTTCTAATTTTCATATCGAAGTCAATATTTCCCCTCAACGGCTTGTTGACGAAGATGTGGCTCATAGTACTTTAGAACTTACAGCGAAGGATATATTTATACCACCTTTATCCAAGTCAAACACTATTAGGTTTCGTTATCATAAAGCTGACTATGAACGTATCAATAGCGAAATACGCAAAGTCAATTGGGAGAATGAACTCGATGTAGGATCTATTAATCAAGCAGTTGAAATTTACTATCAGATTACTAAAGGCATAATTCTCCGTCATGTCCCTGTATACTGTAATAATCAGTCACAATGTTACCCTATTTGGTACACCTCACCTCTAATACGACTAATCAAAGAAAAGTATAAAGTTCACCACAAATGGAAGATAAATGAGAACCCCAGAGACTATGACGAATTCTCTATGTTACGAGCTCGTATTAAAGCAATGCAGGATGGATGCTACAACGAGTTCATCCGAACCTCGCAAAACAATATCAAGCTTAACCCAAAAATGTTTTGGACGTATGTTGGTGCTATGCGTGGTACCCGTGGTAAAACGGGATACCCGAGCACTCTTTCCAATGGTACCTCTACTTTTAACACAAACAAAGACATCTGTAGCGGATTTAACGATTTCTTTCACAGCGTCTTTTCTACCCCAGACAATACCACCTCAACTTTGGAATTCAAAGAAGCCCCTAGGGGAGACTCTGGCTACGTTCATACAGTCTATTTCAGTAAAGAAGACATAATTAAGAATCTTAAGAAGTTAGATGTTAACAAAGGTGCCGGTAGTGATGAAATTCCACCTATCTTCCTAGTTAAATGTGCTGAGAGTATTTCAGTTCCCCTTCATATTCTCTTTAACAGATCCATTACTGAAGGTATCTTTCCAGATATTTGGAAAGATGCCCACATTGTCCCAGTACACAAAAAAGGTTCTAAGACTGTGATTTCGAATTATCGACCAATCTCAATCTTAAACACCACCGCTAAGTTACTGGAGAAAATGGTTTACGATACAATATATCAGACTATCGCTTCAAACGTCAGTGAACACCAGCATGGCTTTTTAAGGCGCAAGTCAGTCAACTCTAACCTTTGTGACTTTTCTAATTACGTGCTGACTAATATGGATGAACGGTCACAGGTGGACGTGATCTACACGGACTTTGAAAAGGCCTTTGACCGTGTGGATCACGTCATCCTGCTGTCAAAATTACATACTTTAGGAATCCGCGGTAATCTATATCGTTGGGTTTCATCTTACGTAACAAACAGACGTCAAGCAGTTGTCATAGGAGGTCTTAAGTCTGATTTTGTCAGCATCCCTTCTGGAGTGCCCCAAGGTTCCCATCTGGGCCCCTTGTTTTACAATGCATATTTATATGATATTGACACTTGTTTTCAGAACTCAAGGTACTTATTATATGCTGACGACACAAAAATTTTCTTGCGGGTAGACTCTCTTGGTGACTGCCAACGACTACAAGGTGACTTAGAAGTTTTGTCACTTTACTATATGCGCAACAAAATAAGTGTTAATACTGACAAATGCGTTCAGATAACTTTCACCCGTAAGCCCAAACCAGTTCAGTTTTCCTATAACATTCAAAATAAGCAATTAAAAAGGGTTGATAATATCCGTGATTTGGGAGTAATCCTTGATAGTAAAATGGTATTCGGTAAACATTTTGATGCAATAGCTGATAAAGCCTACAAAACTCTCGGCTTCGTGATGAGAGTATGCAAGCCTTTTAAAGATCCAGACTGTGTCAAAATGGCATATTTTGCTTATGTTCGTAGTGTTTTAGAGTTTGGAAGTATTGTTTGGAACCCACAGTATAGCACACACATAAATAAAATTGAACGTATCCAAAAAATTTTTATAAAACATTTAAACTACAGAGCCAACAAAAAATTCGACACATATGAAGAAGCGTGTAGACATCACAACCTTCTCACCCTTAAAAACAGACGAATGTTGTTGGACATGTTTTTCCTACATGGAATAATACATTTTCAACTAGACTGTCCCTCCATTACCTCTTTGCTATCCATAAATGTACCCCAACGTCGGCTCAGAATAACAAACTATAACATTTTCAGAACACCACCTAGTAACACGAACTATGCTCAAAATGAATTCATATCACGATCCACAAAAGTCTACAATGACAATTTTAGTGACATCGATATTTTTGCCCTTTCAAAATCTGTTTTTAAATCCAAAGTTATACTTAAAATTTCACAGTCTTGATAATTTAACTAACAGGATGGTGCTGAATCGGGAGTCCGGATTCCGTTTCACTTCACGTATCACCTAATATGTACTTAATGTTAATTTAGCTGTGGTATCCTGTCATTGGCTGCTATGTAATAGAATAAGCTGCATTTGTAATAGATTTAAGAAATATGCTGTTGGGTACCCTTAATAAATAAAAATAAAAATAAAATAAAATATCTATATCTATGATATTATTTCCCTAACCTGAGTCTCCTTGCATGGAGTCTGCAATCTCGTCAGAAGTGCACACAAACCGTGCCATATTTCTGCCATGGACTCTGGTACATTGGTGCGTCGATAGAACACGCATGTCCACCTTTTGAAGCTCTTTCGGCAGCTGCCAACAAATACATCTAAACTCAATTTAACCAGCGATTACCAATCTGTTTTACAGTCATGACACTAAAACAAGAGTACGAGTATTTGACGGAAAGAATAACACGACAACGTGTAACGTGTATTTTTACGACATGGTCACAGATTAAATACTAGTTAACTGACACGGTAACGAAAATTTGCACGTCTCGTCAATGTGCCACTCCGTGACACCGCGCCGCACTGTTTCATGTTAAGGCCTTCTTGAATGGCCTCTATAACTTCGTAACCACTTTTTACATTAAATATAACATTTATCTTAGCAAAAAAAAAACGAAGTAATAAACAAGATGTAAGAAGTGATGTGGTTGAGATAGAATTTTAATTTAATTAGTATAACTGAAGAAAAAAAATTCTAAAATGATCCTCATTTTGTCTATTTTTTCCCATTTGGAACCATTTTACTGCTACATTTTTTATTAAAAAAAAATAAAAATTTACAATATTTTAGAAAAAACAAAATATAATGATGTAGTCGTTTTACTTCATTGATATTTGTAAAATAACATACTAAAAAAATACTTTTTTTTTTGTGAATTTCGGGATCACCGTCAGACGTAACAGCCAGATTGCAAGGCACGCTTATATGAACGTTGTTTACGTGTAAATGAAGTCTATATTTGCATTGACGAGTGTACAGCTGCTAATTTTAGGGATGGTGGAACCTTAACGACGTCCTGACGTGGCGATGTGGACAAGCCCAGAATCTAAATATTGTGAGTCAATAATTTTATTTCAACACTTCCTGTGTTCGGATAAATCAACATAGTAGAAAATCGCAAAATTTCACAACTACAGGCAGGATTCAAACCTGCGTCTTCTCCGTCAGTACCGCAGACGCTTTTACCAACTAGGCTACCGAGTTCCTGCCTTATGTTGTCAAACTTGCGACCTCTATACGCCTTTCAACGTTGTGTTTGTGCTGCCACCTAGTAAGAATTTCCTGTACTAGCTAGTTAATATGGTTCCCTCACCGTATTTAGTTCAGTTAATCCAAATCCGGAGCACTGACAGGTGCCGCTATAATCTTTGTACTGTGACGCGTATGTGAGCGGCTGCAGGTTGCTTGTCCAACTGCAAAGAGAACAACACACTTCATCATCGTTTGACCGGCCTGTAGGGTATGTGCAAAAAAGATGAATGCTAAGCCAAGAGTGAGCCATAAAAAAGTTAAACAATCATAGCTCAGATATTTAATAAAGAAAATCTTTTATTTCAGGCTAATCAAATTTAATAGTACATTACTGCAGCGGTCGGAAAAAACGGGTATTGAGGGACGAACGTGATAATGTGGGCAGAGGCGTTAGCAGAGGCCCACATACGTGATTCCATCAATACCTGGTTTCGGCAAAGGCTTGTATAGTGCTTTTCTCAAACAATGCGCGGATATTCAAATTTTTGCATAAACATAATTTTAACAAAAAGTAAAACCAAATCAAAAACTTAAGTTCTTTTCAACCCATGTTTCTTTGGGAGAGTTGTTGTAATACTATTGAAGCCGTGGAAAAAAAAATAGCAGTACATTATTGAATCCAAAGAAATTTGACCTCATATAGAAGTAATATATAAGAAATAATTCGTCACAAGTAGGGATGTGGGCATGCTTTCATCTATCGATAGTCGATAAGTTACACAAGGACAAATCGATGTCGAAACTTTGACCAAAAAGTTGAAGTACTAAACTTTAATAAAAGGCAAATCTGTTAAAAGCAGTGATTAAATTCATTAAAAAAAAAATACTTTTTGCATTTTTTACTACAGGTGATTTCTTACGTAGGTGTTTTAATATTAAAGATACCAAATTTCTTACTTACTTACTTATTAAAAGTAATGGACGGTAGCGGTGGAGGCAAGAGGGGTAGGAGGTGTAAAGGTTCTTTTTTTTTTATTTTCATGAATATCTCTAGCTTACATACAAATTATGTAGGATTTTAAAACAAACTTTTATCCCTCAATTCAATCCATTTGGGATGGTTTTGCAAAAATGCTGAAATACGGGTTTGTGTTTTTCTTCTAAGTAGCTCAAATAAATTTTCAAGCGAAATTTCGTGTATCTTATCTTGCCTTATAACGTGGAGCTGAGTTCCTTATTGGACCTTAGAGCACAAGGAGCCTGTAGTCTTCTGGTTTCGGATAAGCTTGACCCAGAATCTTCATACGCTTGTGAGCCAAAGCGTTGCATGAGCACAAGAATTGCTTGTCAGTATTGTTTGCAGCGAAAAACTTTCAAACCTTTTTTGTAGAGAATTTTATGTATATTAATTTAGTATTTTTATTAATTTTCTTACAATTTGTTGATTCAGGATGATTCATGCTGATTGAGACATTTCAATTTGGCGAAGACACACAAAGTTATATTTGTTTGACAGTGTCCCCATCGGGAATCGAACCCAGAATGAAAACAAAACGCGTTGAATGTTGTAAAATATAATAAATGGTACAGCAGCACTGCACTTACTTTCTCGCGATATGCAATAAGAACTGTCAACCGCAAACTTAAATTTGTAATACCATACCTACACATAGTATGGAATTACAAACGTTTATTAAGGTTTTTCTGAAAAATGTTCTACCACATGAATTCGGAACTCGAATTGTAAAATATTAAAACAAACCAACCGGAAACGATTTCGAACAAATCACATGTTCAAATTTTGGTAGTACTGGAACACCTTTTATATGAATTTTCACAGATTTTTAAATTTCAAAACTCTGTTTCTTATGAATAGTTGTTCAGTTTTGTCGACTGTAAAGCTCTTTCAGTTTTAGGTACATCCTGTGTACTAAATTTTCACAAAATCCAATCAAATTGAATATCCATTCAGGTAGATAACCAAAACAAAATTAAAATTATAGAAAATAATACAAACTTAATGTAGTCAATTAGGGTCAATGTAGGTACCACTAGTTGACCATTTAAGCGGTTTTATGACAAAATTCATAAAAAAACTAAATTATTAGTTCTACTTTCAGAGTCACTTCTAAAAGTTCGACTATGAATTAGTTAGGCTTGTGATATAATAAGTGTTAAGGACTTTACAAAATATGCTCTTAAAGTTTTTTTTTTCAAATGTTACATTGCATGACCACTTCGAATAAACATACTAAAGTACTAGCTAGACAAACCCATAACTTTATTGTAAGACGCCAACATAGTTAAATTCTATATAAAATCGCGGTATTTTTAAATTTTCTTACTTTCAGTTCAAATTTAAGTTTTGGTCAGCTATTGGTGCTTGGTCATCTAGTGGTGCACTGACCCTATGAGTAAATCACAAGTTTACGTTTTGGTAGTACAGGAACACCCCTTATATTGAATCACACAGACAAACTGATTATGGCGCAAGATACCTTGCATAGAGATGCTTAGTCAAGCAAAGTTTCATTAAAATAATTTGAACCGTTTTAAAAAAATATTCAATTCTTAATTATTGTTGAATGACAGCTACCCTCAAAATGAGAGCCAG
The DNA here is from genome assembly GCA_947532105.1 of Athrips mouffetella. NCBI lineage: Eukaryota > Metazoa > Arthropoda > Insecta > Lepidoptera > Gelechiidae > Athrips > Athrips mouffetella. The sequence goes on from OX383983.1 coordinate 16,704,906, forward strand.
CAAAAAACCATTCGGAAATAAAAGTCTTAAATTAAAAATATGGTGTTAATAGGACCATTCGTTTAGCCGCTAGGCCAAAGCGTGACGGACAGACCGACCAACCGACAGACGGACATTTTTAGGGGACTTGCTTAGTGATATAGAACACATTTTTGAGAAATTTTGTGCAACTTTTTTCACGAATACAATACCTTTCTCGCTCAGCTCGAAAGTAAAAATACTACTATCGATAAAAAATACATCACTCATAAACTCCAATATGATCCCACAAAAAACGATAAATTACAGTAAAATACGTAACAATTTCCATATTATCTGACTGTAGAAATGATAAGTTGACATTTTTTTATGCAATATTTGTGATAATAATCCACAAACATGAAAAATACTGAATAAAACTTACAGATAAAAAGACAAAATTTCTTTGCAATTTTCGTTTTGTTGTTTTGAAGATGTACAGCCATCAACTACACACGTTATTATTAAAAAGAACAATCACTAATATGGAGAGCAACTTAAGAATAAATTCACGTTATTTTCAAGTTATTCACTACATGTTTTTTATAATTTACACAATGTTTACAACATATAATTTAGGAAATATTTTCAACCGTTAAAATCCCAACAAGTTACAATAATCCTATAATCTTTGTAAATGCAATGAACGCGTCGTTCATCTAATTTGGTAGGATGTGATCACTGACGACTTGACATGGCATGAGACATGCTAGCAGTTGTCATCCCATACTGAAAAAAAATAGCATGGTTTCTTCTCCGAGCGAAGCAAGGAGGTTTTTGTTCTGAGATTGAATCGCACCTTATTGAATCAAACAGGATAGTTGACTAGCACCGTAAAGTAGTTATGTCTTGCCTTGGCTGGCACCGACTCCAAAACGAATAGATTTTTATAATATTTAATTAAAATGAAAGATGGCTTGGTTATTTTCCTTTATAGTTACTGATGATTTTATTTTATTTCATTGTTTTTTTTTTTTTTTGAGGTTTTACTTTTTGTTAAAATTATTTTTATTTTGTAAGTTTTAGTGTAATGGGTGTAATACAAATAAGTTTTAAACTATAGATTGTTGGTTAAGTAGTTACATACCTCGCAGGCATAGTAAAATCAGGAGTAAACCTGAGAGTATGGCCTATTTAAAATAAAAGTTAGGAAAATCAGCTTAAATTTTTAAAACACAAGAAACTCTACACACTAATTGTCATTCATCTGGTTCCAAGACAGGACCAACGAAGCTTTAATTTCGTGATGCAATCCCTAAGCCTTTCGAGCTTTTCACATTCTATACAATTGAGGAGGTACCTACCTATGGGATATCTTTAAAGTTCATGATAACCTACCCAATTACCCATTGATAGGTATTGTGCACTTGCGGAACCCTAAAAAAATTTAAATGCATAAAATACTATTTAGAGGAACTGTCAAGAAGTGTAGCGAGAAACGGGGAGTAGAAAAATATGGCAAGGGGTGACAGTCGAGCGAGAGTCGGGAACAGAGTCGGGAAAGGGGAATGAAGAAAAAAAGCATTTTTGCTGGAAAAAAGGAATAATAGCTAAAAATAGAGTAGCGAGTCAAATTGTGATAAAAAAATAGTTGCAAAAAATTTTATGGAAGAAAGCAACAGAAGAAAACTAAGAATCAGGTTTTGTTGAATAGTGAGGTCAATGGAGCTGAAATAGAATTTTAACATGTGTACCAGTTTCAGGTGATCCAGAAAAAACAAAAGTCCACTGCTGGGCAAAAGCCTAACATGCAAAATCGTGAAACGCTCCAAATAATCTGGAAGAATCTTTGAGACGTCTGTAAGAGGAAAGACGATAGGAAACTGGATTTCTGTGAGTTATAATCTTTTATTTTGTAGCTCGCGAAAAATAGACATCATATAGCTGATGTGACGAATCTTTTGAAGGAGACCGTGATCCTTGATTTCGGATTCCTTCAATTGAGACAAAGATAGGCATTGCTCCGTGTAGGATATAGTATAGGAAGGTTTATTTGCGTATAATTTCAAGACGCTAACATTCAGGATTTGATTCCAAATTGTATAGGATAAGTGGTGTGAAACTAACGTTATGTAAGTATTCAATTTTGTGGTTTTCCATCTTTTATTTATTTTCGGTTCAAAGTTGTTGTGTGTATTTGAGTTAAGGTGAAATGTGACTTAATGAAATTTATAGTTTCTTCCAGGTTGTGTGAGCTAAATAACGTTGAGAAAATCAGATTTCAATGTCAAAAGAGGAAGAGTTGAATGGAGAATATTTGCAGCTTTACAGATCTACCTGCGGGATCATAAGAGGCTTGTACTGTGTGTTACTTTAAGTGAATTGTTATTCCCTCTTAATGATTTTCTTTTGTAAACATTAATAACTCTGCGAGATTTATAACATACTGTGTTTCTAATCTGAGTCGTTATTTGTAGATAGTAATAAAGATTTCCTTTTCCCATAATTAAGTATAAACTAGTTCTGCAAATGTCTTTGTTCGCGTATAGCTAGGCAGGATAATGTTCTATTTCTAAACAGGTACAGGAATTACAAAGAACTCTATTGACATGGAATAGCAAACCACAAATGATAAAACGTGAAGGCTAAAAAAGGTATTGCTTGGATTGTAAAGGTAATGTAAATTTCATTGTGATTAATTTTTTCCTTTACAGAGAAATTGATTAAAATAGTCCTTGGTGAAATCATAGAAACTGGACTCTGATGTATATTTTGTCATCGTTTCAAGGTGGCTTTAGATGTTGTATATTTGTCATCATTTCAAAGTGACTTTAGACGATGTATATTTTTATCATCATTTTAAAGAGACTTTAGACGATGTATATTTTTTATATTTTTTTTTAGGTAAAGCTGTCTCATTTGACATTATTGTCAAATAGTCAACAAATAAATCATTTTAGATTTAGGTTTACTCAAAGCTAGGCGCTATTTTTGAAATCTTTATAAATTTTTTTTATCTCTTTAACAAAAAATAAATCAAAACCCAAAATCAAAATGGAAGAAAATATTTAAACATAAAATAATTACCTTTTTTAGAAAATAATATAAAATCTTTGGCCCTAAATCAAAATTCCAGTTTTTAATATACTAGTGTCATCATATGATAAAATTTAAAAATAATACTTTGTGAGTTCAAAAGAATTAGAACGTCAATTCAAAATTTTAAATAAAATATCTTCAAACTGAAACTTGGATAATTTGTGATATTTTATTGTGAAATAAAAAGGGTAAGTTTAAATAGTTTGAAAATAATAAATAATATTATTACAAATAATAATAAATTGTTTTGATAGTGATTTTGAATCTTTTGCCTCAATTTCCCAAAAATTGGAACATGCTGAGAGCATTACTACATTTCAGTACTCATGTTCATAGGAGGTGCTTATCTTTCTTTTACTATCATTCTAAAGGAGTCCCAGATTTTGAGATTAAGAAATACTAGCTCTCAGGTTTATTTAGTTCGACCAAGCATGGATGGATGCCCTCGTGACATGTGTCCCCGATGTCCGCTATATTGGTTGTGGCAAATGTATGTCGCGTGTCACTGGAGTATCCGCCTAAGATTAACTGATAATATCGACCTTCGGATTTATTTATTTTTTTCATCCTTGGGCCGGAGCCCTCAAGCCTAAAAGGGTCTGATACTAAAGTTCTTCTCTTTCTATTTGTGTGAGATTTCGCTGATTCATCCTGATTCCTCCCATTTATATGTGTGGGATGAATTGGTGTTATTCCAGTACAAATGGAAGGATATTAGCAAGGTGTTTTAACGTTGGATTTTGGAAATAGTGTTTCTTGTGTTATATGCTGACAACGCTTGCCCATTATTGGTTGCGTCGTTTGAGTGGCATATACCACGGGAGGACCTCCTGATCTTAGCGTTAGAATACCAAATGTAGAGTAGTTAGACAACTTAAAACTTTCTTCTTATGTGAAGGGACATTCTGGTTTAATCTAATGACATTAGATTGTTTATAAAGAATAAATTAGAATTGTCCTGAATCAATAGGAAGAATATTCTTGATGGAGACATTACATTCGTTCGTGGGTTGCTTCTTGTAAAGTGTGTTGACGACGTTCGCCCGCAAGGCTGCGACGGCTGTACGGCACTCTGACCTTGGGGGACCTCTGAACTTTATGTGTGTCATCCTAAAGTAGTTAAATAATCTATTTAATCTTCATTGAATCATACAGGAATCTAAACCTTATAAGATTCTAAGTTTTATTTTTCCTTAATAAAACTTGTCATAATTTAACATACTTAAAATTATACTTTGACTCAGTGTGAAACCACCTTTGATATTACTAAATAGATTCTTGAAAACAATAATGGAACGGAAATTATAACGTTTAGATCCTTTCATTGTATGTTCCGAATATTTAAGTATATACAATAATCCCATTTTTTATACTTCTTTTGAGTCCTCTTTTAAAAGAACATCGAGTTTTAGCTAGTGTTGTTTACGCTAAATTCTCCCAGTGTTCTTGGTTTTGAATACTCGATGCTTTTGAATTTCCCTTAAGATCTTAAATCATAAATATTTGGCCCAACCTAGCTTAGATATTACTATCCCGTATCTTCTCGGTTCTGGTCATCATACTTCACTTTTATTTAAGGATTACCTTCAGTAATCTTTTGTCATACTTACTTCTTATATGTTCTTCTTCGAAATATGCTGGGTAATCCCATTATAGTTTAGATGCAATTCATTTTATTTAAATGAGTGTTTAGACTGGGGTTACTCTACATAATTCTTGTCCTGCGTGGGTTGGTAACGGAAAAGAGATTTAGCTACGCATCACAAGTGAGAGCTATGAAGGATATACGGAGACCTTGTTGGTGCAATAAAGTCACTCAGTGACTGGGGGGAGGGAAGTTGCCCTTCAAACTCTTTATGTCTCTCGTTATAAAACCGTTATTGATCTAGGCTGGCCATGCAAGCAATAATACTATACCCGTATCTAGTACAGACTTCACACTTGGACGTGTGGAGCTGGCTAATTATTTTCAGTTTAACTTATTTCAAAACAAACTAAGGGATTCGATGATGTCGATCATTGTCTGCCCGGAGGGATTACAGGAAGAGCTCATTTTGTAGGAGTGCCTTGTTTTCCTAAAGGAAGACTGTATGCTTCGTGTGCCTGGCGGGCTCGGTGACCAGCTCTGGTATGGGTGACTAAAAGAAATAGTCAAATACCCTGTGAACCCTGGATGAGTCAGTGATTGTCCCTTAAAGGTGGGCCACGTGGAAGTCGGGTTTTGACGCGGGGCATGAACATACCGGGGGGAGACATCATCACCGTCTGGGTTGTACTGTGGTTAGTTAGTTCCACTCTCCACATACATTAACCCTAGTCTTTACTGTAGTTTAAGTTTTCGATGGGATTTCCGGCTCCGCGAGGATGATCAGAATCCTGACGATCCAGTTGGATTGTTAGGGTAGTTTAGCGTCATGTCATCGTGAGCTGGGTGATGATATGCCTCGGACCTAGGACTTAGGGTAGAGGAAGCCTAGGACGAGCTGTTTGGGGCGAAGGTGGTGCTCCAAACCTGGGGATTGTCCCCACATTATTTTTATTACTTCATTTATATTAACATAGGTTTCTTTTCAGAAACTTAACGGCTAAAATATTGCATTGTAAATGAGATGAAACCTTTCCTAAATTGATGAATCTACATGAATTCAGATGAACTACACCAAACAATATGAGACTAAATTTAAATAAATAGTGATCTAATATAAAATAAATAACACAAATTAGACATGTAAAGATTAGGATTATATTCAAATAAAAGTAATAAATTAACAAAGGTGTTGTTTCTTTTCATTCTTCTATCGCCACTCTCCACCGAGCAGAATCTGTAAATTACAAAATATTATAAGAATATAAAACGGAATGACGTAGGATTCAGAAAAAATAATAATATTCTTAAATGATATTATTCTAGACGATCAACTTTGGCCAAAACTTTCACGTATCTGATTTGAGGATCCTATTGGAAGGGACTTCAGATCGGTACAGCTGGTGCCGTGACCAGGATATGCTGGTTTCAAGCGAGAGAGGTATTGAGGAGTGAAAAAAAAAAGAAACAAAATGAAAAATACACTAATTTCGAGTTTTGAACTGAAGAAACTTGAGAGTAAAGTCTATCTAAGTTAAAGTTGTTAAGCGGGACGTTAGAATTGGTTTTAGCTTAGGGTTATTTGTTTTGGAAACCATAGAAAATATGATGCATTCCTTGTTTCAGAATAAAGATGGGAAACTTTACAGTCTCAATAGAAGGAAACATAGGGTCAGGGAAGTCTACTTTATTGGCAGCTTTGGGAGGCAACTCTGATTTTGAGATAATACCAGAACCAATTGATAAATGGACTAATTTGTCTGGCGTCAATCTCTTCCAGTTATTTAAGGAAAATCCTAAGAAGTGGGGTTTCTGTTTTCAAAATTATGTTCTTCTAACAATGTTAGAGAATCATACGAAAGAATCTAGCGCTAAGATTAAAGTTATGGAACGTTCCATCTATTCAGCCAAAAACTGTTTTATTAGGGAATTGCAAGAGAGTGAATTGTTGCACCCGGCTGAGTTTGCAGTTTTAGATGAAACTTATTCTTATTTCAAGGAACAATTTGTTACTCGAATTAATTTAGTAGTTTATCTTAGGACTTCCCCTATGGTTTCTTATCAGAGAGCCCTAATTCGTGGTCGACCTGAAGAGACAGGGATAACGTTAGATTATATAGAGAGGATTCACAACATTCATGAGGAATGGTTATTGAACCCTAATATAAAGGAAGATTTTGACAGGATAGAGATTATCGATGGAGATCAAAATATTAGCTCCATAAAGCAACAGTTTTGGGAAGTTAAGGAAAGAATATTAGATAAGCTTTCTATTCTTTAATTTAAACAAAATTCCAACCTATAATTTGTAATAAACTTTCAGTATCCAAAGAAAAGAAAAATGCCTCCTCGTTATAATCTTAGAACATCTCAGGGGCAAGATGAATTAGAAAGGACAGGTCAGCAAGAAGAACGTCCACGACCTTCTTTACGCAACTCCACTATGTTTCGCCAACTTCGAAGAAACATGGGAATTCTGACACAGAAGGTGTCGAGTTTAGAGAATCAGCTGTCGCAAGCACGGGAAACTAACGCTGCATCAGCTTCGTCTGGAAGGCATGAAGCACCGATTAATATTTGCCCGGTGATTGATACAAGAGTCGAAAAACCACGTTTTCCTGGAAGATTTGGGGTACATCCAGTGTCGTTTTTGGAGGATCTTCAGAATAATTTACGGAGAATGCCTAATGAAGATGCTACAATTGAAACTATAATCAGTTGTTTAGAAGGTGATGTTCGAAAATGGGCCAGAATTTATAGACAGAGATGGTTTACACAGTCGGATTTCAAAAGAGATTTTTTGGATGCTTATTGGGGAGAAGCCGAACAAAACACCTTGAGAAGAATGATTGTAAATGGCACTTGGTCTAAGGAAAATGGAACAATGCTAGAACATTTCGTTAGTTTAGCAGGGCAAGCAAAGATGATGTCTAGACCAATTCCTGAATGGCAAATAGTGGGGGATTTGATGAGACACTTTCCGAAGGATGTACAATATGCTTGGCGGATGAAGAAAGGAAATACTTTGATTGAGGCAACAGAGTTTCTTCGTGAGTTGGATGACGTGAATAAACAATGTGGATCTTCTTCCTTTGACTCCTCTATTGGAGCTGATAGGGGAACAAAGCGTCAAAGTCCATTCGTTTCAAATAAAGACAAGCCATCTTATAAAAAACCAAAAGTGGTGGCTCACATCGAGGGGGAGACTTCAAGGGGAAGGATCACTAATGAAATAATTCAAGAAGAAGATTTAAACTAGTTGAGGCCATCTCCAATAAGCAGGAGGTGACTGCAATTAACAAAAAACAAAATTATCTTTTTCCTGTAAAATATTTAATAAAACAAGGTTGGAAGCCAGGGGTAGGTTTGGGTTGTGACCAAGAAGGGATCTTATATCCTGTTTCCCCGAATAATACTAGAACGAAATATAATAGAGAAGGTTTAGGATATTCTTCAGAAGAATATAATAATAAACAAACAGTCTTAGATTTAATTAAAGTTTTTGACGTTTCCGTGTTTAAACAAAATCAACCAATATATAACCAGTTCTTTAAAGAATATGAAGGTAATTCTTTATATGATGAAGAGGTTTGCTTTGAGAATGAGGGGCCCAAATTTAAATCAGAAATAGAGTTACAAATTTTGGGACAATCTATAGTTCTCTTGGTAGACACTGGAAGTGAAGTAACTTGTATTTCGGAAGAATTCTTAGAGAGTTTACAAGGAGAATTAAAGTTAGAATTCCCTGCGTTACCAGTTAGACCAATATGTGTGAGGGGAGCCGTTGGACAAAAGAGTCTCCAAATAAAAAAACTAGTCTCTATACCTCTGACGTGTGGTTCATTTGATATTGATACGGGATTTTTAGTGATTGCTAAATTAACTTGTTCTGCTATTCTTGGGGTAGATTGGTTAGTTGCGCATAACGCTGTTTTGCATTTAAAAGAACCACAAACATTAGAATTGGGTATTGTTGGACAAGGAGAAATTACTATTCCGTTTCGAAATCTTTCTAGTGGGTCTTTAGAAGAGAATCGAATAAATCTAATATCTGGAGTAGAGGAACAAAATGAAAAGGAAGGCGGTGAAGAAAAGCAATTATTAGACCTGTTTAAAAGTATTCGGTTGGGAATGGATTTGTCTGATGTAGAGAAGGAACAAATTTTTAATGTTTTGAGATCCCATATGCAAGTTTTTACAAAGAAACTTGGAAGGGCAAACTGTTATACTCATGACATTAAAATGATTGAGGGTACTCCAAGGATACAACGAACCTATCCTATACCATATGCACATAGGGCAAAAGTAGAAGAAAAGTTGAGGGAGATGGAGGAATTAGGGATTATATCGAGAAAAACTACAAATTTTTGTAGTCCTCTAACTTTCACTGGAAAACCCGATGGATCTGTTAGAATATTACTTGATGCTAGGGAAATCAATAAATATATGGTTCCAGAAGTAGAAGCACCGCCTTTACAGATTGACATACTTAATGCTTTTCTTGGTGTAAAATTTATAACACTGATTGATTTAAATAACGCTTATTTTCAAATACCGTTGACTGAGGACAGTAAAAAATATACTGGATTTACAGTTAATGGAAAGTCTTTCGTATACAACGTGCTTCCGCAAGGACTTAAGACGTCAGTAGGGTCCTTTTGTCGCGCAATGGACGTTATATTGGGTCCTGGTGTTAGAGAGTTTTGTGTCAATTATTTGGATGATCTTGCAATCCTAACGAGTGGGACTTGGCAAGACCATTTGGATCATATTGATATAGTTTTTGATCGTTTAGAATCAGCTGGAATGACTTGTAATTTTGCAAAGTGCAACTTTTTCTGCAGTGAAGTAAAAATGTTAGGACATATAGTTACAACTTCGGGAATTAAACCTAACCCGGATAAAATAAAAGCTATAAAGGAATTCCCTATTCCAAAGAAACAAAAACAGTTAAGAGGATTTTTGGGACTTTGTAATTATTATAGACGTTTTATTAAGAACTATAGTATTTTGACTGTTCCGTTAACTAGGTTATTAAAGAAACACCAAGCATGGTTTTGGGATGAAGAATTAGATCGAGCTTTCAATAATATAAAGGAAGAATTTATTACAACGATTCTATTGAGCCATCCTGATCAGGATAAATTATATTATTTACAGACCGACAGTTCAGGGATCGGAATAGCCGGATCATTGTTTCAGATTGGAAATAATGGTGAGGTTAAAATTTTGGGATTCTGTAGTCGTGCACTACGGGGTTCTGAATTACGATGGACTGTAACTGAACAAGAGTTGTGGGCTATCATTTATTCTGTGAAAAAGTTTGAGACTTATTTAAGAGGAGCGAAATTTGTTATTCGTACAGATCATAAGGCATTAACTTTCATGAAACAAATGAAATTATACAACAGTAGAGTCACACGTTGGATTTTATTTCTTGAACAATTTGACTTCGAAGTCGAACATGTAAAAGGTGTAGAAAATATTGGGGTAGATATTTTATCTAGATATCCGCCAGGGGGAGTTTTGCAAGAAGAGAAGGTGTGGTATCCAACTGTTATGTATGTAGGTGTTTCTACTGACCGTGACTTGAAAAATAAATTACAACGTATGTTGGAATATCAACGGCTTGATAACGTCATATGTGGGATTAAGGAGAAAATAAATGTTTCTAGAGTTCCCGAAAGAACAGATAGATTTACACGTATAACTTTGCGCTGTATTGTCAATAATGATCTACTTTATTTTAAAACTGTACGTGGAGATTACGTTTTGTTTATGCCCAAGGTTCTACAAGAAGAGATTTGTAATCAGGTACATATAGAGATGGGTCATCTTGGCGCATATAAAACTTTGAAATATTTACAATTAAGGTGTTATTGGATAAATATGGGTAAGACAGTGAAGTCTTGTATTCAGAAGTGTCATGTTTGTCAACTTTCTAGACCTGACTATATAAAAGGGGTAGGGAAATGTAAATCGATTTTAACTGAAAACCCGGGTGAATTAGTAATGGCTGATATCTTCGGACCACTACCTAAAACTGAGGCTGGTTATATTTATATTTTTGTAATACAGGATTCTTTTAGTAAATTTATTAAACTTTTCGGACTTCGTGGAGCTTCAGCAGACTCAGTGCTTTATTGTATGAGAGTGTTCACTGAAATAATACAACCTAAGGCTGTTATGACAGATAACGGAAAACAATTTATTAGTCACAAGTGGAAAAATGGACTCAGAGCTTTGAGAATTAAGACTTTGTATACTACTATTCGTAATCCTCGACCTAACACTACAGAACGAGTGAATAAAGAATTAAACAAATTCTTTAGAATTTATTGTCATGATGACCATACTAGATGGGATCATTACTTGTTGGAGATTGAGGAATTGTATAATAATACGTTCCACGAGAGTACGAAATTTTCTCCTAATGAAATATTATTTGGAAATTCAGAGAAACTTAAAGTAGACCGTTTTCTACCACGGGCACTCACGAATAAAACGTTAGACCAAATTAGAGAGGAAGTTAGAGAAAACCTTAGACTTTCGAGTCAGAAGCGGCAGGATAGATTCAATAGAACTCATAAGTTGATAGATTTTCAAGTTGGTGATTTGGTAAAATTAAGGAGGCTTAATAAATCGGATTCTAGTCGAAATAAAACTAAGAAATTTGATTTATTATATGATGGATCATATCGAATTGGAGGAATAAAATATGCTAATGTGTATATTCTCGTTGATCCTGAAACTCAAAGTGTCAAAGGAGTTTATAATGCAGTCCATTTGGCTAAATATTATACTTAGGATGTTAGCTACTGAGATTTTCACGGGACTATTTCATAAATTTTAACTTTAGAGGAATTGAGATATTCCTGGTCACAACCTAATTAATATAATTTTATTAGTTTTAATTTAATAATTAATATTAGGAGGTTATTTTGATTATAGTATATAGTGAGCAAATTTGTTAGTGAATTGACTGGCATTATTAAATTGACTTCGTTTTAAAAATAATGAACTATAATAATTTATAATTTAATACAAATTTAATTTGATTTTATAGTCAGGGTTGAACTAAAATAAATCTAAATTTAGATAAACATGTTAAATAATTTTAATAATTTTGAATAAAAATTAATTTAGTTTAATGATTTATAATATTAGTAGTTTAGTTATTTGTTTTGTTTATTGTATTTGTGAATAAAAATTTAAGGGCCAATATAGGAGTTTTATTAAAAAAAAAAAATGATAATAATAAAAAAATAATAATAAAATAATAAAATAATAATAATACCCGTGCCTCTGGGAAAAAATTACCCCAAAAAGGGAGAAAAAAAAAAGAAACAACAAATAATAATAATAAAAAAAAAAAATTAACTTAAAATTGAAAATTTTAGAATTCTCGAAAAAAAAAAAAATAAAAAAAAATTGTTTTCTTAGATTTTCGAAATAATAAAATTTTGGGGGAGGCTGTGCACTTGCGGAACCCTAAAAAATTTTAAATGCATAAAATACTATTTAGAGGAACTGTCAAGAAGTGTAGCGAGAAACGGGGAGTAGAAAAATATGGCAAGGGGTGACAGTCGAGCGAGAGTCGGGAACAGAGTCGGGAAAGGGGAATGAAGAAAAAAAACATTTTTGCTGGAAAAAAGGAATAATAGCTAAAAATAGAGTTGCGAGTCAAATTGTGATAAAAAAATAGTTGCAAAAAATTTTATGGAAGAAAGCAACAGAAGAAAACTAAGAATCAGGTTTTGTTGAATAGTGAGGTCAATGGAGCTGAAATAGAATTTTAACATGTGTACCAGTTTCAGGTGATCCAGAAAAAACAAAAGTCCACTGCTGGGCAAAAGCCTAACATGCAAAATCGTGAAACGCTCCAAATAATCTGGAAGAATCTTTGAGACGTCTGTAAGAGGAAAGACGATAGGAAACTGGATTTCTGTGAGTTATAATCTTTTATTTTGTAGCTCGCGAAAAATAGACATCATATAGCTGATGTGACGAATCTTTTGAAGGAGACCGTGATCCTTGATTTCGGATTCCTTCAATTGAGACAAAGATAGGCATTGCTCCGTGTAGGATATAGTATAGGAAGGTTTATTTGCGTATAATTTCAAGACGCTAACATTCAGGATTTGATTCCAAATTGTATAGGATAAGTGGTGTGAAACTAACGTTATGTAAGTATTCAATTTTGTGGTTTTCCATCTTTTATTTATTTTCGGTTCAAAGTTGTTGTGTGTATTTGAGTTAAGGTGAAATGTGACTTAATGAAATTTATAGTTTCTTCCAGGTTGTGTGAGCTAAATAACGTTGAGAAAATCAGATTTCAATGTCAAAAGAGGAAGAGTTGAATGGAGAATATTTGCAGCTTTACAGATCTACCTGCGGGATCATAAGAGGCTTGTACTGTGTGTTACTTTAAGTGAATTGTTATTCCCTCTTAATGATTTTCTTTTGTAAACATTAATAACTCTGCGAGATTTATAACATACTGTGTTTCTAATCTGAGTCGTTATTTGTAGATAGTAATAAAGATTTCCTTTTCCCATAATTAAGTATAAACTAGTTCTGCAAATGTCTTTGTTCGCGTATAGCTAGGCAGGATAATGTTCTATTTCTAAACAGGTACAGGAATTACAAAGAACTCTATTGACATGGAATAGCAAACCACAAATGATAAAACGTGAAGGCTAAAAAAGGTATTGCTTGGATTGTAAAGGTAATGTAAATTTCATTGTGATTAATTTTTTCCTTTACAGAGAAATTGATTAAAATAGTCCTTGGTGAAATCATAGAAACTGGACTCTGATGTATATTTTGTCATCGTTTCAAGGTGGCTTTAGATGTTGTATATTTGTCATCATTTCAAAGTGACTTTAGACGATGTATATTTTTATCATCATTTTAAAGAGACTTTAGACGATGTATATTTTTTATATTTTTTTTTAGGTAAAGCTGTCTCATTTGACATTATTGTCAAATAGTCAACAAATAAATCATTTTAGATTTAGGTTTACTCAAAGCTAGGCGCTATTTTTGAAATCTTTATAAATTTTTTTTATCTCTTTAACAAAAAATAAATCAAAACCCAAAATCAAAATGGAAGAAAATATTTAAACATAAAATAATTACCTTTTTTAGAAAATAATATAAAATCTTTGGCCCTAAATCAAAATTCCAGTTTTTAATATACTAGTGTCATCATATGATAAAATTTAAAAATAATACTTTGTGAGTTCAAAAGAATTAGAACGTCAATTCAAAATTTTAAATAAAATATCTTCAAACTGAAACTTGGATAATTTGTGATATTTTATTGTGAAATAAAAAGGGTAAGTTTAAATAGTTTGAAAATAATAAATAATATTATTACAAATAATAATAAATTGTTTTGATAGTGATTTTGAATCTTTTGCCTCAATTTCCCAAAAATTGGAACATGCTGAGAGCATTACTACATTTCAGTACTCATGTTCATAGGAGGTGCTTATCTTTCTTTTACTATCATTCTAAAGGAGTCCCAGATTTTGAGATTAAGAAATACTAGCTCTCAGGTTTATTTAGTTCGACCAAGCATGGATGGATGCCCTCGTGACATGTGTCCCCGATGTCCGCTATATTGGTTGTGGCAAATGTATGTCGCGTGTCACTGGAGTATCCGCCTAAGATTAACTGATAATATCGACCTTCGGATTTATTTATTTTTTTCATCCTTGGGCCGGAGCCCTCAAGCCTAAAAGGGTCTGATACTAAAGTTCTTCTCTTTCTATTTGTGTGAGATTTCGCTGATTCATCCTGATTCCTCCCATTTATATGTGTGGGATGAATTGGTGTTATTCCAGTACAAATGGAAGGATATTAGCAAGGTGTTTTAACGTTGGATTTTGGAAATAGTGTTTCTTGTGTTATGTGCTGACAACGCTTGCCCATTATTGGTTGCGTCGTTTGAGTGGCATATACCACGGGAGGACCTCCTGATCTTAGCGTTAGAATACCAAATGTAGAGTAGTTAGACAACTTAAAACTTTCTTCTTATGTGAAGGGACATTCTGGTTTAATCTAATGACATTAGATTGTTTATAAAGAATAAATTAGAATTGTCCTGAATCAATAGGAAGAATATTCTTGATGGAGACATTACATTCGTTCGTGGGTTGCTTCTTGTAAAGTGTGTTGACGACGTTCGCCCGCAAGGCTGCGACGGCTGTACGGCACTCTGACCTTGGGGGACCTCTGAACTTTATGTGTGTCATCCTAAAGTAGTTAAATAATCTATTTAATCTTCATTGAATCATACAGGAATCTAAACCTTATAAGATTCTAAGTTTTATTTTTCCTTAATAAAACTTGTCATAATTTAACATACTTAAAATTATACTTTGACTCAGTGTGAAACCACCTTTGATATTACTAAATAGATTCTTGAAAACAATAATGGAACGGAAATTATAACGTTTAGATCCTTTCATTGTATGTTCCGAATATTTAAGTATATACAATAATCCCATTTTTTATACTTCTTTTGAGTCCTCTTTTAAAAGAACATCGAGTTTTAGCTAGTGTTGTTTACGCTAAATTCTCCCAGTGTTCTTGGTTTTGAATACTCGATGCTTTTGAATTTCCCTTAAGATCTTAAATCATAAATATTTGGCCCAACCTAGCTTAGATATTACTATCCCGTATCTTCTCGGTTCTGGTCATCATACTTCACTTTTATTTAAGGATTACCTTCAGTAATCTTTTGTCATACTTACTTCTTATATGTTCTTCTTCGAAATATGCTGGGTAATCCCATTATAGTTTAGATGCAATTCATTTTATTTAAATGAGTGTTTAGACTGGGGTTACTCTACATTATTCTTGTCCTGCGTGGGTTGGTAACGGAAAAGAGATTTAGCTACGCATCACAAGTGAGAGCTATGAAGGATATACGGAGACCTTGTTGGTGCAATAAAGTCACTCAGTGACTGGGGGGAGGGAAGTTGCCCTTCAAACTCTTTATGTCTCTCGTTATAAAACCGTTATTGATCTAGGCTGGCCATGCAAGCATTAATACTATACCCGTATCTAGTACAGACTTCACACTTGGACGTGTGGAGCTGGCTAATTATTTTCAGTTTAACTT
Source organism: Athrips mouffetella (assembly GCA_947532105.1). Taxonomy (NCBI): domain Eukaryota; kingdom Metazoa; phylum Arthropoda; class Insecta; order Lepidoptera; family Gelechiidae; genus Athrips; species Athrips mouffetella. The sequence goes on from OX383983.1 coordinate 16,720,682, forward strand.
ATTTCAAAACAAACTAAGGGATTCGATGATGTCGATCATTGTCTGCCCGGAGGGATTACAGGAAGAGCTCATTTTGTAGGAGTGCCTTGTTTTCCTAAAGGAAGACTGTATGCTTCGTGTGCCTGGCGGGCTCGGTGACCAGCTCTGGTATGGGTGACTAAAAGAAATAGTCAAATACCCTGTGAACCCTGGATGAGTCAGTGATTGTCCCTTAAAGGTGGGCCACGTGGAAGTCGGGTTTTGACGCGGGGCATGAACATACCGGGGGGAGACATCATCACCGTCTGGGTTGTACTGTGGTTAGTTAGTTCCACTCTCCACATACATTAACCCTAGTCTTTACTGTAGTTTAAGTTTTCGATGGGATTTCCGGCTCCGCGAGGATGATCAGAATCCTGACGATCCAGTTGGATTGTTAGGGTAGTTTAGCGTCATGTCATCGTGAGCTGGGTGATGATATGCCTCGGACCTAGGACTTAGGGTAGAGGAAGCCTAGGACGAGCTGTTTGGGGCGAAGGTGGTGCTCCAAACCTGGGGATTGTCCCCACATTATTTTTATTACTTCATTTATATTAACATAGGTTTCTTTTCAGAAACTTAACGGCTAAAATATTGCATTGTAAATGAGATGAAACCTTTCCTAAATTGATGAATCTACATGAATTCAGATGAACTACACCAAACAATATGAGACTAAATTTAAATAAATAGTGATCTAATCCATACTTAATATTATAAATGCGAAAGTAACTCTGTCTGTCTGTCTGTCTGTCTGTTTGTTTGTTGCTCTTTCACGCCTAAACGGCTGAACGGATTTTGATGAAATTTGGTATGGTGATAGATGGTAACTTGGAGACGGACATAGGCTACTTTTTACCCCGGGAAAATATCTCATTCCCGTGGGAATCTACACATACAATAATACTCTAGCGGGGTTGTATCTGCTACAGCACACCGAAACTACTTAACCGATTTTGATGGGACCTTTTTTATTCAACTAAGTATCGCTGATTACGAAAACTACTACAATTTTGAAATCCAACGTGGTAGACGTAAACTACCATTATCCCCTGGGGATAAGGTTGAGGTGCGATAGGGTTGAAATGTCTAAAAATCAATATGGGTGTCGTTTGTAAGGTTTATCGAGCCGCTGATTACAAAAACTACAACAATTTTGAAATCCAACATGGTGGACGTGAAATGCTATCATCCCTTGGGGATGAGGTTGGGGTGCGATAGAGTTGATATGTCTAAAAATCAATATGGGTGTCGTTCGTATGGTTTATCGGGTCGCTGATTACGAAAACTACAATGATTTTGAAATCCAACGTGGTGGACGTGAAATACCACCACCCCTGGGATGGGGTTGGGATTCGATAGGTTTGAAATGTCTAAAAATCAATATGAGTGTCAGTTGTATGTTTATATAAGGATAGGGATAGCGGTTAAGATGGCGTTAGGGGTAGAAGCAGGGATAGGGGTAGGGTCAGGGATAGGGAGAGGGAGAGGGGGAGGGATAGGGAGAGAGTGTAAGGGAGGGGAAAATGAGGGGAGAGAAAGGGGGAGGGAGGGGTAGAGGGCGTGGGAGGGGGTAGAGGGAGGGAGAGGGGGAAGGGGAGGATGAGTGAGGGGAAGGGGGAAAGGGAGGGGAATGGGAGGAGGGCGAAGGGGGAAAGGGAGGGTGATGGGGAGAGGGGAAGGGGGGAAATGGAGGGGTAAGGAAGGGTGAGGGGGGAAAGAGGGAGGGGCGAGGGAGAGGAAGAGAGAGTGGAAGAGGGTGAGGGAGGGGGAGTGGGAATGTAGGTGGGGGATACAAAAGGATAGATAGGGAGGAATAGGGACCTTTTTTACTTTTATGAATACCTCCTCGCTACCCATTCACTTCACTCCCTTTATTGCCTTCTTTTTTAAGTTCGCCTGTAACGGTTTACAATGAAAATTCCGCACTACCTACCAGTTAAATAAAATCAAAAGATAATTAAGTTTGTAGTAAGATGCATTTATTCAACTTGGATAAGTACAATTGCATCTTTTACGTAGGGATCAAGAAGGATAAGCGCTCCGTAAAATATGTTTCAATTAAGTTCGAGTTCTGTTTTTTTATAAAATCTACGCGGACGAAGTCGCGGGTAACAGCTAGTATAAAATAAATAACACAAATTAGACATGTAAAGATTAGGATTATATTCAAATAAAAGTAATAAATTAACAAAGGTGTTGTTTCTTTTCATTCTTCTATCGCCACTCTCCACCGAGCAGAATCTGTAAATTACAAAATATTATAAGAATATAAAACGGAATGACGTAGGATTCAGAAAAAATAATAATATTCTTAAATGATATTATTCTAGACGATCAACTTTGGCCAAAACTTTCACGTATCTGATTTGAGGATCCTATTGGAAGGGACTTCAGATCGGTACAGTATGTACCAACCAGGACACCTCTAAGTCAAAGAGAATCCATCTGCCTGACTTCGACTGGACATCACATCGTCAATGGGCTTTTTCTTGACCTCGATCTAGTCTTGAAGACAGAGATGAGGTCGACGATGGAACGAGCTTGCCCAGAATAAGCCTATTCACTCGCGACTTGAATAGATTCGGGTTATATGAACTCGGGAATACAGTCGCAGGCAGAGAATTCTACTCTTCAGCTGTGCGCATTATAAAAGATGTTTCAAAGCGCTTTGTGCGAATGTGCGGAATATCAACCAAGTATGGGTGATATCCTGCGGTGCGTCTGGACTCCCGATGGTAGAAGAGAGATGGTGGAATAAGCTCGTGGAGCTCTTGAGCACACTCTCCGAAGTACAATCTGTAGAAGACCGAAAGACATGCAACTTTGCGACGGTGGGCCAGACTGTGAAACTTGGTTCTCACCAGCATCTCATCACCAACGAGCATCTTGGCTCTGCGATCTATCGAGTCAAGTGCGGCTAGTTGGTGTTTTGCTGAGCCATCCCAAAGGTGACAGCAATTCTCCATGCAGGATCGGACTTTTACTGTATAGTTGATAGCGCATTTTTAATGGAAAGTAAAAAAATATCGTATTTTAACCTGTGTTTCTTGAGAAACGTTACCCTTATTTTGTTACACGTTATCACCTTGTATGTTACTGATAATAAATTTCGATCGTCCGGCTGGCTCCAAATTGGGAAAAGGTAAACGTTGATATGACAAGTACCAACAGCGATGTCCGATTTTTTTTCGTATTTCGACCCATGTTCTTTAAGTAAATTTGTTCAGGTTCACGAGGAGGTTCGCATCCTTCAGGGTTGATATATCTGTTCTGTTACAAGCTGTATAGCTAATGCACTACAACCATACCAAGTTTAACTCTTATAATGTGCTACCGTCTTTATAGAGTTAAACCAAAACCGCAAAATTTTTGTATGGGAATGCCCCTTATTATTTATTTCTTCTTTTCTTATTAGCCATGGTTGTCTCACTGATGGGCAAAAGCCCACTGGTCCCACTAGTCCATTCCCTCCACTGGGCTCTACTCAGAGCCTCTTGTTACCAGTGAATGTGGAGAACTCCTGCAAACCATGGCACACCCCACTAATTGTCCCGCATGCCCGACCACCTGCTCGCGTGAGGACTTACTTGACGTTAACCAGAGGGCTACCACAGTAGCCGCTTTCTGGGCAAGTAAGATTTAGCCTGTGTTCCTGCCGACACGAAAGAAGAAGAAGTTACTAGTCTCTTCAGAAAGCGTCAAGTTCATTGCCCCATCTGCGCCGTGGTCTGCCTCGATGCTGTCTATCTCTATTATTATTCTGAGCATGTCTTTAAAAATTTCAAAAACAACCTTAAGGTCGGACAGATTAAGGCTAAGACGACTTATACTTAATAATCATTAGTTTAACATCGCGTTGAAAAGTCAATTGCTGGACAGGGAGCTCCCTTCTAGAATTTTAGAGCAAAAATTCGTACCTATCTTGGACCTAGTATATTTTTGAAGAAAGTACCACAACCACGCTTTTTAGCGTTGCGCTGGTTTTTGACCGCAGTATGGTGACGTTAAGCCAAAGAACGCTGCTGCTCATCCTCCGTTCAAAGCCCTTAGTCGCCTTTTACGACACCCATAGCATCCAGGGGTAGAGATTAGTTGGTACATACTATTCTTAGCCAGCACGATGCCGGCACGGTACAAGTATGGGCTTAGTAATACGGGTACGGTATCCTAAAGAACGCAATTTGAAAAACAATACGTGACTGACGTAGCTTCAGCAAGGAGTCTCCATATTCTTAGCCTGACTCTATTTAAAATTAAATATATCATGAAAACTGTTTGCTACATACTCATCGCCATTAATTGAATAGAAAACTAGGAAAGCATGAAACCTTTTAGCTGTTATGGATTTGACTTACTGGCCATTGATTAGTATCGAGGCAGGAAAATATTTTCCACAAGATATGTAAGCTGTATGCCGTTAACGAATTCCATGAGGTATCTCTAAAGTGCGTAACCTGTTACCCAGTGATAAGTAATCCGACATATTCCTGTCATCTCTTTTATAGTATAAACCAAAGAGATTTGAACCTCGCTACGCTCGGTCATAGAGGGATCCGAAAATTGTCGGCTGTAGCTTGGCTTTTTACTCATGTTAAGAGTCATATTAGAAAAAAAGAGATAAACATGTTTATGATTATCTACTTTCAAACGTCGCTGTAATGCTTTTTGACCAGCTAGAGATGTGCAGGCACTCGATATGACGATAGCGATAATGTAGTATTTCGACTTTTTTAAAACGATAGTATTAACACTCACACATTAAATATTGACGAGGCTTTGAGCAGATGTTAGACGCTCATGATGAATCCAAAATTTTGTGACTTAAAAATCGTTGAATTTGAATGTTTTGTATGCTATTCACAATAATGTTTTTGAAGAGAAATCAAATGAATAGAATAAAAATTTGACGTTGCAAAATGAGATACTCGACAGGAAACTACTTACAGTTTTCACTATGTTGTCTGGAAATTGCTTTATGTTTATACCTAATAGCGCACTTAAAGTAGGCCGTGCTGCAGTGGTTTCTTGCCGTTTCTTTTACGCTGCCATAGCACGATCCGAAACACCGTAGACTCGCTCTATTTGCATTGTATTCTGCATGACATTCAATAAGTATTCTGTAAAGAATCTACATTGAATAAAATTATCTGAATCTGAATCACCCCGAACAGTTCATACATCAAGCGCGAAACCACAAATTGTCAGAATTTGAAAATGACAGATACTTACGCACGTTCACGCAGTACAACTAGACTCGATAAAGAACCCGGCTGTCGCGCGGGCGCGGGTCGCGTTAGGTGAAGGAGTCTATTCTATGGGGTGCGTAGAGTGTTTTTTTCGCATTTCTGTATTTATAGTTAATATTATATAAAAAAGGAATTCATCAGAAATGAATTAAGCTGCTTTATTTATTCTCTCATTTACTTCAAAATGAAGAGTAAATGAAACGAAACAAATAAAATTACAGAACGTTACGTAAGTATATTTAAAAAGTTATGAATCTTCTAATAAAGTTACCTACTACCTAAAAATTATTTTTATTTTTGTCACCATTTTCACTCAAGTCTCTCTGCAAGTATTGTTTATTTAGTAGTTTTAATGCCTAGTTGCAATGCCGCTGCTATGCTGTTTTACTTTATCTTTAAAACTTGAAGGGACCTGAAAATAAATAAATATCGACTACCAATGATATGGTACAGTCAAGAGTACGTCAAGCTTAACGCATTGGACTTGTACTGTTCTTATCGAGTCTTCAACTATGAAATTGGCGTTTTGTATGGCAAATTTTAATTTTTTTTTAGCATGATTCTTTAAGAAGCTAAAAGTTAAATTTCGAAAAATATTATCAGTAAAAAATATAACAAATCTAATGATGAAATCGGAAAACATTTAAAACGAACCGTTTTCAAACCTTTACTTTTAAAAATCAAACTAAAAATTAAAACTTTATTTTATGCAAAAATTTATACTTAATCTTGAATTCAACTTTCAAATATAAGCGAATGAAAATATAGCTTTAGAATTATAGGAATTATGATTTAGAATTATATTATTTCAATAGCTGTAGAACTGTCAAGCTTGACCAATTTTTAACTTCACCACTGTGATAACAGAACGTTCAAGCCATCTCTATATGATTTAAAATTTTATTTTGTAACACTCGAATGGTCCAAACGGAGCCCTATAGTTGTCACTTCAATATAATGTCCGTCTGAGTGTCCGTCGTCTGTCATTTAACAGTAAAAGCATCTTGTTGACCCAAAGCCATACGAATTGTCAAAAATGTTTTTTTAATCCTTTAAAAGTGGGCTCCCATACAGCTTAATGGGGTCACAAAAACAAAATTTTAGCATACACCATAGAATGGTGTATTGTTGCTTTTCTGCTTTTTTATTTTATGTCACAAGTGGGCAAACGAGCAGGTAACACAAGAAAGAGTAAGGCTTTGAAAAATTTACATATTTAGATTTAAGGCCACGTGGAGTCCGCCTGACACAATGTGGTCTTTAATCTGTGTAAGATAGGCTTGTATGAATCGTCTGAATAGGCAACTTGAAACAGGGATAGGCTTTACAAGCACGTCTCCAAGTTTTTGTGTTATTTTACTGCTTTGTGCAATTGTCACAAGAAAGAGTAAAACTATGAAGAGTTGATAGGTACTCTGATTTAATACCATGTGCATTCCAACCGACTTGACATGACTTTTAACCGTTTATGACGAGTTTTTTAGGCATACTATTTCCAATAAGCTCATTTTACACGTTTTGTCAATGCAGATATTATTTTTACTTGTTTATTAGGCACATGAGTTGGAATCATGTCAATTAATTCAATAATTATAAAATCGCACATTACCTGACATTTGCAACCTCATTACTTTTTTTTCACCGGGATCAAAACCTCTATGATTTACCTTTTTTTCACCCTCTATGATTATTCTGATGACATATTAAAAGTTGTTAGTGATTATAAGGTCTATTATTTGACATAAGTTTCACTCTACCTTTCAAAATTTTGAGCTAGAGGTCTAGGGAAAAGTTGCATTGTCTTTTGGTGATAATGTTTATTATTATGTATAACTTGCTAACAAATATTGATATTTATGAATCACGTTCTTCCTTTGAACCCTAAATATGCCAAGTCCGACACGCACTTGGCTAGTTTTTTTATTACTGGGTAGATTGACTTGTGGCCATATAACCATTTACAGAGATCGTACTAGAAGAATAAAGTTAGCATCTGATTTAATTCGATAACTTTTTAGACATTATCGATAACCACTATTTACATCTCTAATGTCGGATAATCAAAACCATTCTCGATATGTTTATATTCTTGAATTGTTCTTGAAATTTGCAGTATATTTCTTTGTGGAAGGGTTTTTTAAATTGTATTACCTAAACTTTAATATATATTTGTTGTCACTTTAATGAGTATTACACATATTTTTTCAAAATAAGCTTATAAATATTACTTACAAATGAAAGCATAAGAATTCTTCGATGTCCTGCTTCCTAGAAAAATTACATCCGCATGCCGGTACGATATATGTATTGTTCAGCATTTAGGCTTTTGTGTACAACACTTATTTGATTAGATATAAGTATTTTAAAAACATAAAATTATAAAAACTAAAGAGCCGGTTCGCTCACGACAAGATCAAAACAAATAGTTTCATAGACGACTGAAAGTAAAGACAATGTAATACTAGTTGTCAAGAGAACAATCAGATAACTTTTTAAATTAGCAGGAGTGTAAAAAGAACCAAAACAAACCTGGTTCCAACTTGACGTTTCAAAAGTGCAACACTTGACAAGCCTTCAAATCCCTCTATGACCGAGCGTAGCGAGGTTCAAATCTCTTTGGTATAAACCAAACACCGTTCGTGCGCCGTCATGTATTGAAGAATTACCGTATTTTTTGTTTTTATCTCATTCTCCATCAACAGATCTTTACCAAATTTATATGGCACCAATTAGAAGCTAAATACTATTGAATAAAAAAAGAATCATTCAAATCAGTTCCCTATTGTCGGAGTTATTGAATAACATACATAAAAAATAAAAGAAAAAAAAAATAAGATCGAATAGAGAACCTCCTCCTTTTTTGAAGTCGGTTAATAAATTACTTACATTTTCAATCGCTTCTCTTTTTGCCACTGAAAAAGTTCTCATAAGATTTTAGATAGTTATGACATACATGATATTTGTGGCACTATTTTAAATTCCATTGATTTTTTATTTTAATCACAATTACAACCTAAATTATACTAAACTAAATACAAGTCAATATGATGTTCCCGCCAATGACCTTACATATACCATGATAGCGTACTATTAACAATTTGTACAGAGGCAAAACGAGCAGATCAAGACATCATAGCCGATGTACTTCGTCCCTTTCTAATTATTGCCATGAAGTTTGCACAATTTCCTTGAAAAATGTTAACTTTTATATACACAAATTTATATTTATACGTATTTTTAAATACATATTTGAATAATTTTCAACGTGCAAAGTATAAACTTCTCTCTCAGTTTTCAATAAATATTTATAAATGCAGAAAATAATTTTCTTTTGATTTATCTGGATTAAAAACTTTGGTAAAATGTATTTTAACAAAGATTTTGCATGACATTTTGTTGATGTTGTCATGGCAACATAAACAAAATGTCATGCAAAATCTATTAGAAAGGGACAGCTTCCTCTCATCTTACGTCCTACTCTGCTCGCATAATTTTTGGAAGAACGCAATCTGGTTAAAAGCGCCACGCGCGAAGTAATAAATCTATGATTCCCGCTAATAACTTTTGTTCGGGGTACCTATTCTTGAACCTCTTCTAGTGATTAATAGATTTAGGATAAAAACAAAATCTTAATCAAACCTATAAAATTAAAGAATAAAATTTGTTAGTTATGAAATAATATTTGATTCCTAATAACACAATTAAATGTAATTTATTTTTTTTAGAGTTGGTGAAGGCATTTCAAATTAGGGAAATTATTTTTGTCATTAGATGAGTTCAAAACTCGGACCCTGCGCCACAGATTATATACTAGTTACTACGGTTCCGCGCGAAATAAACGGTGTGTTATCTCCTTGTTCAGAACTCTTTCATTGGTTGCCATCTCCTTGGTTACCATATTTTGGAGAAAAAGCTGGTTCCATTTTGAAATTAGATGACAGAAATGAGTTTTCATAGTAGTTTTCCCGACCTGGCACGGAAGAAATGGATTTTCATACTAACTTTCCTGGCCGCTGCTCGCATATTTTTACCAGTACGGAGATTTCGATTTCGCTCTAAGAAAGAAGGTTGTCAAAATAATGATCGAATTTCCAAGCATGTTTGAGAAAATTATTTTTCATCCCATCTATTCGAAAATCGCTGAACGGTTCATCAATAAAGGCGAAGAAAATAGCTGTTTTCTCTATGAGACTTTCGTAGCGGGTAAAAATGGGATTTAAAATTAGAATTATAATTTAGGTCCACCATTAACCATAGCGATATTTTAGGTCAACCGTAGAGGTATTTTTTTGTTTCATTCTTTCTTTCGGAAAGGCAAGGAGAACAAAGCCCATACAGCCATTTAGAGGTCGAACCAAAATATTGTATGAAAAATTATACTGGCCGGTTGTAATATAAAAAAGAAATATGCTTGAAATGTAAACAAGACTATAAAAAAAAGAGGTTCTGTTCCTAATTTATACAAAAATATCAAATACATTTTCAGTTGTTTCAAATAATACTTAGTGTGATATTTAGTTTTGTTCCATCAAGTAATAATATTGTAATGGGATTTTATATTTAAAATTAATGACGAGTGTGTGTCTCAATGAGCCTCTTATTCTTTTCTCATAGAGGGAGAAGAAAAGTAGAGTGTATTACGCGACTGCAAAAATATTTTTACCTTGGGCGACCTATTGAATCCCTCGCTGCGTTCAGGATTCTACTTTAGAATCTCTAGCCATGCTCGGGATTCTACTCAAGAATCCTTCACTTCGCTTTGGATTCAAAATGGCGCCCTCGCCTTAAAAATATTGTTTTTAATTACAGCCTTGTGATACAATCTACTAATTACATTGCGTTGCAACATCATCATGGAGTCAAATTAACTAGTTAAGAGGATATCCACCAGTGTATGAGCGCATTGTCATAAACGTTACAATAATATTCCATCAAAAAATAAAATGTACAAAAAACTCATGTCTCGCAACGCAATTCTTCAGCAATAAAACTTTATTAGATCTCATGTCAAACCAAGTTAGTTGTTTGTGCTTATTTCATTTACTTATATATCAGTACTGGCTCATCGGCACGTTACACTGTCTCCAATTCGTTGGTCCCTCAGAACAAAAACCTCCTTGCTTCGCTCGGAGAAGAAACCATGCTATTTTTTTTTCAGTATGGGATGACAACTGCTAGCATGTCTCATGCCATGTCAAATCGTCAATGATCACATCCTACCAAATTAGATGAACGACGCGTTCATTGCATTTAAAAAGTTTATAGGATTATTGTAACTTGTTGGGATTTTAACGGTTGAAAATATTTCCTAAATTATATGTTGTAAACATTGTGTAAATTATAAAAAACATGTAGTGAACAAGATATAAATATCGTGAATTTATTCGTAAGTTGCTCTCCATCTTAGTGATTGTTCTTTTTAATAATAACGTGTGTAGTTGATGGCTGTACATCTTCAAAACAACAAAACGAAAACTGCAAAGAAATTTTATGTTTTCATCTATAAGTTTTATTCAGTATTTTTCATGTTTGTGGATTATTATCAAAAATATTGCTTAAAAAATGTCAAATTATCATTCTTACAGTCAGAAATATGGAAATTGTAACGTATTTTATTGTACTTTATCGTTTTTTGTGAGATCATGTTGAAGGTCATGAGTGATGTATTTTCTATCGATAGTGGTGCTTTTACTTTCGAGCGGAGCGAGAAAGGTATTGTAATCGTGAAAAAAGTTGCACAAATTTTCTCAAGAATGTGCTCTATATCACTTATATACCAAAAAAAGCAAGTCCCCTAAAAATGTCCGTCCGTCGTCGGTCAGTCGGTCGGTCTGTCCGTCACGCTTTATTTTTTTTTATTTATTTGGGAAACAAACAGCATTCAGTTTATAACATAAGAATAATACATATAGATAGAACATGAGCCAACAAAGTTTCCACTAAAAGATATATATAGCTGAGTACCACTGAGTAAGTTAAGCTGGGACTCAGTATCCAAAAACCAAGTCAGTACACGTTGAGATATCAGTAGCAATTAGTCTGAAAGTGAAAAGAAACATGTTAAACTAACGGTGCACTGGACAAAGTTCTGGCTCCGAGTCCCTGCCCTTGACCAGTCTAAATCTTAACTAAAATCTATATTTTCTATCTAGGTACTAAAAAATAGTATAGGTAAGTGTTTTTATTCCTACATTTATAAACAAAACAAAACAAAACTAATGAAAATGACTACTCCTTATTTTGACTTTTTAATTAAATTTCGAAATCTAATACAATTATTCGAAAAGATATCAATATCATTATATTCATTATTGTAAGTTTGCGGTGCCCTTAAAACAAATCTATTCCTGGCGTAGTTGGTACAATTTGAGTTAACGAAAAAAGTACTACTTCTATTTCTAAGCCCCACCCGTGGACATTTTAAGTTGACTTTGCTTACTAAATACATGGAGTCTACTGTTGTGCATAATTTTATAGAGAAAGATAACATCCCTATGTTCTCTTTTCTTTGCTAATGGCGTGAACAGATCAAGATCACAGTTTTTAAATCTATATTTTAAGTATTTAGTAAATTTGTTTTGAATCCGCTCAATATTGGCTATATACTTCTTGTAGAAAGGGTTCCAAGCTACTGATGCGTACTGCAACTGAGAAGCTACTAAGGAGTTATATAGCAGACGCAATGTTCTAGGATTTTTAAAATCTTTACTTTGACGTAGGATGAAACCTAGCATCCTATAGGCTTTCTTAGTAATTTTATCACAATGTTTATCAAACACCAATTCACTATCAAGTTGCACCCCAAGATCCCTCACCTCGGTTACCCTTTGCAGACTATGGTTTTGGAGAGTATAATTAAAATTAATTTGACTTTTCTTTCGGGAGTATGTAATGATACAACATTTATTTACATTAAGCAATAGCCTGTTGTTTACACAATATTCATTTAATCTATTGAGATCTTGTTGTAAGTTAATACAGTCATCTCTTGACTTCACTAATTTAAATATTTTAGTATCATCTGCATACAACAAAATATTAGAGTGTTTGAAACATAGTAAACATCATTTATAAAAATATTGAACAAAAGGGGACCGAGATGAGAACCCTGGGGCGCACCAGATGTAATTGGGGTGAAATTTGAAGTGAATCCTTTTACAGCTACTGCTTGTGTTCTATCTCTTAGATAGGATTTTAACCAACTAAGGAGGTCGACGTGTATACCGATGTACTCTAATTTTTGTTCTAAAATATTGTGCGAAATTTTGTCAAATGCTTTTGAGAAATCGGTATACACGGCATCCACCTGATAGCCTTTGTCCATTCCTTCTAAGACATAATCAAAAAATTCACACAAGTTTGACTCGGTTGATCGTCTCGATATAAAACCGTGCTGTTGTGTTATTAACAGTGGCCGAATGGTACTCGATAATGTATTACAAACGATTTGTTCAAAAACCTTAGGAATAACTGATAATTTTGATATGCTCCTATAGTTCTGTATGTTATGCTTATCACCACTTTTGAAAATAGGGGTTATAAGCGATTGTTTCCACACCGTCGGTACAATCCCCAGCCTCAACGACAGTTTAAAGAGGATACAGATGGGTACAACCAGCATATCACTGCAGCGCTTTAGGAAAATGGGATGGATGCCGTCCGGTCCACTTCCTTTATTAGGATTAACACTAGATAGATATTTTTTTACTAATGCCACATCAATTACTATTGAACTAATTACGCATTCATTAGGTAAATCAGGAGGCTGCACTTTTGTCAACGAGGAATGATCAGTTTCAAAAACAGAGTTAAAAAAAGAACTAAACATACTAGCAATGGTTGGACCATCAGTAGCCTCTTCATTGTTAAAGTACAACACATCAGGAATGGTATCACAATTTTTTTTGGATTTTATGAACGACCAAAAGTATTTAGGATTAATTTTAATAATGTTTTCAGCTCTTGATAAAAAAAAATCATAGCATAAAGTTTCTAGCTTTTCACATAGTTTCCTTAAATATGAAAATATTTGCTCATCGGACTCTCTGTCGTAAATCTTCCACTTTTTATGTGCTTTCAATTTTTTGTTTATAAGTTTTATTAGTGGGCGTGAATACCAAACTGGATACTTATACTCTTGAGTAATCATTTTGGATTCGACTTTGTCATCAATAATTTTATTTAAAATGGAATAAAATATTGAGACTGCTAACTCAATATTATCTACATCCAGCCTGTTATGCCAGTCCACCAAGGAAAGTTCATGGTTGATTGAATCATAGTCAGCCGCATGAAAACGCCGGACAATCCTCGGGGCCGGTCTTAAGCATTTGGCGTCAACCCGGTCGTTACATTCAATATATAAAGAGGGGTGGTGAGCATCCTCAGGAAAGGAAAGAGGACTGGTCCGTGTAGTTTTACATGGCAAATTTGAAAAAACTAAGTCTAGCAGCCTACCGTTTTGGTTTGTTATACCATTATACTGTAGAAAGCCTGTAAAACTCATGAAAGGAAACAGCTGAAACGTCAGATTATCACAGGAGGGGTTATCTAAAATGTAATCTAATCCATTGCCATTATTATTTAATTTCCAAATAGCGTTGCTTATATTAAAATCGCCCAAAATGATAAAGAGCCAGGGAATTCAGTAAACAAATAAGTAATATATTCAAAAAATGAAAGCTCTGAACTGGTTTGATAGGGGCCGTGTCGGAAATAACAACAGAATAAGTAAAGTTTATTTGATCCAGTGGGCTGTGTTGTCGTGATAGTAACGCAAGTAATGTCGTGATAGTCAGTTAGGTGCGGGAGGGGCGCGGGCGGTCCTGCGCTCACGACGAGTTCTCGCCTCACCACTATAAGTGTGCCCCCACCCATCTTAATGCCCATGCGTTCATAATCCCTATCGGTGCGATACACACGGTACCGAAGGTCGAATAACTCCGCGTCATATATGCCATCATGAAGCCATAGGCAGATCGCATCATATTCAACATTAAGAAGATTCTTAAAAAATGTTGTAGTTTTCGTTCGTAAACCACGAACATTTTGGTAGAATAAATTAATCATTTGAAAATACTAGTATTAATTGTAATTCTTTATTAATAATTATTATGAAATTGTTGTGAATATGATATGTTCTAGTAAAAATGAAATTAAATGGCCACGACATCAACACCAGATAATTTGTGTTATTGACTGAAAAACATTGGATACTTGCAAGCAATGATACGCACAATGAGTTAACGTGAAGTGTAGATATTATTCGAAGCGGCAGTGTGTATAAATACTTACACTTATCATTCGAACAGCTGTTAGCGTTGGCATAGGGATTATACCGAACGGTAGGTAGTATGGAAAAGTAAACAGATATTTGATGCAATATTGAACGGATTGCAAGTTTTTTAATAATAGTAATCGGGTAAGCGGTAGTACAACATAAAAGTAGTTCAATGATATAGGTATAATTTACGTAAATAAACAGTAAACTTGATGATGACTGTAGCCAGGACTTAGTGTAAGAATGTGGGGCAAAAAATTTGTTAGTTATTTGATATCTTCTTTGAATAATATTAAAAAATACACTTCAAAGTTGATTTAACAAAAACAACAGGATAACACCTAAACAATTTTTTTAACGACTCTTCGGAAGTGATATGTAGTACCTCCGCCTTGTCATCACGTCGAACCATGATTGTGCAATTGCGAACCCAACAGTAGGCATAGTCTTTTTCCTTTGTTTTGAGCTTAGCTTGCTGCAACAGGTACTTGTTGAATGCAGATAAATGATCGTTTATGTAAACGCGGGTAGTGACCCCTGTGAACCCGAGGTCATGCGCTGTCAAGTTTCTCAATTTTCGCAAGGCCGCCATAAAGTCGTCTTTTTTGTATCTGGATTGCATCTTTAGGATGATAGGTTTAATTTTCTTCCCGTCAGTATCATTTTTTATGGCCGTTCTGGTTACAAAATCAACGTCGGTGTCAACATTTAGAGAATACCCGCATTTATCGGCTAGAGATTTAATTATTTGTAGCAAATTCTCATTACATTTTTGGGGAATGCCGTTAAATTGTATGTTTGAACGGCGTACCCATTGCTGATCCTTACAATGTTCGTCTTTTAGACTTTTTATCACTTCTTTGGCCTAGCGGCTAAGCGAATGGTCCCATTAACACCATATTTTAAATTTAAGACTTTTATGCAAATTAGTCGAAGGGTTCCTAATGGTTTTTTGCTGGCTCTCATTTTGAGGGTAGCTGTCATACAACAAAAATGAAGAATTGATTTTTTTTTAAAAACGGCTAAAATGAAACTTTGCTTGACTAAGGATCTCCATGCAAGGTATCTTGCGCCATCATCAGTTTGTCTGTGTGATTTCATATAAGGGGTGTTCCTGTACTACCAAAACGTAAACTTGTGATTTACTCATAATTGGTTCCATTAAGTTTATATTATTTTCTATGATATTAATTCTGTTTTGGTTATTTACTTGAATGGATATTCAATTTGATTGGTTTTTGCGAAAATTTAGTACACAGAATGTACGAAAAACTGAAAGGGCTTTTTCAGTAGACAAAACTGAACAACTATCCCTAAGAAACGTGTTTTGAAATAAAAAAAATCGGTAATTAATCATATAAAGGGTATTCTATAACTACGAAAAATTGAACATGTGATTTGTTCGAAATCGTTTACGGTTAGTTGGTTTTAATATTTAACAATTCGAATTCTGAATTCATCTGCTTATTTCATTAGAACATTTTCTAGAAAAACCGAAATATAAATTTGTATTTCCATACTATGTGTATGGTATAACAAATATAAGTTTGCGGCTGATAGTTTTACTTGCATATCGCGAGAAAGAAAGTGCAGTGCTGCTGTATCATTTACTATATTTTACAATATTCAACGAAAGTTTTGTTTTTAGGGTTCCGTATCTAAAAAAAAACGGAACCCTTATAGGATCACTTTGTTGTCGGTCTGTCTGTCTGTCAAGACCCTTTATCTCACGAACGGGTAAAGGTATCAGGTTGAAATTAATACCATATATTAGGATCCATGAACCACACAAGATCTGAAAAATTCAATTATTTACAACGACGCAATCAAAAGATATGGCTTATTATGTCCTCATTTCCATACATTTATGCAAAAAAGCAAAACCTACAGGGTACTTGCCGTTGACCTAAAATTATGAAATTTGGCAAGAAGGTAGGTCTCACAGTACAAATAATGGGAAAAGTCTTAAATCATTAAATATTACAACTTTTCTCACAACTAATGAAAACCAATTGTGGTGAGCTCCCGTTTCAAGAACATTCATATAAGAGAGGGGTCAAGTTGGATGGTCGCTGAGGCGATTTTTGTTTTAGTTCTATTTAAAAACGGGAACACTTAAAAACTTGAAAATTGGTATGTTTATAGTGCGTAAGCTATAAAATAAAACAAATAATAAAATTTGGTCATTAACTTACTGAAATTTCAAATAATACAATTATGATTATGTGGTGGTAAGGAACCCTCGGTGCGCGAGTCCGACTCGCACTTGGCCGGTTTTTTATTCTGAGTTCGAATCCCGATGGGGACACTGTCAAACAAATATCACTTTGTGTGTCTTCGCCATATTTAAATGTCTTAAACAGCATGAATCATCCTGAATCAACAAATCGTAAGAAATATGATAAAAAATATTTAAATTAATCTACATAAAATTCTACACAAAAAAGGTTTCGAAAGTTTTTCGCTAAAAACAATACTTTAAAAGATTTAAAAGCATGTGGTGAGGAAAGCGAAAACATGGAGCAACTGTTGTGCACATGCAACGCTTTGATTTTTATTTGAGCTACTTAGGAGAAAACCACAAACCCGTATTTCAGCATGTTTGCATAACCATCGCAAATGCACCCCCTGCATTGAGAGATAAAAGTTTGTGATAAAATCCTACATAATTTGTATGTAAGCTAGAGATATTCATGAAAATTAAAAAAAAACCTTTACACCTCCTACCCCTCTTGCCTCCACCGCAACCGTACTTTTAGTAAGTAAGTAAGAAGTTTGGTATAAGTTTTCAGCTACGTAAGAAATAACCGTTAGTAAAAAATACTTAAAGTATTATTTTCCTGAATGAATTTAATAACTGCTTTTAACAGATTTGCCTTTTATTTAAGTTTAGTACTTCAACTTTTTGGTGAAAGTTTCGACATCGATTTTTCCTTGTGTGAATTATCGACTATCGATAGATGAAAGCATGCACACATCCCTACTTGTGACGAATTATTTCTTATATATTACTTCTATATGAGGTAAAATTTTTTTTTTTTTAATTAATTGTTTCAAAGACCTCCTTGAAGTACTACACAACGTAGTTCACGCGATCTTTCACAGATGGCGCTTTTTTTCATGTATGGGGAAATTTTGAACCGCTTGTTCTCAAGACCCTATCGTGACTATGGCTTATTTACATATTGCATGTATTAGGCATACTGTAATTTAAATATAGCGTTTATTTCAATAATTTATATTTTATTTTTATTAACACCCTGAATTGATTGTTAAATTGTATAGGATAAGATAAATAAAGGGTCTTACGTAAATGGCTTGTGTAGGAAGGCGACGGCAATGTCGTGTACTGGAAAATCGTAGTTGCTTGGGAAGTGGCAGGATCGTATGGTGCGCCATTGTCCGGTAGCCTCAGAGTCCTTCTTGTGGTAGTGCAGGAAATTACGCAATGTACCCGCCACTGCGTACCTGCCCTCCAGATGATCCTTCTGCGCACGACCTGGATATATATAATACATATTTATGTTACAAGTGAGCAAACGAGCAGGTGGGCCACCTGATGGTAAGTGGTCTCACCCGCCCATAGCACCCACTGTAGCACCCTCTGCCGCGTTCTAATCTGACTGATTTTTATTATTGTTAATATTAGCACTATCTCCTTTGACATTTGATATTTTATTTTAATTTATGTAAACTTGACATTTTATTGTGATTGTTATGATTTATTTTTCTTCTGACATAATTTGATTGCATGCTACTCTCTCTGTTTGCATACCATTATGTTGGTTAAATTATATTAATGTTAAACCAATTTGTACCACATTTAAAGCAAATAAAGATTTATTTATTTATTATTTATTAACAGCAATGCGCGTTGCCCACCCTGAGAACTAAGATGTTATTTCTAATTTCAGTAATTTCACTGACTCCCTTACCCTTCTAACCGAAACACACATATGTACATAATATAGACTAAGAGCGCGCAGTAGGCAACCCTACCTCATCGGGTACCAAACAGCGACCTATCTAGGCTGCTGCACAATGAAATAGTGAATCTAAAAAAACAGGGCGCAACCTGGTACGTTTTGTACAGTCAATAAAAAAGTGTTTGTTTTTTTATTAGATCGTATACCAAGTAAGTGCATAGTGCATGCAAAAGTAATTAAGAAGTACAATAACCAACAGGGTTGCTTAGATCAACCATGATACTTAGGGAGACGACATAACCTAAAAATGACATTGCAACTCCGTAAATTACCGAGTTGAGGCAAGGAAACCCTGGTTAGTTTGGTATATAGGGTGACTTTTAATTAGTTCTTGATAGAAAAAGGTATGCATGTACTCATGATACTGGACAACTTTGCCCAAGGAACATAGGTCGAAATACGAAAATCAAGTTTTGACCTCCCATAGAAACTGCTTCAGCTGATAGCGCAATTAGTATGGGAGGTCAAATTTGGTTTTTCGTATTTCGACCTATGTTCCTTGGGAAAAGTTGTTCAGTATCATGAGTACATGCATATCTTTTGCTATCAAGAACTAATTGAACGTCACTCGTCGTCGAACGTCAAACGTCACATTAATTATTACTTATGCACGTACTATGTACTTGGAACATGGAATGTCAAAGTAACCAGATTTTCGAGGACTGAACAAAAGGTGCCAGGTTGTGCCCAGGCAACTCTGCTTTTTCAGACTCACCATTTCATTGTGCAGCAGCCTAGATAGGTCGCTGTTTGGTACCCGATGAGGTGGTGTTGCCAACTGCGCGCTCTCCGCCTAATTTATCAATATCTGGATTATCTGGATGACCCAAAGAGCTTACAAACCGAAATGGAGTGGCCCTATTATTCTATATCTACACATAGTTATATGAATATCATAGTAGGTAATCGATGTCAAAATTTCAAACATATCATTATCTCTTTTTATCCACAAACTTAATCCGTAAAGAGAAAGAGATGGACTGTTATTTGTTTATTCTAGTTGATGGCAAAACTTTCATGTTACGTCACCAGTTTTCAGAACGAGACCATTCCGCCATATTACTTGCCATCATTTCGCGGTACGTCTGCCGTCAAAAATTTGTAAACATTGAAGTTTTTGCGTTTTTATTTCTACAAAATCCATTAATTTTGGTTGTTTTGCTCTAAAGATTGAGAGATTAAGACATTGTTATTGGCACCATGCCCATGTGCTCCATTTTACAGCGCAGTGCAAGGAAAAATAAAAAACTACCACAACTTACTCTTCACAGGTTAGCAGTAGATTTTTGATGTTTACACCGAATATATTTTTAGGACTTTTGTGTTCCAATGCTAAGGTTCTTGCCATTTAAAGCAATGAACTATCAGTTTATTTTCGGCTTACATGTCGTAAATTCTTAATTTAACTCAAAAATAATTTCATATAAACAAATTATTGCATAGGGCTGTAGTAAAATGATAGTCGTCGTAATATCGATAAAAGTTACCGAATAAACGGTTAAAATCTGGGGTCACGGTAGTGCCCCCGCCAAGACGAGCCGAGCGAAGCGCAAGGGTACGAGTACTACCTACCTTTTCTCGAAGCGCTTTGTCGTTTTTTGAACTCTTAAAACTTGGGTGTGGATTATTGGGTGAGATAAACAAAATTTACAGTATATATCAATAGCAGACTTATTGATATCTAAAAATCCCGATTTTGTCACTAACTCACTCACTCACTGATGGTCATCAAAATTCTTAGGGTACAGTCAGTGTCAAATTCATATGAGCGTCTATCGTAGTCAAAATTATCTGAAGTAAACAAATTCAATTTCATATACGCAATTAGAATTGTCATATTGTTGTAAGCAACCAAAGTGTTCAAAATATCTTGGGAACATAGTTTCCAATATTGTGTTCGCGGCCGTCACCGTCAAATTGATGTGAGCGACTGTAGTAGTCAAAATGATCAAAAGTAATCTAGATCTTGTTTACTTCAGATCATTTTGACTACTATAGACAGTCATATCAATTTGGCGCTGACGATCGCAAACATAATATTGGAAACTTTTTGCCAAGATATTTTGAACACTTTGGGTGCTTACAACTACGAGTATATGGCAATTCTAATGGCGTATATGAAATTGAACTAGTTTACTACGGATCAATTTGACTACGATAGACGCTCATATGAATTTGACGCTGACTGTATTTCCTGAAGTCGTAGAAAGCTGAAATTTGGTATATAAGCTAGTATTACATTAACAACAAAAAAATCCTAAAACTTGGAACTTATACCCCCAACCCCTTAAACCAGGGGATGGAAGTTTGTATGGGACTTCCCCAAAATACAAATTAAAAAACACGTATTTCAGGATTTTTAGTATGTACTATACAAATTACAAAAAGAAGTGTAACGCCACCAAAAACATTTTCATGTAAATTTTTCCAAGATGAGACCGTATAGCTCGCATTTTCAAACAGTTATCAGATCTCATATAGAGCCAAGCTTCTAACTCTACAGGCCTTAACTCTACAAGCCCTAACTTCACGAAATCTACACCTAAGTCAAAATATGTGGCTTGGCCGTTTCGCTATACCATAGTTAGTTTCTGTTATACCATAGTTCTTGTACTAACGAAACGGCCTAGCCACATTTTTTAACTAAGGTGTAGATTTTGTGAAGTTAGGGCTTGTAGAGTTAAGGTGTGTAGAGTTAGAAGATTGGCTCTATATGAGATCTGATAATTTTTTGAAAATGCGAGCTATATGGTCTCATCTTGGCAAAATTTTACATAAAAATGTTTTTGGTGGTTTATGTTTATAGTTTGCCTATAAAGAAAAATAAATGGCTGGACATTATTGGAACAGAAAATATTAATACTATAACACCAATAGTGTATATTGTAAACACTTGGTACTGCATATTTCACGAATGCTAACGTAATGAATAGTTATAAAACATTGTAATAAAAAGTTATACATTACGATTTAAATTTAATTTGTCCCTATTTCTTGTTTCACTAAACTATGGTGCCCTCATACGATAAAAGGCGACCAAGTAACTTAAAATTTCCTTTATGCCATGAAGAGTGGCATAGTGACTTAAGCCACCGCTAGCGGCGGCTAAAATACGGCTGGTTGATTTAATGTAGGTCATTTAGTCGCCTTTTATCACATAAAGACAGCTTATGTTACTTAGTCACCTTTTATCTTATAAGGGGTACTTTGTATCACTCCAGATATTTTAAGAGGTCGTTCTGTCCATGAGACTCAGCAACTTTTCCCAAGAAACATAGGTAGAAAACGAAAATTAAAAATCTACCTCTCATATAAAATGTGCTTAAGACGGATGCAGTTTCTATGGAAAGTAGTTTTTTTTTTTCGTTTTTCAGATGACTATCGATATCGATTGTTTCTAGGTTGTTGTCTACAACTCATCCACAATCCGTCATTTTGCTTTACACATTTTTTTAGGTATGCACGTTTTTTCTGTAGGTATTTCCCGTCCTGCTCTTATAAAGTACAGCGCCATCTAGTATGGAGTAGAAATAAATATTACAGTTTATCAATCGTGATTCTTGACCAAGTTTTTTTTGGGGTTGTACAAATTAAAATAAACATTTATACACTCTTAAACGTTAATCACAATATATTAATAACAAAACATTTAATTAGTTAGGGTGCTGGCTGCGATTTGGGAATGTGATTAGCTCATAATTCATATTAATAGGGATGATAGATCAGCTTAATACGAATCGATTTGGTCCTAACAAGTCAGTGGTTCGGCATTATAGTATAGGCAACGAAGCAGTTGACCCCAACATAAATTTCTCAGGCAGATTTTATTTGACAGGATGATACGGAATCATGAATTAAAAGTAAATTCTAAATATCAAAAAAATAAAAAATACAAAAAAACATACAAAAATTTTTTTTCATATATATTTTGTAATTTTTTGGAAAAATTTAAAGTACCGATTATTTTTTTTGGATTTTTTATAGAAGGTTTGTCTCATGTAGTGTAATACCCCAGCAAAGTTTCATCTGCTGAGTATTTAATGCGGGGGTCTTCATACAACGATCCGCTTCGTTGCATAGACTATTATCCAAGGTATTTTCTTTCTTAGCAAAGTACAAGATGAAGTGCATCAAAATGAACATGAATTTAATTAAATCTAATGAACTAAAATTAAGTTGGTGCAGGGTGCTCGTCGTGTGAAGTATGAAGTGTATGGATGTAAGTATGCGTAAATATACCAGGCCACTCAGAAAGTATTGCGAAAAATAGTTTTTATATATGGGAGACTGGCCGGTCAGAATCTTTTTCGAAAATATGATTACTTGTAAGTAAAAATATGTGTGTTCCATTTTCAAAATTTCCCTCCACATTTTTTGCGAGCCAATTCAAAGTATCGTGTCTTACTGAAAAATGGATCTGCGCCGGGAACATTTTAGAGCTATGATTTTTTACGATTTCAAGTGTCGCCTGAAACCGGATGAATCGTTCGATAGACTTCAAATGGCATTTATGGATGAAGGCCCCTCCAAGGCAACCGTGTATCGTTGGTATAACGAATTTAGGCGCGGTCGACCAACCTTGGGGGATGAAGAAAGAAGCGGTCGCCCTTTGACGGCTATTACGGAAGAAAACGTGCTAGCAGTGAAAAATTTAATCCAAGATAATAGGCGAATTACATATCAGGAGATTCAGCACATATTAAAGATTCGATCGGGAAGCGTTCACGAGATTCTACACGGGCATCTTCGCGTGAGGAGGATAGTATCGCGCTGGGTGCCGCACTACCTCACCGACGCTCAGAAGCAGGCCCGGGTGGAATGGTGCCGTGATATGCTGAACAAATTTGAAGCAGGCTCGTCTCGGCGTGTTTACGACATCGTAACAGGTGATGAGTCCTGGATTTATCAATACGATCCAGAAACCAAGCGCCAGTCGACAGTTTGGGTGTTTCAAAATGAACCAACGCCTACCAAAGTGAAGCGATCTCGAAGCGGGGGGAAGATTTTGATCGCCAGCTTTTTTAATTTGACTGGCCACTTGGCCTCAATTCCCTTACGAGATCAAAGAAGCATCAACGCCGAATGGTATACTACCAAATGTTTACCAGAAGTTTTTTCTGTTGTGAGCAACAAGCGACCAAACACAGGGCTCCGCGGACTACTGCTCCACCACGACAATGCGCCTGCACACACCGCGCTCAAAACGAGGGACTTCCTGGACAGCACACCAGTCAAACTCCTGGGTCACCCTCCTTACAGCCCTGATCTAGCACCGTGTGACTTCTTTTTATTTCCAAAAATAAAAAATCAGCTCAAGGGGATACAATTTTCGTCGCCGGAAGATGCGCTGGCTGCGTTCGAGCAGGCTGTAAACGAGGTGTCTACGGCGGACTGGAAAAAGTGTTTTGAAAACTGGTTCAGACGCATGAATCTTTGTATAGAGGCTGGTGGAGAGTACTTTGAAAAGATTTAATAAAAATATATGTACCTGTAGAACAATTTTTTTTAGTGTCGCAAATATTTCTGAGTGTCCCACGTATAATATGTGTTTACTCTCATATCGTTAATCCTCAATAATGCGTTCAAAAATTGTAGGTTAACATCTTCATAATGTTAATCTGTGCTTAGAAACACTCTTAGGAGCATCTTTTTTATCTGTGGGAGTGTATTATGAAGTATTGAATTTACTAACAGTCATCGCGGGAGACCTATTAAACAATTTTTTAATTTTTATAGGCACGCCATTGACAGCTTGATGCGTTTGTAGTCTGTGGCTGCAAGGAGGTTTCAGGCGGCAACAAAAGTTGTATTTACATATTTTTATTAGTTTTGTAATGAAATAAGTGATAAAATTGTTTACGATTTGCCTTCGAGTGTTTTTAAAGCAGCTATAGGAACTTCGCTTAGCAGTAATCACCGGAAAAAGAGAAAATCATTAAGGTTTGTTTTTGAACACATTATTTTAGGATTCACGATATGAGAGTAGATAAAGTTGTGTACGCAACTCCACATAATTAGGTATAAAACACTCGTGTCTTCTATTATGGAACTTGGCTCGCTACGCTCGCCTGCGTCCCATAAACCGACACTCGAGTTTTATACCCCTTATTATGTACCGTTGCATAAACTACTATTATATATCAACATGTTAACGGAATAAGCGAAACTGAGAAAATAGTTCATCCATAATCTAGAGTAGAATCAATTTCACGCGTTTTTGATAGGGGTACTTCCCGTCCGATGACCTTGAGCACCGCGCTATCAAAAAGCGCGTGAAAGAGTTTCAGTTATGTATGTGCCTACCTTATCCACTGATACTGCGTACCACTGATGCTCCGTCCGGGTCATTGCCCTCCGCGTTAGTTAAGTTTCAATGGAGTTATAGTTTTTTTTAAGGAGGATATTTTTCAATATTTTTTTGTATTCCTTTGTCGTTACTAAATCACCCCCTAAGCTATGGCACGCAATCAAATGAACACCCTGTATGTATACTCACCAGAGTGTCTGCAGCACTTGTCACAGATGCTAGCCTTCCGGAAGCAGTGAGCTGCAGTGATGATCTCGGTGGGACTGATGATTGTGCCACCGCAGAACGTGAAGAAAATGTTGTGCTCCACCGAAAACATCCTGTGACAGGTAATAGAGAAGAATTTGTTTCCTTTAATAAAAAACTGGCCAAGTGCGAGTTGGACTCGCGCGCCAACGGTTCCGATATACCTATAGTATGTTAGGAAGAAATAAAGTCCATTTTTAGGACCGCAAAACTAAATTTGTTTGTAAAGGTTTTTGCAGATTTCTAAAAGAACTGTGCCTTTTTTTTACTGTGTATGGGCTTCTTCTTGACCTCGATCTAGTCCTGAGGACACAGAGATGAAGTCGACGATGGAACGAGCTTGCCCAGAAGAAGCCTACTGTGCTACTTAGAAAGATCGCTTTATTTTTGCTGTAATATTTACATAAACTTCTATCCACTGTAAATAATTCAGATTTTATATATTTTTTATAAATTTTCTTTCATGTGCCCATGACGTTGGGCAACCATATTTTAAAACTATTTTAAATTTCAAGTCGTTAGCATGAGTGGTTGTTGAGATATACAAGTGTGACAGACAGACAAAGTCGCACTATAAGGGTTCCTTTTTTTTCCATTTTGGTATCGGAACCCTAAAAGCTGGCCAAATGCATGTCAGGTCACGCGCAGTGAAAGGTTTTGTAGTTGCCGAATGGTTTAAATTTTTAATATTTTTCTGAGGAACAGGGAGGTCCAGCGCCTTCAGCAATTAGGGTAATTCAAATTTGTACCTTTCGGGGTGTAATAATTTATTATATGATTTAAAATAGGTCATACTTGAATGCAGCTTGATACGGCACCTCCCCAGAGCCCGCTTTCACTCCATTTTTTATTCGGAATATGATCTCCTCGCCGTCTACAACCCGGCGACTCAACTCTTGCCCTGGAGTCCATGAAACCACCTCCGGCGTGGTCACCCTAACGAACTGCACACAAACACACTTTAGTTTAAGCCACGATCACACATGCCTGTTCAAATACTAATTTGGCATACATTGCTGGGAGGCTTGGTTATGTTAATTTCAATATCCTTATTTCAACGAGCAATGATGCCGAATTAGTTTCTGAATGAAGAAAGGTGTGATCGTGGTTTTCGGCAAAATTTTGGAATAAGTACAATGATACACACACCCAACATTCCATGAAACAACCACTGCAGGGCAGGGAGCTCCTTCCAGAGACGCTTGTAAGTGTTGCGGCTGGCGACCGGTGTTGTTTATGACTGCAGTTAAGATGGTCATCATAACATCCCATGACACGTCCACTACAGGACAGGGAGCTCCCTCCATAATTCTAGCTATTTCTGGAAAAACGTGGATGGAAGTACCATAGTCACCTCGCTTGTCAGCGTTACGGCTGGTACCATGGACCGCGGTTGTAGGTGACCGCAGTAAGTAAGATGGTATGATATACAGGAGGATGCTGCTGCCCATCCTCCAGTTTAAAACCCTTAGTCGCGTCTTACGACACCCACGGGTATGTATGGGTTGGAACTATTCTTTGCCGGCAACACACGGGAGTTAAGATGGTACAATACACAAAATGGTGCTGCTGTCCATCTGCTGCTGTAGCAGGCAACTTATATACGGCCGGCAGATTGTGAAACAGCGTCGGTAAGTTGAAAATGGGTTTAGTGAATTCTAAGGTGCGACTCGACTTCGCTCGCAAACCCTCGAGCATTGATACGCACAGCAACTCGCGCAAGGATACCCTGTTGACTCGCGAGCAAACTCGCTCATGTGTGCTAAACTCGCGAGGTCTCTGCGAACAATTTTTGACATAGCTAGCGTTCGTGCGTTGTATGTGTTATTGTTAAAGTGTGGAATACGTCAATGTGCATATTCACTAGATAGTCTGCAGATTACTTGATTCGAAACGTTAATGTGCGACATTTTACTAAGAGTAGCTGATAACGAAACGTTGATCGTTGTAGCGCGGGTATGCGCTAGTGGCACTCGCCGGCCGCTGCCAAGGCACGCTCGCTCCGCTCGCTAGGCTCGTGCGTTGTGGTAGTAAAGGTATCTAACACAATCTAAGGGACCTACTTTATTTCTATCTATCTATTTTATTAATTTATTCCTTTAGTTTTTCATTCATTTGTGATTAGTTTCTCTTAGATATGTTTTCTATCTAAAATTGTTTGGAAATTCGTGCATTTCAGGCCCCCACGATACAGGCATGACCTAGTGTCCACGAGCAATAATTGCTTAATATGTTTATTTGGCAAAAGTCTACTTTAGTACAATTATTGTACTAAGGTAGACTTTTGCCAAATAAACATATTTTCATTTTCATTACTTCAATCTCGCTTGAAATCTGAAATAATAATAAAAAGATTTCGACAAATTCTAAACCCGAACCTAACCTACCCATACCAAATCTCACCTAACCTAACCGATTTAAAACCTAATTATTCACTTTACCATAATAACCGGTCGTTAATCTGCTAGTTATCTAGTTAATGTACGATCTGAATTAAAAAAAAAACCCACTTTAACGGACCCAAACAGGTAATCTGCAGATCAACTGATTTACGCACTTTGACAGTAACATATGCCTTTACGTTCGATGTTTTTACGCGCAAAGTCGAGGCGCGCTTTTAGGTTCGTTAGCCAAGGCATACCCGATCTTACCTTAATTACTTGTTCAAGTAATATAACATAATAACTAATAAATGTCATGAAAGCTAGTTTTTTTCGAACACTAGTGCAGTAGGTGGAGGGGAAAAGCGATTTCTCCGTTCACTTACCAATAGGGAACTCCAGACTCCAGTGTGGCCCATCTTTCAGGGTTGCTACAAACATAAGCGGGCCGGCATTAATCGGCAAAGGCGAGCGGTAAAATCGGATATATGTTGATGAATGTTCAGGGAAAAAGCCGCTCAGCTGTGCCGCTCAATTACACTAGGCCGCGCAACAGCGGAACGGTATTAATCGGCAAAACTGGGCGGTAAAATCGAATGTATGCCGATGAATGTTCAAAAGCCGTGGTTGCTTCGGGTTGGCTTTGTCGTTCCACAAATACCGTTAATAATGTTGTGTGGATGCGAATCAACTAGCCCATCGGGTCGGCTTCTGTTCAACAAATACTGACGAACCGACAATGCCGGTCCGCTTATGTGTGTAGCAACTAGCAACCCTTAGGCCATGTCTCCACTAGGCTCACAGTGAGCCGCTCACTATCTGCCTCCAGTACGCCGCCCTATACATTTTAAACGGAGTGTCCATTCAGCACTTAGGGTTCCCGCACACGGGCCACCGGCCACAACCACAAAACGGCGCTACCGGTATAAATCCTGTAGTTTTCATACATTTTTAGCAACCACGATTTGTAGCGTGTGGCGGCCACCGGCGTCAATCGTGTGCGGCAAGTCCATATAAAATGTATGAAAACTGCAGGAAATATGCCAGTGGCGGCGTTTTGTGGTTGTGGCCGGTGGCCCGTGTGCGGGAACACTTACTGTACTCAGTTTGCGGCGTTACGCTTGCGGATTCATTCAGTGAGTAGCTGAGTCGCCGCGAACTATGCTCCCGGTAGGCGGCTCAGTCAGCTCACTACGCCGACGGAACGAATTGAGTGAGTGGCCGATACACTGCTCAGAGTCAGTTAGCTCACATCACAGTGAGCGGCTCTCTGTGATCTGTGAGCCTAGTGCGGACATGGCCTTATACGCACTGTACTTTTGTGAGTGAGATACAAAAAAATTACTCACCATTTCTGCTGTTGTACTGTTTTGTACAAAAGGATCCGTGGATGTCACAGTCGAGACCACATCGCTGTTTTGTACAAAGGGATCCATGGGCAATACAGTCGGTGACACATCGTGCTTTCTCCGTACACTCCGACACACAACAACACTGCAACTCATCAAACACAAGGAGCACAAGACAAGCAATGAGACTGAGAGACTTGGACTCGTAACCATTCCAATTTTTTGTAGGCATTTTCATGTTAATACGTTACAAACATATTGATATTTAAGTTTCTTTTTTCAAGTTTGGACTTATCGATATATAGATCGCAGAGCCAAAAAGCTTGTTGCTGATGAGATGCTGGTGAAAAACAAGTTTCACAGTCTGGTCCACCGTCGCAAAGTTGCATGTCTCTCGGTTTTCTACAGATTGTACTTCGGAAAGTGAGCTCAAGAGCTCCACGAGCTTATTCCACCATCTCCCTTCTACCATCGGGAGTCCAGACGCACCGCAGGATGTCACGGTTTTTATTCCGCACATTCGCACAAAGCGCTTTAAAACGTCTTTTATAATGCGCACGGCTAAAGAGTGCTATTCAAGTCGCGAGTGAATAGGCTTATTTTGGGCAAGCTCATTCCATTGTCAACCTTATTTCGGTCTTCAAGACTAGATCGAGGTCAAGAGTAAATCCACTGACAATAAAAAAAAATCCAGGTATTTTGGACTTGGAGACTTATACCTGATCTTGCAAATCGTTGGAATAGTTTCGGCTCATCGATCAGCAGTCTATTGATTAATTAAACTCGGTCAATCAGTCGGCACCATACCATACATACATAACGTCATGCCTCTTTCTCGTCAGATGATGATGATGAGAATGAAAATACATAAAAAAATTCCTTTACCCTCTTTCAAAATCAACCAGAAGCGCTGCTGTACAATATAAAATATATCCTTGTAGTTCATCGAAATACAGTTGCAGAGATGTAGCATGGGCCGACGATCTAGTCAAGGTCGAGGGAAGCCGCTGAATGCGAGCAGCGCAGGACCGGACGTCATGGATATCTTTAGGGCAGGCCTATCTCAGCAGTGGACGTCTTCCGGCTGATATGATGACAGTTGATTGTACAACGTTTTTAGGGTTCCGATACCAAAATGGTAAAAAAAAGGAACCCTTATGGTGCCGCTCTGTCTGTCTGTCTGTCTGTCTGTCCGTCTGTCTGTCACACCTCTATATCTCAGCAACCACTTACGCTATCGAGCTGAAATTTGGAATAGTTTTAGAATATAGTTGCCCAACTTAATTGCACATGAAAATTTTTTGAAAAAAGTATGATTATTAATGTAAAGGGGGCCAAAATAGGGGGGGCCAAATTTCAAATTGTCGCTACTAGGTCGAGTGGGGTATCATATGAAAGGGCTTTACTTGTACATTTTAAAATATATTTTTGTATTTTTTTAAGTTTCTTAGTTTTCAAGTTATGATGAAAAATGTCAAAAAAAATACCATCCCCCCCCCCTTATCTCCGAAGTTTGAGTAAGGGAAAATCTGAATTAATTACAGTTGACAGAGGTTTATGTAAACTTTACAGCAAAAATAAAACGATCTTTCTAAGTTGCACAGTTTTTCAGAAATCTGCAAAAAACCTTTACAAACAAATTTAGTTTTGCGGTCCTGAAAATGGACTTTATTGCTTCCAAAAATACTATAGGTATATCGGAACCCTCGGCGCGCGAGTCCGACTCGCACTTGACCGGTTTTTTTTTTATTACCTTAGAGAGTATTAAAAAGAGGGTGACCCTTTTTCATTAGCAACCAATTTTCACTCAGTAACCGTTTATTAGAATAAAAACGGTGTGCTCTGATTTGTTTTTATGTTCAATGGGTCTTGACCTCGATCTAGCCCTGAGGTCAGAGATGAGGTCAACGATGGAACGAACTTGCCCAGAAGAACCCTAATCACTCGCGACTTGAACAGATTTAGGTCATACCTACTCGGGAACACAGACGCAGACAGAGAATTCCACTCCTCAGCTGTGTGCACAATTGATAAAGCGAAGCGCTTTGTGTGAATTTATGGATAGTGAACCAATTGTGGGTTATATCTCACGGTGAGTCTGGACTCCCGATGGTAGAAGGGAGGTGGCAGTATAAGCTCATGGAACTCTTGGGCACACTCTCCGAAATACAACTTGTAAAAAACTGACAGACATGCAACTTTGCGACAGTGGGCCAGACTGTATAAGTTTGTATTCTCTTATCTTCGGACGGACTCTTGTTGCCTTCTCTGGCGAGTCGTTCTTCAGAGTACCACTGTAGATCCTGGTCATCATCATCATACCATATCGGTTGCAACGTCGATGACCGACCTCACAAACCCTGGTGTCAGAGTTGTCAAGCCGCCAAAGGCCTCTGACATGGCTCATTAACGACTAAATCCGTAAATAGTAGTTGGGACGAAAGGCTTAACGTGCATTCCAAAGCATGGAATCATCTTACTTTTCAAGCAAACAGGTGATTCTTTCGGCAATGTCCCAACGATACTGGAGAGCTCGCACAAAGGAATTTTTGTTTGACAGTGTCCCCACCGGGAATCGAACCTTGAACCTACGGATCGAGAGCCGAGCGCTCTAATCACTAAACCAGATAGGCTGTTAGAGGACTGGGAGAGGTGAGGAGGGGGGTTAATTAATGTATTTTAGAGAGATCTCTAAGTGGACCTTCTTGAAGCTAACGAAAGGTATTTATGATTATTTATTTATCGTATGGCTTAGGTATGTCCTTGCGTCATCCGTTAACATTTTGATGTCTTCGGGCTAAGCGGGCACTCGAAAACAATGTGCCTGTTCATGTGTTTGTTCCGGGCAGCCACATTCGCAGGCCGCTGAGTCGCACAGGCCCCACCGGTGCCACAGATGAGCACATTTACCCACTCCCGTCCGCAGCCGATTCAAATTGCACCAGGTTTGTCGGGGTTCTTAGAAGCCCACTGGACGCTGCCGGGTGTTTAGCTCAAAGAGTTCTGCCGGAACAGACGTTTCATACCAGTTGGCCAACCAGCTGTCATGGATATTGTGCTTGTCGGTGGTAATGTTGACCTTAGCAGCGGGAGGGTTAAGGGACTTTAGCCTTAGTGAGGTGAGCTCATCAAGATCCAGATGTTACCACGATAAGGTCGCTTTATATGCGAGAAGAGAAGACGCAAAATTTTAATTTCTTTAACGTGAAAGATCGTGAAAACCTTGTCAATTTAAATTGAAAACCGCGCACGTGCACTGAAAAATTTTAGGTAAATCACAAATTTTGCTTATCAAATCAAATCAAATCAAATATTTGTAATATGGCTTCTGTCAACATGGACAATTTTGCCAGTGTCGAAGTTGGAGAATACACGGCACTACAATGACCAGATAAATGGACGGTCAATTAGCATAATCTGGATAAAAATAAAAACATATAAATAAATGAACATAGAAAAAAAAGGGGAATCATAATTTAATTTTATACCTTTCAATATATTTAAATAAAATGTATATAAGAGGGGAATCCAAGGAAGATAAAACACAATCCATATTAAAGGGATTATTTACATTCACAAAAAATTTCCTCAACTTCAACTTTCAAAACGATGGCAATCAGCCGTCTCAAGATACAGCCATTACTGCCAATGTCTGGTTGACAGGAGAACAATTTCCTTATCCTCGTTCAATACGGGCCCTTTTCCTGTCATACTCGTACCAATGTGTCATACCTTAGAGCAACGCGTCAAACCGCGCATTGCGCGCGAAAATCGTGTTACTCTATGTGTCATACGGATATCCCTCCGCGTCCGGATCTGGTCCGGTCCGGACCGTCCGCACTTGATAATTTCATACATTTTGCGCTTAGAGCAACGCGTCAAACCGCGCAAGCCCGTTTCTTTGCGCGCGAAAATCGTGTTACTCTATGATTTTGCGTGCCGTCCGGAAGCGTGACTTGGACCAGCATCATACGGACGGTCCGTACGGACGAGATCGTGTGTTGTTTTTAGGGTTCCGATACCAAAATGGTAAAAAAAGGAACCGTTATGGTGCGACTTTGTCTGTCTCTCTGTCCGTTTGTCTGTCCGTCTGTCTGTCTGTCACACCTCTATATCTCAGCAACCACTCATGTTATCGACTTGAAATTTGGAATAGTTTTAGAATATGGTGGGCCAACTTAATTGCACATGAAAGAATTTTGAAAAAATTATGATTATTAATGTAAAGGGGGCCAAATTTTAAATTGTCGCTACTAGGTTGAGTGGGGTATCATATGAAAGGGCGTTATTGGTACATTCTAAAATATATTTTTTTAATTTTTTCACGTCTCTTAGTTTTCAAGTTATGATGAAAATGACAAAAAAAATACCACTCCCCTCCCCCCCCCCTTATCCGAAGTTTGCGAAAGGGAAAATCAAAATTAATTATAAAATTAATCAATTTTTCTAAGTTGTACAGTTTTTTAGAAATCAGCCTGAACAACTATATACCAGTGTCAGTATGCCGCCGGAGGTAACTTCGTCAAACAGCTTTTCCTGAAGGATTTTGAGAAATAACCTTCGCTAATAATAATAAGACTGACAATCCCTATACTAGAAAACATAACCCGTAAAGGCTAGATGGCGCTTTCAAATAATCTGGAAATTAATTTTGGTCTACCAAGTATTTTGCCAAAAACTCATTCAAAATTTCAACATACTTTCAATGTAAAGAAACGCTAACATTGAAATTAGTATTTTTTTTGCAGAATACTCGATAAATCATAATAACTTACCGGACTATTTATAAGTGCCATCTAGTTTTATACTTTTCCGGGTTACGATTTCTAAAATGGGATGATCAGTCCTTCTTTGTGCATGGTATAACCACAGTAAAGAGATGGGCTTGGTATAGCTTCTGTATAATCTTAACCAAAGCCCAAAAACATCGTCTAAAGCCTCGAATAAACGAGTAAAAAACCTCTTTGGTTAAAATCTACTTGTCAAATAGGAAATAGAAATGTGTGAAAGGAAGTGGGTAGAAATGGTGATTGCTGCTCTCTGATTGGTCGGTTTGGGCGGTATTATCTCAAAATTTGAAAAGTGTGAAACGTACGAGCTACGTCGCCCACGCATAAGCCCATCTCTTTACTGTGGCAAGCCCATCTCTTTACTGTGCCCACGCCTTTACCTTCTGCGACCACGTCGAGAGAGCAAGATGGACGCCGACTATGAGGAAAAAAAATTCTTCAAAAATGTAAAAAAACCGGCCAAGTGCGAGTCGGACTCGTGCTCCGAGGGTTCCGTACCACCACATAATCATAATTGTATTAGTTGAAATATCAGTAAGTTACTGTGCTAGATTTTTTGAGTCCGACACGCGCTTACCCAGATTTTATTATTTTTTGTTATTTTATAGCTTAAGCACTATAAACATACTAATTTTCACGTTTGTAAGTGTTCCCGTTTTTAAGATAGAGCTAAAACAAAAATCGCCTAAAAAATAGGTCTTTAGTATGGGAGCCCCCCTTAATTTATTACTTTTTTTATATTTTTAGTATTTGTTGTTATAGCAGCACCAGAAATACATATTCTGTGAAAATTTTAACTGTCTAGCAATTACTGTTCATGAGATACTCTTTGGCGCTCAGCAGATGAAGGGGCGGACATACGCGGGCAGTCACGGACATTGTCACCAGTGTGGCCGGTATTGCGAAAATTATAGGTTTTATCAGAATAAAATTCAAATATAACAAGTTAAAAAGTTGCTCTATGTTTTAAACTAAATGAAAATCAATCTGAACAACCTTTTCGAGTGATTAATTTTTTGAATTCAAGTTGTTTTTCTTTCCAAACTAAAGATTTTGGAAAATACGCGCATAGAAACGGAGCGTTTTTTTCATGTCAATGACTATAGTAATACAAAAATAATTGCAGTACCGGCCACACTGGCGGACTGTCAGAACAAAAAGTCTGTCGTCTGCTGTGCCACGTAGAGCTCAAACAAAATGTTGTAAAAACAGCTGACTTTAGTGGCATCTTATTCCTGTTTTCAAATATTTTAAAAAATAAAAAATACAGTATTTATCTACTCAACGAGCTCTAAACAACACTAAAAAACATTAAAATACCCCACTCGATGGGGTAGGTTAAACTTTTTTTTTACGCTCCCTCTTTTAGCTGTTCGGGAGCCCCCCTTAATTTTTTACTTTTTTTTATTTTTAGTATTTGTTGTTGTAGCGGCAAAAGATATAGAAAATTTGTGATAATTTCAAATTTCTACCTATTACGGTTCATGAGATACAGCCCGCTGACAGACAGTCAGACAGACAGACATCAGAGGCATATCAATAGGGTCCCGTTTTTTACCCTTTGGGTACGGAACCCTAAAAAAATGTGGATATACGCCGAGTTTCAATGCTGCCAACGATTGCAAGTTCCTAGGGTTTTTGTCTCCTAATAGTTAAGATTGCCCACCGATATGGCGATCATTATTTTAATTATTATTTTTGTGTTATAGTGACCTTTGGAGCTCTAAACGTCAAAACGCGTGTTGAGTAAGAAAATAAATCAGTATCTTTAAAGAGTAGGTAGTCATTATCCAAAGGGAGACTAAATGTCCTGGGGCTTAGTCTCATCATCCAATAAACATTACAGGAGGTCGCTGATCCAGGGTGTAAGGGACAGACCTCCGAATACTGAAAGGGCATGAACAGTCAACGTAACTGAACATATTTCAGCGAATAAAACTTTCAGGAAATCAAAGAAAAAATTGGCCTCTCCATACAAAATTGCAAATTTGATTGGACAGTTTGTATGGAGAGGCCGATTTTATTTTTCGTTTCGTGAAAGTTTTTTTCACTGAAAGTTGTTCAATTACGTTGACTGATCATGCCCTTATAGTATTCGGAGGGCTGTCCCTTACACCCGTTATATATCCGTCGAGGTACTTCGCTCCATCCAGGGCTATGGGGAGCAAAGTAATACACCGAGGCAGCCGATGAGACTCCAACAGTCGACGAGGTTGAATGCAGGCCAGAAGCAGCTCCAGGCAAACCAGTAAGCCAGTCGCAGACGGGTAAGAAGATTTTAATATTTACTCCTCCTCAAACTACTTTGAACGCCTTCCATGCCGGTCTAATGTGAATTATTTGAGCGTATCTATCCTTCTCTGAGATTCTATACAATCAACTTTACTAACTATAAATGATATAGCTAATTATGGTAAGCTACTACCCACTCCAATATAAAATTCAATTCTAAGACTGTTATAAAGAAAGTCGTTCTGGCTCAAATGCTACAAATGAAACATACATTTGATTCATCTAATAAACTTATTCTTTTCTATGATACAAGCTAAGATACAAAGCTGATGATAAACAAGCTTGACTTGGGGAAAAACAAAACCCTTAGTATATTACAATACATCCTAAACGGGGTTGCAAATACAAACAGAAGTCGGTTTGTAAGTCATCTCGCACATAGAAAGTAAAAAAACATCTATATGGAAAGATTGAGCTAAAAGGACTAGATGTATTTCAGGCCTTTCCACTGTTAAAATAAACAAAATTTTCATCAAGACAGTCAAATATCAATCTTGGAGAAGTTTTGATATACTATTTTGATGTTTTCATGTACCATTTACAGCCATCGGATCTTCCTATTTCTCATAAATTATTTACAAAAACATAGGCTTGTATTAATCTATGCACTTACTTAATAAATTAATTATTCGACATTTTTCACGGTCCGCATTGGTAATTGGTATCTAGGTATCTAGTCGCGGCACGCGTTACTGTGTCCTACGAGAAGCTATACGGTTTAGGCCAACCTTCAGACTAAAACAATCCCTATACATAGGCTTAGGAACAAGCGTTAGGTAGTGTTAGGACTTTCTTTAGATTTAGTCTTTAGTATTTCTTTAGAGTAGACCAGTGATGAGCTTCTAGCCTTTACATGGCTTTTCGGCAATGTAACACTTAGGTACAACAAAAGTGAATCGACACAACCAATATAAACTTTGTATATTGGCTTTTCTTGAGGGTAAATTTTAATCGTGGATTTCACGTTACATTAGCACTACACGGAATATTATTTGCTCGTTTTTTTTTTCAGGTAACACTAGGATACTGTGGTGTTTAGGGTTCATGCTTATGCATGTATTATAAAATTTATAACAACATTGTGGTTATGAAATATTGCGATTTTCTACTTCGTAGAATTATCCGGACACATGAAGTGTTGAAATAAAATCATTTTTCATTATGCAACAGTTATAATGACATTGTATTATACCAGCATGTACTTGTGTTACGGTTCTGTGCTAGAGCATGAGTTTTGGATCGATTGTAACTTTTAGTCGATGCTGCTTGAGCTTGGGGATAAGGCCAGAGTCTGCCTGTAACCTCGCTCCCCCCCCCTCCCCCCATTTGACGGGTAACGAGGACCCGACCAAGGCTTCTTCTGGTGGATTAAACGTGCTCCCGACGTTTGAAAAGATGCATTTTTATTTCTCAATAGTTTTATTTGCTTTACGAGTAACTTTTTTATAAAAACAAGTTTTGTCTTTTGCAGATACTTGTACATGAAAGCGGAGATATTTTTATCTAAGCCTGGAATTAAATTAGCAATTTAGTATCGGTGTTTGTAATAATTTACAATAAACCGGTATTAGGTGATATTTGAGAAGTATGTACTTGTCTATAGGCATGCCTTTTTTCAATATACTTAGGCGTACAAAAGTTCGACAGTGTGTCGTGAATATGATAGAGAACCAATTTGGCGTATCAGACGTAGACGCCTAAGGTGTCTAGAAGACTCCTCGATTGGTCCAGGGCTGGCATGATCTTTTGTCTCGTGGACGGTTTTATTTTCTTTCCTATTACTGGCACCCAAAAATAAAATTTTAGTAGGTGGGTATTTTACAATAAAAATATACTGGTTATCGTTAACAAACAAAAAGGCTTGTTGTGAAAACTAAAGACAATGTATCGCAGACGACACACATAGATGAGCTTGATATTATTGTTTTCATTGACGATAAATTTTGACTTTAAGTCACAGTTAACAACCTTAACAGTAAAAAGTTGACTCTCAGTCAATAGCAATTTTAATATCGGATATTTTAATCATTATTTGGCCTTAAATCGCAGTTAACGCCGTTACGATTGACTCACAGTCGATTCCGACGTGAAAATAGATAACTTGTATTTTTATGCATGATTTATGCTGATATGGTTTGACATAACTCGCAGTTAAGCCGTCGTTATTGACTCGCAGTCAATCCCGACAACCAACAGATAGTTTGGCGTTAACTCGCAGTTAACACCGTCGTTATTGGCTCGCAGCCAATCCCAACAGACAATAGATAGTTGAATCGCAGTAAAAATATATTCAGATGTCGATTTTTGTCTTCATTATTTGGCCATAACTCGCAGTTAGGGCCGTCGCAATTGACTCGCAGTCAATCCCGACATAATAATAGATAGGCAACTTTATACATCACGTATTTTCGATAATATGTGGCGTTAACTACTGATAAAGCTAGTTGAAATGGGCTTTACACCAGCTTTACTGGAATTGTTTGTAAGTTATTTAACAGAAAGGAAACAATATGTAGATTATGCAGGGTTCACGTCGAATATATACAATACGTTTTCTGGTGTAAGTCAGGGAAGTAATCTAGGGCCATTACAATTCCTTATTATGATAAACGACTTACCTAGGATAATACAGGATGCACATTGTTTATTGTTTGCGGATGATTTAAAGTTGTTTTTGTCAGTAAATGATAAAACAGACTGCGAGCGCCTTCAAATGGATATTGATAGGGTAGTGCAATGGAGTCATGAGAACAAATTAGAATTTAATGTCTCCAAATGTAATGTTATGTCTGTAACGAGAGCGCAGCGCCCCATCACATACCCATATGAGGTTGATGGATTAAATTTTTCACGGGTGACTTCGATCCGCGATTTAGGAGTCTGTGTCTCGGATGATCTTACCTTTCGAACGCACATTGTAGAGATCTGTAAAAGAGCCTTCCGCAACCTTGGATTTGTTTTAAGACAGTCCAAAAACTTTTACGGTACTGAGTCAATAAAAATACTATACAACGCACTGGTAAGAAGCCGTCTAGAAAACTGCTCTATCATTTGGGATCCGCATGAAATTAAATACACGCTCATGTTAGAGAAGATACAAAATAAATTTTTGCGTTATTTGTATTGGAAACAGTACGGCGTTTACCCTTTTTATCCGCTTATGTATCCGACTATGTTTGTTATGGGAATGGTGGGATACAATAAGTTGGAAGTTAGAAGAAAGCTAGCACTCGCCACGTACGTGCTAAAGGTTTTTAGGGGGACATTGACTAATCCTCAAATTTTAGAAGGCATGGGATTAAGGGTGCCTGACACAAGACTGCGGAGAGGGCCGCGACAGGAGTTATTCGCTGTGCCGAGGAACAGAACAAATGTCCTAAAACATGCTCCTTTGACCACGGCGCTCCGGATCCTAAATGCAGTGTCAGTGGAAATTGACGTGTTCCATTGCACTTTGTCGAAATTCACTTTGGTTACTCATAATTATTTATGCAAATAAAATAAAAAATTGTAAATATTTTTTAAAGATAAATTATGTGTAGGAAATTGTTCATGATTTTAAATTTGTTATTTCTGTTGGCATGGTTTTTAGGTATATTTTTGACATTTTACTAATTTAAATTTATTTTTTACATTTGACATTTTAATTTAAATTTTTAATATGTAAACAGAATCACATTTTTATATTTTTGACATGATATTGAATTTTTTAATTATTTTTTTTACATTTGTCATTTTTAATTTTACTGTTTAATTTGTCACCTTTTTTTTACATTTTCGAAATTATAACATATTTTGTGCGTGGTGTGGTGAAATGTGATTAGATATTTTTGTAATTATTCAGGTATTGTAATTTTTTTATTTTATTGTATGTTGTGTTTTGTTTAAAAAAGTAAGCTACATCGTCAACTTGGGCTATCCTGTAATGACAATGTATTGTTGATAATATTATTAATAAATAAAATATATAAATAAAATAAATATAAATATATAAACTCGCATTTAACACCGTCACAATTGACTCGCAGTCAATCCCGACAAGCAATAGATACTTGATAACCCACAGTTCATATCTATGTAGATATCGCGTATTGTCAATGTTATTTGGCCTTAACTCGCAGTTAACGCCGTCGCAATTGACTCGCAGTCAATCCCGACATAATAATAGATAGACAATCGCATTCCATCATAATATCCATTCACGTAACACATCGTAAATAATATAAGGCGGTAACTCGAAGTTACTGCCGTCGCAATTAACTCGCAGTCCATTCCGACGTAAGTTGTTCTATGATTCACTTGGTAATAAATGTTTAAAACACAAAAAAATACTTCATTTTTTACTTACCCTCTTAACTTTCGCCATTAGACGAAAAAACATCTAATACACGTCATACACACGTATACTTAATACGTCGGTAACGTTTAATTTTGTTACTTTCCTTTATTTTTACTTTGTTTGTCGGAAGGCAAGAAAAGATAAAATTGTATGACGTAAACGAAGGCTAAAATTTTTAAGCCTGTGTAGGTGTTAATGAACTTTTGTAGTAATTAACTACAAAAAAAAAATATTGAAAAGGGTTCGAAATCTCTCGATTAGGGTTCTAACATTTGTCGGAATTATTATAAACAAAATGTCATTATATGGTGAACAGATTTACGTCTATCTTATTACATTTTCCATCATTTGGTAAAAGTTCTGGGTGCGACCGATAGGTTATAATCATGGTCGGTACGTTATCATGTTACGTTTTTGTATACAAAACAAGTAACTGTAGGTATCGGGCCGCAAGATAGGCCGTAATAAACACTTCAATTTGTTTAGCAAATTTAAGAATAGAACATGTGGGTAATCTTGAAAATTTTAACTTTCTTAGAAAGAATTAATAATCAAAACAACACTTACTGAAAAGTTTTGAATCCAGTACGATTACACTAACACACGGAGCGAAAACTTATTGATACTTACTGATATTTTTAGAACATGGTTTTCTCTCTTCAGTTCATATTTTTCTACACTTGCGGGTATTTTGAGACTACACAGAAAATTTTTTTTATTAAGTACCTAGTTACCTACTTTTTAGTTTTATTTATAAAATATATTTTTTTTATTTTCATTTATTTATTTTTCTTTCGTTCTGGAGACCTTTAGGCGAAGACTATGTCCAGCAGTGGATTTTTTTTATTCTCTATGTCACACCCTTAATAAATACAAATCTAACGACACCTCTCATGTTGAAATCTATCAAGCCGTTTAGACCCTGTCCAGAAAGGGCAAATTCGTCGCGATTTACTCGTGCGTGTTTCGCGCGTTCAACTGGACGCAAACAAGGCGCTCCTAGTATTTGAAAAAATTCGCGCGATGCTTGTGGACGCAATGTATTGACACCCAGTACCTCGCCGACGCGCGTAGAAATCGCGCGTAACAATTCGCGGCGAATTCGCCCTTTCTGGACAGGGTCTTAGGCTACAAAGCGCGACATAGAAACCGTAAATAACCTTCCTATTATGGAGCAGTCGGGTAAAAAGGGGATTCCCTTGCAAGGAATCTAGAATCCCAAGGTCCTCTACTTTTTTGCCACTGACTGTGAGAAAATAATATACCAGCGGCTCAATAAACGGACGGGCTAACTAGACAATATTGTAAAAACCAAACAAAAACAAATAGAATAATAGTTAACTGGTTAACTGAGTAAAAGGTTTTTTAGAGCATATTGTTCGTATCAGACTGCACGTCGTGACGTCATGTCGCTGCAGTCAAGATTCCGAACCCGACTGCAGGCGTCAACAGTAGCTCGGCGCCACTACTGATCTGCGGTCCGGCGATAGTGTCGTCTGCCGCTCGACGACGCGTCGTTAGCTTCGTATCACTAGGTACGGAAGGTATGTATTTCATAGAAATCAGTAGTGTCAAAGTGGAACTTCGTCTGCTGGCGTTTTGGACCATCTGCTACTAGGTCGTTGCTGTCTGCTTTCGACTACGAAGTTATACCTTAAATATATATTTCTAAAATCATACTTAGCTCATATGATAATTACAGAACTCAGAGATGTCACTCAAAAATAATGAATTTATCTTCCGATAGGTCTCATGCTGTCTATTTTTTCATTTACAAAGACCTCAAGAAATAGCGTCACCTAATGACAATAAAATTTAATTAAAGTCATTAAGTACGGCATTAAAAGCAGTTAAAACTATATAAATAAAAAGGCAATTAATTTATATTCCGATAATTTTTCTCATTTTTTACTTAATAAAAACGCACAAAGGTATAGAAGATTGTAAAAAGCACGCATGGCTCGCATTCATAATATTATACCATTTTGTACTCGTACGAGTTGGCCACTATGGCGCAGTATACACCAACTGAAAAATTAAAAAACTTTCATTAATATAACAATCCAACGCGAAGTCGAATACGACGATTCCTCGCTGTGATTCTTCGATGTCGGAGATCACAATACACTCAAAAGAGGTTCGTAGAGTACTTCGAAGTCTAGACGTGAACAAAGCTAGCGGTCCTGATGGAATACCAGCAAGAGTCTTGAGGAACTGTGCGCCTGAGTTGTCTCCTGTGCTGACGCGTTTGTACCGCCTCTCTCTTAAAACAAGAACGGTGCCTAAACCTTGGAAGGTTGCCAATGTACAGCCGGTACCCAAGAAGGGTAGTCGTGCCGTACGCATTTCTGGGGCGAGGCCATCGAGAAACACGGCGAAGCCCTTGCCGTATCACTGGACATCTCGAAGGCCTTTGACAGGGTATGGCACGCAAGTCTGCTGAGCAAACTTCCTGCATACGGCATTCCCGCTGACTTTTGCTCTTGGATTTCTGACTTCCTGAGTGAATGGTCGATCCGAGTAGTCCTTGATGGCTGCTCCTCTGACCTCATGGCTATTGACGCCGGGGTTCCTCAGGGGTCTGTTCTCTCTGCAACTATTTTCCTGCTGCACATCAACGACCTACTTGGTCCTAATATTGTTGGGTACGCAGATGACAGTACTGTCGTCGAGAGATATATGTCAAGCGCAAAAGCCAGCAGTGACGAAATACGTTCTTTGAGAGAGGCCACGGTAGAGCGTATAAACTCAACCTTAAGTCTTGTCTCCGACTGGGGTGACAAAAATCTGGTGAGTTTCAACGCCACCAAAACACAAGCGTGTCTATTCACTGCCAAAAGGAGTCCATTCAATCTGGCTCCTACTTTTCGAGGTGCATTTGTACCGGTCACTGACAGCCTCGAGCTTCTTGGCATGAAGTTGTGTGCAAACCTGAACTTCGGCGCCAACATTGAGTCAAAAGCTCAAACTGCGGCCAAAAAGTTGGGTATCCTCAATAAGGTTAAGCGGTATTTCTCTCCTGGACAGTTGCTAGTTTTATACAAAGCACAAGTCCGATCTTGCATGGAGAATTGCTGCCACCTTTGGGATGGCTCGGCCAAATACCAACTAGCCGCTCTAGACTTGATCGATCGCAGAGCCAGGAAGCTCGTTGGTGATGAGATGCTAGTGAAAACCAAGTTTCACAGCCTAGCCCACCGGCGCAAAATTGCATTCTGTCGGTCTTTTACATATTGTACTTCGGAGAGTGTGCCCAAGAGCTCCATGAGCTTATTCCGCCATCCCCCTTCTACCATCGGGAATCCAGACGCACCGCAGGATATCACCCATATCTGGTTGATATTCCACACATTCGCACAAAGCGCTTTGAAACATCCTTTATAATGCGCACAGCTAAGGAGTGGAATTCTCTGCCTGCGTCCCGAGCTCTTATAACCCGAATCTATTTAAGTCGCGAGTGAATAAGCTTCTTCTGGGCAGGCTTGTTCCATCGTCGACCTCATCTCTGTCCTTAAGGCTAGATCGAGGTCAAGAGTAAGCCCATACATAGTTAAAAAAAAAAAAAAAATTCGTGAACAACCTTTTTAAAGCCTATTTATCAACCTATATTTTTTTAAGGAGAAAATTGCCGTGGAATAGGGCAATATTCACTAAATTATTAAATTGGTTCACTAAATTGACGATGGATGGCGCTCGCGAATTAGTTTTAAGGGGCTGATAAGAGCTAAATACGCTTCATTTGAACAGGTTTTTAACGAAAAGTGATGAATATGTGGCCGTGAAAAAAAATTATGTGATAATTTAGCATCTTAACAATAATATGGCCGACTCTGAAACACGATTAAACATGTTTTGTACGCCATAAAAAAATCTAAATTTGCCTCTGCTTTTTGATTTTTAAGCATTTTTCTTAAGTACCCATTGATCTATGATGCGAAAACAATTACACATTATTCAATACATTATGCATAATAATATAGCTGGGGGGTGATCGTGGTAATTTCAACGACATTTCCAAAACAAAAACGTTTGCCTCAAAAGTTATGTTAAGTCTTAACTAAGTGTTTTAGGCAAACGTTTTTGTTTTGGTAATAACGTTGAAATTACCACGATCACCCCCCTGTTTTATAATTAATATTATGGGTAAGTACAGATTTTGAGAAAAATGCAAAAATGAGCGAAAAACGTAAAACAGCGCGAATCCGCTCCGTTCTAGCACGCGCATTCTGCCCTTTGTTAGAAAGGGAGGTAATTCAGCTCTTATCAGCCCCTTTAGAGAATTAGTAGTACATCTATACATACAGGGTGGCCCATTGATAGGCGTCCAAAAGAAAAAAATTGGTGCGTCATGCTAAGGGGTATCCAAATCATCCCGAAAATTTGCAATAGGAATAACAAAAATAGGCAATTTAATTATTTGTACCGAAATTAAAATTCAGAATTTTTTCCCTCTCAAATTTTCAACGCCGATTTCAGCTAAAAATATCCTATAAGGGACCAATTTTTTATGTTTTGGGAAGCCTAGAGACCTGCAAAGTTTTCAAAACCAGCCACAATCTAGGAAACATCCTTCTTATTGCGGTCGATTAGCTGTTTCACGTAGACACGCCTTACAATTTCACCAAATTTGGTGAATTTGGTGATATAAGACTTTAAGCGACTGGACTATCTTGTATTTTT
Source organism: Athrips mouffetella (assembly GCA_947532105.1). Classification (NCBI taxonomy): domain Eukaryota; kingdom Metazoa; phylum Arthropoda; class Insecta; order Lepidoptera; family Gelechiidae; genus Athrips; species Athrips mouffetella. Next base: position 16,765,599 of record OX383983.1, read on the forward strand.
AACTTGATGATCAAAATTATAATCAGCCCAAATTTTATTTAAACTTTTATTTACCATTTTTTTGTAATTAGCAGGAACGGTAAGTAGTTGATTATTCTATGTGTAAAAGTTACTTTCATTAAAATCATGATACGAAAAGAAAATTTAAAAAAACCCGCCCAAGTGCGAGTCGGACTCGCGCACCGAGGGTTCCGTACCACCGCATAATCATAATTCTATTAGTTGAAATTTCAGTAAGTTAATGTGCTAGATTTTGTAAGTCTGACACGCGCTTGACCAAATTTTATTATGTTTCGCAGCTTCATTCTTTGCGATTTAATTTTAACATGTTGTAAGTTGCGTCCCACGCATCAGCCTAGCACGGATTTTTTAGATTTATTTAAAAGGTAAATTAAATCTGTATTGATTTTTAAAGAAAAACGTATCTTTTTTGACTTAATACTAGTTCCAAGATGGCAGCACTTGTGTCCAGTACCCCCACTACCCCCACTCTCGGCTGTGTTCGCGGCGAACGGGTGGTTCGCTCGGATCGTCATTATGTGTTTCCGTGCCGAAGCCTACGCACGTCACAGAACCCAGAAAGTTTACTTAACATCGTCGAACAAAGTAATCGTTGTTCTTAGTGTTACGTCCCTCTGAACATGGGAAAAGGAAAAGTGAGGACAAGGAGGAAAAGATAAGAAGAAAAATCAAGAAATTAAATGATAAACTCAAAAAACGACAGAGAATAATATTCTCGTCGTCTGACGAAGGTTCAAATCGTAAGTAAAACAATTTTTAAAAATATTTATGCAAAAATACCTATACAAGATGCGAACAACTAAATCCTGGGTTGAGTCCATCTAATTATAATGATGATGATGATGCGTATCTGCCAAAGTCATGGGCTTTTACCATCGAATTATTTTTTACACAATATTCGAATAGCTAAAATCATGGGCTATTCTACTAACTACCTACAAAATGCGAATAGCTATAACTGTGGGCTATTTCATTTATTTTATCGTTAAGAACTTTTTTTTAGTTCTTTCAGACACTAGTGCTGAAAATGGAGACCCACCGCCGCCACCCCCACCACCCTCCGACGATGAGGAAATTCCATTAAATCCGGACCCAGAAATGGTTCCAGAAGAAACATCTTCAGTGGCTTGATAATGATATCCTCTCGTTACTCGGAGAGGCACCAGAACCTGAGACAAAGTTGGGAAAAGCGATCCATAAAGACGTGGCCGCTAGATGGCTTGATATTATCAAAAAAGGACTCAACAAAGAAGCTCGAGAAAAATTGGCAAAAGACTACCTTATTCCAAGTAACTGTGAGTTGTTGGTACCTCCTCTATTAAACCCAGAGGCGAAAGCGGCCCTAACCGACCCTTTTGTCAAACGTGATTCGTCTTTGATGTATCGCCAAAAAAAATCAGTAACGCCTTAGCGGCATTAGCTCCAGCCATAGAGGTCATAATTTCTAAGAACTGCGATCAAAGTTTGAAACAAAACTGTTGAAGCCTGTAAGTGACGCATGCAGAATCTTATGTGATATGCATCATAACGAAACAAAGATTCGGAAAAAGTTTGTCATTTCATCAATAAGCACTGGTCTCAAGGACACACTAATAAGCTCGAGCACTGATAAATACCTTTTCGGTGACAACATGTCGGAAAAAATTAAAATCGCAAAAAATGTACAAACATTTGGTGAAGCTTTGAAGGTCCCTGCCAAGGTACAAAAACCAAATTTTCCAAAAAATTACGGGAACAAGACCCGGACAAACTTCAAGCCCCTGCATCAGAAGACGGTGGGCAAAGTAGATGCAGGGAAAAATCCGTCCACCTCTCGTCAACATAACAACAGAGCGCCGTATCGCCGAGCAGCAGCAGAGCGATCGCCACCGCCATCGCCACGCCGCAGGACGACGACACGCCGTTAAGTGAGGTACCGTACGCTGGCCGATTACGTTATTATTTAGAACAGTGGTATAGTATAACAAACGACAAAACTATTTTGTCTTGGATAAAAGGCTATTCCATACCCTTTAAAGACATTCCATTTCAAGCTAAGAGTCCTTCCGTCTACCCTAAGTCTTCTCAAGAATCTAAAGATTTCGAAAAAGCTATTAAAAAATTATTGAACATCGTGGCAATTCGTAGATGCAGTCACGATGAAGGCGAATTTTTATCAAGTATATTTTTAGTGCCTAAGCCTAATAATACAACAAGATTCATCCTCAATTTAAAAAGCCTGAATAAATTTATTATAACACACCATTTCAAGATGGAAGACTATCGCACTGCGTCAAAATTAATAACCCCATACTGTTACATAGCATCAATAGACCTTAAAGATGCGTATTTCCTGATTAATATATCCGAATTGCAGAGAAAATATCTACGCTTTAAATATCAGGACTGTCTTTATGAATTTAACTGCTTACTTTTCGGTTTATGTACTGCGCCTTATGTATTTACTCAATTGCTAAAACCAGTAGTAGAATATTTACGTAACAAAGACTTTATGTCGGTAATTTATTTGGATGACATATTATGCTTTGGACAAACCTTTGACGAATGTAAAGATAACGTAAATCACACACTCGACACGCTTAAATCACTTGGTTTCATAATTAACACTGAGAAAAGTTCATTGATTCCAAAACAACAATGTAAATTTTTAGGATTTGTTTACGATTCAAAAAACATGGTTCTTAAACTACCCGACGAAAAGAAAACTAAAATTAAGGAAAATTTTACAAAATATCTACACACACGACAATGCAAGCTTCGTGATTTTGCTAGATTAATCGGTCTTTTGATTTCAGCGTGCCCAGCAGTGCAATACTCGTGGTTATACACTAAACAGTTTGAATATCACAAATACGTATGTTTATTGAATAACCCAAGTTATGAACAACATATCTGCCTACCTGATACCTTAAAACCTGATTTAAAATGGTGGTTGTCTCACATAGATAGCGCTAGTTCACCTTTTAGATTCAATAATTTTGATTATGAAATATATTCAGATTCATCCCTGACAGGCTGGGGAGCTTTTTGTAACAATAATGAAGCATACGGCTATTGGAAAAAAGATGAATCAAAGTTACATATCAATCAATTAGAATTAAAAGCTGCTTTTTTGGCATTGAAAGTATTTGCAAAAGACTTTTGTAATCAGGATATTCTACTAAGAATAGATAATACAACAGCTATTTGCTGCATTAACCGTATGGGAAGCGTACAGTACCCTCATTTAAATAAGATTACCAAAGAAATTTGGCAGTGGTGTGAATCTCGTAACTTATACATATTTGCATCGTACATAAACTCAAAAGATAATGTCGAAGCGGATCGATTATCTCGCAAAACCTTTCAAGACACCGAATGGGAATTAGCAGATTATGCTTTTAATCAGTTAAAAGATGTATTTGGCGATTTCGATGTAGATTTATTCGCCAGTCGATGATTAGATTAGATTAGATTTTATTATCTCACATTATCAATTTCAAATTTACAAAAATTGTCTATATGTCCGAGCATAACGTGATCGTCAAAAATACATTACACAATGAAAATTCAAAAAATTTACACAATGAAAATTCAAAAAAACAAAGGAAAATTCAAAAAATGTCAAAGATAGAAAATAATGTATAAATATACGAATTTTACAAATGTCAAAAATGAACTAAGATGTCTAATAAAAATATAACAACAATACTTAAAAGTATTGAAAATATCTAGCACAATAATAAAAATCGAATCTTAAAAACATGTCAAGGTATTGATTATTTGAGTATTTAATGTCAAAATAAAATGTGAAATGTCAAATTTACAAAATAGTAAATTTAAAATATGTCAATATCAATTATATTATAGAATCATTTATATTTTAACATTAAATATTCATTTACATTATAAAATTCTTTTACCAACAAAAGGTTTTTCAGTTGGCGACAAAACGTTTCGTCATTTGTCTCGTTTTTTAGGTGTTCGGGTAGGTGCTCGTAAAACTTCGGACCGATTACGCGTGGGTTTTTGTTCGCAAGTTCTGTTCGTATTGGAACTGATTCAAGTTTTCCCGCGCTCCGAAGATTTCGCCCATCGAATGAACGACGACCAAACTTTTCAATATTCACCCTGATATATTTAATAATTTCAAATAAGTACAATGAACTCAATGTTAGGATATTGTATTTTTTGAAGACTGACCTACATGTAGTTCTTGGTTTTGTTCCTGCAATTGTCCTCAACGCTCGTTTTTGGAGGATAAAAATTCGCTGGTGGTCGGTCGAATTTCCCCACAACATGACACCGTATGACATCACTGAGTGGAAATGTGCGTAGTAAACCTGCAGTATCACGGCCTCAGAGACTAAAGGACGTAATTTACGTAATGCGTATGCGGCACTACTTAGCTTTCCACTCAGTGTCTGCAGGTGAGACTTCCAGTTGATGTTGGAGTCTAGCGTGAGACCTAGGAATCGGCACTCCTTGTGAAGCGGTACTGGACAGCTTAAAGCGGGCGGTGTTTGTAATGGCCGAGCACTAAATAGTTGTAGGTTTGATTTCGCGGGATTCAGGATTAATCCATTTACCGTAAACCACTCGCGTAGCTGCTCATACGTTTTTGTTATCGCCATCTATTAATTTTTTGTTTACTATTTAAATACGTTTATAGGCGAATATTATTCATCCCTTTCCCTCCCACCTATCCTTATGCACGCGCGCATTCGTCGTCTCAATCAAAAGAAGACACATCGGTGCCACGCAATTAAAATGGATGGTTTTTGGTCAAACCAGACCAGTCTTCTACTAAACGGCTCACGGGCAAGGCTGTGCTTCTCGTGGAACCCAAAATACCACGAGGTTCTAGATTTGTGAACTTTAAACAGTTATTGGTGTTTTACATTAAAATAAAGACAGTAAAGTGCTCGCCGGTACCGGCAAAAATTAGCTGGACGTTCTTATGCCATCTGAAAGACCAAGAAAGAAGATTCCGGAAGCTGCTTGATTTTTCTGCAGAAGAGAGGATCCAGTCATCTAGATAAAGCCAGGTACGCGTGCTTTCCTGTGTTTTCCCGCTTCTTTAAATTTCCCTATTGTTCGAACCGCACCTCTTACTTTTCCATACAGTCCACTTTTCATACCTATTACAAAAAACCCATAATCTGTCCTTCACATATCTATAGGCCTGCTCGGTTAATTTATTTCGCAAATTCGCTAACATTATTTGGTCCAAACGAACCGGATCTTATCGGTTTTTTCCAAACCCGCTACCTACCTACCTATGGAATAGTTCCATGCTTATCCATAAATTGGATTATTTTCTTATAATTTATCTCGATCGCATCCTTACAAGTACCTAATAGGTATTTCATTGTTTAACCGCACCCCTATTTAGGTTTAAACTTGTAGGATATTTTATTCCATTAATTGGATAAATTATTTATATTTCATAACTCTCGCACCCTTCTAGGTTACCTAATATAGGTTTATTTCATTGTTTAAACCGCACCCTATATTTAGGTAAACTTATAGGTATTTTATATATTTTCTCCGCTCGCGTCCTTATAAGGTTGTCTTTAGGGTTTATTTTATTGTTTTAAACGCACCCCTTTTAGGCTTAAACTTACAGGACATCAATTTTATCACGCTATTTTAAATTTGTTAAAAGAAGATTAGGTAGGTATATAAATATATATTTTCTTCAAAAAAACGCAATACATTTTTAATTTTGTTGTCTCACAAAGTTAATATTTTTACGCTACATAATCGCATTATTAATTACAACGCAAGCAACTGATTAAATTGAGTAATCATTACCTAAATTTTATAGATCGCAGTTGAAAATTTGTACCACGTATCTTGTTGCTACGCGCGTTTTTTACGCCTACCTTCATTTGTCGCATCGCACATAATTACGCCTCGGCAGCGATAAAGTAACCGTTGTTTATCGCATTTTATTAATTTCAAGATGTCCACGGAGAAGGAAGGAAAATCACCGCCAGAGTGGACTCCTAGGCAAATGCAATTAAAGGTGTTAGAGGCGAAACGTTGTGCTTTATTTCAACGCATGCAAACTATTTACGATAAAGCTAGAATCGCTCATACGAATGAGATTGCGCTAGAAAGCTTGCTGAATAGTGCTGAATCCTTATCGGAAATTCGTAGCGAATTCAGGGAAGTTTTGGATAACTATAACATGTTGTGGTTAGAAGAAAACCCAACACGCAATCCTGATTATAATTTTTTACTTTCCTTTGAGGACTTATATAGTTATTCAAAGAGAGTGATATCGCAATTAAAGCAGGACATTCACAAGGGTGACTCTCATCAGCCCATTCTGCGTCCTAGCTTACCGCCTATCGAAATAATGCAGTTTGATGGCGATATTCGCAACTGGCCATTATTTTACGCTAGTTTTAAATCCACCGTGCACGATAATAAGATGCTGACAGATTCTGAAAAGCTTTACTATTTAATTGGCAAACTGTCTAGTAAAGCGCAGTCAGTTTTCGCGGGAATCGTGCCACACTATAAAATTATCTTGCGCGCTTTGATTGATAAATATCAAGACGTACGCACACTCGCTTCTACCTACTTAGGTCAAATAATTGATATTAAGCTGTCGGGTGGCGATTCTTTGTCAAACTTTGAGCTATTTATTGACAAGATAGCGACCGCAGCAAATACGCTAAAAAGACTCAAAATTGACGATCTTGCAGATTTTATAATTATGCATATTGCACGGAAAAAGCTCGATCCTGATACAATTCGCGCATTTGAAATGGAGTATCGCGATAAGGATATGCCAAAACTCGATGATTTAATTGAATTTATTAGAAGCCAGTGTAAAATCTATCAAAGCACGCAAAATAAAACCCACATTCCCAACACCCCTAAAACGCGCAAAAGTGGAAAAATACCTAACCCACAATCGTATGTCAGTGTTTCTTCAAACAAAAAATGTTTGTGTGAAAATGTCACGCATGAACATTTCTTCAAATGCCCTGCTTTTATGAAGCTATCACCTTCAGAGCGCTTCAAGTGCATAAAAGAAAATAATGCGTGTACTAATTGCTTAAGCCTTATGCACAAATCTATGGCTTGCAAATCTAATGCAAAATGCAATTCTTGCAAAGGCAAACACCATAGTTTGCTTCATTTCGATAATTATAAAAGTTCGCAAACCACGGAATCGAACCCGGAGAATTCAAATAACTGTGCTTCCGCGACTGCGCCACACAGCGCTGATAAGGCGACTGGGTGGCAAGGCACCTCACGGAACGCAAACGTCTCGCTATGTAGCACATCCATTGCCGGGTCGCAAGCGCTCGTGTCGCGTGCATCGGGTATGACGCACGGTCAATGTAATGCGTCTACTACCGTTCTGCTCGCTACGGCGCAAGTCATAGTTTACGATTCTAATGGAATGCCGGTTTTAGTTCGATGTCTTATTGACAATGGGTCGCAATCCAATTTCATAACATACGATTTATATAAACAGTTGGGATTGCAGGGACTAGTTAAATCGCACCTTAAAGTCAAGGGCATAGGGGGCTCAGAAAAGACGCTTAAGGGAATAATTTATTTAAAATTTCATTCGCGCCATAATTCCAATGCGTGCTACGATATGAACGCGCTTGTCGTAGATCGTATAACTGATAATTTGCCGACGGCATCGGTGGATACAAAAGCGTTGTCCTACCTATGTTCTGTTCCACTCGCAGACGAAGAGTTTGCTTCTTCTGCCCCGATTCAAATGTTGATCGGTGCATCCATAGTGCCGCATTTATTTATGCCTGGCATGATACAAAGCGAGTCAGCTGGCTTGCCACCCGCTATTGAGACTGCCTTAGGGTACATAATTATGGGCACTGCGCCTACTTTACAACGCAATGAATATTATACAACTTCGTGTTGTGCCGTTGTCCACGACCCCATGGAAACGCTTGTAAAACGCTTCTGGGAGCTGGAAGAAGTTTCTGTACCGCCATCCAAAAGTCCAGATGATATTGAATGTGAAGAACACTTCCGTTCTACAACCGTTCGCGAAGCCGATGGTAGATACACGGTCTCGTTACCTTTCCGCGACGATCCCTATAACCTCGGCGATTCCTATACCGCATCAAAGCGACGTTTTCTATGCTTGGAGAAAAAGTTGGAAGCCTCGCCTGAATTTCGAACGGCTTACAATGACGTTATACGCGAGTATGTGGACAAGGGCTATTTATCGCCTGTGTCAAATGAGGACACATCTGATATCTCATATCACATCGCACATTTTGCTGTAGTTCGCAACGATAAAGATACAACAAAATTAAGAATTGTGCTAGACCCTTCCAGTTCGACATGCGCTAGCCCAGATGAGACTAGTCCATATGCACCTGGTCCGTCACTTAATGATTTGCTCCATTCGGGCCCTAATCTACAGGGTGACATATTTAAAATAATTTTAAAGTTTCGACTTTTCGCTATCGCGCTCTCCGCCGATTGTAAACAAATGTTCTTACAAATCGGAATGGATGAAAATGATCGGAAATTTCTACGCATTTTGTACAGATTTAATCCGCAAGATCCGATCACTACTTACCAATTCAATAGAGTTTGCTTCGGATTAAAATCGAGCCCGTTTCATGCTCTACGTGTCGTTCAGCAACTGTTTGAAGACGAAGGGCACAAATATTCACACGCTTCTCGAGCTCACTCCAGCTTGTATATGGATGACATTAACTTCTCCGTTATGACGGAAGAAGAGGCTATCGTTACAAGCAGAGAGCTGATCCAGTTATTCAAGGATGGACAACTGGACCTAGTGAAATGGGCCAGCAATTCCGCAAACGTGCTTAAAAATATTCCTGCTTCGCACCGAGCTTCCCCTGAAGTCGAATTTGTGAAACAGGTAACGCACAAAATTCTCGGCTTATGCTGGGATCGAGTTGACGACTGTTTTCACTTTAAGGTCGTTGACCCAAGTGACAAGTGCACTAAGCGCACTATATTGTCGACAATTGCCCGACTATGGGACATAATGGGATTTGTGGCTCCCACCGTATTATTCGCCAAGCTCTTAATAAAGGAACTTTGGCTGATGAAATGCGATTGGGACGACACACCACCGCACTACATAGTCGCTGCCTGGGAACAGTTTTGCTCTGAACTTGGCAGACTTCATCAAATTCGCATACCAAGGCATGTGGGAATAATTAAAGGTTCCACTGTCAGCCTTTTAGGCTTCGCAGACGCCAGTGAGCGCGCTTATGGTGGCGTTGTTTACGCACACGTTGCCAACGGCAGTAGCAATACAGTGCAATTGGTTTGCGCTAAATCTAAGGTCTCTCCAACTTAACAAACTACGATCGCGAGATTGGAACTTTTGGGAGTCGTTTTACTGTCTACATTATTGCGCATCGTCTATGACAGCTTTAATTCTCAATACGAGATAAATCAACTTTATGCTTTTACCGATTCACAAATCGTACTTTGTTGGATCAATGCATCCCCGCACCGATGGCAAACTTATGTGGCCAATCGGGTTGTAACTATTACAGTCAACGTTCCTGCTGAATGCTTCTTTCATGTAGCAGGAGTTGAGAACCCCGCAGACTGTTTGTCGCATGGGCTTACCCCTGACAAATTAATTGAACATCCTTTATGGTTTCATGGTCCTGAATGGGCCTCTCGCAACCCATCTCAATGGCCGATTAAGAAATTGGATCATAATGAAATGATCGATGTGCCAGAGCAAAAATTGCTAGCGCACCCTGTGACGGTTGATTAAACCGAATCACTCTTATATCAACCCGCACAACGTACATCATCGTATGCTAAGTTATTGTTCATTATTGTGCACATTTACCAGTTTATAAAGATTTTACCGCGGAACACAACCGCAGCTCCTATTCAAGTTGGGATTGTTGTGGTTTTAGTGTGGACAACGTTTTCGTGGCCACTTGCGATTGTAGAGAAGATGTACCCGTCTAATGATGGGACAATTCGTGTAGTCACGGTTAGAACCGCTAAGGGTAGTTATGTGCGGCCTACGGTTCGTTTATGTCCCTTACCCACTCAGTAGAGTTATACTTAAATTCAATAAAATTGAATTTAGGTAATTAAAAATTGATAGTTTAGTTTTATTGTGTACAGCTTAAGTAAAGATATTAACTTGTTTATTTTATGCTAAGTGATAGCGCTCTTTTTTAGTAATATAATGATGATTTAAGTCATCTTTCTCGCGTATGGTTAGATGACTCTATTTTTTAACCTTTTTAAAGGCAACCCTTTAAGGCCGGGGGGATGTTATCGCCATCTATTAATTTTTTGTTTACTATTTAAATACGTTTATAGGCGAATATTATTCATCCCTTTCCCTCCCACCTATCCTTATGCACGCGCGCATTCGTCGTCTCAATCAAAAGAAGACACATCGGTGCCACGCAATTAAAATGGATGGTTTTTGGTCAAACCAGACCAGTCTTCTACTAAACGGCTCACGGGCAAGGCTGTGCTTCTCGTAGAACCCAAAATACCACGAGGTTCTAGATTTGTGAACTTTAAACAGTTATTGGTGTTTTACATTAAAATAAAGACAGTAAAGTGCTCGCCGGTACCGGCAAAAATTAGCTGGACGTTCTTATGCCATCTGAAAGACCAAGAAAGAAGATTCCGGAAGCTGCTTGATTTTTCTGCAGAAGAGAGGATCCAGTCATCTAGATAAAGCCAGGTACGCGTGCTTTCCTGTGTTTTCCCGCTTCTTTAAATTTCCCTATTGTTCGAACCGCACCTCTTACTTTTCCATACAGTCCACTTTTCATACCTATTACAAAAAACCCATAATCTGTCCTTCACATATCTATAGGCCTGTTCGGTTAATTTATTTCGCAAATTCGCTAACAGTTTTATTTAACTTTAAATTCAGCTGATCATAAGTTTGTGCGCATATGATCACAGTTGTGTCGTCGGCAAATAACACAGCTAAGCCGTCAGTTATAAACTTTGCCAAATCATTAATAATAATTAAAAACAATGTATTTCCCAAGGCTGACCCTTGAGGAATGCCAATGGTTACATTACCAGTTTTTGATCGAATTTTTTTACCATCTGCAGTTACCTGAACAGTTTGTTTTCTTTCTTCTAAGAAAGATTGTACCAGTTTAAGAGTCATATTTGTGATTCCGTAACAAGATAATTTTGCTAACAGCAAGTCTCTTTGTATCACGTCAAACGCTTTTGTTAGATCACAAAATATGCGCGATGTAATGCCAAATGTGAAAAATATGTAACGTGGAAAAATGATCCAGATTCCTGGACAGTTGATGCCTTTACGATGTCTTGGAAAGACATGTACTTTTACGCATTCCCTCCATTTATTCTAGTTTTAAAAATGTTAAGAAAAATAATAACAGATAAAGCAGTGGGAGTCGTCGTTGTACTATACTGGCCCTCGCAGCCATGGTTCCCATTATTCAAAAAATTGATTTGTTCACCTTGTATCTACTTTGAACCAGACATTAACTTACTGACTTCTCCTTTCAGGTCATCGCACAACCTACACAAGACTCTCCGCTTGGTAGCCGCGAAATTGTCAGGCAAACGTATTTGAATATGTCTTTATCAAATCGTACAGTAGATATCATGGTTAATTCACTTTCAGATAATACTTACAGACAGTATGATAGTTTTTTAAAACCTTGGGTAGAGTTTTGTACCGAAAATGGGCATGATTATCGTAATGCATCTGTACCAATAATTTTGGATTTTTTGACCAAAGTATTTGATAAAGGTGCCAAGTATGGGACAATAAACTCGTACAAATCTGCTTTATCCTTGTTATTTCCACATATTCAAGATGATTACAGAGTAAAAAAGTTTATGAAAAGAGTTTTCAGATCGAGACCTACTCAACCAAAATATCATATAACTTGGGACACTAACGATGTTTTAAATTATGTATCTGAACAATGGCCACATGAGAACATAAATCTGGAAACTCTTTCAAAAAAGACTGTAACCTTATTGGCCCTAGTAACTTCTCATCGCGTACAAACATTATCGTTAATTAAAATATCTAATATTTACATAGAAAATCCTAACCTAATTACAATAAAAATTCCTGATATTATAAAAACATCTAAACCAAATTCATTCCAACCAATCTTAAAATTACCCTACTATAATGAGAATCCAAGTATATGTCCCGCTAGGTGTTTAGTGGATTACATAAATAAGACTAAAACACTTCGTGGAATCAATAATGATTATTTATTTTTAAGTTACAAGAAACCTTATGAGAAAGTATCATCTCAAAGATTGAGCAAATGGATTAAAGACACTTTACAAAAAATGGTTTTGATGTTTCCATCTTCAGTGCCCACAGCACACGCCATGCATCTACGTCTGCAGCAAGGAGACTTGGTGTCGAAATCGATGTTATTCGAGACACTGCAGGTTGGAGCCAATCCTCTGCTACCTTTGCTAGGTTTTATAATAAAGAAATTATTAGTGATGATTTTGCACGTTCCATACTTTCATCTGCCAACCTGTAAAATAAAGCATAATTTAAATATTTTTTCTATTGTTAACCTACTGTTAAATTGTTATTTTAAAATTTTGTAGAATAAATTTTCGCCTAATAACTTGATTTTTTACTTACCTTGTACTTTCATTGTACATTTTATATTTGGTATCTCTGAACATCTTACAACATGTTAAAATTAAATCGCAAAGAATGAAGCTGCGAAACATAATTGAAAATCAAACGAACTGACCAAGTGAAGTTCGATTCCAATTATGTGAGCAGCTTCATTCGACGCGATTTATACACACCCTCCCTAAAACGAGACTTTATAAGTCACAACTCTGTAGTCATACCCAACCCTATAAAACAAATATAAAATGTAGATACTACCAACTAAATGACGATCCGAGCGAACCACCCGTTCGCCGCAAACACAGCCGACAGTGGGGGTACTGGATACAAGTGCTGCCATCTTGGAACTAGTATTAAGTAAAAAAAGATACGTTTTTATTTAAAAATCAATACAGATTTAATTTACCTCGCTCCGCTCGAAAGTAAAAAACCGGTCGAGTGCGAGTCAGACTCGCTCGCCGAGGGTTCCGATATACCTATAGTATTTTCGGAAGCAATAAAGTCCATTTTATGACCGCCAAAACTAAATTTGTTTGTAAAGGTTTTTTGCTTTTAAAATCTGTATAACTTAGAAAGATCGTTCTATTTTTGCTGTAATATTTACAGAAATTTGTATCGACTGCAATTAATCCAGAATTTTCTTTTCACAAAATTCGGAGATAAGGGGGGAATGGTATTTTTTTTTGACATTTTTCATTATAACTTGAAAACTAATAGTCGTAAAAAAATATGTTTTAAAATGTACAAGTAAAGCCCTTTCATATGATACCCCACTCGAGCTAGAAATGACGATTTGAAATTTTGCCCCTTCCATTTGGGCCCCCTTTACATTAATAATCATCATTTTATTTAAATTCTTTTATATGCAATTAAGTTGAATAACCATACTCTAAAACTGTTCCAAATTTCAAGTCGATAGCATGAGTCATAGTTATTCGCTGTGCCGAGGAACAGAACAAATGTGCGAAAACATGCTCCTTTGACCACTGCTCTCCGGATCCTAATAGACGGAGAGCGCGTGGTCGTCAACCCTACCTCATCGATTACCAAGATGCGACTAATCTAGGGTGATGCACGTTAAAAAGTTATATCCGAATCAACAGGGTTGCCTGGGCGCAACCTGGCAGGTTTTGTACAGTGGGCAAAAAACTTGTCATTTTTTGGGCAAAAATTACCTCATCGAATACCAAATAGGTACATAGTACATTTGATAGTACTCATCAAGGAGTGCCTAAATCAACAGGGTTGCCTCACTCAATCCTGGCACATTCGGGGGTTGGCCTGATTTTAAGGTGGTCAAAAATGAGAAAAATTACCTCATCGATTACCAAGTAGGTACTTATTACAACTGATAGAGCTCTTCAAGAAGGGGCAAAATCAACAGGGTTGCCTCGCCAAATCCTGGCACATTCGTGAGTCGGCCTGATTTTAGGTCGGCAAAAAAATACAAAACTTACTTACGATTATGAGTAATGAATTGAAACTTATACCATTTGAAGGATCTAGACATCTTAATAATATTTGCTATAGTATGCCGACACTTAAACAAGTTTCATATTATTATACAGGATAGAAAGTTAAGATGGGGTACACACGGCAGCTACTATAAAAGCATTATAGCTACAAAAACAAATTTGTAAAGAGACTAACCCTAACTTTTAGAGATATTTTGACGTACATTCACAGATTTTAGAAAAAATGTACAGTCAACAAGAAAAATGGTAATTTTCACAAAAAAAAATTCATTTCATTTGATCTTATTATTGATAAAAAACATAATTTTCTATGGGCTCAAAAGAGGTTAAGGTATTAGAACTGTCAGAAATCACATAATTATTTTCCCATACATGTAATAGGAGAAACAGAAATTTTCATGTACCTTTTTTACGAAACATTCCATCCTCTTGTTACTAAGAAACAGAAGTCTGTAAAAGGTCCACCAGGGTAAAGGTATTAGAACTCTCAGAATCCGCAAAATAAATTTTGACTTTTAGAGCCATTAGCAATTTCTAAGTGGGCAAAACACTTTTTGGGTAACAATGGATGTATGTGTGTCGAGTACGACCTTCATAGAACATTGTAGTTATTACTTTTTAAAATGTGGCACGTCGGCAAAATTGTCTTAACGTTTTGGTTGTCAATCAATTGTTTGTAATTTTTCAAAATATATTTTCATCGGTCTAACTCTTAGTATTTCCTTTAAAATTTCGTGTAGAAACCTGCAGATATCCTTCTATAGGTATTTCTGTACCTACCATCGTTAACATTTCTGGCGACCGTGACAGGACGATCGGTTGCAAGACAATTGTTCACGAAAGCTAAAAATGATCTCAAACTCAGCATAAATAGCTCAAGCGAGGACCGCATGGCCAAAATTCAAGATACTTTCAAGTATTTCTCGGAGAAAACTGAAAATTTATTCAACGTCGACGAACGTATAAAAACTCAATGGCTTTCATCCGAAGATTTGGAAGAAGATACGTTCTTGAAGGATTGCGAGTCTGCTGATGCCTATAAAAAAGAGTGGATCGAGCTTCAACGAATATGCGACAACATATTACAAAAGGAAGACCACCAATCCAAATACGACAGCGCTTCCATAAGCAGCAATGGAGGTTCTAGTAGAGCATTACGGCTACCCAAGCTCGAACTTCAGAAATTTGACGGAAACGCCAAAAACTGGCTTACATTCTGGAGTTCATTTAAGAAGATCCTTCAAGATTGTTCAATCGATCAAGATGACAAGATGGCTTATCTTATTCAGAGCATGACAGCCAATTCTCCAGCTGCTGAATTAGTCCACAGCTTTCCTCCATGTGGTGAAAACTACTCCCAAGCTATAGAACATCTCAAATCCAGGTACGCACGTGATGAATTACTTATCGAAATTTATGTACGAGAGTTGCTGGCTCTAGTTCTTCAACAAGCCAAGGGAGATAACAGTAATACGAGGTGTCTTTCCTCTCTTTATGATAAACTGAAGACTCAGCTAAGGGCACTGGAAGTTCTTGGTGTCACCAGTGAAAAGTACGCCGCCATGCTGTACCCGTTGGTTGAATCTGCCCTCCCACGGATATTCTGCGTGTGTGGGAGAGACAAAGAAGCAGAACCGAAAACACCGACGTACTTAACAAACTCCTTGACTTCATAAAAATAGAAGTAGAAAGTGAAGAACGCATACAGCTTACTAGAGAGGGACTGACTGGTAAACCTGAAGGTAAAATTCTAACAGCAGCCTGCTTGATTACTGGAAATGCTGAAAGTACGCCAACAACATCTTCCAACAACATTATAATGTGCATTTAGTGCGATAAGTCTACTCATGGGAGCCACGAATGCATTAAGGCTCAAAAGATGACTTTAGAGGAAAGGAAAAAGCTTGTGAACAAGAAAAAAACCTGCCATATCTGTCTGAAGACAAATCATTCATGGCAAAGGTGCAAAATGTACCCTAAATGTATCGGTTATCAGAAGAGACACGCTGTCCTACTGTGCCCTGAAATAAACAAGGCATCTGGTACTACTGATAGCAGCTCCGACAACGCCGAACACACAATGTCAGCAAAGAGCAACGGGACTACTCTCCTGCAAACACTTCTTCTAAAAATTGGTGGAGAAACCATTCGAGCTTTGATTGACACTGGTGCTCAACGTTCTTATATTAGAACTGACATCGCAACGAAACTCAAGCTCCAACCAGTAGGAGAAGACACTATAAGGCACTACCTTTTCGGAGGAGTAGAAACTAAAGAGGAAACTCATAAAATCTTCGAGTTTACTGTTAAAAGCTTGAACGGGAAAACCTCCCTAAATATTTCTGCTTTAAGCAAAGAAAAAATATGTGGTTACATACCAAGAATCCGTGATGATTCAGCCATCAGTAAGAAACTGAAGAAGTACAATCTGACCCTTACTGATGTCGGCGACAACACGCCAGATGTGGATCTACTGATCGGTGCAGATTATTCCGGAGGAGTGATGACTGGTTCAGTTATCAATATTGGCAAGAACCTCTATGCCATTCAGACGAAACTTGGCTGCACGCTCCAAGGCTTAGTGCCCGAGCTCTCCGAGCAGAGCGAAGCTAAAGGTATTGTGGCAACTGTGGATTTAACGGACCAGATCAGTCATGTTTGTAAACGGGAGACCCTTGGTATCGAGGACGCGAAAGATGAAATAAATAAAAGCAGTTATACTGAGCAAGAATTGGCAAATTTCGAGGATGTCATTCCTGTTGAAGAAAAAGGTAGATGTAAAGTTGACTTGCCTAGGAAAATCGACTGCCCTATACTGCCAAAAAACAGAATCCAAGAAATAAGAGAAAATGCCATAAAAGAAGATTGGATGCAAAATCCTGCTGATCTTACTTCAAGTGACTGCTCCGCTAAGAAGTTAGCCGCTTTAGCCGCGCTTGGCCGGGAAGGCCCATCATGGTGGACAGAAAGCGGGGAAAAATGGCCAGTCTCTCTGGAAATAAACGAGGCACACGAGACTTGGAAGAGACACAAGAGGAAGAGGATCAAGCCGAAGCTACTCCGAAGTCTTAGATGTCCAAAAGCGGATACGCCATAAAGGTTCCGCGCCGCTTGGATCTTTGATCTTGCAAGTTGTAGCTTGCAAGGCGGAAGGACGTCGAGTACGACCTTCATAGAACATTGTAGTTATTACTTTTTAAAATGTGGCTCGTCGGTAAAATTGTCTTTACGTTTTGGTTGTCAATCAATTGTTTGTAATTTTTCAAAATCTTTTAACAGTAAACTCGAAGATTTTATGAGTTACAAAATATTGAAAAAGGCCTTTCAACAATTAGGATTTATTTTAAGGGTTGGGAAACCATTTAAAAAACCATTTACATATAATATTCTGTATAATAGTTATGTCCGCAGCCACCTAGATTTTGCGTCTACCGCTTGGCGACCGTTTTATATGAAACATATCGATAGGTTAGAAAGAGTACAGAAGAAATTTCTCAAGGCTTTAGATTACAGGTTAGGCAATCATTATTCTGGATATGAAACTGCGTTACAACGGTACAAATATATCAAATTGTCTGATCGTCGAAATCATGCTGACCTTCTCTTCCTTTACAAACTTATTCATAATCATGTGGACGCCCCCGACTTATTACATCAAATTAACTTTAGGGTTCCTCGCAGAAAAGAACGCAGCTGTGTTAAGAAACCTTTGTTTCATGTTAAGAAGAGCAATACTTGTTATGTGGCGAATAGTTTTATAAGGCGTAGTTGTAAGGTTTTTAATGAAGAATATAATGATATAGACATATTTATTCCGTATATAAGTCGTTTTAGAAAAGATTTGATCAGAAAATAGTAGTATTGTATTGTATGAATTATTTAGATATGTATATATATATATATATATATTTGGCTCACATAGTATAAAAATTCTAAATTAATTAAGAGAACTATAGGTCTATTTATTGCAATATTGTAATCTTTTTAAATATATTTAGATAAGACTGCTTGTTCTTCAATAAACTAAAATAAAAAAATAAAATAAAATATATTTTCATCGGTCTAATTCTTAGTATTTCCTTTATAATTTCGTGTAGAAACCTGCAGATATCCTTCTATAGGTATTTCTGTACCTAACATCGTTAACAATGTGTGTGGCTGTGTGTGTTTGTGTGCATGTGATGTGTATTTGTGTTTGTATGTGTGTAGTGTAGGATGTGTGTGTGTATGTGTATGATGATGTAGTGCTCTTTAAGAAGTGGCAATACTGGCACTTTCGGCCTGATTTTATTTTATTACTGAACCGCTGGACCTAGACATGAAATATTGCACATAGATACCTTATACAGTGTAGGCAACAAGGTTCTGTCCCTCGATCCCGTTACATTCGGGAGTCGGCCTTATTTTAGGGTAGTCTAAATTCTCAAAAATTATCTCATTGATTACCAAGTAGGTACTAAATGGCAAAATGTATTAATTTAGTTATGTACATGTGTAATTACTATGTTAGTAGTATGTTCTTAGCTTTTTAGATTAAAATAATTTAAAAAATTATGTAGATTAAAATAATTATGAGTTATTTATATGTATGTTTGTTTAAAGAATATATACAAAATTAATAGGGTTACCTCGCCAAATCCTTGCACTTTCGCGAGTCGGTCTGATTTTAAAGGATTAGTGGTCATTTTAATTTTATTATGTTAACGTTATTAAGTTAATTTTATTTATATTATTAAGTTCGATTATTTTTAGAGTTCCGTACCTCAAAAAGAATAAATAACACTTACAGGGTTACTTAGCTGTCTGTCTATCTCTCTGCCGATGTTATGTCTGCCATTTGGATCAGATCCCCATAATATCTCGGAAAATACGGTTCCTAGACTATTCGTATGCTGGGACAAATGCGAGGTCTCGTCGAAATCTTTATTTTGTTTAACAGCTGTCAAATTCAAAATCGCTGTAACTCGGAAACTAATGAAAATAGACTCCTTGTATGTTCGGACAAATGATAAACATCGTCAAGATCTTTATTTCATTTGACAGCTTTAAATACCTATAACTTAGAAACTACTAACCCTAGACTACTTGTATGTTGGGACAAAAGATAGATCTCATCGAGATCTTAAATTCAGTTAACAGCTGTTAAAATAAAAATGGCCATATCTCATAAACTAGCTATGCTAGACTAGCACTGTTTGAGGAAAAAATATATGTCTCAAAGAGATCTACATTACAAGTATCAAATCAATATTTTTCCTACATTAAATATTTTTATATAGTTAGTTTACGTGATATGAGGCTTTATTTCACTAGAAGTGAAGACCTATTCAAGAACACAATTTTTATCCCCAAACAGAGCTATACTAGTCTTTCATCGCTAGTTTACGAGATATAGGCGTTTTAATTTTGACAGCTGTCAGTTGAAACGGAGATCTCAACGAGATCTAGCATTATTACGAACATACGAGTAGTCTAGGGTCAGTAGTAACCGAGTTATAGTGATTGTGAGTTTGACAGCTGTGAACCGAAATAAAGTTTCCATGATTCCAATTTAAGTTCAAAATTAAATTCCAATTAAATTTTTATTCAGTTATGATTTAGTTTCAATTTTGTTCCATTTTAATTCTAACTCGGGTCAATTTAATTTTAGTTTAGTTCGAATTCAGTTCCACTTTAATTTCTAATCATTTCTAATTTAATTCAAATCTAATGTAATTCTACTTCAATTGCAATCAGATTATATCCTATTCCAATTCAATGTCAATCCAATTGCCATATAATGTAAATTAAAATTTGAAATTATTTCAGTTAATTTTAAAATCTTTATGATATTGCAAACTTGCATTTGCAATTCATTGTATTCTTAGATTCATTTTCTTACGTAAATCTTCAAAATAATTAGAGACCGAATCCTGCTAAAATAGCAGTAACCAGCTTTTGTCTGGTCACTCTTCTATTTCCACGGCACGGCACCGCACCAGAGTACGGCACGGCGCCATGCCGTAGTTTTCCACGGTGCACGCCGTGAATTTTTACGGCGCGGCGCCGTGCCAGAGTCCGGCGCTGCAACCGGAGCAACCTCACTTTGGCAAGCCAGTTGATTTTGCCACTTCTAAAAAGCACTATCGAATATACTATGTACCTATTTGAATATCGATAAGGTGATTTTTAAAGAGAAGTTTTTTCTCATTAAGAATACGAAAATTGCCCTAAAAGCCAGTTGAAATTTTATATTATGTTTTCCGAGAGTTCTTATACCTTGACCATGCTTGACCTTACATAGACTTCTGTTTCTTATCAGCAAAAGGATCGAATGGTATGAAAAAAGGTATGTAAAGTTTCAGTTTTAATGCTACTACTTAATGTATGGGAAACCAATTTTGCGTTTTATGAGAGTTCTAATACTTTGACCTCGGTTGATCCCACAGAGAATTATTCTTTATCAGTAAGTTGATCGAATGAAATGAAAAGTATAAGTTTTGTGAACATTGCAGTTTTTTTACTGTACATTTAATTGAAATCAGTAAATGTGCGACAAAATTTCTCCAAAATATCGGGTTAGTCTCCATAGTATGTTTTCATGTAGCTAAATTTTGTATTTGGCGGGTAAACCTATTGATTTTGTATACAGGGTGTAAGGGACGGTGTACCGAAAACTGAAAGGGCGTGCTCAGTTAACGAAACTGAGCAACTTTCCCAAAGAAAAATTTTTGGGAAATGAAAAAAAAATTTGACCTCGATACAAACTGTTCGGTCAGAGTGAGCAATTTGTATGGAGAAGTCAATTTTTTTTTTCATTTCCCAAAAATGTTTCTTTGGGAAAGTTGTTCAGTTTCGTTGACTAAACACGCCCTTTCAGTTTTCGGTACACCGTCCCTTACACCCTGTATATTCCTTATTTCACACATAGGTAAAATAAAACAACAAAATTAAAGGATTTCTTCAGCCAACCTGAAGCAGTGAAAAAGTGAATAGCAACGGGACACAATAGTGCAAAACTAAAATTAAAATACTTTACATATAAATAACTTATCATAAACTAAAATAAATACTGATCAGAATGTACTTTAATTAATACATTTTGCCATTACTACCTACTTGGTGATCAAAGAGGTAATTTTTTAAACTTTTGACCACCCTAAAATCAGGCTGACTCCCGAATGTGCCAGGATTGGGGGAAGCAACCATGTTGCCTACACTGTATGAGGTATCTATGTGCAAAATTTCAAGTCTCTATGTCCAGTGGCTTGGGCTGGGCGTGGATATATCAGTCATTCATGCAGTATTCAGTAATAAAATAAAATCAGGCCGAAAATGCCAGGATTTGGCAAGACAACCGTGTTGATATTGCCACCTCTTAAAGAGCACTATATCAACATACACACACACACACATCCTACTCTACAACACAAACACATCACATGCACACAAACACACACACACACTCAGACACACACATACGTTCACTACATTACATCTACATTCGTACAGGTAATTGTTACCCAAAAAGTGTTTTGCCCACTTAGAAATTGCTAATGGCTCTAAAAGTCAAAATTTATTTTGTGGATTCTGAGAGTTCTAATACCTTTACCCTGGTGGACCTTTTACAGACTTCTGTTTCTTAGTAACAAGAGGATGGAATGTTTCGTAAAAAAGGTACATGAAAATTTCTGTTTCTCCTATTACATGTATGGGAAAATAATTATGTGCTTTCTGACAGTTCTAATACCTTAACCTCTTTTGAGCCCATAGAAAATTATGTTTTTTATCAATAATAAGATCAAATGAAATGAATTTTTTTTTTTGAGAAAATTACCATTTTTCTTGTTGACTGTACATTTTTCCCAAAATCTGTGAATGTAGGTCAAAATATCTCTAAAAGTTAGGGTTAGTCTCTTTACAAATTTTTTTTGTAGCTATAATGCTTTTATAGTAGCTGCCGTGTGTACCCCATCTTAACTTTTTATCCTGTATAATAATATGAAACTTGTTTAAGTGTCGGCATACTATAGCAAATATTATTAAGATGTCTAGGTCCTTCAAATGGTATAAGTTTCAATTCATTACTCATAATCGTAAGTAAGTTTTGTATTTTTTTGCCGACCTAAAATCAGGCCGACTCACGAATGTGCCAGGATTTGGCGAGGCAACCCTGTTGATTTTGCCCCTTCTTGAAGAGCTCTATCAGTTGTAATAAGTACCTACTTGGTAATCGATGAGGTAATTTTTCTCATTTTTGACCACCTTAAAATCAGGCCAACCCCCGAATGTGCCAGGATTGAGTGAGGCAACCCTGTTGATTTAGGCACTCCTTGATGAGTACTATCAAATGTACTATGTACCTATTTGGTATTCGATGAGATAATTTTTGCCCAAAAAATGACAAGTTTTTTGCCCACTGTACAAAACCTGCCAGGTTGCGCCCAGGCAACCCTGTTGATTCGGATATAACTTTTTAACGTGCATCACCCTAGATTAGTCGCATCTTGGTAATCGATGAGGTAGGGTTGACGACCACGCGCTCTCCGTCTATAAATGCAGTGTCAGTGGAGATTGACGTATTTCATTGTACTTTGTCGAAATTTATTGTAGTCACTAGTAATTATTTAGATAAGATAAGATATTTCATTATTGTTATTCTATGTTAACAAATGTTACAGTTCAATGTAGTACCAACAGTTTGCCCATTTTGGACGTACAATATTAATCTTACAAAATAAAAATATACTAACATAGGTTTAGTCATTCATTACGTATTACATGCAAAATATTTGGTAAGACTGTAAAATCCCTTACTTATGAGCCACTTTTTAAGTTCATTTTTGAAACTATTGCCATCTAATTGTTTTATTGAAATTGGTAAATGGTTAAAATTTTTAATGCCTGTAACTAAAGAACTTCTATACATTATATTACTAGTTGCCGTGACTGTACATATGTCACACTTATATCTAGATCTCAAATTATTTTTAATGTCAGATTTAATAATAAAATTTTCAGTGTCATTTTTTATAAACAAACTTATCTCTTATATAAAAATACATGTCAAAGTTAAATAATTCTCTTCAATAAAAACTGTTCGCAACGAATCAGTGGTCTGCATTTTATATATCATTCTTAAACATCTTTTTTGTAGTAAGAATGTGGATTGAACATTTACAGAATTACCCCAAAATATTACACCGTAAGTCAACAAAGGATATACATAACCATAATATGCATTTCTAGCTACATCAGTTGAAATAATGTTTGTCAAAATGGATAAAGCATAACAGCTGCTTGATATTCTTTTATTAATCTTATCAATATGTGATTTCTAGTTGAGGTAAGTGTCTATTGTAACTCCCAAAAAATTAATTTCATTTACTTCTTCAATTTTTCTGTCCTTGTTGACGACATTCAGGGTGACGGGATATTTTTTATAATTTCAAAATTCTGTTCTATATATTAAACGAAACAATTCTATGAAACAAAACGAAACAAATTTATGCAAGTAAAATAAAAGTGAATTAAATATTAATTGTACTATGGACAATATTTTTAAATTTGCTATTTCGCTAGGCATAGACTTTAGGAATATTTTTGACATTAACTAATTTAAATTTATTTTTTAAATTTTGAAATTTTATTGAACTTTCTAATATCTATACAGAATCACATTTTTTTTATATTTTTTTTGACATTATATTGAATATTTTAAATTATTTTTTGCATTTGAATTTTATCGTTTAATTAGAATCTCATACAGAATTACATTTAATAAATTATAACATGTTTTTGCGTAGTGTACTGAAATGTAATATTATTGTTCTTGTATTGTAATATTTTGGGTGTTGTATATTGTATAAATGAGCTACATCGTCGACTTGGGCTATCCCGTAATGGCTATGTATTGTTGACATTTAATATAAATAAATAATATTAATAAAAATAATAATGAGTGGTTGCTGAGATATACAGGTGTGACAGACAGACGGACAGACAGAAAGACAGACAAAGTGGCACCATAAGGGTTCCTTTTTTTTACCATTTTGGTATCGTTGCGTTATTGCCGACCTGGCTATGGTTGTGAAATTTTGCGATTTTCTACTTAGTATGGGAAAAGTTTTTTGCAATATCAGACTATTTTTAACCTTCAACCTGAGTTGGTCCTATAGAAGTTTTCCGTCATAGTCCGGTCCCTTATAGTCTTATATCGCCAAATTCACCAAATTGCACCAAATTTGTTCCAGGTACTAGTTCGGTACATAGCTCTCAATTTTTGATAGGAGCCAATTCTTGAATTTTGTATGGAAATTTTTTGAAATTCAAGAATTGGCTCCTGTCAAAAATTGAGAGCTATGTACCTAACTAGTACCTGGAAAAAAATTGGTGAAATTGTAAATCGTGTCTACGTAAAACAGCTAACTGACCGCACTATCAGTATTAGAAACAGGATCAGTTGGCATTTAAAAACTTTTTGTGTGAAATGGCCATTTTCTTGCTAACTGTAAATTTGTTTAAAAACTTAACTATCTAAATCAATGAAAAACAAATTTTCAAATTCTATTTTGGCCGAAAGAAGATACGCATTCACTTTTTTTAAGTTAATTTTGACGTGGATACTTCTATGCTTTCTTTTGGTGGGTCTTTTTGTGCAAACTGGATATAGGCCCTCTGGCGGAAGTAATTGGTATTAGATCGAGCTTGAAACACCGGATACTTGGTCAATAATTGGTATTAGATCGAGCTTGAAACACCGGATACACGGTCAATAATTGGTATTGGATCAAGCTTGAAACACCGGATACACGGTCAATAATTGGTATTAGATCGAGCTTGAAACACCGGGTACACGGTCAATAATTGGTATTAGATCGAGCTTGAAACACCGGATACACGGTCAATAATTGGTATTAGATCGAGCTTGAAACACCGGATACACGGTCAATAATTGGTATTAGATCGAGCTTGAAACACCGGGTACACGGTCAATAATTGGTATTAGATCGAGCTTGAAACACCGGATACACGGTCAATAATTGGTATTAGATCGAGCTTGATACACTAGATACACGGTCGGCGACAAGCTCCCGACAGAGGTCACCTTGGTTCGCAACCATTTGGGTCCGTTTCAACTACACGGTCGCCGACTTGTAGACAACAAGCATTGAAATAGATTAAAAACACGATGTGGTGATTGACACTGACAGTTCTTGTATTTTGTAGTTCGGTTCAAAACATGAATATACTCAATCACTGCTTAGAAGACTTTCCATATCTTCTTTGTCACAAAATTATCAATTTCGTTGTCTTCTTTTGTTTTTAATTACCGGGAAAGGCAAGAAACGTCAGTTTATAATCTGTGCGGTCGCCAACCGCCAGCTACACGGTCGGAGACGTAACCAACGTCCTCTATTTGACCTTAGTTTTGGAAGCTGCTTTCACGACCAAGGGCGTTGGAAAGTCACTAAAAATTTGGTTGGCAACCACGAACTACACGGTCAGAACCGACCAAGGTCACCTCTGTCAGCGCTTGGTTGGCGACCGTGTATTCGGTACTTTAGATAAGTCAAAGGGTGAGGGTAATTAAGGAGGTAAGAGGAGGGGGCGGGGACGCTAGTGGGGGTGAGGATGGGGGAAGGGGTGAGGATGGGGGGAAGCGGTGAGGGGGGTGAGGGGTGGTGGATTGTCTGTTGTCGCGTTACGTGCTCTTCACTGTATAAAAGAATGAATGAATAAACTCTTTATTGCACACAGACTTAACATAAAAGCGCACAAAGGAAAACACTTTAACAGCCCCGAGATAGTTAGGGAGCAGATTCAGAGCGACAGAAAGATGCCATATTATGTCAGATTCCTGTGACGATTCTACAAGTTTGTCAAATTATTGCGACAATTCTTTGTTTAACCTCAGTTGCCCTGCGGGTTCACCCGGAAAATTTTGACATAAGAAAGACCCCTATGTCAGTTTCCCATAGAGTTCCCGGAAAAAGGAAAATTTATGAAAATGGTTTTGAAATTTATTCAAAAATATGCCTTATTACGTAAACAACTACATTTTGACGAAATGTCACCTGTCGCCTGCCACGAGAAAATTTTCATTGAACAGAAATCTGACAAATTGTCGCGATAATTTTATTCTGCTTTTTCCGCCAAGACAAACAAATTTTCGGATGGTTGCCTGTCACTTGTCGTTGTCGGCTTTGTTTAATAGGCCACTGGTAATACTTACTTATGTCCCGTGTGGTACCGGCAAAGAATAGTACCAACCCATACATACCCGTGGGTGTCGTAAAAGGCGACTAAGGGTTGACTGGAGGATGGGCATCAGCATCCTCCTTTGTATCTTACATCTTACTTGCGGTCACCTACAACCGCGGTCCATGGTGCCAGCCGTAACGCTAACAAGCGAGGTGACTATGGTTCTCCCCCTCCATATTTTTCCAGCAAAATCTAAAATTCTGGAGGGAGCTCCCTGTCCTGTAGTGGACGTTTCATGGAATATTATGATGAATACTTACACGCAAAGTCTATCGCAATAAACGTAGCTGATGCAATTATTTTCTCATCCGTATCAATAAAGCTGAAATTTTAAGGGCGATTTGAAAAATTGGCCAAGTGCGAGTCGGGCTCGCGTGCTGAGGGTTCGGTAAACTTGTTTACTATTATTATATATTCTGTGGTTCGGTATCTGTCCATACCATACGATACTACATGTTCCTGCCCTTTGATTTTTAAAACTCCATGTCCACTCAAACTTGAACCCTCTTTAATGTGAATGTACTTGAAACAGGAGCTCACCATAATCGGTTATACTTAATTGTGAGAAAAGTTGTATTATTTAATGATTTTAGACTCTTCCTTGGCCCCGATCGTGGTAATTGCAAAAGGTTTTAACGCTGAGCGGAACGGTTTTAGTAAGAGATTAGGTTTTGGTAAAGCTTTGGTTTGGCGGATGCAATTATTCATATCGTGGTATTTTGTTTACAGGAACAATATCTTATAAGTTTCGTTAAGTAAAACCCAAAGATTTTGGAAACTACACCAGGTTTTATTACGTCAATGGTAAAACCAAATTCATAACGCTTAGATCTTTTGTCTATGGTTGTCAAAATCGATAAATGAGAGTTCACTCCTTGGATTCATTTATCGATTTTGACAAGCTTTCATTCAGAGGGCCGTGTCGTTTCGTAACTATTTCGTATTTTAAATGAATAAAAATAATAATTTATTTAGAATGACTAGATTTTATTTCTGCCTGCCCTTGTGTTATAAATGGCGGCTAAGTGCCTTTTTACAATAAATGGTGACTTACCCTTTCCATGTGTTATAAAAGGCGACTAAGTGTCTTAATCTGTCCTTGTGTCAGAAAAGGCGGCTAAGTGTCTTAATAATAAATAAAATAAATAAATTTCTTTATTTCAGACTTCAGTGGTCCATATACATTGTAGTCAAACTTAAAACTAGTTATTTTAATATCTTACACCAGTGGTTAAATATACCCAAGTTAGAAGTAAAGTTACAGATGGTACTTATTAAGATGTTTCGGCAATTGAGTATGTTTTTTCTTAAGTTTGCTGCATGATGGCGGATCAGGGCATCAAGTCCCGACAAGCGGGCTTCAGCAAACATTTGGGACGCACTACAGTAGCGCGGGAGGCGAAAGAGGGCCCTGAAGGCGTCGTTGTCTTAATCTGCCCATGCGTAATAAAAGGCGACAAAGTGTCTTCATCCGCCCTCGTGTCATAAAAGGCGACTAAGTGTCTTTATCTGCCCTTTTGTCATAAAAAACGACTAAGTTACTTAACCTTCTCTTGAGTGCTAAAGGGAGACTAAGTGTCTTAATCTGCCCTTGTGTAATAAAAGGCGATTAAGTGACTTAACCTTCCCTGGTGTCATAAAAGGTAACTAAGTGTTTTGATCTGATCTTGTGTGATAAAGGTGACTAAGTGACTTACCCTTCCCTTGCGTGCTAAAAGGCAACTAAGTGACTTACCTTTCTGACAACATTTTTCGCAAGACCGTCTGCTAAATTGTATTTTCGGTGTAGTTTTCAAGCCCTCAATAACCGGAACGTCTCTTTAAAAGTTCCTCGAAACGAACATTTTAAAAAACGTTCGTGACGGCGTTCCTAACGTAACGCAATTGGTGTGAATTGCTGTCAAAAATTAACTAAAACTTACCACAATACCATTAACTCAGAAAGTTGGGACCATTAGAGCCTGTCTACGAGTACATTTAGCCGGCACGTCGCCAGTGCCGGACGCCGGTGCCGGTGGCTGGTGCCGGTGCTGGTGGATGGCGGCGGCGCCGGTAGATGGCACGACACCGTTACCGGTGGAGGGTGTGCAAAGGTGCGTGCAATTTACAAGGTCACCGCTAGGTGTTCAGATTAGTACTAGTGACAAAAATTTCTAATTATGTATTACAAGACACGTATTCTACTCTTGCTACTGTTTATAAGGCGCAAAAAGTCCCAACAGCAAGCGTTGACCAACTAAACTGCACACACCCTTTATACACCGTCCACCAGTGGCCGGCGACGGTGCCGTACCAGCTGCATGTGGCCAGGCCCTTTCAAAATTTTTCGTTGCCATAGATATCAAAGTTTCTTCACCAACGTAACTTCCGAATAAAAGCAGAAACGTTTTCGTTTGAATAATTACCACGATACGAAATTTGCTCAAAAGCAGCTTAACGTAACGTTTTCAGCAAAAGGTTTGGATTTGGTAACATTGTTGACATTACCACTATCGGGGCCCAGTGGTGGTAAGACCTATATTTTTGCCAACTTTCATAATTGTAAGACGACGGGAAGTACCCTATAGATTTGGGTTTGGTTCTTAAATGTATAGAGATGAGGACATAACTGGCCGTAGGTATCTTTTGATTGTGTTGTTGTAGAAGCCTGAAATAACTAACCTACCTAAATTACAACGTTGGTTCGTGCTTCTGTAGAGAACACCATGAAGGTGGTGGTGTATGTATATTAACGAAAAATACATTAGAATGTCGTGAACAAATAGACATATCATCCATGTCATTAGAAATGGTCTTTGAAATATGTGCTATAGAACTACCAAAAAATAATATTTTAATTATTAACTTATATTGGCCTAATAGTAAAAGAGATGTTGAAATATTTTATACCAATCTAGAGAACCTGTTAATGTACATATCCAAAAAATATACCAACAAAAATGTGGTCATAGGAGGAGACCTAAATGTAAATTTCCATACTAATAATAAAGCAAAATCAAGGCTAACTAATTTTATGTTAGCTTATAACTTCCAACAAAACGTAAAAGAACCCACTAGAGTCACACCGACTAGTAGTACATGCATTGATTTACTTTCCACAAATTTCAAAAACAACGACATGAAAATAACTGTGCATGACTTTGGGCTTTCAGATCACAAAAGTATACTTTTCTCTCTACCACTTACAATAAAGAATTCAAAACATTTTACAGTACTTAAAAGAAAATTCAATACCGCGAACATTAATAATTTCAAAAAAGAACTCTCCGAAGTTAAATGGAATGACATAATACTTCCCAATAAAAATGTAAACGAAAATTATAACAACTTTGATAAAATCCTACTAAACGCCTTGAAAGAGTTTTAAAAATATCAATGAATCATAAGACAAAATACCTATCACGTGGACTAAGAAAATCATGTAAAAACAAGAGGTTGTTAAAGCTTTTAATATTACAAAGTAAAAACAAAATCCTAAAAGGGCACTATAAACATTATAGTTACGTATTAAAAAAAGCTGTTCAAAAATCAAAAAGAATAAGTAACAGATTTAAATTTATGAACTCTGAGAATAAAACTAAATGCATGTGGAAAATCATAAATAGTGAAACAAATAAGAATACATATAAAAATAGAAATAATATTCGAATTAAAATCACAGGTGACAGTGTAACACAGAATTCGAAACAAGTTGCAAATACTTTAAATATTTTTTTTGCATCTATAGGAAACTGTTCATCTAGAAATAATAAAAACAAAACATCTTTAATAAATAAAATAACCAACTCTTTCTACCTAAGTCCTGTAGAGCCCAAAGAGGTATACAAAATAATAAATAATCTGAAAAATAAAACATCATTTGGCATAGATGAGATACCCTCAACATTAATAAAAAGTTGTGCTGATATTTTGACCGTACCTTATACTGAACTAATAAATCAGTCCTTCTTAGAAGGTACTTTTCCAGATGCCCTGAAAACATCTTTAATAAAGCCCGTCAATAAAAAAGGAGAATAAGAAAGGAGATTGCACTACTTCCAACGTCAGCAATGATAAATCGCTTATATTCATATTATGAAAAATTTGGAATACTGCACGAGAACCAAAACGGCTTTCGGAAAAATCGCTCTACCACCACAGCAGTTTACAGATACGTCCAAAGTATAATAGCTAAAATAAATAAAAAATCATAGGCCGTAGGTCTTCTACTTGATATGAGTAAGGCCTACCATAGAGTCCAATATGAAATATTATTAGACAAATTATATAAAACAGGAGTTAGGGGAATAGGTCATAATTGGTTTGCATCCTATTTAAAAAATCGTTCGCAGTACGTAGAAATTGAACATACCGATTTTGAGACAGGGAAAATAAGTTATATTAGGTCTGATAGAGTCCCTATGACAGGCTCTATCCCGCAAGGTAGCGTCCTAGGGTGCATATTGTTCCTTATATAAACGATCTCCCAGACATGTTAAATGAGGAATGCGTTTTATTTGCGGATGACATTTCTATACTGATCCCATGTAGTAACAATAAAGAACTAGAAAATAAATTAAACCTAACGTTAGGTAAAGTAACAAACTGGCTTGAACAACACAACTTACAACTTAACTTAAATAAAACTAAAATTATTCAGTTTAGACCCTACCAAAAAACCGGCCAAGTGCGAGTCGGACTCGCGCACTGAGGGTTCCGTACCACCACATAAACATAATTGTATTAGTTGAAATTTCAGTAAGTTAATGTGCTAGATTTTTTGAGTCCAACACGCACTTGACTAAATTTTATTATTTGTTATTATTTTATAGCTTATGCACTATAAACACACCAATTTTCAAGTTTGTATGTGTTCCCGTTTTTAAATAGAACTAAAACAAAAATCGCCTCAGCGACCATCCAACTTGACCCCTCTCTTATAAGAATGTTCTTGAAACGGGAGCTCACCACAATTGGTTACTATTAGTTGTGAGAAAAGTTGTAATATTTAATGATTTCAGACTTTTCCCATTATTTGTACTGTGAGACCTAGCTTCTTGCCAAATTTCATAATTTTAGGTCAACGGGAAGTACCCTGTAGGTTTTGCATTTTTTAATAAATGTATGGAGATGAGGACATAAAATGCAATATCTTTTGATTGCGTCGTTGTAAAAATTGAAATTTTCAGATCTTGTGTGGTTCATGGATCCTAATATATGATATTAATTTCAACCTGATCCCTTCACCCGTTCGTGAGATAAAGGGTCTTGACAGACAGACAGACAGACAGACAGACAGACAGACAGACAGACGGACAACAAAGTGATCCTATAAGGGTTCCGTTTTTTTCTTTTGAGGTACGGAACCCTAAAAACAGCATTAGACGTATCTTACTCTTATAAAAGTACCAAATTAGAACAAGTTAACTCTGCGACCCTACTGGGAATAGATTTAGACACAAATATTAATTGGAAACCTCACATCAAAAAGTTATCTAAGAAAATGTCTTCTTTTATTTATGTCCTTCAACATCTTAAACGAGTACAGACTTCCAAACCGCGCTAACGGCTTACTACGCATACGCACATTCAAGACTTCAATATGGTATTATTTTGTGGGGTAACAGTTGCGATGTGGACAAAATTTTCATCCTTCAAAAAAAGTGCATTCGAATTCTAACAAACATCGATCAGATGGAATCCTGCAGACCCCACTTTAAAAAATACGGAATATTAACTTTAACTTCAATCTACATCATCGACTCTTGCAAATTTATTAAAAAAACATTCAAATTTATACTCTCCCATCAAAGAAAGCAAAAGAAACGATAGTAATCTACATAAACTTAAAACACCTTTCACTAAATTTAAAATTGTCTCAGAAAGTCCCCATAATACAGCAATTAGGGTGTATAACCACATACCAACATCCATAAAAAATATAGAGAAACCAAACCTTTTTATAACACAGTTAAAACAATTCCTTATAGACAAATGCTTTTACAATCTTAAAGAGTTTTTTGATGATAAATAAAATTAAATATATAAATTTTCAACATCTCTTTACACCTCTTTACATTATGATATTCATCATTTCAGAGGTTATATTTATTAAAGTTAGAATTAATATTTTGTGTCAAATGTTGTATCCTTTTGTGTTAAATGTTATATGTAGTGTTAAATGTTAAATATTACTAATGTTAATTAGTTACTTATATCTTTGTCAAACGATCTAAGGCTGTGCAATATCCATGTGTCCATTAGAGGCCAAGAAATCAAGAGAAACGTAAAAAGATACCCTATTTTGGGACAAAGTAACCTACGTTTACGGTATTATTAAGTATCAGTAGCTAACTCTTCTTTGTTGCTGTGCCCTTGCAGGGCGTCACATGAAAACCTGTACAAAAATACAAATACAAAAATACAAAATATTTATTTCATTAACCAGAAGTGTGCTTACCATCTAGTTGCCGAAGCCTCCTTTTAAGCTTTTTATGCCTGTGTCAGGAGGCTCCGCTCTTCCATAACCGACTACGTAGTTACAGTATACAAGTAAACAATAAGTCAAGCTTGACAGATGGCCCGACTTTAGCCTCTACAACTAATGAAAAATAACGGTAACAGACCCGATGTCAAGCCTACTTTGCTTGTATCTTAAATTCAAACAAGTCAAAATATAATTTATGACAAAAGAGAAAAAGGTAAGGTTAGATTATTTCTGATTGAGTGGTGCGAGTGTGGGTGAGTGTGTGTGTGTGTATGTGTGGGTGAGTGTGTGTATGTGTGGGTGAGTGTGTGTATGTGTGGGTGAGTGTGTGTGTATGTGTGTGTGTGTATGTGTGTGTGTGTGTGGGGGGGTGTAGGTGTGTGTGCGTGGGGGTGTGTGCACTAAAGCAAGTTATTACTCAAGTATGGCATGAACAAGTTCATGCATACGTGCCTACGTGCGGGGTTGTTAAATTGAAGAGCAGATAGCCCTACGACAAGGTCTTGGGATCGGTCAGATGTATATACAACTTCCACTAGCTACTCATCAATTCAACAACCCTTCCGTCATGTCATATGACTTAGTTTCTATCCAACGAGTTAACAATTTTTTACACTCAGATAGCGATTTTGGATAAATTTGCAACTCTTTGTTTGTTAGATTATATAATTTAGCAGAGCGACTATTAAATTGCCTGCTTGCGAAAGTGGTGTTTGATCCTGGCACAATAGCCGCCAAATCACATCTTCTTCTACTCATGATACTGTTGTCGAAGGGAAGGGCCTTGTGTTTCCTTAACACAGCATGGACGATGTACAGTTTCCTAATCGTAAGTACGCTTGCCAGTTGATATAAGCTTTCCGTAGCAAATCTACGTTTTTTGAAATACATGACCTTTAGTAAACTTCGTTGAGCCCGTTCTAACTCTAGAAATTTTATTTTAGTTGCACCACCCCATATAGAGATACAGAAAATCAGTATGGACTGAACTAGTGCTATGTATATCTGCTTAAGGAGGTCTTTCGCTTTGCACTTTGGATCAGCCACTACTCTTGGCACCACATGTCTTAGAGTTAAATTTTCCATCTTTTTAATTGTAATGTGGCTTGCAATAAACGATCTTGAATCTTGAACCTTCTAGAGTCCACTAGTACTAAGGTCTAATTAATGTTTGATATTAATTTCAACTTAAAACCTTTGGCCGTTCATGACAAAAAGCGTCTTGCTTGGCAGACAGATGGACGGACAACAAAGTGATCCTATAGGGGTTACGTTTCTTTCCTTTTTCCTTTTAAAAGGTCCCAAAGTAGAGTAGAACAAAAATTGCAGCATTTAGTTAGCCCCCAGAATCATTTACTCGTATCAGTCAGTTTCCTTTATAAATGGCCCTATCTAACCTATCCTATTTATACTGCTAGTACCTGGGCAACCGAGCTTCGCTCTATAATAGCCACCTTAACATTAACATAGCATCGGGTGAGCAAGCTAAGCTATCCGCCAAAATATGGCGCTCTAGGTTTCTATCTAAAACGCGGTATTTAAATAAATGCTTAAAAACTCAAGAGAAAACGAATTTTTCCAAACATGAGACCTTCCTAACTAGATAGATTTTTCGCCCCTTAAAACCCCAGCATGGTAAATTTTATCAAAATCGTTAGAGCCGTTTTCGAGAAAAAGATAACAAATATAATACAAATATATTTACAAGTATTGCTTGTTTAATACTATAAGATACCTACCTACTTGTATAACTGGACTAAAAGTCTATTTTGGGTTTAATGAGTATGCTATTTTCATACTATGACAAGAAATTTGAGCTAATAAAAGTACTTATATATTCTCATAGTAAACCATACCTATTATCACATTTCTTGTTAAGTTTTGTGTAGAAAACAAAAATCCAGACGAGTATAAATACCAGTTCTAATAGTTTTGCAATCATAACCGCAATAACATACACTGCAGACGTGCTCGTACCCTGTAAAAAATGTTATGATTAAATTAAAATGTTATGATAGGTTTCTTTAGTTTAAAATTACCCTGAATTTAAAAATATCTCATTCCTACGGAAAACCGGTAACAACATAAAATACGAAATCCACGCGAGCGAAACCGCGAGCAACAGCTAGGATAGGATAACCAAAAAACGCTACTATATAACAGAAAAAAAAAGCTGTAGGTTTATTATTAAACGTAAATTTTGATTTTCCAGGCGGGGACGAAAATACGTTTTGTGGTGTATTTTATTTTTATTTTTTATGTAGGACTAGCTGTTGCCCGCTACTTCGTGCGCGTGGGATTCTATCTATCTATCCGACCATCTATCCATCCATCCTTCCGTCCATCTGTCCATCCATCTACCATCCGTCCGTCCATCCATCCAACCATCCGTCCGTCCGTCCATCCAACCGTCCATCCGTCAAACCGTGTCCGTCCTATCAAACCAAATTAAATCAAATCTTTTTTATTTGCTATTGATATGGTTACAACATGATGGTAGTAAACAGCAGTATAAGTTCTACATATCTAGCCTACTTAGATAGCATGCAAATATTTTGAAATGGACTATTAGCTCCAGTCATATACTATACGAACAATAAACAAAAATATTTCAATTACAATAATGTCAAACTAAGTCAATTAATAAAAAAAATATATATAAATTTATGCAGAGCAAATTAAAAAGTTATTAAAATTATGTTCTAGTTCCTATCATCCGTCCGCCCGCCCTTTGTCCGGCCCGTTCATCCATCCGTCCGTCCATCCGTCCGTCAATCCCTCCATACGTCTGTCCGCCCTTCCGTCCATCTATCCATACGTCCAACTTATCCTTTTGTCCAACCTTTTCCACCCTTTTTTTCCTATTTAACCCTATCTATCCCCATCCATCCCTATCTATTATCCTTTTCTATCCCTTTTTACTCCTATCCATCCCCATTCATCCCTATCTTTCCTTTTCTACACCTTTGTGGGTGAATATCCCAACAGCATTTTTAGAGTGTCGGGGCTGAGAATCCCTGTGTAAAATATATATTTTGTCTCAATATTTTTTTGTGGTGTATTAAAACTTATAACAGATTTGGCTCCATGTTAAGATTGCAGCAAACATTACAATTTCTTTCAATACAAAATAAAAATGAACATTTTTAAGCATGAGGTGGCGTATCCTCAACTCTCTTTTTGTAGAACACGCAATCGCCATGACTATATTTAATGATACTTTTTAAAAATCCGAGAATTGATAATTTAATTAGTCATATCATCGAAGCGTAGATATTATTTTTCATTAGTCCTGTTTGAGTTCACGTGACACTAGATTAATGTTTGTCCAAGCAAAGTTGTAAGATGAGGTGGCGAAAGTTAAATACGTTGTAACTTGCCAACGAGCAACACGAGAATGGTCGCTTTGCTTCCTTCTGGAAAGCATTAGATCACTTGCAAGGCAGATGTGTAGACTAATCGCATCACTTCCTGCCAAAACTCGAGAAACTTCTTCGGTGGTGTTTTTTATGATTCATATGTTTTAGAGGCTCTAATTGTAAGCTAAAAAAATTAATTAAAATGCGCCACTGAAACTTATATATGCAAACATGCAATGAAAATTTAAAACTTGCATCCAATAATTTTATTACCCGGATTGAAGGAAAAGGTACAGTAAAATTTCGTGTACCAGAATCTGGACATGCTTTGTTAAATACATTATAATGTCTGTCAAAAATAATGTCTGTCGGAAAAAGCACAAGCCATGGCAATACTATTCCTATTAAAAATAAAGTAGCGACAGGTGAAGATGATTTATGTTATATAGCACCTAAACATGTTAAAATTAAATTAAATATTATAAAAAACTCAGTCCAAAAGCGTGCCAGTAATAATATCATAGAATGGCACAAAAAATAAGGACATGCAAATGAAGCAGACCTAAAACTGCTGTAAAAAATAAAAAGCTAATAGGCATCATATTCCATCCAAATGATAAATTGGATCAATGCGAAGCCTGCATTCAAGGTAAAATCACAAGAACTAACTGCAAAGCAGCATCGGAACCAAGGACTACCGCACCCTTACAAATAGTTCACAGCAACGTATGTGGTCCCGTTCAAATACCAACAGCTACTGCAGGTAGCAAATATTTTATTACATTTATTAATGATTTTTCAAGGTACTCAAGAGTATATTTAATTGAATAGTAGTAGTAGTCAGGGGGTACACATCTCAACTACCCTCTCCTTGGGAGTTGTAGTATTGTATACGGGTACGCGACCCCGGCTCCCCGAGCTATTACTAACTCATCCCGATCCTTCCGAGAAAGTAATATCCTTCTTACCCGATTCCTTTCCTATACGAATTATTCCTGTCCCAAGAAATCTATCCCTCCCGTTCCTGTTATTCCTGCCCATTCCGCCAATCTAAGGTTGACCGTGCCGATGGATGCGTGGCTAGAGGCGAGTCTAGTCGATAGCGGTCACAACGCCCTGGGCCCATGCGAACCCAGAAATAGGCTAGCCTTGTCCTGGTATTGTGGGGCTCTGCCTGGATGGACCACCTGAATATCCCTTACTGCTCGTGGGAACGCAATGGATTCTTCTAAAATTATAAATTCGAATGGCGGCGATGTGATTCGCAACGCATCACGTCCCGTTCCTCGCGGGGGCGAAAAGCGGACTACGGAGAGCCGCTTTGCTACGATGAATGTCAGAGGTGGAATGAATGGCAAAATAGATGAAGTATGTCAGATGATGGATGAAAGGCGTATAGACGTACTGTGTGTGAATGAGACTAAACGGAAAGGTTGTGACACCACAGAACATGGCCCTTACACAGCGTACTGGTCTGGTGTTCCCAGTACCAGCAGAGGCTGTCAGGGAGTCGGTGTCATACTTTCCGAAAGAATGATAGAGTGCGTGAAAGAAGTCGAGTGTGTGAGCCCAAGACTCATCTGGGTCAGGCTAAAAGTCGGACTGACTCGAATCTTCGTTCTGGGTGCATATGCACCTACGGATGTGGGTTCGCGAAGGTCTCCAAAAGCCCAAATAGAGATAGATGAGTTTTGGGAAAATATGAGAGATACATTAGGGAAATGTGAACAGAATGAACGAGTTATCATGCTAGGTGATTTTAATGGTTGGGTAGGAAGAAAGCGTGACGGTTATGAAAGAGTTGTTGGTAAGTTTGGTGATGAACATGTGAATGAAAATGGTGTAAGTCTGCTTGAGATATGTTTGGAATGGAATCTTTTTGTGGCAAACACTATGTTTGACCACAAAAGGATCCATATGTATACAAGAGAGGAGGGTGATGCGAGAAGTATGATCGATTTTGTAGTTGTGGATGAAAGATTGAGGAAAAGGGTTCTGGACGCTCGCGCATATCGCGGAGTCGGCATCGACACAGACCACCACCTGGTTGTAACCCGAATTGGTGGTCTATTTAATCGGTGGCGGCATAAAGCACAAGAGCAGACGAGCGTTTTGGAACGAATTAAAGTGGAGAGATTGCAAGAGGAGGATGTAAGAAGTGAATACTTGAAAGGCTTGAGTGAAAGATTTGAGAACCTAGATAAAGTGAATGATATTGAATGCTTGTGGAATGAATTTAAAGATGGATTAGTAGGAGTAGCTGTCAATGTTTGTGGGGTGTCGAAAAGGAGAAATGGTGGAAAGAAGAAGAATGTGTGGATGGATAAAAGTGTACAGGCAGCTGTTTGTGAGAAGAAAAAAGCATGGTTGGATTGGTTAGCTGTAAAAGCTAATCAAAGAATGCAGAAGGCCACAAGTGATGATGTTAGTGTAGCACGAAAGGAATATAAAAGAGTGAAAGGTATTGGTAAGGAATATAAAAGAGAGAAAGAAAGAGGAGTGTAAAGATGAGTTTGACAGAAGGCTTTCTGAAGATTTCCAGTCAAACCAAAAGTTTTTCTGGAAATCCATACGGACAGCCCGAGGAAAGTTTGGAACATCGGAGCTGAGTAAAATCAGAAGCCAGGATGGAAGTATTATAAAAGGTGAAGAATGTGTGCTGAAGAGATGGAAGGAATATTTTGAAAGTTTGTTTGAGAGAGAAACAGAGGCTAGCGTACCGAGGTCTTCTGTGGAAATGCATGAGAATGAATATGAGAGTAATGCAAGTGAGATAAGTATGGATGAGATCATGAAAGCAATGAAAAGTATGAAATCAGGTAAAGTAGGTGGGTATGATAGAGTGTCGGTCGAAATGTTGAAGGCTGGGCGAGGCATTGTGGCTAGTCAGCTGTACCGCCTTTTCAACCTGTGTTGGACGAACGGCCAAGTACCAGGTGACTGGTGCAAGGCTGTGATTGTGCCGCTGTACAAGGGAAAAGGGTCACAACAGGACTGCAAAAATTACCGCGGGATAAGTCTTCTCAGTGTCGTCGGCAAACTGTATGCAAAGGTTTTGATTTAAAGAGTGATGAAAGATACTGACGAAAAAATATGGGACGTACAAGCGGGATTCAGAAAGGGAATGGGATGTACAGATCAGGTCTCTTCCTTGCGGTGCATAGCTGAAAAGTTTTTGGACAAAAACCAAAAAGTCTACTGCGCGTTCGTGGATTTGGAAAAGGCCTATGACCGAGTGGTGAGGAATGAATTGTGGTCGGCATTATCTATGTATGGGGTGAACGGCCATCTCATTCAAGCACTGAAATCTCTCTATGAGGATTCCAGTGCTTGCGTCAGAGTAAACGGGGCGTACACTGAATGGTTTAGCATCGAAAAAGGTGTTAGGCAGGGATGTGTAGCGTCACCTTGGCTATTTAACCTGTTCATGGATAATTGTTTGACTGATCTGAAAGAGAGTATGTGTGGACTGAGAATGAATGAGTTACTCATCAAATGTCTTCTCTACGCTGCTGACCAAGTTATACTTATACATTGATGAAGGTTCAGGAAGCAAGGGAAGTATGTCAAGATCGTAGCAGGTGGAGAACTGTGGTCTCTGCCTACCCCGACGGGAACTAGGCGTGATGTTATGTATGTATGTATGTATTTAATTGAAAATAAAAGTGAAGCATTAGACTGCTTTAAAATGTACAAAGAAGAAATGGAAAATGGACGTGAAAGAATAATAAAATGCCTGCAAACGGATAATGGCACCGAATACGTCAGTAAAGTACTGCCCCTATACAAGTGAACAAAACGGTATAGCAGAAATAAAAAATAGAACCCTACTAGAAAAAGCTAGAACTATGTTGATAGATGCTAAAACACTAGAAAATCTTTGGGGTCAAGCTGTATACTGTGCAAACTGTTTGTCAAACAGATGTATAAATAAAAGTTTGAACTCCGAAACTTCTTTTGAAAAATGGGTCGGACGTGTACCCTGTGGAGTACATTTATACTTGTCAGTTTTACGTCATATCTCGACGAATGCAGTACCGACCCTAAAAATACTTTAAAATGACGTACTTTTTTCGTCGCAAACGTCACCTTTCTACCTGGGATCTCCGGACCCATGCGCTCACCACTAGATGGTAGAAAAGCATCGTTGGTAAATTGGTGCATCAACATCTCATATGACAAACTAAAAAAGGAACCGAAAATTTCAATGTTTGCCGGATACTCCGAAAAATCCAAAGCTTAAATTATATATATTCCTAATTAAAACAAATTCACAATAATGAAAGACGTACGAATTTATACAAAATGTTTTATGAAGACATAAATAACAAGAATAAAACTCAAAATAATAATGATAAACATTATATTGATGTATTTTTTACAACTAAAAATCAAAGAAGTACAAATGAGAAACACCAAGATGGTGTTAATATAAGATTTAAATACCTGGGTGACCGAGCTTCGCTGTATAATAGCCGCCTCAGCATTAAAATATCATCAGGTGAGCAAGCTCTACCCGCTAAAAGATAGCGCTGTAGGTTTCCGTCTAAAACGCAAATGCTTAAAAACACGAAGAAAACGAATTTTTCCGGACATGAGACTTAGCTAGATCGAATTTTCGCCCCCGGAAACCCCTGTATGGTAAATTTCATCAAAATCGTTAGAGCCGTTTTCGAGAAACCGATCACAAATATATATATATATATATATATATAAACAAATATTGCTCGTTTAATATTATAGGATAATGATGAAAACCCTAAAGAACATGACAATGCTCAATGCTGATGATCATTCTGACAATGAGAGCGAAAGGAATAATGAAGACAGTGATGACACAGTCATTTAGTCTCCACAAATAACGCATCGAAATCTTGAATATTTTGATGAAGATGAAACTTTTGCTCCTTCATCAAATGAAATTCTTGAAGATCATGGCGATGATGTTGAACCTCCTCGCACATCTAAAAGATAAAAAAAAACCAATATGGTCCAAAGACTACATTATGAAAAGTTTTTAAATGAAACAAATACTTCAAATGCAAATGAAGGTATAAACTACCTTTCTTATTTTTGTCAGCTTGATGAAGAAGCTGATGATCCTAAATGAAACGAAGCTATAAAAGATAAATTCAAAGCACACCTAAGAAATAGAACATGGAGAATTATGCAAAAAGTAAACAATATGAACATTGTTACACATAAAATGATATTAAAAGAAAAATACACTGCTGATGGCAATATTGAAAGACTAAAAGCACGACTAGTAGCCAGAGGTTTTACACAAAAGCATGGCATAGACTTTGATAAAACATTCTAGCCAGTTTCAAAACTAAGTTCAATTAGATTGATACTTGCCAACGCAATTGAAAATGATTTTGAAAATTGAAATGTTAGATGTAACAACAGCATTCCTAAACGGAGATCTTAGTGAAAAAAATATAAATGCCAGTTCCAAAAAGACTAGAATATATCGGTGTGATATTATACAAGATGATGTAGAAGAATCAATAGGTGCAAGAAACATGCTACAAGACTTATGAAAAATAAAAGCAAACCAAAATTATGTCTGTTACAGAAAGCATTATATGGCCTAAAACAAGCGCCAAGGCAATGGTTTGAGAAACTTGATAATGCTCTGAAAGCTCAAAGCTTCTTCCCATCATATGCTGATTATTGCGTCTTCATATATGATGCGAAAGGAGGAGAGAAAGATCGAATAAACATCTATATCTACGTGGATGAGATAATTGTAACTTTCAGATCACAAAAATGGACACAAATTAAAAAATCCCTACTCAAAACTTTTAAGATGAGAAAGCAGAATGTTGACCAGCTATTTGGAATTAAAATCCAATACAAAAGGGATGAAATCAAACTAACGCAGACACAATATATTTAAAAACTTCTGACAAAATATGGAATGGAAGATTGTAAATAGGGAATGCAAACCGGTTTAACCGAAAACCGAAAACCCGGTTTTTTATTGGTTTTATCTCTTTTTATAACCCTGTTTTTCTTCCTAAAACCGGCTTTTTCGTTTTTTTTTAGGAGAAGATTTATTTTAATAAACATTCAGATTCAGATAATTTTATTCAATGTAGATTCTTTACAGAATACTTATTGAATGTCATGCAGAATACAATGCAAATAGAGCGAGTCTACGCCGTTTCGGATCGTGCTATGGCAGCGTAAAAGAAACGGCAAGAAACCACTGCAGCACGGCCTACTTTAAGAGTCGGCTTTTTACAATGTGTTTCTTGTGTTTCGCTGGAATATCAGAGCACCATACCTCTTTGTCATTCATATAGTCATCCAATCTATAGTAAGCTTTTTTACATAACGTTTGCTTTACACGTTCTTTAAACTTTCTCTCAGGTAATTGCACTATATTGTCAGGTATTTTGTTGAAGTATCGTACACACAGACCAACGAAAGATGTATTGACTTTAGTTAATCTAGTATATGGTTGATCAATTTTATGCTTATTTCTAGTATTAAAATTATGCCTGTCACAAATTTTTGGTAATTGATGAATGTTCTTTCTAGTATACATTATATTTTCATAGATATACTGGCATTGCACTGTCATAATGTTGATTTCCTTGAACAGTTCTTTCAGGGAATCACGAGTCTTCAGGCAATAAATTGCTCTTATAGCCCTCTTTTGTAAAACGAATATTGAATGTATATCAGCTGCTCGGCCCCAAAGCAGTATGCCATAAGACATAATGCTATGGAAGTAGCTAAAGTAAACCAGCCTTGCAGTAGCTACATCAGTAAGTTATCTGATTTTTCTAACAGCATATGCAGCCGAGCTCAATCGACCAGAAAGAGCCGTTATATGAGGGCCCCATTGAAGTTTAGAGTCTAGTGTTAACCCTAAGAAAACTGTACTATTTACAAAATCTAATGGCTCATTATTCAATACTATGTTATGTGAAGTAGACCTTACATTTGGTAGTGCAAATTTAAAACATTTAGTTTTTTTGGCGTTTAGGACTAGATTGTTAACAGTAAACCATGCATGAATCTGTCCAAGTGCATCGTTGACTTCGTTATAATTTTGTGATTTCCTACTAACATTGAATATTAATGAAGTATCATCAGCAAATAACACAATCTTTGACAGATTCTTCACCACAGAAGGAAGGTCATTAATATAAATAAGGAATAAAAATGGCCCTAATATGGACCCTTGAGGTACGCCAATTTTGACAACAGATCCCAGTGATTTCGTCCTGTTTACTTGTACCTTTTGAATCCTGTTTTCCAAATATGACCTAAGTAGTTTAAGTGAATTATTCTTAACACCGCAATGTTCAAGTTTTAGCAACAATGTGCTATGATCAACGCAATCAAATGCTTTGGATAGATCACAGAAGATACCAATAGCATCTTCAGATTTTTCCCACGCGCAAAAGATGTATTTTAAAAGTGCAGTCCCGGCATCCGTTGTACTGCGCCCTTTCGTGAAACCAAATTGATGCTCAGGTAAGACCGATATTGGTCTAAAATTACTGGGATCCTTTTTGTCACCAGCTTTGAATAATGGAACTACTTTACTTTTTTTCATTAAGTCAGGAAATGTACCATGATCGACACAATCATTGAATATAACAGCTAAATATGGAGATATAGTATCAATGATCGCACTACAGACTTTTACTGACATTCCCCATAGGTCCTCAGTAGTTTTCATTTTAATACTTTTAAAGGCTTTAATAATTTCGTTAGGGGTGCATTATTGAACCCAAATTCAGTTTCGCAGGCGTCCACATTCTTTTGAAGTAAATCGCTAGCAAGTGAAGATGAAGAATTGAGTGACTCTGTTGTTTCAAAGGAATATTAGTAAAAAAGGTTTCGAATTCTTGAGCCACTTCTACGTTTGAACTAATAGTTCCGCGATTTGTATGAAGTGTGATTTGATTGTCACGCGGTTTCACTTTTCCAATTTCACTGTTTATAACATTCCATACAGCCTTAATTTTGTTATCAGCAGACTGTATTTTTTTCCGAAGAAAAATTGACTTTGCTTTTGAACAAACTAATTTAAACAATTTTGAATAATTTTTGACATATTCAATGAAATTGTCGTCATTTGAATAATTTCTTAGCTCATATAATTCAAAAAGTCTCTCTCTACTTTTGCGAATACCAGCGGTAGCCCAGTCACTGAATTTGAATTTTACAATAATTTGCTTTTTTCTAATAGTGAAAATTTTACTGAATTCAGTATTAATCAATGTGAATAAATCTTCATATGAGTTATTAGGGTTGTTAGTATTATAAATTGTGACAGGGCAGTTTCTCTAGTAACGTGTTTTTGTACTTTTCTAACCTACCGCTCGTTAGGCTCCTGGTTTCTATATCTATCTTCTGGGTTACTCGAGAATAATTAAAAGTAACACTTTGACCAGAGTGGTCAGACTGAAGCGAGTTTATGATACTTTTCTCAAAATAATCGAAATTACAAAAGACGTTATCAATACAGGTAGCCGAGGATGACGTCACCCTTGTACGGTTC
The DNA here is from genome assembly GCA_947532105.1 of Athrips mouffetella. Lineage (NCBI taxonomy): Eukaryota > Metazoa > Arthropoda > Insecta > Lepidoptera > Gelechiidae > Athrips > Athrips mouffetella. The sequence goes on from OX383983.1 coordinate 16,810,312, forward strand.
AAAAAATACATGCTCTAAATTAAAACATTTGAAAAGACTTATAAGTTTGTTACTATAGGTATTATTTTCTAAGATATTGACAATAAAGTCACCACACACTATCACAAACTTATTTTCTTTTGTCACTATTTTTAAAACATCTTCCATTACTAACTCGAACATTGAAAATTTTTGAAATGCGGGAGGTATGTATACGCACACTACAACATGCTCGTCCAGCTCAATACAAGATATTTCAATACATCTTTCAACCGAAAGTCGAACAATATCTTTACGGTTCTTTATCTTAAAACTGTTACGAACTAAAATCAGTGATCCACCGTGTAAAGCAGACTTTCGATTGAAAGCACTGGCTATACAATAGTTTTGATAATTTATCAACATTTGATAATCTTTTTGCCAGTGTTCTGTCAAACAAATTATATCAAATTTTGTTCTTTCTAAGAATAATTCTAATTCTAAAATTTTTCCAGAAAAACCCTGAATATTTTGATGCAAAATTTTCAAAATATTCGATTTTTCCTTTGTCCTTGCTATAGGAAGTTTTTTGCCAGAAGGTTTTCTTTCATTTACTTCAGTAAAATTTTGTTTAGAAAAACCCTCTTTTGTCGTATGAACTAGTTTAAAGAATTGGTGTTAGTAATGTTACTAACTAAAGAAGTTTTTTGTGTATAACTTCCTATAACAGAGTCAGATATATTATATGCTATCAATGTAGCCAGCTCTTCCTTAAACTTAAGAGGCAGATACATAGTATCCTTTGGCAATTTGAAATAATTTATAAAAGTATTCATGTCAAGATATAAAATGTCACTATGACGACTTGTAAAATTTTGTAAATGTAAATTCATTCTGTGTATAAATTTGTTGTGTTGCTCAGTAACATTTGAACAGTATGGGAAGTTACACAGAATAAACCTACACTTAGTTTCAACCTGTATTTTGTTTAACAATGTCACAAAATTGTTTAATTTTAATCTACTTATGTCAGAATGATTGCCTACCACGATAACAACAGTGGTGTTTATGTCAAGCTTGCCTACAGTAATCTTTCTTACAAGACCGTCGAAAGTAATATCGGGACAGCAAATATTGGTCACCTGCTGATTATGGCAGTAATTAAAAATAGACCCTAGACCTACTCCTATCCTGTCTGAATATACAAAGGTCTTCTTTTTATTGGAAGTCGACGAAAAGTCCTCGCCATCCGTGGTCTCTGTGCTGTTATCGACAGGTGGCTGCTGTTCCACCGTGGCGCCACCAGCGGCGGCATCATGTGTTGGCAACACTGGCAACGGGGTGATGTCTTCACTCGCAGTCACCACGCTCTCAACGATGTGCTGACATGGTGCCACCACGATGACGTCACTCACAGCGGTCTTCTCACGCGCGGCGGCATCAAGTGTTGGCAACACTGGCAACGTGGTGATGTCGTCACTCGCAGTCACCATGCTCTCATCGATGTGCTGCCGTGGTGCCACCACGATGACGTCACTCACAGCGGTCTGCTCATGCTGGTCTCCGCGCTGCTGGCGTCGATTGTACGCGTTTCGCTTTTGGCGGCGTTGTTTCTTCGTAAGGCGAGCTGAAAATCGCCAGTTGAAAAATGTTGACGTTGAACCGCAGGTGGCAGGCGTACAGCTAGAAGACATACTGATATTTGATGTCCGCGGTGGTTCTAGAGCACAAGCAACCTCTTTGTCATTGGTGAGGGTGGCTATCAGTTGCTGCTGAGTGGTATAAAGCTGCTTGAGCTCAGCTGTGGGTGACAACATTTCATTCATGCACTGCTCAGTTTCTACATATTTATTTTTCAACAGTTGAAGCGAAGATTGACTTTTAACATAAGCCGTTGTAATCTCGCTCAGTCTAGAATGAAGCGCATCAAGACATTGTTGTGCCTTTGTTAACTCAACATCCTTGTCTTTTATTATTTTCTCAAGCTCCTCAAGTTCCTCCTTGTGCTCTTCTAGAGTTGATAGTTCATGGTGTAAGGATACAGCATGCTTATTTTCTTCATCCTCCTTTTCCTTGTATAAATCTGCTAGTTGTACATGTGCTTCTTGCAGTTGTACTTGCAATAAACTATTTCTATCAAGGGTGGACTGATGCAGATCTTGCAGGGACGTTAATGACTCGACATGATTTTGTAGTCGAGTAACTTCAGTTTGTGCTTCCTTGAAACTGTCTTGCAGTGCGTCAAATTTATTAATTTGTGTTTGGAGTTTGACCTTCAGTTGCCTTATTTCAAACTCATTTACGTCCCTGCCTGCAAGGAGGCGATCTTTGAGTTCCTCTGCTTCTCTTAGGTTGTTCTGAAGCTGCTGTGTTTTGGTTACACGGGGTATGGTGACCTGAAATGTATACAGGAGGAACTGTAGAATAAGCTATTACAGTAATAGACAAAATAATTAGACTATAATTAATTAAAATAAAATAACCTAACCGAATAAACAGATAAAGTATGTTTAGTAAAGGACCTATGCAACCGTCAACTAAATTATTAATTTAAAATTTAATAATTCTATTATGAATATTAGGTGTATCTTAAACTAAACTAAGTAAACACTAAATAGTAAAGAATGAGTATGGTATGAAACTAGATATTGGAAAATACAGCAAAGTGTAGAAAATAAGGTTAGTAGATACTCAGAAAAGAAAATGTTTGTAAGAACAATAAGAAATGAAACTGTAACAAAGAAAGAAAGTAATGATAGCAACAATAAAATAGTGAACGGATAACAATTAATGTTTACTAGCTATCCCCAATAATTATCATTTCAATATTATTTCCATATTATATTTAACTAATTGGTACCTACCTAACAATAATATGCCTAAAAACCAGGTAATTGGCTGGTTAAAAAGTACTGTCTAAGTACATATAAAGTATCTAATGTGTCAACCTACTCGTAGGTATTAGAGTAAAATATAAGCACTAAAACGGTTGCCTGTATTTAAGTGAAGTGTAAATAGTTTATCTGAGGTGTCCGGCTACGTTCAATCATCAATTTCACTTCCACATACTAATTAGTCAAGTGAAAAGAGACTCAACAAGGCGCCGCTGGTATGAGGATGGACGTTTCTCACGGAGGAGAATTTTGTAGAATAGTGAATTTGTTTACACGATCTAGCCTTAAAGTGCACTTAATTAGGTAAAAAATATCAAAACTTTAGTGTTATTAATTAGGTATCATAAAACAAAATACTCCCCGGGATCCGTTGATGTTTCAATTCAAACTCGTCCGGTAATGGTTTGCCGTTTACCGCATTCCACTGGTTCAGCGGATGCTTCTAGTGATCGCACGCAAACTTCGTATTTCGCACGAGCCCCACTCTTGCTATCGCTCCGCTTTAAACCGGTCAGTCGTAGTGATGGGAAAACACCCGACAGGAGCTATCGATAAATTTTATCGCGATGGAGCCTAACAGAATAACGAAGTATCTCCAAAGATCGTCATCGGTTTCATCTCTCACAAGCAAGAGACCTGCAGAAGATGATGCGGGCTCCTGGACGAGCCCCAAACGCACTGCTGTGCCTAATAAAGGTAAGCCCAGCGCGAGGCCTACTCCTACCGCTAATCGCTTCGGAGGATTGCCTTCGAATCAGAAACTTGATACAACTGAACAATCAGCTGAGTCATCAAAGAGAAAATCTGGACGTATCCTCCCCATTGTCATTAATATCAAACCTGATTGGACTCATAAAACCATAAAGGAACTAATCTCGAAGTTTAATAAAAACTTCCATCTACAGTATCGAGCGAACAGCAAAGTTGCTATCCTAGCATACTCACCAACCAGTCATCAGTCCATTAAAGATGGACTCAAAGCTGAAGGCGCAGAATTTCACACGTTCACTCGTAAGGATGAAAAATTGTTTAAAGCAGTTATCAGAGGTCTACCGGGTAATTGTGAAGAAGATCTTCCCAATGAACTCAGCTCAATTGGGTTCCCGAACTGTAAAGTGATTAAAATGAAAACAACGCAAGACGCGCAGAACTCTTCTAGTGCACTTTTCCTCATACAACTGCCTGCTGACAGTGACATCACCAAATTCAAGCAAACCAGATATCTATGTAGCTGCGTGGTGCACATAGAAAAATACAGGCATAAACAACAATATGGTACTCAATGCTTCAGGTGCCAGGGTTTTGGTCATGCTTCCAAAAACTGCAACTTACCAGCGCGCTGCGTTAAATGTGCTGGTAACCACTTGACCAGCATATGCGTCTCTAAAACTACCAATGACCCTCCTCCATGCTGCAACTGTAATCAACAACATGCTGCCAGTTATCGCCAGTGCACAGCTCGCCAGGCTTATCTGAAACGTATAAACGACCAAAAATTAGAACGCCAAAAGCCGCTGTCAATTCCGGCGCGTATGTTTTCCACAAAAAATACCTCATGGGCGAACGTTGCCGCGAGAAATTCGTCGCAATACCAAAAACAGCCTCCTTCTCAGCGTACATCCAAGCCACCTCCACAAGATTTTGTTGATGCCTACCACCTCCCGCAGTCAGTGCCAGATGGTATTATGATGGACTCCACAACAACTGAAATGCTAGAAATATTTAATCTACTGAAATCTCTCAAAGATCAGTTCCTTTCATGTAACTCTATGGTAGACAAAGTCATTCTAATCCTTACACATCTAGGTCAATATGTCTAAGTCTAAAGAACTCCGCATTTTAACATGGAATGCTGATGGCGTGCGCACCAAAATTTGTGAGCTTTTAGATCTTGCGGCGAATGATTATGCAATCGACGTTGTTGCATTATGTGAAACAAGACTCTCAGAAAAAAATTACATTCTTACTCCAGGCTACAGTTGTTACAGGCAAGATAAGCACCCAAATGGTCATGGCCAAGGTGTTGCTATACTAATCAAATCTAATATAAGACACAATCAAATAACTATACCACTCACCCGTCACATCGAGGCGATTGGGATAGAAATCCTTATTTCCGGTAGGGCACACCTTATTTTGTCAGTCTATCAATCTCCTAATCTCCCCTTTGATCCCAGTGACCTGGACTTGCTGCTAAATCTTGGCCCGCATGTTCTCATAATGGGTGACTTTAATGCAAAACATCCTCATTGGAACTGTACAGATAGTAACAGATCAGGACGTCAGCTTTTTGACCAAATGTTAAATAAAGACTTCACTATCCATGCAACTGCTACTCCTACCTTAGTACATTACAGGACAAATCTCCAACCTTCGACTCCTGATCTTTTGCTTGCATCCAATGTTCATGACATTTATGACTTACGTACTCTGCATTCTCTCTCATCAAACCACCTCCCTATCCTTTTCTCGGTAGGAGGCGATTTTGCACGCCAATCTCATTCATATTTTCGGTACGGAGAAGGTGATTGGCAGGGTTTCCGCGGGTACCTTGACAATAACATAAGCCTGAACAGCAAAGTGTTTTCTTGTCCTTTTGAAATAGACACAGCCGTTGAAGGTCTTACAGATTTGCTACTTGATAGCAGGAAAATATTCATACCATCTGGTATTTGTGATAACAAACCACCTAAACTGCCACGAAAACTTAAAAATCTCATCCAGATAAAAAATAGACTACGCAGATTAGCCCAAAAAGAAACTAACCCACATGCTCGTAAAAACATACGCACTCTGTTTAATCAGATGCAATCGAAGGTAGACCAAGGCATTACTACTCTTAATGATAACGTATGGTCCAATAAACTTGCTAAGGTTGACAACCCCTCTTCTGATATCTGGCGGATCGCTAAACCCTTGCGTTGTAAGCCGACTACAATTCCTTCATTGAAAAATGCTAATGGGAACCTGACTAACTCTGTTCAGGAGCAATCCAAAGTACTAGCTGACGCATTTCAGAACAACATGTTACTTACGTTTAATTGGAAGTGTGATGCTACTGACCTTAAAGTTGCGTCCTCAATGGATGTTATCAATAGCTCCAGTTCTTCCGATACTTCATTTAAGCCGGTACGTCCAAAAGAAATCTGGCTCATCATTCAAAAGTTGAAAAAACGTAAGTCGTCTGGTCCTGATGATTTGCATAATATACTACTCAAAAATTTATCTCAAAAGACGGTAGTGCTACTTACAAAAATATTTAACGCTTGTTTGCGTCTCTCCTATTACCCGCAAGTTTGGAAAAATGCTAAGGTCATAGCCATATTAAAACCCGGTAAAGACAAAGTAGTTGGATCGAGTTACAGGCCCATTAGCCTTCTATCGTCATTGAGCAAAATCTTTGAATCACTTATATACTCCAGACTGGTAAGATCCACTAGCCATCTAATAAAAAATGAGCAGTTTGGGTTTCGAAAATCTCACTCCACTGTACAACAACTCACTAGAGTAGCCGAACATGTCGCGCATCATCTTAATCTTAAGCAATCTACAGGAATGTTCCTGCTCGACATCGAAAAAGCTTTCGATACTGTTTGGCACGAAGGGCTCTTGCATAAACTTTTATCCTCCCATGTTCCCATAAATATAATAAAATTGATACAGTCCTACCTCAGCCATCGCAGTTTTATGGTCCATATTGGTGACGTCCGTTCTTCCCTCCGTGATATCCCTGCAGGTGTCCCACAAGGATCAATTTTGGGGCCTTACTTATTCTTACTATATCTTAACGATATCCCTATCCAGCCTCGAACTTAACTAGCTTGCTTTGCCGATGACACTGCTTGTCTGACATCATCGGATGACACAGACCTCATAATTGGTCGGCTACAGCTGTCTATTGAAGCTCTTCACAATTATTTTACTAGTTGGAAACTTAAATTAAACGAGAGCAAAACTGAGGCTATCTTCTTTAGCCGTAAACGCCAAAGTCCGTCTCGAAATATTACAGTAAACGGTTACTGCATCCCATGGAGTCAAAATGTAAAATATCTCGGAGTCCATTTAGACAAAAAGCTCAACTGGACCCATCATATTAACTCTACTAGATATAAAGCTATAAAAGCAATAAACGCTTTAAGCCCTATTTTAAACAGACGCAGTAAGCTTAGCCCCCACACTAAACTACGCATATATCTTACACTAGTTCGTCCCTGTATCATTTATGCAGCGCCCGTATGGAGTAGCACTTGCAAAACTAATTACGATAAACTGCAAGTTGTCCAAAACAAAGCAGTTAAAATATCGTACAACACTCCGTTCAAAACAAATCTACGTGATCTACATATTAAAATTTGCCTCCCAAGACTAGAAGACTTCATATTAAAATTAACTCGTAAATTTTACCTCTTTACCAATCCCCTAAACTCAAACAACCTTATTTCAACTCTAGCGCAAACAAGATTAAATGACTTACCTTATATCGATAATTACTGTACGTACAACTCCCCCATCACTTAATCTTGAGCGAGTGACATACTCTCAAGGCCTGTTGCGCACGCCTAGCGTAATGAAACAAATTTTATATCTACCCTATCCTAGTTTTTAATAAAATAAATTACATTTTTGTTATGTTATCATCTATTTTAACAAAATGTTTTCATGTCATAAACTTGCATTTAAACAAAATGCAAGTATTGGTTATTTCATAAGTTACATATCTAACAATTAGGTACTACTTATCTATTGAATTTTAGCAAATCCATGTGTTTTTTGTAGGCGTTTTAGCCTGGTAAAAATATCTATATATTTTCATATATGTTGTAACCTGCTTTAGTTGTAAGGTATACGCTATTGTATTGTTTTATGATAAATAAAGAATTTGACAAACAAAAAAAAAACAACAAACACTGGTTCACAATGATTAAAACCTTTTTTGATGTTTGTTATATGATATTAAATCATATTATATGTACAAATTATGAAGCATAACAACTAAAAATATTAAAATAAGAAAAATATAAGGAACAGCTGATATTTGACGTCTAAGTCGCTCGGTGTTGCCAGGCGGAAAGACAGAAACTCTAAGGACACACTAACAAATAAGTCTTCAATATTACTAATAGACATTAGCCTAGAATGAATGAATGAATGAATGAATAACTCTTTATTGCACACATCTAGGAATATAGATTAAAAATTACGGTTTTACAATAAGTGGGCAAAAGGCGGCCTTATCACTAAAAGTGATTTCTTCCAGACAACCTTTTGAGGAAATCAGCAGCGACGAAAGACTGTAGTGTAGTGCACCAATATACAGTTACATATATAAATATTTTGAAATAAATATGTAAAAAATATATACCTACAAACATATGATTAAATACAGTATATATACATATATTAATTACAAATATAGACATATATATATACTACACACTGTAATACATACATAAAATAAAATACATAAACATACAATATATATCGACATAATATGGTTGCGAACTCATAATAACTTAGCGAGGAAATACTGACGAATTTTGGTTTTAAATATGCCCAGAGACTTAGAATGACGCACCTCCAACGGTAGGTCATTCCACATCGTGGTAGCCTTGACAGTGAATGATTCCTTGTAATACCCAGAGCGAGTATAAGGAATGTCTAATAAGTTATCATTCTTAGACCTAAGGTCACGGCTGCGACCTGCACCGAGGAAATGGAAACGTTCCTTAAGGTAGGGAGGGGTGCGCGGGTCATACAGCACTTTGTAAACGAGCGTCAAAACGTGCTCATCACGCCGTAGCCTGATCGGAAGCCATTTTAATCTATTCCTGTACTCGGACACATGGTCGAACTTGCGCAACCCATAAATGAACCTGATGCATACGTTTTGGAGTCTTTCAAGTTTGTTCAATAGTTCCTCGTTTAGATCAATCATGCATACATCAGCGTAGTCTAGAATGGGCAAAAGGAGCGATTGCGCAAGTTCAACCTTTGTCCTCACAGGAATAAGATTCTTCCACCTCTTTAACGACCCATATGCAGCAAAGATCTTTCTGCTTAGCTCATTTATATGCTGAGACCAGGAGAGTGTGTTGTCGAACAAGACGCCTAGATTTTTGACAACATTACTGTATGTCATAGTGACACCGTTAAATATTATAGGTGGGAGATCACCGTACCAAAGCTTTGAAATCTGCTTGGACCCACCAGTAATAATAACTTGAGATTTGTTCGCGTTGACCAAGAGGCCATGGGAAAGACTCCACTGGTGGAAAGTCGCCAGATCAGTGTTTAAGCTAGCAATAACTGTAGGTAGGTCATCAACTGTCCCTTGTGCATAGATTTGCAGGTCGTCAGCATACAGGTGAAAGTGACAGGAAAGGAGAGGGGTAAGGAAATTAATGAAAATGGAAAAAAGGAGCGGGGAGAGTACTCCACCCTGGGGCACACCGGCAGTTAGATCACAGAAACAGGAAGAGTTATCATTCACACGAATACACTGCCGCCGCCCCACCAAATATTCACGGAACCATTCAATCGCAGTATCCGATACGGAGATAGACTTCAGCATTGCAAGTAGAATGTCAAAGTCAACAGTGTTAAAAGCATTGCTGAAATCAAGTAAAACAAGGACAGTAACCTGCTGACCTGACATTCCACATCGTATGTCATCGGACACTTTAGTGAGGGCAGTGACAGTGCTATGACCAGGGCGGGAACCAGACTGATGGGGGCTAAGGATATTGTGGGTGTTAACGAAAACGCTAAGCTGGTGATGAACGAGGCGTTCGAGAACCTTGGATAGGAAAGGGAGAATAGAGATAGGGCGGAAATGGTTCGGCAAGGTAGGGTTATTCAGTTTAGGAGTAGGGATTACAGAGGCGTCACGCCAACAGCTGGGGAATGTGCCGGTGCTGAGTGAGAAGTTGAAGATGTGGCAAAGAATAGGGATTATAACCTTTAGACTGAGAGTAATCATCCTACGGCCTATACCATCAGTGCCTTCTGCATTGGATGTTATTGCCAAAATGTTTTTTTCAACCTCTCGCTCAGAGACGGGACGAAAAAGGAAGGGTGTGTATTGAGGCTTTGGGGCTGATAAAAATGAATTTAGGGTTGAAAGTTTAATGGATGGGGGAATAGGGGAAGTGGAAGAAAAGTGTAGGTTTAAGGAGTTAAGGTCGAGGTGATGAGGGAGTGTGGATGTTTTGGTTTTCCCAATACCAAGGGTATTTAAAAATGACCACACTTTTCTTGGGTTACCATTCTGGACCGAGGAATGTATGTGACGACGCTGCGCATCCCTGCACATTCGGGTACACCGGTTACGCAGTTCTTTATATCGGATCTTGTTCGATTCTGTTGGATTATTCCGGTACCTTAACTTTGCAGTATTGCGCTTAGCCATCATGGTTTTAATGTCTTCGGTGAGCCACGGCGCCGGGAGATGCTTGAGCTTGACTGGTCTTAGGGGGGCATGAATGTCAAACACCTGTGTGAGTATAGAATTAAAAATTTCAATTTTTTTATCAATGGTATTAGCATTCAGTACCGCGTCCCAATCAATTTTAGCAAGATCCAACATAAATTTCTTGGAATCCAATGAGTTAAAGTTTCTCTGCATGACCACACGGGGTTTCGGTTTAGGACATCGGATTTTGTAGGAGAGGAATATTAGGTCGTGGTACGAGAAGGCCTCAGCAGGAAATTGCCCATGGGTACAGACATGGTCTGTAGAAGAAACGATTGCAAGGTCTAGGAGTGAAGGAGTGGAATTAGGAGAGTGATGGGTCGAGGAAAGCGGTAGGATATTCAGATTGAGGGAGTTTATTAACGAGTTTGTTTCTAGACATTAGAATGTGTATTTTTAACAAACACAAGGTAAAAAAGTATATGGTAACTCCTAACACCATCTCCTAATACCTTAAATGATTCACAATTAAAATAGTTGTCATCCTTAAAATAACGTTACTTATACGCTATTTTTTTATATTTTTGTACTATGGCAACTCTGTTTAAGAATACAAGACGCCATCTTCGACGCCATTTCGCTTCATTCTTCTGTGGTGTAGTGATCTTTATTTGGAGCTTCTTTTGATTTTAAATGGATTCCACTAAAGGTAAGACAATTTTGTTAACAAAAAAATTAGTTCATTTAAAAGAGTTGACTTCGAGTTCAGCGGGAAATAACGGACAGCGCTTGCTCGAATGCCTAAGTAAGCTGTGCAACTTTTTACTGCGTGGACAATTAAACCCAGAGGTTTCTCCATATATGTACGGTGCTAGTTTATGCGCTTTATCAAAGAAAGAAGGGGGCATAAGACCGATTGCGATAGGGAGTACTTTTCGTCGTTTAGTAGCCAAACTGGGGAGTCATGCCGTCAGGGAACCGATGGCTGCTTACCTGCAGCCAAAACAGCTGGGGTTCGGAACGCAAAGGGTTGCAACGCACCGATACACGCCACACGCGCATTTGTAACAGATCCAGGGAACGCCGACTGCATAATCATCAAACTGGATGTAAAGAATGCTTTTAATACCGTCGAGCGAGACGTACTCCTGAACGAGGTCAGCGAAAATATCCCTTCCCTTTATCCTTTCCTATACCAAGTGTATCAGCTACCTTCAAACTTGTTTTTCAATAACTCCCTAATCCTTTCTCAGGTGGGTACGCAACAGGGGGACCCGCTTGGACCACTTGCTTTCAGCCTCGCTATCCAAAAGATTATCACTTCTCTGAAATGTCCATTGAATATATGGTACCTTGATGACGGTACCATAGGGGGAAAGCCTGAGGACGTGGAGCAAGACCTGCGGACGTTGCTTCCCCGTTTCAAAGAGCTGGGGCTGGAAGTGAATGTGACCAAATGCGAGTTTTTCTGTTGCGGGCCCACAACGTGTCCTTCCTTTCCAATTTTCAATGCCTTACTTCCTGGCCTTAAGAAGCTGTCTGAAGCAACTTTTAATCTCCTAGGTTCGCCTATTTTTCCAGAGGCTATTCCTGATGCTCTGGAAGTTAGGAGACATCTTCTCCTCCTCGCTAAGGAACGTCTTAAAAGCATTTCCGCGTATGTTGCCCTGGTTTTGTTAAGAATGTGCTTCGCATTGCCCAAGATAACGCACCACTTGAGGACGGCCCCAACCTGGCTGTGTACTGACACTGTATCATCTTTCGACGAAGCTTTAAAATTCACGGTCGAAACTGTTTTAAATGTTTTCTTAAGTGAAGAACAGTGGAGTCAGGCGTCTCTTCCCATCAGGCATGGGGGTTTGGGTGTGCGGCGTGTGCGGGATGTCGGTTTGCCGGCTTTTCTCGCTTCGGCGCATGGGGTTGCTGGTCTTGTCTCTGAAATTTTATCATCCAATGGAAACAATACCAGTATACCTTTTGCAGCTGAAGCGTTGATAGGGTGGACAGCTCTCTTCCCGACCACGTCCGTGCCTGAGAACCCAGACGTACAACGAGCCTGGGATGATATAGGGTGCAAGTCTATCCTCGATCGACTCATGGGCACTGCCGCTGGGGCAGACCTGGCCGGACTGAGGGCAGTATCAAAACCTGAGTCGGGGGCGTGGTTGCAGGCTTTGCCTTCACCACATATGGGAACACTGCTCAACAATAGCTCTATGCGTGTGGCTTGGCGCTCCGCCTGGGCTGCGATGTTTGCCAACCACATCAATGCATCTGCGGCTCCATGGTGGAAGCCAATGGTCATCACGCGTTGAGCTGCTGTCGGTGCTCGGGGAGATTCCCTCGTCACCACGCCCTTAACGACATTGTCCGAAGGGCCCTGATTTCGGCTGACGTTACCTGTATGTTGGAACCGCCGGGTCTTAGTCGTTCTGATGGCAAGAGACCCGATGGCCTAACACTGGTACCGTGGGAGCGTGGAAAGTGCTTATTGTGGGACGCCACGTGCGTCAGCACTTTCGCTGCTTCACATCTTGGAGGCACGATGCGGGTCGCCAGGGCTGCCGCTGAAGCTGCGGCTGACAAAAAGCGGGACAAATACTCAGTTTTGGACGCTAATTATTACTTTGTCCCGTTGACGTTTGAGACCACAGGTAGCTGGGGGTTGGAGGCTATTGCCTTCGTGAAGGAGACTGGCCGTCGACTCCGAGAGAAGAGGTATGATGCTCGCTACGGATCCTACCTGGCGCAAAGGTTGTCCATTGCCATCCAATGTGGCAACGCGGCGAGTGTCATGGGCACCTTTGCGTCCGGTACGATTCGGGGAGGGCTTTTTGGCTAAGTAGAAGTCCAGTGTGGGGACTTTATTTTTGACATCTTTTTAAATACTTCAATTTAATATTTTTGATTTAATGTATTTGACTTTATTATGACTTAAGTATTTGAACTTTGCAGATTAATTTTATTATATAAATAATAAATCTATTTAATTAACAAAAACAACCATAAGTGTTAAATAAATGTATCAAAGAGGCATTATAGTATAAAAATCTTACACGGTTAGTATTGAATTTTTCCCAAATTATAAATGTGAAAACTGGACGTGATTATATCATTGCGCTGTTATAACTGTTAAATATTTTCAACAATATTTTTTTATCTCATGATGATTTACCTGCTTTTTGATACTTATTAATGTTATTGAAAATAAAAGTTTATAGATGTTAAAGAAATACTTCTGTGAGACTGTTAGTTAATGTAACAAATTATTAACTTACCCATAACTATTGCTTCTACAAACTTTTAACTGTATTGTTGATTATTGTTTTCTTTGTTTGCTGTGATTTTAAATGACTGATACTGAATTGCAATTTTTTGTACCTACTTATCTAAGTACATAAATGCTTTATTAAAGTATTAAAAAAAGGGTAAAAAAATTGTACTTTTATCTTAGCATTTTAAATAATTTTGTATTCAATTTTTATGTTCGAAAATTTAAATAAACGATATCTAGAACACTTGAAAATCTGATGTTTTTATTTGTTTAAAATTTTAACTTTAAAAACCGGTTAACCCGGTTAACCGGTTTTTTAACAAAAAACCGAAAATAAAAACCGGTTTTTAAAACTGTCTGGTTTTGCATTCCCTAATTGTAAACCTCAAAAAACTCCGATGGAACCAGGACTCAATCTATTAAAGGGTTCCGTTATTGATGATATGCAAAAAACACTTCCATACCAAAACTTTATTGGAGCTTTAATGTATATGGCAGTGGAGAGTTGCTGCGCACAGTTACAAGTTACAGTTAGTTAGTTGCGTAATAATGACTACTTGATAGGGTATTTTGAAAGTATTTTGGTACTTGAAATGGTATTTTTCACTGAAATTGGCGTTTAAAAGATGCTAGGGAACAACCATCTTAGTTTAGGTTTAAAATAATAATTTTTATCATTTTCGTTATTCTTGTGGCAACTTTGAAGGTGGTGGGGCTATTCTGTAAATTCTGTCTCACCATTATCAAAATTTGCCAAAAAAATAGGTAAGTTCAATTCAAAAACTTTTAACTTTTAATTAAATAATAAAAATTAAAAATTTTAACTTAAATTAGATTCATATTTTTCTCTAACATGTTTTGAACGCCAATTTCAGCTAAAAATACCATTTTAAGTACCAAAATATTTCAAAATACCCTATCAAGTAGTCATTATTATGGAAAAAACAACATAATTCTGAAGGCCCATTAAATTAGAATTGCTCATGTGCCTGAAATTTTACCAGCTCTTTTAAAACTTCTACCGAAACACAATAGTGCAAACACTGCTGCTTTACGAAAGAAACAGGCAAAAGGCGGTACTTTTCCAGACGGACTTTGTACAAAAGCTATCATAATTTGCAATTGGAATCACCAAAATAGGCAAATTATTAGTTTCGAGCCTAAATTAACATTCAGGGCTTTTTCCCTCTCAACTTTTAAACGCCAATTTCAGCAAAAAATACCCAATTAAGCACGAATTTTTTTTATGTTTTGGATAGCTTGGAGACCGGAAAAGTTCCTAAAACCAGCCACAATCTGTGGAACATCCTTTTTGAATTTTTAAATTTATTAAAATAAAACTCGTTCTGTCCAGATATTCACTTATTTTATTCCGGCATTTTTTCAGTAGCAGGTACTAATAGTAAATTAGGTATATTTTAACTATTTCCTTCAAGACTAATGGTTTACAGTTCTCAATACGACTACTCGCGTTTGTTCCTCTAGCTAGACTGCTGACCCTGTCGAATGCCAGCTAAAAGAAAACTCTGTAGTCAATAGACTTACTTTTTTTTTTATTAATCTCAAATTTTGCGTAACCTAACACTCGTCCATCCTGACCACGTGCATGTCCTCATGCACGAGGAAATAACCTGACACGGAGGCCTCACACAAGTGGGTATATCTTTTACAATTTACAAAGATCCGGATCGAAAGCCCTATGATATCTATATAAAACGTGAGTTTATCCGTTCAAATACATAACCATGAAAAAACTTAAATTTCTACTGATTAATCAGCTATATCAACACAAAAATAGAGTCTCCATCACTTAAAATTTCAACTTATCCATAAAAACTTCCTATAACATGATAATAAACAATCTGCAGTCATCCAATTTGAACATTTAAATAGAGA
Source organism: Athrips mouffetella (assembly GCA_947532105.1). Lineage (NCBI taxonomy): Eukaryota > Metazoa > Arthropoda > Insecta > Lepidoptera > Gelechiidae > Athrips > Athrips mouffetella. The sequence goes on from OX383983.1 coordinate 16,825,745, forward strand.
TAATACCAGTACCGGTAGGTACTTAATGTATGTAAACTTTTAAATATATATTATTTAAATATTATTATAACGTAATTGTATTCGATCATTACAATCTGTCAACGATTGTTCATTTTCAATATAATAATGATCCACTAATATAATATTTTATAAAACACTCAGTTCTCAAGGAATTGGACATCAGTGGAATATCAGTAAGTATGAATTTATGTAAAATCCGCTGTCAATAACATAATTGGCTTCAATCATTACAATCTATAATCGCATTTTTATGTTCAATCTAATAATGATCCACTAGTATAATAGGTCTTTACCTATGAAATTGCCGAAATTTTCTTACAGATTAATGAGATCATATTTCCTATAATTCTTATGCTATTTTTTTCATTTGATTTATATTTGAAAGTTGACTTCAAGGTTATTAATTTACGCATAAAATTAAGTTTTTATTTTAAGTTTGATATATAAAATTAAGGGTTTAAAAATTGTTCGTCTTAAATGTCGTCCGATTTCATCATTAGATTTGTTATATTTTTTTACAGATAATATTTTTCGAAAATTAAATTTCAGCTTCTCTTAGCTTAATGTCTTCCCAATAATGCTTAAAAAAATAAAAGAAATTGGATTTATAATTCCTAAGAAAAATGCAAAAATGTTAGTACTGAAAATTGAGTTTACCTAAAATTCGCCATACAAAACGGGCATTTTCATAGGTAAAGACCTAATATTAACTTTATAACGACTTAGTTCCCTGATAATAGACTTTCACTTATGAAATAACATCATTGGAATATTAGTACTAAAGATAGCCATCAAAATGTTCTGCTATTATAAACCTATAGACGGAGAGCGCGTGGTCGTCAACCCTACCTCATCGATTACCAAGATGCGACTACTCTAGGGTGATGCACGTTAAAAAGTTATATTCGAATCAACAGGGTTGCCTGCCTGGGCGCAACCTGGCAGGTTTTGTACAGAGGCCAAAAAACTTGTAATTTTTTGGCCAAAATTTACCTCATCGAATACCAAATAGGTACATGGTACATTCGATAGTACTCATCAAGGAGTGCCTAAATCAACTGGGTTGCCTCACTTAATCCTGGCACATTCGCGAGTCGGCCTGATTTTAAGGTGGTCAAAAATTACAAAAATTACCTCATCGATTACCAAGTAGGTACTTATCACAACTGATAGAGATCTTCAAGAAGGGGCAAAATCAACAGGGTTGCCTCCCCAAATTATAGCACATTCGTGAGTCGGCCTGATTTTAGGTTGGCAAAAAAATACAAAACTTACTTACGATAATGAGGAATTTATTAGTTTAAAGATTTTTATTTATAAAATATAGAATTTTACATGTCAAAAACATTAGATTTCATTACATTACATAAAATTATCGTAGAAAAATGCACACACACATGGACACTTAAAACTAGTCAAATAGTCCCCCGCGCAGAGATCCCTGGCCAAATGTACCCATAATACAGGCCGCGTTGCCCCGCTGTATGGCGAGGGAGATGTGCTGGACAAGGAACGCACCCGAGCGGGCGTCGCCACCCTTTTCTCGCAACCGACGACCAATGTCACCGACCAGCTTCTTCGCCTCCGAGCACCACGGTCCAGCAGTTTCAACGGCAAACGGCACAAAGACGTACGTTGATTCCAAGTCAGAGTATTTGGTGTATTTGCCACGAGCAGCTGCCTCTGCCGCTGCACCAGCAATCTGCAGAGTGCCAGCAATATGGCAGGCCGCAAAAGTGCTGACACACGTGGCATCCCAAATGAGACACCGCCCTCTCAGCCAAGGAATCAAAGTAAGACCGTCCGGCCGCTTGCCGTCCGAACGCGACAACCCTGGAGGCTCTAGGATCGATGGCACTCCAGATGAGACAAGCGCACGCCTAATGATTTCATTGACTGCATGGTGGCGAGGTCGCCGCCCGGCGCTTCGCGCGCAGCTTAGGCCGTGGTGGCCTTTAGCGTCAACCGTAGTACCGGAGATGCAGGTATGCGGTTCGCACACCACACAGCCAAGGCGGAGTGCTGCAGCCACTCTGAGAGAATCGTTGTCCAGCAACATACCTATGTGTGGGGATGGTAAAACATGCAGCCAGGCGCCTGATTCGGGCTTGGTCGACGCGAGCAGACGTGCCGATTCGCTGCTAGCACTTTCGGTCAGAAGGGACGAAAATAGATGTCGGCAGGCAATGTTGTCCCAGTTTCTCTGCCTCTCTGGATTTGATGGCTGGCTATCGTTGGGGCAGAGGATAGCCCAAAGGCTCAGGGCCTCCGAAGCAAAAGGGACACAGATCCCGCCACCATTAGAGGGTAGAATGTGAGTGACGAGCTCAGTGACCCCGTACGCGGAGGCCAAAAAGGCAATAGGACCTGTCTCATGCAAACGGTGCACCCCCAATCCACCGTGGCGCACCGGCAAGCTAGCCTGGCACCACTGCGTCTCACTTAGGCACACATTGATTGTGTCTTCGAGGGTTTTCTTGAGAACATTGTCAAAGTTAAGAACTTCTTCTGGGAGCTTCCATGTAGGAGCCGTCCTGATGATATACGTCAACTTAGGCATCGCGAAGCAGTTCCTTAGAAGAGTCAGTGACACATGCGCTGGAAGGTGCTTTAAGTGACCCGCAAGTGATTCCAGGGTATGAGTCTTGGTCTGCATGCACTCTCTTAAGCCCTCAAAAAAGATAGGAGCTCCAAGGAGACTAAGGGTAGCCCTATCCATGACCCTCAGGCCAAGAATGTGAGAGGCGAATTCGTCAAATTGAGCTGCTGATGCCGGGCTGCAGGCGAAAAATTCGCATTTCGCGGTATTGACCTCCAAGCCGAGCTCTTTGAGAGCGGGGAAAAGCATTAAGATATCTCTTTTTACTACTTCAGGGCTTCCACCAATGGTACCATCGTCCAGATACCAGACATTGAGTGTAGCTTCCAACCTCGAGATGACCTTGTGGATAGCCATGCTGAATATTAATGGACCCAAAGGATCGCCCTGTTGAGCGCCCACCTGTGATAAGATGCAAGCCTCGTTATATGATAGGTTGCTCGGGGTAGAGTAGCACTGGCTTAAAAACGGGTACAAACTCGGCGTCAGCTCTGCCACTTCCTACTAGCCTTCAGATGGCATAATATCATTTTATAACACATAAACCCATTTAAGTTTTATATTTGGAACCAACCTAAAACCAGACTGACTCACAAAAGTGTCAGGATTTGGTAAGGCAACCCAGTTGATTTTGCCACTTCTAAAGAGCACTAACGAATATACTATGTACCTATTTGACAATCGATAAGGTGATTTTTATTAAAGAGAAGTTTTTTCCCACTAAGTAAACGCAAATTTCCCTAAAAGCCAGTTGAAATTTTATATTGTGTTTTCCGAGAAATCTTATACCTTGAATATGCTTGACCTTACAAAGCCTTCTATTTTTTATCAGCAAAAGGATCGAATGATATGAAAAAAGGTATGTAAAATGACAGTTTCTTCTGCTAAATGTATGGGAAAAAAAAATTGTTTTTTGTGAGAGTTCTAATACTTTGACGTCGTTTGATCCCACAGAGAATTGTTCTTTACCAGTAAGAGGATCGAATGAAATGAAAAATAAAAGTTTTGTAAACATTGTAGTTTTTTTTACTGTACATTATTTGAAATCAGTAAATGTGCGATAAAATATCTCCAAAAGTTCGGGTTAGTCTCCGTACTATGTTTTCTTGTAGATAAAATTTGTATTTTTTCGCCAACCCAAAATCAGACCGACTCACGTAAGTGCTAGGATTTGGCGGGTAACCCTATTAATTTTGTATATATTCCTTATTTCACATATACAAATTAAAGATCAAATGAAATGAAAAATATTTTTGTGGAAATTGCCGTTTTTCTTGTTGACTGTACATTTTTTCCAAAATCTGTGAAAGTAGGTCGAAATACCTCTAAAAGTTAGGATTAGTCTCTGTACTAAGTTTTCTTGTAGCTATAATGCTTATAGTAGCTGCCGTGTGTACACCATCTTAACTTTATATCCTATATAAAAATATGAAACATGAATTTAAGTGCCGGCATACTAAAGCAAATATTATTAAGATGTCTAGAAGCTCCAAATGGCATAAGTTTCAATTCATTCCTCATTATCGTAAGTAAGTTTTGTATTTTTTTGCCAACCTAAAATCAGGCCGACTCACGAATGTGCCAGGATTTGGGGAGGCAACCCTGTTGATTTTGCCTCTTCTTGAACAGCTCTATCAGTTGTGATAAGTACCTACTTGGTAATCGATGAGGTAATTATTGTAATTTTTGACCACCTTAAAATCAGGCCGACTCGCGAATGTGCCAGGATTAAGTGAGGCAACCCTGTTGATGTAGGCACTCCTTGATAAGTACTATCGAATGTACCATGTACCTATTTGGTATTCGATGAGGTAATTTTGGCCAAAAAATGACAAGTTTTTTGGCCACTGTACAAAACCTGCCAGGTTGCGCCCAGGCAACCCTGTTGATTCGGATATAACTTTTTAACGTGCATCACCCTAGAGTAGTCGCATCTTGGTAATCTATGAGGTAGGGTTGACGACCACGCGCTCTCCGTCTACTACTTACATGTTGAAATACATTAATTAGATCTTAAAACTACATTTTTTTTTAAATCATGTTTTTTTTTCACATGCATTGTTAAATACATTGATCCAATACAATAAACAATAAAAACAAACAAATCTTAATATTTATTGAGCTAATTAATCCGCTAAATGCTATTTCGCTATAACTTTTAAATTCTCACAAAAATAAGCAATCTCAATGGAAGTAATCAATCTCCATGAAAGAAATCAATCTAAATAGAAGTAATCAATCTCAAAAAACAAACAAATCTTAATATTTAGTAAGCTAATTAATCCGCTAATATGCTATTTCACTATTACTAGTAGATTCTCAAAAAATAAGCAATCTCAATGGAAGTTATCAATCTCAATGAAAGAAATCAATCTAAATAGAAGTAATCAATCTCAATACAAGTAATCGATCTCAATAGAAGTAATCAATCTCAATACAAGTAATCTTTCTCAATAGAAGTAGTCCATCTCAACAGAAGTAATCAATCTTAATAGAAGTAATCAATCTCGATAGAAGTAATCAATCTCAATAGTTTAGTTTAGTTTAGTTTATTTATTTCTTAAGATAAGGTAACATCAGATTTTACACAATGTAAAAAAGGGCTACCTGACATAAGGTCGTCAACATAATCTAAAAGGTACAATTCAAAATAAACAAATAAACTATTAAAAATTACATGTCAAACAGGTAAATTGTAACATGTCAAAAAATTATAAAAATATTCTTAATTATTGTAAAATACGTATAAATTCATTTATAGAATAAATAAATAAATAGAAGTAATTCATCTCAATAGAAGTAACCTTAATAGAAGTAACCTCAATAGAAGCAACCTCAATAGAAGTAACTTCAATAGAAGTAACCTCAATAGAAGCAACCTCAATAGAAGTAACTTCAATAGAAGTAACTTCAATAGAAGTAACCTCAACAAAAGTAACCTCAATAGAAGTAATCTCGACGAAATAATCTCAACGAAGTAATCTTGAAGAAATAATCTCGACGAAGTACTCTCGACGAAGTAATCTCGACGAAGTAACCTCGACGAAAAATCTCGATGAAGTAATCTCAACGAAGGAGTCTCGACGAAGTTATCTCGACGAAGTAGTCTCGACGAAGTAGTCACGACGAAGTAGTCTCGATGAAGTAGTCTCGACGAAGTAATCTCGACGAAGAAGTCTCGACGAAGTAGTCTCGACGAAGTTGTCTCGATTAAGTAGTCTCGACGAAATAGTCTCGACGAAGTAGTCTCGGTGAAGGAATCTCGCTGCAATCTCGACGAAGTAATCTCAACGAAGCAATCTCAACAAAGCAATCTCAACGAAGTCATCGCAACGAAGTCATCTCAATGAAGTAATCTCAATGAAATAATCTTAATAAAATAATCTAAATAATGTCAATAAATTATCTCGATAAGGTAATCTCTAAACAAACTCAATGTACCTATATTGGAGTGTTTCCAATCGAGTTATATCGATTAAACGATTTCCATCGAGTTATGTCCATCGATTACTTTCAATCAAGTAGTGAAATCGTTTCGGTAAGTCATTTCAATCATGTCATGTTTCATCAGTCTAAATTGTTTTTTTTTATATAGTAATTTCGATCTAGTAATTTTGATCTAGTAGTTTCGAACTAATAATTTCGATTTACTTATATCAATCTACTAATTTGAATCTAGTAATATCAATTTAGTAAGATCAAACTTATATTTTCAATTTAGTAACATCAATCTAGTAATATCAATTTAGTAATGGCAATCTATAGTGTCAATCTAGTAGTGTCAATATTTATTTATTTATTTATTTATTTATTGTTCGGTAAGCCAACAGCTATTTAAAAAAACAATAGAAACAATAATAACATCAGAGTGCCAATTACAGGCTTACACTACTAACAATTGAGTAAAAAAAATCACAAAAGCAAACAAAGCTGCACAGAGTTGTTTGTGCGCATACTGACACAGTTGAAAAAGTAAAATATACAATACTATAACTAGCACAAGAAAATAGAATTGCAACATTTTGGTATGACTAAATTAAGAGCTAGTGATGCATGATGCGAACAACTAAAATATCCAATAATATAGTTCTTAAATGAATATAGTTAAGTTTTAAATATTACGACGATGCAAAACACAACAATCAGAAAAAAGCAGATAGGTATACTATGAACGCTGCGTTATCTCGAAGAACTTATTGCTCAACTGACGTCCTGCTGACACGGTGCTAGTGTTGAAAAGATCAAAGTCAAATTCCCTGCACAGTTTATTGAAATTTCTACTCGCACGCACAAGAAATGAATTTTGACGGTAATTGGTCGTAGCAAAGATTGTATAAATAAGGTCGTGAAATCTTAATGGCCTCTTGGGAGCGTTAATACCAATACGAGCTAGGAGATTAGGACAATCAATAGAGCCAGACGCAAGTTTAAAAAGGAAAACGAGATCAGCTATTTCACGACGATTTACCAACGGAAGAAGGTGGTGTTTCTTACACATGCCAATGTATTGTTTAGAATCATAGCGATCTTTAATTTTAAAGGATAAAAATTTCAAGAACTTTTTCTGAATCCTTTCAATCCGGGTTTTGTAGGTTTCATAGCAAGGGTTCCACAACTGTGACGCATATTCCAGGTTACTTCTAACGAAAGCACAATATAAAATTTTAAGGGTTTTAGCACGAACGAAACCTTTTGAACTACGCATAATGAAACCTAGGGATTTAGACGCTTTGACGACAATTTGATTAATATGCATATCGAATAATAGTTTTGGATCATAAGTGACACCTAAATCGCGTACTGAGCTTTCTCTTAGTAGCGCTTGACCTTTCAACTTATAACTATAGGATACAAGCTTACGTTTACGACTAAAAGTCATAACACTACATTTTGAGGCATTTAGATCTAGGTTATTGGAAGCACAGTACTCTTCAAGTCTATTGAGATCACTCTGCAGCAGTTCAGCATCACTTACGGTAGAAATAACTGAATAGATTTTCATGTCATCAGCGAAACACAGTAAACGAGAAGAACGAAAACACTTGTCGATGTCGTTTACAAAGACTAAGAATAGCAACGGTCCAAGCAAGGAGCCCTGTGGTACTCCACTAGGTACAGTTATCCAGCTAGAAATGTAGCCATTAGCGACAACAGCCTGTGAGCGTCTTTCAATATAAGAGGAAAACCATCTCAATAAGTCGCCGCTAATACCTACATTCATAAGCTTTTGCAATAACAGATTGTGTGGAATTCTATCGAAAGCCTTGCTGTAATCTGTGTAAACGACATCGACCTGATAACCATTATCCATAGCTTCCGTTAGATCATCACTCAGTAGTAAAAGATTGGATGTGGTGGAACGACCCTTCAGAAATCCATGTTGAGAGCAACTAAAGGATTGTCTCAGTGCGGGAAAAACTTGTGAATAAACCACTTTTTCAAGGACTTTAGATATTATACAAAGTTTAGAAATTGGGCGATAGTTTATAACTTCCGTTTTAGGACCTTTTTTGTGGATTGGAGTTACAAAAGCACGCTTCCAGATATAGTTATGTCAATATAGTAATGTCAATCTAGTAATATCAATTTAGTAATATCAATCTAGTAACATCAATCTAGTAACATCAATCTAGTGATTTCAATCTAGCAGTTTTTATCTAGTAATTTCATCTAGTAACTTCATCTAGTCATTTCGATCTAGTCGTGTTTCATCAATATAAAGTGATTGCAATCTAGTTATTTCGATCTAGTAATTTCAATCTCTAAATTTCAATTCATTAATTTTGATCTATTAATTACAATCCATTAACTGCAATCCATTAATTTCTATCTATTCATTTCAATCTATTAATGTCAACCTAGTAATTTCAATCTTATAATTTCAATCTAATAATTTCAATCATTATTTTTGATCGAATTTTTACAGTTATATCATTTCAGTCAAGTTTAGTCCAGTCATTATCAATCTCTATTACATTATTCTGCAAATCCATCCATTCTTGCAGACTAAAATGTCAGAACAGTATAGCGAACCCGTCCATTCTCGCGTTACTGCTTTTCAGCTATATTACTATTCCGTAAACCAATCTTTTCTAACGGATAGTAGTGAAACAGTAAAGCGAACCTTTCCAGTATCGCATTACCGTTATTCAACTAGATTACTATTCCGTAAACCCATCTATTCTTACGGGAAAGCAAAAAAACAGTAAAACGAACCTTTCCGTTCTCGCGTTACCGTTATTCAGCTAGATTTCTATTCCGTAAACCAATCTATTCTTACGGGACAGCAGTGAAACAGCAAAGCGAACCCTTCTATTTTCGCAAGACCGTTATTCAGCTAGATTACTATTACGTAACTCAATTTTTTATCACGTAACAGCAGATCAATTAAAACAGTATGTCGAGCCCTACAATTCTCGTACTACTGTCATTCACTAGATTTCCGTAAACACTTTCATTGTTACGGAAAGAGTCGTTCCGTAAAGTCATTTTAGTAATAAACAACCTTTCAGCTCAGGGCATATCCACTCATGGAAAATCCTGTTACTTTCAATACAAAGTTATTACCAGGAAATTTAACTGTTACTATCGGCATTGTACAGCCACTAATCATTTATACGAAAACGACTTTGAAATCTTAACTTTATTACACTTAAGAAACGGGTGGCGCGCCTTCACAGCACGTAGTCATTTCCACGTCTACCAACATAGTATAGTATTAGTTGCAGAGGTTGTTACCGTTTTAATGAGTGGGTGTATAAGGATAGACAAGATAAAACCAACTCCAAGGTCTGGGTCAATGGATGATTCCTGGCGCGAGCATTTATGGAATTTTTGGAATTTATTTTCGAAGACAACAAAGCACACATTTCTTTCACATGTAAACTGTTTAAAACCATCTTTCATTGACGTATGAGTGGTAATGAGATCTAGTCTACTTCACTCTAACAATCCCCCGATCTGGACCTCATTTTTAGAAAATAATGATAAAAAGAGAATACGTGACCTTCAATATTGGCATGCCAACTTCACGTCGAATTTTCTTTTAAGACGATTCCTTTGTGTGGCACATCAGCTCGTAGATGACTGGATGGAGCTCCTTGGATGTCTTCACATCTTCAGGTCTGCAAAGGTGCTGGCGGCTACCAGCTAACCAGAAGCCGCACTTTTGGCAACGACGGCGGTAAATGGTCGACGTTTTCATGAAAAATAATATAAAAAATGTGTCAGTCATTTATTACCAAACAACGTAGTACTTAAAGTACCAACTTCCTTGAACTTGTTTCTTTTATTACCCTTCCTGTATAAGCGGATGGCACGTGTATATGATGATAATATAATAAAGCATTTTTTTTTGTTTAGGTTGATTTTTATATCGTCTCTTGATATAAAAATTTATTACGTAAGTACGTATTTGTAATTGGCTTTATTTTATTATTATAAAATGTCACAAAATATGAACACGTACAGTGAAATTCTCGGCTTATGGCACGTTAAGTGGGTAGTAGACTACTTGCTTTTCAAAGATAAATCTCAACAATATGAAGTGTTAACTTAATAAAACGTGCTTGAATAGAGTTTGTCTATGTGGGACGTAAATGAAGAGTTACTTACCGCTTCTGATATAAAATAAAACTCGTTCTGTCCAGATATTCACTTATTTTATTCCGGCATTTTTTCAGTAGCAGGTACTTATAGTAAATTAGGTATATTTTAAATATTTTAACTATTTCCTTCAAGACTAATGGTTTACAGTTCTCAATACGACTACTCGCGTTTGTTCCTCTAGCTAGACTGCTGGCCCTGTCGAATGCCAGCTAAAAGAAAACTCTGTAGTCAATAGACTTACTCTTTTTTTTTTTATTAATCTAAAATTTTGCGTAACCTAACATTATGATCAAAATTTGAATCGGCTCATTGAATTGTTAGAAAATTTTATTTACCATACTTTTTGAAAAACCAGTAGGCATGTTAGGAGATTTATTATTTAATGTATAAAAGTAACGTTCAAGGGAATGACGAGACAAAAAGAAAAAAAATGTTCAGTAAAAAAAAGATGTGAATTTTTAAATTAAATTCGGCAGAATTTTTTAAAAATTAATAACAATTTATTACTCGAAAACTACAAATAATAGCGGAACATACATCGGGGTGATTTGGATACCCCTTAGCATGAGGTAACGAATTTTGTCTTTTGAATGGCTATCAATGGGCCACCCTGTATATATAGGGTGACTTTTAATTAGTTCTTGATAGAAAAAGGTATGAATGTACTCATGATACTGAACAACTTTCCCCAAGGAACATAGGTCGAAATACAAAAATCAAGTTTTGACCTCCCATAGAAACTGCATCAGCTGATAGCGCATTTTGTATGGGAGGTCAAATTTGGTTTTTCGTATTTCGACCTATGTTCCTTGGGAAAAGTTGTTCAGTATCATGAGTACGTGCATATCTTTTGCTATCAAGAACTAATTAAAAGTCACCCTATATAGATATATAGGTTAACATTTGACTCCTATAAAGTTTATAGTAAATAATTTCTAATTCTATTGTTTTTGTATTGCTCGTATTCTGTAGTAGAAAAGTTTAGTAGTAATTTTTTTTTTATTTAGTCTTTTATTTCAGGTCATACAAAATATAACAATTGCAGAGAACCCATAGACTTATAAACTATATTAAACTAAGCCTTATAAAAGTTAAAATTTAAGCGAAACATAAAGCTGATAAAATATTACCAGCTAATTTTTTTTTTGCAGCTCGATGCACGGAAGCCCAGTGATAAAGAATAGGATTGTCGTATATCTTGTCCACCACTAAGCGTAGGATTCTGTTGTTGGACATCCTGAGGGAATTCCAGAAGGACGCCACCCTCAATCGCAGAACAGCGAAAAAGTCGGGGACCCTGGTCTCGGCAAACATGCCAGAGGCGCTACAATATCTCGGTTGTTTGAGAATAATTCTCAACGCGTCATTGTATTGCACTCTAAGGGAGCTGTAAGATCTACGTGTATAATTCGTCCATAGTTGGCACGTGTAAAAACATTCGCAATACGCTCTGAACAACGTAATCTTCACCTCCCTAGAGCACTTAGAGAACCTACGCGCGAGCATATTGCACCGAGTAGCCAGGGCCCTGCGTTCACGATCTAGGTCTAGGTCGTCCCTAAGGTCATCTGTCAAGATGTATCCCAGATAACGAAACTGCTGCACCCTTCGAACTGGTGTTCCGTACAGATACACTGGAGGTACCCTCTCCGGGCCTTTACCTGATTTGAAGACCATGAATTCGGTTTTTTTGATGTTATATTTCATACCGTGTCTAGTAGCATAATCTTCACATACTTTTAAAAACTTTCGAAAGCTACTGATCGAGGGGCAGAGAAGCACCATATCATCAGCGTAACTTAAGTTATTCATACAAACGCCATCAATATGGCAACCTATTTTGGTGCTTCTCAACTCCTCGATCAACCCGTTTATATAGATGTTAAAAAGGTCCGGAGAGGTAAGTCCGCCCTGACGCACGCCGCACTCTAGTCTATACTCACTAGAGTACGCGTCGCCCCACTTCACAAAATTTGTTTGATTCTCGTACCAGTATCCCAACAGATTCACCAAAGCTGTACGTACGTTACATTTTAGCAGTTTGTTCCACAAGATTTTATAATTGACTAGGTCAAATGCTTTTGTTAAATCGAGAAAGCAAGCGTACACAGATGTGTCCCTCTTAGTATAGTAGTAACTGCATATTTGACAGAAAATATGGCTGAATCCGTTGAGACACCAGGACGAAAACCAAACTGAGCTTCATCGATCTCCACGCCCTTCATCAGCAAATGGTGCAGCAGTCCCTCGAATATCTTTCCAACAACAGTTCCAAGTGAAATCGGTCTATAATTATTTAGGTTCGATTGGTCGCCGGTTCTATTTTTTGCTATGGGCACTACAATTGTTTTAAGCATTGATTTGGGTAAATAGTTATGTCTAATACAAAGGTTAAAGATACCGGCATGAACATCAAAAACACTATCACCGGCATAGAGCACATGCTCGATACTGAGGGCATCATGACCGGGGGACTTTCCCTTTTTCATGTTACGAACAACTTTCGCAATTTCCTGTGGAGTAAAGGTCAAGTCATCCGGTTCGGTCTGTTAGACCTCAGTATCGGGCACGTCCCCCACAGGTAGAGGTTCCGCTTTAAAATGTTGCGCAAAAAGTTCCGCGATACCCTTCGGACATTTTTCGTTTTCGACGCTGACCGGTAAACTCGTCTTGTAATTTAATTTCTTCGTTTGTGTCCAAAACTGTTTAAAATTATTTTTGGCGCGGCTAACAGCTAAAATATTCATTTTTATTGACTCTTGGTTAAGCTGACACCACCTTAACTTCTTTTTTAATTCTTTGCGGGAATTGCACATGTTCATGTAACTTTCACCAGAACTGGGCTTCCCACTGTTTACCCAGTTGATAAAATGTAACCTAGCTATTGCGTGGCTTTGTGCAACATGTAAATTCCAGCCGGCTACCTCTCGAGCCTGCATCCGTGCATCGTTCCTACTTTTAACGCTACTTTTGATTGCTGCTTGTTGAATAATATTAATAAAATCATTGTATAAAGACTCAATAAGAGAATAAGGTAATAAGTACTTTTGTTTTTAGTTTATATTTTCCAAATTAAGTGTCCTGTTAATTCATATGTAAGCAGCAGTAACCACGACACAGGCTTTGCCTAGTGTGGGTACTATTGTAAAATTTGTAAAAGATAGCTGGACGATTTTAATAAATGATTTATTTATTTATTTTTATTATTTATTTATGTAGGTACCTGATGGTAAGTGACGATGGAGATATGCCTGTCCACTCTTGCTTTGAAAATATCCAGCAGACGCATTATTGAAGCATTCGAAGTGAATGTTTAGTTCGCATACAAAGCGAATCGTGAACGAATTTGATTTCTAATGCTCTAGAGTTTTACGCATTTATAATCATTCGAAAGCAGTGTTGCTTGTAAATTCAAATCCTTAAACAGTTTTCGCTAAACGCAGAAAAACCGGTAATAAATTGCGAAGGAATGGAACGCAATGAGCGGGTTTTTCAACCGGGGTTAATCAACGACCCGATAAAGCATACTAAAGATACCCATATTGGTTTTTAGACTTTTTTACCCCATTTCCCTGTTTAAGGGGTTGAATTTAGGGTGAAATTTGAATAACAGTTATGTATGTTTTACAACCCTAATGCTTAAATAATAAATTTAGTGGATTTTACTTTGAAAATGAAGAATTTTCAACTTCATCCCCCTTTTCACCCCTTAGTGTATAGAATTTACAAAAACCCTGAGACACGTCAAACTTAGTTTTTAGTCGTCAGTCCAAATACAAATTTTCAAGATCATCACTTCAAAACTGACGGACTTTAATACAAACTTTCAACCCTTATTTCACCCCTTTAGGGGATGAATTTAAAAAAATTGTAAACATTTATTTTTTTAATTTTTACCTCAAGCTCAAAACCAAATTTCTGTAATACTACCTTAAAAAATGAAAGACTTATAGACCAACATACGGAAAAAAAATCATCCCCTCTTTCACTCCCTTAAAGGGTGATTTTTAAGAAATGCTTTAACACGTGTTTCTTTATTTTTTACTAGAAGCTCAAAGTCAAATTTATGTGAATCTGACTCAAGAAACAAAGGACTTTCATACAAATTTTCATCCCTTAAAGGATGAATTTTGAAAAGTTCTAAAACACTTACTTTTTTATTTTTTACCAAGAGCTCAAAAGCAAATTTCTATAATTCTACCTTTAAAAATGAAAGACTTATAGACCAACATACGGAAAAAAACCTTCCTTGTCTCACCCCTTTGAAGAGTGATTTTTAAGAAATGCTTGAACACGTGTTTCTTTATTTATTACTAAAAGCTTAAATTCAAATTTTTGTAAAGCTAGCTCAAGAAACAAAGGACTTTCACACAAACTTTCTTAGGGGATGAATTTTGGAAAATCCTTCCTTAGTAGATGATTTTGAAGTGCAAAAAACCTGTGTACAAAATTTCAGATCTATAGCTATAGCGGTTACGGCTCGGCGTTGATGAATCATTCAATCAGGACAATCTATTTTATATATTTAGACTTCGCCCGCATGGAATTCAGAAAATGTGCAGTATTGTGCAGTCCCTCTTTCTCCCTCTCCCTCTTCCTTCTCCCTCTTTATCTCTCCCTCTCCCTCTCCCTCTCACTCTCCCTCTCTCTCTTCCTCTCCCTCTCCCTCTCCCTCTCCCTCTCCCTCTCCCTCTCCCTCTCCCTCTCCCTCTCCCTCTCCCTCTCCCTCTCCCTCTCCCTCCCCCTCCTCCTCCCCCTGCCCATCTCCCTCTCCCTCGGGAGGGATCTCCCTGTCTCGGGGGATGATTTTTCAAACACACTGAAACACATGTTAATCTTTTTACTAGCCTAAATCCTTATTTTTAATAGAATTTTCATATGTACTTTCATCCCTTATTTCACCCATTTGGGAGATGAATCTCAAAATTTCTGAAACACGTGTTTATTTACTTCTTATTATTAGCTAAAATCCAAATTTCAAACACCTCATGTCAAAACTGTAGGATTTTCATACGAACTTTCATCCCTTATTTCACCCCCTTGGGTGATGATATCTCAAAATTTATAAAACACATGTTTCTTTGTTTCTTATTAATAACTAAAATCCAAATTTTCAAGTACCGCATGTCTAAACATTCATCCCTTATTTCACCCCATTGGGAGATGAATTTTCCAAAATCCTTTCTTAGTGGGTAGTTTTGACTTGCATAAAACCTATGTACAAAATTTCTCTATCTATCTATAGCGGTTACGGCTCGGCGTTGGTGAATCAGTCAGTCAGGACAATCTGTTTTATATATTTAGATTATTTTACTTACAGTGAACCTGAGCGCAAGCAGCTGCAGAGAACCAACGAATAAGGTCACATGTGCTACAATAACGAGCAGAAATATTATAAATATAATCAATCCCACTCCAGAAAACCTGTAGAGATTGGAACAAGTTGGATATGTTTGAAAAGTTGTCAAACAGTGGAAAAGCGAGTCCTGAAACATAAAAAATAATATAAGATCAAACGAACTTCTTGAAGTGAAGTTCGATCATTATTATATGAATCGCTTCATTTGAAGATAAAATATTTGCAAGACTTCGCGCCGTCACGTGCGCAGCTAACTTCAGTGTCGTTCGATTACTACCCCTACTGCCGGCAGTCAGAGGCAACCTAAGGGGGGCGCGTCACAGGGAGCTCACTTTTTGGAGATGATGACAATACTTTCTATTAGGGCCAGCTTCAGCTAGGGAGGGTGGGAGCATGTGTTCAATAATAAGAATTTCTGGGTTAATTGCAAAGGGTTAATTGCAAAATTCGAATTGAAAACGAAATCTAAGAACTTGCAAACTTTTTTAGGTTGAAGTTCACTCTTTTCATAATTTATTACAAAGCCTAAACATTCCAACAACGATAAAGTTTCCCTAACATTGGCCAGGCAGTCATCGTATGTGTTTCCGATACATAGGATGTTATCTAACTAAATATAAAATAGGTCTTTACCTATGAAATTGCCGAAATTTTCTAACAGATTAATGAAATCATAATTCCTATAATTCTAATGCTATTTTTTTTATTTGTCTTATATTTGAAAGTTGACTTCAAGGTTATCAATTTACGCATAAAATAAAGTTTTTATTTTTAGTTTGATATATAAAATTAAAGGTTCGAAAATTGTTCGTCTTAAATGTCGTCCGATTTCATCATTAGATTGGTTATATTTTTTTACAGTTAATTCAATTCAATTTAAGCTTCTGTTAGCTTAATGTCTTCCCAATAAAGCTTAAAAAAAACGGATTTATAATTCCTAAGAAAAATGCAAAAATGTAAGTACTGAAAATTGAGTTTACCCACGGAGTAAAGAATAGAGAGGAGATGATGATATCAGTCGAGCCGTGATTCAATCAATTGAGCCATGACGTCACGAAAGGGGGCGGGGCATACGCCATTTCATCTTTGAACTTACCAGTGATCACATCGAAACACGCTCTGCAAAAAATTGTTTAAATAGTTGAAAAAACAACTCCCACTATACCTACTATACTGTACCTAATATGCCAGGCTATACAGAATATCACACAAAAGTAAACCGTAACCAAAATGAAGGTATTATCCTATATATAAAATCTAAATTACATTATGTTGTAGAAGAACCTAAATTTCAATATGCAAATTGTCTCACATGTAAACTTAAGGGTTCTATAGCATTAGTGGCTATCTATCGATCCCCTTCCTATTAGATATGAGCGCCGCGCCGGCGCGCCGCCGCCGCCGAACAAATTTCTTGCGCCGCCGCCGCCGCAGATGGCCACGGCGCGCCGAGCGAGGAAAGAGTTATTAAATCCATACTTTTTAAGCACTGATTCAAATTCTCTTCTCTTGCTTCTCTTACTCGCTTTAGTTAAGATATTGATCCTACCTGCTGGATACCTAACATGTAGCATGATTCTTAGAGAGCCCCGATTACTGAATGGTTTCAGCAATATTTTTGAAGATTACCTACGTGCATTTTTTTGTGAAATGAGGATAAGCTAACAAAAACTTGTGTTTGAAAACCTGACTAAAATTAAACATTTGTTTATTTTTCCTTAAAAGTATTAGAATATTAGTACAGTCTGTTGTCCGTACAGTCAGTAATGTTAATAGTTAAAATAATTTTATCAGATTTGTTTTCATATGCCACTTTTTTTTTTCATTATTACATGTAACTCATAGACATGAAAGGGCTATATCTAACTCGCACATTTCTTAAAAAAATATAGCAAAATTCGATTACTTTGATCTCGATCTAGTGCTGAAGACAGAGATGAGGTCAACGATGGAACGAGCTTGCCCAGAAGAAGCCTATTCACTCGCGACTTGAAGAGATTCGGGTTATATAAACTGGGGGACGCTAACACAGGTAGAAAATTCCACTCTTTAGCCGTGCGCATTATAAAAGATGTTTCAAAGCGCTTTGTGCGAATGTGCGGAATATCAACCAATATTCATAGGGGAATTTTCTGCGGTGCGTCCCTCCGACCCTCAGACTCCCGATGGTATTAGGTAGTGGTGGAATGAGCCCGTGGAGCTCTTGACCACACTCTCCAAAGTAATATCTAAAAAAAGACCGACAGACATGCAACTTTGCGACGACCAGACTGTGAAACTTGATTTTTACCTCTAATGAGCTTCATCACTAATGATCTTCTAGGCTCTGCGATCTATCGAATCAAGTGCGTCTGTTGGTATTTAGCTGAGCCATCCCAAAGGAAATCTTCATGCAGGATCGGACTTGGACTTTATATAAAACTGTAAGTTGTCGGAAAGAAGTAACGCTTAACCTTATTGAGAACGCCCCACTTTTTTGCCGCAGTTCGGGCTTTTGACTCAATGTTAGCGCCGAAGTTCAGGTTTGCACATAACTTCATGCCAAGTAGTTCGTGGCTGTCGGTAATTGGTACAGTTGTACCTCGAAAAGTAGGAACCAGATTGAATGGTGGAACCCCAATCCTCGTCTGGCCGCACGTAGGAGGAAGGGGAATGGTGGTATAAGGTCGTACGGTCAACCGCACGTCGGTAGAAACTTTTTCATCTCTATTACAGCGCCATAAGGTCCAAAAGTGTTTCTACTGACGAGCTGTTGAGTGTACATTTTAGACGCACTCAACAAGATGTATTCTATAGAATACTGATAAGTACATAAGGCACTATGTGTTCAAGGCTCTACAGTTTCTCTGTTTCGACAAGAGTCTGCGAATGAGCTTCCTAGTACGTTTGTCGATTGCAGTAATATTGGCCAGCTGGTATTTTGCAGACTCATCAGTACTCCATACCGGACTTCTGTTTGAAGCACAAGTCTGATAGGGTAGAAATGGCTGTAGAAGCTGTTCCAGTGTGATGTACCGCCTGGCGTTGGAGAGTATACCAAGTTTCTAAGATGCAGATTTGGCCAAGGACTCAATAAAATGCTAAAAGTACAGATTGGACGATAAGTGCATCATACCAAGGAGCTCGAGGTGGTCTGATATCGGTACGAATACATGACGGAACTCTGGAGTCAGATTAAAGGGACTTCGTTTGACTGTAAAGAAACACGCCTATGTTTTGGCCGCCACAGTCGGACACTGAGTGAAGGGCCAGAAACAAACGTTCAACCATGGTCTATCGACCGACAAGACGGTATTTGTGCTACACTGGCTTTTGTATTGGGTATGTATCTATCCGTAACTGTGCTGTCGTCTGCATACCCAAAGATTCCAGGCACCAGTTTATGTGCATCAGGAATAGAGTTGCGGACAGAACGGATCCTTGAGGAACTCCGTCATTGATAGCCCTCTGATCAGACTAGCAATCTTCTAAGACCACTTGATTCAATCGTACACTCAATAAGTTTAATATCCAATTGCAAAGGCCAGGTATTTCATACGATGGAAGATTGTTTGCTTGTGTGACTTCTGTCGTAAAGTAACAGTGTTTACACCGTTGTGCTTCGGTTTGTAGGGTAAACGAGCTACTGAAATTACTGACACATGAGATGTACCGCCTTAGTTCTTAATATGGGCAACGCGTTTTGCTGTTTTATTAGTGTCAATTATGCCACTCATAAGACAGTGTATGCTGTGGGTGGTGGTGACCATTCACCATCAGTTGGCCCACCTGCTCGTTTACCCTCTTGTGACATAAAAAAAAAAGTCATTAGCTTCAAGTTATGCCACAACTTCGTTATTAAATACTCCATAGTCTTGCAGAGTATGGAGATTTCCACCGGCCTGTTCCATCACTACCAGGACATTTTTTAACCATTTAAACCATTTATTTTTGCCACAACACATATTAGGTTAAAAATATTCAAAATTTTCAAATTACAATATTCAGTATTTTTGAGAACCATTTTAATTTCTTTTGGTACACATTTCCAAATTTTAAAAGAAAGTAAGGAATTAAGTATTTTTGTGCCAACCCTATATGGTTTTTACGATTTCCGGTCATTTCTTACAAAAAAATTAAGAGGTCACGCCGCCGATTTCGCCGCCGCCGCCGACCCTAAAAAGTCGGCGCGCCGCCGCCGACCTTATAGCCATCGGCGCTCATATCTACTTCCTATACACAGTGTGATAAATACGAAAAATTTATCGATAGTTTAAATTGTGTTTACCAATCACTATCTAATTTCAAAAACATCATTTTAGCTGGAGATCTTAACATCGATATTAAGAACAATAACATCGATCCTAAGTCTCATGATTATCTGACCCTAAATGCCTCTCACGGTTTACTCCCTGGTCACCTGTTTCCCACCAGGAACAGTAACTGTTTAGACCACATTTTTCTTAAAACGGTTTTAAACTGTAAGGTACTTGTCCTGGAAACACTACCTACCGATCATCAACCAACCCTTTTAGCAATGAGTCTAAAAAAACACCTTCTAAACCTAATCACTACATTATAAAACTTGACCACATAGCAATCAAACTTGAGATTGTCAATACGGACTTTTCCCAAATCTTAACTACTAATGATGCTAATGCTGCTGCCTCTTCCCTTGTTTCGATCCTTAATGCAATTATTCGCAAACATACTCGGGTAATGAAAATACCTAAAAAAAACAGAAATATTAAACCTTGGATCACACCAGGTCTTCTTCACTGTATCCGCAACCGTGATCTACTTCATAAAAAAGCAAAAAAGTCCCCTGAAAACCCCATCCTTCATATCACGTATACCCGTTACAGAAACTTTTGCAACTGTCTCCTACACAAATTAAAAAGAGCACACGATAAACAAAAACTTCAAAAAGCCAAAAATAGTCCTAAAGCAACATGGAGTGCGATCAAAAATATAACAAATACTAATAAATTAGTAAGGACCCCTCTTGAATTACTTTCTATAACAAATAACCCTAAATCATCCCTTAATGAAGTAAATAAATTCTTTGTTGAAATAGGTAAAGAGCTAGCATCCAAAGTAACTCCCCCAACACATAACATTTTCCAAAATTATCTCTCGAGCGTAACAAACCCTAACTCTATGGCTTTATTTGAGGTAGACGAAGCTGAGATAGAAGCTATCATTATGACTTTGCGCTCAGAATCAGCTTCTGGTTGGGATGACATCCCAGCTGGAACTGTGAAAGCATCGCGTCAGGTTCTCGTGCCTGTCATTACTTATATTTTTAACGCTTGCATTAATTCTGGAAAATTCCCAAGTGTCTTTAAAAAAGCCAACGTACATCCGATATAGAAGTCTGGGGACAGGGGCAGTGTCAACAATTACAGGCCTATATCCGTCTTATCCACCCTTTCAAAAATTTTGGAAAAGGCACTAAACACCCGCCTTACAAATTTTTTAAACCTTAATAAATCTATTTCAAAACACCAATATGGCTTGCGGGCGGGTATATCAACCGAGGATGCAGTTGCTGACCTAGCTGAATCAGTTGCGAGGAACCTCGACAGCAAAAATAAGTGCATTGGTGTCTTCTTAGATTTGGCTAAAGCTTTCGACACTGTCCATGTCCCCAGTCTCCTTTCTAAATTAAACTATATTGGCGTTCGCGGAATCGCACTGGAAATGTTCAGAGACTATCTCTCTGACCGATCACAGTGCGTCAAAATTGAGAATCAAATAAGCTCAGACGAACATATTACCTGTGGAGTACCTCAAGGTTCAATATTAGGATATACTCTTTTGAAAATTTACATAAATGACTTATGCACTTTGTCTATACCTAACTGCGAGATTTTTACATACGCTGATGATACGGCTTTGATAGTACAGGGTGCTGATTGGCACAGCGCAATAAAAAACGCAGAATATGCTCTTCGAATAATGTACAGCTGGCTGTCAACCAACCTCCTTACACTGAACATCGAAAAATCCAAATATTTACCCTTCTCAGTCAGGTCAACTAATCAGCTAAAACATCTATGCTACAGCTAGAAAGAGCCCAAAGAGCTGTATTGAAAGTTATGCTCTCAAAACCCTTCAGGTTTCCAACCTCAGATCTATATTCTATAGTGAAAGTCTTGACTGTAAGACAGCTTTTTGTGCTCCGAGCTACCCTACGCAGACACATTAAAAACCCACCTTCTCCTGACCCTAACAAACGAACTATTCGTGACATTTGTGTTGTTGACACTCATAAGACATCTTTTGCTGCTCGTCAATACTTTATTCTTAACTCCCATATATATAACACAATACATAAACTTATTAATATCTACAATCTAAGTAAATACGAAGTTAAAACTAAAATCGAAAAGTTACTTCTTAATTACAACTATACACAAACCGAGGATGTACTGACTAAGTAATTCACTCTAACCTATGTAGACATACCTGCCCAAAAACAGCAGACTTACAGACCCACACACACGCACTCACTAACACACGCTTACACACACACACACACACACACACATGCAGAGTCACGCTTCCATATCCATTTATTTTATTTTATTTTTGATAATATGATTATATTATAATTATAATTAATTTATTAATTATTAATGTACATTTAAATATATATACGTATTAACTTTATATAATTTCAAGATATTGGTATGTTGACGTCCCACGACTGCACGTCAGACAATCACTGATCCCTAAGTTACAGGTTTTTACCTAGTTTAGGAATTAGGATTCCACCATCTTATATTCAGGTACAGCATGCCTATTTTTAAGATAATTGTTAATGTAAGATAACCTAAGTCCTTTTGATTAATAAAGAATTTTTTTTTTTTTTTTTTGTATTTTGTACTATGAAGTGTTGTTTGCCTTTGTGTTTAAATTCGTCAGAAACGCAAAAAGAAACTGCATTTAAAGTGTCTTTTCACTTGTAAGTAAGATTTTTCAATAATTTTATTGATGTACTGTAGGCATGTGGCCGTAACATTAGTTCTGCTTTATGTCGCTAGATGGTTTTGGGAATATTTGTAGACGATCGAAATTCACCCCTTCTTTTTACTTCCACAGACTCAATTTACATTTGCTTTAGCTTTAACAATAGTTTGATAAAAATTACGTGAATATCGTGAATATTTTATTTATTTGGAGAAATATTTGTAGTTTGTAGTTATGTTGTTTGTAGTAGCGCCACCTAGTATGCAGTGGACAAACTCGCCAGAGTTAGGTTCAAGAACCGTCTTCCAGATTTTTTTTTTATTATTATATATGGGCTTACTCTTGACCTCGATCTAGCCTTGATAAATATAAAAATAAAAAAAAATAGAAAAATATAAATATATTTGGCTCTATATTCATATAGATAGAGGGAGCATAACGTGTTAAGCTGCCACCACTTTTATCTTTTTAATCTACTTCAAAAAGAAGAGGAAATGTTTGTTAACACTTTGAAAAAATATTTAATTGAAGTGTTATTATAATCTCAAAGAATTTTTTGAGGTTAAAAGTTAAAAATATAGTTACCTAATAAATGTTAGTAAAATAAGTATAAAGTTAAATTATAAATAGCGTAAGTATAGTCTACGTATAATGTTTATGTTTTGAGTTTAAAAATATAAATTATTTTTTGTTTGTAGTTCAAAAATATTAGTTTTAAGTTTCTGTAAACTTTGCAGTGCCCAACAGGGTCCATAATTGTTTCTTTAATTTTAAGTCACCTACTGTACATTATGGTTGCAATAAAGTATTGAGTATTGAGTATTGATATCAATTCGACCCGTCCTATCAAAAATACACAGTTTTTGTAGCTTAGCTTACAGATTCGCCGCATAGATTGATTGGTCGCTATTTTCATAAGCAACGAGGAAGGGTTACCGACTGCGTGCTCTTAGTCTCAGGTTATAATTTAATTGCGAGCCATAGCTCTGGAGCAAGATCCGTATCAGTGACTGAATATCTTTTTCCAAGGAACATAGGTCGAAAAACAAAAAATAATTTTGGACTTACCATACCTTCTGAGTGACCAACACTATTGTATGGGAAGTCCAAAATTTATGTCCTTTATCGAACTATATTCCTTTGCGAAAGTCTTTCAGATACTGATACTGAACCCGCGGGCTATGGCACGCAATTAAATTAACACCCTGTACAAATAATTCATTTTTGTAGTATAGTGTCTTTTACGCCATCTAGTAGAGTATAGCAGTACCACCAAAAAGTTCGTAAGGACAAAAAGTGCTTGTAGTTTCACTATTTGCCACTTGATGGATTTTACATAAGTAGGTGGAGTCTAGTTGTATGTCCCACCAACCTGTGACTCGATCTTCACCCCCGCGTACTGTCACGCTTCGTGTCGTACAAAAATTTCGTAGGGCCAGCTCCTCTCCCCTTCCTTACTCCGTGAGTTTACCTAAAATTCGCCATACAAAACGGCAATTTCATAGGTAAAGACCTAATTAATAACTGATTGGAACCCGCGACTTCTCGAATAGGATACAACCTCTCTCATTATCTTTGTGAATACTCTAGGTGCAACTGAAAGCCCATAAGGCATGGAATTAAATTGGTATGTTTTGAAATCAAATCGAAAACATAAATATTTTCTATCCTCCCTGTGAATTGGAACAGTTAAATAGGCTTCTTTTAAAAATTCAAACTCAAACTTTATTTTCTTTTTAAATCAATAGTAGTTAAAAAACCGTTTTGTGATATTAATTTTGATGAAGTGCGGTAATCCTCCATTTTAAAGTGTGATTTTGTGATATTATGTTTGTTTAACGGTTTTAAATTTAAAATAAACCGTTTACCGCCGTTTGATTTGGAAACGAGAAATATTTTTGAAATATATTGGTTAGCCCTTAGGGGCATTCAGACATGGCTCTAAGGTCAATCAAGTTTTGGATAGCAATTAACATATTGTTACAAACGTGCCGTCGTGATGTCAGCTGCCATACTGTCACGAACGTGACGTCGTGCTGCCAGCTGTCATGCGAAAGAACTGTATCAAAATTTCGACAAGTCAGCTAAGAGCCGCGTGGTCCAGGGGATAGAGCGTTGGACTAACAAGCCGATGGTCGCTGGTTCGAACCCACCTACCTATGAATGTTTTATCATTTATAATTTGATTAGAACATTCTAGAAAGAAAGGGATAGCTGAAGAAAGATAGCAAAGTACTAGAAAAATCTAACAAAAACCTAAATTCAAAAATGAGTCTAGAATGTTCGGGAACGAGTAGCACGGGTATAAGCCGGGCCACCGAGCTGCTACGTTGAGTGGAAAGCAATTTAAAGTTAAGAACAAGGAAAGGAAGAAAAAGTCCTAAGGAAGAGGAAACTTCAGAGGTAACTCAAGAGGGTACAGAGGGAAGACTCTGTGGAAGTGGTGCTGGAGGAAGAGGTCCCGGAGGGAAGAGTGCTCGGAGGGAAGTCTCGCATAGAAGAGGTCCCGGAAGGAAGAGTGCTTGGAGGGAAGTCGCGCATAGAAGAGGTCCCGGAGGCAAGAGGAACTCTCGGAGGGAAGAGTCGCGCAGAAGAGGTCCCGGAGGAAAAGTGCTCGGAGGGAAGACTCTGAAGAAGAGGTCCGTCAGGGAGGAGTGCTAGGAGGGAAGACTCCGTTGAAAAGGTCCTAGAGCGAGGAGTGCCCGGAGGGAAAACTCCGTAAACGAGAACCCTTTTAAAGCTAGGAGGGAAGACCGCACGAAGAGAGTCAGTCAGAGAAGCTCGAATTGTGAATAACTCCTAAACGGAAAAATCCTACATTGGCGTTTCACTCCAATCCCGAACCGCTAGCTCGTAACATTTGGTGTCAGAAGTGGGATTGGAGTTCAGATATGCCGTAAGTACTATAATGGTGGTGATATTTCACCAAAATATATATGGAACCTGGGTGGTTCGTGGGGGCGTTGGCTCATAGATAGAATTTGCTACCTGTAAGTCCTATCAGCTGATCCTCGACATTTAAACAACGCTTCGTGTATAAACGAATATCACATTTATTACGATGTAAACATTGATTACACTGTTGAAAGAATTAAAACACTTCAGGCTACATCAGCCTATAACTCGCAACACATTTAGTAAAACTAGAACGCTATATTGAAATTCGCATATATAAAACACGTGTTATCACATTCAAGGACGCAAAGAGAATCTCTATTGGCATATTCGATGAAGGGCGTTTAAAAATTATTTTATATTACTGGACCAAATGTCCTTTCGACAAGAAATCACCGCGGAGAATGCATAGCAAGCGCGGTGTACTTGTTACAATCATTCCTCCCTTCAACGAAAAAAAAAATTAGACATCTCTGATGTTTAATTTTTTTTAAATACCTAAGTAAGTAACATACTAAAATAATATATTCATTAACTGAAAAGTTACAAAAATTAAGAATATTTTATGAGGATATTCTTCATAAGACAAGTTAGTTAAAGAGGCAACAAAGTTAAATTAGTATCCTGTACAAGAAAAATTATTAACCAAGAAAAAAGAACAAATTAGAGGGTGTAAAATTGTTTGAACCTCTATATCAATTCCAGATTAATTTATAAAAGCAGTGTTCATAAAACAATGTTTTCCATTTACAATCTATTTCCTTCCTAACTAACCTAAAAGACTACTTATCCAGGAAAAAATAAAAAAGTTACAAGATAAACATGCATGCGAGGTGTTCACTGACACACAACCAACCTTTTAAGAATTTCAAAATAGCAGATGATCAAGGCTTTTTACAGGTTGGCTATCCAAGCAAAAACCTGGCAAAAAAAACTTGAACCAAACAATGCATGAATATTAATAAAAATTTTGAAAACAATATTATTATAATAGCCAATATGCGGTCGCGGATAACGTTTGTGAAAAAATAGTTACAAAATAATCGCTATCTACTTACGTAATATATTCATAAGTTCCACACAATTAAAAAGTCCATCTATCAAATATTCAATATGGAATTTTTTTTGAATATGATGGAATTTATACACAAAACGAAAACAAAATATATTTACACAAAACGAATAATATAATAACTAATGTCATAATGACTGACATGCCAAGGTAAATATAAATGGCTTAACGTCGTTTTTATAAGAGGACGAATTTGCCAACATCCAGTTATACCTAAAAACGCACGGACGTTTTTTTTTTAAGAATGACAAGTGGCAAAAAAATAAAATTGAATGGAACTCACGTAATAATAAAAAAAAAATTAACTAAGTAATCTGTACGATTGAAAAAAATTCAAATTAGCTAACAATTCCGTGTGATAACAAATTTCACAATAAGAATTCTTAGTAAGATGAATATCCCAAATGTACCAATTTCTCAATTTATAAAAATGATTTTCCATACCACAATCACTAGTAAAGCGCAAAAAATCATACCCGAAAGGAAGTTCATACAGGAACTATGCCCAAGAAAATCCATTCAAGAATGGGATCCCACGCCAAACACGTGACCATTGCCAAGAAAAACATTATAATTTTTATACATTACATATTTTTGGATTATATCTTCTTAGGTACACGGAAGTGTTAGTTAGTCTTCTTATTTTCTCTCAAGCAGTACACATGAAAACAAAGGGAAAAATTATAATACACAATTTCATAAAGTAGGCATTTTACCTAACTCACCTAAAATGGAAAAATAAAACCTACAAACCTAAATAAAAGAGTATTTTTCGTTAAAAATGTTGCATAATTGACGATTTGCAAAAGGGGCAACGTAAGGTGGAAAAATATTAATAAAATATTAAACTATATGTGAGTGAGACCTAGTTCTAAACAATTTCATGCGGTTAACATGGACCACATCGCGATGCGAAGATACGCCACACTTTCTAACTAAGTAGTTAGATGCTGAGATGCGACGTAGCACTTGGTATGGGCCTTTGTAGCATCTTGATAATTTTAATGATTTTCGTGATAATCTTCTAGGTGTAAATAGAAGAATTAGGTTACCTGTATCAAAGTGTTGGGGCTTCGTTTTTTTATCATATACAGCCTTTTGCTGTAACTGAGCCCTTCTTATGTTTGTAATTGCTTCCCTGGTAAGTTGGGAAGTCCATCTTCTTTTCTGTTGAACATTGAAAGAATTAACGCCATACATATTTACGTTTAAATCTATATCAGTTGTTGTAGCTGGATCTCGTGTGTGTAACACAGGAACATGGCGAACTATGTCCGTGGACAGGAACGACGAAGAAGAAACACGATATACTTTGCACCTTTTATCTTGTAGCAGAGTGTCGACATCCTCTGGAAGGGGAGAGGACACCACTTTTGTATGGCCGTGACCCAGCAATGATTTTGTTTCAACTTTGGCAGGAACAGTGACATACTTTTCAAGTATTGGAGAACTAACTACAGACTTAACTTTTTCCGACATTGACGCCTGCGAAATTATCTCGGGCAACGCTGCTTCCTTGAGAAGAGCAGCTGATTGAACTACCTGCTTTTCACGTTGAGAAAGAATGTCCAAATAGCAAATAAAATTATTATTAAACAATGTATTTATTCCTAAAAATTGCGAAGAAGTTTCACCTGTCTCGCCATGTTTATATAAATTTATAATATTGTTATTACATTTTATATTGGCTTTACCGTAATCAATGCAAATTTTATTTTTACAACAAAAATCGTTTCCCAATAAAATTTGACAAGACATATTTGTCAAAACGACAAACTTATGACGGAATTGACAGTTTTCAATAGTAAATAAGGTTTCAATTTCTCCAACAACATCTAAAAAGATATTATTTGCTGATTTCAATTGATGAATCATAGAATTATGGATAGGAATATTCAATTCGTTACAAAGTGTGCTAGAGATACAAGAAATCGTTGCACCAGTATCTAATAAAGCTATCCTATCAGAATTATAAATAGAAATTTTAACTAATGGCTTAACTTTGATATTGCTGTCTTCTGCGGCTGCTGGTTGATGAAGAGGCATCGTACTGGCTTCACATGCATTGATCCTGGGGGCTGGGATCTCATAAGCACACGGGGAAGTAGGTGCGCTTCTCCAGCCTCTTTGATAGTCCAACGTAGGCTTGTAATATGGTGAACGCCTTGGCGTGTAGAGTCGAGATTCTTCACTCGGAATAACGCGTTGCGAAGAAGAAAACGGTGCGTTAACAGAACGCGCAGGCATCCAGGGACGTCCCCCGAAATATAAAGGTGTCGGGTCGCTATACCGACGAGTATATGGTTGTTTTCTCGTACGATAAATATTTTCCGAAGACAAATTTGGTTTAGCGGCTCGATTTATAGGCATACTAGGTTTCTCGTCATAAAATAAGCTCATTTGTTTGAGAAGCAGTTTTAAATCACTTTTCGTTTTAAAAAGAGTACATGCCAATTTATTGCGATAATATGGTATAGCATTTTTGATATATTGCTTAATAAATACTGCATCTTCCTCAATTTTCGCTTTCTGTGCTAATTCTAATAATCCGTAAAAATATTCTAAAGGTTTTTCGTTTGGCTCTTGCCTTCTTAGGTAAAACCTTTCTTGAAAGCTTACCCCAGATGCGAATTCTTCTATTAGAGCCTTTTTAATTACATCAAATGTTGAATCTTCCTTAATTATAGTTCTATAGAAGGCTAGAGCAGAGCCCTTAAGTGCAGCTGGTAGAATCGCTAACTTTTCTGCATCGTCAAGTTTTTTAATGGTGGCGATTGCGATGAATTGTTCAACAAAATCATTAATGTCTTCTTTTCCTGAGAAATGCATCTCCATCTTTAATGTCTTTATTGGTGAGGTCGGCAATCTTTACCAAATCTTTTGGTTACGGCGCTATCCACCAATTTATAATGGTGGTGATATTTCACCAAAATATATAATGAACCTGGGTGGTTCGTGGGGGCGTTGGCTCATAGATAGAATTTGCTACCTGTAAGTCCTATCAGCTGATCCTCGACATTTAAACAACGCTTCGTGTATAAACGAATATCACATTTATTACGATGTAAACATTGATTACACTGTTGAAAGAATTAAAACACTTCAGGCTACATCAGCCTATAACTCGCAACACATTTAGTAAAACTAGAACGCTATATTGAAATTCGCATATATAAAACACGTGTTATCACATTCAAGGACGCAAAGAGAATCTCTATTGGCATATTCGATGAAGGGCGTTTAAAAATTATTTTATATTACTGGACCAAATGTCCTTTCGACAAGAAATCACCGCGGAGAATGCATAGCAAGCGCGGTGTACTTGTTACAGTACCGAAGGAGAAGGGAGTGACCACCCGAGCTATGTCGGAAGCCCGTCAGGAAGAGGCAGCGGCTAGAGAGACTGCCAACCAGCGTACTCCTGAAAGGACAACTAGCAGAACCGAAGTACAGCGCACACCAGAGCAAAATCCAGGGAACCTCCTACAGCAGATTCAGCTAATGATGGAAGTTCAGCTTCGTGCTGTGCAGGAGGACTAGGCTCGCCGCCAAGAGGAACAAGCTCGCCGCCAAGAGGAACAGCTACGGGAGATGAAGGAGGACCAAGCTCGCCGTTAAGAAGAGCAAGCCTGCCGTCAAGAAGAACATCTTCGGGAGATCAAGGAAGACAAAGCCTTCCGCTAAGAAGAGCAAGCCCGCCACCAAGAAGAGCTAGCCCGTCGACAGGAAGAGCAGTTGCGTGCTGACAAAGAGGATCAAGCTCGTAGTTCGGAGGAGCAGCTTCGTTTCCTTCAAGAACTGCACAAAGACTATAACTGCACAAGGACTGCAGCAGACAGCAGGGAGAGACACAGTTGTAGAGGGAAGATTGGATCATGTCGAAGAGGCAATCGACAACGTCGAATTTAAAATCTCCGAGATGGAAGTGAAGACGGACAAGGAGTTAACAAAGATCCAGAAGGAGGTTGAGTTCTGTAAGTCACGCAGCCGAATTGGAGCAGTGTTCGATTGTCCAGCTCAAGCAAAAGCGGTCAAGGTGCCGCACTATGACGGGATTACGTCTTGGGACGCCTTCAAACTAAAATTTGAGACAGCTATGAAGGCGAACAGTTAGAGCAAGGAGGACGCTCGATCAGCTCTAACCATGGCACTCCGTGACCAAGCGTTAAATGTTTTGGAAGCTGTGGGAACAAGTCAGAACCTTACGTTCGAGACTCTATTTGGTGCCCTAGAATCAAGATTTGGAGACGGTCATCTTGAGAACGTTTTTCGGGCACATCTGAAGGAAAGAACGCAGCATTCTAATGAAAGTTTGCAGCAATGGGCCGTGGAAATAGAAAAACTGGTACGGAAGGCTTATTGGACGGAACCAGGTTAAATTGATGTCACGTTTCTTCAGGCTTTTATTGATGGAATTCGTGATACCGAAGTTCAGTCCGCTGTGCAGCTTGGGCATCCAAAGAACCTTAAAGATGCTCTGGCACTTGCATTGGAAGAAGAAGCTGTGCGACGAAACTCCCTAACTGCTCGCGTCAGAGATATTGCTGTAAGGGAAAAGCCTCTGATACGACGAAAGGACTTCATGTGCTACGAGTGCGGAGAGCGTGGGCATTTCCGTACTTCCTGTCCGAGACGTGGTAACCGTCGGGATATATGAGTTTCGACGGCTGTACAACAAAATCAGCCTGAATTGCGAGATGAGCGCAGGCTATTTGCATTCCCAACAATAAAAGTAAACCAAACTTCTGAGGGAAACAGTTTGGTGGTTGAAGGACAAGTCAATGGAAGCATCTGTCGGCTTACATTGGATACCGGAGCTTCAAAGACTGTCATCAATGATGGTCTACTAAGCCATTTCAAAGGAATGGCTAGAGGGTCACTACAATGTGGGAGTGATTTACAGTTGACTACAGCAACCGGCCAGCGCATACCCGTAAGAGGGGAGATGAAAGTTTTAATTAAAATAGGTGAAACTTTATTTCAACAAGAAGTAATCGTTGCTGACATTATAGACGATTGCATCATTGGCTTGGATTTTCTACGAAATCATCATTGCAGAATAGACATGAAACTCGGGGTTTTGCGTTGCGGAACTGAAAAAATACCTTTGAAGGGTGGAACTTCAGGAAAAGTCTATTGTTTGAAGAGAACTGTCCTAAAGCCCAGGTCACAAACCCTAGTTCCTGTGGTTTTGCCTAAAAATAATGAGGGTAAATTTCCTCGAAGGTGTGCTGTGATAGAGAAAGCCAGTACAGAAACATCATGGATACCAGCAAGGACTGTAGTCGGGTCAGCTCCTACGACTTCAATTCCGTTTCTCAATATTGGCGAAGAGGAACAGATTATTGAGAAGGGGGAGGTCGTTGGCATTTGTGAAGAAGTTTCTTGGATAAGACAGTGTTCCGAAGGTTCCCTCAAGAAAGATACAACTGAAGGGAGTTTGATTGCCAAAATCATGGAAGAATCGGGCAAGGAGTTGACAAAGTTGCAAGCCATGAAAGCCAGGAATTTGTTACTGCGCTTTTCGGATTTATTCTCTTAGAACGATGGGGATATTGGAAGAACGGGTTTAGTTTAACACAGGATCAACACGGGAGATATGACACCTATTATACAGAGACCCAGACGCATTTCGTTTGCTCGAGAGAAAGAAGTGGAAGACATGATTGAAGACATAAGGAAGAACGACATTATTGAGTCCTTGGTGTTCACCAGTTGTCCTCGTAAAGAAAAAAGATGGTTCGACGAGATTCTGTGTTGATTACCGGCGACTCAATGACGTCACAAAGAAAGACAGCTATCCACTACCGAGAATTGATGACACGTTGGAAAATTTACATGGAATGAAGTGGTTTTCAACTCTAGATCTGAAAAGTGGATACTGGCAAGTTGACATTGATCCAAAAGATAAAGAGAAAACTGCGTTTTCTACTGGGAAGGGATTATGGCAGTTCAAAAAAATGCTTTTTGGTTTGTGCAATGCTCCAGCGACATTTGAGAGGTTGATGGAACGAGTTTTAGCTGGAGTGCTTAATGAAACGTGTTTGGTCTATCTGGACGACATCATCATTGTTGGACGAGATTTTGATGATCATGTGAACAAACTACAGAAAGTTTTTGACCGACTACGTGGTGCAAACCTCAAGTTAAGTTCAAAGAAATGTTCTTTCTTTAAACGACAAGTAAATTATCTGGGACATGTAATTTCTGAAAGAGGAATTGAGACCGATCCTGCGAAAATTTCAGCTGTGAGGGAATGGCCAACGCCTAAGGACAAAACACAAGTCAGAGCCTTCCTTGGATTATGCCCCTACTATCGGCGTTTTGTAAAAGACACAGATATTGCTAAACCAATGCATCGACTAACGGAAGTAGAAAGGACGTTTGCTTGGGATGCAGAGTGCGAAGAGGCCTTTAAGACACTTAAAGAACGACTAAGTAATACACCAATACTCGATTATCCTGATAATGAAGGGGAATTTGTGGTGGATGAAGACGCTAGTAATGTCGTTATTGGAGGTGTCCTGTCACAACGCAAAGGGCAAGTAGAGACTGTAATCGCGTACTTCAGCAAATCTTTATCAAGGCCTGAGAGGAACTACTGTGTCACAAGAAATGAATTATTAGCGGTGGTGAAGAGCCTTCAGCATTTTAAAAAATCTCTTGTGGGTCGAAAATTTTTGGTCAGGATGGATCATGCCGCATTAAAGTGGTTGCTACAGTTTAAGAATCCGGAAGGTCAAGTTGCACGATGGTTGGAACAGTTGCAAGAATTTGACTTGGAGGTTGAGCATCGTAGCGGAAGAGTTCATGGCAATGCGGACGCGTTATCAAGAAGACCTTGCCCGGAAGAGTGTAAACACTGTTGCAGGAAGGAGGTTAATGAAGCAGACTCTTTAAAAATTATTAGAACAGATGCTATGGATAACGAATGATGTAATGAAGCAATGCGTCAAGCTCAGCACAGTGATCCAGAAATTGAACCAATTTTGGAATGATTAAAGTGGTAATTATGAAAATTATGAGCTTCTAAAACTGAAACTTACTAAAGTGATGGATGATATATCTCAATGGTTTGCAGCAAATGGTATGTTACTTAACGTAGACAAAACTAATATCATTCACTTTGGCCTGCGCGGCAACAAAGTGAATGATCTTAGTATTACATGCAATGGTCAAAATGTCCCTCAGGTAAATGAGGTTAAGTACCTAGGAATAACGATAGACTCTGGTCTAAAATGGAGTTTACACATTGACGCGCTATGCTCCCGCTTGTCATCAGCCTGTTTTGCCTTAGGTCGCTTGCGTCCTAATATTAGTGACTCAAATCTCAGAAAAGCATATTATGGCTATTTTAACTCCCTGATGACTTACGGAATAGACCTGTGGGGAAACGCCGCAGATAGGGATAGAGTCTTCAGGCTACAGAAACGAGCTATCCGCATACTTTCAGGTGTGGCTTGGGATCACCCAGCGAGGGAACTATTCATCAAACATAAAATCTTAACATTACCCTGTGTCTACATACTAGAGATAGCTAAGTACATGCGTCGTAACATCCAACAGTTCCCTACGGTCGGTGATACCTCAAGCTATAACACGAGGCGGCATCACGATCTGCGCCTGCCCTCTTCTCGGCTTACTAAATCAATGAAATGCCTACATATAATGGGCCCTAAACTTTATAATAAAATCCCAAGTGAAATAAAAAACTGTAAGACCGATGTCTCGTTTGTTAATAAACTTAAAAGCATGCTAACGTTGGAAGCATACTACTCAATCCGCGAATTTGACTGTAAACCTGCGAATTTGCTAACCCAAACTCTAAAGGAAACTATGACAAATGTGGCAAATAATTTATAATTTTGAATGAAATTTAATAATATGTTGATTCCTATTATAATTTTTGATTTCTATTATAATTTTTGTATATAATTTGCTGACTTGTAAAATGTAATATTTTATCAATAAATGAATTGAATTGAATTGAATTCCAAACCAAGGTGGAATGAAGTAGCGAAGTATGGAGCTACAACAATAGGTCTTTGGGCACAGTGGAAGAGTTTTACTTTACATGAAGGATTGCTTTTCAGAAAATGGGAAGCATTGAATGGAAAGGAATATCATTTGCAGTTAGTCGTTCCTCGCGCTAAAGTCAAAGAAGTTTTGCGAGCCTATCACGACGGTACTTCTGGAGGCCATTTAGGTGTGAGGATAACTTTTATAAAAGTTAAAGAAAGGTTTTACCTGCAGAGATGATGTTGAAGATTGGTGTCGGAAATGTGTAACTTGTGCCGCTGTTAAAGGACCTCAGACAAGAAATAGAGCGGCTATTTAGACTTACAATGTTAGAGTACCATGGGAGCGAATCGCGTTGGATATTGCGGGACCATTTTCTATAAGTAGGTCAAGTAACCGATACATTTTAGTGGTGATGGATTACTTTACAAAATGGCCCGAAGTATTTGCTTTACCGAACCAAGAAGCTGCCACAGTCGCCACGAAATTGGTAAATGAAGTCATATGCCGTTTTGGGGTTCCTTTGGAAATACACAGTGATCAAGGGAGGAATTATGAGTCACAATTATTCCAAGAAGTCTGTAAAATTTTGGGAATACATAAGACATGAACAACTCCGTATCACCTACAATCAGACGGAATGGTTGAGCGATTTAATCAGACCTTGGAGCGGCATCTCGCAAAAGTGGTTGACAAATATCAAGAAAACTGGGACGAGTACATACCCCTTTTCTTAATGGCTTATCGAACGGCTGTCCATGAGAGTACGACTGTGACCCCTGCAATGGCCAATTTTGGAAGGGAGTTGCGATTACCGGCGGACCTGTTGTCTGGCTGTCCACCAGATGTTCCTAAGGATGTCAGCGAATTCGTTTGAGACTTACGCGGAAAAATGTCAGGCATTTATGAGCAGGTACGCGAAGCAGGTTTACAAGCCAGTGAGAAATCAAAGACACAATATGACCGAAGAGCTAATTGTGCTGGTATTGAAGAGGGAACTTTAGTCTGGCTGAATAATCCTATCCGAAGAAAGGGGAAATCACCTAAGTTACAAGCAAGTTGGGAAGGACCGTACCAGGTGATTACCAGAATCAACGACGTTACTTATAGGATACGAAGGACATCTATAAGCATGTTGATCGTCTAGCGCGATATTTTGGGAGTAACGATGCTCGGGACGAGCACGGCTATGGAGGGGGCAGTGTTACGAACGTGCCGTCGTGTTGTCAGCTGCCATACTGTCACGAACGTGACGTCGTGCTGCCAGCTGTCATGCGAAAGAACTGTATCAAAATTTCGACAAGTCAGCTAAGAGCCGCATGGTCCAGGGAATAGAGGGTTGAACTAACAAGCCGATGGTCGCCGATTCGAACCCCACCTACCCATGAATGTTTTATCATTTGTAATTTGTTTAGAACATTCACGAAAGAAAGGAAAGAGAGCCAATTACTAGAAAAATCTAACAAAAACCTAAATTCAAAAATGAGTCTAGATTGTTCGGGAACGAGTAGCACGAGTATATAAGCCGGGCTACCGAGCGGCTACGCCGTAGTTCAGTGGACAGCGATTTAAGGTTAAGAACAAGGAAAATAAAAAAAAGTCCTAAGGAAGAGGAAACCTTAGAGGTAACTCAAGAGGGTAGAGAGAGAAGACTCTGTGGAAGTGGTGCTGAAGAAAGAGGTCCCGGAGGGAAGAGTGCTCGGAGGGAAATCTCGCATAGAAGAGGTCCCGGAGGGAAGAGTGCTTGGAGGGAAGCCGCGCATAGAAGAGGTCCCGGAGGCAAGAGGAACTCGGAGGGAAGAGTCGCGCAGCAAAGGTCCCGGAGGAAGAGTGCTCGGAGGGAAGAAAAAAAAACGGAACCCTTATAGGATCATTTTGTTGTCCGTCTGTCTGTCTGTTTGTCTGTTTTTCTGTATGTCTGTCAAAACCCTTTTTCTCACGAGCGGGTAAAGGTATCAGGTTGAAATTGATAAAGAATATTAAGGTCCATAAACCACACAAAATAAAAAAAATACAATATTTTACAACGACGCAATCAAAAGATATGGCTTTTTATGTCCTCATCTCCATACATTTGTGCACTAAAGCAAAACCTAGAGGGTACTTCCCGTTGAACTAAAATTATGAAATTTGGCAAGGAGCTAGGTTTCACAGTACAAATAAAGGGAAAAGTCTAAACGAATTAAATATTAAAAAATTCTCACAACTAATAGTAAGCAATTAAGGTGAGCTCCCGTTTCAAGAACTTTTCTATAAAAAAAACCGGCCAAGTGCGGGTCGAACTCGCGCCCTCAGGGTTCCGTACCTATTTACCATATGATATACTAAAAGCTTTTGCTCTTTGATTTTAAAAACTCCGCCACCATTCAACTTGACCCCTCTTTTATACAAAAGTTCTTGAAACGGGAGCTCACCTTAATTGGTTACAATTAGTTCTGAGAAAAATTGAAATATTTAATGATTTTAGACTTTTCCCTTTATTTGTACTGTGAGTCCTAGCTTCTTGCCAAATTTAATAATTTTAGGTCAACGGGAAGTACCCTGTAGGTTTTGCTTTTTTGCATAAATGTATGGAGATGTGGACATAAAAAGCCATATCTTTTGAATGCGTCGTTGTAAAAAAATTAAATTTTTAGATCTTGTGTGGTTTATAGACCTTAATATTAGTTATCAATTTCAACCTGATACCTCTTCTTGTTTGTGAGAAAAAGGGTCTTGACGGACAGTCAGACGGACAACAAAGTGATCCTATAAGGGTTCCTTTTTTTTATTTTGAGGTACGGAACCCTAAAAACCGGCCAAGTGCAAGCACCACATTATATTAATTAACTTAGCTGATTTGAGTTGATTGAATGAAAGGTAAATTGTAGTGTAATTATGATTTAGGACGTATTAAAAAAAAACAACTTACAAGATCTCGTTCAAACCAAATTTTCGGTGGAAGTTTGCATGTACATCATATATTTTTTTTAGTTTTATCATTATCTTATTTTAGAAGTTACAGGGGGGGTACACACATTTTACCATTTTGGAAGTGTCTCTCGCGCAAACTATTCAGTTAATTTTTTTTTTATTAGAAACCTCAATACCATTTTTGAAGATCTATCCATAGATACCCAACACGTATGGGTTTGATTTCTTTTTTTGAGTTTCAGATCTATGTATGGGGAACCCCTAAAATTTATTGTTTGTTTTTTCTATTTTTGTAAGAAAATCTTAATGCGGTTCACAGAATACATCTACTTACCAAGTTTCTTTTAACAGTATAGTTCTTATAATTTCGAAAAAAAGTGGCTGTGACATACGGACGGACAGACAGACAGACATGACGAATCCATAAGGGTTCCATTTTTTACCATTAAAAAATTTGTTAAAACCTTTGAAAAATGGTCAATTAAAACAATTTAAGTAAACAAATTAAAACAATTAAGACAATTAAAACCTTAAAAAATGGTCAAGTTGGATGGTCGCGGAGTTTTTAAAGTCAACGAGCAAAAGCTTTTAGATAGATAGGTACGGAACCCTTAGGGCGCGAGTCTGACTCGCACTTGGCCGGTTTTTTTTTCTTTTTCTGGACTGTCCCACTGCAGGGCAAAGGCTTTCCTTTATGCAAAATAAAAATTTGTTATTTTTTCTTTAATCATATTCTAAAAAAAAATCCAAATTTCAAGACGATAGAGATGAGTGGTTGCTGGAGATATACAGGTGTCACAGACAGATAGACGAAGTCGCACCATAAGGGTTCCGTTTTTATCATTTTGGTTCGGTACCCTAAAAATGTGAGCATTGATTATATCTGGGGGTGCCCCCGCAAGTCGAGCAAAAAAAAAGTGGCGCGGCCGTACCATCCTTTTCTTGAAGCAGTTCGGGCCAATTTCGACCCCCTGTAACTTCGTTGTGGATAAAACTAGTAGCCTGTTTTTTTTAATAATTTAATTTATTTATTTAGGAAATCTAACAGCATTAAATGTGTTTATAAACAAAACATTATACATCGAGCAAACACTAACCAAGAAAACATTGTATAAACACGGTATATTTCAAATTTTATTCAATTTGAACCAGTAGTTTAATAATTATAGCAAGCCACTGACTGACTGACTGACCAATCATCAAAACTCTAAGGCACTTCTAGCAGACATAGAAGCTTCAAATTTAGATAAGAATTATTGTTTACTGTATAAATCAAGGAAAAACTATTTTTTTTTTATATTTTGGTGTAGTTTTCTAGTTTCGCCAACTACATAAATAACTTTGTATTCCCATATAAATATGGATTACAAAGTTATACTTGCAGTGAATGAATCAGTGTACCTGTAACACAGAATAGATAATAGTACTCTGTAATGTATAATATAAAGGAATATAATTATATTCAAAAGTCAACTGGTCAACGGAAGACTACCTACAAAAATAAGAAAAGCTCTTATTAAGACAGAGATCTTTAAGAAAAACCGTTGTTAGTATTCGAGAAGTAGGAGGTACCGGAAAGGAAAAAAAGTAGGAGTATCTACAAAAAGAAATGAGATTCCATCAAAAACATAGCTTGTAAAAAACCAAGTCTCGCACGTGTTAGAATTTTAAGGATAGAGACATGTGCAGTTACAAATAAAAGCTTTTTAATATGAGTTTTCTATTAAAGAAATACTAGGTCTTCAGTTATTTACCTATTGTGCTCTAAAATACGAGGATACAGCCAAGCTGTCTTGTACTACCTACCTAAATTAACCACGCCTTTTCGTGGATTATAGCTACATAGGAAGGGAATTTTAGAACAAATGATAAACGAAATAAATGGTAGTTATAAATGTACTTGATTATTCAAAGAAACAGCAGTAAAACAGTTATTAATCCAAGGAGAGTTGAAAATACAGTTATCTACATTTAAAAACGAGAAAATAACACGTTTACAATGAGATTTACTTCTATTAGAATATATTTTAAATATTAAAGAAAATTACTTAACTCAGGACTAGGGATACTTCCAGTTTCGCCGACACTAAGATAAGAGAGATTTAATGCTCTGAGGGAGCTTTTTATCATACAATATGAAATGAAGTTTGTACAGGTAGTGAGCAATACAATTGTCCAATCAGGAACGAGGTGACTGATATTAGCCACATATTAACCAATACCAATCATTCTAGTTACATTAGCCAATGAGCTACATTGAACAGCATCAAAATTACTACTTTTACATACGATTTAATATATTTTACTAGATTAATCGACAACAATATTAATACAATATTATGAACACATTATAAACCTTGCAACACATGTCATTTTTATGATTTTACTTAATACAATACTACAACTTCCGTTAGGAAAGAGATGAAATCAATACTATTAAAATAAAATTTATTACTCCTAACTATCTATTATCTCTGAAATACAATTTAGCCATTTAGCAATATTTTAAGACATATTTTCAGGTATTAAAATCTATCAAGGCCATACTGACAGTACTTCGTCCCCGAAGTACTATCAGGACAAATATCTAGTAGGTACACATATCTATAACTTTAGAAATACTTTACTAAATTAAATAGTGATAATTATACAAAAAACAATTTAACACAGACACAATAAATTAACGGCTAAGTTTTATTTTAAAACTCCTGCTTACCTGTACAACATTCTTAAAGATTTTGTTTAAAAGCTGATTGCTACATTTTAGCCCTGAGATATGGGCTTAGTTAAAACGGTTAATGCCAGATACATACACATGCCAACCATATTCACCAACCGAAATAATTGGCACCAAGTATCTTACCTAGCAGAACTTGCTTTCACAAAATAAATTTCTAGATTTGATGGGTAATGCCAGACACCTAGGCATGCCAGTCACATTTACCCGCTGCTTGTGAGATAACTGACATCAAGTGTTTGGCCGACCAGCGGTTACCCTTTATAAAGAATGAATTACCAGATACATAGACATGTCGGTCACATTCACCCGCTGCCAGTGAGATCGATCGACACCATGTATAAGGCCGACCAGCGTATCTCCAGTACATGAAACAACGTCAACAATTTATAACAAATGCATATAACACAACAACGTTTTTGTCTATTTCATTCGTCACAGTATTTTTCCACTATCCGTTCGGCCAATCTGAATCTTAATCCTAACAAAAAATAAATTGATATTCGCAATAAAAAGAAAAATTTTATCAAACAAAATTTTGCAACATGACAAAGATTAAACAATATATTGAAACATTTTCACAAAAGAAATTTCATTAGATATGATTTCCGCCTTTGTGTGTGTCGTTAAGTTATGATTTTACTGTAAATATTTTGTGCACTAAAGAGTATGAACGAACAATACATTTCTATTGACCTCTAAATGTACACATTATAAACTA
This sequence comes from Athrips mouffetella, assembly GCA_947532105.1. NCBI lineage: Eukaryota > Metazoa > Arthropoda > Insecta > Lepidoptera > Gelechiidae > Athrips > Athrips mouffetella. The sequence goes on from OX383983.1 coordinate 16,866,643, forward strand.
ACCACCTCAATAGTTTAAAATAGTATCAATTTGTACTTTTTGCTAAAGCGGTCACAATTCATAGTTCATTTATTGTCAGAAACAGGTACATAAGGTGTTTAAATTTATATAAAGTTTCACTGTATCTTACTGTGTCAGCATGCAATATACATACAACAGTGTTCCAATTAGATTAGGTATGTCACAAAGTTATTAAATATCAAATCTAAGTTACAATGTCTGAACAGAAAGTATTAAATAACAGTCACAAAATTGTACTATTAACGTCATCATCAATTAAAAAGGCATTAAAATTATAGTAACATCTATCAGTAAGCAAAGCATGTAAATTTGTTCTGAATTGGTGCAATGGTAGATCCTTTATCGTATTATACAGTCTTCGAGCCATACCATTACAGAGTTACTATAGAATAACAAGTTCGGGTGCTTAGGGTGGTCTTACTTCTGCCTTACGGATGCCTAGTCTCTGCCAGTTCAACAGAGTTTTTTTTTTTTGTACATAATAAGGTGACAAATATAGTATGTCAACAGAACGTTGCAATTTACCACAAGTGGTGTTGTTAGAGCTTATAACTAGCATTTCTTTCTAATTTGGCTTTTTAAAATGGGGAACACAACTTTTTCTTTGTCCTATGCCACACATGGCTCTTACACATTTTTTTGTGTTCTAAATAATAGTAAAATATGAACCTTTGCCACGTTTCCCCAGTGCAATATACCATATCTAAAATTGGAAACCACATACGCATTATATGCACAAAGTACAGTTTTTCGGGATGCTGGTTTTGTGATTGTTTTAACACATACTTACTTATTTTTGTATTTATATTATCAATATGTGATCTCCAACCCAAGTGTTACCCCTAGGAATTTAATTTCATTTACACTTTCCATTATAATTTACCATTATATTCAGGTCCTGGACACCTAAGTTACAGATGCAGAACCTAGTAAAGGCTCCAGTCTCTTCACAAGCTAAATTTCTTGCTAGCGTAATTAGTGTTTGCTTTTAAAATTGCATGTAAACTAATGTATGTTTATTGATATTTCCGAGAGAAATTAATTAATTTACTATTATTATTATTATTAAAAACTTACTCGTAATTTTAATGTATTTAAAAAGATATATTGCTGAACATGCAATTTATTAAAGTACCCACTAAAATATATGACATCAACACAATCAAAAAGACTCAAAACGCTTTTTATTCACTACACAATATAATATTCCAATTGGTTATTTCATGTCCATGTCAAAAAAAAACACCTGTTAAGCCTCTTAATATTCTCTTAATAGGAGTAATAACATCTTCCGGCAAATAATGTATGTTTTCATTATAATGTCATTATTTTGTAAATCCTCCATAACACTGAATTTTTATACTTAGGTCAGTTTGCCTCTTACTATAATGTTAGCATTTTCTTACTTCATATACTGTACCTAACACATTTCAGTGTTCATCACAATGAGAGTTTTACCTTTGCAATCGAAATAGTTTTCCATACTTGTAAAATACTAGATAAACGTTACTTGGTTTAAGGATCTTGATGTAGGTATATTGAAGGCAGAATTATAAATATATTTGAAAAATTTGACGTTAAAACGTATTCTTGTTGTTTGTAATATTATATGATCAAACGAACTTCTTGAATGAAGTTCGATCAATATTATATGAGAAAGCTTCATTCGAAGATATAATTAACCAAGTAGTCCTAATTCTAGCCCGCGGCAACTAATCGCACATACTTTAGAGATTTTTTAAAGGTTTTGAACCAGTTTTGTTCATATCGTTTGAAAAAAGCGCGCCAACACAACACGCCACCTGGCAACCCGGGCGGTACTTTTACTCATTATTTAGAGATTGTAGAGCTTTCGAAACTTCCTATTCCGGGGTTGGGAGGGGTGGGACCTTATATCTTCGAATGAAGCTATAAGGTCCCACCCCTCCCAACCCCGAAGAATATTGATCGAACTTCATTCAAGAAGTTCGTTTGATCATATATTATATTTCGTAAGCTTCATTCGAAGATATAATTAACCAAGTAGATGTTTAGAGCAGGAAGTTTCGTACTTTATTACTTATTAAATACTTTTACACGTTTTTAAAAGTATAACAAAATACATTATTAAATATTTAAGTGCAAAAATATCAAAAATTTCAATTTCAAATTGGTTTAATTTATCATAAGGTTCACAAAAGGATGCATATGAATGCTGTGAGCCAGTGTAAGCTGATGAGATAGACAGTTAAAATTATAAAGCAACTACAAAACATTTTAGAAGGAATACAATTCGTTTTGAATGTTTTTGTCCGGCTTACTGTTGTTTGAATTGTGCCGGTGTTTCTTGTCACGAGAGTATAAGTTAGGTAACTTGTACCAAGAATCAGATTATATATCGAGATAAAATGTATCCAGAGCTAATATGAACTGATTATGAACTTTTACACAGTCAGAGCAAAATGTTATTTCTCCTGAGTATAACTCAGTTACATTAGTGTATGAAATCTAGAAGAGTAACTGGGAAAATCATCAGATCAAGGCCTTTGGCCGAGGTCTGTCTGTGTCCCTAATGTATCTTTAAATATATAAATAAATCTTTGCTCTGCACTGCCCTGGTAATTAATATCATATAATTTCTCTAGATAAAGAGCATTCATTTGATATTTAATATTTATTAACTAACTTTGAATTTGGATGGAATCATCAATTGCGTATACGTAACGTAGGTACTACCACACATTAGATAAAAGTAAACTGACACTTACGTGCACGTACCTTCAGTATTGGTGTGAGAGACAAGAGGGCTTTTGTAGTATTCATAGGAGTATCAGCAAAAACTTAGGATTAAAATTCTTGTAATCTTTGTTAACTGATCATATCTTTTAACCGATTAAAAAGCTAAACCAGAGATTCCGCATTGTTTCGGTCAAGTCATTCTATTGAATGAATTTTATATTTCTGTTATTATCCGATCAAATAACCTGTTGATGGCCATAAAATGGACAATGCGCAACAATGAATCACTCTTAATTTTAGGAGAAAAAAGTGCTATAAATTGAGCAGTTTTTTGCAAGGCTTTACATATAGCGAAATGAAGCCTAAAAATCGGTATGGTTGTTTAGGTCGTACAACGTTTTTCTTCGCTAGTTTGTTTTTAAAAGTTATTCGGTATCGCGATTAACTATGATGAAGTATGGGATGCGCAGATGCGCGCATAAAAGAGCATGACAAAGCAAAAAAAAAATAATCACATAAGTTACGAAGGTACGGTTACTTAGTATTAGTATTATACAGCCCAGATATTTGACGTGAATGTGAAGTCAGCAGCAAGCGTGATTTAAGGCTTATCGGTTAGTGAAATATTTGCGGCTTCTCAAAGGTCAAACACACTTCAGCATGGAAGTTGAAACAAAACCAGCTTAAGCTGAACTAGCGCTACGCTCGCTACAAACACCCGAAAGCAGATTTTTGCTCAAGGTCCAAGTGTTTCCACTGGCGTGCGGCCGAGTGTACACCATGACAATAAAATAATATAATAATTTATGTTAACTACCCCAAGTCATCATACTATTATTACACTTTCAATGAAGAGAACACGTTAACTTCTTAGATTGAAGTCGTGTGCGATCATAAAACAGTCTTAAGCTATCGAATTAGTAGTAGCTCGATAGCCTTCCATTTGCGCAAGTTTTGAATAGACTTGCTCCCACTAAGGTCTTGGCTTGCCACAGCAAAAATTTCATAGAAAGCAATCCTTAGCTATAGGATTATTACGGGGTAGTTTGCGACAGATAGCACTTAGCTGGCAGTCAAAATGAATGTAATGAACCAAATTAGAGCTACTCAATACTCATGGTTCATTGCTATATCTGAATCAGTCTTTATTTTCATTTAATGTGTACAATAATGTTTGTTTGTTTAATGTATACATTTATGCATAGAATAAATAGAGGACGGCCAGCAGAACAGGATCAGGTCGTCTATGGGACAAGTCACGAGCTCAGTCGCCATAGAGTTGATGCATACGCGACTTGAAATGATTCTGGTTTTTGACCATATGAACTCCTCCGTTGCTCACGAAGGGGGTCCTGTGTGCTTCCCCCCCCCCCCCCTTTCTCTTCAGCTATTGGTGAAATTGAGGGGAGGCTGTCCAGACTTCCCTGGTTGCTACCAATCTTGCTAGATTACGTCGTTTTTAGGAACGGTGATGTAGAAATATTTTAAGAAGAAAAATCTTTTTACGCTGCAAGTAGAACCTCTCTTTTGATGCATCATTCATTACATATGGAAGGTAGGCATTTATTTACCATATTAAACAAGTAAAACATTTAGAAACGACTTCTCATTCTCATTCGTCAGCGGGAGCTAGTGACGTAAGCACGTATTCGCCGTTACTAATCGCGTTTATCAAGTATCGTCAATATGGTTCAATGTGATAAGTGTAATAAAAATATTACTAAAACAAAACCAGGAGTCGAATGCAATCGATGTGAAAAGCTGGTGCATCTCATTACAAGTTGCACTGGTTTGACCAACAAGCAGATAACTGCGCTTCGTGGTGCCGACACGCTGGAGTGGACCTGCCAGGAATGCCGTGACCAGTCCCATAAGCGGTCATCTATCATTATTCCAGACGAGGATGAAGACGAGATCCACGAAGATATCCCTGTTGGTAACCTTCAAATCGATGTGAAGCAATTGCTTAAAGATATCGCAAAGGAAATGGAAAAGACTTTAAAAAAAGAAACGAAAGATGTACAACAATCTTTACAATTCCACACGGAGAAAGTAGAGGAAGTAATGGAGAAAATGGATGCCTTTCAAGAAACAATTATGGAACTCAAGAAGAGAAATGTGGAATTGACCAACAAGAATAAACATTTGGAAACGAGGGTAGGTGCCCTTGAGCAACGGCTGCAAGATATGGAACAAGATAAGCTTTCGAAATATATAGAAATAATAAACGTAGTACCAACCACAGATGAAAATCCTCTAACTGTCGCCCAGAATATTGCAGGTAAATTAAACCAACCCACTGATGACATCATAAGCGCGGTGCGTATGCCAGGAAAGGAGGAACGCTGCAGTCCTATCCGTGTTGAACTGAAATCTGACATAATTCAAGAAAAATGGGTCAAGTCATCAAGATCCCTACGTAACTTTCACAGCCAAGACAACCAAAACACATCTGGGAAAACGCAAGATACTGTCTACATCAAAGAAGCTCTGACAGCCTATAATAAACATCTCCTCTGGTACACCAAGCAAGAACTCGGTGCTACCTACACCTACATATGGATTAAAAAAGGAGTGTTGCGTGTACGTAAAAATGGAGAAAATGACAAACCTGTAATCATTCGCTCAGTTCAAGACGTAAACAACCTAAAGAACACCAAATAAATATGTAGGTAATCGTAATATTCTTTAAAATCTTATCATAAACATCATGGATACTTTACCTGAAGACATATTAGAAATCCAAGACTGTCCAAATATTCAAAATTTCATAGATCTTATACCAAAAAATGTTAATCTAAAATGCTTTCATACAAACATACGTTCACTCATCAAAAACTTCGCCGCATTAGAAGAATGTATATTTTCCTGCTCGCAAACTATAGACATTGTTATTGTGACCGAGGCAAATATTTCACCATCACTTAGTAGCCTATATCAGCTGGACGGTTGCAACATGTTTACAGAACTGCGGAAAACACGTAAGGGCGGAGGGATTATAATTTATGTTAAAAAACAACATAAATTTACGATGCGAAAGAAAAGAACACAGTATTGTGAATGCTTAATAGGACAAATCACCACACAAACAAATTATTCCGCATCTATAATCGCTGTATACCGCCCACCTGATCATAGCAAGCACTTATTTATCGAAGAATTAGACAGTTTGCTTGGGCACATTGATAAAGCGCAAGACGTTTACTTGCTCGGCGATTTAAACATAGATTTAAAAATCGATAACCCTGTGAAACATAAATATATCACTGCCCTGTATAACCACGGTTTGGTGTGTGGGATCACGCAATACACAAGAATAGAAACTAGAGATAACAAAGTAAGTAAATCTTCTATAGATCACATATTTGCGCGATCCCACACCCAAAGTGTGTTCACGGGAGCGCTTGGAGTCAAACTATCCGATCACCGCGCAATCATGTTAGCCTGCGTCGGCGCTGCATCGACAAATATACAGGGTCCTAGATATAAAATGATATATGACAATAAACAAATTAATAAATATATACGTGAAATTGACTGGCAAACCACAGAGAGCATTAAATGCCCTTCCAAATTGTATTCCCTAATTATAAAAAATATAAATACCTGTTACGAGAAATGTCAAATTAAAATAAAATATAATAATGCTCGATCAAGAAATAAATGGATAAATAAAAGAATTATAAAAGCATGCAATTTTAGAGATAACCTATTCGTACAGTGGATTAAGGATACAACAAATAATATTTTAAAACTACAATACAATAAAGCCAGAAACTTTGCAAATCAAATTATATATAAAGCCAAAAATGAACATATAAGATCTCAAATCATTAAAAACAAAAATAACCCTCGTACTCTCTGGAAGATTTTAAATGAAATTGCTGGCAGAATCCAAAATTCTCTTGACGATGTAATATTAAATGCCCTAGAGTCAAGCACGATCAAAACTGCTGATATCACGAACAATTTCGCCACTACATTTAGGAATAGTGTAAAGTCCATCATACCGCAGTGCAACACTAAACTTTTAGACGAAAATAGTTACCGACGGCCCATCAATATATCAATGAACTTAAAATCAGCTACTTCAGTGTCTGTTCAAAAACTTATTAAAAATCTAAGTAGCGAAAAAGCACCAGGCTTCGACAAAATAAGAGCAGTGGATCTCAAAACTATAAGTGATAGCATTGCCCCCATCATAGCAAAATTCATCAATCTCTCTATACACAATGGATTTTACCCTTCTGAACTAAAAACAGGAATTGTGCGACCAATCTTCAAAAAAGGTAGCCAAAAAGATTATGAAAATTACCGCCCCATCACAATACTACCTGCAATTGACAAAATATTTGAAAAACACATAAGCTCACAAATTTTAAATTTCTACCGTAGTAATAATATCTTGTCAGAAAAACAATTTGGATTTCAGACTCAAAAAAGTACAACCCAACTATTAAGTAACTTTACGGACTCTATATGTGACCATTTAAATAATCGAAGGCACGTGTTAGTAGTCTTTATTGACTACAGCAAGGCATTCGACACACTGCGGCATGACACACTTCTTGAGAAACTTGACGATTGTGGTATTCGTGGTCCTCTGAAAACATGGTGTAAAGACTATCTTTCTAATAGATCCTTCTTTGTCAAAGTTGGAGAATCCCTAAGTGACAAAGTGACAGTTACAGAAGGTACAGCCCAAGGATCGGTGCTAGGGCCGTTACACTATTTGACTTATGTTAACGACATGGCAAATGTAATTAACAGTTGCGAAGTCTACCAATTCGCGGACGACACTTGTTTACTTTCCGCAGACAAAGACATAGATTATGGCATGCACAGACTGCAAGAAGATTTTACGCAACTCATCAAGTGGTCTCACGATGCTGGTCTGGTGCTGAATGCTGGCAAAACTAAAATTATGTATATTAGTTCTAGTCAGAACAGATTAAAAACAGTGCCACAACTCATCGCACACGACCACGCATGCCTGCACTCCAATAACACTACGTGCACATGTAAACCCGTTGAACTTGTAGACACACAAAAATATCTAGGACTAACTATCGATAGCAGATTCAAGTGGACTGCTCATATTTCCAGCGTCTGCGATAAGTTACGAGCAATACTGGCCAAATTCTCTTTAATTAAAGCTAAAGTACCTGTTTCATTACTACTGTACCTTTACAAAGCGCTAGCAGAGTCAATCATATCATATGGACTTAGTAGTTATGGACGAACTTACAAGTCACACCTCGACAACATTTATCAACTACAACTCCGTATCTTAAAAACGATCGCCCCTACAAAAATTAAAACCAAATATAAAGATAATTATAACGAATTATTTGATTACTTCAAAATTATGCCCATTCACAAAAAAATTAAATATACGTTATTAATAGAACAATTTTTTAACCAAACAATTCAACACTTTGTCTCCCATAAGCCGGTCACACGAAGCGTCACCCAATCCTTACTAATAGTGCCACGAGTCCAAAACGACTATGGTAAACAATGTTTAAAGTATATTTTACCTAAATTAATAAATGAACTTCCTACAAATCTGAAAAATAAAATTACTAGTAATAATAATTACTACTAGTAATTTGGGGTGTGTGCTGGCCGCCTCCTAGTGTGTACGGCAAGTTGTAGTCACTGAAGATTCTTTCAGGATTAGCAGTGAAGGCAACTTGCTGTACCGGTACACCCCGGGCAACATGCTTAGTGACTGGAACCGAATGTGGACCGGATGAGGAGGGGGACTCATATCGGGCCTCTCACTAGGTATGGCAGAGAGCCAGCAAACCGAACCAGTGGCGGTAAAACCACTTAAGGTCTCTGTACAAATGAAAGGCCTCGGGGAACTAAAACTAAAAAGCCCTGGAAAGCGTACAACTGTAGGAAATATGGCAGCGTTCCGTCAAGACAAACTACCCCAGGAGGGTACCAACAATGTTGGAGAATCCCTCCCTGGGCCCAGTAGGGGCCCAGGCAGCCCTTCGTATTCTGGGGGGGGCAACGTAACGCCAAATAGTAGGAAGATGGAACCTTCTTCGGAAGGAGCATCAAAGGCGCATAGCGCACAAGAAGAACATGCACCTTCTACGCACCATGGTGGACGCTCGGGGATCCAAGTGGATCCTAGAGTGCCGGCATCGGGGCACGGGAAAGGGACTGGGCGAGCAGCATACCGGGGGGTGGGTGTGCGGGGTCGGGAGGGCCGTGGTGGGGGTTCAGAAGAGCCTTGGGTTCATCAGTTTGGGAGGGAGATAGGGGCCTCTGAACGAACCAGCACGGCGACATCGACCCCGGGCTTCCTCCCTTCAGGGGTGCTAAGGGGGGGGCATAAATCGGGTGCTCAAAGAAGGCGCATTAAAAAACTGCGGCGGCAACTAGCCACGCCACAAGAAGAGGGGAATCAAAGAGATACACCCACTAAACGTGCAAGGGCAGACCTAAGCGGTGACTCGAGCCAAGGAGGGGTGGATCCGAAGAAGGCCAAGACCACGGGAGAAGGGTCTGGGTCTTACAAGGATGCGCTTACAGCCGTAAAGCTCGCAGTCATCGCCGAGGACTACCCAAGCACTTACCTGGAGAGGGAACACGTCCAACTGCTTCACGGACTCACCGGGGACGTGCTGGAGGAGGCACCTGATCCCCTACCTATATTTATAATAGCACCTGTCACTGAGGAGGGCGCTATTAAAGTCACCTGCCACGACGAGAGCGCCGCTGAATGGTTTAGGACCACCATGCTGGGCAGATCGTTGGGGCCAGTTAGGGTTAAGGTGGTGGAGGCGGCTCATCTGCCTAAACCAGTAAAGATGGCGTTCAGAAGCACGAACACCGCCTCAAGGGATAATACGCGAGCACTGCGATACCTCCAGCGGTACAATCCGTCTTTGAGAACGAGCGAATGGAGGGTGATCAACACAGTAGTGGAAGACACCCACATTAGGCGCGTCGTTCTCATAGACCGGAAGTCTGCTGGCATTATCGCAGAGGCGGGGTATACCCTCAATACGATAGGCGAGCAGGTGAAGTTCAAACTTTTTGAAGACCTACAAAAGATGGGGGAAGAAAAGGAGGACAAAGAGGAGAGAAGACCTGTTGAGACAACTAGAGCAGAGGAGAAAGTCTCGTTGGGGAGACCCTTGGCGGGTCGTGCGGCCTCTCTGGCTACGTCGGAGAGGACGGACGATTTGCTGGGTATCCTCGACGAGATGGAGATCGCCTCGGAGGTCGGCAACGACGATAAGACAGACGAACTGGAGGAGGGAGCTGCTGGGACCCAATAGGGACCAGTAACCCTCATACAATATACACCCATCATAAAACCATAAGATGGCGGGACTAAGGTGTGTACAAATCAATTTACATCACTGTAAGGCTGCGACGGCCCTTCTGGCCAGACAGCTCAAAGCAAATAAATTTGATATTGCCCTGATTCAAGAACCGTATTTATATAAGGGGGAGATCAAGGGTTTAAACGGGACAGGGGGTACTATTCTATATCACTGTCTAACAAATGACGCAAGGTCATGCATTTATGTCAGAAATGGCATAAACGCAATGACAATGCGTTCTTTCTGTTATAGGGATCTAACTACAGCCAAGATCCTTGTGGAAGTGGAGCAGGGGAAGAAGACCATCTTAATAGCCTCTGCCTACCTCCCATATGAATTAGAAGAACCAGCGACACCACAACTTAGGAACCTGGTTGAGTATGGCAGCTGTGAGAACATTGAGCTTATCATAGGCTGCGACGCCAACGCGCACAACGTCGCCTGGGGAAGCTCAAACAACAACAGGCGAGGGGAGAAAGTTCTGGACTTTGTGGTAAGCACATCCATGCAAATTCTCAATAAAGGAAGTAGACCAACTTTTGTCAATAAACTCAGATCAGAGGTTATTGACATCACGTTAGCTTCAAATAGGACTAGTTCTAAAGTCTCAAACTGGCATGTGTGGAACGAGGTCAGTGGATCGGATCACAGGTACATATGTTTTATGTACGAAACACGTAAGTTCAACGAGGTCATACGGCGCAGGAACCCCAGACACACCGACTGGGGCTCATTTAGAAGGGACCTACAAACACAACTAGGGAACCTCTCAGGTAAGCTCAATTCTGTACTAGATATCGAATTCGAAGCGGACGAAATTACAAAGGCGCTATCCGTAGCCTGGATAAACAACTGTCCAGAAAACAAAACGGTAGGCAAAAAAGATCCCTGGTGGACCCCGGAGCTTGAAAAACTAAGGCGGGAGACACGACAGGCATTCAATGAAGCGAAAGCTAAGAAGGACTTCTCAATGTACACCAAGAAGTTAACAAACTATAATCTGGCCATCCGAAAGGCACGAAGGAAATCATGGAGGGGACACTGTGAAATTATAGAATCTCTACCTGAGAGTATGAGAGTCTTCCGTGCCCTATCAACAGTCAAAGCAAACCCACTATCCTGCGTAAGGGATGAAAGTGGGAAGACTACGGATTCTGGAAGGGATACATTAGAAGTAATGTTTAGAGCACACTTTCCGGGATCAAAAGAAGTCAGAAATGACGAGGACGAACCCATTAGTCTAGAGGAACAACACTCTCGTACCTCAAGAACCGATTGGTACGTCGCCAAAACGGTGGTAGATGAAAACAAAATAAAATGGGCTATTAAAGGCTTTCAGCCATTTAAGACTCCAGGCCCTGATGAAATCTACCCCATCCTGCTACAAGAGGGAGCTGATATTATCGCCCCACACCTGTCAAGGCTCTATAGAGCATGTATTGCCTTTGGGTACATCCCTAAAACCTGGAGGCGGGTAAAAGTAATCCATATACCCAAGCCTGGGAAACCGGACTACGAGGATGCCAAGGCGTTCAGGCCTATTAGTCTATCGTCATTTATTCTCAAGGCACTCGAGAAACTAGTGGACAGGCATATACGAGAGGGACCATTAAAAAGGAGACCTCTTCATGGACTCCAATGTGCTTATCAGCCGGGAAAATCAACAGAGACAGCATTACACTTAGTAACAAGCCGAGTGGAAGCTGCCTTAGATACTCAAGAAATATGTATAGGGGCATTTCTAGATGTAGAAGGAGCTTTTGACAAGACCACTTTTGCATCAATTGAGGAGGCCTCATTAGATCATAGCATCGAGCCTACTCTACGGAGATGGATCAATGGCATGCTCAAAGGAAGAGTAATAACCTCGACGCTCATGGGAGACACAATCCATGCTAGGACAACCAAAGGTTGCCCACAAGGGGGGGTTCTGTCTCCAATGTTGTGGTGCCTGGTTATAGACTCTCTTATAAAGGAACTCAACACAAGACCATACTACACCGTTGGATACGCGGATGACCTGGTCATATTGGTGAGGGGCAAAGTAGTGAGAACTGTTTCGGAGCTCACGCAAGAAGCCCTCAATAAGGTGGAAAGGTGGTGCACACGACATCACTTGTCCATCAACCCTGGAAAAACTGTTGTGATACCATTTACAAAGAAGAGGAAACTAGAGACCTTAGGCCAGCTCTCTCTATACGGGACGCAACTAAAATGGGCCACGGAGGTTAAATATCTAGGAGTAACACTAGACAAGGAACTATCGTGGAAAACACATGAAGACAACACTGTAAGAAAAGCTCAAAGAGTCTTTGGAATGTGTAGATCTACCTATGGCAAGACATGGGGGCTTAAGCCCAAAATATTACATTGGCTGTACACCATGGTGATCCGACCGATCATCACATATGGCAGTATAGCCTGGTGGTCCAGAACAAAGCAAATTGGGTGCAGACAGGAATTGGCTAAATTCCAAAGAACTGTCTGCATAGCCATATCTGGAGCTTTCAGGACCACCCCCACGGCAGCGCTGGAAAACATTCTTGGTTTGACACCGCTGCATATAGTCGTGGAACTGGAGGCAAGAAGTGCACTCCATAGGTTAAAAACCCATGGACTGTGGAATGACTCGTTGCCAAAAACACGACACACAAAATTTGACACAGATAGAGAACTTGACACTATTACATCCATGGGCTGCGATAAAACACAGCCTAGATTCATGTTCAAGAGACTCTATGAGATCCACATACCCTCGAGAGAGGATTGGAATAAAGGATTGAATCCCTCAAGAAAGGACAATCTGACATGGTACACTGACGGATCAAAAATGAAGTCAGGTACAGGGGCGGGTGTTTATACCAAAGGATATGAACACAGTCAAAGCATGGGCATATATGCAACAGTCTTTCAGGCTGAAACATATGCAATAATTGCCTGTGCAAAAGAGAACCTAGACAGAGGCACTACCGGCCAAAATATCTAAATTCTCAGTGACAGCCAAGCGGCACTAAAGGCTCTCACATCCTACAAAGTAGACTCCAAAATAGTCCTAGATGCCATCCAAACCCTTAACAGGTTAGGTAGGCACAACACATTAAGACTAATTTGGGTCCCAGGACACGTAGGAGTAGAGGGCAATGAAGCGGCTGACAGACTAGCCAGGGAGGGATCAGAGAAACACTTCTGCGGACCTGAACCTTTTATTGAATTATCAGGGAGTACCATCAAAAGCGCACTCAAGGATCATGCCCAGAGATGGCACTGCACTGAGTGGGCAAACACTGTTGGACTTACTCATTCGAAAAAAATTCTAGGGACCACAAAAGTAGGTTACTTTAAACATCTAGGAAACCTAAGCAGGCACCAGACCCGTAATATTGTAGGAGCTTTCACCGGCCACTTTGGCACTAGAGAGCATCTACACAAAATGGGTCTGTCGGATATAACTACCTGCAGAGCATGTGGTGAAGAAAGCGAACGCATGGAGCACCTTATGTGCACATGCGACGCTTTGGCTAACAAGCGAATGAGGATTCTGGGTCAGGCTTATCCGACACCAGAAGACTACAGGCTCCTTCCGCTGAAATCTACATCGAAGCTCATAACGAGCATATTCGGAGACAGCGGAAGATCACAGGAGCAATAAGGCAGGGGAAGCACAAAAGATCCCATAGGATCGAAGTGCTCTGAGGTCCAACAAGGATCTCAGCCCCACGTAATAAGATAAGATAAGATACTAGTAATAATATTAAAACCATATTAAAAAAATACCTTTTACAAATTAAATCAAGCTAGTTATTTATTTATTACGTTTATGTATCTATATGTATCTTAAGTATATGTACAAATAAAAATTAAAAGTAGGCAACCTTTATAAATAGCTAACAACACCCGATGAAGCTTAAAACATAGTCTGATAGGTAATATAAATAAACAATTTTTCTGCTGGGACCCTGTATACGTCGATCCACAACCGGTTTACCCTGATACATCGTACGACGAATGACGTGAATAGCAAACGATTGGTACCAAGCGCTCCTGACTGAATGACGGTGCACGGATAAATCTAAATAGGTTTTTGTTGCACCGTTTAGTATATAAATTTGTATTTTTAATGTTATAATAATAAAAAAAAAAAAAAAAAATGTTAAATAAAGATTTTAAAAGATTCAGTTTCTTCTAACAGGTACATTTATTTATCCAGCAAGCAAGATGGATATGTCAATGGCCGTATAGAAATACGAACATTGTTGTTGAACGATGCTTGAACGTCAATTTAATAATAACACGTCCACGTGCTAACACGCGGGTAGCCTCCAGACTATTTAAGTTTTTATTTCAAAATCGATAACAGCAGCCATATTTTGGCTAGAATTTGTCAGTGCCCTGATAAATTTATAATATTTTCAAAGTTATTATGGTCTACGGACTTTTGATGCGTAATATGTATCTTACTAGCTGTTGCCCGTGGCTGCGCTCGCGTGGATTTCGTATTTAGGTTGTTACCGGTTTTCCGAAGCAATGGGATATTTTAGTCCAGGAAAATTATTATTTATCCCATCATTTCGGGGTAATTTTAAATGAAGGAAAAACAGGACTAACGCTGCGCAAATCAATGAGTATAATTCAAGATCCAGCTGAATTTTATATAATATACAGACGTTACTCATAAATTACTCAGAACAGAGGAACTTAGCAGCAGTATCCTAACAAATGTAAAGAGAGAGATGAGAGACACCTTTATGTCATATTTCAAAACAGAGCCAATTCGCAGAAGTAATTGAGAAAAACTGAAACCCTCTCCCTCTCTCTCCCTCTCCTCCCTTCCTCTCCCCCTCCCTCTGTCTCTCCCCCTCCCCCTCCTCCCTCTCCCACTGCCCCTCCTTATCCCCCTCCCACTCCCTCTCTCTCACCCCCTCCCCCTCCCTCAATCCCTCCCTCTCCCCCTTCCCCTCCTTCTCCCTCTCCCTCTACCTGTACCTCTCTATCTCTCTTCCTCTCTACGTCTCTACCTCTCTACCTCTCTACCCCTCTACCCTCTACCCCTCTACCCCTCTACCCCTCTACCTCTCTACCTCTCTACCTCTATACCTCTCTACCTCTCAACCCCTATACCCCTCTACCTCTCTACCTCTATACCTCTCTACCTCTCTACCTCTACCTCTCTACCTCTCTACCTCTCTACCTCTCTACCTCTCTACCTCTCTACCTCTCTACCTCTCTACCTCTCTACCTCTGTACCTCTGTACCTCTCTACCTCTCTACCTCTCTACCTCTCTACCTCTCTACCTCTCTACCTCTCTACCTCTCTACCTCTCTACCTCTCTACCTCTCTACCTCTCTACCTCTCTACCTCTCTACCTCTACCTCTACCTATCCCTACCCCTATCCCTACCCCTAACGTTAATTTAACCGCTATCCCTAACATAGAAACGACACCCATATTTATTTTTAGACATTTCAAACCTATCGCACCCCAATCCCATCCCCAGGGGATGATGGTATTTCACGTCCACCACGTTGGATTTCAAAGTAGTTGTAGCTTTCGTAATCAGCGACCCGATAAACCATACAAACGACACCCATATTGATTTTTAGACATTTCAATTCTATCGCACCCCAACTCCATCCCCAGAGGGATGATGGTATTTCACGTCCACCACGTTGGATTTCAAAATTGTTGTAATTTTCGTAATCCGCGACCCGATAAACCATACAAACGACACCCATATTCACATTTCAACCCTATCGCACCCCAACCCCATCCCAAGGGAATGATGGTATTTAACGTCCACCACGTTGGATTTCAAAATTGTTGTAGTTTTCGTAATCAGCGACCCAATAAACCATACAAACGATACCCATATTGGTTTTTAGACTTTTTCACCCCATTTCCCTTTTTAAGGGGTTGAATTTGGGGTGGAATTTCAATATGAATGATGAACGTTGCATAAAATTACATTATTTATGCCTAAATAATAAATTATGAGGATTTTACTTTAAAAATAAAGAATTTTCAACTTCATCCCCCTTTTCACCCTTAAGGGTGTCGAATTTTCAAAAACCCTGAGACAGGTAATTATTAATTTTTAGTCGTTCGCCTAAATACAAATTTTGAAGATCCTAACTTCAAAACTGACGGACTTTCATAAAAACTTTCATCCCCTATTTTACCCTTTTAGGGGTGGAATTTTTTAAAACCCTTTCTTAATGCACCCCTAGGTCTCATAAGGAACCTACATGCCAAATTGGGAATCTCTAGGCCCAGCGGTTTGGGCTGTGCGTTGATATGTCAGTCAGTCAGTCAGTCAGTCAGTCAGTCAGTCAGTCACCTTCTTTTTTTATATATATAGATTTAAGCTATGAGAGCTAAAAACTTGTGTTTACATTTTTTTGGCATATGTAGGTAGTTCGCTTGAGAGATTGCCGTACACCAGTTAAAATTCAAAAGTAATTATTTACTCATTTATTTCCCTTCGAACGACTTCTGAAGTGTGTAATGGGTCTATCTGGCTTGTCCGTTTCGTATTTGGTTACGGAACACATATATCTGTTTTATAGTAAATTAAATCAAACGTTTTCAAAGGGTCACCGACTAAAACAATCGTAAACCAATTGGCCAGTATACATCGCTCGTGGGTTGTCAGTAAGCTGTTTTAAATGATTTCGGAATGATATCTGTTTTTCTTTTTGTTTTATTATTGTGTGGGTAGGTAATTGTCTAGTTTTTACATAGTTTATAAGTAAACTCTCAGCTACGAACTAAAATTCCGTTAAGTCCCTGTGATAACACACGGTTACCCTCCAGGCCCTGTAATTTTATAATTATTACGTATCTACGGTCGTGTTGGCTCATGTCCAACTTTCCGAATTGCACATTTTATAAGAATCACCAAGTACCATTTTGAGGTAGTATAAAATTGTTCCAGACGGATTGTGGATATTTATTATTGTTTTTCAAAATGAGGATAATCTTGTAAAAAATACATAAATAAGACAGGTTTAACTTGAGTATGCATGTGTACCTACATACAATCGATCACTAACCTGCATAACTCAATACAATTTATAGGTCTGTGCTAACACACGGTTTGCCTCAAGACCGAATTTGTCGTCGTGTCAACACGGGGTTGGCCTCCAGACCGAATTTGTCTTCGTGATAACACACGGTTACCCTCCAGACGGAATTTTCCTTCGTGTTGGACTACATCCAACCTCCCAGATAGAACAATTACTGCCTTTCTGAACCACACTAAATCCGTACTAACACTTTGAATAATATGAAAATAAAGTAGTAGCTTTGACCCACCTGAATTATGTTCTGAAGATCCCAGCACTCCAAAATTTGGAGGCTAGCCACGTGCTTTTTACTCACCTTACATCATTGTATGCTTTTTTCGATTGCTATTTTTCACTAAAATGCACTTCTTTCCACACTAAATTTACACGAATTTAAACTTGATTTAAGCATATAATAATTAAAATAAAACTATTATATTTCGTCGCTTCATTCGAAGATATAGTTTGTTTACATGTAGTACTCCTCAATTCGCCAGGCAGACGATGCACGCATTTAAGAGTAATTTATTTGATTCTCTTATTTAAAACGATTTCCGTCCGTGTTCACCTAACCACTGTAGCTGACATTCGCTTCATTCCTTTTTCGTGCGGGGCAGTGAACGCACGCGTCCCATGCCGAAGCGCAATGTTCAATTGAAGTTAAATTACAAATATTTAAAATTATTTTCGATAAAATAAGTTTTCGCTCCGTGTGTTAGTGTAATCGTACTGGATTCAAAACTTTTCAGTAAGTGTTGTTTTGATTATTAATTCTTTCTAAGAAAGAAAAATTTTCAAGGTTACCCACATGTTCTATTCTTAAATTTGCTGAACAAATTGAAGTGTTTATTACGGCCTATCTTGCGGCCCGATACCTCCAGTTACTTGTTTTGTATACAAAAACATAACATGATAACATAACAACCATGATTATGACCTGTCGGTCGCACCCAGAACTTTTACGAAAATTATGGAAAATTTAATAAGATAGACGTAAACCATATAATGACATTTTGTTTATGATAATTCCGACAAATGTTAGAACATTGTCTAATCGAGAGATTTTGAAACCTTTTCAATATATATATATTTTTTGTAGTCAATTACTACAAAAGTTCATTACCACCTACACAGGCTTAAAAATTTTAGCCTTCGTTTACGTCATACAATTTTATCTTTTCTTACCTTCCGACGAACAAGTAAAAATAAAATTAAACGTTACCGACGTATTAAGTATACGTGTATATGACGTGTGTTAGATGTTTTTTCGTCTAATGGCGAAAGTTACGAGGGTAAGTAAAAACTGAAATATATTTTCTTTTTTTTTGTGTTTTAAACATTTATTACCAAGTGAATCATAGAACAACTTACGTCGGAATGGACTGCGAGTCAATTGCGACGGCAGTAACTTCGAGTTACCGCCTAATATTATTTACGATGTGTTACGTGGAATGCGATTGTCTATCTATTATTATGTCGGGATTGACTGCGAGTCAATTGCGACGGCGTTAACTGCGAGTTAAGGCCAAATAATATTGACAATACGCGATATCTACATAGATATGAACTGTGGGTTACCAAGTATCTATTGCTTGTCGGGATTGACTGCGAGTCAATTGCGACGGTGTTAACTGCGAGTTAACGCCACATATTATTGAAAATACGTGATGTATAAAGTTGCCTATCTATTATTATGTCGGGATTGACTGCGAGTCAATTGCGACGGCCTTAACTGCGAGTTATGGCCAAATAATATAGACAAAAATCGACATCTGAATATATTTTTACTGCGATTCAACTATCTATTGTCTGTCGGGATAGGCTGCGAGCCAATAACGACGGTGTTAACTGCGAGTTAACGCCAAACTATCTGTTAGTTGTTGGGATTGACTGCGAGTCAATAACGACGGCTTAACTGCGAGTTATGTCAAACTTTATCAACATAAATCATGCATAAAAATACAAGTTATCTATTTTCACGTCGGACTCGACTGTGATTCAATCGTAACGGCGTTAACTGCAAGTAAAGGCCAAATAATTATTACAATATGCGATATTAAAATTGCTATTGACTTAGAGTCAACTTTTATTGTTAAGGTCGGCATTGACTGAGAGTCAATTGCGACGGCGGTAACTGTGACTTAACGTCAAAATTTATCGTCAATGAAAACAATAATATCAAGTTCATCTATGTATGTCGCCTGCGATACATTGTCTTTAGTTTTCACAACAAGCCTTTTTGTTTGTTAACCATAACCAGAATATTTTTATTGTAAAATACCCACCTACTAAAATTTTATTTTTGGGTGCCAGTAATAGTAAAGAGAACAAAACCGTCCACGAGGCAAAAGATCATGCCAGCCCTGGACCAACCGACACCTAAGGTCTGGACACCTGAGGAGTCTTCGAGACACCCAAGGCGTCTACGTCTGATACGCCAAACTGGTTCTCTATCATATTCACGACACACTGTTGAACTTTTGTACGCCTAAGTATATTGAAAAAAGGCATGCCTATAGACAAGTACATACTTCTCAAATATCACCTAATACCGGTTAATTGTAAATTATTACAAACACCGATACTGAATTGCTAATTGAATTCCAGGCTTAGATAAAAATATCTCCGCTTGCATGTACAAGTATTTGTAAAAGACAAAACTTGTTTTTTTTTTTTAAATGTTTTAAGTAAATAAAACTATTGAGAGATAAAGATACATCTTTTCAAACGTCGGGAGCTCGTTTAACCCAGCAGAAGAAGCCTTGGTCGGGTCCTCGTTACCCGTCAAATGGGGGGGGAGCAAGGTTACAGGCAGGCTCTGGCCTTATCCCCAAGCTCAAGCAGCATCGACTAAAAGTTACAATCCATCCAAAACTCATGCTCCAGCACAGAACCGTAACACAAGTACATGCTGGTATAGTACAATGTTTTTTTCAACACTTCCTGTGTCCGGATAATTCTACTAAGTAGAAAATCGCAATATTTCATAACCACAATGTTGTTATAATACATGCATAAGCATGAACCCTAAACACCACAGTATCCTAGTGTTACCTGGGAAAAAACGAGGAAATAATATTCCGTGTAGTGCTAATGTAACGTGAAATCCACGTTTAAAATTTACCCTCAAGAAAAGCCAATATACAAAGTTTATATTGATTTTAACTGGAGAATAAGTTCTTATTTCCAGCGTTACAACCGTTACAAGTTACATTCCATCGGAATTTATATTGGGTACCTAATTTTAAACCACCAAAACGCAATAGCTGTAACCGATTTATTCTAAATCCAAGAAATAAATGTACCTATTGCAACGTGTCATTCAACCGCCTCAAAAATTATGTTTTGAAAAACGGCTTACTTGCTACGAAAAGCCCATCTCTTAATTTATGTTTTAAGTGACCGAAAATTTTTCTACATTTAAATTTTCAACATAATATATGAAAGAAGTCACGCTATATAATTATTTACGATTTTACAACCGTGCCTTATGAATATTATGATATTTTAGAAGATCTTATCTCATGGTATGGTAATGTTTCGACAAATTCCTGCCCATCACAAAATACTAGTCTTACAGAAAGAAATTAAATACAGACAACTCCCTAACTAGTACCTAGTGTGGAGCAGTAAATAAAACCAAAGGCTACTAAGAAGGCCGAAGAAGTAAAATATTTGTTTTAAGGTTACAAACAAAAAAAACAAAAAGTATGTAGGTACCATACCATATTGTACAAATAACTTATCAAAATTGGCAATGGTACGATTGGCACAATATTTATTTATTTAAATTTTACGAAACACAAATTGCCACAGGTGCCAGCTGAGTCAATGAAAGTCACTCCCGGGCTCTGTGTGCAAACTTTTAAGACACAGCTTTCAAGTTCGCTGTACTCTTAGTTTTGCTCTTAGCGACAATCCTTAGCGATTTATGTTTTTTATTTTTTATGAAAACGAGATCCAGAAGCTGCAGCTATGGATACTTTATCCTTTGACCTGGACATTTTACGCGGATCCGCCATTTTTTGTTTCCTTTTATATTTGGGAAAAATTACTGATGTCGAAGGCACCAGTATTTTGTGTTTTCACAAGGCCTTCTCTGCATTTTAGCCCATCTTAATTATTTATATCATATAAAATAAGTGTCCTTCAACACTTGAAACTTTTATAATCCATATAAGAGTATACTGTTCCTTTTTAACTAATCTTACAGGTCCTGCGAGTAGCATTCACGCGCCACTTGATCCTCTCGCTTGCACTGATGTTCTCTTGAGCTTCGCTGTCTGAGGCTCCTATTTAACAATGTATGTCAAAATACGCTTTGGGTAACAACTTGTCCCCAGAAAAAACGCAAACGTGTTTGATAGTCCTACAAGCAACAACTATTGTTATTTTTAACAAAACAACGTGAGGAGATGTTTGGTTCGTATGAAGAGCTGTACAACGGCTCTCTTGACAATCATCGTTTGGCGTAATCTTTGCTACTTACTTATTAGGTGATACAATTGGAACCAATAATTGGTTTAAAACCTTCTTCTACTTACAATCACAAGCCTAATCGGCCTAGATATATAATAGTTACTTGGGACACACAACTAATAAGTAAATAAGTGTGTATCTAAATAGTCCCTTAATTTAGAGATAATGATATAAAATAAAATGAACAGATCAGCGATTTTACTATATGCTCATGGGGCACGAACATTTTCAATAATAAAAAGTGAATACTTATATTATTTTGCAAATAATGGAGTTGAGATAGCCATAACGTATTTAATCAAACTTCCACTCCGGGCTAAGATTAGCCGATATTGTTCTAATATTATTTAACTTAATATATTATGCACTCGTGTTCTGTCCATATTTTTGTTCAAAAAATAAAATCAAGAACTGCCAATGTAGGAAAATTGTAAATATCAATTAACATCCACGTTAATTAGCTTAAGCAGCTGTGATTTATAAGCTGGTTGATTTACCAGAAACACTATCTGAGAGCAGACTTGTCGACACATGCATCTTCCCCGCTTTGCAAAATTGCAACTCTCTCAGCCTCGACTCGTGAAAACAGCTGGCTGGACCAGCACGTCTAGCACTTTTATTAGTTTGATATATTAGACCAGTTGGTAGATGATTTTGTAATATCAGTTGTATTGAATGAGTAACTTATTATATAAGTTGATTTTTGTTGCATACTTGCTTTTGGGATAAATCAAAGGTTATTTATTATCTGCTTGGATCAGCAAATTACAGATTTTTCAACGAATTACTATTTGTAATTCGTTGGCTTAGATAGTTAAACTAGAACATCTTGTATAGTAGTTATACAGTTGTTTCACAGTAACCAAACAAAACTTTGTTCTCTAAACATCTACATGTAAACAAACTATATCTTCGAATGAAGCGACGAAATATAATAGATGATCAAATGAACTCCAGGAGTGAAGTTCGATCGTTATTATATGAGTCGCTTCATTCGAAGATATAATAATATAACAACCCTCCCTCCCAAAAAACCAAACACTGTGACACAAGTTGTGGTTTCCACCCAAATGCAAAGTTTTGTTTAAAGGTTCATAGGTACAGACTCTAAAAAATGAAGCGAATGTCAGCTACAGTGGTGAAGTGAACACGGACGGAAATCGTTTTAAATAAGAGAATCAAATGAATTACTCTTAAATGCGTGCATCGTCTGCCTGGCGAATTGAGGAGTACTACATGTAAACAAACTATATCTTCGAATGAAGCGACTCATATAATAACGATCGAACTTCACTCCTGGAGTTCGTTTGATCATCTAATATTAAATATTGAAAATTGAGAGCGCGTTATGTGCTTTCGTTGCCACGCACAGAAAAAGAATGAGTAAAAGTACCGCCCGGGTTGCCAGGTGGCGTGTTGTGTTGGCGCGCTTTTTTCAAACGATATGAACAAAACTGGTTCAAAACCTTTAAAAAATCTCTAAAGTATGTGCGATTAGTTGCCGCGGGCTAGAATAAGGACTACTTGGTTAATTATATCTTCGAATGAAGCTTACGAAATATAACAATCATTAGCCAGGATTGTTTAGTATAAATTAATTGGCATGATCATAAGTCCTTTAGATGAGCAGTATCATCAAAACTACAAATAATTTATTATTTTCGAGTTGGGTAGGTATTTGCAAAAATCGGCACCAGTTCGCTGTTTATGGTTACAACGAAATAAAAGGAAAAAAAAAATCTCAAAAGTAGGTAGTACTTAAAAAAAAGTTCAACAAAAACAGTGGTTATATTTTAGGGTTCCGTAATTCAAAAGGAAAATAAACTGAACCCATAAAGGATCTCTTTGTCCTCAGTCTGTCAATCATTGTTTTCACGGATATAGAGATGTGATTTTTTTTAGTTTTACGTCGTCAACACAATCAAAATGTACGGCCACAAATTATGTACCCATCTTCATACATTTACGAACCAAACTAAAACCTATGGGGTATTTTCCATTGATCCAAAATCATGAAAGGCAAGAAAAACTAGCAGCATAAAAATCGAATATTCATCAAATATTGCAAGTATTCTCACAACCAAATTTAACCAATTTCAAGTAGGCTATCATTTATTTAAAGTACATTTACATTAGAGACGGGACAGCCTTACTACAGCTGCTGTAGTGGTCCTGGACAGGTATGGAACCCTTAGTACGCGAGTCAGACTCACACTTTTAAGGCCGCACGGTTGTTTAGATTTATTGAACGACGGTATGTATATTTTTAAGTATTCCTCAATAAAGAAGTAAACTTCAAAATTTTTTTGGATGCACAAAGTTAATATAAAAAAATTGATTTAAATTCATAAGTCGGTCAAACTGAGCAAAATACAGTGTTGCAATTGCTAAGCCTTTAGGCTTATTGTGAAAAGACAAATATAGTTGTCGCAAAATGACTAGAAGGTAGTGCGAGGAAATATTGTGTGAACTTTTAGTGTCGAACACATTCATTATTGAATATATGTGTATTTATTGCATAAATTGACATAGTTTTATTCGTTTCTTACGTTACTTTTAAACAAAAATGAAATGCAAATACAGGGCATGCCACTATGACCGATGTCTTGTAGCCCAAATTTTGAATGTTGGAGAGAGAATTTAGTTATCTACAAAACCATATCTGAGTTAAGGAACCAGACAAACAACATTTAAAGAAACGTAAGTAGACATGTATAGTCCAGCTTTTGTAGAAGTTAGGTCATTGATCTTACATTACAACATCCACGATAAGGTGATGAAAGATAGAAAACAAAGATTTTATGTAGGTACACTAAATTAACCGAATCGAATTCGGTTTCTTCACAAGTTTTTAACTAGATCAAACAGGTTACATGTAGGTCGTAAAAAAAAGGGTGACTAGTAAACTTTGTAAATCGTCACAGTCAAAATTTTGTTTTATTTAATTTACTTTTAAATGACGGTTTAAATACATTTGATATTTGAAAGACCACTTTTAGCTATTTGAGCTTCCAAAAATGTTAGGTAGGAACGCTGAATATTGTTTTGAATCAGACATTTTAGGTACACGAAGTATTTCTTACTTCTAGATATAAATTCAGTTTTAAATTTTCAGGTTTTTAAAAGTTAAGCAGGCCCTGTTGGGGCCTTACCTGTCTTAGCAACAATAACGATGCTGCTCCAAATGATTTTCTGATGTGCCTCGATGTTGGTGGACCAGTAGTTACTCGGCGCAGCAGTTGCTTGTAGTTGGATCATCTTTCCCCTGGCCGGACATCAGGCGCAGCATCGTTGATCGCTTTGAAGAGGTCGCTAGGCAGCCGCATCCATCCTGGAATTGTTTACGGAAAAATATTTTAACTGCAGTGCTGGGTAGGATCCCACTTCTGATGTTAGAATTTTAAGGATAGAGACATGTGCAGTTACAAATAAAAGCTTTTTAATATGAGTTTTCTATTAAAGAAATACTAGGTCTTCAGTTATTTACCTATTGTGCTCTAAAATACGAGGATACAGCCAAGCTGTCTTGTACTACCTACCTAAATTAACCACGCCTTTTCGTGGATTATAGCTACATAGGAAAGGAATTTTAGAACAAATGATAAACGAAATAAATGGTAGTTATAAATGTACTTGATTATTCAAAGAAACAGCAGTAAAACAGTTATTAATCCAAGGAGAGTTGAAAATACAGTTATCTACATTTAAAAACGAGAAAATAACACGTTTACAATGAGATTTACTTCTATTAGAATATATTTTAAATATTAAAGAAAATTACTTAACTCAGGACTAGGGATACTTCCAGTTTTGTCGACACTAAGATAAGAGAGATTTAATGCTCTGAGGGAGCTTTTTATCATACAATATGAAATGAAGTTTGTACAGGTAGTGAGCAATACAATTGTCCAATCAGGAACGAGGTGACTGATATTAGCCACATATTAACCAATACCAATCATTCTATTTACATAAGCCAATGAGCTACATTGAACAGCATCAAAATTACTACTTTTACATACGATTTATTATATTTTACTAGATTAATCGACAACAATATTAATACAATATTTTGAATACATTATAAACCTTGCAACACATGTCATTTTTATGATTTTACATAGTACAATACTTTAGTTAATTACATTCTACAACTTCCGTTAGGAAAGAGATGAAATCAATACTATTACAATAAAATTTATTACTCCTAACTATCTATTATCTCTGAAATACAATTTAGCCATTTAGCAATATTTTAAGACATATTTTCAGGTATTATAATCTATCACACGCAACTCAGTTCTTCTACCGTAAAAAGTTGTGAGATTTTTTTATTTTTATTTACCTTATAAAGTACTTGAATACATTTTTAAACACATTTTTATAGGTCAAGACTACTTCCTTAACATTTACACCAAGACATAAAATGGTAGTGAATTTAAGCTACAGGTGGGAAAAAAAATATTACAAAAAGAGCTATCTTAAACTAGTTCATGCAAACTTATTAATACCATTACAAAAAAAAAAAACGCTAAATTAAGTAATGTTATCTAACAATCGTGATTCTTAAAGCCCTATCCATAATAAAATAAAATAAAAATAAAAATAGCCTTTATTCTACCACAAATTTCTACAATTATCTTATAAAATTAATTATTATTATTATATTATATATATTATTACTAAGTGTTTCAAATTGTTTCAAATTGCATGCATTAATTTCTCTAATTACTTATTATAATATTTATTTTATTATTATTATTATTATTATTGATTTGTGGAAGTCGCCACCGCGGCGTAGGCCTCCCCCAGGTTCCTCCAGGTCTGTCTCTCCCTAGCTTTCCTGCACCATTCAGGTCTACATTTATAACCGACTTCAAAAAAGGAGGAGGTTCTCTATTCGATCGTATTTTTATTATTTTATTTTTTATGTATGTTATTCCATAACTCCGACAATAGTGAACCAATTTGAATGATTCTTTTTTTATTCAATAGGGTTTAGCTTCGAGTTGGTCCCATATAAATTTGGTAGAGATTTGTAGATGGAAAATGAGATAAAAACGGTAACTCTTCAATACACGAACAGTAGGGTAACATTGGGGGTTGTACGTCACGCAGTGATGTATACTAATAGGAATAAGAATACGAATTTGAATTTGAATGGGAATACAAATAGGAATACGAAAAGGAACATAAGAAGCGTGGTTGTGGTACTTTCTTCAAAAATATACCTATTATACTAGGTACGAATATTTGCTTTAAAATTCTAGAAGGGAGCTCCCTGACCAGCAATTGATTTTTAAACGCGATGTTATACTAATGATTATTAAGTATAAGTCGTCTAAGCCTTAGTCCGTCCGACTTTAAAGTTGTGTATGAAATTTTTAAAGACATGCTCAGAATAATAATAGAGATAGACAGCATCGAGGTAGACCACGGCGCAGATGGTGCGATGAACTTGACGCTTTCTGAAGAGACTGTCAACAAGAGGCTCTGAGTAGAGACCAGTGGAAGGAAAGGACTAGTGGGCACAGTGGGACCAGTGGGCTTTTGCCCATCAGTGATACAACCATGGCTAATAAGATAAGAAGAAATAATGAGGGGCATTCCCATAAAAAAAAATTGCGATTTTGGGTTAACTCTATAGTAAAGACGGTAGCACATTATAAGAGTTAAACTTGGTATGATTCTAGTGCATTAGCTAAACAGATTGTAACAGAACAGGTATATAGGTAACAACCCTGAAGGATGTGAACCTCTTCATGAAACTGAACAACTTTACTTAAGGAACATGGGTCGAAATACGAAAAAAAAAATCGGAAGTCACAGTTGATACTTGTCATATCAACGATTACCTTTTCTTCTTTTTACCTTGGCTTAGTTAAATTGCATCACGAAATTAAAGCTACGTTGGTCCTGTCTTGGAACCAGATGAATGACAATTAGTAGGTGTAGAGCGTTTCCAGTGTTTTAAAAGTTTGAGCTGATTTACCTAAATTTTATCTTAAATAATCAGGCTTACTCCATTTTACCATACCTGCGAGGTATGTACTTAACCAACAATCTATAGTTTAAAACTTATTTGTATTACTTACACCCATTACACTAAAACTTACAAAATAAAAATAATTTTAACAAAAAGTAAAACCTCCAAAAAAACCACTAAAAAGTATGAAATAAAATAAAATCATCAGTAACTAAAAAGGAAAATAACCAAACCATCTCTCATTTTAATTAAATATTATAAAAATCTATTCTTTTTGGAGTCGGTGCCAGCCAAGGCAAGACATACTCGTAGCTACTTTACGGTGCTAGTCAACTAAGTATTTATTTATTTATTTATTTATTTATTTATTTATTTATTTATTGTTCGGTAAGCCAACAGCTATTTAAAAAAACAATAGAAACAATAATAACATCAGAGTGCCAATTACAGGCTTACACTACTAACAATTGAGTAAAAAAATCACAAAAGCAAACAAAGCTGCACAGAGTTGTTTGTGCGCATACTGACACAGTTGAAAAAGTAAAATATACAATACTATAACTAGCACAAGAAAATAGAATTACAACATTTTGGTATGACTAAATTAAGAACTAGTGATGCATGATGCGAACAACTAAAATATCCAAAAATATAATTCTTCCTTTCCTTTTGATTCAATAAGGTGCGATACTGCAAATTTTTTTTTGCCACGGCTTCAATAGTATTACAACAATTCTCCTATTCAATGAAACATGGGTTAAAAAGACATAAGTTTTTGACTGCTCATACTGAAATAACGTAAATGAACAACATAATTGTATAAAGCCCAAAAATTTTGATCCATGGAAATCTTCGAAAGTGGCTCTCTCTATTAGGTAAACCTGTCATTTCATCGCATGTTTACTTATCAAATTAACTGGTCCCTCTTTTCATCTCGAACTTTACCTTGACTAACTTAATAATGGGACCACCTCAAAGGTAAACCAAAATAACCAGTCAGTAATTCAGCTTCTTCTGTGACAGAAGTTACTCGTACCATACTAGGGGGGTGATCGTGGTAATTTCAACGATATTACCGAAACAAAAACGTTTGCCTAAAACACTTAGTTAAGACTTATCATAACTTTTGAGGCAAACGTTTTTGTTTTGGTAATGTCGTTGAAATTACCACGATCACCCCCCTAGGAGTTGCCCGCAACTTTTTGGCAGGCACCGACTCCAAAAAGAATAGATTTTTATAATATTTAATTAAAATGAGAGATGGTTTGGTTATTTTCCTTTTTAGTTACTGATGATTTTATTTTATTTCATACTTTTTAGTGGTTTTTTTGAAGGAGGTTTTACTTTTTGTTAAAATTATTTTTGTTCTTTAAAAATATCCTCCCATCTTTTCCGGGGTCTGCCTCTACTCCTCTTCCCATCTCTAGGTAACCACTCTGTCAATTTCTTGGTCCATCTGTCATTGGCCATTCTACAAACATGTCCTGCCCATTTCCATTTGAGATGTCTTATTTTTTCAAGAATATCAGTTACTTTGGTTGTCTTTCTTATTGTTTCGTTTTTTATTTTATCTGATACTCTTATTCCCAACATGCTTCTCTCCATTTTCCTTTGTTGTATGGCTAGTTTGTTCTCATCTTGTTTGCGCAGAGACCATGTTTGACAACCATATGTTATACATGGCAAGATCACCGAGTCGTACAATTTACATTTTATGGCTATATTTATGTCTTTATTTTTCATAATTTCTTTTAGGCTCCAATACCTTTTCCATGCAATAGCGATTCTTCGGTTGATTTCTTTTTCTGTCTGATCTTGGAATGAAATTGATTGACCTAGGTAAGTATATTCTGTGGTATATTCGATTTTCTTCCCATTGACTGTAACAGTATTTTCTCGCCCATTTGTTATTATTTTTGTCTTTGTAGCGTTTAATGACAAACCGACCTTTTCGTTCTCCCTCGCTAGCTCGTTAATCATAGTTTCTAGCTCTGCACTTCCCTCAGCAAATAAAGCAATGTCATCAGCGAAACGCAGATGGCTTAAGTATTCTCCGTAAATTTTTATTCCTTGGTTTTCCCATTTGATATTTCTGAATACCATTTCTAGTACCGCGGAAAATATTTTTGGTGATATTGGGTCGCCTTATCTTACACCTTTTTTAATCGGGAATTCAGGTCCGTGCCTTTCCATTAGTATTTTAGCTGAACTCTTAGAGTATATGCTGTGTAATAGCACTATGTATTTGCTGTCTATGTTTTGTTGGATTAATGTCTTCCAAATGGCGGTATGTTCTAAGGAATCGAAGGCCTTAGTAAAGTCTATAAAACATATATATATAGCGTCTTTCCATATTCTTCACATTTTTCTATGAGTTGTGTCACAACGTGGATGTGATCACAAGTTGAAAAGCTTTTTCGGAATCCTGCCTGTTCACGTGGTTGGTTCTCATCTAGGATCTTTGTGAGCCTGTTCATAATAATTTTGGAGAATATTTTATAGACATTACTCATTAAGCTTATTGGCCTGTAATTATTCAAGTCAGCTCTATCTCCTTTTTTATGTAGGAGAGTCGTTGTAGATTTAGACCATTGATTTGGAGTCACTCCTTTTTCTAATATGTTGTTGAACATTATTTGTAGAGGTTTTTGTAGGGGTTCCGACATAGATTTAAGTAATTCGTTCGTTATTTTGTCTTCTCCAGGTGCTTTATCGTTTTTTTGTGTTTTTATTGCAAAATCTATTTCTGAATTTAGTATTTTAGGCACAGGCTCCTTACTACATTGAATATTTTCTTGCATGTATGTGTCAAAGTCCGAGGTTGACTGTGTGGAGTAAATTCTTGGTAAAATTTTGTAGCTTCTTTTATTATGTCTATTCGTTTTGATAATCTTTTTCCTGCTCTATCAACTATATTTGATGTCCATTTTGATGAGGCTTGTAGTTTTTGTAGGCTTTTTTCACAGCTCCTGTTTTCCTAATATGTTTTTCAAAAGTTTTCTTTCTGTGCGCCTTCATGTTATTTGAAATCTCACGGTTGATTTTTTTGCTTATTAGTGTGATTTCCTTTTTAACATCTTTTGTTCTTCTTTCGCTATATAGAGATTTTCGTTCTTCAAATAATTTCCTAATGTGGATCTTTGTTTCTTCTTTTTGGTTTTTCTTTGCCTTGGGTATCTGAGTAAATAGGTTGTTCACTTCTTCCTCAAAATTGTTATACTGTATTTGTATATCAAACGACTTTCCAACTGCTGCTAAGAAGGATTTTTCCCATTGATTTCCGCTCTCTTTTGTTAGGGTTGGTAGGTCTCTGGTAGGATCGATAGCAGATTTGGTAAATTTTCTAATTATATTGAAATTATGTATGTCTAAGCTGGAAGTAGTTAGAATATAGTCAATTTCGGTGCGATATATACCGTTTGGTGACTCCCAAGTCAATTTTTTGCTTTTTCTTGTTTTATACATGCTGTTAGTGAATTTAAGATTTTTTTCTAAGGCAAACTCTACTAATCTTTGTCCATGTTTTGATCTTTTGCCGTGTGAGTATTTACCGAACGCAAGCTCTTCACCTTGCTTTGCCTTGCCAATCTGCGCGTTGAAATCTCCCATAATTATCATTTTTTTTGCATTCAGTGTTTCTATGGCATCTTCAAGCGTTCTATAAAATTTATCTAGTTCTTCGTCTTTACAGTTTTCGGTAGGAGCATAGACTTGGATTAAAGATATAACTTCATTAATTGGCAATTTTATTTGTAGTGTAGCCACTCTGTTGGAATAACTTTTGAAGCAAACAATGTTATTTTTTAAGTGTTTTTTAACTAAAAATCCGACTCCATATTGACCATTCTTACTTTCTGTGTGGTATAGGATATATTCTGGGTACTCTTCTAATTCTTCATTTCTTCTTCTGGTTTCACATAAGCCTATTATATCCCATTTAATTTTTTGTAGAGCATATTCATAATAGTGCCTATAATTTATGAACAATAGTATCAGTATTTTTATTATTACTTTTTGTGCCTAATAACTTTTCAAGTTCAATTTTGATTTTTTTTTAATTATTGCCGAACAGGTCAACACAAGCCTGTTCCTTCTTATATTATTTACATATTCTGTTTGGAGGGGCGCGCTCACCAGCTCATTAAAGGCCAGCTTTTTTAATAGCAATTCATGGTCAACCTTATCAAATGCTTTTTGAAAATCTGTGTATCACATCTACCTGCTTCCTATTGTCCATAGATTCAAACAGATAGTTAGTGTAGAGCATTAAGTTTGTAGTGGTTGATTTGTTTTTTACAAATCCGAGCTGTTCGTTTATTATGTGTTTTTTTATGTGTGGATAAATTACATCATGAATTATAGACTCGAGAACTTAAGAGAGACATAATTGAACGGACACTGGACGATAATTGGCAACCTGCGCCTTTGATCCAGATTTGTGAATGGGCGTCACATTCGCTATTTTCTACTTATCCGGAAATACTCCTTCCTGTAGGAATTTATTATAAATTAAGATGAGCGGGTAAGATATCACAAATCTAACATTTTGAATAAATAATGGGGAGATTTTGTCTGGGCCTGGTCCTTTATTGCAATCTAATTTTTTTAACTGTTTTAAAATGTCCTTTTCCGTTACTACTATTTTATTTATATTTCTTACTTCTACGTGCTCCGGTAAATAATTTAGTTCATTCACATTTATGTCCTTCTTCTTTTCAAATACCGAGCAGAAGAAATCGGAGAACAGGTCTGCGGATAGTCTGCGACTCTGTCACCGTAGGTCATTGTACTCGGGTAGCCTTCATCCGACTTTTTCTGGGTCGAAACAAAGCCCCAAAACGGTTTCATTCCTTTTAAAAGTAGATCTTCTGTAGAAGTCGCATTTGTTTTAAAATCCATTTTTATTAGCAATTTGCAACGTGCCCTAAGTAGACTGAATTCACGGTAATCTGTCAGCGAGCTGTATATCTTCCACTTTAGCCGTACTGTCTCTTTACGTCTTAGGGTTCTTTTTAATGCTGGGGAAAACCAAATAGGATAAAGACATTTACCTTTTATTTTGATTGGAACATATCTTTCAATTATTTCTAACAATATATCGTAAAACAAATTTACAGCTGAGTTAGTATCTAGGTTTCCAATTTTTCCATACCAATCAATTTGTTCTAACGTCCTTATTATAATAATAATAATAAAGTTTATTTATTCAGACAATCACAGTCCACATTGTTAGTAAATACACACAACTTAAACTACGTTAGTAACAAATAATCACACTACTTAACCTACTACTTACTTACTAAGTCGCTCCTGTCTGACCAAGAGACTAACAAAGTGCCTAAACATAGGCTCAGCCAATTTTGCACTCAACATTTTTAGGATACTGTTGGAACTGCTACGTGTTCTTTGTAGTAGTGATGCGGTTCTTTTCCTTAGAACAGCATGAAAATCATCTGTTCTAGCCTCCGCAAACATCCCAGACGCACTACAAAAACGCGGCAGCCTCAACAGTATCCTAAAACCATTATTATACTGCACCCTTAGTGCATCCAGAGTCTTTTTCGTGTAGCTGGTCCATAGGGCACTCGTGTAAAACGTCTGGCAATAAGCTTTAAATAAAGTTATTTTCGCCTCGATACTACAACGAGCGAACCTATGGGCCAGCATATTACACCGCGCCGCTAACGCTCTGCGTTCGCGTTCAATATCGGCATGGTCCTTGAGATCCTCCGCAATGTAATGGCCTAAATATTTAAAAAGTTGTACTCTTTTCAGAGGTACACCGCAGAGTTCTAAGATCGGCTCATATGCCATTACCTTGCCGCGGACCCCAAAGACCATGAATTCTGATTTCTTGGCGTTATACACGAGGCCGTGAGATGTTGCGAAGTCCTCACACGTTTGCAATAAAGCCCTGATAGAGCCAGCCGTAGGACCCAGCAGCACCATATCGTCTGCGTAACTTACATTATTGATACACACTCCGTCTATAGAACAACTGACTGGTTTGCTGCTGAGTCTCACGATTAGCTCATTCACATACAGGTTGAAGAGCTTCGGCGAGGTTATCCCCCCCTGCCTCACCCCGCACTCCAACCTGTATGTATCAGACATAGTGTTACCCCACCTGACACTATTTTCTTGGTTAGCATACCAGTATCTCCATAGGGAGAGTATCTCCGGCTGTATACCTGTCTCCTGAAGCTTCTTCCATAAGATATCATAAGACACTAAATCAAAGGCTTTTGATAGATCCAGGAAACAGGCATACACCGGAGTGTCTCTACTGGTTTAGTATTGGACAGCCTGCTTGAGACACAATATAGCGCTTTCTGTAGACAAGTTCGGCCGAAAACCGAATTGCGCATCGTGTATATTTAAGTATTGGTCTAGATTTTTATCAAGCAGACTGTCCAATACCTTTGCTAATACAGTAGCCAAAGATATAGGCCTATAATTGGCTTTATCAGAGACATCACCAGTTTTGTTTTTCACCAAGGGTGTGACCACGGTTCTCATCATGTCAGCTGGTAAGTAGGAATGAGATACACATAAAGAGTAAAACATTGCCAGCACTCTAGGAAGGTGGACCCCCGCGCACTTCAGATGCTCGATACTTAGGCCATCATGGCCAGGCGATTTCCCTCTACTCATCTTTCGTATTGCAGTAGCAACTTCTTTTGCTGAGAATCGCAAAGGCTCGTGTGTTTTTATGGT
This sequence comes from Athrips mouffetella, assembly GCA_947532105.1. NCBI lineage: Eukaryota > Metazoa > Arthropoda > Insecta > Lepidoptera > Gelechiidae > Athrips > Athrips mouffetella. Next base: position 16,900,978 of record OX383983.1, read on the forward strand.
ATTCTCTGTATCGACCATCTGACGCGCGGGACCCAGGGGTGAGGACACCTTAAAGTGGTCTTTGAACAAATTGGCAATGTCATTAGGATCACTACACTCACCTAACTGGACGGCCCGACTTAATGTTCAGCCTATTGGTAGCTTTCCAAAATTTATTGAAGTTTTTGGTCGACCGGTGAGAAGCGATGATGTCCATCTTAATCTGATCTTGATTATTTTGACACCACCTCAATCTACTTTTAAAAACTTTTCGGCTTTCACGCATGTCGTCCCAAACTCTTCCAACTCTTCTTCTTTTCACTCTTCTTCCTCTCTTCTTCTCTTCCTTCTTCTCTCTTCTCTTCTTCTTTCTTCTTCTCTTTTCTTTATGTCTGTATAATAAGCTTTTCTAAAATTATATGTTAATAAAGTACTTTTTTCCATAATATAAGGGGTTTGTTTCAATTTGATTGTAAATCGTAAAGGAGGATGGTAGGTATCTACTTTTGTTAAGGGTGTAGCCGGTTCGATATCTTTGACTAAATTTGGAGTGCATATAAGTAAATCTAATATTTTACTGTTACTATTTAGAATATAATTATGCTGGACCAAACCCAGAAATTCATAGGTATCAATTAATAATCTACTGGCTTCTCCCAATTGTAACAAACTTGGAGTTAAGGTCATGTCCCAGTTTTGTGTCCAACAAATATGAGGAAAGTTGAAATCTCATATAACACACACATCTCTTTTAAGGTTTGTAGTACACACATTTTCTAGATTTTTACAGTAAGATTCATATAAACTACTTGCAGACTGAGGCGGTATGTAAACACCATTTAATAATATTATTTTGCCGCATACTGTAAGTAAGACAAATGCCTCTTCCCAAGGGTATTCTCTACTAGCCAGGCAAGTGGACCGAACAGTTTTTTTGACCGCAATCAAAACTCCGCCCTCATCTGTTTTTGCCGATTTTGACAGATCTCTATCTGCCCGATATATATTATATCTGTTATCCATTATTTCTGCATCAAATATTCCTGGCCTTAACCATGTCTCCGTAAATATCAATAAATCGTAATCTGAACTTATAATACTAAAACGTAAATCAGTTAATTTAGATCTTAACCCTCGGCAATTCTGATAATAAAATGTTAGTTCCTCATTTGTCATTTTTAATTGATTTTAAGATAATTTTTACAAGCATACGTAGAATTATATAGTTTAGGGCACTTTTAATAGTAGGTTTAAAAGTAGAAACATTTTGGTGCGCTTTTGTATTAGAGCGACCAAAATAAACAAACGGATAGAAAGTCAAACAAAATTGTCACAACTTAGTTAAGTCTTCGTCACTACGGATCGCAATTACTTTAGATGAATCATTTTAACGAAGCAGGGTCGTTGCATTTTTTATCCATGCGTACTTGTATTTCTTCGCAGTAGCAACTTCTCTAGCTTTCGAAAAAAGTATCTTGTTCTTCAACGTTAGGTGTTGATTGACATAAATATTCTGCGTCCCATCGTCCTTGGAAGCATCTGCGTAGGAATACTGGCAGCGCCGCTCGATGATAATGCTTTCTTAAGCTGTCCAGCGGTCAGGTTTTTCCGCGCCCTTGCTTTAGCAATGATATCGTCTCGAAAGCGTCGTGATGTTAACTGGACTATGATGTTTTTAGGACGATTCACCGGACTGCTATGGGCAACGCGGTGGACATCTTGAATACGTTCTGCCGCAATCGGTACACCTAAAATCACTCCAAGCGTCTCTAACAGATGAAGCAAGTTTTCGTTATTACTTTCCGGCATATTCTGTATTTCTAAGTTACATAAGCGTGACTATTGGTCGGACTCGTCGACCCGTTTTTGTAGGTATTTTAACTCATCCTTTAATTTGTTATTGTCTTCTGATAGTGTACCCATTTTCGTCTCCAGCTCATCGACTTTCTTATTTAATTCGCCAATTTCAACACTTAAGTCACTTATTTTGGTTCCCCATGAGTTGACGTTATGGTCAAATTTTTCAATTGTTCCGTAAAATCAGTTCTAAGGGCTTCTATTGAGGCCCTTGTAGGAGATCCATGTTATACCAAGTCGGTTAATTTATTATGTCCCTACTTAAGGGTCCTTTTGTCTTAAGTTATTATTTAATTAGGTAGCTAACCTAACAACATCTCATAGTGACCATATCAATATTAAAATCTTATGTTTTAAATCAATATATCGACTTTACTAATAATAAGTTGACGCTAGACGTCTTTGTGAACGGACGTGTCCACGCGAATCTCCGGAGCCAAACCAGCAAGGTGGACCCCTGACATACGGCGTTTATACATGACTCTAGTGTCTTGGTCACTGGACGGCGCGTTTGCAAGTAACCAACTAGCAAGACCTCCCGCATATGGACTTTAACGTGGGCGATCGGTGTCTCGCACGACTGGTCTAAGGTATCACCTTTCACTTTTTATTCGATCGAAATATCGGTGGCTCCTGCTTCCTCTTGTGATCTGAGGCCATAAGGTGCTCCCCTAGCGGGTTTTATGAGCGAGAGAAAAATTGCTGACGACTGCGCAGCTGATAACTTAGACGCGAAAATAACAATGACGCGTATTTGCGAAGCGTGCAATAACCATGTTAATATAGCGGAATTATTGGAATGCTCTATTAAACAATGCAAGGGCAAATACTACCATCACTTATGCGTCAACATAGACACAGAAACTTACCAAGCGAGTAAACATGATTTAGAGCGCACCTGGATGTGCCCGGCTTGCGCAAGCGTAACTCATCGTCGAACAAAAAATGCCGACACGCCAGTGATTGTAAAAAAACAAATAGAGCGCAGTAGTAATATGCAAACTGATGAATTGAAGTTCGAGAACTCACCTAAAACATCACGCAAAGATTATGAGGATGACGGCAACTTTAACTCGCCGATCAAACCATTGCCGGGAACTACTTCCTCACTTTTTGGAATTACTGGAGATCAGATTCTTATAAAGAAAATTGACGAATTAAAGACACATATAGATTGTAGCATGAACGCGTTTAAAACTGAGCTATTGAAGGATGTTAATGCAAAATTGGAGTCTTCCCTTGCACAAATAATTAAGAGAACAGAAAACATAGAACAAAATATCACCCAGTGCAATGAAAAATACAACTCTCTTTCCAAACGAGTGGAAATCATAGAAACCTCTGTAAATTCTATTCAGGACAAAGAACACGAAACGAGCAAATGCCTACATTCAATGAGGTCAGAAATTTCTCTATTACAGGCTCAAATTGACGATTTAGAGAACAAAAATAGAGCCTGCAATCTCGAATTGCGTGGTATTCCAGAATCTAAAGGAGAGAACCTGTTAAAAATTTTGGAGACAATTTGCAGTGAGCTGGAAGTAACCGTCGACAAGTCGGATGTCTACACTCTCTTCAGAACAGGTCGTACCAGCGAAAAGGAGAAGTGTCGTCCAATTAGAGTTCTTTTCAAGAATATATTTCCACGTGATGACTTACTCCGAGCTTGTAAAGATTTTCATAAGAACTGTAAAGATCCAAATATGCGATTGAACACTAAGAAGTTAGGATTCGAAGGTGAAGTAAAGCCTGTGTATGTGTGTGAACACCTTTCCCAAAAACAAAAATCCTTGCTTAGTAAAACAAAGGCTAAAAAAAAGTCCCTTAATTTCAAGTTTTGCTGGGTTTCCAATGGAAAAATATTTTTAAGGCAGAATCAAAACAGTTCTATAATATTCGTCAAGGACGAGGAAGCTCTCAATAATATTTTTAGTGCATGACTACATATAATATTAACTTCTAACATTCTAATTTTGTATATAAAACAATTCCGTCAGGAATCAATCAAAAACAAAATTTGGTACGGCATAATTATTATTGTTATCTGTTGTGGAAATACAGTAGTGGATTTGCGAGAGGTGGTATTTTCGGGTAATTTCTTTTTGACAACTGCTTTAATTCCCAATGGATAACAATAATTATTCTGTATATTCACAACAATTAGAGGAACAGGAGAGTAATGAATCTGCTTTGAAAACATCCGATTTAAATATATGCAAGCAATTTTTAGTATCCGATCACTGCACACTTAGCATAATTTCCGTGAACATACGTTCTATTGCAAAAAATTTTGATAGTTTCTTAGTTACACTTCAATCTCTAGAAGCTGCTATTGATGTGATAGTGCTTACAGAGTGCAGAATTAAATACAGGTCTCCAACGCAAAGTATTCCTGGATACACGTCAATATTCACAAATATAAATCCCATCCAAAATGATGGTGTTGTAGTTTTTATTAAGAATGAACACCTATTTACTTATACAGAGGTTGAAGTCTATGGGGCCAACTGTTTACAAGTTAATATAAATAATAAAATAACTATTTTGGCTTTATATAGATCACCTTCTTGTAGCAATATTGATATATTCTTAGAGTCTTTAGGACAGGCACTTGAAAAAGCAAAAACATGCAAGAATCTTGTATTATTGGGTGATACAAATATTAATATAATGCACGATGGACATCCACAGGCAGCGGAATATATGGATCTTCTTACTTTTTATGGTATGAGATCAGGTGTTTCATTAGCCACGCATGATAAAAGCTGCATAGACCACTGCATGCATAGAATTCAAAAAGCATCCATCAAGTGTTTAGTTTATGATACATCTGTGACAGATCACAGTGTAATAATTTGTAAAATTCATTGTACTACCACTCTTAACAAAGCTGGCAGTAGTAAAAAGATATTCGTTAAACAAACAAATAACTCTGGCTTATCTAATGATCTAAGTAAGGAATCTTGGTCTAGTGTATACGCTGCAAATGACGTTGACACTGCAGTCCACGAATTTACTTGTACATTGAATAAACATATTCAGAATAATACTACTTTAAAGTATATTTCTTGTAGATTTAAAATACTGAAGCCTTGGATAACTCCAAACTTACTCTCCTGTATCAGACGCAGAGATAAACTACATAAAATTCACAAAAAAAATCCCGAAAATATCATTCAAAAGCAGAAATATATAAACTACCGTAAAATATGCAATTTAATAATAAAAAAAGCGAAAATAAATTTTTACCGAACCAAATTTAAAGAAAATATAGGTGATGCTAGGAAAACTTGGAGTCTTATAGATGAAGTATCTGGTAGGAAAAAAAATAGTTATCAACAGATAAAACAAATTGAAGATAATGGTGAATGTATAGAAGTTGAAAAAAACCATTAAAGGCCGCCAGTTTGTTCAATTATTATTTCACAAGCATTGGGGATAAACTAGCTACTACTCATCTTCAAAATCTAGGTCTGTCTGAGGAAGAGCTTGCTTCTAATATAGCTGAATGTCCGCGTAGCACTTCTTTTTATATGTTCAGAACTGACCCTAAAGAAATTTATAAAATAATTAATACTTTGAAGGCAAACAAATCCAGTGGAATGGATGGGATTTCAGGATCTATTTTAAAAACCCATAAGAAATATTTAGTAAATTGCTTAGTTCATATTGTAAACTTAAGTCTAAGGACAGGCATATTCCCATCATCTTTGAAGAACGCCTTGGTTATTCCGTTGTACAAAAAGGGCACACCTTCTTTTTTGTCTAATTATAGGCCTATTTCTTTGTTGTCGTCAATTTCAAAAATTCTAGAGAAAGTAGTTAAAACTAGGCTTTGTAATTACTTAGAGAACAACAACTATTTATTTCCATCCCAGTTTGGTTTTAGGCGAGGTCTTGGCACGACCGATGCAATAGCTGAATTGACACAATTTGTAATTGATAAACTAGACAGAAAAGAAAAGGTAGTATCTGTGTTCGTTGACTTATGCAAGGCTTTCGACACCATTTCACATAAAATTCTTCTGAAAAAGTTGGCTCTGTATGGGATAGTTGACAGATCGCTTGATTGGTTTACTAGTTACCTCAATTCGCGTAAACAGAGTGTTCGTATTGGCGAAGTTACAAGCGATCAGTTGGATATTTCCTACGGTGTGCCACAAGGAAGTGTTTTGGGTCCATTGTTATTTATAGTATATGTCAATGAGTTGGGAAGCTTATTGCCAACTGCGAAAACCATTTGCTTTGCAGATGATACTGTAATTAGTTTCTCTGCTGCAACCTGGGATGAGGCTATTGCAAAGGCTAATTATGGTTTAACTCAGGCCAAAATGTGGTTTGATAATAATTTATTATCAGTTAACCAAGAAAAAACCACATATATGTGCTTTGCACTCACTCAGTCAGGTTTGCCTAGACATGAAACTGCCTTAGGGTTCCACAAATGCCATTGTAATTTAAATTGTGACTGTCCTCAGATCAAACGAGAAGTATCAGTGAAATATTTAGGCATAGAAATCGATCAGTTTTTGAAATGGACTGATCATATAAAAACATTGACAAGTAGGGTTAGAAGAATATCATTTATCTACGTAGAATTGAGAAATATTTTAGATATTAATACGCTTATGAAAGTTTATTATGCTTTGACACAGTCTATATTATTATATGGCCTGATAGCATGGGGCAGCTGTAGCCAGAATTTAATGCAAAAAATTAATGTTGCCCAAAAATTAAACTTAAAAATAATTTTTAAATTACCAAGGCGATTCCCAACAGTTGACCTGTATGATAATATATGCAAGGTTCTTACTCCCAGACAACTGTGTATATGGCAGGTATTGGTCCATTTTAGTAAAAACATTACCCTGATGCCTGAGAGAAAAACAGAAAGACCGTTGCGTGCGAATACTGCTTTTCGCCGCTTTGTAGTACCGCACACTCGCACTGTAGCGGCCAGACATCACTTTTCCTCCATTGCCCCGCGCATGTATGAATTTCTACCACCCGACATCAAACAAGAAATAGATACGTTTAAAGCTAGCATTTTAAATAAAACCTATGACAACTTTGATACCTTAAACAAAAAGATTAAAAATTTTCTCCTTAATATTGGCTACGAAAATTTCAATGAGATATATAAAAAACTGATACAAACTAATACCTGATCGATCATATTTTATTTTACTAACTCAATTCCCACTTCTTATTGCATGCTCTTAAACTTATCATATCATACTTTAATCATATATGTATATTTTTTACCTAAATAACAACTATTTAGTATTTACTCGTGTCTACATCCCGATCCAGTGCACCAAAAGTAAGCAATTTAATATTGTAAAATACGTGGCACACCCTAACACAGGCCTAGGTCTATTTGGGTTGCTACTGTAATACACTCTATAGAGAAATGTTTTAAGCATATCCGGATCTCATTAGGAAAGTGTAATTTTAAGTATGTAATTTGTAATTTAATAAATAAAAAAAAAATAAAAATAAAAAAATAAGTTATACTAAAAAAGATTGTTTAGTGCGATTGCCAAGTCGATCAATTGATTTAAAACATAAGATTTTCAATATTGATATGGTCACTATAAGATGTTGTTAGGTTAGCTGCCTAATTACGTAATAAATAACTTAAGACAGAAGGACCCTTAAGTAGGGACTAAATAAATTCACCGATTTGGTATTACATGGATCTCACAACTTTTTACGGTAGAAGAACTGAGTTGCGTGTGACAGCATAGGAAAAATAAGTATTATATTTCTACTAAACGCAGTATAGCTTTATTCATAAACTAGAGCCAGAATTGTTGATAATTGTAACCGTATTCGTAAACGGTTACCCATTGTTTGTTTATTTAAGCTGTCATTGGTTGATTTTGTTTTTGTAATTTTTGTATACAAGATCATGCACTTTACATTTTTGAACTTTGTGTTTTCGTGAGACAAAATCCGGATGTTTATACAAAAGCTGGAGAAATTAGCATGAGAGGTTGTAGGGATCCAGAGAGATTGATTCATGTAGAAACACCACTTACTGAAAAATATAATACTAGTTGTTTATGTATGAGTATAAGAATATTTAATAAAATTCCTAACGAATTTAAGAGCCTTGACATAAAGCAATTCAAGACAAAATTATATAAATGGCTAAGTGACAAAAACTATTATAGTGTTAAGGAATTTCTTTCTGACCAAAATTGAATTATTTATTATTTTTATTGTAATTTTGATGTAATTTTGATGTAATTTGAATGTAATGATTTTAATGTTATTAATTATTAATTAAATTTATTGTCATAATTTTGTAACATCATCTAAAAATATTTGCATGCCTTTTGTGGGCAAAACATGACTGTTCTATAATATCTATTATAACATCCTACTACCATGTTTTAAGCGAATAAATGTTTCTATTCTATTCTATTCATGATAAAATTATTACTTCATGTGCCCAATCGTCTCTTAAAGTTTTAAAATAATTTTGTACACAATGTTTTAATCTTAATTTCGTTTTTACGGTTATTTAAAATAAGCTCTGTGATTGGTTACCGGATGACGTGATAAGTTGCGTTTGCGATATTATAAGACCAGAATGTAAAAAAATTCGGCCTGGTCAAAATGGTGGGACAAGCCAAAAAAACACCTCAGTTAAGTACTTTTGCGTTTTTCTGTGTAATTAGTGTACCTGTGTATTTATTGCTTATTTATTTCATGTATTGTGTACCTTATAGGTGTAAATTAATATGACTTGTAGTAAAAACCCGTAACTATTCACATTTCTGTAATATTGCTTAGATTGTGTATTCTTCTCGCTGTCCCAAAACGAGGGTTTCGCACATCAGTGCTAATTTGTTCTTTTTATGTCTTAGGTTTGTAGATGTATTAGCGTATTAACTGCTCCTTTACTTTTCTATTGTTAAAAGTATGACCAAAGCGAGTTAATATAATATACCTATTGAGAAATACTATAAAATGACTTGATTTGTTTAATTGTGCTCTGAGCTAAATATATCCATTTTTAATTGATTTTATAGTTTCTTTTGATAACCCTCTTAACTAATTAGTTAGGTACCTTCTTTATCACTAAACTCCAAGCTAAGGTATTAAATTCGTATCTATTAACATTGATTTAAGTATTCCTACCTCTCGTAAATAAAGTATTACGTATTTTGTTGGAATTCACTACTTATTTGCTTAGAAATCCATCCTTTAACATAAAATAAGAACATTGGAAGGATCATAGCATTTTGTTTTAACATTCCTCTACATTCTCTAAATCTAACGGCTCTGTCCCAAATCTAACACGTGCGAGACTTGGTTTTTTACAAGTTATTACAACTTACCGCTAATCCAAATAAGCCAAGAATTATGACTGCTGTACTAAGATTGATACTAAAGCAGAAGGTTTTGACTTTAGGCATCCATTTGAAACCCATCCTTTCTTACTGTGTTGTTACTCCGAGTTGCATTCAAATATTAAAGATCTGTTAGATACAAAAAACACAGCAACAAAATCAAATCAAAAAATTGTAATATGGCTTCTGTCAACAAGGACAATTCTGCCAGTGTCGAAGTTGGAGAATACACGGCACTACAATGAACAGACAAATGGGCAATACAACATAATCTAGATAAAAAATACCGGTCAAGTGCGAGTTGGACTCGCGCGCCGAGTGTTCCGATATACCAAAAATATTGGAAGCAATAAAGTCCATTTTTAGGACCGCAAAACTAAATTTGTTTGTAAAGGTTTTTTGCAGATTTCTTAAAAACTGTGCAACTTAGAAAGATCGTTTTATTTTTGCTGTAATTTTTATAGAAATGTGTATCGACTGTAATTAATTCAAATTTTTCCATTCACAAACTTCGGAGATAAGGGGGGGGGGAAGTTGTAAAAAAAATAAAAAAATATATTTTAGAATGTACAAGTAAAGCCCTTTCATATGATACCCCACTCAACCTAGTACCGATAATTTTAAATTATGCTCCATGTTTGGACCCCCTTTACATTAATAATCATATTCTTAATTCTTTCACGTGCAATTAAGTTGGACAACCATATTCTAAAACTACTCCAAATTTTAAGTCGATAGCATGAGTGGTTGCCGAGATATACAGGTGTGACAGACAGACAGACGGACAGACAGACAGACAAAGCGGCACCATAAGGGTTCCTTTTTTACCATTTTGGTATCGGAACCCTAAAAAAATATATAAATAAATGATCATAGAAAAAGGGGGGAATCATAATTTAATTTTATACCTTTCAATATATTTAAATAAAATGTATATAAGAAGGGAGTCCAAGGAAGACAAAACACAATATATTAAAGGGGGCGAGGAATAGTAGGGGAAAGGATATCATAAAAAGAAACAGGTGTCCTTGTACAATTGAAAAACAAATGATCTACCGTACCCTCCTGAAGATCGCATTCACACAGACTCTAATTTTGGCCAAAAAGTAAGGGCTGCAATTATGTCTGCAAAGTACAAAATTTTTTGACCACGCCATAGGTATTTAAAAACCAATGTTTTACTGGATGATTTGGCTGTATTCTACCATAGTGTTTGGCTTTATCGCGTTGAGATATGATCCAATCCTCGTACCAAAGTTCATTTACATCAGATTTGGCGGCCGAACGTAAATCTAGAGCAAAAACATTTGAGTAAGTTTCCGTGCCATTACGAATAGACCACTTAGCACAAAGATCAGCTTGTTGGTTACCGGAGATACCAGAATGACCAGGAATCCATGCAAGGAGAATCTCAATTCCAGCAGAGTGACACTTGAATATTTCTCTGGTTTTAAGGGTGATGGGATGAACATCTTTACAACGAAAGATAAACTTTATAATATCTTCGAAACAATTGCGAGAGTCAGCAAAAATTATTGATTCAACTAAAGAAACGGCTTCAAAAATGTCAATGACTTCACCTAAAAAAACTGAGATATTTGGCGGACATTTAAAACTTACAGTGACATTCAGTCGAGGAACCCAGACTGCAGAACCTACAGCTTGGTCAACTGAAGTCTTTGAGGCATCGGTAAAAAGAGTAATCCAACCAGGAAACTTTTCATTAATGATTTTATTAAAATGAGAATTAGAACCGGGATCATCTTTTTCAACATCAAAATACGTAATAATATAGGGTTTGAATACAAAAGCATGAAAAGGGATAGACAACAAAGGATTGCCAGGGAATTGAAAAACTGGAGGACCATTAATGAATTTTTGATAACTTTTATAAAGTGCAGTGAGAAGAGGGTGCGAAGAATTTTGAGCAATCTTAAAGAAAAACCTAACACATAATAGTAAGGGTGATGAAGGACAAACTATATGATTTGCTCATGTCTGCCTCTTTGACTGATGATAAGGAGCATCCTCTAGCTAGAAGATACAAAAAATATTGGCGGACATCCACACCCCTGTGTTTTTGAAGAATAAAGTTTTAACTATTTTGAAATTTGATTATGAAACGTACACCTGGCAGACTATGACTATCTGATTAAATACAATGTATAAAACCCCAGAAAAATGGTTTGCCACCATAAATAGCCGTTCGTTTCAAAATGCTTTAAAATGCAAAAATTCACTACTTCGTCCCGTGGTAATGCAGAGACCTGCATGTCTGCCTCTTCGATTTTCTACATCTTCAGAAGTATTTTAAACAGGAACCACAAAGGCAGACAAAAAATACATTATTTTGTATTATATTTTCTTTTTTTGCTTTATCTCAAAAACGCAGCGACGCACAGAAAAACTTGTAAGAACCAAATCGATTCGTATTGAGCTGATGTATCATCATATACCCAAATTGCAGCTAGCCCTTACTATAAGTACCTACCTATTGCCTTTCTATTGCCTACGCAAAAATAAAGGAGGGTCCCCAGGCACTCTACCTGTAGGGCTTTTATAGGGGATGATTTCATAGCACCACTTAGCCATGCTACTAGTTTTGAAATGATTTTTATTAATTATTTTTTTTGTGAAAATATAGACCATTGTAAGAAACTAATTTCGGTACTTTCTTGTTTTATTAATTGTTTCTATTTTTAATATTGTTTTAAACATTTACCAGAAAAAAGCGAATTTGACGTCACCAAATAAATAATGGGATTGTCCCTTTGCCTACATACTGAAAAAATTGTTAAGTCAACTGTCAATGTCAAAGTCAGTCAGTCGGTCAGCATAGATTTAGTACTTCGCGCGCGGCGCTTTTAACCAGATTGCGCACTGCCAAAAATAATGCGAGCCGAGAAAGATGTGATATGAGATGTAGCTGTCCCTTTCTAATAGGGTGACCACAATATTTTTGTTGAGTGGGTCAAGTGTTGTGACGATTTGTTTAAATTTAGAAACAAGAGTAGCAAACTGAAAATACAACTGGAAAGAGCTGCGTCAGAAAGGTTCTTTTAATCATCAATATGAATTGACACCTACAGTGCAACATGGCCATTTTGGCAGCGGGATGACGTTGTCAGGAGGGCGCTGCTGTTATACATTTTGCTGGTTAAGTGTCAAAATCTTTTTACAGTGGCTTTAATGAAGAACATCGAGTTCCGAAATGTTTAAAAAGTTCCCATCTGATTGTGAGATGGTCCCACCCATCCTCATCATTTTCAACTTCATCATGATCAACTTCAACCTCCACAACCTCATGCGCAACCCCATTCGAAAACTCATCTTCAAAGTAAGCCTTAACCTCATCTTCATCCACAATTTCAGTCTCAATCTGTCCTGTCCTCTCCTGCCGTCTTCTCGCCTTACCTGACCTAACGGGACATGACCTGACCTGACTTGACGTAACTCTGACTCAACCAAAGATCTATGTAGTACTAAATATTGCCGCCAGATGGCCCCATACCAAACGATACCACGTAACTACGACAAGAAAAGCGACAATCAGAAACCCACGCGCTGGAATAAGCCTGTTAGAACCGTACGTACTCTAACCCGAATTTACCTATTTACAACTTGGATTTTTCTCTTCTAAGTGATTAGTTTAGTTTCCCTCTAGTTTATAATAACAGTTTTTGCTTAATGAATCTAACGGTAAACTTTCAATATAACTAAAGAAAGCTGCACTTTAAGGGCTTTCCTGCAGTCAACTAGCCCCCCATCAGTTAAAAAAATATTACTCGCTAAATACAAAACTTATCGAAAATCCGTCTTACCAGATTGAAAGTTTAGTTTAGTAACGGTTACTTTATTTAGAGCCTATTAATCCTGAAAAATATAGATCACTTTAGTTACAGATACAAACATTGCGAAAAACGGCCACTTTTAGAAGTTTTTGTGTCTGTAACTACAGTGAACTATATTTTTCAGGATTGATAGGTTCTAAATAAACAAGGGAACCTTCACATCAATCTGGAAAGACAGATTTTCGATAAATTTTGTATTAAGCGAGTAATATTTTTTTAACTGATGAGGGCGCTAGTTGGCTGCAGGAAAGCCCTTAATAGTACAATCGGTACGTCCAGTATTTCTTAAAAACTCTCCAATTTTTATAAAAAAAAGCAAGCCTTAGTTCAGTAATAGGTAAGACCTTTTAAAATGATTTGACCCGTAGTGATTTTTGATTCACCCCTTATGGGTGTATATTCGTATATAGGTACTGTTCGGGTGAATTGGATTCAATGAAACAAAGCTTGTGCACGATAGTAAGCCAAACTCGTTATTGAAAACCCCGTCTGAATCGATTCAGTCATCATCATAACATCCCATGAAACGTCCACAGCTGGACAGGGAGCTCCCTCCAGAGCTCCAGCAAAAACGCGTGGTGGAGGGGAAGTACCACAGTCAACACGCTTGTTGGCGTTTCGGCTGGCACCATGGATCGCGGTTCTTGGTGATGGTGACCGCATTATGTAGGATGGTATGATAAACAGAAAGACGCTGATGCCCGTCCTCCGCTAATCCGTTAGTCGCCTCTTACGACACCCACGAATAAGTTAGGGATGGTACTATTCTTCGTCGGCACGTGCGGGGCGGGATGTGGACTTTCCTATACCTAAATAGACGTATCAACGTAAAACTTACGGCTGTATCAAGGATACAGCATTATGTATTGTTGTAAACATTCTTTCGAAGTGAAATAATTTTATACTCATCATAAGAAACTGTTAAACCAAAATTGAAGTGTTCTTATCAGAATGGCAGTCATTAGCAGTCATAGTATCAACCATAGAATACATGAAACAGAGTTAGAAAGGCGAAGTAGGCGGGCCCCGCGTGCCACGGATAGGTCCGTAGGACAAATAAACGTCAAAACCTCAAAATGACCCCTTCAGTCATTTGCCCGACTCAATGGCGTAAAGAGCAGCGACGTATTTTTTAAAGAAAATGCCGTTTTGTGCGATATTATCACGTCGAGCTCACAGCAAAGATAAAAATTAGCAAAATGGAGGCCTATTGTATCACCGATAACCATTTAGAATACCTTTTTATCCACTATATTTGTTAAAACAAAAATATTTATAAACCAGAGCAAAAGTGCTTCCAAAAATACATCGATATCGATAAATTTCTGTATACTTGCATTATTCCTGCAATGTTGAATACTTACTTGTATTTATTTTTTAGCTATGAAGTTAACCAATAATTTTTTAATAATTAAAAAAATTAAAATTGTTTGCACTCATACTAAATCCCAACTTTAGAAAGAGATTTTTGGCAGCAACCCAGGTGATCCAAAGAAAAGCAAAGATGAATCGATGCCACAGGGCGAAAAGATTGGTTAGCCACCAAAACAAGTTCCACTTGCTCCAAACACTTTCTGGAGAGTGACATCATCTTTTCGGCACAAAGAAGACATTTAAAGCCTCTTGCTATACACTATACCTGTAAAAAACCGAAATCACTTCCCGGAGGGACACCAACTTTACCACACACGTCTTTACTGGTATATTAATTTAATTTGTTGGTTCTTCTTATTGCTGACTAGCAGTTGCACATGACTTCATTTGCGTGGGATTCGAAAAAAGAGTAGATATTATGCTTTTCTAGGTCTAAGTCCATATTCCTGCCAAATTTAATCAAATTCTGTTTAGTGGCTGGGTCGTGAAAGAGTAACAAACATCCAAACAAATAAAAATTCAAACTAAAATAAATTATCTTTATAATATTAGTGAGATATAAATAAGAAAAATGTAAATATCATGTAAATAAAAATAAAATGTAAATAATAAAACAAAACAATGATTCATGATCTATTTTATTTTTGAAGAATATTTACACACAGGGATCTTCTAGTAAAAAACCGGCCAAGTGCGAGTCGGACTCGCGCACCGAGGGATCCGTACCACCACATAATCACGATTGTATTAGAAATTTCAGTATGTTCCTGTGCTAGATTTTTTGAGTCCGACACGAGCTTGACTAGATTTTATTATTTTTGTTATTTTATAGCTTATGCACTAAAAACATTGCAATTTTCAAGCAATGGCCGCGCGCGCAATTCTGTTCTCATGAAAATAATATCTAAAACGACAAAAACACCTGTGTATAATACAAAGTGACTTTGCATTTACAATGTTTTGTGTAAAGATTGATTGATGCAGTGTGACCTCTAATAAGAACCAGCGCCTGGATTCCCTATCATCAGGGACGTCCTTCTTCACCCCGCCGCCTGAGAATGTCGGAACTGTAAACGTTAGTTTACTATTATTTAATCTGTGATTTTAGTGAGATATAAAAAATAAAACAGCTTGCACAACCTAACATTAGCGTGACGATTAGTTTCTGCGCATTGTGACACGTGGAGAGCTAATGAACGCTTCGCAGTCCTTTTCCCACCATACCCCGCGCACCCCCGCGACTCGTTTTTTGTGTTCTGCGCATTAACCGCCATCGCTAGAGTTAGTTATTGCAATCTGTACGAATCTAAAACAAACCTATGTTTCGTGGAAAAGTTGTAATCCAGAGTACAATAATCCATTTTATCGATAATTTGCCCAATGAAACATACATCCCTAGCATTTGCACAATAATGATACCAGTATAATACAACAATTTAATATTTCAAAATCGCTAACTTTCTATTTTCAGTAAAGAAAAATCTAAATAATTTTTTTAAGTATTATGCATAATGTTGCACACATTTATAAATATATTGTTAGGGAAATATTTAAAAGGAAAGTTAAAACAAAGAAAGGTCCAATGGATACTTTTTGAACCGTTTTGTGCAAACTTTATTAGTATGGCCACATTTTATCTTTGTCTCTTTCTCACCCAAAAACTTCAGATTTTGACGTTTTTGAAAATTATGTTATAACGTAATGTAATACGGTAAATTTTTGATTGCTTGGATTTGGCTCTTTTGACTTTTTCGATTCACCAGTAGACGACAAATAGCTAGCGGTTTTTTATGTAGTGAAAATATAATTCAAGCTCCCTCGCGATAGATATTTCGAGCCATTTACGACCCATGTATCGACCTGTTGTTCCCGGACAGCCAGACGGATCGCAAATATAGATGGACGAAGAGACAGCTAATGTTACGAGGGCTGTTCAATAAGTAGTGAGAATGAACAACTATTGGTTTTAAGTCTTTTAATGTTTGTAAGTATTTATAGTTTATTTCAGTAAAAAGATAATGACAAAAACTTGGGCCATGCAATATTTTTTATGGCTTTATTGTTACATATTATGCGAGCCAGTGCCAGCTCCAAATACCAGACACGGGAAACTAAACAATTTATTTACAACCGCACATCCAAGGTGTTTTTAAATATTGTTCTGGTTTGATCACACGATTAAAAGTTTTATTTGTTGTACTACATTTTTGAACTATCGCGGTTTCAGGTCGTGGCGGCCCCTTTTCATTGAGTTCAAGTCGTATTTGTATAGTCTTTTTCAATTTTTTTGATGTAAACGACACTGTATTCGTCCATTTTTACAGTAATTAGGCACGTCTACTATTTAAAAACAATTATTTCTAAATTTTCAAGCAAAATTGCGAACAGTAACTGAAAGCTGTATACGAAAAAATTGTTTACGTATGATCGGCAACAGCACCTTGTCACCGAACTGCATGCGCATCGCGACCTGGCAACGTAGCATTGAGCAGCGCTCCTGATTAGGCTAATTTCTCATAGAAAATCTTTTGTTTCACGCGCTAGAGCGTGTTGATGTTTCTCTTTCACACTCATTGAATTTTGTATTAGGAATTGTACTGAAGATTGGTACACATTGGCACTTGGTACAACTTGACTACGCAAATTGTTGCGTAATTATTTCTTAGGCTATTATAAATGTACTAGCTGTTGCCCGCGGCTTCGCTCGCGTGTATTTCGTATTGAGGTTGTTACCGGTTTTCCGAAGCAATGAGATATTTTAGTCCAGGGAAATTATTATTTATCCCATCATTTCAAGGTAATTTTAAACTAAGGAAAAACAGGAGTAACCCTGCGCAAATCAATGAGTATAATTCAAGATCCAGCTGAATTTTATATAATATACAGACTTTACTCATAAATTACTCAGAACAGAGGAACTTAGCAGCAGCATCCTAACAAATGTAAAGAGAGAGATGAGAGACACCTTTATGTCATATTTCAAAACAGAGCCAATTCGCAGAAGTAATTGAGAAAAACTGATACCCTCTCCCTCTCTCTCCCCCCTTCCTCTCCCCCTCCCCTCCCTCTGTCTCTCCTCCTCCCCACTCTCCCACTGCCCCTCCCTATCGCCCTCCCTCTCCCTCTCTTTCACCCCCTCCCCCTCCCTCTCTCTCACCCCCTCCCTCTCCCTCACTCCCATCCTCTCCTCCTTCCCCTCCTTCTCCCTCTCCCTCTACCTGTACCTCTCAATCTCTCTTCCTCTCTACCTCTATACTCCTCTACCTCTCTACCCCTCTACCTCTCTACCCCTATACCCCTCTACCTCTCTACCTCTCTACCTCTCTACCTCTCTACCTCTCTACCTCTCTACCTCTCTAACTCTCTACCTTTCTACATCTCTACCTCTCTACCTCTTTACCTCTGTACCTCTGAAACTCTACACCTCTCTTAATCTCTACCTCTCTACCTCTACCTCTCCCTATCCCTGCCCCTATCCCTACCCCTAACGTTAATTTAACCGCTGTCCCTAACATAGAAACGACACCCATATTTATTTTTAGACATTTCAAACCTATCTCACCCCAACCCCATCCCCAGGGGATGATGGTATTTCACGTCCACCACGTTGGATTTCAAAATTGTTGTAGTTTTCGTAATTAGCGACCCGATAAACTATACAAACGACACCCATATTCACATTTCAACCCTATCGCACCTCAACCCCATCGCACCCCAACCCCATCCCAAGGGAATGATGGTATTTAACGTCCACCACGTTGGATTTCAAAATTGTTGTAGTTTTCGTAATCAGCGACCCGATAAACCATACAAACGATACCCATATTGGTTTTTAGATTTTTTCACCCCATTTCCCTTTTTTAGGGGTTGAATTTGGGGTGGAATTTCAATAACAGTGATGAACGTTGCATATAATTACATCATTAATGCCTAAATAATAAATTATATGGATTTTACTTTAAAAATAAAGAATTTTCAACTTCATCCCCCTTTTCACCCTTAAGGGTGTCGAATTTTCAAAAACCCTGAGACACGTAATTATTAATTTTTAGTCGTCAGCCTAAATACAAATTTTGAAGATCCTAACTTCAAAACTGACGGACTTTCATACAAACTTTCATCCCCTATTTTACCCTCTTGGAATTTTTTAAAATCCTTTCTTAGTGCACCCCTAGGTCTCATAAGGAACCTACATGCCAAATTTGGAATCTCTAGACCCAGTGGTTTGGGCTGTGCGTTGATATGTCAGTCAGTCAGTCAGTCAGTCAGTCACCTTCTTCTTTTATATATATAGATACAACTTATAGGGTTATGAAAATAGGTAGGTTTAGGTTTATACTTTTCTGCTATGATAAGTTTAGAGCAAAACCTGAATGAAAATGAAATTTTTAAGGTTGTTAATTCTAAAATCTTATCTAGTTCTTAAAGACGAAACCATTATACTGTTATAAACATTTAGGGAACTTTAGGTTTATAAGAAATTGATTTGAGTAATTACTGTACTTTATGTAAAACTGTTTGTTTCCTGAAAATAAACAAAAAAAAATACACGTCAAATTTTATTAATTGCTTTGCTTCTTGATGATGAGGCATGCAACGTACCTGGGGAACAATTCTTGAATATCACCGGGTGATAAAATATCACTCAAAAAATTAATAATCATAGATTTTTGTTTTCAAAAGTTGAGATTGATCTTCTTAAAATATAAAGCAGTCCTTGATTGTTAATTTTCATGTATTCTGATTTACCTTTCAACAGTTTATCAGCGCAAATGTGAATTTTTAAAGTCTCAAAAGTGATATTTTATCACCCGGTGATTTTCAAGAATTCCCTGGGCTTTTCTGGAAAGCAAGAAGAAAGAAATGAAAAAAGGTTCATTTTGGAAACAAACAAAAAGAATGCTGCTGCTGAAAAAACTCTGACCCAATTGTTGAATATTACCGAGTGATAAAATATAATTTTTGAGACATCAAATAAGACAGTGGGTGCTATGGGCGGTGATGGTGACCACTTACCATCAGGTGGCCCACCTGCTCGTTTGCTCACTTTTAACATAAAAAATATCAAATGTACCCTGATTGGTTTAGATTTTTAACAGATAAAAATGTAAACCATAATACATGAAAAGTAACGATCAATCACTACTTTATATTTAATGAATATCATTCTGCACTTTTGTAAAGAAACATTTTTAATTTTAATTTTTCGGGTGATAATTATTTATCATCCGGTGTTATTCAAGAATTGAGCCCAAGGTACTCATGACATGCTTGAATAATATTCATGACATGCACATACCATGCTTGAATAATATTCTCATGTTGTACATGACATCCCATGAAACGTACACTGTACGTACATTACGATACCCACGGGTGAAGATGGGTTGGTACTTGGTACTATACTTTGCCGGCACCAAACGGACTTGACTTCATTTACCTCTATGACTCTATAATTGTGCCACGAGCCAAGTGAGTGGTTCTAAAGAAGAATCCTCAGCGTTGCGAAGATTTTAAGACACGAAACACTTTGTTGCCGAGGGAAGCTCAACTTATCAGGTAGAAACTAAAGGATAATATCCTGCCAAATAAAATATTTAAAATGAAGCTGCTGTTCCAGAGGGCTTTAATAACATTACATCCCCAAGCGTAAAATAGTAAGGTCACCCTACTGTGTGAAAGAGATGCCACCGCGACTATTGGATATACTCGTCGTCACGCTGTTTTTGGCCATTCATCTCTCCATCCTAGAGCGTAGCGTGGATTAAAACCTCCTTGGTCAACCCACAGAAAAATAAGGGTACTTAGAAGGAGGATTAAAGAAATAATTCGTCACAAGGTACTAGCGAAGGCGTCGTTCTATGGATTTGACAGGTTATTTTGAATGTTTCCTAGAGATCATTGATAATTTGACATAAAAAATTGGGACATGTTGGCAGATGTCATCCCATAGTAAAATAAATTAGCAAGGTATCTATTCCGAGCGAAGCAAGGAGGTCCGAAATCTTTGGATCAACCTATCCTATATGTTAGTATCTCACTGACCTCTATATATACAAGAGGTCAGTGGCCAACCTGTATAAGCGAGAAGATTTGGTCTAATCAATCCTTGGCGGAGTTACGGAATTAATCACACCTTTTATAAACGTTGTAAGTACGGGTTTACATTCAGCCCCTGCCACTGCTCCTCGCGCTACCGGCAATAATTCCCTGAATAATGCCGCAGCAGGATCGAGAGAAGTGCGTGTTTACATACTGCCCTACCACTCACATCGCTTTGGACGTTCCATGATGGTAGACGTCGAAATAATTTCAGTCGCCGCTCTGTGTCTTTTTTGCAATACATAATTATTTTCGATGTTTAAGAAAATTCGTCGTCGTAGAAGATGGTGGATGATATCTATTCATCGTAATAGAAATTTTTAAGTACCTACCAACCTTCTTAACAGATTTTTAATGCATATCCGAATTCGTAGGGGTTTTAAAGTTAAGGCTCCATTAAATCTATTAAAACAAAAAACGTTAGGTACAGCCTTTAATACTACGTTCACATTCAGCCGAAGTGAGCAGGGAAGTGGGCAGGGAAGTGGGCAGGACGAGTATGTATATGTTATAGGCAAACTCCGAAGCTCCGGCGCTCCTAGGTCGGACTGGTCAATCCTCAGGTCAGACTGAATGACTTAGTCAAAGCCCAAACAAATGTAAATTTTTGGCCTTTGACTAAACAATTTTCGTCAAACCTGGGAGAGACTAATTTGGTCAGGCAAACGTCAAAACACAATTTTATTAAATCGGGGTTTGACGAGTCAAACACCGATATAGGTATGAAGTGTCTTATCTTCGTATATTTGGAAGCATTTTATCATTTAAGCAGCTTTCAAGTCTTAAGAACCGCTTAACTCTGCCAGTTCTGACACCTGATTGGTCAGCTTACGTGATTTTCACTTTTATATTTGAGATGCTTTGAGAGAATGCCGTGTGGCATTAGGCCCGCCTTTTGTACGATGTGCAATAAAGTATAACCTAACCTAACCTAACCTAAAGAGACATTATGAACCTGTTTAAACATGTTCAGATCAACGTTTGACCGAGTTTTGCAGTCGCTTCTAGGATTGACTAGGCCAAAACCGAAACAGAATAAAATTAAATTATTTACTTTCGACGTTTGACTGAAAAGTTAGGAGCTCCTGGGTTTGAATAAAAATACTTCAGGCAAAGGGCGAAATTGAAATGTATTTCGGGGATTGCCTGATGGCTTTGGCCAAACCTAGGATAAACCAGTCCTTCCGCGAAGAGACTGTGTATCGGACTTTGACTATAACATATACACGATACTTCTCATGCCACTGCCGCTGCCCCTCGCGCTGCCCGGCGCTCCCCAAAAAGGCTGTTTTTTGTGCGGAAGTCAAAGGACGGGCAGCGCGAGTGGCAGTGCGTGTTCACATTCAGCTCTGTCGCTCACTTTTCGCCGAGCGCCTGGAGGAGAAACACGTGTGTGTTTTGTTTATCTATCACATAATCTCTTTAAAGGCTGTACCTAACATTTTTTGTTTTAATAGATTTAATGCAGCATTATTTTTAAAACCCCTACGAATTCGGATATGCATTAAAAATCTGTTAAGAAGGTTGGTAGGTACTTAAAGAGTTCTATTACGATGAATACATATCATCCACCATCTTCTACGACGACGAATTTTCTTTATTTTTTTTAAACATCGAACATAATTATGTATTGCAAAAAAGACACAGAGCGGCGGCTGAAATTATTTCGACGTCTGCGACGTCTGCCAACATGGAACGTCCAAAGCGATGTGAGTGGTAGGGCAGTATGTAAACACGCACATCTCTCGATCCTGCTGCGGCATTATTCAGGGAATTATTGCCGGTAGCGCGAGGAGCAGTGGCAGGGGCTGAATGTAAACCCACTATAAGGGCTCCCGCACACGACCGAGAATCGGTGGCCGATTTTTTGTCGGCATCCCGCTCTGACGTGTTATCACCTGGATCTTCCGTCCTTGTCCTGGGCGATAATCGGCCACCGATTCTCGGTCGTGTGCGGGAGCCCTAAAGAGATTATGTGATAGATAAACAAAACACAAACGTCTTTCTCCTCCAGGCGCTCGGCGAAAAGTGAGCGACAGAGCTAAATGTGAACACGCACTGCCACTCGCGCTGCCCGTCCTTTGACTTCCGCACAAAAAACCGCCTTTTTGGGGAGCGCCGGGCAGCGCGAGGGGCAGCGGCAGTGGCATGAGAAGTATCGTGTTTACATACTCGTCCTGCCCACTTCCCTGCCCAATCCCCTGCTCACTTCGGCTGAATGTAAACGAAAAGGCAGAGCAGATGAGAGCAGTTTTTGATAGCATTTCAAAATGGACTTCAAATTCATTCAGTGTTGCCTTTTTGAAGGGTTTAGGGCTAAATATAACATTTTTTACAATTTGTAGTTCTCGGTATTATCAAAAATGCTTCTAATGGTCATTATTTGTTAATATATAGAGTATTAGGCTAGGATGTTAGGGTGAGTACACAAGGTGTTAGGTTAGGATGACTACTATATGTACAGGGTGTTAGGGTAAGTATAAAGGGTGTTAGGTTAGGATGACTACTATACAGGGTGTCTCATTCAAATCGGTCAGTATGGGAAAGTCTGAAACTATAAGACATACGAAGATTTGTTCTTAGGAACCATGTCACCGATTTTGATAAAAAGAAAAACTGCATTCATACATTTGAAAAAAAAAGTGTACCCAGCTGGGGAATCGAACCCGGTATTTTTGAAAAAAAAAAGCTTACAGTTTTTCTGTTTAAATAACGGTTGTGTAGGTCTTAAGCAGTAAATGTCTCTATGAAACACGATGTCTAAAATGAATAAAATGCATTGTTTTTACATACTTTAATTTATCATAGTAGGTGTTCGAAGTGACCACCGTTTTTTTCAATACAATATGGGTACACTTTTTTTTCAAATGTATGAATGCAGTTTTTCTTTTTATCAAAATCGGTGACATGGTTCCTAAGAACAAATCTTCGTATGTCTTATAGTTTCAGACTTTCCCATACTGACCGATTTGAATGAGACACCCTGTATGTACAGGGTGTTAGGGTAAGTATACAGGGTGTTAGGTTAGGATGACTACTATATTTACAGGGTGTTAGGGTAAGTATACAGTGTGTTAGATTAAGATCACTATATATACAGGGTCTTAGGGTAAGTATACAGGGTGTTAGGATAAGATAACCATACAGGGTGTTAGGCAAGGATCACTATATGTACAGGATTTTAGGGTGAGTATACTAGGTGTTAGGTTAGGATTCTCTATACAGGTTGTTAGGGTAAGTATACAGGGTGTTAGGATAGGATAACTATACAGGGTGTTAGGATAGGAAAACTACACAGGGTGTTAGGTTAGGACCACTATGTATAGTGATAACTACAGAGGGTGTTACGTTAGAATCACTATACATATAATGATCCTAACCTAACACCCTGTATAGTTATCCTATCCTTACACCCTGTATACCTACCCTAAAACCCTGTGTAGTAACACCCTGTATACTTTCCTTAAGACCCTGTACATATAGTGATCTTAATCTAACACCCTGTGTACTTTCCCTAACACCCTTTATAGTAATGCTAACCAAACACCCTGTATACTTATTACCCTAAAACCCTGTACATATAGTGATCCTAACCTACCACCCTGTTAGTGATCCCATCCTAACACCCTGTATACTTACCCTAACATCCTGTATAATAATCCTAACCTAACACCCTGCATGCAGGTCCCAGTGTTGAATTACCGCTACAAATTAATAACATGGCATGGCAACCCTAAAAAAACTGCTCCGGACTGCTCGCGCTTGCTCGAGCATGCTCGAGCGTGCTCAAGCATGCGAGAGCATTTTGCCGGTCGGTCTGCGCGGACCCTTCTGCGCGGATCACTTCTTCTATAGATGTTGCAGGTATTTTATGTGACATAACGTTTATAAGCATGAAGATTTGATCCTATACAATCACACCGTCTATAGACGTTGTAAGTGCAACGCAACACGTCTTTAAGCAGAAATCAGCAAAAAGATTTGATGTCTATGGCTCCGCGCACACCAAAAGGCAGAGCAGACGAGAGCAGTTTTTGATAGCATTGCAAAATGGACTTTAAATTCATAAGAATAATATGCAAAATTGCCTGAGAGGCATAAAAACTGCTCGCGGACGCAAGGTCGCAGTGTTGCCTGCTTGAAGGGTTTAGGGCTAAATATATATTTTTTTACAATTTGTAGTTCTCGGTATTATCAAAAATGCTTCTAATAAATTATTTTTTTAATATTATTATCTTATAATGGTCATTATTTGTTAATACTAAGGGCATTAGGCTAGGATGTTAGGGTAAGTATACAGGGTGTTAGGTTAGGATGACTACTATATGTACAGAGTGTTAGGGTAAGTATACAGGGTGTTAGTATAGGATCACTATATGTACAGGGTCTTAGGGTAAGTATACAGGGTGTTAGGATAGGATAACTATACAGGGTGTTAGGATAGGAAAACTACACAGGGTGTTAGGTTAGGATCACTATTATGTATAGTAATAACTACACAGGGTGTTACGTTAGGATCACTTAACATTTAATGATCCTAACCTAACACCCTGTATAGTTATCCTATCCTTACACCCTGTATACTTACCCTAAAACCCTGTGTAGTAACACCCTGTACACTTACCTTAAGACCCTGTACATATAGTGATCCTAATCTAACACCCTGTATAGTAATCCTAACCTAACACCCTGTATACTTATTACCCTAAAACCCTGCACATATAGTGATCCTAACCTACCACCCTGTTAGTGATCCCATCCTAACACCCTGTATACTTACCCTAACATCCCGTATAATAATCCTAACCTAGCACCCTGCATGCAGGTCCCAGTGTTGAATTACCGCTACAAATTAGTAACATGGCATGGCAACCCTAAGAAACTGCTCCGGTCTGCTCGCGCATGCTCGAGCATGCTCGAGCGTTTTCCAGCATGCGAGAGCATTTTGCCGGTCGGTCTGCGCGGACCCTTCTGCGCGGATCACTTCTTCTATAGATGTTGCAGTTATTTTATGTGACATAACATTTATAAGCATGAAGATTTGATCTTATACAATCACACCGTCTATAGACGTTGTAAGTGCAACGCAACATGTCTATAAGCAAGAAAGTTTAATTTTTATCACCGCTTCTACAGATGTTGTAGGTGCCGTGACCCAATGTCTAGGAACACACGGCCGCACGTCGGTGGAAACTCTTTGACCTTGAGCGGGTCTCTGGGTTTGGGCGTTTGTAGCGTAGCTCTGGTTCAGCTTATACTGTTTTTTTTTTTTTATAATTTTTTATTATGCTCTAATTTTATTTATTTTTTAAGTATTCTGCTTTTGTATGGATCTTGTTATCTGAAATAAATGTTATATTATTATTATATATATTATTATTATATTTGTTTCTACCTGCTTGCTGACGTGCGTACAAGCGGAATGGTTTGATCTTAATCACCCCGTCTATATAGAAGTTATTTGCTGTGATGTAACATCTATATGTAAAAAATACACGCATTACTGTTCTTGTTTTTAAGGTTCCTTAGTTAAAACAAAATTTTTAGGGTACCTCCCAAATACATAAAGTGGGGATGACTTTTTTTTCTCGTCGACGTAAAGCTTATTATTTTGCAAACGAAAAAAAAAATCGAAAAATGGTTTTTCAAACTCACATTATTGGCGTACATAAAATGTATATCTGTACTTAATAATACACTCACCGGCAAAAATTACCGGCCGGTCTATTTTCTGTAGTACATTTTCATACAAGTAAGGGATCAAATGAAGCGTCATTATTTCCTAATCGAAATAAATAACCGTAAATAAACAGTGAGTTCATTAAATAAGGTGTCTGACTACCGATTCTTGAAGATTAGACCTGTGCACGGTATCCAAGAAATTCCGTGCATCGTTCAGAAAAAAAATATACGGCATTTTGACAGATATTCCATAGATTTAGCCAATCAAAATGTTTCAAGTGTCGCACGGGTTTTCTTCAGCATTTTAGATATACATAATCTTTGACAATATTGTTAATAAGGTTCTTATCTGAAGACCTCATTAATCAGATTTGTATATTTTTTTCAATGTAAGTAAGATATTGTTTGACGCTTCGTTTGCCCCCATAATTGTATGAAAATATAATTATGAAAGAAAACAGGCCGGCCGGTTATTTCTGCCGGTGAGTGTAGTTTTCTAGTACCCAGGGTCTCTGAGCTAAGCCGCTGACAGACAGACAGACGGAAATGACGAAACTCCACCTCCCTCCTTCTTCGGTTGACTACGGAACCAATTTTTCCACACATTCGCACAAAGCGCTTTGAAACATCCTTTATAATGCGCACAGCTAAGGAGTGGAATTCTCTGCCTGCGTCTGTGTTCCCGAGCTCTTATAACCCGAATCTATTTAAGTCGCGAGTGAATAGGCTTCTTCTGGGCAAGCTCGTTCCATCGTCGACCTCATCTCTGTCCTCAAGGCTAGATCGAGGTCAAGAGTAAGCCCATACATAGTAAAAAAAAAAAAAAAAAAAAAATATTGCGCGTGGCCCGATACGCCCTTGGCCAGTTTTTGTGATTTGAAAATGATTGGAAATGAAGGAGAAAAGGGACGGTGTACCGAAATCTGGAAGGGGCTTGCTCAGTCAACGAAACTTTTCCAATTTATTTTATTTTTTCTATCTCGACGGTAAAGAGGCGTGATGTTATGTTGTGTTTGTAAACGTTTTTGAAAAAAAATATTGACCTCTCCATACAAACTGTTCGATTACAGTGAGCATTATTATAGTACTTACTCTTTGGGTGAGCAATTTTATGGAGAAGTCAATTTTTTTTTAATTTCTCAGAACTGCGCACGCAATGATATTACAATTATATGACCGAGGTGCGCACGCCCATTCTGTTTTCGGTACACCGTTTTTTAACACCCTGTAAATGAGTAAAATACATGGTAGAATGCAAATTTTTATTGGGAATAAATTAAACGTTATGTTACTTATAAATTTAATGATTTCCAAAATATTTTTTCATACCCCAATACACTTCAGACAAAATGGATGAACGTACACCAAATTTGGGTAATTAGTTACCAAATTTATGCTGGTCAAAATTTGCCTTGCGACCACAACGCACGAGTCGAACGTGCCGCAGCAGCGGCCGGCGAAGTGCCAGAAGCAAATCTGGTGATCATTTAATCATTTTGGTAGACAAAATTTGGTGAACATTTATTTGGTACAAATTTACTCAAATTTGGTGGCACGTTAATACACAGCCATTTTTAATTAGTTACTTATTACCTCTTGGTTAAATATTACCTTGCTTACAATATTTGACTAGAACACGAAATGAATGAATGAAATAGTGCATTGTTTTAATTTAACATAATTTTATTTTAACTTTACAATTTTATATAACCCGTGGATTTAAAAATACCTTTTTTCGTAGACAAATACAATTAATTCCAAAGCCGTGGTTGGCTGAATCTCAAGAATTTTTCAATACTATCTTTTTTTACACGGGCAAATCCGTCATAGATACACGGCCGTCCTAGTTCGCGTCGCGTGTTGAACACAAAGTAAAATATAATATAAAAAACCGGCCAAGTACAAGTCGGACTCGAGCACCGAGGGTTCCGTACCACTAAGGTAAAAATAAGGTCTTAGTTATGGACGCACAGTCACGCAAGTGTATCAAAAACGTGCAAGTCCGACACGTTTTTGACCAGTTTTAATTGTTTGTTGTTGTTTTATAACTTAAGCACTATAAACACATTAACAATTTTCACGCTTGTAAGTGTTTCCGTTTTTATGATAGAGCTAAAACGAAAATCGAGCAAAAATCGCATAAAAATACACGTTTTTTTTTCACCCACTTAATTATATATATTTTTTATTTTTAGTATTTGTTGTTGTAAAATACATAATCTGTGAAAAGTTCAACTACCTACCTATTACCTCTTCATGAGATAGCCCGCTAACAGACAGTTAGTTGGTTTTCAGGCTTGTAGTCTTAAAACTAACTAAAAGTATCAAATTGTTATTTTGCAGTATTTTGAGTCTAAAACTTGTTTTTTTAAATTTTCCGCGGTTTCGTATAAGCCAGAAAAACAGTGACATTTTCATAAATTTATCCGTGTTATAAAGTTGTGATGTAGTAAAGGTATACCAAGCTTAAGGATGTGAATCTACTCATGAAATTGAACAAATTCTCCTAAGGTAAATACGTCAAAATACGATTATTTTTCAGTTTGTTCCTTAGGAAAAGTTGCTCAGATTCATTTTACTTTTTTCTAAAATTAAAGTTCAATCTTATTTAATCTAACTTAACCTACTAAAATCCTTTTGATTGAGTTTATAATTAATTTCACCGTTACAAAGGGTGATACTTAATAATAATGTTGTAAAAATAAAGGCTGTAAGTTTTGGGGTTCCGTAAAAACGGAACCCTTATGGTGCGACTGTCTGTCTGTCACACCTGTATATCTCAGCAACCACTCATGCTATCGACTTGAAATTTTGAACAGCTATAGAATATGATTGCTCAACTTTATTGCAAATAATAGTTCTTTTTTATTATAATTATCATTGTAAATGGGGCCCAAATAAGGGGACAAAATTTTAAATTGACCTTACTAGGTCGAGTGGGGCGAGATAAGGGGGGGGGGGGGTGGTATTTTTCGTCATAACTTGAAAACTAAGAGTCGTAAAAAAATATAAACATCAATTTTGGAATGGTAAAATCACGGAGCAGATTGGGTAAAATGCTCCGTGGGTAAAATGAAGCTCTTTCATATGCCCTATTTCAACTTAATCACGACAATTTTAAATTTTGTCCCCCAATGGGAACAACATCCAAATATAATAAAAAACAATTTTATTTTTTCATTTGAAATATAGTTGGGCAAGCATATTCTCAAAAGACCGACAGACAGACAGACGAAGTTGCACCATAAGGGTTCCGAAACCCTAAAAATAAACTTCCGAACATGCCTGCATGCCACGTGACTCATTGGTTAGGTGAATCTTCGAAAAAGGCGTAATGTTATGTATGAATGTATGTGTCGACGACGGAGGTTGCCTGCTAGCCTGATGCTGGCAGGCTTCTGTAAATATGTGTATTTAAACTTAGACGTAAGCAAATTCCAAATTACGACATTGATTAGTTTTTGGCAGTCTCTCGGTCTCTACTTGATTTACTTATATTTACTGTGTGTTTTACCGTTTTTATTATATTTCATTAACCAAAGGAGCCGTCTTCTAATTTCGCAGCCAATCAGCGCAAATCAGTAATATTTTTGGTCCTTTCGATCCGTGTTTTCTTGCGAAATTCCAAATTTTACATATCAAAATTTGAAAATGAAGACACGCTCCCAGACAAAGGCACAGTGTGGTGAGGCAGATAATGCCTCCCGCACCTCACACAGTACCAGGGTAAGTGAGCGAACTACTTTAAGTGCCAGAAAGGCAGCAGAGGCCCGTCACCTCCGCCGCTTGGCAGACCTAGAGGAGCAGCTGGCGGAAACTAAGAAGAAAGCCTTGGAGGCAGAGTATGAGGCGGAACTAGCCGCCATCGGCTCAACTGCAGGCAGCATCGCTGTTGATCCCGTCGTAGTCATCGACACGACTAACCCACAGCTCCCTGCTACCGAGCCAACCCCTCTACCACCAAATGAGCCCTCTTCACCCGCTAATCGCCCTCTACCACTCACTCATACTAATTTAGTTAATCAAGTACCTTTGAGTCCCGGAGATGGGCCGGGACGTTTTACAGATTGGTTGTGTGATGTACAACGCGAGTGGGAGGCAAACGATGCCCCACCGCCTCCACCGCAGCCCACCAACGTCCACCCTGACTCCAACAGCAGCGTGTTGGCTCTGGCCCAGGCTATCGCAAGCCTAACGAGGGAGCAGATCACCGCCGCTACGAGGAAGCCAGCAGTAGTGTCATCGCTGCCTACCTTCGCTGGAAATCCGCACGAATGGCTAGCTTTCAAGCGTCAGTACGATGATACTAAGAATTATTTCTCGCCAACTGAGAACCTGAATAGGTTAAGGCTAAGCCTCCATAACGAGGCGCGCGAAGCAGTTGCGTCCTTACTTTATACTGCCGAGGACCCTACATGTATAATCGACACACTTCGCATGCGCTTCGCCAGACCCGAAATAATTATAAATTACGAACTTAATATTTTAAAAATCTCTACGAAACTAAATTCTGAATTTTTCGGTCGTGATTTAAATATTTTGGCATGTAAATTAAATAACTTTTTGGCAACAATAAATTTTATGAAAGAATTTGGCTATCTGTTTTCACCTGAATTGTTTCAGTGTATATTAGGCAAATTAACACCATTGTTATTAGCAAGATGGCAGGACTATGCTGCTGACTATGAGGCTGCCCATCCTCTGGCTCCTCGCCTAGAAGTTTTAGGTAAATTTCTAACTAGAGAAGCTGATAGGAGTTTAAGGTTTGGCCCAACACAGCCTTTCTCTTTCTCACCTCCTACTTTCCCAAGAGAAGGGACCAGTGGTTTTATCCCACCTAGGCCTAGTCCAGCAGTGGGTCTTAGTAACCCGAAGCAACCTAACATACCAGCAGCAGAAATAATATCTTGCCTCTACTGCAAGAAGGCTCATTCAGTCAAGGTGTGCGATAAGTTTACTGTCTTGTCTGTAGATGATCGATGGCAGTGGGTGATGAACCACAAGGTATGTGCAAGATGTCTCAAAGACAACCACCGGTGGCGCACTTGCAAGGCAAAACCGTGCAGTCTATGCAAGAAACCTCATCATAGGCTACTCCACAAAGAGAGACCAGTACAGCACGAAAGGCCTATGCAACCGTGTCACAACACAACAACCATACCGACATCATCATCATCACAACCCATCCCCTCACAGTCTGGAACCACATCTGCTGCCGTATCACCTTCCTTGCCGTCCGCGACCGCCAACCCTGTATATACTACAAACATTCCTAGTTTTCAGCCAGTATACCTCAAAATTGTTCCCATAACGCTCTTCGGACCGAAAGCCTCAGTTGATACTTATGCACTTTTGGACGATGGCTCCACCGCTACACTGATGGATACGGACATTGCAAAACAGATTGGTGCAGAGGGCACACCAACAGAGATCAGTCTCGAAGGCGTTACAGGAACAAAATCAAGCATAAAATCAATCATTTTTTCTGTAGAGCTGAAAGGTAAACATTCATCTGACATAATAAGTTTGACAAACGTCCATACCGTGCCAAACCTGACATTGGCGACACAGTCAATCAAACAGCAGGACATAGATCATAGAAAAATAAGGGTAACTAGAAGGAGGATTAAAGAAATAAGTTGTCACAAGGTAGTGAAGGCGTCGTTCTATGGATTTGACAGGTTATTTTGAATATTTCCTAGTGATCACTGATGATTTGACATAAAAATTTGGGACACGTTGGCAGATGTCATCCCATAGTAAATTAAATTAGTAAGGTATCTATTCCGAGCGAAGCAAGGAGGTCCGAAATCTTTGACATAGATAAACTAAATTACCTTTCAGACCTCTTTCCACAAATTTACTATGTTTCCGCGACCCCAAAGGTTTTAATCGGTGCAAATAATTGGCATGCACTTTTATCAACGGAAAATCGTATCGGAACTCTTTCACAACCCATAGCATCAAAGACAAAATTGGGCTGGGTACTTTTTGGCGGGAACACAAAAGTTAACTTAGAACCTTATCTAATTAACAACGTTACACTACAAACTTTTGACGATACCAAACTAGATGTTTTGATTCGAGATTATTACAAATTGGAATCGTTAGGAGTTTGTAAAGCGGATCCTTATACGGAGTCTGAGAAACGCGCGCTACATATATTAAACGAGACCACGCGACGGCTACCAAATGGGCGGTTTGAAGTTGGTCTACTGTGGCGATCGAACGTATTTGATACCGGTCTCCGAATTTTGGGTATGTTTTGGTTACCAAAATCAGACAATTTTATGTTTAAAAGTTCGATTACCCAAAATTCTATCAAACTTACTAGACGATCGGTTTTAAGTGATCTAATGAAAATATTCGACAAATTGGGCATTCTGATCCCACTTACTATTCACGGTCGAATACTTTTTCAACAAACGTGGCGGACAACGAAAAGTTGGGACGAAGAGCTCTCACCCAGCGAGTGTCGCCAGTGGGGGGGGTGGTACGAGGCCCTTACTAATATCGAATCTCTGAAAGTGCCTCGCTGCTACTTCCTTTCTGGCGCGCTCGCTAGGTTAGAGCTCCATATCTTTTGTGACGCCAGCGACTCAGCCTACGCTGCTGTCGCATACTGGCGCTCTATCTATGAGTGCGGAGAACTCAGAAATTTTGTAGGACTTATCGTGGAGCCGGCCGAACCGCTTCACATCCCTCTACCAGATGTGAATCGATTCAGCAGCTGGAGTCGATTCTTACGCTCTACTGCATATGTGTATAAATTTGGCGCATTGTTGTTACAGCGCAGACGTCGAAACGCAGCCGGTGCAACTTCTGTTCCTCTTGTCGATGACGTCACTTTATCTTGTGATGATTTACAACTTTCGGAGCAGATGATTTGGCGACAAGTTCAAAGGAAGACGTTTCCCGAGGAGTACGAAATCCTTCGCAGGTCTAGTTCTCTCCCTTTGAAATGTAATATTCGAATTCTGAACCCTTATATCGACGAAGAACAGTTGTTGCGGATGCGTGGGCGAATCGACAACGTTAACAACGTACAAATTGTTAAACACCCTCTCATTCTTCCCGGCCGAGACACCGCAGTACGTTTATATATAAAATATTTACACGACAAGTTCGGTCATGGGAACAATGAGACGGTGCTCAACGAATGCCGCCAAAGGTTCTGGGTAATAGGCCTTCGAAACGTCATACGTTCCGTGGCACACCAATGCACATTTTGCCGTAGAAGAAAAGCGTCGACCGCACACATCCCACCGGAAGGTACCTTACCTACAGAGCGTCTGGACCATCACACTCGCCCGTTCACTCACGTCGGTCTAGATTATTTTGGACCCCTCATGGTAACGATTGGACGTCGACACGAGAAGAGGTGGGTCGCCTTATTTACATGCATGTCCACTCGCGCCGTCCACCTTGAAGTTGTGAATGAACTTACAACAGATGCCGCGATAAACACGCTCCGCCGCTTTATTGCAAGAAGGGGTCGCCCAACAACAATCACAAGCGACAACGCAACTGCTTTTCACGGGGCGGCTAATGAATTGCGTCGAGCATTGCTGGAGGAACAGAGCGAATTTTCAACTCAGCACGGCATCATATGGAAAAACATACCGCCAGGAGCGCCCTCTATGGGAGGTGCTTGGGAGCGACTGATTGGGTCCGTGAAGAGAAGTCTGGCAGTAATTCTAAACCAGAACACTCCCAAAGAATGGACTCTAGTAACACTTCTGGCGGAAGTCGAAATAATTTTGAACTCCCGACCCCTGACCTACGTTCCAACCGAACCAGGAAGTGAAGAAGCTCTAACTCCGTATCACTTCCTCATTGGCGCTTCTTCAGTAGATGCTCCCGTCGGACGCTGCGATCCATCAGACCAGTTTGGAAGACGTGAGTGGCGGAAATCTCAAGCCATGGCGACTCAGTTTTGGAATCGTTGGGTGCGCGAGTATCTACCTCAGTTGCGACGCCATCATTTTACAGGAGCCAGAACAGAAATAGAAGTAGGAGACCTGGTGCTAGTGGCTGATCCTAACATGCCACGGAACGTATGGCCGTTGGGGCGGGTCACCCAGAAGCTGACCGGGAGAGATGGGATCGTGCGTGTGGTAGACGTGCGAACCCAAGGTGGCGTCTTACGACGTCCTATGCGAAAGATCGTTCCTCTCCCGATCCGCTGAGCCTGATGGGCAACCTGCGCCGTCGGAGTACTTTTGGTGCCACTGGTCGTGCCACCAGGAGGGGGAATGTCGACGACGGAGGTTGCCTGCTAGCCTGATGCTGGCAGGCTTCTGTAAATATGTGTATTTAAACTTAGACGTAAGCAAATTCCAAATTACGACATTGATTAGTTTTTGGCAGTCTCTCGGTCTCTACTTGATTTACTTATATTTACTGTGTGTTTTACCGTTTTTATTATATTTCATTAACCAAAGGAGCCGTCTTCTAATTTCGCAGCCAATCAGCGCAAATCAGTAATATTTTGTATGCCAATATTCAGGCACCCTGGTGGTGTTCTACCTTTGAGATTCGACTATTTATTTCTAGACACTTTGTATGTTATAGCTTCGTACATTAGTATAAAAGCTGCATCTCAAAGATTGCATTTAAAGCCCGACTTAAGGCCAACAAAGAAGTATGATTTGTTTAGGATTGCTGTACTTAATAACATCTAAGGACTCATATCTGACATAAATAAAGAATTTGAATATAGGAACTAAACCCTTAAATCTACACTATCTACATCTATCTACACTAATATTATAAAGAGGAAAGATTTGATTGTTTGTTTGTTTGTTTGTTTGTTTGTTTGCATCGAATAGGCTCCGCAACTACTTGACCGATTTGAAAAATTCTTTTACCAATAGAATCCTACATTATCCTTGATGAACATAGGCTATAAAGTATTTTCAAAAAAGTTGGGATTCCGCATGAAAACTTCAATAATGAAAAATACCAAATAGCATCCTTATATCGCGTACGCTGCGGAAACTATTAACAATAGAGCAAAGTGATGCACTACAGTCTTATAGAAAATATCAATATCTAAAAAAAAAGTCCGCGATACCATAATGTCCAACTATTACAGTTATGTCACAATAACAACTTTTTCATGTTAAAACGCCAGTACAAACTATATAGGCCACATTATTTGTACCTTGGTATTAATCCTTATCTAAATAAATGACTTCGTTTTCAAGACTATATCAGTACCTGTAAATAACTTTTTGAATTATTCAAATCGGACGTGCCATTCAAAAGTTATCATGAGTGTAATAATTATCAAGGTTGAAATTTAAGTAACGGCGCTCTAAGTGACTCTAATGGTTTTATCTATTGGTAAAACAGAGAATACACATGTAAAATTTGGCTATGTGTAAATAAAAAAATAAAAAAAAAATTAAAATTAAAATTCATTTAATAAACATACCAAGATGTTACCTCATCCCTAACGAGGTAGGCAGAGCATCAAAGAGTGTATGTATGTGATGATGAGAAATCTAGCTTTGCCTAACTAAAGAATCTAAACATAGAATTAAAAATAAGAACCAAATTGTCTCTTTTTTAGTAAACCCCGACGCAACAAGAACCTATATCTACCCGTGCGAAGCCGGGGCGGACCGCTAGTCTATTATATTAAGAATAGTATTTGCTTGGTTTAAAATAGGGTTAAAACAAAAACACTAATATTTCTAGAAATACTACCTATTATTTACAGCGTGTCAGGGATGATGTACCGAAAACTGAAAGGGCGTGCTCAGTCAACGAAACTGAACAACTTTCCCAAAGAAACATTTCTGGGAAATGAAAAAAAGTTTGACCACTCTATACAGATTGCTCATTCTGATCGAACACTTTGTATGGAGAGGTAAAATTATTTTTCATTTCCCAAAAATGTTTCTTTGGGAAAGTTGTTCAGTTTCGTTGACTGAGCACGCCCTTTTAGTTTTCGGTACACCTCCCTTACACCCTGTATTAGAATGGCAGCTGTGTTGTGGCAGGACGGAGCGGTGCGTAAGATATTGGAGCGACAGAGACACGTATCGCTCCGTCCTGCTCTCACGCATAGCTCTGTGTTGTTGCAGGACGGAGCGGTGCGTAAGATATTGGAGCGACAGAGACACGTATCGCTCCGTCCTGCTCTCACGCATAGCTCTGTGTTGTTGCAGGACGGAGCGGTGCGTAAGATATTGGAGCGACAGAGACACGTATCGCTCCGTCCTGCTCTCACGCATAGCTCTGTGTTGTTGCAGGACGGAGCGGTGCGTAAGATATTGGAGCGACAGAGACACGTATCGCTCCGTCCTGCTCTCACGCATAGCTCTGTGTTGTTGCAGGACGGAGCGGTGCGTAAGATATTGGAGCGACAGAGACACGTATCGCTCCGTCCTGCTCTCACGCATAGCTCTGTGTTGTTGCAGGACGGAGCGGTGCGTAAGATATTGGAGCGACAGAGACACGTATCGCTCCGTCCTGCTCTCACGCATAGCTCTGTGTTGTTGCAGGACGGAGCGGTGCGTAAGATATTGGAGCGACAGAGACACGTATCGCTCCGTCCTGCTCTCACGCATAGCTCTGTGTTGTTGTAGGACGGAGCGGTGCGTAAGATATTGGAGCGACAGAGACACGTATCGCTCCGTCCTGCTCTCACGCATAGCTCTCCATCATCATCGGGACGTCTGCGGCCTCATGAGGCGGCCGCAGGTGCGGGTGTGAGGTAGCCCTCGTGACCCGAGCCGAATCTCACCGGGCATTAGGCCCGGCGGTCATGGTGGGCTAAGCCCTATAGGTTGGTACTTTCTGGCTGAACCTTATGTGGGGACTGGAATTGGTTCTTTTTTTTTTTTTTTTTTTTTTTTTTTTTTTTTTTTCCGTCAGCCATCTTTTGATTGCACAATTACACAAGGCCCAGCCAGGGTACCGGACATGACTTAAACCCGACTCACATCACGAGGGGCACCCGGGCGCGTCGCGCGAACAATGCGCACTCTCAGGCGCGGTATCGGGGTGGAGTCGTTGGTCTGTCTGTCGGTATGTTGTGTACTATTACTAGGCGTCTGTCTGTCAGTCTGTATTGTGTCATTCTGTGCTCCAGGGACTGGAGGGTTGTTTAGGATGCGGGTGGGATGTGAGGGTGAAGGAGGACTCAGGAGGTCTCTGGGAAGTGCCCTGCGTTCATCTGGTGGACGAGCGTGCAGAGGAGCAATCCCTCTGAGGTGGGTGTGGGCCGCGTTGTCGGCCCTGTAAAATAGGCGTTTCGCCAGGGCTTTTACGAAGTCATTTATTGTTTCGACTTTGAGGTCGTTCCTTATGACGTCATTGCGGACGTATCGGCCCGCTCCCGATATCGTCCGCAACGCGACATTTTGGACGACCTCAAGTCTTTTTCTTTGTGCCCGCGAGCACAGACTGTACCACGCGGGGGCAGCATATGTCAGGCGTGAACGAACGTACATTTTGTACAGACGCAGTTTTGTTCGGAGCGGTAGCCTCGACGCTAATACGGGTCGTAGTTGTGCGCGTGCGGATTTGGCCTGGTTGGTGACGTGCGTCACCATAGGCTTCATCCGCAGCGATCGGTCGATCATGCAGCCGAGGTACCGCACCGTGGGTACCCACTCTATTGGCTGCCCTCTCAATTGGAGTGGAGGGGGAGGGTATATTAGCGAGGTTAGCAGCGCCTGCGTTTTGTTGACGTTGACTGCCATGCGCCATTGGTCCAGCCAATGGGGCAGCAAGTCAAGCAGGCGCTGCATCCTAGCGATGGCGATCTTTGCGCTCCTGGAGGAGGCAAAGTAGGCGCTGTCGTCCGCAAAGAGTGCGAGCTCTACGCCCCTTTCACCCTCTCGAAGGTGGTCGCCTTCGAGAGTTGGGATATCATTGGTGTAGAGGGCGTAGAGCGTCGGCGATAGACAGCTGCCCTGGGGCACCCCCGCTAGGATGGGTTTCGCAGAGGAGAGGGTTCGCTCGATTGAGACGACAAAATCCCTCCCCTCGAGAAAAGAGGCTATGATCTTTATAAGGCCCGGTGGCATATCAGTGGATATGAGTTTGGAGAGAAGCCCGGTGTGCCACACACGGTCAAAGGCCTTCTCTATGTCAAGGAAGACTCCAACCGTGTAATGGCCCCTGCTTCTCTCCTCCGATAGGTGGTGCAATACTCTCACCAATTGCAACGTGGTTGAGTGCCCCCCGCGGAATCCGAATTGTTCGTCCCTCAATTTAATGAATGGACGAATTCTTCGGAGCAGGAGGCGCTCAAACAGTTTGGCAATATGTGAGAGTAGAGTGATCGGTCTATAGCTTGCCGGTAGCCTACGATCTTTCCCTGGTTTGGGTAGGACAATAACCTTCCCTCTCTTCCACTCCTCGGGGAAATGTCCTGTTCGGAGAACTCCGTTGAAAAGTCTGGTCAGCGCGACCAGACCTCTCCTTGGTAGGTGTTTGAGGGCAGCCACAGGGAGTTCATCTACTCCGGGCGCCTTCCTATTAGGTAGGTGAACTATAGCCTTGGCTACCTCGTTGGGGGAGATAAACATTTCCCCTGAAAGCGGGGCAGCCGAAGCTGTTTGGAAGGCCTCCACAGTTGATTCGACCCGTGCGTGGTGGTCGTGAATATTTTGGTCCAGGGATAGCACTGGGTGTGGTGTGAATTGGCCTTGTAAGTGGTCGGCCATCAGCTCGGCACGTTCCAGCGCCGTGAAGCACCTGGTGCCGTCCCTATTAGCCAACGGGTAGATTGGCTCAGGGGCTCTGGTAAGCCGTCGATTTAGGTTGTAAAGGCTCCGATCACAGTCACCTACCTGGTCTATCAGCTTCTCCCAGGAGGTGCCACGGAAGGCCTTTACATCCTCCGACAGCTTTTCAGAGACCCTGTTGAGTTCGGTCTTGATTCTGGGGCATCTTCCTCTTGTCCAGAGGATATTTAGGGCACGTTTTTTGCGCAGGTCCGCTTTTAGGTGAGGTGGGAGTTCGTCGTAGCGAATTGTTGGTACTGGAACTATCGTGGTAGCACTTTCCTTGGCTGCTGACAACTGAGTTGTCAGAAAGTTGGCTGTGCGGTCGACCTCTTCCGGTGAGGAAATGGGTCCCGATGGTAGTGCGCTCAGGGCATCTTGGTAGGCCTTCCAATCCACCTTATATCTTAGGCTCTGGGGCGGTGTCATATTTCTATGACCCAATACAATTAGTAGTGGTAGGTGTTGTGAGTTGGTATCGTGTAACACCTCTAGGTGGACTGGAAGGTCCAGTGCCTGGTGTACCACGATGTCCAGTACGTTAGGGCGGTGTGTGGGATTTGACGGATAGTGCGTTGGAGTGTCAGGCCCGATTACTGAGTAGCCCTTTTCTTCCGCATCCTGCATGAGAGTTCTACCCGCCCTATTGGTCGAAGTAGAGTGCCATGCAGAATGCTTAGCGTTGAGGTCCCCCGCTATCAGAGTGGGCTCACCGTTTAATATGTTCGCCAGGTCCGAGGGATAGAGTGGTCGGTTGTTTTGTGGTGGTCTGTAGGCTGCAAAGATTCTAATTGGGGTTTCATTGGCTCTTATTAGGATCCCGTTGCTCCTTAATGATCGGAATTCAGGGTGCTCTAGCTCCTCGTGGACGAGGTTCCTTTTAACTAGGATTGCAGTGCCTCTCTGGGATATTCCCGACACCACCTCGTCTCGTCTATAGCAGAAGTAGTTAGGCACCCTAAATTCCACATCAGGAGAGAGCTTGGTTTCACCAAGGAGGATAACGTCAATGCGTTGTTCCTGTGCTAAGAGACGTAGTTCAGTGACACGCGACCTGATTCCTCCTGGGTTCCAATATAACACTCTTAGTGCAGACATTGGAGGTGATTGGCAAACCAGGAGAGTGCGTCAGCAATGACTATTCGTACGTCGCCGCCGCTCGTCATTACCGCGCACAACTCAAGAAGGATGTTCGCGAACTTAGCCATCACTTGGACAACTGCCTGAGGTTGCGTGGGTATATGGGGGATCCTATTCGGATCAGCATAGAGGGGTTGCCTGTAATAGGAAGCTGGTTGTTCGTACTGCCCGTTTTGGGTGTACGGTTGGGACGGCTGGTGTGCCGGTCTACTTGCACTCGGTTGGGATGCATGTGCTTGGTGTAGCTCTTCGGCGCTCATGCCGTAACCGGGAGCTAGGTGCGCGTATGGTGCGTAAGGGTCATATGCAGCCGGGTGTTCCTCAAACACATCCTCAGCGAAATCCAAGTCATCTGTGATTTGGATTTGCTGAGGTGGTTGAAGCTCTGTGTTGTTGCAGGACGGAGCGGTGCGTAAGATATTGGAGCGACAGAGACACGTATCGCTCCGTCCTGCTCTCACGCATACCTCTGTCCTGCTGTCATTTGAATCAAGCTACATTAAAGGCCTTAATAGCGCTCAGCGTTACTTGATCAAATCTTCTTCTTCTTCTTTTCGAGTCAATGGCAAAACTGACTATAAACGCTTAGCCCAAAAAGTAGCCACATCAATAGCCTTTTGGTTGCCTTCAAAAAGGTCCCTCCGAGTGCAGGAAACTGGAGAAGTAGGGCACGACAGCAAGTGTGTCATGGTTTGCAAAATACCGCATTCACACTTGTCGTTATCAGAGAAGCCCCACCTCTTCATGAGTTCCCCGCACCTGCCAACGCCCGACCGTAGTCTGTTTAGTGACTTCCATATGGACCAAGGAAGATCGTGACCTGGTGGCAGCTTTTCGGCAGTTGGGATTTGAATGTTGTCAGGAGGGTACCTTTTTGACCACAGTTCTACCCTAGCCTTGGATGGATCTAAATCGAGCGGCATGGTGTCTTTGATAAAACTGTGACGGCTCTTAAGGCGTGAGGGTGGTGGGTTATGGCCGTAAAGTAGGTGTCTGCTGTCTAATTCCTGTTTTTGCTTCTCAATAGCACA
This sequence comes from Athrips mouffetella, assembly GCA_947532105.1. NCBI lineage: Eukaryota > Metazoa > Arthropoda > Insecta > Lepidoptera > Gelechiidae > Athrips > Athrips mouffetella. Next base: position 16,942,104 of record OX383983.1, read on the forward strand.
GGCTACCCGACGCCTGACGTCCGGAGGAGCTATTCCAGCAAAGGAGTATAAGTGGCCCAGCGGTGTTGGCTTCAGGGTGCCCGTAACTATTCGGCAGGTTTCGTTGAGAGCAGTGTCCACATCCCTCGAATGAGCCGATCGCCCCCACACGGCGCATGCGTGCTCACCTGCTGAGTAGCATAGCGCTAGGCTACTAGTACGGAGGACATGAGGCACTGCTCCCCAACGGGTGGTTGTAAGACGGCGGATGATATTATTTCGGGCGCTAACTTTGCTTTTCAAATTTTGACAATTAGCTTTGAATGTTAAAGACCTGTCCAGAGTAACACCCAGGTATTTGGGATTGTGGTTATGGGCAATTTCCACCCCACGCCAAGTAATACACAGTTTTTTACCACTGTCTCGGTTTCGGAGGTGGAATGCACAGGACTCGGTCTTGCTTGGGTTAAGTCGCAAAGAATTGGATCTTGATCAAATTAAAAATGCACTCTAATCTTATGTGCACGCTAAGATGTTACGCGCTTACAGTTTTTGGTCGGGTTCGCGGGCGCACGCGAGTTAATAAGGTCAATTCCTATACAAAAGACATTGAGGATGTACGAGCCAAGTGCACCGGACGAAAGTAGCTATTAAGGATGTAATTTAAGTAATAGATAAGCAACCCCTATTTTAGAAAACTATTTAAGATATTCATTGAGATAACCTTTGTCTATTTTGGACTCATTATTATTCAAGATGTTTAGCATTTTCAAATAAAGGAAGTTTACTCGAATCCTGGTAATAAATAATCACTTTAATGTTCTTTTTCGGGAATATATAAAAACCCCACTTAGGGTCAGGAGCACATTGTCCATCCTGACGCCATAGGCATAGGAACTAAGTTTAATTTGTAATTAGCAATAAGTTCTTGCAAATAAACTTTTTAAAAAGTGCATTCTCGTTCTGCCAATTTTAACTGGCGCCCAACGTGGGGCGTCATCGCGAAAAACTACCGCGTCTCGAAACGACTTCCGTCGCGAAAAGTATTTCGTCGGTCTCTCAAGATCAGAAGGTGACGTCCTCGAACCAAAACTCGTTAGAAGGCGGCGAGCAACGAGATGATCAGCGCAACGCTCATACTGTAAGTGTTTGCAAGTAATTGTCTATTCCCATATAGGAATCTAGACTCCCGAAACAAACCCTATCCATTCCACTATATCCAAATAGTCGGAATTATCCTTTATTCGTACTTTTGCTTATATTTTGTGATTTTTGAGTGATAATTTGTGAAATTTAGACTATTTTGTGTAAGATTATTAAAATTTCGCAAAAATGGCTGACCGATATGTAGACATTGGCCAGAGCCTTCACGCCATACCCACTTATCATGGCGATCCAGATAGGCTTTACCCATTCTTAAATGCAGCTAGACAGTTCATCGCCACTCATGGTAATGATCCAAGAATTATAGAACATGTCTTGTCTAGACTTAGAGACAAAGCAGCGGACGTTGTGTGCATGGTGGTACATGCTTACAATTGGGAAACTATAAAAAATACCCTTATTAATCGTTGTGGCGAAGGAAAAACTATTGATTTGTATAAGCACGAAATATTAAATTCGCGTTTAAACGGTTCATACGCAGATCTAATATTTAGACTCGATAAAAAATTGTTCGCTATGGAATCTATGTTGGTTGATCTCCATGGGCCAGATCATGCACGTTTTGCTATAGAAATATATAAACAAGATGCAAAAACTGCACTTCTAAAGCAATTGCTCCCTCATGTGCAAAGCCAAGTAATAGGTTTTGATAATTCAGCAATGTGCAGTCATGTGCAAAAACTATGTGCACATAATTTATTACATGAAAGTAAAGGTGGCCATATGAACCACCCCACAAATAAATTTCACAATAATCATAAACCTCCACAACAAAATTACCACAATAATAATGCATTTTTAAATAGAAATTTTGCACCGCGTAATAATTTTAATAACCACGGGTATAATAACAACAACGGACAGCGACATACTTACCCGCATATTATACCGACCGCAGTCATTGATGCGCCAACAATGGCAAGCAAACGCGAATAGGCAAAATTTCCATCATAATAATAATCAACGTTTTAATCATAACGCGCAAAATAATAATCGCGAATACCCTCAAGATGTTACCATGAGAACAGCGAATAGGTCCGCACAGGCTCCAAACCGTGGTCCCGTAATTAACATCGGTAGAGGTATGACCGCTCAAGAATTGTTCAATCAGGAACAATTAAATGAATCTGAAAACGTGAACGAAAATGAAAATTTTCAGATAACAGGGCAAGGAGAGAATCAACCATGATACAATTAAATAATGTAACATTTTCAGATCTCCCCTACATAGTTGAACCAAATTACGGTTTAAAAATCCAAATCGACACAGGATCTAGTAAATCATTTATGACAAGTTGCACATACAAAAAACTATTTCACGATCAGGAATATCAGCCTGAAACCTTTACAGTTAGGACTGCTCACCAAACAACGACCCATAAAGGTCTAGTTGTAACGCCATTCTGGCAAAAAATATTCGGTCCTAGTAAAGAAAAAATGAAGTTTTATATTTTCGATTTTAGTAAGAAATATGACGTCCTGATTGGTATGGACTTATTAAAGCTAATGAGAGCTGAAATAAAAATTCACGAGCACACATTACAAACGCCAAATAAAATTATTAACCTTAACTATACAGAAAAGGTAGATAATTTGGAAACACTTTTAGAAGAATATAAAGAAATATTCTCAAATGATGTTTCGAATAGCTATGCCCCAAATATTACGCATGAAATAAAATTAACAAAAAACGAACCAGTTTACCAAAGAGCCTATAGGTTACCCCAAGTTCAAAGGGAAGAGGTTAAGCGACAAATTAAGGAGATGTTAGATAAGGGCATCATTCGACCCAGCGACTCTCCATGGGCAAGTCCAGCTCATGTCGTGCCAAAAAAACCAGACAAAGACGGCATCCCGAAACACAGATTAGTCATAGACTATCGTAAGCTAAATGAACTAACGCGAAGCGATAAATTTCCACTTCCCATAATTGACGATATTTTCGCTCAGTTAAACGGAAATAAATATTTTTCGACTATTGACCTAACTAGCGGCTATCATCAGATTCGCATGGATGAAAAAAGCATTGAATGTACGGCATTTACTACCCCAGATGGACACTATGAATTTTTGCGCATGCCGTTTGGATTAAAAAACGCACCGAGTACGTTTCAAAGACTGATGAATAACATATTACGCGATCATATCGGTAAAATATGCCTTGTCTACTTAGATGACATAATAATCTATTCTAAATCCAAGACAGAACACCTAGAACACCTTAGAACCATTTTTGAAACACTAAAACAAGCAAACCTCAAGGTTGCACTGTGCAAAAGTGAATTTTTCCAAAAGGAAGTAGAGTTTTTAGGGCACGTACTGAATCAAGAAGGCCTTAAGCCGAACCCTAAAAAGATAGACGCTATTAAACGTTTCCCTGTCCCTAAAACGGTAAAAGAAATTAAATCATTTTTGGGAATGGTAGGATACTACCGTAAATTTATTCACAACTTAAGCAAAATCACGCGCCCTCTCACAGACTGTACAAAGAAAAATGCAACAGTAAAACATACCGCAGAATTCATTTCAGCATTCGAGAAGTGCAAAGAACTGCTAATGAATGCACCCATCTTGACTTATCCAGATTTTGATAAAACATTCGTAGTAACTACAGACGCCAGTGACAAAGCTCTAGGCTCGGTAATAAGCCAAGAAGATAGGCCCGTCGCGTATATTTCGCGAACATTATCGGAAACAGAACAAAAATATAATACTACTGAAAAGGAACTATTAGCCATATTATGGGCACTCCAGCAATTTAGACCCTATATTTATGGCCGCCGATTTATAATTGAGACAGACCACCAGCCTCTTACGTGGTTATGTAAACTAAAAGAACCAAACGCAAAATTAACGCGTTGGCGATTAAAAATTAATGGAGTACGACTTTGAAATAAAACATAGAAAAGGATGTATAAATCATGTAGCAGACGCACTATCTAGGATTGAAATAAACTTAACCGAAAGTGAGATTGCAGAGTTAGGCAGTGAATCCGATAACGAGACAGTTCACAGTAACGCTGATGATAACGAGACAGGCATACCAATTAAAAACGAGCATCCAAGTCCAAAAATGAATAGAATTTTTATAAAATACGGATTAACTTCGTCCCACGAGAAAACTAATAACGATCAACACCTCACCTTAAGCGAAACGGACGTAGGAAAAGAATTCTTCGATTTTGTCCTTAGGTATTTAGATAAGAATAAATACGCGATTATATGCCCAGATGAAGATATTTTCCTAATAATTTCGGAAGTTTATAGAACTAAAATAGATAAATCTAGCCTAAAGTTTATAAGGTACACTAAAATACTAATAGAACCTGCATCAATAGAGGAGCAAACGGAAATCATAAAACAAGTACACTACGATAATAACAGGCACAAAGGAATTACGTTGATGGTAGAAGAGATAAAACGAAAATATCATTGGGAGCAAATGAAAAAGATGATTCGCAAATATGTAGACAATTGCGAAACTTGTAACCGCGCAAAATACGAAAGACACCCTTTGACAGCTCCTTTAGAAAGAACTCAAACCCCCTCAGGACCAATGAAAGAGTGGATGATAGATATATTTTTCTTTAATAACCGCAGATACCTTACAGTAATCGACAAGTTTTCAAAATTCGCACTTTGCAAAGAATTGGAATCCGTAAATTCAATAGATATTTGCAATATGCTTATTAATATTTTTGGCACACTAGGTGCACCAGAACTAATAACCTCTGACGGTGAGAAAGGAGTGACCTCCGCTGTCACGCAAGAATTACTGAAACAATATAAAATAAATTGTCACATAACGACCCCAAAACACTCGACTTCTAAGGCGGATATTGAAAGGTTTCATTCAACCTTGATCGAAATAATAAGATTGCAAACGGAGAGTAACCCTAATACACCAATTGTAACTTTAATTGATTTAGCAATATTAGCATATAACAACTCGATTCACAGCACTACGAAATTCACCCCTTTTGAAGTTCATTTCGGTACAAAAATACCCTTTGATTACCAACCATCAGAAGGCGTTATCACTTCGGACTATGTGGCAAAACATCGCGAATTAATGACCACAGTATATAATCAAGTTCGCGAAAATATAGATAAGCTAAAGGATATAATACAAAGTAATAATAATAAGTCTAATAGGATAGCAAGTATGCCTAGAGTAGGACAACTAATTTACGTAAAAAATACGCTAAGAGGAAAAAATAAAAATAAGTATTTAGGTCCCTATAAGGTAGTAGAATTAGGTCCCCACAATACGATATTGTACCAGAATAAAAATAAAACGCAGAAAATTCACGTGAACGAAATAATAATTGCAGATGCGGATTCGGAATCGCAACCGCAACCGTCCACTTCGAACAACTAAAGATAAATCAACACTTCGCCGTAACTAACTTAGAAAACGCGAAGGTAAGATCCGGAGAATGGAAAATCATACACGTTCTAAATATTAACACAGTCATAGAACAGCAATCTTTGGCAAAAACTAACTTGAAACTTTTACACGAAAAATCAATAAATATGGAAAATTCTCAAGGAATGATAGATAATATCGAGTATTTATTGCAACAAAACGATGAAATTATAAACCATATTGACATTAATAACCGCCTGAAAAGAGGATTAATTAATGGTTTAGGATCAATAATAAAATCTATTACTGGCAATGCAGATAACGAAGACGTAGAACGCCTAACGCGAGAAATCGAGCAGAATCGTCACATAATAAAGGAACAGATTTCTACGACTTCTGCAATTCTAGATGATTTTCAGAACCAACTGAAAAATCTCACAATTCCACAAAAACAGCTGTATGATGGCCTAGAAGCAACCATTACTAAAACGAACAATTACTTTCTTTTTGCCAACCTAGCATACCACGTTGAGACGCTTAATAACCTATTAGAGAGATTATCTACTGCTATAACCTTTGCACAACATGGTATGTACCACTATTCAATAATAAAGCACAATGTTTTATTAGAATCATTAAAGTTTGTACCTAAAGCCCAGTTAATCACAAATAACCCATTAATGTTGACTACTTATTTAAATGTACAACTTCGCAAATTAAACAATGAATACTATTTTATTATTACTCTACCATTAGTAGAAGAGCAAAAATATGAATATTTGGATATAACCCCTATCATCCAACCCACTGACGACTCCTTATGTACCTACCCTGTATCCCAACATAGACAATTATTGCGACACGATAAGGTATATGAAGCGGTAAGCTGCATCAAGAACGACGAGTACATCTGCACTAAACAAGCGATCAAGCTGTCACCATGTGAAGAAGGTATAATCAAGTTTGAGGAACAAAACTGCAACCTAACAACAATTCATTGTCCTAATCACTTATGGACACAGATAAGCAACAACTTATATCTGATCTACACTCCAACGACTGAAAAGATCGAGATTGAATGCAAAGATGGCACTAGACAAACCACAATAAAAGGATCACGTTCACGAGCGATCATGAACGCTATGAAAAATAAAACCAGTTTTGGCGCTGATGAGCTTCCACCATTACTGATAAAATTTTGTATCGATGAACTAGTTAAACCAATTACCATAATGATTAATCAGTCTTTTAATGAAGGATCGTTCCCAGAAAATCTTAAAATATCCAAGATTAAGCCACTTCCAAAAAATAAAGAAAAAACTCGCGATCCCAGCTCGTTTAGACCTATTGCGCTATTACCTACCGTGGCCAAAATATTCGAGACTGCAATGAATAAAAGAATAATAAAATTCTTAGAGAAATATAATATCTTGCACCAAAACCAATACGGGTTTAGAAAAAATAGGTCAACCTCGTTGGCGGTATATAAGTTTATTCAGAATGTTTACCAATCACTTAATAATAAAAAATACGCCGTCGGCTTATTCCTTGACATGTCCAAAGCTTACGATAGGGTTTCACATAGTATATTGTTGAATAAAATCCACGGTAATGGTATCAGGGGTCGAGCTTACGAATGGCTAAAGTCATACCTATCCAATAGACGACAGTTAGTAGAAATCGACTATTTCGAAGAGGAAACCTGTGAAATAACCAGGGTACAGTCAGAAATAAAAAATATGAGTAACTCTATTCCTCAAGGATCTGTATTAGGATGTACTCTATTTTTACTCTACGTTAATGACCTTCCCAAAGCGCTGAACTTAACGAGTGTCTTGTACGCCGACGATATTTCTCTACTTTTCGAATGTACAGGACACGATAACCAATTCACAGCCATTGAAGAAGCCTTCAACAAAACCCGTAGTTGGCTAGAAGAACATAATCTAAAACTAAATCTAAATAAAACAAAAATAACTCAATTTAAAACTTACAAAAGAAGCAATTTAGATTTTAAAACTTTTGAACTAAAGACCGGAATTTCAGAGACTATGGATTTTTCACTACTAGGGATAACAATCGACTGTCACCTAAGCTGGAAACAACACATAAATAAAATTAAATCTAAGATGTCCCAATTTATTTATGCCCTTAGTGTCTTAAAAGCCAACACTAACTACGAAACTGCACTATCTGCATACTATGCCTACGCATATTCGTGGCTAAGTTACGGTGTGATATTGTGGGGTGATAGTGTTGAATTTATGGACCTTTTCGTGCTTCAAAAGAAATGCATTCGTATCCTCGTGAATATCAAACAAATTGAAAGCTGCAAACCACATTTCATCGACAAAAAAATTTTGACTTTACCATGCATGTACATATTGCAAACTTGCCAATTTGTTAGACAGCACAGAAATTTATTTAAATCTAATTGTGAATTAAACCCGGAATTTAAACTGCGTGGCAAAGAACGCCTGGTCCAACCAATAGAACCAAAACTAGAACTTACAAAAAAGAGCCCAAACTATAGATTTATTTCTATTTATAACAAAATACCCGATCATATAAAAAACGAGGACAAAGACACTGTATTTAACAGAAAACTAAAATCACTTCTACTAGAAAAGGCGTATTATACGGTCAAAGAGTTTATGTGTGACAAAGATATCTGACATGCACGTTTTAATTTTTTTTTTTATAATATTTGATTTTATTGTTATTATTTGTTCTAATATTGTTTGACAAAACTTGAATTTAATGTGACATAGATAATTGTAAATAAATGTATTTTAATTTGACATAAAGGTTAGGTATTAATAATTTGACAGGCACGTTTTTAATTTTTAATCTTAATTTGTATTATTTGATCTTGTTGTTATTATTATTATTCATCTTTCTTTTTTTTATTGTATGGACATAATTTGAATTTAATTTATAAGCGTGGCCTTGACACTTGCTATGCCCTAACAGGGTACATGTATTGATCTTTTTATTAATTATAAGACCTATGAATGTAACTACATGTAAAGCAATGAATAAATGAAATGAAATCATTTCTAATCAGAAACGAGAATTGCCGTATAACGTTTAGAGAACACACTATAGAAGCTATTGATACTCCAGAAGAAATACTTAGGATTCCTGAATTGAAGATGCAAAAAATGGAACAGCAGAAACCTATATACTTCAGCGAAGATGAAGGACACATAAGGCAGCAGATACAGCGCCTGAAAGATATCGAAGTTCCAGTTGGATCCTATTCTGATACGCTTTCGTCACATATATACCCACTATGGATTTTAACGATAATAATAATAACTTATATAATATGGAAGAAATGTTACGGAAAGCTTACTGATTTTGCGAATAGAAGACGCAAATATTCGCCAGCAGCGGCAGACATCGAGTTAGTCTCCAAAGAAGAACCGTCGACGTCTCAGCCTCCAATATCCCTTCGTCCTGAAGGAATATTTTCAGTTCCGGGGAAGAGGAGTTAATAAGGTCAATTCCTATACAAAAGACATTGAGGATGTACGAGCCAAGTGCACCGGACGAAAGTAGCTATTAAGGATGTAATTTAAGTAATAGATAAGCAACCCCTATTTTAGAAAACTATTTAAGATATTCATTGAGATAACCTTTGTCTATTTTGGACTCATTATTATTCAAGATGTTTAGCATTTTCAAATAAAGGAAGTTTACTCGAATCCTGGTAATAAATAATCACTTTAATGTTCTTTTTCGGGAATATATAAAAACCCCACTTAGGGTCAGGAGCACATTGTCCATCCTGACGCCATAGGCATAGGAACTAAGTTTAATTTGTAATTAGCAATAAGTTCTTGCAAATAAACTTTTTAAAAAGTGCATTCTCGTTCTGCCAATTTTAACTCGCGCTTAAAAATTCGGATTTTTGCACATTTCATTAGTATTATGTGAAATAAAAATAAAACATTCAAGTTAAAATATTGATATAATACGAGGATACCTTTTTTGTGTGTAAAAACTAACAAGTGAACTTTTGCGGTTTTGGAGCAAAAACTAGGGTAGCAAAAATACAATTCTGTTCAAGTAAAAACCTTTTTAAAATCTTGATATTTCACCCTGTATTTTTTTTTCAATGGTTTTGATGGCCATTCATTTTAATATTTCAACGTAAAGTTAGGCATTTGACCGCTATTAGCGCCTTAAGGTGTACTCTGGGTCTAAAGATCTATCTTATAATGATACAACGACTTTTGAGATTCAATAATTGCGTTCGTCTGTAAATTTTGCGTCATCATTTAATTGCTAGAGCAAATGTATTCGCAAAATTTACATCCAAAATATTTAAAAAGACTCGTGCTTATATAAATCTAAACTTTAAATTTGAGCTCCCATACAAAATGCACTATCAGATGCACATACGGGAGCTCAATTTGTTTTTTCGTATTTTGACTCATGATTTTTGGAGAAAGTTGTTCAGTTTCATGGTCTGAGTAACGTGCTAAAATCATGATCAATATTTTATTTGGACCTTATATTATACAGCGTGTAATGTAAAAGTGTGATAATACTGAACAACTTTTTCCAAAGAACACAGGTCTAAATACGAAAATCAATTTTTGACCTCCCATAGAAACTGCATCAGCTGATAGCGCATTTTGTATGGGCCTTTTATCCGTGCTAAAGCCCTAACAGCAATCATTTTTCTTGCTTCGTTAAATTTAAGAGTCTGTTTAGTGACTTCCACGTCAGCCACGGCAGTGGCCAGGGCATAATTTCACAGATAGAGACGAAACAGTGATGCTATAAAGTATCTCTCCTCCCAGAGGTTAAGCCACATTTGAGAGACTTCTTCAACAAAGGCACGCACGACCTTGACGACGAATTGTTGGCGAAGCAAGGCGGGATATTAAACCTGCTTGGTGGTCATCTCTTCAATCAGCTCCTGAAGCGCCAGTGCTCTTGCCAATCTTCTCTTGAAGTCCTATAAAAAAAAACAACCTAATAAGTACGCAAAAGGATACTTAGTAGTCTTGTTTACAGAGGTTCTCTCTGGTGGGCGTAAACTGGAATGCAGATGAAACAGCGTAGCACAGAACAGTATTTCTGTCTTTCAGTTTTCTTTCTAATAAAGTGAAAGAGAAGACTCATTCTGCCCTGCACTATGAAGATACAGATAGCCTCGAAGACTCGAGAGGTAATATTCAAGAAGGAATCCAAGTTGACTTAGAGGGAAGACTTCGTCCAAGAGGTCTCAGAGGGTCTCGGTCATGCGCTTAATTACCAAAAATTTGAAATTAAAGTAGGTACAAAGGGTGTATGGGACGGTGTACCGAAAACTGAAAGGGCGTGCTCAGTCAACGTAACTGAACAACTTTTCCTAAGAAACATACTCGTATGTTGGGAAATGAAAAAATAAAATTGACCTCTCCATACAAATTGTTCGACCAGAGTGGGAACATATGTTTCTTAGGAATTGTTGTTCAGTTTCGTTGACTGAGCACTCCCTTTCATTTATCGGTACACCGTCTCTTACACCCTGAATTATTTATTTTTACCCACGACGGAACGGAGATGGTGTGTTGCGTTTAGGCTGAGATGTTGTTCGTTTATTTGTTTGTGCAAAGGAATGTTCCCTTTTATCTCCAAAACGGTTTGACCAATTTAGATACGGTTTTCAATAATAAAGGATTTATGAATTATTATTATTACTATCAGTGTTGGTTTTGACGTCAACTCACGAGGGGGCGCTGGATTAAACATTTTTATTTACACTAATGTTCCCCTTTATCTCCAAAACGGTCTGACTGATTTCGATACGGTTTTCAATAAAGGATTTATGATTTATCAATGATAGTTCTTAGACTAGAGATGTGGCGTCAAGTAACCAGGGGGCGCTGTAATAAACAAAATTTTTTTTTTTTTTTTCGTTTATATTTTCTAAATTTTTAATAGGTTCTGACCTGATGCAGAAGGAGAGCCGTGTGCGCAGGAACCCTAGCAGCGAACATGGCACGAGTCATGAGGCACAGCGCCTTCCCGTTCATGGGGAAGTGGTCGGGACATCCCCCCCCTCGCACCACCCAGCGCCCCACCTCCTCGCGGCCCCACCAGCGCGGGTCTGCAACATAAAACAAGTAGAAATTATGCAGTAGGTGAGGATGGAGGAAAACGAAGCGTTGGCAAGCAAGCCCCCAAGAGGTGGACCGACGATCTGTTCAAGGTCGCAGGAAGCCGCTGTATGCGAGCTGCGCAGGACCGGTCGTCGTGGAGATTAAGGGAGGCCTATGTCCAGCAGTGGACGTCTTTCTGCTGATATAATGATGATGATGAGGATGGAGGAGGAGAAAATTAAAGACCACTCTAATTTATTGAAGGCCTACTTTGTCATAGACACTGATACCATAGTCATCATTAACATCCCATAACACGTCCACTACAAGACGGGGAGCTCCCTCCAGAATTCCAGCTCTTGCTGAAACAATGTGGAAGGGAAATATTTTAGTCACCACTGTTATTGTTATATTGTTGATTTCAGATATAAAATGAGATTAAAAGTAAAAAAAGGGGTATGTTTGAGATGTTATTCTATTGAGTCAAATGTATCCAAACGAGTATTTAAGTTAAAATTGCTATAGGAACTATCCTTAACTAATACGTGGTGTAAGGAACAGCCTTCCGAATACTGAAAGAGCATGATCAGTCAACGTAACTGAACAACTTTCAGCGAATAAAACTTTCAAGAAATCACTACATATTATAAAAGAAAGTCCCCCGAAACGTTTTTCTGTCGTCATCCATCATGTCTGTCTGTGATCGCTAAACTCTGGAACTACTATATCGATTTCGATCCGGTTTTCACTAATAGATAGATTAATTCAATAGAAAGGTTTGAGGCTATAATTTATAATCAATGAGTGCAAACTAACTGAACTGTGATGATGTTTGTCGATCGAGTCGGAAAGAAACGTGCCTCTAGAGAGTTTTCTGGGCGTGCGCTGCGTAAATGGTTTCATTTATATCAAAGTTATATATGTATGTAAGAATTGTTGCTTTCTAAGAGCTCTAAAGAAAATTCCACGATATTATTTATCTATCTTTTAAGGATAACCCACAGTAACAAACTATTTATAGCAAAAAAGTAGATTTTAAAAACAAGGTATTTTTGAACGTATTTTTGCCCTCAAGGTATGGATCCTTATCTAATTAAAAAGGTTAGTAATATAAAACAATGAACGTAGATCAAAATTGTCCCATACACCATGTTATTTAAATAAATATCTTGGAAGATATCACAATATCTAAATCAGTCTAATTTAAGTCCTAGAATGAGCTTCACACTCGATGCGCATTTCTGTTTATAGCCGAGTTCCCGAAGTTAATATCAGCGAGCCAGGAACCTGACGGGGCACACACAGAGGGCGCTGAGGGCGCACGTCGTTGCGAGTGGTCGTCCAAAGTCTGATCTTTAAAATTTTAGGTATATTCTTTTGAGATTGTCGTCCTGAGGTATAACGAAATATTTAAGAGTTGAAGGCTACGTCATATATCGCAATAAAAGGCACTACCTCTACCCGTAGATTTGTACGCACGCTAGTGAAAAATAAAATCGGCCTCCATACAAAATTGCAAACTTGATTGTTGATGGACAGGCCGATTTTTCTGAAATCTCTTGAAAGTTTTATTCGCTGAAAGTTGTTCAGTTACGTTGACTGAACATTCCCTTTCAGTATTCGAAAGGCTGTCCCTTACACCCTGTATATACAGGGTGTTTGGTGTATGTCTGCAAACATCTCCGGTGGTTGCTCTACCCATGAAACTGAACAACTTCCTCTAAAGAACATAAGTCGAAATACAAAAAAGAATTCAACGTCCCATAGACACTGCATCAGCTGATAGCGCATTTTGTATGGGAAATCAATTTTTTTTTTCGACCTATGCTCCTCAGGGAAAGTTGTTGAGTTTCATGAGTAGAGCTTTGCAGACATTTAACTACTAACTAACTAACTGTTTATGTTAGTTAAGGATATTTTTTTTATAAGTTATTGTCATATAAACTCTCTGGTTATATAAGGTTGAAAGTTCATTCTTATTAATATTTCAATCATTTTTTTTTTCTTTTTATCTTATGTTCTCTTTTGTCTTTTTCGACGTAGTTTATGTTTTATGTGGATACTTAATTTTGTGCTTACCTGTAAAATTAAGTTTTATATATATATTCTTTATTGTGCACAAATTACATAAAATTGTAGTTAACATAAAATTTGTTTACAAAGGTGAGCTTATCTCTATAAGAGATCTCTTCCAGCCAACCTAGCTGGTGTGAAAGAATGACATGAAAAGGGGCACAGGAATGTGCAGAATTAAACAAAAAAAATACATATGTTTTTAATAAATAGCAAACTAGCATAAAATATGGAGAAAAAAAAAAAAGAATACTTACTTATACTACACACTAATATACTTAAAATTACAATATAAATAATAAGGCATATATAAAGAAGGATAAACATACTTTTAAAATACATACATACATAAATACTTATATAAACTAAAAATAATATTATAATGGTTGCGATAAGTAGTGCTCTTTTACTCGCATCTTAAACGATGTTATTGAAGGACTGCTTTGTATAGCCTTGGGAAGTTTGTTTTATAGAATAGAAAAAGTTTTAGTTTTATTATGTATTTATTATAACTGTATATTTCCCTATGCTTAATAAATAAATAATTCTTATAGCTATTTTAACAACTCATAGGGATATCAGTTCAATGAATTTTAATTTCGCTGAAAAAAAAATATGCAAAGAAGCGCGTTTAAGGGCTACAGGTGCCTTAATAATAAAATAAACAACAGTCAACCAACCTAAGGGCAAGTCGTCATCTTGCAGCCGCAGCGCGAGGGGTGGTGGCGGGTGCCCCTCCCCCTCCCAACACTTCCCTCCCCCCGCTTCTATTATCGCGAGGGGATGAGCCACGCTCGTCGCAGCAGGCATCCTCGCGAAGATATTCTGCAATGAAGACACATACTCTGTGATAATACTCCATGCGAGGTCAGATGGCAGTCGGACTGCGTAAAAACCAGTGGTCAGTGTGGAGGGAAGTACCATGCTTGTTAGCGTTACGGCTGGCACCATGGACCGCGGTTGTTGGTGACGGCAGATTTTAAGATGATACGATACACAGAAGGATGCTGCTGGCCATCCTCTGGTTCCTTAACCCTTAGTCGCTTCTTACGACACCCACGGGCAGTCTGGTACTATTCTTTGCCGGCACCACACATGCAAAAAAGGTTAACATATGAAAATGGGGACACTTTATACGAATATCCGATTTCTTAACAACGGGGAATGTCAATTTTAGGGTTCCTTACCCAAACGGTGAAAAATATGCTATCGATGTCTGTCTGTCTGTCAGTGGGGTGTATTAAGGCCTTAATAGCGCTCAGCGTTGCTTGATTAAATTAAAAATGCACTCTAATCGTATGTGCACGCTAAGATGTCACGCGCTTACAGTTTTTGGTCGGGTTCGCGGCCGCACGCGCTCAAAAACTCGATTTCTTGCACTTTTCATTAGTATTATGTTGAATAAAAATAAAACATTCAAGTAAAAATATTGGTATAATAGATACCTTTTTTGTGTGTAAAAACTAACTAGTGAACTTTTGCGGTTTTGGAGAAATTTTGCAAATTATCTCAAAAACAGGTGCTGCTGGGGATTTTTTTCCTAAAACGTGGTTAGCAAAAATACAATTCTGTACAAGTAAAACCTTTCTAAAATCTTGATATATCAGCCTGTATTTTTTTTCAATGGTTTTGATGGCCATTTATTTTAATATTTCAACGTAAAGTTAGGCATTTGACCGCTATTAGCGCCTTCACATGAACCGTCACAGGTAGACAGCTGAAATTTTCACAAGTTATGTATTTCTGTTGCCGCTGTACCAAATAATAAAAAAAAAAAATAATAGGGCTTCCATTCTTATCATATCATCATCATATCTTGTGGGTTACAAGGTCGATGACCGACCTCGCAAACCCTGGTGTCAGAATTGTTGACCCGCCAGAGGCCTCTGACGTGGCTCATTATCGACTACATCTAAATCCGTAGATAGTACAATACAATACTCTTTATTATACACAGATAACAAGAAACACAAAAACATAGTACACATAGTAGTAGGGACGGAAAGCTTAACGTGCCTTCCGAAGCACAGAATCGTCAAAATTTTCGGGCAATCAGGTGATTCATTCAATGCCCTAACCAAACTGGGGAGGTCGCACAAAGGGATTTTTTGACAATATCCCCACCGGGAATCGAACTCAGAGCCTCCGGATCGAGAGCCGAGCGCTCTAATCACGAGATCACAGAGGCTGTTACCGCTAAAAACATGTTATTATGGCGATTTTGCCTCAATTTTTGTTTTAGATCTATCGTATAGGTAGATACAGGAACATTTACAAGCGTTAAAATTAGAATGTTCATAGTGCATAAACTATACAATAACAACAAATAACAAAAACTGGTTTAATACACTGCGCGATTGAGCACTGACTGATACAATATTTTTACTTAGTGGTACGGAACCCTCGGTGCGCAAACCCGACTTGCACTTGGCCGGTATTTACATCCATACTAACAACCGGGACAAAAAAAACTACAAAAACCCCGCGCGTGCACAAAAAGGTCTCATAATGACATAATATGCGGCCGATCGGGCCCACATCCGGTTTCCGGTTGCAACGGAAGTCGCAATCACACTTCCTGTGCGGATTAATGCGACTAATCGTTTTGTGTGGCTCATCATAACATCCCATGAAACGTCCACTACCGGACAGGGAGCTCCCTCCAGAATTCTAGCTTTTGGTGGAACAATGTGGAGGGGAAATACCATAGTCACCTCGCTTGTTAGCGTTACGGCTGGCACTATGGACCGCGGTTGTAGGTTACTGCAGTAAGTAAGATGTAAGATACAAAGGAGGACGCTGCTGCCCATTCTCCAGTTTATAACCCTTAGTCTCCTCTTACGACACCCACGGGTATGTATAGGTTGGTACTGTACTTTGCCGACACCAGACGGGGCTGTGTGGCTGTCGGTAAGGAATTATTTTCTTTTTCATTTAAAGTAGATGCATTAAATTGCGGCTTGCAAAAGCAGAGAATGGTAACAATGGTATGGTCCCGTGTGGTGCCGGCAAAGAATAGTACCATCCCATACATACCCGTGAGTGTCTTAAGAGGCGACTAAGTACTGTACGTTATAAACTGGAGGATGGGCAGCAGCATCCTCCTGTGTATATCATACCATAACCGCGGTCCATGGTGCCAGCCGAAACGCTGACAAGCGAGGTGACTATGGTACTTCCCGTCCACATTTTTCCAGCACAAGTAAGAATTCTGGAGGGAGCTCCCTGTCCTGTAGTGGACGTTTCATGGGATGTTATGATGATGATGATGGTATGGTCATCATCATATTGTGTGGGTTTAAAGGAAAGAAAAGAAAGAAAGAATAATAAATGATTTGGCTACTTAAAATTAGGTACAGTCAAGAGCACATCAAGCTTGACACATTAGACTTTGTACCGTTTTTATTTTAATAGACGTAAGGGCTAGATTCGCACTGCGAGTGTCAAGCTTGACCTGTCGTTGACTGTACAAGCTAAAGTTAAGTACGCTTAAGGTAGGTACAAAGTTACCAAATTGGTGACCGCTTAGCAATTTTTCTCGAGTGAAAGGGATTTTTTTTGTGAGGTGTGGTTTATGTAAGCATTTCTCTTTATGTATGAAAATAACATTAAATGCAAGAAGGAACTTGAAGAGTAGACCATTCCGCTACATATTATTGAGTTTTTTTTTTATTTAACTTAAAAGAATTAACATGAACCAAACTATCTCTACCTATTGGTGTCGTAAGAGGCGACTAAGGGCTTATGAATCGGAGGATGGGCAGCAGCATCATTATGTGTATCGTACCATCTTACATACTGCGGTCACCAACAAAAGCGGTCGCCAGCCGCAACGCCTACAGAGAGGTGACTATAATGGTAAATCCCCTCTAAAGTACTATGCAGTGTTGCTGGAGTTCTGGAGGGAGAGGATGTTATGATGAGTATCCAAGAGCATGACAGACCTCGAAAACCCTGGTTTCAGAGTTGTTAAACGACTCAAGGCCTCAGACATAATATGATAAATTTTTTCGTTCAATACAACGCTTAGCAACACATTTTGCATACATACATACATAATATCACGCCTTGTTTCCGTCGGGGTAGGCAGAGACCACAGTTCTCCACCTGCTACGATTTTGACATACTTCCCTTGCTTCCTGAACTTTCATCAATCCTTTCATACATGCTCGTCGGTTTAGGGTACTTTTAACCTGGCTTTTATTAAGAACGTCCTGAATTTGGTACTGGTACGTTCGCCGAGGCCTTCCCCTTCCAACGTTTCCATTCACTTTCGCCTTGTAGATCTCTTTCGTCAATCTTCCTTCATTCATCCTCTCTACATGACCAAACCATCTCAGCATCCCTTTCTCAATTTTAGTTACTACGTCTTCTTTAACGCCACAACGTTCTCTTATCACACTATTTCTAATCCTGTCACTCAATTTGCAGCTACGAGTATGTTAAAAGCAATCGGCTAAAGCTGTCATAAAAAACAAGTTTGTAAAACAATGTTATTCTTTCGGTCAAATATACTCTGGTTTTAGAGTCATGGCTGCAAAATAGATTGGTAAGCGTTGGGATAAGTAAACGAAAAACGTGGATTTTAACTCATTCAACGCTTTTTGCCGTCGATCGTAACAGAGTACTGTGGCTTAACGTGCTTTTCGGAGCACGGCATCCTCTTAATATTGCGAACGGGACATTACGCGCCGCTTCGCTTACTTTTGATTAGTATCGCACAGAGGCAAACTTCATAGAAGGAAGAGTGATGTCCAGTAGAGAGAGCTTCGAGCGACCGTATTCACTGCTGAACGTCCCAACATGTTGTTCTATACCGGGTGTAAGGTACAGCCTTCCAAATACTGAAAGGGCATGATCAGTCAATGTAACTGAACAACTTTCAGCTAATAAAACTTTCAGGAAACGAAAAAAAAAGTTTGCAATTTTGTATGGTGACGCCGATTTTTTTTTAATTTCCTGATAGTTTTATTCGCGTAAAGTTGTTCAGTTACGTTGACTGATCATGCCCTGTCAGTATTCGGAATGCTGTACCTTACAACCTTTATAAGTAAGTTAATAATGACATATATTTGTCGATAGTCCTAGATGGCTGTAAAGGCTTCCTCTTCGATCACAATCAATCATTATCTTAGCCACATCAAGTCTCACTGTAGCCAGACTTGTGTATTTCTCCTGATGGCTCATATTAGACCCCCGGACTATGATTTAATGTCCAGCACAAGCACCGCAGTCAGGACCCAAGGGCCTTGCTCGGCTGCCGCACGTAGACTGATCCAAAAATGGAAGCCAGGGAGGGGCACGCTGTGGGGGCGCGCACTCCCAGTCACACAACTCAGAAGTCAGTCGCTATTCAAATAATTGCTCGTCATTACAAGAACCGTACTCATGACTCATATTCCATTATATTCCACATCACTAAAAGATTGTAAAAAATATAATATATGTATTTTTTATTATGGTAATCAATTTTTTTTTTATGTAACTAGTGAGCAAACGAGCAGGTGGGCCACCTGATGGTAAGTGATCTCCACCGCTCATAACACCCACTGCCACGTGACATACTTTAACGCTAATAAAACAGTAAAGCGCGTTTCCTACCCTAAGAACTAAGATGTTATGTCTCATGTGCCGATAATTTCACTGGCTCCCTTACCCTTCAAACCGAAACACAGCAGTGCAAACACTGCTGCTTTACGGCAGAAATAGGTAAGAGGGTGGTACTTCCCCAGACGGACTTTGCACAAAAGCCCTATCCCATTCAAATATTAGATTGTCCTTAGAGTTACATTACAATAATTTATTGAAATGGATAGGTACTTGCTAGTGACTATTATTCTAGGCTATTTTTTTGGACCTGATTTCCTTTTGCCCACTTATTAGTGAGGTCAAAAGCAACAACTTTTGTTCTACGACTTTGCTAACAACGCACAAAAAAATTTCGACTCTCCATACTAAAGTGGTCACGTGACCGACCCATTTTGTACGGCAAGTAGAAAATATTTCGTGCGTTGTTAGCAAAGTCGTAGAACAAAAGTTGTTGCTTTTGACATCACTAATAAGTAGGCAAAAGGAAATCAGGTCCAAAAAAATAACCTCGAATTATAACAAAAAACATTTTCACCTCACGAGCTCGGATGAATTAGGTTTGTCGGTTAAATTCTGCGGCCAAAAGCGATTTTTGGGTACTGGCTGCTTCCTCGCTTTAGTGAGGTGAAAATTTTTGTGTTTCGCTCGGCAGCAAAGTTATTTTGCGTCTCGTGCCTTGAAACCTTCGCTTGCTCAGGTTTCAATACAAGGCACTCGCGCCAAATAACCCTTTTGCTGCCTTGCA
The DNA here is from genome assembly GCA_947532105.1 of Athrips mouffetella. Taxonomy (NCBI): domain Eukaryota; kingdom Metazoa; phylum Arthropoda; class Insecta; order Lepidoptera; family Gelechiidae; genus Athrips; species Athrips mouffetella. The sequence goes on from OX383983.1 coordinate 16,962,124, forward strand.
TAACAAATAACTATTTTGTCTGCATCACCAGCTGATCATAGAGGTCATTTAAACCTCCAGGCGCTGCACTTCTTCTTGAGATGAAGGAATGTTTTTAAAGAAAAAGTTTTTTTTTATATCTTTGGTACTACAATCCATTAAATGAGTTTTTCTTATATGGAAACAACAAGTACCCGTTAATTAATTTTGTGACCTAGGCACACCCCGGCTACTACAAACATCGAGCGCGAATTTGAAATTTTGCTGCATATTCAGTACAAAATACCCTTATAGTCCTGTAGCCCGTGGACATTCAAATTACGAAAAAGGTTACCGTTTGTCATTGTGAAATTGTTATAGATTTCGCCATTTCACATACTAAAAGCGAAGTCTTAAAGATCGTAACCCGCCGTAACCATAATATAGTGACCAAACTATAATCTATAATGTTAGTTATATACATTTCTAGGTTATCGCATTGTTTCGTTATTGTCATGTTGTACAGTTTTGTTGAATTACCATACGTAATAGTAAGACTGTGGAAATTTGCCAAAAACAAATTTAAGACCAAATGAGTCTTCAAATCTGAACCGGCCACAGAATCAGTCTTAAAATAGGTAAATGGTTTGTTCAGAGGGTCTTTTAACAGATGTATAAATTTGAAACGGTAACTCTTAAATGAAAATTATTTTCAATATGGCCGGACTACATCACTCGTCACTATACCTATATGGTTACGGCGGGTTACGATCTTTAAAACTTCGCTATTAGTATGTGAAATGGTGAAATCTAAAACAAAGACAAACGGTAACCTGTTTTGTAATTTAAATGTCCACGGACTACAGAACTATTAGAAGGACCGCGAGATTCTCGGGAGCGGGTGAGCGCGGGTGTGTGGGGTAGATTGCAAGGGGGGCGGAAAGTGTCAGTTCTGTATGATAGCTAGTTTTATTACTTTATTCGGTAACCTCTTGGGCCGATATTTCACTGGGACACCACGGTGGCGCGGCTGGTTGCGCCACTGGTGTCCGTAACTAGACACCACTAAAGACACCAGAGTCGCTACACCCTGCGGCCACAGTATTAAGGGCTATATTTCACTGGGAGTGGTAGCGCAACCAGAATCCGAGCTGGTTGCGCCGCCAAATTGGTTGCGCAACCAAACGGACAACAGGTGAGTAACTCTCTATAGAGCTGTATACATGTTGGTGGTAGCGGCGACTGGTTGCGCTGCCATGATGTCCCAGTGAAATACCGGCCTTGGAGTAGCTATGGGGTTGTACGTATAGTACTTATCTAGTCCCTGGCTATGGGTGACCTAGGAAACGTGTCGCTTCTTATTTCCGTTGCGATGGCGGATGTAGTTTCCCGCGCGAATTAGTCAAGATGGCCGCCGCCGGCTCCTGCGACAACGTGTTTTGTTTGGTGAGGATATCCGCCGCTTGTTTACAAAGAGCCAACCCTCACTCAATGTCGGATCGAACATACAATGGTCACAATCACAGGTAGAGAAATACAACATGGAACTGTTAAGGGCTTAGTGTTGATGAACAAAAAGCTTAGTTCAGAGACCCTAAGTGTTAGTTGCACCATCTAACTATAACAATAACAAAATACGCTCGTCTCACTCTGGCGAATACCTACGGTTAGGAGAGAGTAAGACGCATATGTTCAGTTAAGGTTTGATGATGCAACTCACCCAGAACTAGAAAGCTGAAATTTTGTATGGATTTATGTACATACATTTCATCCACGTTGAAAAAGTGGTAGAATAAAATTTTGAAAAATAGTTTTTTTAGGGTACCTCCCAGCAAAGCAAAGCACCTACAAGCAAAGTGCGGATGGTTTTTTTTTGTCTTCCCTATAGTTTGGGGTGTAGTTGGATAGGTCTTTGAAAAATAATGTGAGTCTGCACAGATCATCTTTCAAATTAGGGACCAGTTTGCAAAATATTTAGCTTGAAAGGTCAATTTTTTGTTGGATTCGAGTGTCCCACACTCCCCCTGCCGGCTTAATGGTTGTTCTTGAAAATGTGAAAAAATTAACAGTATTAGCATATACATGATGAATTAAAGGATGACTATCACAGTTACGTTAGGCTTCACAGTTTATTGAGCTATAGCCGAAAAATTGGAAATAATAAAAATAGCCGGCCTAGCATTAGGAGGTAAAAAGTTTATGTTATAAACGTTATGAAATACTTATTAAAAATCCGCTTTGCGATAATTAATCTTAAAAAACTACAGAACCCTATACAGCGCGTAGCCCAACACGCACTTGGCCGATATTTTTAATACTATTATTCGATTTGTGTGACCATACTGTCTCATCCTTGCCACAGCCCCATCTCTTTACTGTGTCCTTTCGGTGCTAGGAAAGAATACATCTCTACCTTCGGTATCGTAAAATTATGTGTTTGGATGTGGTTTTTCAACATCAAATATATTTTGTAGTTTTTGTTTGTCCCCCGCGTCCAATATCTCATGAAATTCAAGTTATTTTTATGTTATAGTTATATCGTTTTATAAATTGTACTTGTTTTTTCTCTTTTCAGTTCATATTTTTCTACACAATTGGGTATTTTGTTTTTTGAAATATATATATTTTTTAGTTCCTTTTAGTTTTATTAACTTTAGATTCGTTTAGTTAAAAATTTAATGTATTGGTAAGTTAGCTCAACGATTGAGTAATTTTTTTTTATTTTTTTTTTGACACTACCATAATGAATACAAATCTAACGACACCTAACATGTTGAAATCTATCAAGCCGTTTAGGCTGCAGAGCGCGACAAAAAAAATCGACATACATACATATATACATACATACACTCGAAAAACATAACCCTCCTGTTTTGGGGCAGTCGGGTAATAATAAAATAACAATAAATAATAAACTCTGGTCAAGTGCATATCGGAAACGGTATTTTTGTCTTAGTAGTACAGCACCCTCGGTGCGCGAGTCCGACTCGCAATTGGCTGTTTTTTTTTCTTCATTTCCAATGATATGTTACTTGGAGAAAGTTGTTCAGTTTCATCAAGTGATCATGCCTTTTCAGTTTTTGTCAACCTGACCCCTAACATCCTGTATAAGTTTACATTTAGGCAGCTCTAATATCTTGGAGCAAAGTGAAATAAAAACATGCAACTATGCACCTTTTTTTCTGATCCTACATCTGCTTGGTTTTTACGGCTTTAATTATTTGTGGTCGAAGCCGACACCGGAACCACGTGCCTTGCGACCGGAAGGACGTGCCATAATACGCATTTCCGGCAAAATTTAAAAAGGAATTCCGTTTAGGGTCTTTGTTGCGGTTGAGTGAAGTTATAAAAAAAAGGTATAGTAAGAATACAGGTAATAGTGTAATATAAATTATTTATTTTGGATACTTGCATAAAAGGTTTAACAAAAAGGGTATCAACCCTGAACGATGTGATTCTGCCCATGAAACTGACCAATTTTTTGGAACATAGCTAGAAATACAAAAGTATATTGACCTCCCATAGAAACTGAATCAGCCGATAGAAAATTTTGTATGGAAGGTCAACTTTTTTTTTTATTTTGACCTATGTCCCTTAGGGTAAGTTGTTCAGTTTCATGGGCAGAATCACATCCTTCAGGGTTGATATACCCTTTCTAAACACTTACTCATGTTTTTGGATTGATGTAGGAAATGTAGGAAAAACTTATCTTAGGTAACAAAAACCGGTGTTCAGGTGGGTGTCGTAAGAGGCGACTAAGGGTTTATAAACCGGAAGATGGGCAGCAGCGTCCTTCCGTGTATCATACCATCTTACATACTGCGGTCACCAACAACCGCGGTCCATGGTGCCAGCCGCAACGCTAAAAAACGCGGTGACTGAGGTACTTCCCTTCCACATTCTTCTAGCAAGAGCTTCTTGTCCTGTACTGGACGTATTATGGGAAGTTATGATGATGATGAGATAACAAAAATACAACTTACCATTGAACTGCAGTGACTATCTCAGCTACACTAGCGATGCAAGTTACATACAACACTATTCCAAGCACACTTTAGTTCACCAAATTAATTAAATAATTTAAATCAGTTTATTTACACTGCCGCCAGTCTTGTTTTATTTTTTGTTCCCCGGTACTACGAAACACTTGATCGTTTAGCACAACACGACACGTCCTCTCACATCCGCGGTCCCTCGCTTACTGAAGCTGTGACTGATATTTGATTTGACGGACGACGCAGGCGCAGGAAGGACAGTCCACTAAAATAATTGTATACAGGGTGTAAAGAAAGTACGATGATCCTTCTAAGGGGTGAATCTACATCAATGTTTTTTTTTATTTATTTTAATTTTTATATTAAACTAATTAGCTATTAACTTATTTAAGATTGTATAAAAAGAAACTATGAAAAAAATACTTTTTCTCATGAAAAGTAGTTTTAACTCAAGAAGGAGAAGTGTGTGGAATGTTCAGAAAGATGTTTTTTTTTTATAACATCCAGTCATTAGCTAGTACCGATTCATTTAAATAAATTACTGTAAAGTAATTCGAAGGAAAATCAAATTTCATGATCACACACACAAAATAAATAAAAATACAAAAATATTTATTTTATATCTTTTTAAAGGATCATCGTACTTTTTTTATAACCTATTATACATTTAAAAGGGTGAAGCCACGATCACACCTAGCTGAATTCAAAGACTAATTTGGCATACATTGCTCGTTGAAGTAAGGATATTGCAATTAACATAACCAAGCCTCCCAGCAATGTATGCCGAATTAGTCTTTGAAATCAGCTAGGTGTAATCGTGGCTTAAGGGTTCTAGAGTGGAGACCACGTAGGTACCGCAAGACGTAGCGTAGGCAGCCCCCCACAAGGTGGACCGACGATCTGGTGGCGGTCGCGGGATACCGCTGACCGGGCGTCATGGAGATCTTTAGGGGAGGCCTATGTCACAGATAATATAATACTATACTAGTACAGAAGATGCCTCACGTCATAGAACGAATTTGTGCCGAAAATTGTTCGGGCTATTTTTTCCATAAGGTATTTTCTTAAAATAAATTGATGTCTGGATGTTAAAATTGAATTAATGTCATAGTTTACACCTTTACCTACCAACCTAGTAGTAAAGGGGCCAAATGAATTCGGGCTATTTACTCCGTCGATAAAACCGTAGTACGGAATGAGACCCCATGCCTATGTTCAGCAGTGGACGTCTTTCGGCTGATATGATGATACATTTAAAATATTATCTTGATACATTTAAAATATTATCTATACATTTAAAATACTATCGTGTATTGATTCATTTAAAAATACTTTTCAATGCATTGCTCGAAAATTGAAGGTTTGTAACGTAAACATTTCCCGTTAAGTAATTACTTACCGCACTAGTGCGATTTACAATAATTCTATGGCGATTTACTATTGTATTGCTACCTCGGATCAAGTATAGTAGTAAGGGTGATGAAGGACAAATTTTTATATGATTTGCTCATGTCTGCATCTTTGACTGATGATAAGGAGCATCCTCTAGAAGATACAAAAAAATTTTAGCGAACATCCACACCCCTGCGTTTTTGAGGAATTAAGTTTCAACTATTTTGAAATTTGACAATGAAACGTACACCTGGCAGACTATGACTATCTGATTAAATACAATGTATAAAACCCCAGAAAAATAGTCTGCCACCATAATAGCCCTGTGTCGTAAAGTTACAGCGCTTCAAAATGCAAAAATTCACTACTTCGTCCCGTGATAATGCAGAGCCCTGCATGTCTGCCTCTTCGATTTTCTACATCTTCAGAAGTATTTTAAACAGGAGCCACAAAGGCAGACCAAAAACATTATTTAGTATCTTATTTTAATTTGTTTTGCTTTAACTCAAAAACGCAGCGACGCACAGAAAAACTTGTAAGGACCATATCGATTCGTATTGAGCTGATCTATCTATTAATATGAATCATGAACAAATCATATACCCAAATTGCAGCCAGCACCCTCACTATAGGAAATTGCTACTGTTATTTTTATTTGCCTAAGGCCAATGAATAAGTATGGTAGCAAGGAGTTCTACGTTCTGAGAAAAAAAAAATCTATTTGTAAAACAAATAAAACTAAGCAGTTTATGGACAAAATTTATTGAAATTGTCTCGTTTATGAAGAGTAAGCTGTGGGTGTAAGATATAGCCTTCCGAATACTGAAAGGATGCCCTTTATTATGCAATCAAATCAGTCATCGTAACTGAACAACTTTTAGCGAAAAAAAAGGAATCGGCCTCTCCATACAAACTGTCCTATCAAGTCTGAAAATTGTATTCTCTGAAAGTTGTTCTGTTCAGTGCCCTTTCAGTATTCGGAAGGCCATCCCTTACACCCAGTACTTAAATTTAGAGAATTTTTTTTTTTCAGGATTCCGTACCCAAAGGGTTTAAAATGGGACCCTATTGATATGCCTCCGATGTCTGTAAGTCTGTCTGTACGTCTGTCTGTCTGTCAGCGGACTGTATCTCATGAACCGTAATGGGTATGTTGAAATTTTCACAGATTATGTATTTCTGTTGCCACTATAACAAAAAGTACAAAAAAAAATGCCCTACTAAAAACTTGTTTTTAGGCGACTTTTGCTCGATTTTTTTGTTCCTGCTTTATCATAAAAACGGGAACACTTACGAGCGTGAAAATTGTTATCTTTATAGTGTATAAGCTCTAGAATAACAACAAATAATAAAAACTGCTCAAGTGCGTGTCGGACTCGCGCGCATTTAATACACTTCTGCGTGACTGCACGTTCATAACTAAGACGGTATTATTATCTTAGTGGTACAGAACCCTCGGTGCGCGAGTCCAACTCGCACTTGGTCGGTTTTTAAGTGTACACTTTTTCTTTTCTTTGATATTTTTAGCCTTTTTATTTATGTGAAAAATTCGTAAAAGCAGAATGTCCGAGACTCCCTTCGCCACAATAAAAAGTGTGTATATGCATAATGTGATAGAAAGTGCGCGCCCTTTTTGGTAAACGTTTGCAATAGTGGAATACTCATGCATGATTTTTTTATTTAAATATTTAACCTCATACCATGTAAAACTATTTCTCGAATAACTATAAAATTAAAAAGATTTAAGTCTTTGAAGATTTGTTTCTGCCTCTTTTTAGCAAAACTAAATTTACAGAGTTTATATGGCCGAAGTGACATGTGACATCACTGTCCATGTCGGATCTCTCTGTCTAATTGACGCGTACTTAATAGTTTTGAATGCTTATATCGGCCGTATTTCTTAGCCAATTTAAAATTAAATTTCACTTTTTGTCATTTCTATTACGGTATTTTCATATTTTGTTAATAATTGCGACCAAAAAAATTTATGCATATTTCCTATTTGAATGAGTATACGTAAGTAAGTGGTACGTTACAACATTGAGTCTATATTAAAGCCCAGATAGCAGCAATAAAAGCTAGTTGTTGATCTATTCTTTTAGTTTTTTCCAACGCTTATCAACGCATTTTGCAGCTATGACAAAAGCAATCGGCTAAAGCTGTCAGAAAAAACAAGTTTGTAAAACAATATTATTATTTCCTTCAAATATACTCTGGTTTTAGTGTCAGGGCTGAAAAATGTGATGGTAGGCGTTGGAGTAAACGAAAAATATGGATTATATTAAGAGCAAGTCCGATCGAGTTGCAGTCATTCTTAGGCCAGCTGCATTGGTCTGTTTATAGTGCACAAACTATAGAATAATAAAAAAATATAAAAACTTGTCAAGTGTGTGTCGGACTCGCACGCATTTTTGTAATTCAATTCTGCGTGATTGCGTGTTCATAACTAAGACGGTATTTTTATCTTAGTGGTAAGAAACCCTCGGTGCGCGAGTCCGACTCGCACTTGGCTAGTTTTTTAAACGTCAATGGTTTTGATTGACATACTAAAAATAACGTAGTTGCTTTAAAGCCACGATCGCACCTTCCTGAATTCAGAAAGTCATTCGGCATACATTTCTGGTTGTAATAAGGATATTGGAATGAATCAACAAAACCAAGCCTCTCAGCAATGTACACCGAATTAGTCTTTGTATTAAGGATGGTGTGATTGTGCCTTTAGGAAGCATCCTGCAGGCTGACGAAGCGATTAAATCCCCAAACCCGGAAATGAACATCCGACTTTAACAAAACGTTTCCGAATCGTTACAAAAAACTTTTGAAAAGACGTCCCGTTTTTATGTTGACACGTTTTGTACTCGTACCTGCTTCTGACCGTCAATTCAGTACTTACCTTAAGAGCTATACAATTATTTGTTAGGTTGACAAAACTCAAAGGGGCATGGTCAGTTGTTGTTAGAGAACGTTGTGGCGTAAAAAAAGAGGTAGTGACTTAAATTGAGAAAAGGATGCTGAGATGGTTTGGTCATGTAGAGAGGATGAATGAAAGAAGATTGACGAAAGAGATCTACAAGGCGTGAGTGAATGGGAACGTTGGAAGGGGAAGGCCTCGGCGAACGTACCAGGACCAAATTCAGGACGTTCTGAATAAAGGCCAGGTTAAAAGTACCATAAACCGACGAGCATGTATGAAAGGATTGATGAAAGTACAGGAAGCAAGGGAAGTATGTCAAGATCGTAGCAGGTGGAGAACTGTGGTCTCTGCCTACCCCGACGGGAACAAGGCGTGATGTTATGTATGTACTGAACAGCTTTCTCCGCAAGTTCTCCGCTTTCTCCTTAAAAATGTATTTGACGCTCGGTTGAATTTTTTTTGTGGAGTTTATAGCTTGGGTGCTAAGACCTTTAACCCAAGTCTTTATTAGTCCACTTTTGTGGTAATACTGAAGGGTGTGAATCTGTCCATAAAACTGAACAACTTTTCCCAAGGAACATAGGTCATAGAACAAAATAAATTTTAGACTTTCCATATAAACTGCATGAGCTGATATCGCATTTTTTTTGGTTTTTTCGTATTTTGACCTATGTTTCTTGGGGCATTTTTTTCAGTTTCATGAACAGATTCATACCCTACAGTATTATTACACATTTCCGTTACACGTTGTGCAGAATTTTGGATTATGCGTTAAATAAAGGGTATATTAACCCTGAAGGATGTGATTCTGCCCATGAAACTGAACAACTTTCTCCAAGAAACATAGGTCGAAATACGTAATTTTTTTTTTTACTCCCATACAAAATGCGCTTCGAGAGCTTCGCAACTTCTCTGCTCAGAGGTGCGCCCGAGTTTGCCGCGTTTTCTCGAACATTGCTTATTCGCTTGTTTGTATAGTACATGAAATCGCGTCAAAATATCGCCGCTAATTCGCCCCTCCTAGACAGGGTCTTGTAACGGGCCGATGGTCCGACACGGAATTACACGAAGAATATAATAGAGTATATTCTATTTTAGGAGTTTTAAAATGAGTAATAATAAATTAGGAATCTTTATTATAATTAAGCATAGATTTCTGTTCAAATCGTAAATAAAGTAAGGATCGAATAATGGATGCTGCATTACTGCTTAAAATAATTGCTTGGAAAAGCTCGTCTAAAGCCGCGAATCAACGCGTAATAAAACCTCCTTGATTCGAAACTACTTGTCAAATAGGAAATAGGAATGTGTGAAGGAAGTGGGTAGAGTTTTTGATTGCCGTTTTCTGATTGGTCGGGGGGAGTAGCGTGCTCTCAGAATTCAACTTTGAATTATGGAACTGACTGCATCGGGCCGGCGCATTTCTGGACCGGCGTTGCAAACAATGGCGGACATTGCAGTGAAAAAACGGGAGAAGAAAATCATCAAGGACCGAAAAGTCGAGAGATGCCGCAGCGAATCAAGATTTCTACAAAAACTCACAACCAAGCTAAGTGTTTAAGAGATTTTGCCACTTTAAGAGTAAAATTAGGCTCAAAACTCGATTTCATATTTCAATTACCTTACAATTTTATTTTGTCTTATAGCTAAACTACAGGGCCCTGGCGTCTAACGGAATTTGAGTAAGATCTAAAACGGTATTTAAAATGTAGCCTTTTATTCAGGGGTAGGCAGGGCTTCTTAAACTCTTAGTTGATCTCAATTTTTTAAACTATAGGAGGAGGAGCAAAGCTACAAACCACTTGCAGTACATCAGTAGGAAGCATGGGAGCTGAGCATCCGATTCCAGCAGGGCTTCCAGCTTCAGACAAACCAGTCCCCAGCAGCCGGCAAGACATCAAGCAGGCCAGTCCAGTCGCAGATGGGTATGAAATTTTGTTTTCTCTACCCGACCAAACCAGTATTTAACAACCTTCTTAGCCAGGTAAATTGTTTGAATGTATCTATTTTCTCCAAGATCCTATCTTTAATCGGTTTTGCCAGCTACAATAGATATAACACTAATTGAGAGTTCATGCTACCCTCACAAATTAATATAATATAAAACCTTAGAGGGCTGTTTATGGAAGGTCTTTTTGGTTCAAGATGTCACCATTGTATGAAACAGATATATCAATTACTAGATAAACTAATCTTCCTATTTACCATGTCTACAGGCCAAAGTACAAGGCCTGATGGCCATCGAATTTGTTGGGAAAAATAAAACCCACGTATAGACTTGATACACCGAATTGGGGTCTCGCTATACATAAGCAAGTTCGAAGTCCCATCTGATCAGGGAAAACATTGAAATATTTGTAACTATATCTTAATACTAGCGGATTGAATTAAGAGGACTGGAAGTTTAGCAGCCCTTCCCACTATTAAAATAAACTAAAATTTTCTCATAAAAAGTTAAATATCAATCTTGGAGAAGGCTAGATATGCTATTTCCATGTACTGTTTTCAGCCATCGGACCTACCTACTTCCTATTACACACAAATTATTTACTTCTCTATTAATCTATGCATTTAATCTAGGAATTCATCTACTCGACTTGTGAACGGTTCTGACTAAAAGAATTTCTAGGGTTACATTGCCACGGTACAAAAGTAGGGTTCCTAATAGACGAAGCTTTGGCCATTTTTATAGATCAAAACAGACTTATACAGATTTTATAGGAAATTCAGAATAAGCATTAGGAAATGTTAGGTCAATAGTTAGGGTTCCCTTTAGGTACAGTGAGGATAGTTAGAAATTTAGGTATTATCATATACAGATTACATTACAGATTCATCATAAACTTATAAACTTACATTCCTCTTAATAGTAAAGCTATTACAATCTTTAGACTGTTACAAAGTGTTGCTTGGGTTCGTGCCCAGGATAGGAAACTAGTAAGTAAGCTGTTAGGGTTAGGTAGACTGTTACAAGGTGGTGCCGCGAGCCATGATATAGAAATAGCTTAGAATTTTTATATTAATAACCTTATGAGATGAATCTGGCTCGGTGTCGTTACAAAGTGCGAGCCGTGACCAGTATATTTTAGAATCTATGTTACTACGGATATTATTTTAGAAGCAGTTTAGCTGTTACAAAACGGTGCAGTGACCAGTCATGAAGCTGGCCTTCTACAGCTAGCTTTAGGCATTTTCCTAACTGGTGCCTTTTACCAGAATAAGAATCTTATGTTGTTATGGATGTTAGTTTTAGTTATACTTAGATAGGGAAAACTTAGATTTTGTTTTGGTATGCTTATTAGACTTACTATGAAGAATGCAATACATTATTTTAGCAATATAACTAGGAATATATAATTTTGACAAACTTTATAACCTTTTATGTTACTGCGGCTGCTATTTTAATGTTTACTGACAACACTTATTCTAAAAGCTGTAGTAAGTATTGAATATTATTGTAATTATGAGAAATTGGGAATTGCTACTTTGAGATAAGTACTTACTTGAGTAAATGATAACACTTCAAAACCCTTTATTTAAAAATAACATCACAGGGTTAAACTATTCATTACATAGAAAGGTATTTAATACATTTAACTTCACTAAGGATTATTCACTTAACACTGTTTGGGTCACTTTTACACTAGTTAGCACTAAAAGGTCCATTGTGTCTTTTTCTGGGCAGAAGATCATGTCTCCAAGGGAAGTTTCCAATAGGTATATCAGACAATAGAGGCTTTTCACCATATTAAGTAGACAGGGACAGGTTTCTTGAAATTTGTAGATACTATGGGTTTAACTGAAAATAAAAACACAAGTAATTATTAGTAAAGGGTACAAACGTTAGAGATATTATGTTATAATTGTTATAAAGTAGTAGGAGTTGTTCATACTTACAAACATTCTTGCAGATTTTAGATTTTCTTATTATAACCAATTAATTTCGTAATTTCAAGGGCAGAACCGATGATTCTCATTTGTGTTTTATGTTTGGCCTGAAAGAAGTAATTTGGGAAGGTTACTTTTAGTATAAAATAAGAAATATTCCTCAAATGAAATATATTTTACCTTCAGATATCACGTAGCCATTTTATAATGTAGGAAATTGTACGCTGGAATCTACTTTGGGTTTAAATTCTTTCTCAGGGTTATTAGAACGGGAAAACTGAAATAAGAACAATATAATAAGGTTTCATAATAAATAAGGAAGTAATTACAATACATTTTAGGATCTAGAAATGATTTTTCTTACCAAAACAGCAAATTGAAATTAGTTGGAATGAAATCCATTGTTCATCATCTGGCTGGGTCGTGTTCCGAAATGGGCAAACGGAGCTTGAGGAGTATAGTATACGATACTGCAGAACGGTCCAAATTGGTTTTGCATGTTCACAGAGCTAACATTGCTTAGTGTCTCTACCTTTGTTTTAATTTATTATCAGTCTAAGCTAATCCTTCAAAATTTACGTCAATTCCACTCCAATTTCCTTATTTTCATTAGTGATGAAGTGCCCTAAAGCGGTTTGTTAGCGCATTTTGGAACGGGGGTTGGGAAGATATGGCATTCGATACGTACCCTTTACCGCCACTGACAAAGTAAATTCATAAATTAAATTGTTATTGAAAAATTTTAAGAAACTTGTACACACGGACGCATTTTAGTGGAAACATTTTATTTTGCACTCGGTTCTGGGTCTGATTCTCGGTGGGGCGCGCTGCAAAGCAGAGATCTGTGCACCTTTTTCAGTTTGAGTTTGACGTTGTGGGGGTTAATTACCTGTTTAACGAAGTTTGAAGATTCCGTGCTTCGGAAGGCACGTTAGACCATTGACTCTAAATTTTCTAAAATTTACTGGGGTAGTTGTTTAATGAGACAGGACAGATATTTTTGCGTTTTGGTAGCTCAGACACCAGGGTTAGTGAGGTCAGTCAACGATAATATACCTAAAGATGATGAGACAAGATTGTAACTTAAAAAAAAATATATATAAAGAAAATTTAGGTAAACAGGAATACTAGTTGCACTTCAAAACTAGGCTAACTAGAGTCTAGGTCTAATTCTAGCATAAAAGGTAGTGGTTTTGAATTCTGTAAAGTTACTAGGGATAAGTAAAATAAATAATATCATCTCTATCACTTACTATAATGGAGTTTACAGACTATTTAGAATCATTTGATACAGCTGTAGGATGATTTTAATACAAATTAATTTATTAATTATTTCAATCGGAAACTGTTTGGGTTTATTTGGCAAAGATATACCTACTACAAACTTTTATGTTATTGACTTGACCTAATCAAATTATATTAGTAGTGTTTTGACTAGAAATTACTGAGTTTTACAATGGTCAATATTATGGAATGATAACACTCTAAAATGCTAGTTTTAATCAAATAAAATTACATCAATTGTGTTTATTTACATAGCATTATAGGAAACACTCAATTTAATACGCAAATAATCAATTCATTTTAACTTCATTTGTGTGCAACAAAAATATCGAATTCTTCTGTTATGGGAGTATACATTCATTAGTATAGATTCATATTGCACGGTTGTAGAATCTGTATTCCATTTCTCTTGTAATTCAAGGTTATCTGAAAAATAATAAAACACAGAACCTTAATTGATAAATAATTTGAATTGTAGTTAATGGGATAATTATAAGTCCTTAATTAAATAAACAGTAGTAAAATTTGATGTCATTACATAATAATCATTCCATGAAGATAACCATCGCAGGCGCAGAATAATATCCAGAATCTTAATCATATGAAGTAAAGGATAGTGACATCATAGTTACTAGTGGTATCATGGAAGATTGTAGATAACTGTAGAATGTAAAATGGTAAGGCACACCGAGGGACGTTGCTGCCTATCTTTCAGTTAATATTTTCTTAGTCTTCTTTTTGAAACATCCATGGAAGGGATGGATTGATTTTAAGTATTCTATTGCCAACAAAATATAGATGGTACTTAATTGTAAATTTATTTATTTACTTACCTTTTAGGGTTTGCCTACAGGTAATACTCATACTCTTAATTATGAATATTCAATTTCTCCAGAGTTTTTGTATCTAAGACTTTATAAGGGATAGACCAGAATAGTCTTAGTTTCGTGTGGTCTAAAAGACATACAAAAGGTTAGGAAATGGTTATCTAACAACATAATGTAAATTTGTAGTAAAATTGTTGAGATATGAGATCCATTTTAGCTAGAACTTCCTTTCGCATATATAAACGATCACATAGAGATCGGTTGAGTAATATATCAGTAGATTTTGATGTTGTGATTCTGGAAAGGTTAGATGGTAAAAATGCATAAACACATTTCAAGTAGAAAAACATTTTTAGAGCGATATGATCTTTATAACGAACCTTTAACTAATCGAGAACATTAGGAACAAACTTCACTTTAAAGAAAAAAAAATCAATTTTTCAAGTCATTAATAGGATCAAAAATACATTTGCGAGTTTCTAAAGGAATGTTGCCAGAATGGGTATTCTAAATTCAGTAGATATAATGTTATATTTTAGTATTTTCATTTAAAGGTAAAACTAATAAAAATAAGTGCAGATTTTATTATGTAAATATTTCTTTAAACAAAAATTTAAGCATTTAAGCAAAAATTACAGCACAGGTAATTTTCGATTTTTACCATGAAAGCATATGCGCGTTTACTTATTTTGATTTAAATTCTATTTCTATTGATTGAATTTTTTTTTGTTGATTGCATTGTAAAACAATCATACGATATAAATAAACAGTAGGGTGAATATAGTCTTAAAAGTTTTAAAATGAATTTCTTTCAGATAATTTATAAACACTTTTTTTAAAGGAATCTAAATACAATAGGAAAAGTGGTAAAAACATGCAGGATTTCAAAAATTCTGGCATTACTGATGTTGGCGACTTGACAATCTAAGTTGACAGTTAGAGTATCGTTCGAAAATCTAATAATTTATAAAAAAAAAAGGTTGTAATATTTATGCTAGGTTTACGGGAGGTTTAAAAATTATTAGGATTTAGGTTAGCTATAGTTTATTTTTACGATAAAAGTATATTGGGTGATTAGGATTTAGGATAGGAAGTTTTAGTTGAATGTATGGGTCTGTTTTGATTTGTGACGTGGCTGTTATTACAGCTACAAAGTGCTGTCCGTGAAGTGGAAGTCAGAACCGTAACTATAGATTAGGAAATAAAGTCAGAATAATTAGGAATAGTAAAACGGATATAGGAAATGGGTTAGTTAAATTTAATTAAATCATCTGAAACATCGCGACGTTTATGTTTCAGGATTAACTAAAACACTTTCAAATATCTAAATATACTCAAATAAATAACTGAAAAAAGAAAGAAAAATACTAAAGTAACCTAAGAGGATAAGACACGGGGGGTTGTGGAATTTTGAAATAATCATGAGAAAGGTTTATGTATGAAAACTTTGGCTCCAAGAAACAAGTAGTTAAAATAAAAACATTATTTAATTAGAATCTGACTGTATAAATTTAAGAACAAATTGCTTGATTGTTGAATAATTTTGAATCTTTTATAAAAAAAAAACGGAAATATGAAATAATAATAAAAGTTATTCGGCTATAAAAATTAATAAGAAAGACAATTCTTGTAATTTGTAGAAAAGAAGTATTCGGAACGCACCTCAAATTTGACAACTAATTTTTGAACGAAAGCGGCAACAAAACAAAACAATTTCAAGGGAATATCGAAGTTTATTTTTGAGTTTTGTAAAAAAAAAAAAAAAAAAAAACGTGGAAAACATTAAGTTTTAGTAGATTGTTATTAACTGTCTTAAGTTATTTTTTTTTGTGAATTAAGTGAATTGTCAAGAAGAAGTAAGTAGAAGTTACTTCAAGAAAATGAAAAAAAAGAACATTCAGTGAATTAAAATTGGATAGAGGATTTTCAGTTTCATAAAAAAAGGGGTAGTTTCATGAAAATATTATAAAGTAAATCAAAATATAGGATAGAAGTCTGCTTAATTATTAAGTTTGTAACGTTCTTACTGACGAAGTTTCAAATTGAATTTGGGGTTTGAGTTAATTGAAATTCTTATACAGAACATTAGAATGGAAAGAAAAAAAGCGCCTATGAGTTTCAAGTATGGAAATTAGTAATTATGCAATCTAAGAAATACAAAGTTAGTGAGTTAAACTAGGAAATAAATTGATTTGATACAAAGTACCTATATTAAATTGTCTTTATTCATAAAATTAAAATGTGTGTGTGTGTTTTAATGTGTTTTGTGTGTGACAATAAAGTATTTATCTATCTATCTATCTATCTAAAATCCGGTAATTTCTTCATAGTTAGTAAAATTGAATTGAGGAAATTTATGATAAGAGTAAAACAAACTTATTTATAACAATTTTTTGCATAAAATAATTTAAACAAACCGAATGCTATTGTAGAAAATTGACCCTATGGTAACAATGAAATTATGATATAGAAGTAGTGAATAGCTCAGTTTCATCGGAATTCGGTATTGGCATATGAGGAGTTAGGTCAATAACTTATTTAATAGACCTAAAGTTGGGATTTTTGAATATTAACCTTTTGCGAACGATTGTACAGTTTTGGCTAGATGACTAAGTTAGAACAGTTAACGGGGGGTTGGAATAATGCTTATGTGCTACACATTTGTTGTCGAATGTAAATGTTATGATAAAATTGGGGAAAGTAATTAATTAAATTTGGGGATTCATAAAGAAGGTTGATTAGAGACAATTTATTTATACTAAAGTATATTATATGACATACACAAATTATAATATAACGTGTTGAATGTATGTTTAAATTTTATTTTGAATTCATAAATATGTTTGTTGCTTTAAAGGTGAGAATATACAGTAGGGCTCTAAGTAAACTTTAGATAAAAGTTAGAAAAAAGTATACAAAGAGAAAAAAAAAATATATTATAATAAGTAGAAAAGGAAAATAATTTTTGGGGATAAGAGAGGAATAGTTAGTGGGAGAAATAGGAAGAGAAAAAAGGGGGTCTGTAGCCAGTTTTCAAGTTTAGGGGTTTCGTTTTGACTTGACTTAATTACTTTAGTTCAAATAAGGTTGAGACTAAAGAGATTGGCGTATGGAGTGGGGTTGAAAATTATGAGATGTATTTACATAATTATTCTAATTCTGTATGGGTAGTCGTTAATTCGGTTCCGGCTAAAACTAAAATTTTATTGGGAAGGTTTGATTGGATAACCTAGCAAGGTTAATAAAATAAAATGTAATATAATAAAATATAACAAAATAAAATTAAATAAAATGTGATATAATGAGATGTAATATAACAAATCAAATCAAAAATATAAAAAAAAATATATATAAAAAGGGGTCCTTATTTATAAAAAAAAAATTACCATTTAACATACGTTATAATATTAGTAATTTCGCTCGTAGGTAAGTTTAAGCGTAGTTTTTGGAAGGATAGGAAAAAAAAAATACATTTAGATTTTTTTTTTGGGTACGGATTCAATTATGCGTAGGAACTTCATGCACTTATGGGGCGTAAGACACGTATGCGTGATTATAAATTTAATTAGTACAGTAACTGAAGTTCTGGTGTCACCGGACATTCTTAGGTAATTTTAAGCGTACTTTTCCTTAGATGGGGCTAGGGATTTTGTTAACTTTTGATTGAGATTCGGGAAACATCAGCTGTATTAATAATTTTCTTAACTTTAGGGTCTTTTAAGTAAAAATTCGAGGTTATGGTTTTAGCTGAAATGTACTTTTATTGGGTAGTTAAATTACGACAAAGAAGGATACTCCGTCGGGGTTGAGTGATACAGGTGTTCGTAGGTAAAATTCTTATTAGGTATTTCAAATATTTTTGTAATAAATTCTTGTTTGTGTAGAAATTTTTGAAATTTATTTGAATTTTGCTGTTTAGGTACGGGTAAGCTCGGCTGTGGGCAGGTAATGATGGCTCGGGTAAACAGTGAATTTCAATTGAATAGTAAAAAGTTTCGTAATTCACGGTTAAATTCTCGGTCAGTTATATAATTTATCAATGTAGACACCTAGATTGTGTTGGAGATTCAGTTGCCCAATGTGAAAAATGAGAAGATCCATCACTTTTGAAGTGTCGTAAAACAATTTTGATCGCGAAAATAGAGCTCGATAGGAAAGTTTGAGAAAGAGAGTTCGATGATTCACCTTTAAAGTATTGTGCTAGACGACTTGTTTACACGTGAGTAATCCGTTGCGACAAGCTGTCGAGGAGTTTTATTTGAAAGGATCTTTGGGGGACCGACTCGTAGGTCCTTGGAAAGAAAGATGTTTTCTTAGGAATCATTTTGATTTGTGGACGGACTTATAGCCGCATTCCCAACCTTCCTGGCAAAATACTTCTTCCATTTCAAATAAATTTGTATGGTGTAAATCGAGGGTTGATGGGGTAAATTTACAATTGGTGTTATATTTCTCTTGTGAATTATTGCATCAGTTGCGCTTAGGAGTTAGTAAGTTAGGCATTGTAAGTGGTTAGGCTGATGGAATTAACTAAAGGGTTTGGGGAATTAAAATTATTAATCTAATTTTGCGCAGCGCCGGTGCGTTTGCCTGAGCAGGTTCCACCTAGTAGCATAACCTATTGTTTATCGAACGTTTCATTGGGGAGACCAGTGGTTCGTAGTAACAGCGTAAAAGAGGGAGGAGAGTATGAAACGTAAGGTTATATGAATATTGAAAGAAAGAAATTTAAGGGATTGAACTGACTTTTGAGAGGAAACATTAATAGTGGGGAATAGGTAATAGGGTAAATGTTGATGATTGAATATGAAATAGGGAAGATAAGAGAGTGGAGGGTTGCTATGAACTAATGGATTCTCAACCGATGGAAAAATTTATTGACTGTTGACCCTGCACACTACACTTACAACGAAGTATTTATGGGATCATAGGTGCTAGGTTAACTTTAGATACATTGGGTACGAAAATTACTCTGATGTCTGATGTGAGTGTTGATGTACTCCCTGTAAATGACTTCTACTCTACAAGAAGCTGACAGCTTATGCAAAAACTACACTGCACATGCTCCAAAACAGAAATGGAAGCGATATTGAGTCAAGTATTGGACTTCGACTGTTGGTTATATAACAGTTAATTAGGGGACAGGGCTGACTTTGTTCATTACGGGGGGTTTATGTGTCTATCCCGGGGTAACGTTGAAAGACAAAACAACCTGCCTTAGATTGGATGTGTTCATGAGCTGTCCTTCTGACGGGCTGAGTTTGAGACCTCAGTGTTCCTGTGTGGATATTGTTTGTTCGAAATCCTCGACATTTCTGGGGTATAACCAATATGTTCGACGTTTAACTCTTGAACTCTTATTGAAGACATTTTTCTTTTGGTTTAAAACTTACACTACAACAGGATCTACGTGTGTCCACTTTATGGGTTAAAGGTTAATAAATGTTAGATTATCTTCGTGAAATTCAAATGGTGGAAAATTTGCTCCGGGGACGCGTATGCTCTGCGCAAATTTTGGGGGTTGGATGTAACGGGCCGATGGTCCGACACGGAATTACACGAAGAATATAATAGAGTATATTCTATTTTAGGAGTTTTAAAATGAGTAATAATAAATTAGGAATCTTTATTATAATTAAGCATAGATTTCTGTTCAAATCGTAAATAAAGTAAGGATCGAATAATGGATGCTGCATTACTGCTTAAAATAATTGCTTGGAAAAGCTCGTCTAAAGCCGCGAATCAACGCGTAATAAAACCTCCTTGATTCGAAACTACTTGTCAAATAGGAAATAGGAATGTGTGAAGGAAGTGGGTAGAGTTTTTGATTGCCGTTTTCTGATTGGTCGGGGGGAGTAGCGTGCTCTCAGAATTCAACTTTGAATTATGGAACTGACTGCATCGGGCCGGCGCATTTCTGGACCGGCGTTGCAAACAATGGCGGACATTGCAGTGAAAAAACGGGAGAAGAAAATCATCAAGGACCGAAAAGTCGAGAGATGCCGCAGCGAATCAAGATTTCTACAAAAACTCACAACCAAGCTAAGTGTTTAAGAGATTTTGCCACTTTAAGAGTAAAATTAGGCTCAAAACTCGATTTCATATTTCAATTACCTTACAATTTTATTTTGTCTTATAGCTAAACTACAGGGCCCTGGCGTCTAACGGAATTTGAGTAAGATCTAAAACGGTATTTAAAATGTAGCCTTTTATTCAGGGGTAGGCAGGGCTTCTTAAACTCTTAGTTGATCTCAATTTTTTAAACTATAGGAGGAGGAGCAAAGCTACAAACCACTTGCAGTACATCAGTAGGAAGCATGGGAGCTGAGCATCCGATTCCAGCAGGGCTTCCAGCTTCAGACAAACCAGTCCCCAGCAGCCGGCAAGACATCAAGCAGGCCAGTCCAGTCGCAGATGGGTATGAAATTTTGTTTTCTCTACCCGACCAAACCAGTATTTAACAACCTTCTTAGCCAGGTAAATTGTTTGAATGTATCTATTTTCTCCAAGATCCTATCTTTAATCGGTTTTGCCAGCTACAATAGATATAACACTAATTGAGAGTTCATGCTACCCTCACAAATTAATATAATATAAAACCTTAGAGGGCTGTTTATGGAAGGTCTTTTTGGTTCAAGATGTCACCATTGTATGAAACAGATATATCAATTACTAGATAAACTAATCTTCCTATTTACCATGTCTACAGGCCAAAGTACAAGGCCTGATGGCCATCGAATTTGTTGGGAAAAATAAAACCCACGTATAGACTTGATACACCGAATTGGGGTCTCGCTATACATAAGCAAGTTCGAAGTCCCATCTGATCAGGGAAAACATTGAAATATTTGTAACTATATCTTAATACTAGCGGATTGAATTAAGAGGACTGGAAGTTTAGCAGCCCTTCCCACTATTAAAATAAACTAAAATTTTCTCATAAAAAGTTAAATATCAATCTTGGAGAAGGCTAGATATGCTATTTCCATGTACTGTTTTCAGCCATCGGACCTACCTACTTCCTATTACACACAAATTATTTACTTCTCTATTAATCTATGCATTTAATCTAGGAATTCATCTACTCGACTTGTGAACGGTTCTGACTAAAAGAATTTCTAGGGTTACATTGCCACGGTACAAAAGTAGGGTTCCTAATAGACGAAGCTTTGGCCATTTTTATAGATCAAAACAGACTTATACAGATTTTATAGGAAATTCAGAATAAGCATTAGGAAATGTTAGGTCAATAGTTAGGGTTCCCTTTAGGTACAGTGAGGATAGTTAGAAATTTAGGTATTATCATATACAGATTACATTACAGATTCATCATAAACTTATAAACTTACATTCCTCTTAATAGTAAAGCTATTACAATCTTTAGACTGTTACAAAGTGTTGCTTGGGTTCGTGCCCAGGATAGGAAACTAGTAAGTAAGCTGTTAGGGTTAGGTAGACTGTTACAAGGTGGTGCCGCGAGCCATGATATAGAAATAGCTTAGAATTTTTATATTAATAACCTTATGAGATGAATCTGGCTCGGTGTCGTTACAGTCTAAAGGAGTAGTTACTACTTTGTAGTTACACCAGTCGTTACAACAGTGTAACCACAAGGAAAAACCTATTCCTGGTCGTGACACCGCAGTAGAGATAGACTATCGATTGTCGCGGTCTCACTCCCCGTGTCTTTATAGCTGTGCGCAT
Source organism: Athrips mouffetella (assembly GCA_947532105.1). Classification (NCBI taxonomy): domain Eukaryota; kingdom Metazoa; phylum Arthropoda; class Insecta; order Lepidoptera; family Gelechiidae; genus Athrips; species Athrips mouffetella. Next base: position 16,984,086 of record OX383983.1, read on the forward strand.
ACAAAAAATACAAAACATAATATTTTATTACTTATAAAACAAACTTTTTACAATAAGTCGCTGGAACCTTCTTTTAACATTGCTTATTTTAGTATTTAAAAGATATAGATGAAATAAAAAGAGCGGATTTAGGGTGCTTTTCCACCAGGGATGTGCGAGGGAAATGTGTCGTGCGAGGATGTGTAGCGGAGCTGTGAAAATGCGCGGTGCGAGCCGTGCGAGGATGCGGTGCGAAGCTGTGAAATGTGTCGGCGGGGGGGTGCGGTGTAGTGGGAGCGGAGCGGCTGGTACAGTATGTTGCAAACCTCGCAACACATCCCTCACAAAACATCCCTGCACAAATCTCTCGCTTGTTTTCCTCGCTCCGCTAAAGCCGTTTCCACCAGAGCTGTGCTTAGCGAGGCCATGTAAATGAAGCGATTCTATTAGTTTTTGAAACACACATCCCTCGCAACGCATCCTCGCACATCTCTGGTGATGCAGCGATATGATATTAGCTTTGACAGACGAGCAAGAAGTATGCCTCAGTAAAATATCATGTACATTAAACAAATCGTATTATGAAACCAGTTGCTATAACAATTTTTTTTGTTGTCATACTAGGCTTAAAGGCCGCTAAATAAATTTTAGCTTCCTTATAGCGAAAGGATTGCTGTAAAACTTGCCAGAATTTAGTACCACAATCCTACACGAAAAAGAGATTTTGTTTTAGTATTTTATTTGGAAAACAATCGTATCTTTTTTTATGTTACAAGTTTAGTGAGCTAACGAGTAGGTGGGTCACCGGATGGTAAGTGGTCACCACCGCCCATAGCGCCCACTAATGTTTGTAATATAATTATAAGTATAATAAAGCAGCGTAACTAAGTGTAAATAGACCAGGCATTGCCCGTGGTACACTGGTAAACCCTCCCTATAATATGAATATTCACGTTTTTAAAATAGTTCACGTAATTTAAGCATGTTACTTGGATCATAAAACAGAGAAATATTTCCCAAGAAAAAAATAGTTGAAATGCGAAAAATAAAGTTTGACCTCCCATACAAAATGAACTATCAGCTTACGCAGTCTATTCGACTTATAGTCCAGGCCGGCTAAGGTTCTGTATAGAAATGAGTGTAAATAAAAAAAAATCAGGAATGTTTAGCAGGTGTCCTAGTAAGTATTTTACACTCGGGTGATAATCCGTCACCTGGTCCTTTTTCCAGCTATGACGACATGATTTTTTTGTATGGGATAAAAAAAATTTTTTCTTAATTTTATCGTGTAGTATGAAAGGGCTTTAGGAGCTGGTTCTGGAAATATACTAAATTGTCACATTTGAGCATCTGGTTATCTAAAAATCAAAGAAATATTATCGAAACGCACCAAGTTTGAGCTCGTCCAGGGGGGTGATCGTGGTAATTTCAACGATATTACCAAAACAAAAACGTTTGCCTAAAACACTTAGTTAAGACTTAACATGACTTTTGAGGCAAACGTTTTTGTTTTTGGAAATGTCGTTGAAATTACCACGATCACCCCCTACAAACGGCTAAGTAAGATTTTATACAAAATTGAAAATTTTGAGAAAAACCCACGACGGCTGTCATTAAAAAAATATTAAATAAAACTTTGGAAATTCCCCCGACTAAAAATAAATATTTTCACCTATCTATTCATATATTTTATAAGCCAAGAAAATCCGTCGGGGGCTGTCATTGCCATCTTTTCATAATTTATACTTAACTGCAGCAAACAAAAGCTATTTTAAAACTAGCTCGTATGCACTATTAATTTACGTAAGATAAGGAATGGCAGCCCCGACGGATTTTCTTGGCTTATAAAATATATGAATAGATAGGTGAAAATATTTATTTTTAGTCGGAGGAATTTTCAAAGTTTTATTTAATATTTTTTTAATGACAGCCGTCGTGGGTTTTTCTCAAAATTTTCAATTTTGCTTTTTATTTTTAACTTTTTAGAGAATTCCCACTTTACTAGAGCAATTAAGAAGGACGTTGCGCGAGTAAAGAATAATTATTACTACACAGCACCCCCTGGTGAGTTGACTCCACAACTATAGTCTAAAAACTGTCAGTGATAAATATGATACTGATAGATAAATCTTATAATGAAAACCGTATCTAAATCAGTCAAACCGTTTTGGAGATAAATGGGAACATTTGCGTAAATATAAATTTATTATTACAGCGCCCCCTGGTGAGTTGGCGCCACGACGCTGGTCTAAGAACCATCACTGATAAATCATAAATCTTTTACTGAAAACCGTACCTAAATCGGTCAAACCGTTTTGGAAATAAATGGCAACATTTTCTTAGATGAAATTTATTATTACAGCGCCCCCTGGTGAGTTGGCGCCATAACTCTGGTCTAAGAACCATCACTGATAAATCATAAATCTTTTACTGAAAACCGTACCTAAATCGGTCGCACCGTTTTGGAGATAAATGGCAACATTTGCTCAGATAAAAATTATCATTACAGCGCCCCCTGGTGACTTGGCGCCACAACTCTTATCTATAAACCATCATTGATAAATTATAAATCCATTGCTGAAAACCGTATCTAAATCGGTTAAGCCGTTTTTAAGATAAAAGGCATCATAACTTTGCACTCACAAACAAACACACAACATCTCACCCTAAACGCATACACCTTCTCCGTTCCGTCGTGGGTAAAAAGCAAAATTGAAAATTTTGAGAAAAACCCACGACGGTTGTCATTCAAAAAATATTAAATAAACTTTGGAAATTCCCCCGACTAAAAATAAATATTTTCACCTATCTATTCATATATTTTATATAAGCCAAGAAAATCCGTCGGGGGCTGTCATTGCCATCTTTTCATAATTTATACTTAACTGCAGCAAACAAAAGCTATTTTAAAACTAGCTCGTATGCACTATTAATTTACGTAAGATAAGGAATGGCAGCCCCGACGGATTTTCTTGGCTTATAAAATATATGAATAGATAGGTGAAAATATTTATTTTTAGTCGGAGGAATTTTCAAAGTTTTATTTAATATTTTTTTAATGACAGCCGTCGTGGGTTTTTCTCAAAATTTTCAATTTTGCTTTTTATTTTTAACTTTTTAGAGAATTCCCACTTTACTAGAGCAATTAAGAAGGACGTTGCGCGAGTAAAGAATAATTATTACTACACAGCACCCCCTGGTGAGTTGACTCCACAACTATAGTCTAAAAACTGTCAGTGATAAATATGATACTGATAGATAAATCTTATAATGAAAACCGTATCTAAATCAGTCAAACCGTTTTGGAGATAAATGGGAACATTTGCGTAAATATAAATTTATTATTACAGCGCCCCCTGGTGAGTTGGCGCCACGACGCTGGTCTAAGAACCATCACTGATAAATCATAAATCTTTTACTGAAAACCGTACCTAAATCGGTCAAACCGTTTTGGAAATAAATGGCAACATTTTCTTAGATGAAATTTATTATTACAGCGCCCCCTGGTGAGTTGGCGCCATAACTCTGGTCTAAGAACCATCACTGATAAATCATAAATCTTTTACTGAAAACCGTACCTAAATCGGTCGCACCGTTTTGGAGATAAATGGCAACATTTGCTCAGATAAAAATTATCATTACAGCGCCCCCTGGTGACTTGGCGCCACAACTCTTATCTATAAACCATCATTGATAAATTATAAATCCATTGCTGAAAACCGTATCTAAATCGGTTAAGCCGTTTTTAAGATAAAAGGCATCATAACTTTGCACTCACAAACAAACACACAACATCTCACCCTAAACGCATACACCTTCTCCGTTCCGTCGTGGGTAAAAAGCAAAATTGAAAATTTTGAGAAAAACCCACGACGGTTGTCATTCAAAAAATATTAAATAAACTTTGGAAATTCCCCCGACTAAAAATAAATATTTTCACCTATCTATTCATATATTTTATATAAGCCAAGAAAATCCGTCGGGGGCTGTCATTGCCATCTTTTCATAATTTATACTTAACTGCAGCAAACAAAAGCTATTTTACAACTAGCTCGTATGCACTATTAATTTACGTAAGATAAGGAATGGCAGCCCCGACGGATTTTCTTGGCTTATATAAAATATATGAATAGATAGGTGAAAATATTTATTTTTAGTCGGGGGAATTTCCAAAGTTTTATTTAATATTTTTTGAATGACAACCGTCGTGGGTTTTTCTCAAAATTTTCAATTTTGCTTTTTATTTTTAACTTTTTAGAGAATTCCCACTTTACTAGAGCGATTAAGAAGGACGTTGCGCGAGTAAAGAATAATTATTACTACACAGCACCCCCTGGTGAGTTGACTCCACAATTATAGTCTAAAAACTGTCAGTGATAAATGTGATACTGATAGATAAATCTTATACTGAAAACCGTATCTAAATCGGTCAAACCGTTTTGGAGATAAATGGGAACATTTGCGTAAATATAAATTTATTATTACAGCGCCCCCTGGTGAGTTGGCGCCACAACTCTGGTCTAAGAACCATCACTGATAAATCATAAATCTTTTACTGAAAACCGTACCTAAATCGGTCAAACCGTTTTGGAAATAAATGGCAACATTTGCTTAGATAAAATTTATTATTACAGCGCCCCCTGGTGAGTTGGCGCCATAACTCTGGTCTAAGAACCATCACTGATAAATCATAAATCTTTTACTGAAAACCGTACCTAAATCGGTCGCACCGTTTTGGAGATAAATGGCAACATTTGCTTAGATAAAAATTATCATTACAGCGCCCCCTGGTGACTTGGCGCCACAACTCTAATCTACAAACCATCTTTGATAAATTATAAATCCATTACTGAAAACCGTATCTAAATCGGTTAAGCCGTTTTTAAGATAAAAGGCAACATAACTTTGCACACACAAACAAACACACAACATCTCACCCTAAACGCATATACCTTCTCCGTTCCGTCGTGGGTAAAAATAATAAATCCAATGACTTGTTATATCCTCATTAATAAACTGTATGAAACCAACTTTGAAAATATTGAAACCGAAACTAGATAAATAAGGTTTTCGTTAAAAAATTGTCCTACACAAAAATTATCAGAGTCGCTTTTATGATGTTTGATATGAGGATATGTCAAGTCATTGGACGTTTAGTTGGCAAATTATTAAATTTAATATCTGACTGCAGCACTACTGGTAGTGCCACGCAATTGTGCCACGGGGAACAAAAGGAAAAACGCGCTCCCGCGCGTTGTTCCCAAAATCTTTGTAAGTGGTTAGGTACCACCGCTTTACTAATGTCTTATTGACAAGCCCGTTGGTGTGGTTGGTAGTGAGCCTGCCTTACACGCCGTGGGCCGCGAGTTCGATCCCCGCCCAGGACAAACATTTGTGTGATGAACACAAGTGTTTGTTCTGTGTCTGGGTGTTATTTATCTATTTATGTATGTATATCAGTCTCTGGTACCCATAGTACAGGCTTTGCCTAGTTTGGGATCAGATGATATTGTGTGAAATGTCCCCCCAATATTTATTTTATTTATTTGTGCCGTAATTTGTCACTAATATGACAGCTAAGCGCGTTGCCCTCCCTGAGAACTAAGGTGGTTTGTCTCTTGTGCTGATAATTTTACTGGCTCCCTTACCCTTCAAACCGAAACACAGCAGTGAAAACCCTGTTTCTTCACGGCAGAACAGGCAAGGGGGTGGTACTTCCCAGACGGGCTTAGCACGAAAGCCCTACCATCAAATAACTGCGATAGTTTTCACATTAACGATAACAGCGTAGCGCAAATAGCACTGTGTTTTGGTTTGAAGGGCAAGGGAGCCAGTGAAATTACTGTCACATGAGACACACCATCTTAGTTCTCAGAGTGGGCAACGCGGTTTGCTGTCTTGTTAGTGTCAAATTATTTCACTAATAAGACAGTGGGTGTTATGGGTGGTGGTGACTACTTACCATCAGGTGGCCCGCCTGCTCGTTTCTCCACTCAATAACGCTGACCTAGTAGCAGATGGTGCAAAACGCAGATCGTCCAGACGTACTTCGACCAAGTCGCAGTTAGTATAAATACAGTTACATGAGAAAAATACTGGTTAGCAAGTAATAGTTATAAAACTGCATATAAAAGAAATAGGAGTAGCAATCATTCGCTAGCTCTCACTGTTAGGGGGGCAAATATTATAATCAAAATTTGCTTAACAAAATGATTCTGTTTCTGAAAGCAAGAACGGAACAATACACTGCGCGTAGCCCGACACGTACTTGGCCCATTATTTTCAACTGCTCGCGTTGTTAAGTAACTAGGATACAAAAAAAATGGAGGATGAAGTGCAGCGTCCTTCTGCGCTTATCGTACCAACTTTCATACCATACTGTAGCCACCAACATCCACGGTGCATGATGCTAGCCGCAACCGCAACACTAACCAGCGTGGTGACTATGGTACTTCCCCTTCCAAATTGTTTTTAGGGTTCCGTACCTCAAAAGAAAAAAACGGAACCCTTATAGAATCACTTTGTTGTCCGTCTGTCTGTCTGTCTGTCTGTCAAGACCCTTTATCTCACGAACGGGTAAAGGTATATGGTTGAAATTAATACCATATATTAGGATCCATGAACCACACAAGATCTGAAAATTTCAATTTTTTACAACGACGCAATCAAAAGATATGGCATTTTATGTCCTCATCTCCATACATTTATTCAAAAATGAAAAACCTACAGGGTACTTCCCGTTGACCTAAAATTATGAAATTTGGCAAGAAGCTAGGTCTCACAGTACAAATAATGGGAAAAGTCTGAAATCATTAAATATTACAACTTTTCTCACAACTAATGGTAACCAATTGTGGTGAGCTCCCGTTTCAAGAACATTCATATAAGAGAGGGGTCAAGTTGGATGGTCGTTGAGGCGATTTTTGTTTTAGTTCTACTTAAAAACGGGAACACTTACAAACTTGAAAATTGGTATGTTTATAGTGCATAAGCTATAAAATAATAATAAAATTTAGTCAAGCGCGTGTCGGACTCAAAAAATCTAGCACTTTAATTTACTGAAATTTCAACTTATACAATTATGTTTATGTGGTGGTACGGAACCCTCAGTGCGCGAGTCCGACTCGCACTTGGCCGGTTTTTTCATAATAGGACTAACGAAACAAATTAGTAAAAGAAAATCTATACATTATTTAAAAAAAAAAATCTAGTTTAGATTTTCTAGCGTTGCACACGGTAGCAAGCAACACCATATTTTGAATTTTTGAAACTACTAATAATAAATTGTAATGATAATATTGAAAAATTGTAAGACACTACAAACAGCAAATCTTGAAAAACTGCATGATTCACTTATTTGAGATGATGCTAAGAAATAAATATGTTAACCTGTAAAATCTCATCTAGAAGGAGTTAAAACTATCATCATTTCTTAAAGTTTTTAATGCGTTCAGTAATCAATCAGTCACTACACCAGACACTTAGCGAATATGAGTAGGCCTCGATTATCTTATTACCTACAATGAACGATTGAAAAATTGTATATTACAGTTTAATATGTAAACGTTTAATATGTGACGAAAGCTCTTGATTGTTCATTTTATGCAAAAATAAAATTTTTGGACACACAACATGTAAAAGTTACTTAGGTGTCGCCTGCTTCCAGATTACCACCAGTTTGAGCATCGGACTTGTTTGAGGTGGTAAGTGCTCTAGGCGGTATGCGCCAGATTATTCGCGCCCGGCGGTGATGGCTAGAACTTTTCATTGAATTCGTGAAATAACTACAATACAAGTTATTTCTTAGGGAGGTCTGGTAATGTTAATATATTAATTAAGCAACGACATTGACAGGAAATGCACAAAGTATAACAAATACAAAATTCCTCGGTAAATCTACAAACTCCAAATAACAGTGACAGTAAATGCCAAGCTTATAACAATGGATACCACTACGTGACGTTGGTGGAATTGAGAATACACAAAAGCCATGAATCAAAGAATTGAATTGAATTGAACAATGGATACGAAAACCTTCTAAGTGAGAAATCCATGAATTTAAGTAGTCTGCAATAGGAGCCGTGTGGATATTCTATTGTCTAATTCGACAAAAAGTTCTGCCTTCCCAAAAATAAAAAAAAAACTGTAAAATGAGGCTCTTCTAGGCTTGCAGCAAATACTGATCTAGTTTCACGTATAAACAAGGTGAGATCCACTTAAAAGATGAATGAAAATCACAAGTGATTTCATGTTGATCTCATGTTAATATGAGAGAGAACAAAACGGCTGAACAAAATGATCGATCGATCAATTCGATTTATTTTAATTATTTGGATGTTGATTTTTTATTTTGTTAGACGTCTTGTAAGGTTACAACCAATTCTGTGGCGAGGCAACCAGGTGTTATTATATTACTCTATGTTTCTACACTCGGACTAGAAAGCACCATCTTTATGTTATAGCGATGTTGAAAACTGACTGGTCTAGTTCAGATGCAGAATAACAACATAAACAATTTCAATAGATGACCTTGTGAAACTGTTTATATCCAACGTTCATAAGGATACGACTGAGTTGGATATCATTGAGTATATTCGTTAGAACACAAAGGAATCTGTACGTTTGGAGCGTGTTCAAATGAAGCATGATAAAGGTCCCGTGTGGTGCCAGCAAAGAATAGTACCAACCCATACATACCCGTGGGTGTCTTAAGAGGCGACTAAGGGTTAACTGGAGGATAGACAGCAGCATCCTCCTTTGTATCTTACATCTTCTTCTATTGATAATATGTATGTAGTATGTATTTAGTATTATATATTTACGTATATGTATGTTGTTATATATGTATATATATATTTATTTATTATATTATTAATGTATGTATTTATAAAAGTATTATTTAATTTTTTAATGTTATTATTATTATTATTTTTTGTATTCTTAGCATAAGCTTTATTATATAATTATTCTCACCTTGTTACACTGCACTTCCTACTCGTTCACCTTCTATGGATTCCTCTTCCCAAAGGTTGTCTGGAAGAGATCGCTTACAGCGATAAGGCCGCCTTTGCCCACTTTTTGTAATTTTTTGTTTTAATTTGTATTTGTTTTTTTTAGTGTGCAATAAAGTGTTCATCTATCTATCTTACTTACTGCGGTCACCTACAACCGCGGTCCATAGTGCCAGCCGTAACGCTAACAAGCGAGGTGACTATAGTACTTCCCCTCCACATTTTTCCAGCTAAAGCTAGAATTCTTTAGGGAGCTTCCTGTCCTGTAGTGAACGTTTCATGGGATGTTATGATGATGAAAGGTTACAATGTTTATAAGTTATGGGTGTCAAAATCGAATGTGGATGTTTATCTTGACACCAAGTTATGGCCTGAGGGTATAACGTTCCGTCTATTTGTAAGCTTCGCAAGAAGGTGTGCTGCGATGGGTACAGGAAATGGCGCTGGTTAATATTTGTCATTATGGGCAAAACTACAAAACTAATCAGTTTTAAGTGTAAGAATGTTAAGACATCTAAGGAGTGTATCAAGTCTCTGTGTAAGGAAGCAGACATCCTAACATTGCAAAAACTTGGTTGCTCCCACATGAAATTCCAGTACTCGGTGAAATAGACGCTGACTTTGGTTATACCGGCGCTTCATCTGTTGACACTTTCAAGGAGCTGTTGTGTGGTAGACCCTTCGGTGGGACTGGTTTACTCTGGAGGAAAAGTGTCTTCACGAACGTCTCGGTATTAAAGCATGGCATTTACAATAACGGTGCTTAAGAGAGGCAGCCGCATGTGGCAACATACGTCGGTTAATGAGACGACGGTTATGACGGTGCCTAGAGAGGCAGCTGCGTCTCGTCCCTGGACCCAAAAGTCCGAGCGGAATTTACAGTGTTGCACGAAAAAGCATTTTACAATGACTTCGGTAATGACGGTGCCTAATGGAGGCAGCTGCGTCTCGTCGCTAGGCTAAAAGTCCGAGCGGAATTCACATCTGAAAAGATTTTTTTTTTTTTATTTCACTAGGCACGTGTTACTCGGCTGAGATACAAAAGCGTACTGATTACTTCTGTACTATACTTACTAATCTGGGGTACTGATCAAGAAACAGCCGGGCTTGTGTCGGGCGTGGGGGACCTTAGTAACCAAAATAGTCGACAGAGAGCGCTGCACGATATGAAATCTTAGCGAATTAGGCTGAGATACAGGAGTGTAATCTCAACTATAGTTCAAGCGGAGGCACGAACACCTAAATAAAAAAATAATTCATCATCATTGCCCGAGTCTTAATCTGTTTTTGCCAATAGTTTAGAGAGTTGGCTGCCTAGACTAGGAAATTCGACGAGGACACTGGTTTTTACACAGAGCGACTGCCATCTGACCTCCGCAACCCAGAGGGAAAACGAGACCCAATCCTAGATCAGGCTTTGCCAGGTCACCCGCCAAATTGCCTCTGACTTGGTTCAACGACTTTTATCATTAACAGTAGCCGAGACCAATGGCTTAACGTGCCTTCCGAAGCACGAAAACGCTCTAGTAGTTGTTGTGCCACTAGCGGTAACCCATTCGGGCTCTCACCACGGCCAACGTTGCTTAACTTTCGTGATTGGACAGAAAGAGCAACTAAAACTCCGCCACGAGCGCTTTATAGCTATTTATTTAAAGTACCATAACATAAACTTTTTCAAGCTAAATATTTCGCAAACAGATCCCTAAATCTAAAAATAATCTTTGCAAATTCACATTCTTGTTTATAACCTATCCAACGACACCCCTCACGATGGGGCAGACGAGAAAAAAAAAATCGCCCCCCACTTTACCTTGTAGATAAGGTACACAAAAAAAAATTGTTTTCAAGATTTTTTTATTATTTTTTATAGAAGAAGTAGGCAGACGAGCAGGCGGGTCACCTGATGGTAAGCGATCACCGACGCCCATAGACACCCGCAACACCAGGGGGATCACAGGTGCGCTGCCGGCCTTTAAGATATTTGTAGGCTCGTTTCTTGAAGGCTGCCTTGTTGTACCCGTCCGGAAATACCTGCGCAGGAAGCTGATTCCACAGTGCGGTCGTACGTGGTAAGAAGTTTCTTGTAAAACGCATGGTGGAAGATTGCCAGTTATCTAAGTGGTAAGGATGAAATGTTAAGTTCTGGCGAGTGGTGCGGTGGTGAAATTCTGCAGCAGGTATTAGCTCGAACAATTCCTCAGAGCACTCCCCATGATACATGCGATAAAGGATGCATACTACTTTGTCGGCGTGGATGAAATGTATCATCATAACATCCCATGAAACGTCCACTGCAGGACAGGGAGCTCCCTCCAGAACTCCAGCAAAAACGCGTGAGTGACGTGGTACTTGGGAGGGGATTTACCATATTCACCACGCTTGTAAGCGTTGCGGCTGGCGACCGCTGTTGTTGGTGACCACAGTGTGTAAGATGGTTTGATACACAGAAAGATGCTGCTGCCCATCCTCTAGTTCTCAAGCCCGTAGTCGCCTCTTATGACATCCACGGGTTGAGATGGATTGGTACTATTTTTTGCTGGCACCACACGGACTGATGAAATGTATACCCGTCCTAAATTACAGCTTTCTAGTACTATGCTTCTCTGAGCTAAGCCGCGGACTGACAGACGGATATGACGAAACTACAACCCAACCAAAAAAAAATTTACTAGGTACGCGTTTTTGTTGGAATTCTGGAGGTAGCTGTCGAGCAGTGGACGTTCTTTGGGATGTTATGATGATGGCATTAACAGCACCAAAATGTTTTTCGGGTTTAGCTCAAAAGAGGCTCACAAGCCCGTTGGTGTGGTTGGTAATGAATCTACCTTTCACGTCGTGGGCCGCGGGTTGATCCCCGCCCAGGGCAAACATTTGTGTTATGAACACATATGTTTGTTCTGTGTCTGGGTGTTATTTATCTATTTATGTATGTATATCAGTCTCTGGAACCCATAGTAGAGGATTTTTCTCGTTTGGGATCAGATGACCTTGTGTGAAATGTCCCCCAATATATTTTTTTTTATTTTTTTTTTTTAATGACCAAACATTTTCAGATTTTTATAACTAAGGTCACGCTAGAACCGAGCGAGAGTAACCCGAGTTACACTTAAAATAATTGAATGAAAGTAGGTATATGTGACGTACACAATAAATGTGGGTATTCGGGGAGAATATCACTTCATAGCCAGCCGGCGAGCGGGGATGTTCTGTCTGTGTCCTACGTACCATTATTAGCTAGTTTTACTAGATGCATCCCGATAAATAACAGTACGTCCTACCGGACGCAACAGTGGCGACGACGATAAAATGAAAGCGTGGTGAGTGGAAAACAATTTTTGACAATATTTTCAAATTATCCGCAAAAAATAACTAGAAAAACCTTTGCCATCTCAAGCAATGGAAAAAAAGAAGGATTAGACACATATCTACCCTGAAAAATGTCTCCATTCACGTATTTGCTAAATTATGCATTGATCAATAAAATTTAACCGTTTGTTTACAAGTGTTCGACCGCCATCCCAAACAATGTTTCTAGTAGGTTTCGAAAAATATACAGAGAATTTCGCTTAGACTCTCATGTGTGTGGCATAACTTTAAACCCTTGCTGTGCCTTATTTCTCACACTCAAGAAAAATAAAATTACGGAAATGCGTTTCAAATATATCTTTCGTCAATTGTTTCCGCTGATGGCTGCCTGACCGTATTTTAATGATGCATTATTTCTGTTACCGAGGTAGTAGCTAATACCTACACAAGAACTAAATTGTTACACGTGTGTGAATTCCTTTAAATAACCTAATACTTATACAAAAACAAAGCAAACAAAATATTTTTATCAGCCTCTGAAGGTAATCTATAGTGCAGTAAACAACGGGTCAAGCTTGATACTGGTAGTGCGAATCCAGCCGTACATCTAATGAAATAACAACGGTACAAAGTTCAATGTGTCAGGCTTGATGTGCTCTTGACTGTACCAACTTAGAAATTGCGGTTCTCGAACCATAATTTTTGGGATGAACCCCCGTGGAGACACGTCAAACAAAAGTGGTTAAGACGTTGCATAATAAAGCTACTTGATTGACCGTTAAAATAATATAAATGCGTGCTTCGGGATGAAGGCTTAAACGGTTGTTGTAGTTATTATAGGCAGATCAGTAACTCTGACACCAGGGTTTTTGAGGTTTTACGTAAGTGCTTATATGCTTGCGTAAGTGCTTATTATGACACCGACTTAATGGTAAATAAAACTCGTTACTATGTGTCGTACCGTACCTACCCTATGCACTCAACTTACTAGAGTACGACGACGAGTACGTTTTGACGTTAACAAAATATAGGCAACCAACTTAAGATTACCAACAGAATCACCTGCACTATGTATATAACTTGCTTATGAAGCAATACCAGCTAATCGTGTTGTAAACAATTTATAATTAATAAATAGACATTCGGTAGACAGGACCAAAATACCAAGACCAGAATAAAAAATAAGCCAGGTATGTAAATAACAACTCTTGATGTGGAACAAATTTCACTGTGCTAACTGCTTATAAATATCTATTGATCCAACTATAATTACCTACCTACCAAATATTTTTGTTTGATACATCATTAACAAACACCTTAAAACTACTTTTTAACTTTTATTATTAATAATAAATCTTGGTAAGTAGGTACGGAATGGATGCAGTGTTATTAGATGAAATCCTAAAAAAAAATATGTTAACAAGATGGGCTTATTATTATTACACTTCTATATTACCTACAAAGTATAATATGCAAGTAGGTACAGCTAGGCAACTCAGCTTGCTCCGAATAATCTTACTCGAAGCAGACCAAGATATGGCACCAGGGGTTCCCTGAATTTTGAAAAAAAAAAGGGCAAAACGAAAAGGTTCGTACACATGAGAATAAATCGATTTTCGGCCCGAAAACCACTAATAGTAAATTTCATTGAAACTCGAGTAATTTTTGATTACAAGTATACTTTTATTTATACAAAGCAAATGTTGCTCGTTGATAAGTAGTATAGTATGTTGGGCACATTGAGTATTGTCACTAGAGTAGAGGAGACATTGCGAGAAAGAGTTGTGTGCCGGTTAACATTGAAAACATGCAAAGATGACTGACCAGCAGCGGCAGCACAGAATCCCTAGATGAAAGTAGGTATATAATTAAGAAAGTCAAACAAACTTCATATGAAAAAGAATTTGCCGCATAAGACGAAATAAAGCGCTTGTGGTGCTGCAGTACTTTCCTTCGTCAAGTGTATAAAAAATTTTTAGTTTTGCAATCAAATCAAATATAGTTTATTCATTGTTGGATATTACAATCTCTTAATGAATTATTAATTTAGAACAATATTACAAAGGTGATATCCATTAACTACGAATTATTAAAGATTTACTAGTGATTAAATAAAAATTTATAGCTATATTTGTGTTTTGTAAAATACGCATAGCATCATTATTGGCCAATATAACGGACTGATGTCAATAATAGGCAATTTTCTATGATATTTTCAACTACGGTTTTAACTGTCGTTAGGTGGCACGCTCATCACTGTGGTAATTTCTGTTTTATGGCTTTTTAAAATAAATTAAATCTTTTTGGAAGAAAATATACTAAAGACATTTGAGATTTGCAACAAGTACTCACAGACTAACTAGGAGATACTAACAAGTACTTGAGTTCAAATGCTTATGGCACTGTTTCTCAGTCAGCACCAGAGTGGAGGTTACTTAAAAAAAATGTTGAAACTTAGGCGCTAAACAATTTTACTATTACTAGATATTTCTTAAAACAGAAAAAAAAATATTATAATAAAAATCAATGAAAGAGACAAATCAATGTGATTTAAATAGACATACCGAGGTATAACGTATGCGAATATGTTTTCACTATACTTTAGTATCAGTGTTTCCATTTTCCTGACGATATTCAGCAGCGCCATCTAGTTGAACTTTAACAAGGTGCGGGAAAACACCCTATTGAAAATAACAAGTAATAGGTACTTAACTTACCAAGAGTAAAAACAAAATATCAACTTGTGTGTGTGTTTGCTTTTTATCATAAAAGAGTCTTGATATTCTATAAAGCCACAAAATAAACTAACGAAAACAAAACAAAGGAAAAGTTAGTTTTAACGATAATCCTCGAATGGATTGAAATCCTCAGTTATATTGGTGATGCAACGAAATCAAGCTGGTATTTTTCCATTGTGTATGTAAGACCTCAAAAGTTGCAAACACATATAGACAACTTCTTTTATTGATCCAAACTTACAGTAAAGAAAAAAAATAAGGAAATGTATAATTTGTTTCGATTTAAATATACACAGTTGTCACAAGAGTTTGTTCGTCCATGTATTAGCTGTGAAAACGAATAAGTTCTTAATGATACCACAAATAAATAAAAATACCTAACAACAGCGTCTCAAATTTTTAAATCCATAATTATATGAAGGTACAGATAAGGAATTAAAAGCTAAAAAAAAAAGAGATTAAATATTTATAGGGAAACTGTTATATGCTGAATATTGGATATTTCAAGACGTAAATACGTCATTATTATTTAGCCAATCAAAAATAAAATAAATTTTTATACTTGTTGCATCACTAATATGAGAAAAGCTACGCATGTGAACCATGTGAATGGGGGAGTCTAGATGCGATAGCACAGTGGTCAGTGCATTGGATCGTGCTGCTTCTGGTGTCTGGTGTATGTAAATACAAAAAAATACTAGTTGGTTCGGTCCAAAGGTGCGGGTTCAATTCCTGCTCGTGTCTTGAAAGACTTTTCATATCCATAAAGGTTTATATGCGTGGTCGGGAGGCATGTGTTGATTTGGCCACAAGTCGAAAGACACCACAATAGCCCATAGGTCAAAAAACACCACAATAATCTATGGGTCGAAAGACGCAACAAAAATCTATGGGTCTAAAGACGCCACAATAATCCATGGATCAAAAAAAAAACAATAATCTATGGGTCGAAACTGTCGAAAGACGCCACAAAAATCTATTGGTCGAAAGACGCCACAATAATCCATGGATCGAAAGACGCCACAAGGGTCTAAAGACACCACAATAATCGATGGGTCGAAAGACGCCACAATTACCCATGGGTTGAAAAATGCACAAATGTGTACGCATGGATCAAACGACGCCATAAATATTCCATGGGTCGAAAGATGCCATAAATCTTCCAGAGTTGAAAAACATTATAAATACCATAAATTTTCTATGGGTCGTTTGATGCCATTAATGCCATGGCAAAGCAACACATGTCTACTTGTAAAACTTAAAGAAAAAAAATGGGCTCCAATATCACACACACAGATAGGGTGACAGTTCAGTTTCTTATGAACCAAGACTAAACAAATGCTTTGTCATACTCGAGTTAAAATAGTATAAAAAAAAAAAACCGGCCAAGTGCGAGTCGGACTCGCGCACTGAGGGTTCCGTACCACCACATAATCATAATTGTATTAGTTAAAATTTCAGTAGGTTAATGTGCTAGATTTTTTGAGTCCGACACGCGCTTGACCAAATTTTATTATTTGTTGTTATTTTATAGCTTATGAACTATAAACATACCAATTTTCAAGTTTGTAAGTGTTCCCGTTTTTAAATAGAACTAAAACAAAAATCAACGCAACCATCCAACTTGACCCCTCTCTTATATGAATGTTCTTGAAACGGGAGCTCACCACAATTGGTTACTATTAGTTGTGAGAAAAGTTGTAATATTTAATGATTTCAGACTTTTCCCATTATTTGTACTGTGAGACCTAGCTTCTTGCCAAATTTCATAATTTTAGGTCAACGGGAAGTACCCTGTAGGTTTTTCATTTTTGAATAAATGTATGGAGATGAGGACATAAAATGCCATATCTTTTGATTGCGTCGTTGGAAAAAATTGAAATTTTCAGATCTTGTGTGGTTCAAGGATTCTAATATATGGTATTAATTTCAGCCTGATACCTTTACCCGTTTGTGAGATAAAGGGTCTTGACAGACAGACAGACAGACAGACGGACAACAAAGTGATCCTATAAGGGTTCCGTTTTTTTTCTTTTGAGGTACGGAACCCTAAAAACTGCCAAAAGCATCCTGATTATCTTGATAACTAACTGTGGAATTGCTATTTTAAGAAAAAAAAGTATTATTTGTAAAAAGGTGGTTCACAAACCGATATTATAAAATGTATTTGGATAAATTTTAAAAACATAATTCAAATTCTAATTAATTTGGAACAAATATCCTAACAATTCATCAGTAAACAGAAATCTCATTCCCTGACTTTTATAATAAACGCGTTCTTTTAACAAATAAGTGTAAGAACATGTATTTTCAAAACTTAGTTATAAGGAAAGCTGTTGGATATCCTAATAAAATAAAAATAAAATAATAAATAATACTACCTAAATATAGTTGTAACTAAAATAAATGTAGTAAAAATAAATAAATGTAACTAAATATAGTTCCACTTGCCCACCCTTACTTATCTTACATCAAAATGTCTGTGGACTCAATAACAAAAGAGACCAATTGAAACTGTATTTGGAATGTTTACAGAAGACTCAAGATTACATATGTATCAGCGAGCATTTTCTGAATTGCGACTCAACAGCTCTTTTTAGACTAACTAACTACCAGGTTTTTACTTCTTATGCCAGAACCAATAAAGTTAGAGGAGGTACCCTAATTCTTGGGCTCAACAATAAACATTATGAAGAAATAAATTGCACAAAATTTGCGTCTGCTGAGAGCTTCGAGTTGTGCGGTATAAAAGATCTAAATACTGATGTAAATATCTTTTGCTGCTATCAAAATAATAAAAAATACGAATTATTTTTGGTCAAGTTAGAGTTGTTGCTTCAAAGATATTTTGATAAGAAAGTCGTGATAATGGGCGATTTCAATGTAAACTTACTTAATGATGATCGTAAGACTGATGAATTTCTCAACCTTTTAAAATGTTATAACTTTAGGGCTCTTATAAATACTAGTACCTTTATAAGGAATAACTCTCAGTCTTGCATAGATAACATATTGACAAATATTCATATGGAATCTATTGAAAATGCTATAGTTGATCACAATGGACTTGCAGATGGGCATGCAGCTGTAATGGCAAGCCTAGTGGTAGAATGCGTTAGGCGCGAAAAATGGAAGGAACAGGTATTATTTGTTGAAAGAAGGAAATTTAATAGCACATGTAATACAATATTTAGACAAAATGTTAATGACATAAATTGGAAAAATTTAGGTATTAATGGATTTTTGAATAAAATAACAGCAACATTTAAAAAAAGTTTTAGAAAGACAAAAAGAAAAATCAAATTGAAGAAATTAGGCCAGATAACATGGATCACAAAAGGCGTTAAGGTTTCCAGCATGATGAAACGCGTTTTGTGTAATATAGATAGTACGCACAATGACATTAGTTTGATTAATTATAAAAAAACATATTTAAGTGTTTATAGGAGAGTTCTTAGAAGGGCTAGAAGTTTAACGGTGCAGAATAAAATTTCCAAAGAAAAGTATAGGGCAAAAGGGGTTTGGAAAATAGTGAACGGTGAGAGAGGAAAAAATAGCAAAGCTACTGGAAGTAAAAATATTATGTTAAAGATAAATGAAAGAATTATAACTGACCCTTCTAACATCGCTCAGATTTTTTCAAGTCAGTTTAACCATAGTTTACTGCCATCCACTGGCAATCGTACTCAAGCCCTGCACTTACTAATCGAAAATATTGCAAGGGTTGAGAATGATATGGTTTTCAGGCCTGTGTCTGCTAGAGAAATTTGTAGTATTGTTAGAAATATGGAAAACAAGAACTCATGTGGATATGACGAAATGCCAATCTCTATCATTAAAGATAACATTGATCTATTGGATCACAGTCTTGCTCTGTTTTTTAATAAATGCGTGGAAGAGTGTAATTTTCCCGACCAACTTAAGATAGCCAGGATATTGCCAGTTTTTAAGAGGAAATGTAAGCTTGACCCAAAAAATTACAGGCCAATCTCGCTGTTGCCAATATTGTCAAAGATCTTTGAAAAAATTATTAAATCCAGACTACTCACTCATTTGATACAGAATCGAGTTTTAAATCCTAGGCAGTTTGGCTATCAAAAAGGGACGGGTACTGCTGATGCCGTGGATTCTTTAATGAAAGATGTAGTAACTAATTTAAATAACAAGTTAAAAGTAGCGGGGCTGTTTTTAGATTTAAGCTCGGCGTTCGATATGGTTAATCACAAGATCCTACTGGACAAACTCGAATATTACGGTATAAGGAAGAACATTCTAAAACTGGTAGAATCCTATTTCAATAATAGAAAGCAGTTTGTAGAGGTAATGTCCATATCAAATGATAGTACAGAAAGAACTACAACATCTAATCTTATAAACATCACTCGAGGTGTTCCACAAGGATCCATTTTGGGCCCTATATTCTTCTTAATTTTTGTCAATGACTTGGTAAACTACGTCGTCTCCAAAGTTCCCAGTGCTAAACTAGTCCTATTTGCTGACGATTCAAACGCAATACTCTCGGGATCAAACATACGAGAATTGAATGATAGGGCAAATGCTACTTTAATAGCTTTTGACTTGTGGTTTGTGGCAAACGACCTTCAGCTGAATGCACACAAAACAAGTGCAATTCTTTTTCAGCCTACTTCGAGAAATCAAGAGTCCCTGAGGTTATCTTTAAATAATCAAAATATAGAGTTGGTTAATACAGTAAAGTTCTTAGGCATACATATAGACCCTCTTCTTAACTGGAAGGGCGAACTAAGTACGATGGAAAGTTCAATCAGCTCTGCATGTTACGCATTGAGAAGCCTTAGAGACTTACTGACATTGGACCAGTTAAAATCTGTCTATTGTGCCTTGATAGAATCTAAGTTACGTTACAGCATCAAGCATTGGGGAAATAGTTATAATTATAACCTGAAAAAGGCTTTTGTTGCCCAAAAAAGAGCAATAAGAACAGTTGCTCGAATTCCTCCATGGGAATCCTGCAGAAATTATTTTAAAGATTATAAAATACTAACTGTACCTAGTCTGTATATTCTGATACTGCTAGTAGATTTCATGAAGCGAAGATCGGTTTTCGAAACGGAAGATGAAATGAAGTTGCGTCTTGCCACTAGGCGAAAGGACCTAAAGACAATAATTGAACCAAGGTTAAATATAGTGAAGCACAGCCCTCTATACCAGACCGTAGCATTTTTCAATGGACTTCCGATTGAATTAAAAATAATATGTAGTGTAGAAGTGTTTAAGGACCGACTGAAGTTGTTTCTGTTAGAAAAAAATTGTTATAATTTTGATGACTTTTATAATTAATGACATAAATATTATGATAATAATATTAATAGAAATTTTGTTAACATTATGATAAACTTATTAGATAGGATATATTAGCTTTAATTAATTAACTTTATGTATTAAAACTTTAATTTGAGTATTGGTAAAATGATTAATGTAACTTGTTATTATAAATGATTATGTATGTTATTTCGCACACAGAATTTCTGTTTTAGAATAAAATGAATTGAATTGAATTGAATACCTAAGTATCGCGCGCAAGCGCGAAATTTCACCTTAATGAGAATATAGATACTGCAATATTGTCCACAGGAGGAGTTTCTGCTTAAAGATGACTTTAGACTGCCAGCGACCACAACAACAATACTGGAACTCTCAGTGTTGCAAGAAGCATCCACAAATGAAAGGAAAAAACCGGCCAAGTGCGAGTCGGACTCGCGCACTGAGGGTTCCGTACCACCACATAAACATAATTGTATTAGTTTAAATTTCGGAAAGTTAATGTGCTAGTTTTTTTTAGTCCGACACGCGCTTGACCAAATTTTATTATTTGTTGTTATTTTATAGCTTATGCACTATAAACATACCAATTTTCAAGTTTGTAAGTGTTCCCGTTTTTAAATAGAACTAAAACAAAAATCGCCTCAGCGACCATCCAACTTGACCCCTCTCTTATATGAATGTTCTTGAAACGTGAGCTCACCACAATTGGTTACCATTAGTTGTGAGAAAAGTTGTAATATTTAATGATTTAAGACTTTTCCCATTATTTGTACTGTGAGACCTAGCTTCTTGCCAAATTTCATAATTTTAGGTCAACGGGAAGTACCCTGTAGGTTTTGCATTTTTGAATAAATGTATGGAGACGAGGACATAAAATGCCATATCTTTTGATTGCGTCTTTGTAAAAAATTGAAATTTTCAGATCTTGTGTGGTTCATGGATCCTAATATATGGTGTTAATTTCAACCTGATACCTTTACCCGTTCGTGAGATAAAGGGTCTTGACAGACAGACAGACAGACAGACAGACAGACAGACAGACAGACAGACAGACAGACAGACAGACAGACAGACAGACGGACAACAAAGTGATCCTATAAGGGTTCCGTTTTTTTCTTTTGAGGTACGGAACCCTAAAAATGGAGAAAAGTGGACAGTACCTAGAAGAAACTTAATTACCTAATGAACGAAGTTGTAAATTTTAATAATGATACTATCGTATCTAAATCGGTTCAATGTAAGACTTATAGTGCTTTGATATTCTAGCACGACACAGGGAACCCATTGTATAAAGCCGACTCTTAAAGTAGGCCGTGCTGCAGTGGTTTATTGCCGTCTCTTTTACGCTGCCATAGCACGATCCGAGACGGTAGTCGAGTCGCTCTATTTGAATTGTATTCTGCATGTTATGATGACCATTAAGTATTATGTAAAGAATGATATATAAAAGTATTTCAAATCATATAAAAAGGAAGAGATGTGACGTACACAATAAATGTGGGTACTCGGGGAGAATATCACTTCATAGCCAGCCGGCGAGCGGGGATGTTCTGTCTGTGTCCTACGTACCATTATTAGCTAGTTTTCCTAGATGCATCCCGATAAATAACAGTACGTCCTACCGGACGCAACAGTATATTTGAAACATCACGGAAATTGCATTTACAATGTGTAATGAAATGAAAACAGTGCAGACGCGAAAGTAAGTAGCTACATGTAAGTGCCGTGGTCCAAAAAGACAAAGGCTCGGAAAGAGATTTGCTCAGTGAGCAAAAGTCGCAAAAGTGCTTTTATTTATTATGACATTTAATAAAACTCTTTGGAGCAGTAAGGAGACAGCACTCATTGACTAGCAAAAACCAAAGATTTTGGAAACTACGCCAGAAGCGCAGCGTTTTTCTTACGTCAATGATGCAAAAACACACACAAAAAGCGGACTGACAAATAATTATACTGATCTTGACGATCTTGATCTTTTTTTCAACATTGCCATAATACAAAAGTTGAAGTTGAACATTTGAAGATGGCGGTCGTGTTTTTCAATTTTAGTTTTATTTGTTTATTGAAGAGTTTAATGAATAATTTGATTGGGTGTTATGCAGTAAACGTCTTTGAAAATGAGCATCTATTAGAAGATTGGAATACATGCATTTATCAAGATTTTTGGATGGAGAGAAGCGGCCCATCGAGACTTCAATAATTTTCCCCATCAACTTATCGGAGTCATCATAGTACACAGGCCCTCGTCCTCGTGATGTGGATTCCTGTGTAAATCTTCAACTTTACATTGGCGAACTCGCCATAATTTTATAATAATTTATTAACTTGACATTGTGCAAAATACATCTTGGATGTGACGCCATTAAATATCTATCTATCTGATCTTGACATTTTTATATTTTGGAAACCCACGCGCAGTGCGCAGTGGTTTTTTTATTATTTACATATTTTTTGTAACCCAGAGCTATATAACTCGACGCAATAATTAAGTAAGAATGGCGGGATTTGAATGGTTGCCTCAAGTCGAAAATTGCTGCTCTAGTATCGATTTAGGAGTAGCAGTCATATTACTTGGCATCTACGGTATATTGGTGAGTCTTTTATTTACGTCTACATTGCTATGTTTTATTACCCTAGCTAGCCTTATAGATTCAGATAATTATATTCAGTACTAGCTTTCCGCCTGCTGTTTCACCCGCATTAAATGCGTTTACCCGTGAGAATGAAGTGTTCCAGCGGTAAAAAGTAGCCTATATGCTATTCCAAGACCTAACCTATGAAAGAGTAACAAACATCCATCCATTCATACTTACAAACTTTCGCGTTTATAATATTACTAGCTGTTGCCCGCGACTTCGTCCGCGAGGGATTCTATCTATCTGTCTATCTGACCATCCATCCACCCTTCCGTCTATCTGTCGTCCGTCCGTCCGTCCAACCATCTGCCAAACGTCCGTTAAACCATCCCTGTCCCTGCCCCTCTCCCCTTCCCCCTCCGTCGCCCTCCTTCCCCACCCCCTCTGCCCCTCCCCCTCCCTCTCTCCTTCCCTCTTCCTTTCCCTGTCCCTCTCTCTACCTCTACCCCTCCATATACTTATCCCTTCCCCGATCCCTACCCTTAACGTCATCTTAGCCACTACCCCTATCCTCATATAAACATAGAAACGACAACCATATTGATTTTTAGACATTTGAACCCTATCGCACCCCAACCCTATCCCCAGGGGATGATGGTATTTCACATCCGCCACGTTGAATTTCAAAATTGTTGTAGTTTTCGTAAGCAGCGACCCAAAAACCATACAAACGATACGCATAATTGGTTTTTAGACTTTTTCACCCAATTTCCCTTTTTTATGGGTTAAATTTGGGGTGGAATTTCAATGAAAGTTGCATAGAATTACAACCCTAAAGCCTAAATAATAAATTATGTGGATTTGAATTTAAAAATAAATAAACTTCATCCCTCTTTTCACCCTTTAGGGTGTCGAATTTTCAAAAATTCTGAAACACGTACTTAAATATTAATTTTTAATCGTCAGCCTAAATACAAATTTGAAGATCCTAACTTTAAAACTGACGGACTTTCATACAAACTTTCATGCCCTATTTTATCCCCTTAGGGGTGGAATTTTGTAAAGCCCTTTCTCACTGCACCGTAAAACCTCATAAGTAACCTACTTGCCAAATTTGGAATTTCTAGACCCAGCGGTTTAGGCTGTGCGTTGATATGTCAGTCAAAGAGTCAGTCACCTTCTTCATTAACATTAAATGCGTTTTCCCGCTGTAAAAAGTAGCCAATGTGCTATTCCAGGACCTAATTAATATGCGTGCCAAGTTTCATTAAAATCCATTCAGTAGTTTTTACATGAAAGAGTAACAAACATCCATCCATCCATCCATCCATCAGATTCAGATTCAGATAATTTTATTCAATGTAGATTCTTTACAGAATACTTATTGAATGTCATGCAGAATACAATGCAAATAGAGCGAGTCTACGCCGTTTCGGATCGTGCTATGGCAGCGTAAAAGAAACGGCAAGAAACCACTGCAGCACGGCCTACTTTAAGAGTCGGCTTTTTACAATGTGTTTCTTGTGTTTCGCTGGAATATCAGAGCACCATACCTCTTTGTCATTCATATAGTCATCCAATCTATAGTAAGCTTTTTTACATAACGTTTGCTTTACACATTCTTTAAACTTTCTCTCAGGTAATTGCACTATATTGTCAGGTATTTTGTTGTAGTATCGTATACACAGACCAACGAAAGATGTATTGACTTTAGTTAATCTAGTATATGGTTGATCAATTTTATGCTTATTTCTAGTATTAAAATTATGCCTGTCACAAATTTTTGGTAATTGATGAATGTTCTTTCTAGCATACATTATATTTTCATAGATATACTGGCATGGCACTGTCATAATGTTGATTTCCTTGAACAGTTCTCTCAGGGAATCACGAGTCTTCAGGCAATAAATTGCTCTTATAGCCCTCTTTTGTAAAACGAATATTGAATGTATATCAGCTGCTCGGCCCCAAAGCAGTATGCCATAAGACATAATGCTATGGAAGTAGCTAAAGTAAACCAGCCTTGCAGTAGCTACATCAGTAAGTTGTCTGATTTTTCTAACAGCATATGCAGCCGAGCTCAATCGACCAGAAAGAGCCGTTATATGAGGGCCCCATTGAAGTTTAGAGTCTAGTGTTAACCCTAAGAAAACTGTACTATTTACAAAATCTAATGGCTCATTATTCAATACTATGTTATGTGAAGTAGACCT
Source organism: Athrips mouffetella (assembly GCA_947532105.1). Taxonomy (NCBI): domain Eukaryota; kingdom Metazoa; phylum Arthropoda; class Insecta; order Lepidoptera; family Gelechiidae; genus Athrips; species Athrips mouffetella. The sequence goes on from OX383983.1 coordinate 17,009,213, forward strand.
TACATTTGGTAGTGCAAATTTAATACATTTAGTTTTTTTGGCGTTTAGGACTAGATTGTTAACAGTAAACCATGCATGAATCTGTCCAAGTGCATCGTTGACTTCGTTATAATTTTGTGATTTCCTACTTACATTGAATATTAATGAAGTATCATCAGCAAATAACACAATCTTTGACAGATTCTTCACCACAGAAGGAAGGTCATTAATATAAATAAGGAATAAAAATGGCCCTAATATGGACCCTTGAGGTACGCCAATTTTGACAACAGATCCCAGTGATTTCGTCCTGTTTACTTGTACCTTTTGAATCCTGTTTTCCAAATATGACCTAAGTAGTTTAAGTGAATTATTCTTAACACCGTAATGTTCAAGTTTTAGCAACAATGTGCTATGATCTACGCATCCATACTTACAAACTTTCGCGTTTATAATATTAGTAGGATAGTAGGAAGTAGGATAAGATAGTAGGATATATATATATAGTAGGAAGTAGGATATATTCTTTACAGAATTTTAATTAAATGTCCTGCAGAATACAATGCAAATCTATACTTATCTTCCTACTATAATATTATAAATGCGAAAGTTTGTAAGTATGGATGGTTGGATGGATGTTTGTTACTCTTTCACGCAAAAACTACTGAATGGATTTTAATGAAACTTGGCACACATATAGGTTAGGTCTTGGAATAGCATATAGGCTCTTTACCAAGGGAAAACACTTCATTCCCACGGGAAATCGCATTTAATGCGGGTGAAACCGCAGGCGGAAAGCTAGTAATCTATACAGCGAGTCTATACTTTCAACGACAGAGCTTCTTTTCCAAGAGAATTGACGAAGACAATGGTTTTTACTAGCATCGCTTTGCACTAAATAGATTTTTTGCACAACCAACATTTACTACAATTAATTCAAGGCTGTATATTAACGTGCCACCAAATTTGAGTAATTTTTTACCAAATAATATCCACCAAATTTTGTCTACCAAAATGGATGAATGTCGCCGCTCGCTTCGCTCGCTCGGCTCGTGCTTTGTGGTCGCAAGATAACCTAACACAACCTAACCGAACCGGTTACCCAAATTTGGTGTACGTTCAGCCAATTTGGTGTACATTCATCCATTTTGTCTGAAGTGTATTGAGGTATAAAAAAATATTTTGGTAATCATTTAATTTGTTGCCTTAATTCAATAGTCTCTAGATGCGTCTTGAATTTTCGCGGCTGCCGGAGCCGCGGTCAAACACACGAGCAATGTTCGACCACGGCAAACCTTTATTTCTGCTCGTGAAAGTCGCGAACCATTATTTGCACAGCCCAGCGGTCGCAACGGGCTTACATAAAAGTTCGTTGGTGGACGACGCACAGTCAAAAAATGTTGGTATCGTGGTTTGTTGAAGCTCGGCACGAATAGTTTGGTCGCGAGGCAGCTCCATGCGCAAGGTGCTACGCGAGTCAAAAGGCGCGTACTCTCTGAAGCGAGCATCCTCGCCAGGCAGCCGCGCAAGATAAATCGGTGAGGTCGGTGAGGACGTGCCTCGCCCGAGGCAAACGCATGCGCTTCTTTGCCCGATCGTGCCTCGCCCGAGCCAAAGGCACGCGCTATCTCATCCGAACGGGCCGCGGTCCGAACCGAGAGATCGGTTTTGTCCATGCTCAAAGGTGCCTCAGGACATTTGCCTCGTTCAATCAAGACGGTTGTGTTTTGCCTCGCACGTTCGTTGCATTTAGCGCAGTGTCTTAAATCAATCATGGTCACTAAAGATGATTGTCGGATGCAACTTATCCCTATCATACTAATAAAGGCCTAATAGAAGATGCATAGAGGAATATAAGCGATAATGATTTCTTATGGAATTTGGCGACAACTTTCTGAACGTGCAGCCTCATGACGATCTTGATAAAATTTGGCTCGGCTCCTGATTCGCCGCGGCAAACGCTGCGCGGCAAATGTCCAAAGCTGCCTCGCAAGGCTGCTTGCAAAGTCAGTACGCACATAATAATAAACAAAAACCTCGCTTGAGGCAAAGGCACGCACTACCTCACCCGAACGTGTTGCGGTTCGAACCGAGAGATCGGTTTTGTCCATGTTCAAAGGTGCTTCAGGACAATTGCCTCGCTCAATCAAGACGGTTGTGTTTTGCCTCACACGTTCGTTGCATTTAGCGTAGTGTCTTAAATCAATACATTTTCATGGTCACTAAAGATGATTGTGGGATGCACCTTATCCCTATCATACTAATAAAGGACTAATAGAAGATGCATAATAATTATTACTTAAGGAATATGGCGACAACTTTCTGAACGTGCAGCCTCATGACGATCTTGATCAAATTTGGCTCAGCCTTTCCTGAATCGCCGCGGCAAACGCTGAGCGGCAAATGTCCAATGCTGCCTTGCAAGGCTGCTGGCAAAGTCAGTACGCAAATGATAAACAAAAACCACAAAATAATATATTTAGTCAAGAATATTGTCCATGTGCCAGCTAACCAAAAAAAGGAAATCATATAATTTTCAGCTTAATTTTCTCTTTTACCACAGTTAGATACAAAGGTTTATTAGGACGTCAATGAACAATTATTGCTGTCTTTAAATGGTAGCTATCTAAAATAGCAGCCGAACCGAAAAATTTTCCTATTCACAGAAGTTAGACAAGATTACAAGAATGTTAAAAAATCCCAATTGTTATTCCAAAGTGGTAGCTTGGTCAAATTACATTTTTCTTCAAATAAGGCATAATTATGTGCACTTTTCGTTATGTTGTGGCAATAGTAGATTTTACAACAAGTGCACAAAACGAACCGATTTACCGAGACTTTTAGCAGCCCGAGCCGAAGGCGAGGGCTGATAGTAATGTCGAGGATAAAATGGTTTTGTGGACGAGTTATAAACTCTGCTTTTCACTTTGACTGCGAGGAAATAAAACATAAAAGTACTCTCTAAATGTAACTGAAGAATGAGTTGTTCTGCTTTAGTGAAGAATATGTTGACGCATGGGGGGGGTGCAGCAGGCCCGCGCGCAGGGCGTACACCACCGAGATTACTTTTTTGCCCTACTGCACAAAATTCGACTTTGTGCAGCCTATATCCTGCACAAATAAGCACTTTCAGAGCATGAGAAGTGAAAAAACACATACATTCGACCTTATACGATGTCACCCAAGGAACATACTACTCTTTAATGTTCGGGCAAGGTGAACTGGATTCTAGAGTCGTAGAGAGAACGCTAGTATACAAGTCTTCAAGATGTTCTATTTGTGGTTAAACTTTGTTAACGATGCCTTAACTCCTACAGGAAGGAGCCGATTGAAGAAGGATCAGTTCGAGCAGTCATGGAGAATTTTTTTTAAAGTTCCGTACCTCAAAATAAAAAAACGAAACCCTTAAAGGATCACTTTGTTGTCCGTCTGTCTGTCTGTCGGTCTGTCTGTCTGTCTGTCAAGACCTTTTTTCTAACAAATGGGTAAAGGTATCAGGTTGAATTTGATAACGAATATTTAGATCTATGGACCACACTAGATCTGAAAATTTAAATTTTTTACAGCGACGCAATCAATAGATATTGCTTTTTATATCCTCATCTCCATACATTTAAGCAAAACCTAGAGGGACTTCCCGTTGACCTAAAATTATGAAATTTGGCGAAAAGCTAGGTCTCACAGTACAAATAAAGGGAAAAGTCTAAAATCATTAAATATTACAATTTTCTTACAACTAATAGTAATCGTTTCAAGAAATTTTCTATAAAATAGAGGTCAAGTATTTAAAGTCAAGAGCGTAAGCTTTTACTATATCATATGGTAGATAGGTACGGAACCCTTAGGGCGGCGCGAGTCCGACTCGCACTTGGCTTTTTTTTTTATTGTCAATGGGCTTACTCTTGTCCTCGATTTAGTCTTGAGGATAGAGATGAGGTCGACGATGGAACGAGCTTGCTCAGAAGAAGCCTATATATTTACCCGCGACTTGAAAAGATTCGGGTTATATGAACTCGGGAAGACAGACGCAGGCTGAGAATTCCGAATTTTTAGATTTTTTTGCTCTTTGGCCGGGCGCATAATGAAATCAAATCAAATCAAATCAAAATCAAAATCGTTTATTCATTGTTGGATATTAAAATCTCTTAATGACGTCAGCTAAACTACATCGCTTCACAAACAATGTGGCGCCATTGTGGGAAAAAAAGAAGCGACAATAAAAACCCACGCGCTCTTTTAAAAATGAAAAAGATGTTTCAAAGTGCTTTGTGTGAATGTGTGGAATATCAACCAAGTGTGGGTGATATCCTGCGGTGCGTCTAGACTCCCGATAGTAAAAGGGGGTGGAGAATAAGCTCGTGGAACTCTTGAGCATACTCTCTGAAGAACAATGTGTAAAACACCGACAGACTTGCAACCTTGCGACGGTGGACCAGACTGTGAAACTTGGTTTTCACCAGCATCTCATCACGAACGAGCTTAAGTAAGGTTAATGTTAGCTTTTTGATGAGTAATACACTGAGTGATTTGTTGTGCAACCAGAATATTGAATCAGTTCAAACTGTCAAGGTTTTGGGAATACATATTAATGCTGTCCTAAACTGGAAAATTGAAGAAATCACAATCGAAAACTCAACTCACTTACCATCAGGTGACCCGCCTGCTCGTCTGCCTCCCTCTTCTATAAAAAAAAAAATTAGCTCTGCCTGTTTCGCCCTAAGGATTTGACGTGACGTTCTTGGAACAGACCAGCTTAGGGCCATGTATTTTGTTTTGATTGAGTCCAAGTCACGCTACAGTATGAAGCACCAAAGCTTTTACGATTCAAAAAAAAAAAACTGGCCAAGTGCGAGTCGGACTCGCGCCCTAAGGGTTCCGTACCTTTTTACCATATGATATACTAAAAGCTTTTGCTGTTTGATTTTAAAAACTCCGCGACAATCCAACTTGACCTCTCTTTTATAGAAAAGGTCTTGAAACGGGAGCTCACCTTAATGGGTTACTATTTAGTTGTAAGAAAAATTGAAATATTTAATGATTTTAGACTTTTCTCTTTATTTGTACTGTGAGACCTAGCTTCTTGCCAAATTTCATAATTTTAGGTCAACGGGAAGTACCCAGTAGGTTTTACTTTTTTGCATGAATGTATGGAGATGAGGAAATAAAAAGCCATCTCTTTTGATTGAGTCATTGTAAAAAAAAAAAATTTTCAGATCTTGTGTGGTTTATGGACCTTAATATTCGTTATCAATTTCAACCTGATACCTTTTCTCGTTCATGAGAAAAAGTGTCTTGACAGACAGACAGACAGATAGACAGACAGACGGACAACAAAGTGATCCTATAAGGGTTCCGCTTTTTTATTTTGAGGTACAAAACCCTAAAAAGGGCAATACGCACAAAAGCCAGGATCTCCCCAGTGGAAATCATTTAGAAAATACTTCAAGAAGTATAGGATTTTAACTGTTCCCATTCTTTATGTTACGGTACCACTAATAGAAATGATCAAAAATATGTGTAAGTTTGAATCAGAGCACGAAATGCAAATAAGACTGAAAACACGAAGGTTAGATATAAACAGCGTCTAGATTAAATATAGTGTAACATTGTTATACGAGTATTTACCAAGCTGTGGTGATATTAAAACTAGTCTGGTTACGACATCAACTTTCAGACAGTTTACTGACATCTTAATAAACATAGCTGTGGTAAAAAGAAGAATTGGTAACCCTACATATTTAGGTAACCCTATAAAAATAACAATATTTTGGCTGGTCTATGGACTTAAATGGTCGATTATGGTTCTCGTATTAATTCGTATTTTCTTGTTTCAGTCAAGTACAGGTGGTTGTACAACGAATATGTTTTATCCACCTTGTACCAATCTTGACAGATATTCCGGTGTGGGATTAGTGGAGTTTATATTCGCTATAATCTTATTCGCATTATTAGTAATGCTTCTCATCGGATCTGTGATGCTGTTGACGCTCAGATGCTGTGTAAGTTTTCGCTCATTCTCAATCATTAGAGCAGCGAACTATTAGAGTCGCTGCATTAGAGCCCCTTAGGAACCGTTGATTAAGCTCGCTTACTAGTATGAAGCAGCCAGACCTGCAAGAAAACAGATTAACATAAAGATAACGAGTTTCACGGAGTTCCGTGGTTTAGCTGCTAAAAAACGCAAGTGTTATTCAATAATGTTTTATTGTTACTCAAATGTTACAAATGGATTGTCGACGAATAAATCTACCTAAAGTGTGTCATGTGCAGATAAAGTCACGATCAAAAGTTCGTATTATGCAAAAAAATAAAGAGTGCATGAAGAGAAGTAGATCGACAGACAGACAGACAGACCGACAGATAGACCGACAGACAGACCGACAGACAGACCGACAGACAGACCGACAGACAGACCGACAGACAGACCGACAGACAGACCGACAGACAGACCGACAGACAGACCGACAGACAGACCGACAGACAGACCGACAGACAGACCGACAGACAGACAGACCGACAGACAGACCGACAGACAGACCGACAGACAGACCGACAGACAGACCGACAGACAGACCGACAGACAGACCGACAGACAGACCGACAGACAGACCGACAGACAGACCGACAGACAGACCGACAGACAGACCGACAGACAGACCGACAGACAGACCGACAGACAGACCGACAGACAGACCGACAGACAGACCGACAGACAGACCGACAGACAGACCGACAGACAGACGTACCGACAGACAGACCGACAGACAGACCGACAGACACCCCCGACAGACAGACCGACAGACAGACCGACAGACAGACCTACAGACAGACCGACAGACAGACCGACAGACAGACCGACAGACAGACCGACAGACAGACCGACAGACAGACCGACAGACAGACCGACAGACAGACCGACAGACAGACCGACAGACAGACCGACAGACAGACCGAGAGACAGACCGAGAGACAGACCGAGAGACAGACCGAGAGACAGACTGACAGACAGACAGTCATGACAAAACTATAAGAGTTTCTTTTTCACCCTTATAAGAATGGGTCTTTTGATGCTCTCTTTCACGACTTGCGACGCCTGTAATCAAGAATACTTTATTTGACGTTCTTCGGAGGACCTTCCTCCACACAACGCAGAAACTTTCTTTTATACATTAACTAGTTCCACATTTTTTTAACTCTTCTCATGAAAGCACAATATTACTGTTAACGGCCCCTGGTAATATAAAATACTTTGCTTACAGGGCTCGGGCATAACGGCTGTGTATGTGTTATCAATGCTAGGTATAGCAGTATTCGATGTGATACATTCTCTCATCTGGCTTATACTTTTTTTTACAACGCTTCAGAAGACATGTACTAGTAAATACAGGTACCTAATTAATATAAAATCTAAATATTTAAGAGAGCTTGTCCTCACTGATTTACTGATTCATCAACGCCGAGCCGCAACCGCTGTAACTATAGATGTAACCCAATCTATCTTCTTAATATATAAGGTGCTACTTAATTAAGTGCGTTCCTTCTAGTATGTTATACGAGCTATAAAACGTTTTTTAACTTAAACATTTAAAATATCACCCTTTATTATTGATTTACTCACACTTTTGCTGAATTCATTCATTCATTTATTACCCATGGCGCCAAAAAGCAAAGTGAACATTTAGGTACTCCAACATAGCAAATGTTTTGATTGCAGATTGCGAGCAGTATGTTCCTTGCAGATTGCTGACTGTTAATTATTATAGGTACCTGTAATGCGTCGCTGCAGACTGGCGTGGTGATAGCCACGTCCAAACTCTAAAAGTTGTGCACTAAATTGTTCATCTATTGCGTTTTTAAACTCACAAAGCACCCGAAAGTTGTGCACTAGATTGTACATCCAAGTATTGCTTTTGTTTTACAAGTAACATGGTCCAGTAGATAAAATATCTTGTAAAACTATTCTGAACAAAACTATTGTAAATAATGTTGTTATTGTTTACTTCATGAAAGATACGTGACAGGTAACCAAAGATTTTGGAAACTACGCGCAGGGCGTTTAGAAACGAAGCGTTTTTCTTACGTCAATGCAGGCAACAGACAACTTTTTTGACAGCATAGATGTGAGACGAGATACTTAGGAGATCATACTCTTAAGAAGTAGTACATTTTAAAGTTTTTAAGGTTTCATCTCTTTAGTCGCACTCATCTGCGCACTACTAAGTAGGTACCTACTTCTAATAAAAAATTTGAACCGAATTAGAAAAGGAGGTTATCAATTTATTATAAAGTTATTATTACAAAAACTCCTTGCTAGTTGCTATGACAAGTAAAGTCTTAAGTATTTGATTGTCAACTTTTGGCAATGCAAATGTCGCAGGTTTTTGATAAAATCAGTTTTTTGGTCAGTTACCTAGATTTTTATGTTTGTATCACCTAATGGACCTTTTAACGAATATGTTGAGTAAAGTTCACGTCTTGTGACCACATCTTGTGAGCCGAGTGAGCAAAGAGATCGTGTCGCAGCAGCGGCGGGCGAGTGCCAGAAGCGAAATAAGGGCGTCCGCACCTTGAAGCTTTCGTACGCGCCGTCAAACGCGCGCGACAGACGCGACGTTCGCCATACGGTCCACGATGCGCGCCGCCAACAAATTCTCATTCCTGCCATACGCGACGTACGTACGTCGCGTTCGAACGCATCACTCGGCGGCGTCAATAGAAACTCTTCTTTGCGTTACCCATTGTACAGTCAAGAGCGGGTCAAAGTAAATAATTAGATAAACAATGAAAAGTGTTTCCGTAGGTTTCTGCATGTTTCTGTATGTTTTGCATGTTTCCGCAAGTTTTGCATGTTTCTGCATGTTTCCACGTTTTACTGCATGTTTCCTCATTTTTCCACATGGTTCCGCATGTTGTTGCATGTTTTACATGTTTCCGTATGATCCGTGTCACGATGCGGGGTTCATAGAAACACGAACGCCAGGCGTCGAACGCCCGCATAAACGCTGCGGATGCCCTAAACCTTATTGTCAGTGTTTTTTGATAAAAACCTAGGTGTTTTAACAAAAACCTGATTTCATAATAAACCTACGACTTATACAAACAATAGTACGAAACAACCAATTTCCCGAAGATAAGATCGACTGTCGTGAGCGTACGTGTACCTATCGTGCGGCGATATGTGATCCAAATGTAAATCTAGTAGTGCTTCTGTGTAACGATAGTCATAAAACTAATGTGTAAGTGCGTCAGTGAAACAGTGCTAAACTATTGTGAACTGCAGTTCCAAAGCTGCAGACCTGTTTCCAGCAGTAGTGGGACACATACGGGACTCCTTAAGGCCGATGTAGTTAAACAAACGGTAGCCCATTTAAAAGCAAAGGTACCGGAAGAATTTTCTTATTTCACAATGCACAAAGACCGTTTTAGGTTGATTCAATGGTTATCTAATCTAATCCCGCGCTGGGTCCTAAACTCGGGTCCTAAATGCTTTGCTGCTGCTGTGCTGATAAGATTAGTCAGTATAAAACACTGGATCAATGTGAATCAGCCTTCATGAAAATTTAGTAAACATCGCTTTTGTAGTTTGAACATTCATTCACTCATTCGTATCCTTGCTCGCTCTGGCTTATTGCCTTACGCAGTTAAGTGTCTTTGTCAGATGATCTCAGTGACCTTCTCGCTTTACGTATGTGTGTGTGCCGTATGAGTACACGATTCCAGCTGTTCTAGCATGGTTTCTACAGGATGATAAAATCTCATGCATATTTAATAATAAAATTTTGTTAGGAAAGTTAATTTCGAAAAATCATATGGAAAGTTTTCTAATTTTTAACATATTTGAGGTCAATGAACCTCCACAAAGCCATGGTTTTCTTAAACGTACCTAATTACTTCGCACCCTATATATATAAACGGAGCATAACGTGTTAAGTTTGCCACCACCTTATCTTTTTAATCTACTTCAAAAAGAAGAGGCTATCAATTCGACCCGTCCTCTCAAAAATAAACAGTTTTTGTAGCTTAGCTTCAAAACAAATTGTCATATACCTGACTTTTCCTCATAGCAACCATGTTTGTTGATTTGTCTCTGCTAAGTCAAAATATATTGAATGAATAATAAAATTGTGCTTTCTATGTATTTAACATTTGGCGACGATGCCTTATGATATGAAAAAATGCAAACGCTCGCGGGGCTCCCTGCGAGGTCTGCTCACAAAAGCAAATAATGCTTTTCAAGAAGAATTGAATTTACATACCACGGAAGAACTCGAAACACGACTTACGACTTTACAAAATGCATACGAATCTTTACAAATCTTACAAAACCAAATTGAAGAAGAAACCGAAGACGAAAATATTGAAGCCGAAATTCAATACAGATATGAATGTCACGAAATTTACACGGAAATACGTTCGAAAATGCTTCGTCTCCTCAACAAGTTAAAACCAGTGCCTGAACCCTCTCTTGCAATACGTAACGAGCAGCCATCGACCTCCGCGCAGCCAGCCACGCGTGAGGCACAACCCAGGTTCAACTTCCAGGCTTTTCACGAAAAAGAATCTTTCAAAAGTTATACTAAACGTCTTGGTACTTACCTTTTACTCAACAACATTACGGATCCGAAAATAAAGGTATACACATTAATTTCTACAATTTCTCCTGAACTTCACGAACGGATACACGACCTATGCTCTCCAGAAGACCCAATCAATAAAACGTTCGACGAACTTACCAAAATACTAGACGACTATATTGATCCAAAACCAAGTATTTGGGCATCACAACATACATTTATTTCACGCATACAACAACCTAATGAGACAGTCGCAGTGTGGTGCCTTGATAGATAAGATCACGAAGGTTAAACTGTGCCTTAGGTCCTCGCCTGGACCAACTGGCGTTTCTCCATATGTTCTCATGTTCGGCAGAGAAGTAAGAACAAAATTACACGCAATGGTAAGAAACCCCTCAAAATCCGAGAACACCTTCAGAACATGCCGCGGCTTCTCTAAAATGAGACAGTTTTCTGTCGGCGATCGAGTTCAAGCGAGAAGCTACTCAAGCCCTGGAAGGCGATGGGAATTTGGCACAGTGTCTCGCCAACTAGGGCGACTCCATTATGAGATACGCACAGACCGAGGACTATTGTGGATCCGCCACCTGGACCAGCTGCTCCCGGCGCCCCTGATCCACAGGAATCCCGAGGGAGGCGTGTCATATACCTGACTTTTCCTCATAGCAACCATGTTTGTTGATTTGTCTCTGCTAAGTCAAAATATATTGAATGAATAATAAAATTGTGCTTTCTATGTATTTAACACAAATGTACTAAGTTTCATAAGTAATGTTGCAAACATAATTTTCATCAAAATCGGTTCAGCAACCAAACACATATTAAATTAAAATTAATTAAAATGTCTTTATTCAGTCATAAACTAATCATAATTACAGATTGTTGGGATCTTCTTTTAAGTAGAATATACCTGTGCCAGAAGAACCCGCTCTTCCATATCTATCAATTTATACAAGAATAGTTTATGACCTCAAAGAAAAACTTAATTATATTATATAATAACATAATAGAATGAAATTAAACTAAGCAGTTTAGATGTGAGTGTGAATGTGTGTGTATGTGAATGTGTGTGTGTGTGTGTGTGAATGTGAGTGTGGATGTGTGTGTATGTGTGTGTGAATGTGTGTGAGAGTGTGTGTATGAGCGTGCACGAATGTGTTTACATGTATTACTGTATTTAAATATGTTATTATATTGAGTATGCGTAAGGAGAAGGGGAGAGTTGCCGTTATTTTAAAATTTCAAATATATATATTAAATTAACTTACGAAATGCAGGAGTAATTCAGTTTCATTGTAATTTAGCTTTTTTAACCATTCTGCAAGTACTTTCCTACACTCATAAAGCTTCAAGGGAAAAATATTTAGTTTTTTGTTGATTGAGTTATATAAATATGATGACATTTTGGCAAACTGAATTCTAGCAAAAGAAGTTTTGATCCTACATGAAGGAGCTACCACGGGTGTTCTACTATTATATTGGCTAGAGTCATATTGTAAAGTTTTATGCAGCTTTAAAATTGCCAGCTTTAATATTACACATATATTATACGGAAATAATCCAAATACATCGTCCAAAAAACCATTTGAATCGGTTCAGTAGTTTGCGAGTGGTTGACGAACAAACAAACAGGCAAACAGACCAGAACTCAAAAAATTACCTGGATGGGTTCTACGAGTATTACCTATTTTGAGACCCCCTATATCATATTTTCGCGAAAACTTTCAATGTAGGTACAGATTCGCCGAGTTCACGATTTTATTATACATAATATTTATTATACAGAGAACGACATATGTCATTAGAAAAATAATAAGCTCATATGAAACATGCAGCCAGTATCAAGAGAGCATTCCACCTCTTTAACATTAAGTAATATGGTATGTAGTCAGTATAAGTAGTTTATTTAACTTATATTTTTTTTTTATTGTTCTCAAAAAAACAGTAGATACATTTTTCATCTGAGATCCGCCATATAATAGTTTGTTAATAACTATATAACTATATTATAGTTTGTTGGCAGAGTTCTAATAGTTTGTTGGCAGAGTTCTACTCCCTACTTTAACTAGGTACTGTTTTATGCTAGGCTACTAAAAAAAGTATAAATTTAACAAAATTAAAATCTTCTTACAAATTTATATTTTAGGTACAGTCAAGATCACATCAAGCCCGACACATTGGACCTTGTACCGTTCTTATGTCAGTAGACTTACGGGCTATTCGCACTGCAAGTGTCAAGCTTGATCCGTTGTTGACTGTACAAGAAGATGAGGTTGATATTAAGTATCCTTCAAAGGCAAAGCTACCACTAGCTACTACTACTAAGTACTTAAATTGTCTTGAAATTTGGATAATAGTAAATAACTTTAAATAACTTTCTGTTTTCTAAGTTTTTAACTTCCAATGGGATATCATTGAATATTTTTGGTACAAGACACTTCCTTTGTCTACTTCCATAAACATTGTTTATTGGTGGTACAATCATGTGTTCAGCTTCTAGTTTCCTATGCAGTTGTGGATTAGTTACCATTTGCTTATATTCACTGTTTTCAAATTGCTCAATTGCGATAAGCAACGACACCCCCTCATGGATAAGCAGGATCCCACAGGCCATGAATAACTTATCATAGTCAGGTTTACATTCATTTCTGGGTTTTTTGTCCACAACCATTTTCATAAATCTTTTTTGAAATGTTTTAATTCTGTCAAGATATGTTTTGTAGGTACATCCATATATGCTTAGTCCATATGATATTACTAGCTGTTGCCCGCGGCTTCGCTCGCGTGGATTTCGTATTTATGTTGTTACCGGTTTTCCGAAGCAATGAGATATTTTCCCGTCATGTCGAGGTAATTTTAAACGAAGGAAAAACAGCACTAACCCTGCTCAAATCAATGAGTATAATTCAAGAGCCAGCTGAATTTTATATAATATACAGACGTTACTCATAAATTACTCAGAACAGAGGAACTTAGCAGCAGTATCCTTACAAATGTAAAGAGGGAGATGAGAGACACCTTTATGTAATATTTCAAAACAGAGCCAATTCGCAGAAGTAATTGAGAAAAACTAAAACCCTCTCCCTCTCTCTCCCTCCTTCCTCTCCCCCTCCCTCTATCTCTCCCTCTGTCTCTCCCCCTCCCCCTCCCTCTGTCTCTCTCCCTCCCCCTTCTTTTCTCCCCCTGCCCCTCCCTCTCCCCCTCCCTCTCCCTTTTCATCACCCCCTGCCCCTCCCTCACTCCCTCCCTCTCCCCCTTCCCCTCCTTCTCCCTCTCCCTCTACCTGTACCTGTACCCCTCTACCTCTCTACCTCTCTACTATTCTACCTCTCTACCTCTCTACGTCTCTACCTCTCTACCTCTCTACCTCTCTACCTCTCTACCTCTCTACCTCTCTACCTCTCTACCTCTCTACCTCTCTACCTCTCTACCTCTCTACCTCTCTACCTCTCTACCTCTCTACCTCTCTGCCTCTCTGCCTCTCTACCTCTCTGCCTCTCTGCCTCTCTGCCTCTCTGCCTCTCTGCCTCTCTGCCTCTCTGCCTCTCTGCCTCTCTGCCTCTCTGCCTCTCTGCCTCTCTGCCTCTCTGCCTCTCTGCCTCTCTGCCTCTCTGCCTCTCTGCCTCTCTGCCTCTCTGCCTCTCTGCCTCTCTGCCTCTCTGCCTCTCTGCCTCTCTGCCTCTCTGCCTCTCCACCTCTCTACCTCTCTAGGCTGCCTCTCTACCTCTCTACCTGTCCCTATCCCTGCCCCTATCCCTGCCCCTATCCCTACCCCTTACGCCAATTTAACCGCTATCCCTTACATAGAAATGACACCCATATTTATTTTTAGACATTTCAAACCTATCGCACCCCAACCCCATCCCCAGGGCACGATGGTATTTCACGTCCACCACGTTGGATTTCAAAGTTGTTGTAGCTTTCGTAATCAGCGACCCGATAAACCATACAAACGACACCCATATTGATTTTTAGACATTTCAAACCTATCGCACCCCAACTCCATCCCCAGGGGGATGATGGTATTTCACGTCCACCACGTTGGATTTCAAAATTGTTGTAATTTTCGTAATCAGCGACCCGATAAATCATACAAACGACACCCATATTGATTTATAGACATTTCAAACCTATCGCACCCCAACTCCATCCCCAGGGGGATGATGGTATTTCACGTCCACCACGTTTGATTTCAAAATTGTTGTAGTTTTCGTAATCAGCGACCCGATTAACCAATTCAAACGACACCCATATTGATTTTTAGATATTTCAAACCTATCGCACCCCAACTCCATCCCCAGGGAGATGATGGTATTTCACGTCCACCACGTTTGATTTCAAAATTGTTGTAGTTTTCGTAATCAGCGCCCCGATAAACCAAACAAACGATACCCATATTGGTTTTTAGACTTTTTCACCCCATTTCCCTTTTTAGGGGTTGAATTTGGGGTGGAATTTCAATAACAGTGATGAACATTGCATAGAATTACATTATTAATGCCTCAATAATTAATTATGTGGATTTTACTTTAAAAATAAAGAATTTTCAACTTCATCCCCCTTTTCACCCTTAAGCGTGTCGAATTTTCAAAAACCCTGAGACACGTAAATATTATTTTTTTGTCGTCAGCCTAAATACAAAATTTTAAGATCCTAACTTCAAAACTGACGGACTTTCATACAAACTTTCACCCCCTATTTTACTCCCTTAGGGGTGGAATTTTGTAAAACCCTTTCTTAGTGCACCCCTAGGCCTCATAAGGAACCTACATGCCAAATTTGGAATGTCTAGAGCCAGTGGTTTGGGCTGTGCGTTGATATGTCAGTCAGTCAGTCAGTCACCTTCTTTTATATGTATAGATTGAATCCTCAAGTGCATAGAAAACTGTGTATAGTGTAGCTCTGTTTATAAAGAATTTGAGGTGATGAAACTTCACAAGTACTGAACGCAGTTTTTCACAGACACTACTTGTCTGGTTTAACCAAGTAGAGTTTGTGTCCACAATCAGACCAAGGTACCTGTAGTCGGCCACCACCTCAATTTCCCCACAAGAACAGAGACTTTTATTTACATTATGTAGACAATTATAATCCTGCCCTATTATAGTTGGTTACCTAGTTATTTACTTGTTATATGATGAGAATATGTGCATACATTTTGTCTTATTTATGTTTATGATAATACCATTGTCATGGGCCCATTTAGTTATAGTTATGACTACGTATGTATGATTAATATGTAGTGTATATTTTCCTACTATTATTTAATAATAGGTCTTTACATATGAAATTGCCGTTTTGTATGGAGAATTTTAGGTAAACTAAATTTTCAGTACTAACATTTTTGCATTTTTCTTAAGAATTATAAATCTATTTTTTTTTTCAAGCATTATTGGGAAGACATTAAGGTAACAGAAGCTTAAATTTAATTTTCGAAAAATACTATCTGTAAAAAAATATAACAAATCTAATGATAAAATCGGATGACATTTAAGACGAACAATTTTCGAACCTTTCAAACTAAAAATAAAAACTTTATTTTATGCGTAAATTGATAACCTTGAAGTCAACTTTCAAATATAAGGCAAATGAAAAAAATAGCAGTAGAATTATAGGAATTATGATCTCATTAATCTGTAAGAAAATTTCGGCAATTTCATAGGTAAAGACCTATTATTAATAATCGTGTACACATTCTTGTCCCCGTCTATATACGTATATTTTCTTACTTAAGATTGGTTAACTGGAAGAGATCTCTTTAAAGAGATAAGCTCGCCATTCTAAACTTCATCTGTAACATTTTATAATTGTTTTGTTGTGTACAATAAAGAATACATAAAGGTACACATATTTCAGCATTTTTGCGAAATCATCGCCCAAAGATTTTTGTAGAGTGAGTCTCTCGTTTTGAATAATAATTTGCATTTGGGATAAGTATACAAAAAAACAAATCTGTGTGTCAGCATTTCGAAAAAATATCCCCCAAGGGGGTGAAAGAAGGGGTGATAGTTCGTATGAAAAACCCACAGTTTTGATATAAGATGGATAAAAATTTGATTAGATAAATTAATTAAAAGAAAAAAGATACACATGTTTCAGCATTTTCTAAAATCGTACCCCAAGGAGATGGAATGATTTTGCAAAAATGCTGAAATACGGGTTTGTGGTTTTTTTATAATCAACTCAAATACAAATTTTTATCCATTTCATATCAAAACTGTGGGGTTTTCATACGAACTATTATCCCTTATTTCACTCCCTTCGAGAATGATTTTTGCAAAATGCTGATACACGGGTTGGTTTATTTTTTGTACTTATCCCAAATACATATTATTAATCAAAATGAGAGACTTTTTCTACAAAAAATCATATATCATTTCATCCCCTCTGGGGATGATATCACAAAAATGCTGAAACACGTGTACCTTTTATTCTTAATATCAGCTTAAATCAAATTTTCTATTCGTCTAATGTCAACACTGTAGGATTTTCATACAAACTTTCATTCCTTATTTCATCCCCCTGGGAGATGAGTTTTATAAAAAAAAAACTTATTTGGTGTTCTTTATTACGCAGTTAACCATTGTATAAAATTTTACTCGTAACTTTCGTTACGCCTCGACGTTGATGAATCAATCGGGACATGTTCTACAATACAGTTAAACTCTTCTTAATTGCCCATTTTCCCCTCTCAAGATCTTTAAAAGTATTGATTGTAGCGACTATTTTTAAAACTTTTTGGTTTAGGAAATTTTATGAAGATTAACTTTGTCCTAAAGTCTAATTTGCTATGTGTCTTAGTTTTAGAGATATTCATGAAAAATAAGAAATGGACCATCACACCTCCCACCCGCCTTGCCTCCACCGCTACCGTCCTTTTAGTATGGACACTATCTTCTAAAATTGTGCCAAAATTGGCTCATTTCCAAATTATTTCCTTATATTTCCTTCGTTGGACAAACTATGAAGTCAAAAATAGAGCAAACTTTTTTTTATTGCCCGTGAAATCTTATTGCAGCACGGAAGACCTCACGCCTACGATAATAGTTATTTTAAACTTGGTATGGTCCTCGTTGTCCGCAGCGCGTAAGTACACGTCAGTAAAAGTACTTTTAGCTATGGTGCTGGACGCCAAAGTTTCTATATGATTTGTTCTTGTGACAGACTCGGATTGTTCGATTAAAGACAATGTCTACAGTCACAGAAAAATAGTCTGCCACCTAGGAAGTGTCACGTTTTCAATTGAAAGTGTTGAGAAGCCTTTAAAAATAATAAAAAGTAAAATAAAAATAATGTAGGATGATAACCATTGAAAAAGGAGGAAAATATTATAAAAATGAAAGGAAAAATAATTTACGGGCGATCTGAGGTCGGAAAGGGGGTGAGTTTTTAGGGTAAAAAAAGGTTTATCTCGATTTCCGGCAAAACTACAAATCATATGACAAAAAAAAAACAAATGACAAAGTTGTAGGTAGTAAAAAGATCTACAACTTTTGTATTTACACTTTTTTCACATAACCTCAAAATTTATGTAAAAAATATAAAAATCAAGTTTTTGGTTTGTTATTTTTATCTTTTACAAAAGTATTTTTTTCATTACGAAACTTGCTGAAAACTTACCTTTTTATGTCCCAAATACACTGTAATTTATTTAAATTGAAATATTTATGTTTTCACCTTATTTTGACTTAAAATCGAAAAACCACACTAATATTCAATCGAAAATTCACCCGCCAAAATATCAGCATTTTTTTTCAAAAAGTTGGTGTGCTTTTTGTTCTTTGAAATCTCTACTTTCCGGTGGTGTAAAAAATATATATTACTATGGTACCTAAATATTCTCAGAAAATGCAAAAAATCGAAAAAATCTCAAATTACTTTTTTTTTTCAATCATTATATAGAAATTGATAATGAATATTAACGAATATTAAGGTCCATAAACCACACAAGATGTGAAAATTTAATTTTTTTACAACGACGCAATAAAAAAATATGGCTTTTTATTTCTTTATCTCCACACATTTATGCACTAAAGCAAAACCTAGAGGGTACTTCCCGTTGACCTAAAATTATGAAACTTGGCAAGAAGCTAGGTCTCACAGTACAAATAAAGGAAAAAGTCTAAAATAAAAAAAATATCACAATTTTTCTCACAACTAATATTATCCAATCACGGTGAGCTCCCGTTTCAAGAACTTTTATATAAAAGAGGGGTTAAGTTGGATTGTCGCGGAGTTTTAATATTCGTTAATAGGGGAGCACGGTAGTGCCCCCGCCAAGTCGAGCGCGAAGCGAACACTGAGAACCTCTGGATAAGACCAGAGCGCAGAAATTTTCGTCTTTCAGTAAGCTATAACTACATACTAAAAATCCAAAATTTCAAGTCTGTAGGTCATTTAGTTCCGAAGTTAAGCGAAAGCAAAGTTCGCATTTATGACACTCACTAACTCATGATCATCAAAATAGAAATAGTACTTCCCATAAACTCAGAGAGCCGAAATTTGATACAGAGTTAGGGTTTAATGGCCACATAAAGGAAAAACTATAAAAACTAGGATAATCGAAGATCTGGAGTACCTGGTGACCCTGATTAGAAAACACAAGAGCCCAACCAAACTATTAGAGATCGACATACCGCCTTTACAAAAAATATTCAACTTGGTGGGCCGCTTCATTTGATGTCAAAAATCGAAGGTCTGAAGTATCTGATGAAGAACCCTCAGCTGTTCTCAGCTGTATTAGATATATGGTAATGCCCCCTTCTACTATTGGTACATAAAAAATCGACTTTCATTGTAAAAATCCAGTGTAGTGGGACACATCTTCTAATCTAATTTAATCTAGCCTATAGCATCCCACTGCTGGGCAAATGCCTCCCCTTAAATAAAATTATAGGAAAACTCTGGATAAGACTAGACTGGCTTTTATACATACTCGTACTTACAAGTTTACAAGAAGAAATAGTCTAACGATGAACTTTATTTTACTCGAACATTACACAAATTACACTAAAATTTTAATTACGCTCAAAATTTGGTCAAAATATAATGCATTGGACTAAGAGTGGCGGTGATACCCGCACACGTCGCTAGATAGCGCTGACTGTATTTTAAAACGCGCTCACGTTTGGTTTTTCGATAACCTTACAGTACAGTCATTTACGACATTCTTCTACTGCGCTTGAAAACGTTTGCTAGGGATTTGGAGGGATTATTTGCATTTCGTTGATTTCGCTTATTATTTCGTGAGGTTTGCTAAAGTTAATTAGCAGGTTGTTATAATAACAATTCGAAGATTTGAATATGTTAGGAATTTTATGATTAGTGACGCATTACTGATTATTACTTAATTATTAGATTTGTCGTGTATACTTCCGGGTCATGAGTACGGTTCTTGTAATGACGAGCAATTATTTGAATAGCGACTGACTTTTGAGTGGTGTGACTGGGAGTGCGCGCCCCCACAGCGCGCCCCTCCCCTGCTTCCATTTTTGGATCAGTCTACGTGCGGCAGCCGAGCAAGTTACTTGGGTCCTGACTTGTGCTAGACATTAGATCAAACTGTGTGTATGATATGAGCCATCAGGAGAAATACGCAAGTCTGACTACAGTGAGATGAGACGCGATGTTTTGGCTAAGATGATGAGTGATTGTGATCGAAGAGTAAGCCTTTACAGCCATATAGGACTATCGCGTATGTCTGATCACGACAGATTTAAAAGAAGTTTTAATAGAATACTTAAAAAATCGACTTTCATTGTAAAAATCCAGTGTAGTGGGACACATCTTCTAATCTAATTTAATCTAGCCTATAGCATCCCACTGCTGGGCAAATGCCTCCCCTTAAATAAAATTATAGGAAAACTCTGGATAAGACTAGACTGGCTTTTATACATACTCGTACTTACAAGTTTACAAGAAGAAATAGTCTAACGATGAACTTTATTTTACTCGAACATTACACAAATTACACTAAAATTTTAATTACGCTCAAAATTTGGTCAAAATATAATGCATTGGACTAAGAGTGGCGGTGATACCCGCACACGTCGCTAGATAGCGCTGACTGTATTTTAAAACGCGCTCACGTTTGGTTTTTCGATAACCTTACAGTACAGTCATTTACGACATTCTTCTACTGCGCTTGAAAACGTTTGCTAGGGATTTGGAGGGATTATTTGCATTTCGTTGATTTCGCTTATTATTTCGTGAGGTTTGCTAAAGTTAATTAGCAGGTTGTTATAATAACAATTCGAAGATTTGAATATGTTAGGAATTTTATGATTAGTGACGCATTACTGATTATTACTTAATTATTAGATTTGTCGTGTATACTTCCGGGTCATGAGTACGGTTCTTGTAATGACGAGCAATTATTTGAATAGCGACTGACTTTTGAGTGGTGTGACTGGGAGTGCGCGCCCCCACAGCGCGCCCCTCCCCTGCTTCCATTTTTGGATCAGTCTACGTGCGGCAGCCGAGCAAGTTACTTGGGTCCTGACTTGTGCTAGACATTAGATCAAACTGTGTGTATGATATGAGCCATCAGGAGAAATACGCAAGTCTGACTACAGTGAGATGAGACGCGATGTTTTGGCTAAGATGATGAGTGATTGTGATCGAAGAGTAAGCCTTTACAGCCATATAGGACTATCGCGTATGTCTGATCACGACAGATTTAAAAGAAGTTTTAATAGAATACTTTATTTAATTGTTAGTTATTTAGTACTCTTAGTTTTCTAGGTTTAATTTGTTTCTACAAAAATAAGTGAAATCCCACCAAAAACATTCTGTAAAAAATTAGCAAAGTCTCGATGGAGTTCCTTGTTTATCTCTAAATAAAAAACGGCCAAGTTCGAGTCGGACTCGCACCCTAAGGGTTCCATACCTATCTACCATATGATATACTAAAAGCTTTTGCTCTTTGATTTTAAAAACTCTGCGACCATCCAACCCCCCCTTTTATAGAAAAGTTCTTGAGACGGGAGCTCACCTTAATTGGTTACTATTAGTTATGAGAAAAATTTAAATGTTTGATGATTTTAGACTTTTCCCTTTATTTGTACTTTGAGACCTAGCTTTTTGCCAAATTTCATAATTTTAGGTCAACGGGAAGTAACCTGTAGGTTTTGCTTTTTTGCATAAATGTATGGAGATAAGGACATAAAAAGCCATATCTTTTGATTGCGTTGTTGTAAAAAATTGAAATTTTCAGATCTTGTGTAGTTTATAGATTTTAATATTCGTTATCAATTTCAACCTGATACCTCTTCTCGTTCGTGAGAAAAAGGGTCTCGACAGACAGACAGACAAACAACAAAGTGATTCAACGGCCAAGTCACACAACATTAACTATAATAATAAATAAATCGCAGTAAGGAACCTTAGACTTGGCACGACTTTGTCTAGATTTCATTACTTTTTAGAGATAAACAAGCAGCTCCATCGAGACTTGGCTAGTTTTTTACAGAATGTTTTTGGTGGGATATTCATTATCAATTTCTATATAATAATTTAAAAATCGATTTTGAGTTTATTTCGATTTTTTGCATTTTCTGAGAAGATTTACTGCAGTAATATATATTTTTTTACACCACAGGAAAGTAAAGATTTCAAAAAACAGAAAACACACCAATTTAAAAAAAAAACTGGTATTTTGACGGGTGAATTTTTTTGAAAAAATAAGGTGAAAAAAGAAATATTTTGATTCAAATAAAGTTAGTGTATTTGGGACATAAAAAAGTAAGTTTTCACCAAATTTCGTGTTGAAAAAATATTGTAAAAGATAAAAATAAAAAACTAAAAACTTGGATTTTTCACATAAATTTTGGTGTTATGTGAAAATGTGTAAGTAAAAAAAGTTGTAGATCTTTATATTACCTACAACTTTGCCATTTGATTTTTTTTCCATAGGACTTGTAGTTTGCCGGAAATCGAGATAACCCGTTTTTTACCCTTAAAACTCGCCCCTTCCCCTTCCCGACCTAAGATCGACCACAAATTATTTTTCCTTTCATTTTTATAATATTCTCCTCCTTTTTCAATGGGTTTCATTCTACTGTTATTTTTTTTGGTTTAAAAAATTATCGACCCTGGTCTAGGATGGTCCTAGCCATCTTCAAAACGACCAAAATCGAAGAGGCAGACATCTAGACCTCTGAAAGGCAGACCATTTGATTTGAGCAGGTCAGGATGGGGCAAAAAGTAGGGAATATTTTGCTTTTAAATTTTGTTAATTCATAAATTTCAATTTATTTCACACGGCTGTTTATTGCACACTAGACTCAGACTCAGATAATTTTATTCAATGTAGATTCTTTACAGAATACTTATTGAATGTCATGCAGAATACAATGCAAATAGAGCGAGTCTACTAATAACGAATATATAATAACTACTAATAAAGAAACATTTACAAATATAGAGAAATAAAATGTGGGCAAAAGGCGGCCTTATCACTAAGAGCATGACGCGTCAGTATAATAATAATCAGCCGGATTTTCCTTGATTTAGCGTGAATACCGAAACATGAATAAATAGGCAGAAAAAATACAAATAATACAAATAATTTGGTTTTTTTTTATCCTGTAATTTTACATTTTTGAAATCCCGGCAGAACTTACAGAATACCAGTGCTGCATTTTGTACTGTAGCTTATACTGTGTGACGTTTTGTTATTTTACTGAATGTCTCAGCACAGGGTCCATTAGTGTACACACATATAAAACAGTTTGAGATCACTAGAAAAAAATTGTATATCTTTTAAATTTTACTTTAAAAAAAATGTTGCTTATGTAACATCATTTTATAAAAAAGAAACACAGAAATTAAAAACTACGTGGCAGATAATAAACGATAAACAAACTACTACAATAAATACCATATATAAAATATAATTAAATAATAAAACTTTTACTACTGATTCAAATGAAATCTCTAATGCATTTAATGACTATTTCATAGATAAAGTCGAACCTTCTCCAATTTTTTTAAGTAAAACACGTAAAACAACATATAATTTGCAGCAAAATAAGAACTCAATGTTTATGGCTCCAAGCTTATCAGTTGATATTGTTAAAATTATAAAAGCCCATAAAAATACAAACAGCGTTGGGCACGATAAAAATTCGACTAAGATTATTAAAGATGTGGCAGATTTATTAAGCCCGCACCTATCTTATATAAGTGAACCTTTGTATAAGTGAGGGAATTTATCCTGATAAACTAAAAAACGTGATCATAAAACCACTATTTAAAAAAGATAATAGGGAATCTATGATGAACTACAGACCGATTGCTCTTATATCAAAATATATAAATGCGCAGATATACGCAATTCTTAGAAAAAAATCAATTATTAGCAGACGAACAAAAAGGATTCCGACAAAATAGAAGTATTAATTTAGCAATATACGAGTTTTTGACACGAGTAATTACCAACGTTGACAAAAGAATACCTACTTGCTCAATATACTGTGACATGACACAAGCATTTGACTATGTAAAGCATGACATACTGCTCAACAAACTAGAATCTTACGGCTTACGTGGAATAGTTTTAGAGCTTATTAAATCATACCTATCAAACAGGAGACAAATAACGCAAATAACAAGAGTAGATACTAACACAAAAATGGAAAGTGTATACGAATCTAGAGCAAGGGAAGTAATTTATGGAGTTCCACAAGGAAGCGTATTAGGCCCACTCTTATTTTTGACATATATTAATGACCTACCCCAAGCTACCAATCAACATTTAACTTTATTTGCAGATGACAGCACTTTGACCGTATAAAGTACAAATAAAAATAGATATGAAAATGAAATAAACGAAGGAATCAAATCTATTATTCTTTGGCTAAATGAAAATAACTTAAAAATCAACTTAAGTAAAACTAAAATAATGCACTTTAGTCAACGACCTAGTTTCGAACAAAACAAAATTAACGTAAATTATGAAGGTATACAGATCTATGAAGCTGAATATACAAAATTTCTTGGTCTATATGTAAGAGGAGGAGGTTCTGATTCATAAAAACCATCTTCACGTTCCATTATGATTATTTATTGATCTGAAATAAACTAATTTACATGAACTTATTTCTAAGCAAAAACGAGTAAATAAAAACCACTTACGAACGACTGATTAACCTTTCACTTATTACATATTTAATTTAATTTTTATAAACTGATTTCAAACGAAACAATCTGATATTAAATTAAAAATTATCGGCAACGTGTTATCGACTCGAGAGTCCAAGCAAAAGTGAAAAAAAGCGGCCTGGTGCGTCGCCTTTTATAAGCAAGCGGCGGTGGGAGGCGAGTAGTGGGGTAGCGTGCACCTGCGCGCACCTGAGAGTGCACCTGCGTCCACCTGCGCTATGATGTCATGAGGCGTGTTATTTGCTCACTAGAAGCTCGCGCCGATACGGCCATACTGATGACAGGCGCGTCCCTGCGCCTGGTTTCCTTTTTTCCCTGTAAATAAAATAAATCACAACAAATGCATGAACTCAAGTTAACCTCTCAAAAAATTAATTTTACTTCTCGTCACAAAAGCGACCTCATAGCCTCGGCGCTAATTTTGGTCTCATAATGCACACGTTATGATCTCATAGCCTCTTCGCTAATTTTGATCAAAATTTACACAGCCGACCTCATAGCCTCGGCGCTAATTTTGGTCTCATAATGCACACGTTATGATCTCATAGCCTCTTCGCTAATTTTGATCAAAATTTACACAGCCGACCTCATAGCCTCATCGCTAGTTTTGGTCATGGCTTTTACACATGTACACTGATCTCTAACTACCAGACACTAGGTAATAAACAAGTTGAAACTTACTATTATTATACAAGTGTTCAATTATCATCTTTTTCCATTGCCGATATGGCCATATTACTTTGCACTCCAAACTTTGTTGTACTTCTTAATTGTTCATGACATACCTTTCTGCTTCTTCCACGTCCATTAATTTTTCTAATCTCGTACCGATCATGGGGTAAAATTTTTCTTACCTCAAATGGCCCCTCATATTTTTGACTCAGTTTTGTTCCTAGTCTTGGTGGTTCTTTTAGTAAAACATATTCTCCCTTTTCAAAACGTTTTACTTTGGCTTTACCTTTATCATATCTCACCTTGTCTTTTTCAGCCTGCTCGGTCATCCTTTCCAGTACAGATTCCTTAAATGATTCTGGATTCACGCGCTCATTTTCCTCATCGATGATATTTAGCAACTCTGGGGGAATGGACCCTTTCTTACCAGTTAACAACTATGGGCGTTTGTCCAGTACTTTTTGATATAGTGCAATTGATCGCTAATTGTAAAGTACCCAAAGATTTGTTCCAGTGAGCCTTCTGCGTATTTTTTATAATAGTTAAACCATTTTTAATAATTCTCATTATCCTTTCTACTTGCCCGTTGGCTCTGCTGGTGTATGCTGCACATTGATGTATCTCGATGCCATATTTGTCACAGTATTCCTTATAGTGTGATATGAATGCTCCGTCACCATCCACAATTATACGTTTACGAGCCCCGAACAGAAATATTATTTCTTGCAAATGCTTCTGAGCGCTAGTTTGATTTTTACTTTTAGCGTGTTGCAATAACACAAACTTCGTATAAGCGTCAATAGCGACATAAACATATTCTTTTTGTAATGCAGTTCCACTCAATTTACCTGATATATCTATGTGAATAGTGTGTAACGGTTCTGGTACCTTTTCTATAGGATGCAGTCTGCTTTGTGTTGCTCCAGATGACCCTTTCATAGTTTTACAAACCACGCAGTGATCAATAAAGTATCTGACAGTGGATGACATTTTAGGAAACCAAAAGTTTTCCTTGAGTTTTGCCAATGTTTTCTCCCATCCCATGTGTTTGAGCGCTTCATGATAAGTGTTTACGAGTATAAGACTCCATTGATATGACTGTGGGACAACTTTGGTTAATTTTTTTTTTCTTACCATCTAAGTCTGTCTTAATTCATAGTCTGGATGAAGTAAGGAATCTTTGTGTATGTCGTTGATGATGCTCGTCAATCCAGTGTCTCGGCGTTGCTCTACGATCAACCAGTCATCTTTGGTTGAAAGACTCATGACGACTCGAAGCGGGTTTCGGCTAAAGAAGTCTGCATGCTGCAGTTTCTCTCCTTTGCGGTATTCTACCTCAAAATCGAAATATTGCAAGAAAGACCACCACCTGTGAATTCTAGGGAGTAACTCTTGTTTGTATCATCATCATCTTTTGTACCTTTTCGCGTTCAATTGGCGTCAGTCGATACGGACGGCGATTCACTACTTTGTCCGGGTTTTTAAGTCGAATAGTTAACTCACCCGTAGTTATCCTGGATGCTGACACCCCTTCAGTGAACGATTCATTATACTTATCGAGTACAGCCATCAAAGAGTTTAAATGCTTTCCGCCTTTTACATCAGTGTCTAATTTCATGGGCGTGATTTGAAAGATTTGTTTTTCTTTACCGCCTTGTTCATTTCTTGTTATTAGGACCTCGTTTTTCGTAAGCTTTACTTCTATTCCGGGAATTCCACTTGAATCTTT
This sequence comes from Athrips mouffetella, assembly GCA_947532105.1. Classification (NCBI taxonomy): domain Eukaryota; kingdom Metazoa; phylum Arthropoda; class Insecta; order Lepidoptera; family Gelechiidae; genus Athrips; species Athrips mouffetella. Next base: position 17,036,330 of record OX383983.1, read on the forward strand.
GCCGATAACAATATCAATGGGTATTTCGTGGTCCAAAACAACGTGTAAATCAAGTTCTACATTTACACCATTAATATTGCATATAGTTGTCAATAGACAAAAAGATATTATAGCTATTGGACCAATACCTTTTAGATGTGTAGTTTTTGTTTTTCTTATCCCAGGAAGTGTCAAGGCCACAGATTCTTTAACCAGTGAACAATCTGCTCCACTATCAAACATAGCCTGAAAGTAGCAGCCATTTATTTTTGGACTGATAATATTTGAAACTTTGTTACCTGTTTGACACATGTTGACTTGTTTCTCTTCTATGATCCTCTTGAAGCATGTATCTTGGGTATGTCCTGGCGTAGAACAATATGAGCACTCCTTTTTCTTCTTCTCTTGGCTTTTGCTTGTATTAGTATCTGTCGAAGAAGATTCTTTAGCTTCCGGGCCAGAACGACCTTGAATAATTGCATTTTGTTTACACCAACGAGCTATATGTCCTTGTTTTCCACAGACGAAACAAGTTGTGCCTTCGTATGATTTATTCTCTGTTGTAAATCTTTTGTTAGGGCCTCCTGCGTCCCGAGATGTAGCAGTTTTAAGTTTTCGCATAGTTTTTGCAATGGCGATTAATTATGGGACTGAGGTAGACTTACTGTTCAAAAGTTCTGTTCTAAGGGTGTCATCAGTAATGCTGCCAATCACAAACTCTACGGCATCCTGTTCTGTTGGATTTGGTTTGACGATTTTTTTTTTTTTTTGTGCATTTTCCAAACGTTACTTATGTATTCCGCAACACTATCAGCGTCATCAATCGTATATCGTCGAAATTTTAAAACGTCTGAAAAATACCTTGACTCCGATTCGAAGGTTTGCAGCATGTCGTCTCTCATTTCAGCCCATGTTGTGGTTCTAAGTAAACAGTCATCAGCCCAAATTTGTGCTCTTCCTTTAAGTACACCTGCAGCTTTAAGGCGGACTTCATGATCCTTCAATCTGTATTCTTCTTGGGTCCTTGTTATGAGATTTACCCATTCCCTTACATCCATACCTTTGTCAGGATCAAACGACGGAAAATAAACATCAGAGATACGAACCGACCGAGATTCTTCTGGGCGAAAGACTTTCATCATCTCCATTAAAGCCATTCGGCTGTCTTGACTCATCCGTACCATCATGTCCATCATAGTGTCCTTAAACGTATTTGCCAACATTGACAAAGTATTCGCAGAGGCCGGTGGTTGTTCATGTCGTTGGCGTTGATTCGTCGCCTCTTCTGATGTAAGAGGAGGAGGTTCTGATTCATAAAAACCATCTTCACGTTCCGTTATAATTATTTATTGATCTGAAATAACTAATTTACATGAACTTATTTCTAAGCAAAAACGAGTAAATAAAAACCACTTACGAACGACTGATTAACCTTTCACTTATTACATACTTAATTTAATTTTTATAAACTGATTTCAAACGAAACAATCTGATATTAAATTAAAAATTATCGGCAACGTGTTATCGACTCGAGAGTCCAAGAAAAGTGAAAAAAAGCGGCCTGGTGTGTCGCCTTTTATAAGCAAGCGGCGGTGGGAGGCGAGTAGTGGGGTAGCGTGCACCTGCGCGCACCTGAGAGTGCACCTGCGTCCACCTGCGCTATGATGTCATGAGGCGTGTTATTTGCTCACTAGAAGCTCGCGCCGATATATATATAGATAAAAAAAACCTGCCAAGTGCGAGTCGGACTCGCGCACTGAGGGTTCCGTACCACCATATAAACATAATTGTATTAGTTGTAATTTCAGTAAATTAATGTGCTAGATTTTTTGAGTCCGACACGCTCTTGACCAAATTTTATTATTTGTTGTTATTTTATAGCTTATGCACTATAAACATACCAATTTTCAAGTTTGTAAGTGTTCCCGTTTTTAAATAGAACTAAAACAAAAATCGCCTTAGCGACCATCCAACTTGACCCCTCTCTTATATGAATGTTCTTGAAACGGGAGCTCACCACAATTGGTTCCCATTAGTTGTGAGAAAAGTTGTAATATTTAATGATTTCAGACTTTTCCCAACATTTGTACTGTGAGACCTTCTTCTTCTTGCCAAATTTCATAATTTTAGGTCAACGGGAAGTACGAGTACCCTGTAGGTTATGCATTTTTGAATAAATGTATGGAGATGTGGACATAAAATGCCATATCTTTTGATGGCGTCGTTGTGAAAATTTGAAATTTCCAGATCTTGTGTGGTTCATAGATCCAAATATATGGTATTAATTTCAACCTGATACCTTTACCCGTTTGTGAGATAACAGACAGACAGACAGGCAGACGGACAACAAAGTGATCCTATAAGGGTTCCGTTTTTTTCTTTTGAGGTTCGGAACCCTGAAAACTGAACTGGAAAACCCAAATTCATGAATTGAGTAAGAAACTTAGCTCATCAGCATATGCACTCGATAAACTATCAAAAACAGTAGATATAAAGTCATTAATAGCTGCATATCACGGAATAGTAGTGTCACATACTCGTATATGATATGCTGTAATATTCTGGGGCAATTCTACAGACTGGCAGATGGTATTTAAAGCTCAAAAAAAATGCATCAGATCCATGTTTGGAATATCTATAACGGACAGCTGTAGACCTCTTTTTGCCAAATACAAATTATTGACATTTACGTGTATATCTTTGAGTCAGCAACATTTGTTAAGATGAACCCGGATTTATTTTCACGACCAAGACAAAACCCTAACTTAAGAAGACGAGATAGTAATATAATATCAGCCCCCATGGTAAAAACTGCACTCATGAGCAAAGGCGTTCTGTGCATGTTGGCAAAGGTCTTTATTTTTATTAACAAAAATTTAATTTAAAAGTTCTAATGTAATTTTGACTAATGAATAATTGAAAGAAAAAGAGGATTTAACTAAATGTTACCAGCATTTAATGAAAGGCAATCCTTCTGGGCATGCTGAGAATTATGATAATCAGCATTTCTTGTGGTAACCTGTCTCATTCTTGAATAACGGTTTCCCTGATCTCTGGCACTGTCTGGGGAGGTGGCTGACGGTTCCAAACAGCTCGCTTGACAACATCCCACTCGTGCTCTATCGGGTTTAAGTCAGGCGAGCCGGTAGGCCAGTCTGACCTGGTAATATCGACATTACCAGGTCAGACTGATATCCTCGCTCGTAATCTATCCTGGTGTAAGCAATTCCTGATGGTCTGAGTGCTAACTTCTAGTCCAGTTGCAGCCCGCAATTCAGCTCTTATTTTAGTGACATTAATTGTTGTGTCTCGGGCAGTCAGCAATCTGATGTAACGCTTCTGAGCAGCAGTAAGAACAGTTGGCCGACCACTGCGAGGTCGGTCAGCAAAGTTATCCACGCCGCGATACCTCCGTAACGTGTTCACGACACAGGATTGGGATACAGCCACTCTGCATGCTAATTCTCTCGTAGAATGTCCTTCTTCCCCTAAAGTAACAATTCTTGCTCGTAAAACTTCTGATGTTATGTTAGTAAGTAATAAGAGTATCTATTATTGTATGAGTTTATGACAAAGAAATTGTTCATGTTGACTTTATCGAATTGGAATTGTACCTGTAAATGATAATATTGTCTTGTTGGATGCCAAATAAATAAATAAATAATAAACTAATATATTGATAATCCCCTCTGTCTTCGAAAAGTCAGGAAAAACGCTTGAATCAAGTTGGTCAGATTTCTGAATGAGCGTAAACAAGGATTATACAGAAAAACAATTGATATTTTAAATCTTTTGTTATTAAAATATTTTATTTTTAAATGAAGAATTTTTGAAGAACAACCAAAAAAAAATATTCTACTGTAACAAAAAAGATTTCGTATTTCAAAGTGATCTCAAACTTTTTTTGATGTGTGTATGTTCCGACCTTAGATTATGAATAACGGCAGCTTACTGCGTTCCGACCTTAGATTATGAATAACGGCAGCATGGTTCCGACTATATCATTGTTATTTTATACATAGCTTTGTTTTAATTTGTAATTACGTGATAATGTGTTGTGATGTTCGTTAATTAATGAAAAGATTTTGATTCTATTCCAAAACGCATCGATGGACAGAAAAATTTTGCTGAATCAAATCGATTTGTATTGATCTAAACTGTCATCCCCATCGATGTGAAACTATAACAAATCATATACCGAATTGGCAGCCAGCACCCTAACTTTTTGGACTTTATTGTATTGTAATAGAGTTTCAAATGTTTAGTCTTATGTGCGGTTGACCATACATACACACTACACGTGATCTAATCGCGAGAAACTGGCGTTGGTCAATTACGGGAGCACAGAAAGGAGATGGAATGGAAGGTACGCTGGACATTTTCAGAGTTCACTAAATACGCTGGTGTTTTGTTAACAAAATGATAACCTCAAATATTTCTAACAAGCTGTATGTAAATATAATATTTTAGTTTGTATGTGTATTTGTGGTCCCGCAAACGTATACGTCGTGTTATTTAAGAGAAATCTAAAGTTTAAAAATTTTGTTTGTACACAAACAAAATTTTTGAACGAGGGCATAAACGACCGCTTTCTTTCGTGAGCTCAAGTATAATTTATACAGCCCATACTTAAACCCTTCTAAAATATTTCTTTTTTAAAACAAAAATCCCGACTTCTTAGCAGGAAAGAGGAAACAGAGCTAGGATCTACAGGGTGTAAGGGACGGTGTACCGAAAACTGAAAGGACGTGTTCAGTCGATGAAACTGAACAACTTTCCCAAAGAAACAAAAAATTTTGACCTTCCCATACAAATTGCTCACTCTGGTCGAACAGTTTCTATGGAGAGGTCAAAAATTTTTTTCATTTCCCAGAAATGTTTCTTTGGGAAAGTTGTTCAGTTTCGTTGACTGAACATGCCCTTTCAGTTTTCGGTACACCGTCCCTTACACCCTGTATATGATTTGGTTAACTAGAATTTTATAACATATTGCAGGCAGCGGGGACGGAAATACGTTTTTCACCTCCAAAGCTCGGAAACATTTGTTTTGTCGGTTAAATTCTGCGGCCAAAAGCGATTTTTGGCCCCTAGCGGGCAAAAGGTTTTTCTGCGGCCAAAAGCGATTTTTGGCCGCTAGCGGGCAAAAGGTTTTTGAAATACAAGGCACTCACGCCAAATAACGCTTTTGCTGCCTTGCATAACAAATAACTATTGTGGTGGCAAACGTATTGTAGTTCGCTGTGGCAAACATAGTTTTGTTCGTCCCCGCGCGAATACCTCTTATAAAATTCATGTTAACTAAATAGATCCTATCTTGGGTGTCTACTCTCAAAGTCCGATATATCGAAACGATAGTACTCGAAACATGCAAATGCAAAACTTCGTCCTTTGACAATAAAGTAGAATATTGGTTGGATGCAGTTTGAAAATTCATCCAACCAATATTCTATGTTTCGAGTACTATCGTTTCGATATATCGGACTTTGAGAGTAGACACCTTGTTTTCTTCTTTTCTGTTACGCAGTCGTGTATACTGGTACTGGTGTTGGCGTATTATGTTTTTAAATGATTTTTTATTTTAAAATCATTAGTTTTCAGATTTGTTTCAACAAATTATTTTTAAACATTTGCTTAAATTACGTAAGTAAATTGTATAGTCTTTGCTTGAACATAATATAAGTTGTATATATTTTTTTAACGCCTCTTAAAGCCATGCATTGTGATAGGTTTAGGGGGAAAAAAACCGGCCCAGGCGAGTCGGACTCGCACCCTAAGGGTTCCGTACCTATTTACCATATGATATACGAAAAGCTTTTTCTCTTTGATTTTAAAAACTCCGCGACCATCCAACTTGACCCCTCTTTTATAGAAAAGTTGTAGAAAAGGCGACTAAGTGCCTTAATCTAAGCTTATATGAATTAACATTTTATGCAAATGCGCTATCGACTGACACAGTTTCTAATGCTATTGCCAATTGGACATAAAAAAATATTATTTATTATTTCTTTTCTTTACCTACGGTCCAAAAACATACCGAAAGGAACAAAGTTGTTAGATGCATCCAATATTTGAGTTCATCATTCTATTCTTGTTTCAAAAATTCTGGGTTACAACCCTGACGCTCCGACGCAGAATAGTTCTTTTTTCAAGAAAAGGCCCGAGTTTCCATACTGCTGTAGCTTATATATTTACGGTGACGCTACTGCCCATCCTCCTTATAAACACTTAGTCGCCTCTTACGACACCAACAGGTAAAGATGGGTCAGTACTACTCTTTGCCGGTACCTCACGGAACTATTTTAATAACATTACATTATTTAGATACGAGTATAATATTCAGTGATGCTGATGGATGATACACTATTTAGGAATTTGCTAGGGCTATAGCATGCCATCTGCAGCAGCAGATCGGTGAATATGCTGCCACTTTGAACACTTTTTAGGGCACTCGGGAGTGCATTATTGAATTTGATTGCCATTAGTTCGATACACTTTGCGATTTAGTAAGCCGTTTTAGCGGAACCGAGAGGTGGCAGCTTTACGCTACAAAGATCAGTATTTGTTGAGTATTCATTTAAATTTGATCAAAATATACAAAGAAACGGACATACATACAAGTCAAACAAATTACCCTCCTTTTAGTAGCAGATCTAAGGCCGAGCTTGTATAGGGTAGCTCGCACCTAAACCTGCTGGGATGAAACTTGGCAGGAGTCAATTACATACCCATAGGTAACATATTAAAAGTGGTGCTCCCCAGCAGGACACGACTGAGATGCACAGTAGGGCATAATGTTTAAAATATGTAGTTTTTTACTAGGTTGAAAATTGTATCTGTTGAACCGACATAGGTAGCTGGTTGAAAATTTCACAAATTATGTATTTTACAAACAAATATAGTGAAGGACTTTGGAGCACTGCTGAGCCGGTGAGTTTTGATCAGGACTTGATCTCCAACTTCGATTTGCTCTCCAAATTTACGTGTTTGATCCGCATATCTTTACTTCTATCTTGTTGCTTCTCAACCTTCTCGCGGATTGATGCCAAAGAGCTTAAGAATTTCTGCAAGTACGGAGTTATTTGTGGTACAAAATTTTCCTCATCCAATATAGCTCTTGGATCATTCATCACTTCAAGTGGTGATCTGAGTTCTCTAGTAAAAGTAAGGAACGCCGGTGTGACGCCTGTTGATTGACATCTTGCTGTATTCATAGCAAATCATATTGCAGGCAGATGTTGCGGCCAAGAACTGTGTCCAGTGCCAACTAACAGAGACAACTGCACCTTCAAATCTCTGTTCCTCTTCCTCTCTGCAGGATTCCCTTCAGGATGAAACAGCGGCAAAAGCTCGCGCTAAATGTCCAATATGACATAACCTGCTGCATAACTGCGGAGATAAATTGAACACCATTGTCAGACACGATACGTCGCGGTAGGCCGAATCTTAAGAATTATTCCTCAATTAATGCTTTTGCACAAGTCTCCGCAGTTGCTTTTCGCAAAGCGTATAGCTCAACCCATCTGGTGGCTGTATCTTCAACTAATAATATCCAACGCTGTCCCGCATCTCTTGAAGGAAGTGGCCCAAATAAGTCAATATATAAGACCTCATTCCGTTGATTAAGCACTGTTGTCTGCAGCAACCCAGGTGGTTTTCATTTGACGGTTTATAAAGTTGACAAGTAATGCATGATTTCACGTAATCCGTAATAGCACGTCACATTCCAGAGAAATAAAAGCGCTGCGCCATCCACTGTTGGTCCGTTCAACGCCGGGATGTCCTGCGACAGGAGCGTCATGACACTCCTTTAAGTCTTTTTCAGATCCGGATCCGCTACCTGACCCTGACGTAGCTCTGAAGGACTTCTTGCAGGTAGGTTAATGATTACAGAACAAATACCGCAAAAACTCACATTTTCCTCGTCGCAGTGACCAGAATAGATTTCCCAGGAGTATATTCATAGCGCAGATCATAAGCTCTTAGCTTTAATGCCCACTTTACTAGCCTTCCTGATGGTGATTTCACAGTCATCAGCCATTTAAGAGGTTGGTGGTTGGTGCCCACAATGACGGGATGTCCTTCTATGTAGCCGCGGAAACGTTCCACAGCCCATACGACGGCTAAGGCCTCTCTTTCTGTTGTAGAAGAATTACGCTCGGCGGACGTCAGCAATCTACTTGCGTACTCGACAGGTCTCTCATTGTTGCCCTTTCCTTGCATAAAAAGGCTCCCAACGCGTAGTTGCTCGCGTCCGTCCGTTCTTAAGATGAATGACTTCGAGTAATCTGCTTGCATAACAATCGGCGCCGAATCCTAACTTTTTTACTCCTCCTCCTCCTCCTAACATTAGTCAATTTTTTAACTCCTCAAACGCCAAGTTCTGTTCCAGTACCCACTGCTGCGGTTGGTTCTTTTTTGTCAGTCTTGACAAAGGCTCTGCAATTCGAGGAAAGTCAGGAATAAATTTTCGAAACCATGAGCAGGTCTGTAAAAAGGTCCAAAGGTGCTTGAGAGTCGTTGGTATCTTCATTTCTACGACAGCTTGAACTTTTTCTTGGTTTACCATGCGTTGGAATTATGTGACCCAAGTACTTTACAGAGACACGGGCAAACACACTTTTTTTTTGGTAGCGCAAAGCTTGAATAAGCAAAGTCTCTAAAAGACAGCACGCAAATTTTCCATATGTTGAGTCATATTAGGAGAGATTACAAGGATATCGTCCAAATAAGCTCTAATAGTAACATTCTTCAGTGATGCACAAGAACGAAAATGATCACTAAGGTGCTGAACAGTCGCCGGAGCATTTTTGAGTCCGAACGGCATGCGTTTGAAGCGATATGTACCACACGGTGTGGTAAAAGCAGTTTTATCCCTTTCTCTTTGACAGGAACTTGCCAATACCCTTAACGAAAATACAGTGTGCTCTTAACACAACCTTCTGTAGTCGCTTGCAACAGCTCATCAATTAGTGGCATCGGGTAGGAGTCAGACTCAGTTACTAAGGTCAGCTTCCGGTAGTCCACCCAAACCGAAACTGGTCCTTTTCCTTCTTCGGGACAAGCAGTGCTGGAGCAGCCCAGGCTGATTCACATTCTTCGATGATTCCAGCATGCGCTCCAATTCCTTCTTCATCACTTGCTTCCTCGCAGGAGTGAGGCGGTAAGGCGGCACTGCGATCGGTTGATGATCCCCTGTATTGATCCGATGTTCCGCATACATAGTTGGTGGTCCAGTCTCCTTAAAAATATCATCAAAATCGCCAAGAAGTTGGAAAGCATCACACTTTGGTTAGTATTTTGCTGTACATTCTCATGCTTGTTAGAAGAGCTGACACTTCCTTCATAACGTAGGCTTTGTTTCTGATCATCACCATTGAACCACCAAAAAGAGTAAGCAAAATCAAAACTAAGACCTGTTTTCGCTAGTAAATCCATTCCCAATACAAAAAAAAATACAAAAATACAAAATTATTTATTTAAAAGTCCAGAATTACAAAAATTGTTAAAACTATGATACCCACACTAGGCAAAGCCTGTTTTGCGGTTATCATAACAAAAGCATTTTACATTTGGACACATCTTGAAAAGAAACAATTAATTTATTGATGTAAGTTACATAGTACCTAATTGGAAAAACAATAATAAAAGAAAATATAAAAACGAAAACAGTGTGTGTGTGTGTGTGATGTTTGTGTATGTGTTTGTGTGTGTATGTGTGTGTGTTTGTATGCAAGCGTCATTATTTTAAGGGAATCAGCATATTTTCCGTCAGTTCATAGGACATACTTAATAGTTGTTGTTTGACTAATTTTTACTTCAGTTACTGACATATGTCTCATGTCGAGAACTTTTAACATTTTATTGTAAATGAAGGGGAACATAAATGGCGGAAATCGAGTTGCAAAGTTGGTCTTTGCACTCTTTAGACGTACCTTAAAAACTCTCTTGCTGATTAATGTATCACTATCGTCCGAATTTAACATTTCCTTATGTGTAGACAAAACTGCCTTGAGTATGTAAAGGCGTCTTACACTTAAGACTTTCGCTTCACTATAGAGATGGTAGTGGGATACCTGTACGGTTTATTTAGCATCACTTTCAGAAGCGCTCTCTGAGCTCGCTCTAAACTTATTAAGTGAGTTTTTGCTGCTGCACCCCATATTCCCAGACAATATGTAATAATTGGCTCACAAAGGGACGTATAAATCGATTTTAACAGTTCTGAGCTCGCTACATGTCTGAGTTGTTTGAAAATGTATATCAATTTTCTAACCCTTGCTGCCGTAGTCTGTATATGATTTTGGAAAGTCAGTCTCTGATCAAGCAAGACGCCCAGGTATTTGATTGTGCTTGAACATGATATCACTTCACAGGAGCAGGTATTTGGCAAGCTAAGCGGGTTAGTGTTGCAGGTATGAATTATCAGTTTCTGATGAATCTTAGGAGCAGACGCTGCTGTTTTGTGGAAGCACAAATATTTCGTCTTCAGGGTGTTAAGAGTTAGTAAGTTTTCTACCAGCCATTTGTTTATCTTTGCCATGCCCTTTTCGGCATATGCAAAGCATTCATCCCACGTGTTGCCACGAAAAATGATAGCGGTATCGTCGGCATAGCAGACAATATCTGCGTTTTCCAGTTCAAGGAGTAGGAGATCGTTTAGGTATACAAGGAATAAAGTCGGGCCAAGTACGCTTCCCTGAGGTACCCCAAAACTAATTTTCTTCGCACTACTTGTCCAGTTACTGACTTTAACTTGTTGGGATCTGCCTGTTAAATAACTCTCGAACCAGTTGAGAGCAATGCCACGGACACCAATTCTTTCAAGTTTCTTGAGAAGTATCGGTATTGCCACTGTATCGAAGGCCTTTGCAAGATCAAGGAACACTCCGATACATGGCAAACCGTCATCCAGGTAAGATGAAATTTTTCCGATTAGGGACCTAACTGCATCCTCCGTTGACTTACCTCTCCTAAACCCAAACTGAGAGTCTGAAAGCATACGTTTACTCTCTAGATAGTCCATTAATCTTTTGTTTGTAATTTTTTCTTGTATTTTCGAAAAAGCAGGAAGTAAGGATATAGGCCTGTAGTTGTTGTAGTCAGAATAATCCCCGCCTTTATGGATTGGAGTAACAGTTGCTACTTTAAATGCCTCGGGGACTACTCCTGACTCAAAACTTTGGTTGATGATGGTAACCAGTGGAGCCGTTATACTATCTTTGGCTTTTTTTATCAGTTGGTTACTGATTCCGTCTATTCCGGGAGCACTGTCTATTTTTAGACTATTTATTACAGTTTCTACTTCCAAGCACTCCGTCGGCGCCAAATAAAAGGAGTCTACAGGTGAATCACAAGTGTTTATTTTGCTTGCTAAAAATTCTTGTGAGGTATTAAGTTTATCTAAGGTCTTGTTCGCTAAAGTTTTCCCAACTGTAACAAAGTACTCATTGCATGCATTAACTGAATCTTGTGGTGTATTTTTCGTATCAGTTATTTTGTTTGCCTTATTTGATTTATTATTACGGTTTGTTATTTTGTTGATGGTTTGCCAAAGTTTTTTGTTATCTTTTTGATGTAACTTTAGAAGATCGCTGTCATATTGATTTTTATTTTTTCTTAGTATAGTAATGTAGAAATTTCGATATCTCGTGTATATTATTTTATTAATGTTATCAATTGGTACATTTCTAGCCTTTTCGTGTAGATAATCTCGAACTTGAGAACATTTTATCAAACCGTGATTCATCCAAGGCTTAATAACTACAATTTTTCGTCGTTTTTTATTTATTTTAGAGTTAAATGCCATGATATCGAGAATGATTTTAAGGAAAGTATTTGTTTGTTCTTCAATATTGCTTATGTTTTGTAATCGTTTCCAATCTACATTATTCAGTTCCGTGGTGATATTTTGGTGGTTGTATTTAATTCGGTAAATTTTTGATTTGGTTAGTTTTGGTGCTTCCAGTGAAATCCCTGTAATGACAGTTCTATGATCAGTCACCGATGTGGAAATAATTACAGTTTCGGCATTGACTTTCCCTTTTAAAAATACGTGATCAAGGAGACTGTTTTTACGTGTAGGTTTGTTAACAGCTGATAGTAGACCCATTTCAGCCATCAAACACAGTTACTCCTCGGTGTCTGCACAGTGAACTACTGTGTCCGCAATATCTATATTAATGTCACCCGTCAGCACAAAGCAAGGTTGTTTATCTAGATCTATAACTACATCATGGAGTGATTTTATAAAGTTTTCAGGTTTCCTAAACGATGGAGATCTATATACTGCTAGCACAGTGATGCATCCTTTGATTTCAATAGCTAAAGAGTTAGACTCACTCAAATTTGGCTCACTGCATAGGGGTGCCAAATAAAGTTTCATTATCAAGCGAATCAGGGAAAATGATAAATTCTATTTGAACAATTTTATTTAAAAGTTTAACTTCAACATTGGCTAGATAAATATTCATAAGTCGAGATCGTTTAATGTACCGCGTTGATGATTGCAGAGGGTGCACCTTTGACTGAAAGAAAGCATGCAACAAATGCCCAACAACACAACCCTTAGCGCCAGTATCCACCATAGCAGTACCCTTTGAGCCCAAAATCTCAATTTCCAAAATAGGTTGGCGGTAAGGCAGAGAAGAAAGCAAAGAGGAGTCCGGCTCCCCCTGGTCACAGCCCATCAATGGAAAATATGGCGCTGAAGACTCTTTCTTCTCTGTGTGTAAAAGCTCCACCTCGCTACTAGCGTCATTACACTTATCAAAATTATTTAAAACATTTTTAATATATCACACAAATCACTGTTTGAAAAAATTTTTCAAGTTCTCTGTACATTCAGGAATAAAAAATGTTTGGAATCATTTTGAAATTAATCAATGACACTTCAGGAGAGTCATGAACAGTTTCAGAACTGGAAAAGCTTTCATGAGAAAACAAATGTTCAAAATTAAAGGAAAACCAAAAAAGTTATTTTCAAAATTAAAATTATTGTTAACCGAGGTAATGCGATGTGGATGTGTGAGCTGCCAGCGGTTACAGCAGCACATGGAGATACTCCCGACGTTCCCGAGGTGTTGAGTGAAGCGGAAGGAGAAGAGTGAACACGGTGGTAGTGTTGACAAATCTGATTATTTCCATGTTTCAATGCTTTTTATACAGAGTTAACTCTATTATCACAGATGTAAATTATCTTAGTGTGTCGACGGTGTAAAGTGCAAAGTTGTATATTTCACTAGCTGTTACCCGCGACTTTGTCTGCGTGGATTTTATGAATAAACAGAACTCGAACGTAACTGAAACATATTAATTGAGGAACGCTTCTCCTTCTTGATCCCTACGTAAAAGATGCATTTGTACTTATCCAAGTTGAATGCTATCTTACTGCATTATTCAACTGGTGGGTAGTAAGGAATTTTTATTGTCAAACGTTACAGGCAAACCTTAAAAAGAAGGCAATAAAAGGAGTGAATGAGTAGCGAGGAGGTATTCATAAAACACAAAAAAGTCTATCTATTCCCATGCATCCCTATCTATCCTTTTCTATCCCTTTTACCCCTAACTATCCCCATTCATCCTTAGCTATCCTTTTCTATACGTATGTATCCTTTTTTATCCGTATCTATCTCTATCCTGCCCTATCTATCTGTATCTATACCTTTCTGTTCTTGTATATCCCAATCTATCCCTATGTATCCATATCTGTACCACTATCCCCACCCCTATCCCTAACCCTATCTCCACTCTTGTCCACACTCCTATCTCCACCCCTGCCCCCGACCCTGTCTCCACTTCTGTCCCCACCCTTGTCCCTACCCCTGTCCCAATCCCTGTCCCCGCCCCTGTCCCCGCCCCTGTCCCCACGCTTATCCCCACCCCTGTCTTCAACCCTGTCCATACCCCTGTCCAAACTACTGTCCCCACCGCTGACCCTACTTCTGTCCCTACCGCTGTCCCCATGGCTGTCCCCACCCCTGTGCCCACTCCTGTCCCCACGCTGTGCCCACCCCTGTCCCCACTGCTGTCCCCACCGCAGTCCCCACGACTGTCTTCACCGCTGTCCACACCCCTGTCCCCATACCTATCCCCACCCCTATCCCTACCCCTATCCCTTCCCCTACCGAAATCCTTATCCCTATCCTTCCTTATATGAAAGTACAAACGACTTTCATATAGATTTTTAGACATTATTATAGTTGATAGTTAAAACGCAATAAAGTATTGATGCCCCATACAAAATTTCATCCCCTATTTCATCCCCTTCCAGTTTCAATTTTGCAATCAAAAGAAGCGTGTGTTCTTTCTTATGATTTAGTTAGACTATCTCTATAATATTTTTTTATTATAATTATTCTGCGGTTTAGCTGTGAAAACGTAACCTTAATTATTCAATTGATTTCCCATACAAACTTTCACCCCCTTTTTCACCCCTTTCTAGTCTCATTTTTTAAATAAAAAGTAGGTTATGTCCTTTCTTATGATTAAGACTATCCTTATACCAAATTTCTTCAAAATAGGTTTTGCAGTTTAGCCGTGAAAGCGTAACATAAATTATTTTATTGATTTCCCATACAAACTTTCATCCCCTATTTCAACAATTGTTGAAATCTTCTAAGTTATGTTCAGGGCTGACATTCAGGGCTAAATAATTGCCATGACATTTGTTAGTATTAGTTGCATCAACAACATAAAAAGCATTTGAATTGTTACTGTTACACTTTTGACACTCAGAACACTTGCAAATGTGACTGTCCACTGTTAGCCTTAATTTTAGGGCATTCACTTTTTAAATGATTGGTACTTTTACAATAAAAGCAAAAAGATCGTTTGTCAGTACCTAAATGACGAGCATTGTCACCTGACTGTGGGTCGTCCCGATTACCGGAGGTCCCTGAGTATGGCTGCTGCATGCGAGGCGGCCTTTGTGCCTCACCGGAGATAGACTGTAGTGGCGCTGGGTTCTGCGGCGCCTGCGCACCGCGAGGAGATAGTGCGCCAGGTGCTGAAGACTGCCAACTACAATAAGGGTAGGCGCCGGTCGGCGGCGGCCCACGCTCCTGCGCAGACTTCGAAGGGCGGCTCTCCTTGAGCGCGTCCTACACGCTCCTAACACGCTGTAGTAACACCTCGAAACTAGTGACACTGTCTCTGTCTATTCTTTTCCGAATTCGCATATCCAATAAGCCTTACACCATATCAATTTATGCTTCTTCCCTAAGGTAACTTTGCAAGAAGTGCCCGCGCTTTTTCCACAAACAAATCGGAGTTTTGGGTGCCTTGGTCCATTGCAAACAAATCTTTGTAAATCTGTAAGGGTGGTTTCCGCTCACCGAATGCACTTTTCAATATTTCTAGTGCATTTTGCCATGATTTGACAGTATGTTTAACCCCTTGCCACCAAGTGCCCGCGGAACCGAACAAAAGCAAGACCAAACCTTTTAAGGCGTTTTTGTCACTAATTCCAGTCGCCGTTTTATAAATCTCGACAGTGTCGATAAAATTATCAACAGATTCGCCAAGCGCGCCACCAAATTTTGCCTGGCATAAGGCAAAATTTGCGTCAGCCAGCGACGTGCTAATGGCGGATGAACTTGATGCATCTAGCGGCGTCGATTCACGGCGATGACGAAGCTCTTGAAACAGTTGTGCTGTTAGTGTCGCTTGGTGATTTTCAATTGATGCCAACAACATAGAAAAATCCTTTGTAGAAATAGAAATCATTGGTGGCCCCCGTGAGCGTTGTGAGCATAGAATACATGTGAGTGTCCGCCGGCGGTGTTTGCGCCGCTGGCGTCGGCCATGTTGTCAAGTTATTCTTGAATTCCAATGCCGCCGGCCTGTGCTTGGCTTAGGAGTCCCTCTCGCATACTCCACGACTAAGTTTTTAGATTTTCACTGCGAAGCACTCAGGATATTTGTCATGGAATACTTAACTTAGCCACAAATACCGCGCACAACACAATCACAAGCCCATACACGTTGGGCGTCCACATATAACCGTGGCTAGCTATCTCAGGGTGTGTTGAAATTATAATGCAGATTTAACACGGATTCTCTATATTTTAACATAGGAAGCACAATGGTTTGAATATAACTTTAAAAAGAACACAACTTTGAAAAAAAAGTTACAATTATCATAACAGAACCGTTTTCTATGGCAGCCCCAAGCGAACAGGAGACGCATTTTTGAAGCGTTCGAACTTCGATTCGCATTCGAATTGGCAAGATTCGTATACGAATCCGTAAAATCCCAATTTTTGAATATTCATACCTGTGAATTCTGCAACGAGTGGTCCGACCCACTCGTTTTGCACTTCTACCGCTCGAAAGTATATATAATCTGTGATGAGAACGACATTGACGTTTCCTTCACATATGACATTATACTGACATATCAACTTTTTAATTTGCGTTCCATTCCACCGCAATTCATTACCGGTTTTCAAAGTCAATGAGTAATTGCTTTCCGGTTTTTATTTTTTCTGCGTGAAAAGAAAATTGTTCAAAGATTTGAATTTAATGGCAACACTGCTTTCGAATGATTCAAAAATGCGTAAAATCGAGAGCATTAGAAATTGAATTCGCACACGATTCGTTTTCGTATGCGAACTAAAGATTCACTTCGAACGCTTCAAAAATGCGTCTCCTGGACGCTTCCGCTGAACACGCGTCTCGGCGCGGGGGATCGCGGGGGGCGAAGAGGGGTTGTGTCCGTAGACACGGATGAACAACGCCATCTCTTATCGACCAGCGCATTGGCCGCCTGGAGTAAACCATAGAATAAACCTACAATCTGAAACGAGCAGGGACAGTTCTCCTACTCGCCTTGAGAGGGAGCTGACGGCCTGTTACAATTTTTAAATGTTTTGCCCACGTTTTGCCTTGTTATCCTAACGCTGAGCGAACTACAGCTCCTGATCTGGCGGCATGATAATAGTGCTATTTCTATTACCATTTATAAGTTATCAACTATAAAGCTAACTTCACTGTAATCTTTTAATTTTAAACAAGTTTTAAATAAATAATAATACATACTTTACTCAAAACACAATTACAACTTAGACATACGTTACTTACTCTAAAAAATAATATATTTAGGTTTATATGGCGAAACTTACGTCTAGGTTGATACAATCATTACCAGTGGTCCCCAAACTAGGCGGAGCCTGTATCTTGGGGAGCCTGTATCTGTACCGAATGTGTGTTGATTACCGAATGGTCTATACAGCTAAAAGTGACAACTTAAAAAGGAAAATAATAGTCATTAAATCTGACAAAGAGTGACACTAACTACCAAAATGCGCTAAAGGTGCTAAGTATTTTAAATTAATTTAAGAATTTATTTATGACCTAGTGCTGATCCTACTATACTACTGAAATTGTGTAAGGCAATCAAGTGAGTCTTTGCGGCGCCTCCCCAAATACCTATACAGTAATTTAAAAGAAATTGACATATCGCCAAATAAACAGTTTGATCTGAAAACTAATTTGTTATTTATGTATCAATATTTTTTTTTGCTTACTTCAAATGGGAGTAAATACAAGTATTTTTTTCTGATTCTAAAGCATAAAGGATACATGTGGTAAGGAAGAGTTGGGATCCCACCCACCACTTACCAAATCTCACCAACGAAGAAGTGAAAATAAGAAACTGTTCACGAAATCAAAAACTATACAATTTGCTACGTAATTGATAAACGTCCTATAAAAAGTTAACGATAGATACGATACATCGGGCTTCATATTGTTGTAAAACCTTTTAACAGTTTATTCTAGGGGCTAAATGCTACAACTTTTGTTCTACAACTTTTCTGAATTTGCAAAAAACAAATTTCAACTCTCCATACAAAATTATCTGCTGCTTGTGTCAGTTTGTATGAAGAGTCGCGATTTTTGTAAATTTCTAATTGAGTCGCAGAACAAAAGTTGTTGTATGTAGCCCCCAGAATAAGCCCTTCAATTATTTTACCAATTTTTTTAAGCCCTGTATATTTTTATAACAATGTTTGTCAACATACTTTGAAATGTAATTTAACGGTAAAGTATTTCCAAATCCAGTTAGTGTGGTACATGTTGTAATAAGTTTTGAATTTTTCCAGTTGGAGTATATTTCGCCATAGTGGTAAACTCATACGAAGAATAACGATACATTCGCAAGACTAGGTTGAATGGCATCATTGGTGATCGACGACATCTTTGATATTGTTTCATACGCTAAGTAACAATTTTATAAATCTAAGACGACCCACGAGCGTCGGTTTGAATTTTCGATAATTTTATCAATAATAATTGTATCATTGTACTGTGTAGTATGTACTTACCTTTATTTATAATATTTATTATATATTATGATATTTTCACGCTTTGTTTACTTTTGTATTTATTTTTACTGTCACAGTCACCTTGTGACTTGAATGCTGTCATAATTCAGTTCGTTTTACAGAATACCGTAGAATGCTACAACCACAGTAAATAATAGGTCTTACAAATGGGTCTTACTTACCTATGAAATTGCCGTTTTGTATGGCGAATTTTAGGTAAACTCAATTTTCAGTACTAACATTTTTGCATTTTTCTTAAATAATTTTTTTTTAAGCATTATTGGGAAGACATTAAGCTAACAGAAGCTTAAATTTAATTTTCGAAAAATATTATTTGTAAAAAAAATATAACAAATCTAATGATGAAATCGGACGCATTTAAGACGAATAATTTTCGAACCTTTAATTTTTTATATCAAACTAAAAATAAAAACTTTATTTTATGCGTAAATTGATAACCTTGAAGTCAACTTTCGAATATAAGACAAATGAAAAAAATTGCATTAGAATTATAGGAATTATGATCTCATTAATCTGTAAGGAAATTTCGGCAATTTCATAGGTAAAGACCCATTATTTAAGCTAAAGCAGTATGGAAACTCCTAACAAACATCCAAAACGGGCGCACTCACACATGCACACACCGCTACATAAAAATAAGCAGTTATCGCGCTGAAGTCAGTCGTGGGTGCAAAAACCATAATACAAACAAATAGGTACATAATAGGGTCCCTATAAGTATGTCCCTGTCCTTGTGCGATAAAAGGCGACTAAGTATCTCAATCTGCCCTTGTGTCATTTAAGGCGACTAAGTGGCTTAATCTGCCCTCGCGTGATAAAAGGCGACTAAGTGTCTTAATCTGTCTTTGTAGGATAAAAGACGACTATCTTAATCTGCCTTTGTGTCATAAAAGGCGACTAAGTGTTTCGATCTGCCCTTGTGTGATAAAGGTGACTAAGTGACTTAACCTTCCCTTGGGTGCTAAAAGGCGACTAAGTGTCTTAATCTAAGCTTATGTGATAAGTTTCATCATCCTATAAGCAGTTATCGCGCTGAAGTCAGTCGTGGGTGCAAAAACCATAATACAAACAAATAGGTACATAATAGGGTCCCTATAAGTATGTCCCTGTCCTTGTGCGATAAAAGGCGACTAAGTATCTCAATCTGCCCTTGTGTCATAAAAGGCGACTAAGTGGCTTAATCTGCCCTCGCGTGATAAAAGGCGACTAAGTGTCTTAATCTGTCTTTGTAGGATAAAAGACGACTATCTTAATCTGCCTTTGTGTCATAAAAGGCGACTAAGTGTTTCGATCTGCCCTTGTGTGATAAAGGTGACTAAGTGACTTAACCTTCCCTTGGGTGCTAAAAGGCGACTAAGTGTCTTAATCTAAGCTTATGTGATAAGTTTCATCATCCTACTCTAAAAAAATTGGTAACCCGACGTGATTTTCTCCGCGCAGCCCAGAGGAACGGGAAGGAAAGACAGTCTAGTCGTCGTCGTGAACGGTCACAGTACAAACATGCTTTGTTAATGTGTTTTCTGCTGTAAAAAAAGATCTGTGATATGAAGCTTACAAAAAGAACGTGTTTTATTTCACATCGAACAAATGGTTACTGTATAATTGCTATTTAATTATATAAAAAAAAACCGGCCAAGTGCGAGTCGGACTCGCGCACTGAGGGTTCCGTACCACCACATAAACATAATTGTATTAGTTGAAATTTCAGTAAGTTAATGTGCTAGATTTTTTGAGTCCGACACGCGCTTGACCAAATTTTATTATTTGTTGTTATTTTATAGCCTATGCCCTATAAACATGCCAATTTTCAAGTTTGTAAGTGTTCCCGTTTTTAAAATAGAACTAAAACAAAAATCACCTCAGCCGCCAACCAACTTGACCCCTCTCTTATATGAATGTTCTTGAAACGGGAGCTCACCACAATTGGTTAGTATAAGTTGTGAGTAAAGTTGTAATATTTAATAGTTACAAACTTTTCCCTTTATTTGTACTGTGAGACCTAGCTTCTTGCCAAATTTCATAATTTTAGGTCAACGGGAAGTACCCTGTAGGTTTTGCTTTTTTGCATAAATGTATGGAGATGAGGACATAAAATGCCATCTCTTTTGATTGCGTCGTTGTAAAAAATTTAAATTTTCAGATCTTGTGTAGTTCATGGACCCAAACATACGGTATTAATTTCAAGCTGATACCTCTACCCGTTCGTGAGATAAAGGGTCTTGAGAGACAGACAGACAGACAGACGGACAACAAAGTGATCCTATAAGGGTTTCGTTTTTTTCCTTTGAGGTACGGAACCCTAAAAATAGGGGGTCTCCATGCAAGAGACATATAGTTGGTGTTTTTAGGGTTCCGTACCTCAAAAGAAAAAACGGAACCCTTATAGGATCACTTTGTTGTCTGTCTGTCTGTCAAGACCCTTTATCTCACGAACGGGTAAAGGTATCAGTTTGAAATTATTACCATATATTAGGATCCATGAACCACACAAGATCTAAAACTTTCAATTTTTTACAACGACGCAATCGAAAGATATGCCATTTTATGTCCTCATCTCCATACATTTATGCAAAAAAGCAAAACCTACAGGGTACTTCCCGTTGACCTAAAATTATGAAATTTGGCAAGAAGCTCAGTCTCACAGTAAAATAAATGGGAAAAGTCTGAAATCATTAAATATTACAACTTTTCTCACAACTAATGGTAACCAATTGTAGTGAGCTCCCGTTTCAAGAACATTAATTTAAGAGAGGGGTCAAGTTGGATGGTCGAGGAGGCGATTTTTGTTTTAGTTCTATTTTAAAAACGGGAACACTTACAAACTTGAAAATTGGTACTTTTCTAGTGCATAAACTATAAAATAACAACATATAATAAAATTTGGTCAAGCGCGTGTAGGACTCAAAACATCTAGCACATTAACTTACTGAAATTTCAACTAATACAATTATGATTATGTGGTGGTACGGAACCCTCGGTGCGCGAGTCCGACTCGCACTTGGCCGGTTTTTTTTAGGGTTCCGTACCTAAAAAGAAAAAAACGGAACCCTTATAGGATCACTTTGTTGTCCGTCTGTCTGTCTGTCTGTCTGTCAAGACCCTTTATCTCACGAACGGGTAGAGGTATCAGGTTGAAATAAATACCATATGTTAGGGTTCATGAACCACACAAGATCTGAAAATTTCAATTTTTTACAACGACACAATCAAACGATATGGCTTTTTATGTCCTCATCTCCATACATTTATGCAAAAAAGCAAAACCTACAGGGTACTTCCCGTTGACCTAAAATTATGAAATTGGGCAAGAAGCTAGGTCTCACAGTACAAATAAAGGGAAAAGTCTGAAATCATTAAATATTACAACTTTACTCACAACTAATGGTAACCAATTATGGTGAGCTCCCGTTTCAAGAACATTCATATAAGAGAGGGGTCAAGTTGGATGGTCGCGGAGGCGATTTTTGTTTTAGTTCTATTTTAAAAACGGGAACACTTACAAACTTGAAAATTGGTATGTTTGTTTATAGTTCATAAGCTATAAAATAACAACAAATAATAAAATTTGGTCAAGCGCGTGTCGGACTTAAAAAATCTAGCACATTAACCTACTGAAATTTCAACTAATACAAATATGATTATGTGGTGGCACGGAACCCTCAGTGCGCGAGTCCGACTCGCACTTGGCCGGTTTTTTTTGCTCTATCGTAAAAACGGGAACACTTACAAACGTGATAATTGTTATGTTTAAATTGCATAAGCTATAAAAGAACAAAAAAAAAAACCGGCTAAGTGCGAGTCGGACTCGCGCCCTAAGGGTTCCGCGCCTACGAGTATCTACCATATGATATATTAAAAGCTTTTTCTCTTTGGTTTTAAAAACTCCGCGACCATCCGACTTGACCCCTTTTTTATAGAAAAGTTCTTGAAACGGGAGCTCGCCTTAATTGGTTACTATTAGTTGTGAGAAAAATTGAAATATTTAATGATTTTAGACTTTTCCCTTTGTTTGTACTGTGAGACCTAGCTTCTTGCCAAATTTCATAATTTTAGGTCAACGGGAAGCACCCTGTAGGTTTTCCATTTTTGCATAAATGTATGGAGATGAAGACAGAAAAAGCCATATCTTTTGATTGCGTCGTTGTAAAAAATTTAAAAAATTTAAAAGACGAGCAGTATCCATTAAAATCTTTATTAAGTGAGTGTCCTTCTCTTCCTTAGACAATAAGATTGTTAAGGCTTCACCGATACACGACATGGCACAACCAAGCCCCTTTTGCTTTATCTCAATACCTTTGTCTCTCTTTAGTACCACTTCTGAAATGGCTGCTTTGATTTCAGGATTAAGAGCCGGCGCATCAATGAGCGGACAGTTAGCTGGTGGTAAATACCTTTCTTGCAGCTCCTTACGAGATTCCTTCGATAACCCGTTGGAAACTAAATGTTGAAAGCGCACGGCTAGATCTGCCTGGATTTCCTTGCCGTGTTCCTTCACAATGGAAGGGTCGTCCCCCAATAAGTTCAGTATTTCACTGTCAGCTTCTTGATTCACAGGCTCTGCTGTAGGCTGCTGATTCTCGTCCGTCATCTTCGGGTCGGTCTTATCACTTTCGGCGTTTTTATTGCCTGTAAAGTAGGTATATACCATACTTTATTACATAAGGTCTTCAATAAGACAAATAATTTAACATTAACAGTGAAGTGACAACCCGAATGGTTGCCCGCATCACTAAAAAACTGTGTTACAAGTAGTAACTAATTATTATTTAATTAGGTAATAAAAACTGTGAAGTGACAGCCCCCAGAAGCTGACCGCATCACTAGTATGTTTTCCCGTGTAAACAGTAAAGTGACAGCCCCTCAAACTGCCCGCAGTACTAATATCATACGTGAATGAATCAGCTCTCATAATTTGAAGTGATAACCCCAAAAGTTACCCGCATCAAATACATAGTGCAAATGTAGGTACACATATTGCTCACTTCACTAACCTTTATTCCTTTCTGGACTCCCAGGCGGTGTACAAGCTGACGATGATCGCGAAGGCGTTTTGTCCTTTTCCTTTCGTTTCCTTAACTTTTTTTCCAGTTTACGTATCTTCTTTTGTAATTCTTCCGTATCACTTTCACTCTCATGTCGTTTCCTTTTTCCCATTATGTAGGAAAAACACTAAAACTTTATAAAACAGAAAATTGTAATAGAATTTATAAAAAAATTAAAAATGTATGCGAACTGGCTGAGCACTGAACTGTGAATGAGGCAACGTCAGAACTGTCAGTGCCAAGAAACCTACAAATACCCACATTTGGATGAATTATTTTAAAAATGATAACATAAAGAAAATACCCTCAACTTGTCAGTGTGCGTTCTGGCGGCACCGTCCTGTTACTACATGTATCTAATGCTAATCCTGAGGACGAAGCGTGAGTATAATTCTAATTATTAATTATTTAAAAAAAAAAATTAAATTAGGCATATTACATTTACCTAAGATAGGTAGTCTAAAATAACTAATTTGTTTGTGTCTGGGATACCGATGCGCGCATGCCCTTATGGAAGTCATTAATGTTATAACAGGCAAGTTTTAGCAATATATCTTTAAGTTTATTTATGAACGTTTGTGTACTTGGTGAGGCTTTCACGTGTGCGGGCAATGCGTTATACAAGTGCGGGCCAACAACATCAAGCAGTTTGCGGGACTTGGCACGGCGGTGGGGCGCCGCGACCAGCAAGTGTCTGTTGCGGAGGTTTCTCGAGTGCTGGTCACCTCGTGTCGGGAATTTGTTTAAATCTTGCCTGACCAGTTTACATATCTGTAAGACATAGACGCTGGGGAGCGTTAATATCTTTAATTCCTGGAAAAGTTCTTGAGCAGGATGATCGTAAGGCTTATTTGCAACTATTCTTATAGCAAGCACGCTTTTGAAGTTTAAAGGCACGGTCGCGGTCGGCCGCCGTGCCCCAAAGTTCAATACCGTATATTATTAAGATTGAATGAAAATAACCATAATAGGCCTTCTTCATGTTCTCGGTAGTTAGAGTATGGCGAAGTCTAGAAAGAGCATAGCAGGCATATGCCAGTTTGTCGCAAGTGTTATCTATGTGGGCAGACCATGTTAATCCCGAGTCAATTATAAACCCTAGATATTTCACCTGTTCTACTTGTGGGACAGCTGTACCGTTTAGCATAATGTTTAGGTTGGATTTATTTAAATTGGACTTACGTAGCTGGAAATGAACTATGTTTTTTCCCATCACCGAGCCCTGGGGTATGGCACATTCACCGACAGATTCCATGTCTGATTTACCGTTCAGTACGTAGGTAACCTGTTTCCGGTCATGTAAGAAGGACTGAATAATTTCGAGGAATTTACCCCGAAACCATACAGTCGCAGCTTCTCCAAGAGGAGCGAGCGATCCACCATCTCGAAGGCACGCGACAAGTCACAGAAGATGGCTGCCACCTGCCGCCCGCCCTCGAGGTGGTGCATCACTCTCGTGACCACCTCACGCGCCGCGTCCGTCGTCGATCTTCCCGGCTGATATGCAAACTGTTGCTTATTTAGCAGGTTACTGCTGATTAACGATTTCATTATTTTATCACTAAGAAGCCGTTCGAACACCTTTGATTATTGGAATAAGAGAAATTGGTCTATAGTGTTGGGGTAGGTGCATTTCACCCTTTCCTTTATATACATGTTGTACTTTAATAAGTTTAAGGAGATTTGGGTATTTTCCCAACCTAATACATTCATTAAATAACCATAAGAGTAGAGAAGTCACTACTGGCGGTAAATAATCCAAAACATAGGTCGACATTTCATTAATGTCTTTGGTTTGTTTTCTTTTGATAGACTTTATCGCCCTTTGAATATCACGTAATGAAAATGGATCACATTCAAAAGTTGGTGTAAAGATAGGTAGGTATGAACGTAGATAAGCGATTGCGTCGCTCGGACTAGGCCTAGTTTTGTTATTATTATTCGCTTGTATGTAGTAGCGGTTTAGCTGAGCGGCGGCGGCGGCAGCGCGAGCGCTGTCGCAGTCGCCGGTCTGGCCTCGAACGAGAACATCAAGTGCACTGGTTTTATTTTTGTTATTGCATGTTTCCATAGTAATTACGCGCCAAATACTTTTACACATGTTGTCTAAGCTATTTGTTATAACATTATCAAAAAAATCAAAATCAAAAATCAAAATCAAAATCGTTTATTCATTGTTGGATATTAAAATCTCTTAATGACGTCAGCTAAACTACATCGCTTCACAAATAATGTGGCGCCATTGTGGGAAAAAAAAGAAGCGACAATAAAAACCCACGCGCTCTTTTAAATATGTCTGAATGTACAAGGTTGATATACAACATACATAGGTCAGTTTTAATTTTGAATTAGCCTGTTAGAACCGTAGTCTAAACCCATGGATTTTTCTCTTCTAGATAATCTGATATTTTATAATAACCCTTCTTACATAATTTCTGCTTGATTACAGTTTTAAATTTATCTAACGGTAAACTTTCAATATCAGTGGGTACCTTATTATAGAAGCGTATACATTGACCTTTATATGTTTTACTAATTTTGTGAATACGGCTGACATGAGAAGCAAGTTGATTCTTGTTTCTTATGTTGACACTGTGCCTGTCACAATTTTTATCAAAAATATGTATATTCCGTTTAGCATATATTAAATTCTCATAAATGTATTGCGACACAAAAGTCAAAATGTTGATTTCTTTAAATTTATTTCGAAGAGATTCTCTAGGCTTCATTTTATAAATTGCACGAACAGCTCGCTTTTGTAGTAAAAAAATGCTGTTTGCATCCGCAGCATGACCCCATAACAAAAGGCCATATGACATGAGACTATGGAAATAACTGAAGTAGACTAACCTTGCGGTGACTACATCCGTCAGAGCTCTTATTCTTTTCACTGCGTATGCTGCAGAACTAAGTCTGTTCGACAATTTATTAATATGCGGTCCCCATTGTAATTTGTTGTCTAAGGTAATAGCTAGGAACACAGCTGATTCCACAAGACTCAATTTATCGTTTTTCACTAATAGGCTTGTAGCAGTTGGCTTTACATTAGGCAAAACAAATTTAACACACTTAGTTTTCTTTTCGTTAAGTAAAAGATTATTTACGGTGAACCACTCAACTACATTAGAGATTGAATGAATGAATGAATGAATAACACTTTATTGCACACTAATAAAGTAACATTTACACATAACCAGTAATAAAATGTGAGCAAAAGGCGGTCTTATCACTAAAAGTGATCTCTTCCAGACAACCTTTTGACGAAATCAACATTTACAGAATTCTGCAGTGTAGTGCACTCATATAAACTACATAAATGAAAAACAAAAAAGACATTGTATTTACATAAAATACTCAAAATAAATATCAAATACATAAATACATTACATAAATATACAAACATATATAATTTTGTATGTATATACTTACATTAAAATAAATTATATATACTTACATAAATATAATTAATTATATACCAATAATAATTATTGTTGCAAACTCATAACTAAAGCAAGGAAATGTTGTCGCAATTTGCTTTTAAATATGGCCAGTGAATCGGAGTGACGCACTTCAGATGGCAGGTCGTTCCATAACTTGGTAGCCTTACATGTGAATGAATCCTTGTAGTACCCAGAGCGAGTGAAAGGAACATCCAGCACATTATCATTTTTAGACCGAAGGTCACGACTGCGATTTGCACCAAGGAATCGGAAACGTTCCATAAGATAAGGAGGGGAGCGCGGGTCATACAGAACCTTGTAGACGAGCGTCAGAACGTGCTCATCCCGACGAAGCCTGATTGGTAGCCATTTCAATCTATTCCTGTACTCAGACACGTGGTCGAACTTGCGCAACCCGAAAATGAACCTGATGCATACATTTTGAAGCCTTTCAAGTTTATTCAGCAGTTCCTCATTGAGGTCGATCATGCATACATCAGCATAGTCTAATATAGGCAAAAGGAGCGATTGCGCAAGTTCGATCTTAGTCCGCACAGGAATGAGATTTTTCCACCTCTTTAGTGAACCATAAGCAGCAAATATCTTCCTGCTTAATTCAGAAATGTGCTTTGACCAGGACAATGTATCATCGAAAATCACACCTAGGTTTTTAACTACTTTGCTGTATTCTAAAGTTACACTATTGAAGATTATAGGTGGGATATCATCGAGACAAAGCTTCGAAATCTGTTTCGAACCACCAATTACAATAACCTGCGACTTGTCTGGGTTCACCTTGAGGCCATGGGATTGACTCCACTGCTGGACAGTCACCAGATTAGCATTCAGGCTAGCAATAATTGTTGGCAGTTCAACAAGCGTCCCTTGGGCATAGATTTGCAGGTCGTCAGCATGCAGGTGAAAGGAGCAGGAAAGGAGAGGAGTAAGGAAATTTATGAAGATGGAAAAAAGGAGTGGGGAGAGTACTCCGCCCTGGGGCACACCAGCGTTAAGGTCACAGAAACGGGACAATTTGTCATTAGACCGAATACACTGCCGTCGCCCCACCAAAAATCCCCGAAACCATTCAATCACGGTATCCGAAATGGAGATAGATTTTAGCATTGCGAGCAGAATGTCAAAATCAACAGTGTTAAAGGCATTGCTGAAGTCCAGTAGAACAAGAATAGTGAACTGTTGATTTGACATTCCATATCGCACATCGTCGGACACTTTAGTGAGGGCAGTGACTGTGCTGTGACCAGGGCGGAAACCGGACTGATAGGGGCTGAGGATATTATGGGTGTTTACAAAAACGCAAAGCTGGTTATGGACGAGGCGTTCCAAAACCTTAGATAGGAAAGGTAGGATAGAGATAGGACGGAAATGATTAGGCAAGGTAGGATTGTTAGTTTTGGGGATAGGTATGACTGCGGCTTGACGCCAACAGCTCGGGAAAGTGCCGGTGCTGAGCGAGAAGTTAAAAATATGACAGAGAATAGGTATTATAAGCTTCAAACTAATGACAATCATTCGGCGGCCTATACCATCAGTGCCTTCAGCATTAGATGTAATCGCTAAGACATTTTTTTCAACTTCTCGCTCAGAAACTGGTCGAAAAACAAAAGGTGTGAATTGAGGCTTAGGTACAAGTGAAAGTTCATGAAGGGTTGCATTTTTAATGGATGAGGGGATGGGAGAAGTGGAGGAGAAATGTTGGTTCAAGGAATCAAGGTCGAGATTATGGGGGAGCGTAGATGATTTGGTCTTTCCAATACCGAGGGTATTCAAAAAGGACCACACCTTTGTTGGATTACCGTTCTGGACAGAGGAATGTATGTGACGACGCTGCGCATCCCTGCACGTTCGGCTACATCGGTTTCGCAGCTCTCTATATCGGGCCCTGTTTGATTCAGTAGGATTGTTTCGGTATCTTACCTTAGCAGCGTTGCGTTTGGTCATCAGAGCTTTGATGTCTTCGGTAAGCCACGGCGCCGGAAGATGTTTGAGCTTGACAGGGCGAAGAGGAGCATGAATGTCAAACACTTGTGTAAGGAGCGAATTAAAGATTTCAATTTTTTGGTCAATAGTGCTGGCACTCAGAACTGCGTTCCAGTCAATCTCAGCAAGGTCAGACATAAAGAGCTTAGAATCCAAAGTGCTAAAGTTTCTCTGCATGACCACGCGTGGTTTAGGCTTAGGACATCGGATTTTATAGGAAAGGAAAATAAGGTCGTGATATGAAAAGGCTTCAGCAGGAAATTGTCCATGGGTGCTGACAAGGTCTGTTGTCGACACGATGGCCAGGTCAAGAAGCGAGGGAATGGAATTAGGAGAATGATGGGTTGATGACAGCGGAAGGATATTAAGATTGAGGGAGTTAATTATAGAGGACAAACGATCAGACCGGGAATCTTGTTTAAGCAAACATGTGTTGAAGTCGCCCATTATAATAGTATGGTCGACTGTAGGCACAAGGGTTTCCAAAAGAGACTCGAATTTGGAGAAATAATTTATGTGCAGCGACGGACTATAAAAAACACCGAGAAGTACCTTCAGATGCCCAAACAGAACCTCTATAAAAATATGTTCTGAGGACTCGGAGTATTCAGAAGGAGACTTATCAACAATGTTGAAGGGTAAATGACTCCGCAAATAAATCGCGACTCCACCACAACGTTTGCCGGTCCTGTCGTTACGGATGAGATGGAAACCGGGAAGGGAAAAGGAGGTAGAGGGAAGACAGGGCTTAAGAAATGTTTCCGACACCAAGATTGCATGAACATTTTTGTTACCTGAGAAAGTAGTCAGAAGGTCAGGATAATGTGCTGGAATGCTCTGCGCGTTGATGTGTACTGCGTTAAAATTTTTCTGTTGGTCCATGAATGCAGTCTCTAATTCAGAATCCAAGGACTGGGTAGCGCTACGGAAACTACAATCGGACGTGTCTGAGGAAGCTGCAGAGAAATAGTCACAAGAGTCACCAGAGTCACTGCTATGATTAAATATGGTTTGCAACATAGTATAAAATATAATATTATTAAATAAATAAGTATTATACAGAAATATAAATAATAATAGAATAATATAACAACAAAAAAAAAAACGATAAATAAATCCGCAAATTATTCTACTCGCCGGCAGTGTGAAAGAAATCACCTTACATAATTTTAAATAAGTGAATTTTGATCTAATCACCAAGTTAAAGAAATCATAGAATTATATAAAAGTTAAACTGGATTCCAAGTCAAAAACTCAAAGTAAAAAAGTAACTTGTGAAAACGAAACGCAAAAGTGACATTTCTTATTTGGCAGGTGACAGTTGTCATATTGACGTTGAATTGAAAACAAACATAACCTTGAATTTCTTTTGAAAGATCTAGACGAATAAAGATTTTATACAAAAAAAGAGGGTATAAATCGATAAAAACTTTAAGGAGATGTACCGCCATATAACGTTGAACAGATTAAGATCCAGAGCCGGAAAAGATCGGTGTCGCGATGTCGAGGAATTCAGCCATCGTTTCTACCTTATGCTTCAATCCATCAGGGGTTTTAAAGTGGATCCAACCATCTCGTGTCCAGCAATTGGCGACACCGAATTTGTCTCTTGCTGTCATAAACACAGTGTGCCTGGATTTTGTCAGGAACTCGGATAATGTGACCTTTGACCCCTTCAAGGCTACCTTAGCCTTCCAGACGGTTTCTCGAAATTCTTGGTCGACGAACTTGACTAGAATTGGCCGGGGCTTACCATCCTTGACCTTACCCATCCTATGGGACGTGCGGATGCAAGAAGAAGTGAAATTAGGAACTTTAAGCCTAGGTCCTAGTGCCGCAAGAAGCTTGGCCGAGGTGTCTTCACTCTTCTCCTCGGACACACCGTGAACTAGGAGCACTTTACGGCGGGTTCGCATCTCAAGGCGTTCCGTCCTTTTAGCCAGCTCATTGACTTCTGCCCGCAGCATGTTAAAGGCATTGCAAACAAATGACTTGAAATTTATGAAGTCGGTGTTTAGTGCTGCAATGGTGTTAGGGTTCTTACGGCTAGCCTGGTTGAGTTCAGCCTGGAATTCCGCCATCTTACTGTCGAACATCTTGATCATGTCGGCCATATTTTCCTGTACTTTTGTATAGTCCATGGTGATGTGATAAATTGGTGATGATGAATCAGTTAAAAGGAAAACACTGCAGGTGAGTAGCTCAACTCAGACTTTGTCAATACACATTAAATTATAACTTAATGTATTGATTATCTATTTTTAAATCAAAATTTAGTGAGAGATGTTTTAAATATGTCTACTCTAGGCAACTACCCACAGAGGAAAAAAAAGATTGTACTATTTACGTCGTCAAAATTTGATTGTTGTCTTTTGACTTTAAAAATCAAAGACGTATCATCTGCAAATAGTACTATCTCATTCTTGTCCTTTACAAGGTTTGGCAAATCGTTAATGTAGACAATGAACAGGAATGGTCCCAGGATTGAGCCTTGTGGAACGCCCATACAAATTTTTGATCCTAGTGACCTTTTCCCATTTACATCAACCTTCTGGATCCTTTCACTTAGATACGACTCCAGAAGGCGTAGAGCCTGGTCTCTAATTCCATAATGGTGTAATTTCCTGATAAGAATATCATGATGTACACAATCAAAAGCCTTGGACAAGTCACAGAAAACGCCAAAATTGTTTATATAATCACTACGTGCACCTCCCAGTAGCAACGCGTACTCTAGTTCAAGTTCTAATAGCTCATTACTTATCTGTTGATTCGATACTTGAGTGAGCTTTAGTTTTAAACTTCTGATACGGGACCGACATAAGCGCACGCGATCGCTAACCCAGACATTTACACAATCGCGTTTAGGACATTTCTTAATAGGAAAGCATACGTCAAAGTAGTGTTTTATAACAATAAGAACAGATTCAAGATTTGTACATGGACAAGAACTTACATTAATC
This sequence comes from Athrips mouffetella, assembly GCA_947532105.1. Taxonomy (NCBI): domain Eukaryota; kingdom Metazoa; phylum Arthropoda; class Insecta; order Lepidoptera; family Gelechiidae; genus Athrips; species Athrips mouffetella. The sequence goes on from OX383983.1 coordinate 17,068,099, forward strand.
AATTTATTCCAATCATAAATATTCAAATTTAATATAAAATTTTCAATATTTTCCGGTGAAAATATTCTCTTAAACATGAAAGAGTTATTTTTAATAACTGGAATTAGATTGTCAATTTTCATCAGTATGGCCAAATGATCAGATATATTCAAATCAATGCTACCTATATTATTTATCAAATTTTTGTCGTTCGTGAAGGCGTGGTCAATTAAAGATTTGCTCGTATTAGAAATTCTAGTGGGGAAGTTAACTATATTTTTTTAGATTGTGACTGTGATGTGACTTGGGTGTCTTACTTGATAGCAAATTACGGTTTCACTTGCATATTGACAAAGTCACAAATAATGCATTTAAACTCCTTGGTTTCGTGTTGCAAAATTCTAAAAGTTTTTCAAATCCTAGAACTAAAGTTATTATTTATAATTCCTTAGTCAGATCAGGTTTAGAGTATTGCAGTGTCGCTTGGAACCCACATTACGACATTTACAAAAAGCTTTTAGAGAGCTTTCAAAAGAAGTTCCTGTGGCATTTGGCCTACAGCTGTTTTATGGATAAAAAACTGCCGAGATACTCGGACCGCCTTGAGTATTTCAAAATGCGTTCTTTGAATGAGAGAAGACAATTGCTTGATGGAATGTTTCTGCATAAGCTAGCAAACGGCACATTGTATGCCCCAAATTTACTTACTAAACTAAATTTTCGCGTACCCAATAAGTTACCACGTAATACTGTAAGGCATAGATGCTTCTCTGAAAATCCTGCAAAGAGCAATCTGGGATATAATTCACCATTAAACAGGCTTATGCGAATGTACAATTGTTTAAGCAATAAGACAGACTTAGATGTATCAGATGTTATATCCAAATACAAAAAGAACTTGTTAGTTAATGTTGAGAATTAGTTTTACAACCTATTTATATTATCATTCGTCATTAATAATAGTAATTTTAAATTCGCTATAAATTTTTTCTTTCTCTGTTTTAGATTTTTCAAACTCTACTTAAATTTATTAACTTGGTGCATGTCGTCGTTACCTTTAATTAGAGTTGCAATTAAGCTTTTGTCCTTATAATGTTATTTGTAAGTACCTATTATTGTAAACTCTGTTGGTGACCTTAGTAAATAAAATAAATAAATAAATAGATTAAATTGCTTTAACAATTCTTTCAAAATCTTAACATTATTACATTTATTCATGGTATCTATGTTCATATCTCCAATTATTAATATTTTATATTGTTTAAATATTTGCAAATTAAATAAATGGTTAAGTTTAGAGAAAAAGTCATTTATGTCGGCACTGGGTGGTCTATATAGGCACACAATTACGAGATCTAGTCCGACGCACTCTATAGCGCAAGCTTCGAAGTTCATCTCAAGGGAAAGGAGCGCGACCTCGGTGCGTTCTATTGTTAGTAGCGACGGTTTGGTGTAAATACAGACACCACCACCTCTTCGAGACTTTCTGCAGTACTGGGCACGCAAGGTGTAGTTCATAACATTAGTAGAGGACAGCTGAGCTTGCTGTAGCCAATGCTCAGTCAGACATAAGATGTCGACATTGTTCAGTATTTGCAGCTCAGCTTCAAGCTTACGTGTTTTATTTTCTAACATTAGAGATGCTGGAATGTCCGTGGAGGTGAACGTCCAGGAAGGTAGCTGTGTCTTACTTGTCTGGTGGTTTAGCGGACCTTGGCCGGAGAAAGGGCTTCCATTCCGAAATCCTGGTGTTTGCTGGCCACACGTCGGCTTGTAAGAATTTACTGTAGACTAGCGCAGGAATGCCTATCTTAAAGGAACTATAGTTATCGTGCTTAGAAGGCATTTTCTCGACAACATACAAAACGCCGCCACATATTCCGTTCAAGTGATTCGTCATGTCTTCACAGGTTGTTTATTTCCTAAAGTAACATCCGTGGAGATACTTATGCACTTCGACTCCCTTTACTGACGTGTTTGATGCTAATCCTTGTATTAGTTTGGGTTTAGGCTTTTTTGAATGGCGGCTATTTTTCACAATCTGCCAGTCATTTTGCATCATTTGTGAAGCTGTCGAAATGTCATTCTCGCAAGATTCCTTAGTTTGGTTTGATGAATCCAGGTTTTCACTAACAACTTTACTAAATGTGCGTTTAGATAGCTGTAGATCGTCACTTTCGGCATTTTTCTTGCAATTATTTTCATTCGTCGGTGCATAATTTTGTTTGACGGTCGCTGGCGGCGCGGGTTCATGTTTCGCTGGTTTATTGCAGGCCTTCTTAGCCGGTTTTCTGCAGGCCGCGATCGCGATGCTCTCTTTCGCACGCACTGCAGATGCACGCTGCTGTTTGCACGGTGCTAGGTGAACGCCGCGTGTTAGAGCGGGACGACTAGTCGGCGTTGAGGTGTTACTATTTTGTACTGGTGTATTCGCAATGACGTTCGCTTGCGCATCACCAACCAGTCCTGTTGATCTCTCACATAATCTGTTTATCGTAACGGTTTTTAACTCATTGATTTCTTGTCTAATTTCATCGAATTTCTTATAGATTTCACATATTTTATTTTCTAGTGGTAGCAGGGCACTGATGTTTTTTAATGGTTTCACAACCACTCTCGGACATTTTTATGGTTAGAATTTATTTTTTTATCAGAGAGACATAGTGACGTCGCGCGATCGTGCAGCTGACTAAAACTTGGCCATTCGTTTCACCTTTAGGTCTTCCTTCACAGCACGAAACTTGACTTGCCAAATGCAGTGCATGTAATCGTCAATTTTGGAAACAAATTTTCGAAAACTAGGTGAACGCAAAAATACATGGCGCTGTGTGGATTGCAAAACGTCTGGATCTTATCCACAAACATCAGATCCGCAAGTGATGACGCAGCTCAACGAGTTAAAGGAAGCCTTAGCGAATATCACCAAGCAGCTGGCCCCCCTGGCATCCTTAGTAGAAGATGTACAGACTGTCAAGACGGAAATATCTCAAATTAAGGAATCACTAAAGATTGCGCGTGATACTACGAACAAGCTTTCGAGTACAACTGAATCCCTACAGGAAAAGATTACTAAGCTTGAACAATCATCCAATGTGATCGTTAAGGTACAAGCTGAAATGGAAAAAATTGGTCAAGATTTGCAGGAGAAGGAGCAATGGGCTAGAGCAAATAACATAGAAATAAAAGGTATTCCACAGAAAAAGAATGAGAACCTATACGTTATTGCCCAAAAAATTTGCGATGTAATACAGTGTCCGATTCGTAAAGAGGACATCAACTATATTGCCCGGGTACCAAGTCTGAAATCTGGCTCACACAAATCCATTATTATGGCTCTCAACAACCGATACTCCAAGGAAGAGTTCATCGCTGCTGCACGAAAGCGGAAGACACTTCTGACTGCGGACTTGGGGTACACTGATAGTGAAAAAGTCTTCATTAATGATCATCTAACTCTGCATAATAAGGCTCTGTTAAAAAGAGCGAAAGACTTGCAAAAGGCTAACGAAGAAAATTTCCGCTATATTTGGGTGAAACACTGCAAAATACTAGCCCGAAAATCGGACACTTCCCCCATTTTTCGCATAAAAACAGAAAAAGACTTACAGAAGATAATTTAAGTATTATACTATATTTTATTGCTATACTTTTCATATTTTGTCGTGCTTTAAACTCTTATTCAAAATTAGCTTCTTACCTATATTTAAAACTGTATAATCTATCGGAGTGCTGCGCCCGCGGCTTTGGAATCTCTGCCTCTTTTGTGTTGCTTATCGCAGTATTGCTTGACCGGTTTCACCCGATCATTAGAACACACTTGTATGTTGTTATGCGCCTTATTACTGAGTGTATTTGGTTGTTTATTTATTTCACTATGGGTTTGTTACTTGTAGCATGTCAATACAATAAAAATACGTATGCGAGTTGGATATTAAATCTACCCGCAAATCTCTATATAAAATGTTTACTTGTAAAGAATATTGAAATTATCAGCTTTTGGGTTGTGTATAGGTCTACAATAATAGCACAAATTGAATATTACCACTCTTATTATCTGATATTAATTGTTTATATAGGCAACCACTATAGGTTCTTTTACACTTAACATTTATCACCAAAATGCTAGAGGACTACGCACTAAAACTGGTACTTTTAGACGAAATGTGCAGTTATGTAAATATGACATAGTTTCTATAACTGAAAGTTGGTTGATCGATGGCATTGGGGACCAAGAGTTGTTCGATGACAGATACATAGTATGGCGTCGCGATCGGAATTACGACATGACCGGTCAAATGTACGGGGGTGGGGTACTAATGGCAGTGCGGCGAGACTTCGTCACAGACGAGCGTTTGCAATGGCGCTCCTCAGCCGAGGACCTATGGCTAACGTTAAAGCTGCGCGTCGGGGGTAACTGTGTTTTATTGCATCTGTGTACTATATATCTGTGTAACCAGCGAGGAGGCAACTCAATCTCTGCGCAACTAGATAATTTTTCGAGTAAACTTAGTGATAATTTAAATTGTAACCCTAATGACATAGTTATAATTCTTGGTGACTTTAACATGCCTAATATTTCTTGGAACCTGCAATCCTCAGGTCGACTGGGGCCAACGGGTGTACTTAATGAAAGTCAGACCAATTTTTTCGACATCATCTCGGAATCTAATCTCGCCCAATTTAATTTTGTATGTAATAGTAATAACAGGATTTTAGATCTCGTTTTTTTCCAATATTGATTTAAAAGTGCATCCCTGTAACTCCCCACTCGTACCTGAAGACTTACATCATCGATCTTTATGCATAGAAGTACCTACAGTCTCTTACACGCCTTTATTAGAAAATAGGAGGAAAGTTTATTTTTATAGGAATGGTGACTATGAAAGCATTAACTCCGACCTAAGTGCTATTAATTGGAATCAAATACTCTATGGTAATTCTATCGACGATGCCGTCAATCTTCTAAATAGTACTTTAAATGATCTTAGGGATAAATATATTCCAAATAAAATTAAACATCAAACATATTCACTGCTTAGGGAACGCGCAAAGGCTCTAGAAGTAGTGTGCTATGAGAATTATATTGACAAAGTTGAGAAGTGTGTTATTGATAATCCCCGCTACTTCTGGTCGTATTCAAAATCACTTAACAAGCCATCACACACACTTCCTTCGGTGATGAACTGTGATGGTCAGTCAGGTGATACCGGAGAGAGTGTCTGTAATTTATTTGCTACGTATTTTTCTTCTACTTTTCTAGCCCAACCTTCTTCGTCTTCTGTGTCGGATGACCTCTCCACTATGGATCAATCCTGCCCCAATAATTTTAGCATCAGTGATATAGAGATTACTCCGGGAGAGGTACTAGGCTTGTTAAGGAACCTTAATCAAAATAAGGGAGCAGGGCCAGATGGCATATCTCCGATATTAATTAAGCATTGTGCTGAAAAGCTTGTCCTGCCTCTTTGTATAATATTTATAAGATCATTGAAAGAAAGCACGGTGCCTCTACTTTGGAAGTCTGCCTTTATCACACCGGTCCATAAAAAAGGCGATAGATCAGACGTTAAGAATTATAGGCCGATATCTAAGCTCTGCATCTTTGCAAAAATATTTGAAAAAATTGTTCACAATCAGGTGTATAAGTCACTGAAAACGTTCTTCTCACCAGAACAACATGGCTTCCTGAGCCATCGATCAACTACGTCTAAATTGCTTGTTTTTACAGATTTTGCTTCAGAACAAATGGACTCTGGTGCCCAAGTGGATGCCGTGTTCACAGACTTTAGCAAGGCCTTTAACCGGATAGATCATTTGTTGCTTCTAGAAAAACTTCTTAATGCCGGTATACATGGAAATCTCTTTCGTTGGTTTTGTTCCTATGTAAAAAATAGAACCCAGGCCGTCGCTATAAATGGCTTTACATCTACATGGATGCCTATACCATCTGGAGCCCCACAGGGATCTTTATTAGGACCTTTGCTTTTTGCAATTTTTATCAATGACATCGGATCATGCTTTAATCATTCTAACTTTCTTTTATACGCCGACGACACCAAAATTTACAGGTCTGTTCAAAACGTAACTGATTGTGAGCTTCTTCAGAATGACCTAACCAACTTTGAACAATATTGCACAAAAAACAAATTAGACTTAAACATTGCTAAATGCCTAGTAACTACTTTTACTCGTAAGCCGCAACCAGTTATGTTTAACTACACCATCAATAATAACCCTCTTGCGAGAGCTAACTTTACGAAAGATCTCGGAATCATCCAAGATGCCCTCTTATCGTATAATAACCACATTGATTATTTAATTAAAAAAGCGGCTTTATAAAACGGTCCACCTATAAATTTAAAACTATAAAATCAATAAAAATATTATATTGCGCTTACGTACGTAGTATTCTGGAATATGCGTCTGTCATTTGGAACCCGCAATATAAAGTCCATATTAACAGAATCGAATCTATTCAAAAAAGATTTCTCAGATATCTCCAATTTAAGTGTAAACGGATTGATCACGGATATGAAGCGCGTTGTCAAAGATATCACTTTCTCCCTTTAGAAAAAAGGAGGGAGATATCCGATATAATTTATCTTTTAAATATAATAAATGGAGGTGTTGATTGTCCTGTTTTGTCCGAAAAAGTATGTATCTCTGTACCTAATAGACTCTGTATCAGACATTTTAAAACTTTAGCTGTTCCTCGAGCAAACACAAATTATCGCAGAAACTCTTTCTTTTTAAGAGTTGGTAATAAATTTAATTGTCTTTTAACCGAACATAAATATTTAGACTTATTTAATTTGAAACCCTCCCATTGTTTCTTTGGGCCCACTTAAGCAACAAACTTCTGTAGGTAATTAATTATCAAAGGTGTGAATGTAACACCCTCTTCATTGGTTTTTAGTTGATATGTTTCTGTCTTTCTAGTCTGCATCTTGTTTTGTTTCTATTTGCGAATACTAGTAAATGGCTATGTAGTGTTTTCTTTACGTACTTATTTTAATGTATGCTTAGCTGTTAGTGTTCCGAATAAAATAAAATAAATAAAATAATTACATAATGAGCAGAATCTACTGCAGAATATTACCAGGATTTTGTTCTGGAGTGAGCTGTACTTCCGCTCTGCTAGTTACCCTTTCAGGAGTGCGCTGGACGACATTTTTTCCAGCCGCTGCTTCATCCTGCCGGGCTTGCGACATAGTTAGCTCTGGTGGTTACTACTTCTCCTTCGGTACTATCAGCAAGTCTGAACTCCAGTCTCACTTCGGACATCAAATGTTACGAGCTAGCGGTTCGGGATCGGAGTGAAATGCCAAAGTAGTTTTTTTTTTATATTAGGACTCACGAAAATCCGAATTTCTTATTTTCTCCTCGCAGAGTTCACCATCCGAGCCTCTTCATAGTCTTCCCTCAAAGCACTCTTTTCTCTGGGGCCAGTTGCCCAGAGTCTTCTCTCCGAGTTCCTCTTTCCTCTTCGACCTCTTCTTCGTAGTCTTCCCTCCAAGCACTATTCCTTCTGGGACCACTTCTACGGAGTCTTCCCTCCGAGCTCTCTTACCTCCGGACCGGAACCTATTTCATTTCATTTATTTACCATTTACAGATTGTATACTTAAAACTAGTTTACAATCTACCTCTATGAGGCACATATGGCATTAAAAACATTATTAAATTAAAATATATAATATATAAATATACACTCTATTCCACAGAGTAGTCCCTCTGTACCATCTTGGATTACCTCTGAGACTACCACTTTCTTAGGACTTCTTCTTCTTGTTCCTTTTTTTAGATCATTTCCCACTGAACTACACTACAGCATAGCTGCTCGGTGGCCCGCCTTATATACCCATGTTACTCGTTCCCGAATATTCTGGACTCACTTTTAAATTTAGGTTTTTGTTGGATCTTTCTAGATTTTATTTCTCTTTCTTCAGCTTCTTTTCTATCTATTCTTAAAAAAAATAAATGATAAAACATCCATATGGGTGGGAAAAGCTGGCTTGGTAGCCCAATACCACGGAGCAGAGAAGGGGAGAGGAGCTGCCCCTACGAAGTTTTTGTACGACACGAAGCGTGAAAGTGCGCGGGGGTGAAGATCGAGTCACGGGTTGGCGGGACATAACTAGACTCCACCTACTTGTGTAAAATCCATCTAGTGGCAAATAGTGAAACTACAATTACAAGCACTTTTTGTCCTTACGCACTTTTTGGTGGTACTGCTATACTCTACTAGATGGCGTAAAAGACACTATACTACAAAAATTAATTATTTATACAGCGTGTTAATTTAATTGCTTGCCATAGGTCGCGAATTCATCTGAACGACTTTCCCAAAGGAACATAGCTCGATAAAGGACATAAATTTTGGACTTCCCATACAATTGTGTTGGTCACTAAGTAGATATGGAAAGTCCAAAATTATTTTTTGTTTTTCGACCTATTTTCCATGGAAAAAGTTGTTCAGTTACTGATCTCGCTCCAGAGCTATGGCACGCAATTAAATTATAACCTGTATTGACTAAGAGCGGGCAGTCGGTAACCCTTCCTCGTTGCTTATGAAAATAGCGACCCATATATACGTATAATAAAATCGTGAACTCGGCGAATCTGTACCTACATTGAAAGTTTTTGTGAAAGGATGATATAGGGTGTCTCAAAATTGGTAATAGAACCAATCCAGGTCATTTTTGAAATTTTGGTCTGTTTGCCTGTTTGTTTGTTCGTCAATCGCTTGCAAACTACTGAACAAATTCAAATGGTGTTTTGGACGATGTATTAGGATTATTTCCGTGTAATATATGTGTAATATGTGTTTGGCTATGTTTGATTGCAATCGGTTCACTCAAACACAAGATATTTTAAAGTAAAGTTTCAAACTGCTGACCGTGATTCACTTCCAAACTACTGAACTGATTCAAACATAATTTTCAGTAATGTATTGGGATTTCTTTCGTACAACATATAAGCTTTATTTCATTGCAATCGGTTCACTTGAACAGAAAGTGTGCTGGTACAAAGTTTCAAGCGGCAAATACATTATTGATAATGCCGTTTAAATCGGTTTATTTGTTTGTGTATACTGTAAAAAGCTAGTCTAAGTTAAAGTTAAATTAAATTAAGAGTACAGGGTTGATAGTTGGATTGATGTCTTTTATACATTCAGAAAAAATATTTCGTTTTACGATATAGAATACTACTAAATAAGTGTAGTGTGTTTTTTTTTCCTCTATCTATATAAATATAGAGCCAACTATATTGATTTTAAAATTCAAAAAATAACAATAGGTATTCATTTGCATACCTACTTAGTAATCAAATTAAAAATAAGAGGCATTCCGCCATTCCTACTATGAGAAGTAGGTATGTTGTTCACGATTTTGTTTGCGATGAGGTAGGGTTGCTGATTTCCCGCTCTCTATCTACTGGGTGTTTATTGCCAAAGCTTAGGAGATGATTCGGTAACGATAAAGGAACACAAAAAAAAATATTTAAGAAAATCCTATTGAAAAAAAAAACTAAATCTAACGCAAAAAAAAACAGTTTCAGTTATGTATGTGTCTACCTTATCCACTGATACTTGCGCGCTGGTCTGATGATCTGGGTCATTGCGCTCTGCGTTAGTTTAGTTTCAATGAAGTTTTAATTTTTTTTAAGTAGGTTTTTTTTTTAAATTGTGTTTCCCTACTTTGACGTAAGAAAAACGCTGCGCTTCCCCTGGCGTAGTTTCCAAATAAGTGTTCCAAATAGCCCCAAAATACTTGTTAATTTGGTGCTCAGCTCAAAAGAGGTTGTTTTTGATGTCCAACCATTTTCAGATTTTTACAACTAAGGTCACGCTAGAACCCCCGAGTTACTCTCACTCGTTACTCGTACAAATTCCCTACTTTGCCGTTTTTCAAGAAAATTATGTTTAGATTAGCAAGATTTTTTTCATTATGACATCAGAACTCTTTGCAGACAGCGCTCATTGGCTAGCAAAAATCCGCACAAAAAGCGGACTGACAAAGAAATACTGATCTTGACATTTTTATATTTTGTAAACCCACGCGCAGTTCGCAGTGGTTTTTTTATTATTTACACATTTTTTGTTACCAAGAGCTATATAACTCGACGCAATAATTAAGTAAGAATGGCGGGATTCGAATGGTTGCCTCAAGTCGAAAATTGCTGCTGTAGTATCAATTTACGAGCAGCAGTCGTAATACTTGGCATCCAAGGTATATTGGTGAGTTCTATATTCACGTCTACATTTCTATGTTTTATTACCCTACCTAGCCTTCTAGATTCAGATTCAGGGTCGGGTTTAGAAGGCCGTCGCAATGTGTTTCTATTTTGGTTTTGCGGTTTAGCTTCTATGACCAAAGTAGGTCCGTTAGTTAAGGCAAACACTAACCTAACCGATCCCGAATGGGGTCAGTTAGGTTGTGTTAGGTACTTTTGTGACCACAACGACCAGAAGCGAATTGTCGCGATAAATCGTACTAGTATCAGCTAGAAGCCAGGCCAAAAACAAAAAAATAAATAAAACAGAACGTGTGACGGCATTCTAAAATTTACCCCATAGAGGAAATAAATCACTCCGTTTTAAGAGGCGGGACTTTCTTATGTCACTTTTGCTTCAATTTGCCCTAAAATATTTGCCAACATAGATTAAAAAAAGCAATAGTGCCAATATTACGGAGTTACTACGGAAGTTAGAGCTGCACCCTGTGGTAGCCTGCTGAATTTATCGATATCGATATTTTAAAAAAAGCAGGTGGATGGGGTCTCATTTTTTATTTGGGAAAAAGTACGTATAAATAAAAAAACATTAATTTAATTAAACAATTTAATATATATTGATAAAGTATCCGCAACAGCCGGTTATCTTCATAGCGTTTTTTTTTAATTACTAGAGGAACGCTTCCAACAACTCTCTTATCTCCTCCCGGTCTTTGTGCATGTATAACTGGTTTTAATATGCTGTATCCTGAAATTTAAAAAAGAAACGTTAGCAATAATTTGGATTCACAAAAATAAAAAATAACCATTTTTATTTTTATTTCTTACCAGCTAGTTATCTTTAAGGTGTTTTTATTTCAAATAATTAGATGAAAGCTTTCAATACCTCTATCTCCTCCTGGTCTTTGTACATGTATCACTAGTTTCAAAATGCTGTATCCTGAAATTCAAAAAGTAACGTTACATATATTTTGAATTTACAAAGATGAAAATTAAAAATTTTCATTTTAATTTGTTACCAGCTAGTTATCGTCATGGTATTAATTTTTTTTATCTCAAATCACTAAAAGATCACTTTCAACGCCTCTCTATCTCCTCCTGGTCTTTGTACTTGGATCACTGGTTTCAAAATGCTGTATTCTGAAATAAAAGAAAAAAAATTAAACATTTGAATTTGTTAACAGCCAGGTATCTTTATAGTGTTTTTATTTTTCATTTCAAATTACAAAATGAAAGCTTTTAACACCTCTTTATCTCCTCCTATCATTAGTTTCAAATTGCTGTATCTTGAAATTTAAATTAAAGACGTTACCAATATTTTAAATTCACTAAGATAAAAATTAAACATTTTCATTTTGATTTGTTACCAGCTAGTTATCTTCATGGTATTTAATTTTTCATCTCAAGTCACGAAAGGAACGCTTGCAACACCTATCTCCTCCTGGTCTTTGTACTTGTGTCACTGATTCTAAAATGCTGTATCCTGAAATAATAAAAGAAACTATACCAATATTATGAATTCACAATGATAAAAATTATACATGTCCATTTTTTTTTTACCAGCTAGTTATCTGCATGGTGTTTTTGTTTTTCATCTGAAATCGCAAGAGGAACGCTTTCAACAGCGCTCTATCTCCTCCTAGTGAAAATGCTATATTCTGAAACAAATTTCATGTAATTAAAATAAAATTAAATAATTAAATTTTTTTTAATACAAAAATTATAAAGCTATTTCACAATGTTAAACCTGATGAATGATCATCCAGACCTTCAACTTTTGTTTATATTATTTCTCCCGACTGTTTTGTATTATTACGCCCATTGTATTCTGTAACCAAGTAGGTTTTGAATATTTTAAATTCACAAAGATACATGTAAATTTTACACAAAAGATAATAACGTTTTTACCAATTAATTAATCAATTTAATATTTTTTGTTATTTTATATCTTGATATTTCTCTTAGTCGTGCATTTTAATCACCCCTGGTATCCTTTATACAAGTAGATTATCAATATTTTGCTCATGATGATAAAAACAAAAACATATAAGAGTTAGAAAGGATACTGTCAATACCTGATTATCCAATTTCAATTAGGTTGTGCATTCTTATAAATATCGTATTTAGTATCGTGTAAGCAAATAACCAAAGTTTTAATACTTGATAGATCTACACTGAAAGTATTTGATACGCCTCTGGTCACACCGTAAATAATACGTACATATAGCATTCACATGAAAGTACCCAAAGAAGATCATAATTCTATCATCCCACGCAGGGTCCACTGCTGGACAGGAAACTCCCCCAGAATTCCAAATCAAAAATATTAAAAACTAAATGCTTTCCACATACAAACTTCAACTGATGTAATTTCTCGATAGGTACATAAGCCAAATCCTCATTCCCAGCAGCTTTTACCCATTGTCTGCATCTGCAAACGAAAATATAATAAAACAATGTATAAAGGTTATAAACTCTCGTACGAATTTTTGGTTCATATTTATTTATCGATAATGTTCAACCACATCTCTAGAACTTTTTAGGTTATAAGATTTCAACTTTGGTTTTCAAGCAATACTATTGGGAAAAACATTGGAAATGTCTAGAAATCGTAGTAAACGATGAAATTAGTAAAATAAATTACTTACCGCGTCTCATCTGTCGGAAATCTAGACATAAATATACGTTTTTCTCCTGATTGCCGTCCCGATCTTAATCCACATATTTCACATTTTTATAATGCATTTTGATGCCAAAACAATTGTTCGTGAAATAACCAAAGATTTGCACAACAATTTGATTAAGAAATACAACAAATTCACGGAAATTTATGAAAATGAACACCAGTGATCACATCGTAAATAAACAGTCGCCATATTGTAAGCTAATGACAGTACGTGACAAGGAAAGAATGTCCGGAAGAAAGAAACAAAAAACGCTGCCATAATTTTTTGCTCAAATTCCATAGTATTTTTCTTTATTAAGGAGTTTCGCTAGGCTGATTTACCCCGCAGCGGTCGCAACGGGCTTACATATAAGTTCATTGGTGGACGACGAACAATCAAAAAAAATTTGGTATCGTGGTTTGTTCGAGCCCGGCACGAATTAGTTTGCGAGGCAGCTCCATGCGCAAGGTGCTACGCAAGTCAAAAGGCGCGTACTTTCTAAAGCGAAGATCCGCGCCAGGCAGCCGCGCAAGGTGAATCCTCGGTCGGTGAGGACGTGCCTCGCCAAACGTTGGCTAGGGGAAGCTATGCCCAAATATCGTTACAGTTATTTATGTACAAATAAATCAAACAAGTGTAAGGAAGTGAGCGTATAAGAAAATAAACGTTGTAAGACAATAATCAAGTGTTGAGTTATTTATCATATTATAAAACGTGGCGGTGTGTTACACAAAGGATAAGTTGTGTTTCAACTTCAGAAGCGGAATTAAGACCACAGGCTCACAAAAGGTACGTAATTTTCTTGTGTCTAATAAAACACGTGGTATTTTTTTTCTCTTTGCTCGGTGTTTTTATCATTCTTTTTCCGTTTCTTCTGTTTTTTTCTTGTTATTTTTTTTTTAAATAATATACTTAGATTTTTTTACATTTTATGGTATATAATAATTATTTTTTAATTTAATTATGATTGTTATCGAGTATCAGAATAAAAGTTAATAATACATGCTAGTTTAAGGTAGTCTGGTGTAATTGCCTAGCCGAGACTACTCTGTAGGACCACGTAAAGGTGGAAGTTTTCATATGCCTCACTTCTTATAATATTATTGCGAAAGAATGGAGGTTTTCTTGTTTGTTCCACTATTACTCCTAAACGGCTGAACCAATTTCGATGTTTGGGAGGTAGATAGATCTGGACAAACACATAGGTTAAATCTTATCTCAGAAAGAGCATGGTTCAAACAGGAGACATAACGATGAAAATACCGACCATATACTTTTCTAGAATCGTTTCGTCTTACTTAAGCTATTAATACGAACAAGTAGGTAGTTTCCGTGTTTGTCCTATTATAGCAATAATATAAAATACTTTCATGGACTTTACCCACTTGTGAGCGATTGATATAACCCGATAGTGGAAGCGGATTTTTACCACATAAGTCATGACAAGCTTAAAATAGCGAAGTATCTAATATATCGTTAGGGACATGTTTTAAGACATATCTGTAAAATTTCAGAATTTTTCAGTACCTGCGGTAGGCATACATTAGGTATTTCCACTTACACTCGATAAAAACATTAGTATAGTATCTACGTTCGATATTCTGGTTCAAGCTGTCATAAAAAAATGGTAGTTACATATGATTAAGCTTTCAGAAACTTTAGGTACATGCGAAAGGGTCAAACAGAAAATTGTCCTACATTTGGCCATTACAGATTTAGAGGACCTGAAATTCATAGTGCACAAAGATAAATCAAAATAGTTATTTGCCGTATTATGGAAATGATGTTAATTTTAATATCGTCACAGAATATTCTATATGTACTAGTAGATATCGTAGTTGATTGATGTTATTAGTTTACAGAAGCTACATAACTGAATGAGTAGGTGGGTTCAATCTATGCGTGGTATTTTATATTGCATAGGTATTATTAACGTTTTAACTTGAGAAACCAGTGCTTATTGTACCGTGATGCCTAAACTAAGGCTATATTTTATTTTATATGTGACTTAGTTCTATTGACAGGCTATTTATTCAATTACCTATGTTTTGTTTTATATACCAAACAAAAATAGATGGAGTATCATACAGTTTTATCAATATCTAGATAGCTTACTAGCTAGCTACTTCTATTATTACAGCTTGATGAGGATCCTGACAGTTACACATTCACTTATCAAATTAGTAGCGGATGTACCTTAAGCAATATTAATCTAGTAACTCGCCTAGCTGATAATAATAAGTAACAATTAATTTTTCTTGTGGATATACTTGCTAAGTAAGTTTGTTTAAGTTTCAGAAACCGAATAAAACATGGATGTGGATTGCAGTATGGCAAACGAAGAGCAAGGTAGCCCGATATTGCAAAGAATAGTAACGGAGGTGGATATATATAATGAACCAAAACGTACAATGGAAATGAGGAATCGTCGGAGTCAAAGGTCAGATAGAATTTTGAATACTCCAAGGCGTAGTCAAGATAGGAGCCGTATAGTTCATGAGCGGCGGAGCCGGTTACGGAGCAGGTCACGTAGCCGCTCACAAAGCCGTGGGCGATACCATAGCTGCAGTCAGACGCGTACATGTAGCCGTAGACGAAGCTCAAGGCGCAACCGCACACGCAGTCGTAGTTTTGAGGGCAAGCATAGATTACAGCAGGAACTAGAACTGGAGAGACAGCGTCTGCGTTTGATGGAAAGTCAACTGAAAAAGGAACGTGAACGACTCAGGGAATTGAAGCTCCGTGATCGGAGACGGAGCCCTGGAAGGGACGAGGAGCTCCGCAATCGGAGACGGAGCCCTAGAAGGGACGAGGATACGAGGTTTGAGTCAACATCTATGATTTCTAAAGAATTTTTGAAAATTCTTAAGGATAGAACCGGTGAGCGTGATAGTTTCCCCGTTTTAAACAATGTCATACCTGAGTTTAACCCCATGTGTAAGGAACAGACTGTAACTGTCTGGCTGCGCAAAGTAGACGAGTGCGCTGAAATATACAAGTGGAACGACACGCAGACTAGCCACTATGCGTTGCCAAAGCTGACTGGTCCTGCAAAATTATGGTACCAGGGTTTGCCTTCTCTCAAGCGATCGTAGTCCGAATGGAAAACGTTACTAACAGAATCCTTCCCAGCTACCCAAAGTTTTGCAGAGTTATTGACAGAGATGTTAAATAAAAGAGCACGATTTGGAGAATCTCTTGAATTGTATTATTATTCAAAAATAAATTTGTTGAACCGCTGCAAAATTTTCGGCATGAATGCAGTTAGTTGTATAGTACATGGAGTAGACGATAGGGAATTCAGAGTAAGTGCGCAAGCAGCTAACTTTGAGAAGCCTGAACAAGTACTTCAATTCTTTAAGACACTAAAAGTACCTGCAAAAGACAATACCGCAGATGTGAGGAGGGACAAACGACCCTTGAATACCTAAAATCATAAATAACCGACAAACTGACAAAAATGTCCCACCCAAAATACGTGCTAACCCCGATAATATGACATGTTTTAACTGCAAAAAGAAAGGGCCACCCTAGTTTTAAATGCCCTAAACCCATTATCAAGTGCTTATATTGTCATCTAATAGGTCATGCTTTAGCTGATTGCCCCAAAAAGGCTGGGAAGTCGAAAACTAAGGAAAAAAACGTTTTAAGAGTGCTCTTTGACGAGTGCTCTGATGCTATTATACCTGATCCAGCTCTGAACAAAATTGTAGTGCGTGACGTATCAGATGATAATTCCAGTAACAAATATAAGATAGCCATAACAATTAATGGTAAACCAATACCTTGCCAGGCAGACTTAGGAAGCGAAGCTACTCTCATTCGCAAAACAGACGCACAAAATCTCGGCTTGCTCTGGACCACAGTTGATGGCCCACTTCTACGCGGCTTAGGTAATGTGCCATATCTTCCGATAGGCAGAGCTGAAGTAAGCATTGATCTACAAGGTGTTGTCGAGAAATATGTAGAAGTATTCATCATTGAAGACCGTCTTATTAACAGCCCTGTACTTTTAGGTCACTCTTTCTTTAGGTCACCGCGACGGATTTAAAATTTGAGAAAGCAAGTCCGTTCTCTGAAACCAAAATTCCTTTCAAAGCGGAACATGATGTAACTATTGATGTAGGAGAAATGAAGGCTGTTCGGGTGAATGCAGAAGAACAATTTAGTGGAAATGTGTACGTTGATGGTTGAGTGAGAGGGTGTATGGGAAGTAAACATTATCTTTTACCAGGTGAGTACGAAATTCACCTTAGTACTTGCCTATTGTTGATGCAAAATCTAGGTACGAACCCTATAACGCTGACAAAAGGTACGTAGCTCACCCGAGCTAGATATTAAGGTGCAGCAAAACACGTTCTGAATGTGACAACTGATCGCGAAATTTCAAGAACACCTATCTTCTGATCAAAAACTTAAAACTTAGGTTAGGCAATCTGTTGGAGAAATATCATGTATGTTTCTCCACCGGAATGCATGACCTAGGCTATACTACTGAGAAAGAAATGGTTATTCAATTAAAGGATTCCGATCCAGTCGTATACCGACCTTACAGAATGTCACATTCAGAGCGGCAACAGGTCAGAGCATAATAAATGAACTGGTCGAGTGCGGGATAGTTCGCGAGTCAAATTCGCCATACGCTAGCCCGATTGTTTTGGTAAATAAGAAAACCGGCGAAAAGTGACTCTGCGTAGACTATTGCGCACTCAATAGAAAAACCAAGCGAGATCACTACCCTCTTCCTAGAATTGAGGACCTGCTGGATCAACTGTCTGGCCAAACTGTTTTCACAACATTGACCTTGCATCAGGGTATCACCAAATACCCATTGCGGAGGACTCTGTAGAGAAGACTGCATTTGTCACACCTGACGGGCAATACGAATACACTCGTATGCCCTTCGGCTTGGCAAATGCACCAGCAGTATTTCAAAGGGTTATGCATAAGGTACTTGAAAAGGCCAAGTACGTGATCATATATATGGACGACATTTTGATACCGGCATCCTCATTCGAGGAAGGGTTGGCTCGCCTGGAGGAAGTACTTCTGTTGCTGCAAGAAAGTGGCCTTACGCTTAAAATGCAGAAGTGTAACTTCTTCCAGGCAAGTATCGATTTCTTAGGATTTGAGGTTAGCGGGGAAGGGATAAAGCCTGGTCTACAGAAGGTTAAGGCTGTGTCAAATTTCCCCGCTCCGTCTAACCAACATGAGGTTTGTAGATTTCTAGTTCTGGCCAGTTTCTTCAAAAGATTTGTCAAAGATTTCGCGATTATAGCGAGACCATTGACGAGCCTTTTGAAGAAAGACAAAGCTTGGCAATGGGGTGCCGCTGAGGAGGCAGCATTTGACACTCTAAAACGTCACTTGGTTGAGAGACCCGTGCTGGCACTGTACGATCACACTGCTGAGACACTACTTCATACAGATGCGAGTAAAATAGGCTTAGCTGGCATTTTACTTCAACGATCTGGTTCATCAAACCCCTGGAGACCTGTAGCGTACTATAGCAGGCAAACTACCGTTGACGAGCAAAAGTTATAGATAGAGTGATGGCCTCCAGCATTTCTATATAATTTGCACGTGTGGCAGACGTGGATCGTTCGATTAAAGACGATGAGTAGAACCACAGAAAAATAGTCTGCCACCTTGGTAGCGCTGAGTTATCAATTAACGGGGCTTTAAAAATGTAAAAAAAAATCATGAGCTAAATCATTTGCTCATGTCTGCCGCTTGCACTGATGGTCAGAATCATCCTCAAAACGATGAAAGTTGAAGAGGCAGACCACCACACCTCAGCGTTTTGAAGTAATATTTGATCATGACAAGTTGACATCCTATATTTTGATAATTTTGACTTCTAGATTTATTTTGTATTGTTAATATTTGTATGCCGAATGGCTGAACATGTTGAGCTGTATTACCTAACTATTAAGATCCTATTATACACATGTTTCACAAATAAATGAATTGAATTGAATTGAATTGAATTGAATATTTTTTTTAGTTTTTTGTTATGATATTAAAACGTGTATATCATTTGCTCATGTGGCAGACATAGATCGTTCGATTAAAAACGATGAGTAGAACAACAGAAAAATAGTTTGCCACCATGGTAGCGCTGCGTTATCAATTAACAGGGTTTTAAAAATGTAAAAAAAAAAACACGTGCTAAATCATTTACTCATGTCTGCCGCTTGCATTGATGGTTACAATCATCCTCAAAACCATAAAAATCGAAGAGGCAGACCACTAGACCTTTGATTTACCAAAGGCAGACCATTTGATTCATAGTCTTATATATAGGGTGACTTCATAGATTTATATAGTCAAGATAGGGTCTTGGGAACAAGCGGTTCAAAATTTCCCCATACAAGAAAAAAATGCGCCATCTGTGAAAGATCGCGTGAACTACGTAGTGTAGTACTTCAAGGAGGTCTTTGTTCTGAGGTCGGTGCTAAATACACGGAATGGAAATAATATGGCGGGAAAAACAAAACAAATTCTTTACTGTTTATACGTGACTTAGGCCTGGTTTTTCAGTGTTATTCATTAGATAATAGTAAAAAACAATAAAAGAAAGTATTTTTTTAACTAAGAAAATGAATCATCGTTTAATTTTTGTATTAGTAAGTTTGTTGTTTTTTATTTGGAAAACTTACATCTGTTTATTGAAAAGTCGCGTCTTACACGAATTAATTGATACATTTTTACTTATTTACTTTTTACATCTTAAATCTTTTGCTTTATTTACTTCTTCTATCATCGTTAGTGCACCCTTTTATGCAACAGGCTGGCACTTTTGTATGTAGTCGCGCGTTTCGCGTGGTCCGCTCCTCAGAACAAAGATCTCCTTGCTCGTCCGCTCAGATAAAGTTGACAATTTGTGACTGACATTTGTTGGTCCATAATGTCAGATTGTGGACCAACGAATTGGGGACAGTGTAACGTGCCGATGGGCTTAAAATATAAGTAAATGGGTGACTTTTAATTAGTTCTTGATAGAAAAAGGTATGACTTGATACTGAATAACTTTCCCCAAGGAACATAGGTCAAAAATCAAGTTTTGATCTCCCAAAGGAACTGTATCAGCGGATGGTGATGGAGGTCAAATTGGGATTTTCGTACTTTGACCAATTTTCCTCAGGAATAGTTTTTCAGTATCATGAGTACATGCATATCTTTCGCTATCAAGAACTAATTAAAAGTCACCCTATACAACGTGTTAATCGAATAAGCAAAACCCTCACACACCCTAACTGATTTTTATTAAAATAAATCCATTCCCGTAAAAAAAATCTTAACTTTTTTTTTCTAGGTATTGTTATTTTAAAGTTTCATCATAGTTCTAGTTTCATCATTGTTCTATTCCGCACACTCCGCGAACACTTCCCTCCCCTCCTCACCGCTCATGGTCGCGCAGCACCGGTCGGCAGCGCGCTTATCCACAGAAATGTTTAAAATAGAAGCAGCAAAAATTTAAGTAATAAAATTTTTAAAAACATCACCCATCAAAAACCCGTGAAATTGATTCCACTCTCGATTCTGAACAAACTATTTTCTCAGTTTTGCTCAAAGATTTCGGACCTCCTTGCTTCGCTCGGAATAGATAACTTGCTAATTTATTTTAGTAGGGGATGACATCTGCCAACATGTCAAAACCCCATCATCGATGATCCATAGAAAACCAAAGAAATTTGACCTCATATAGAAGTAATATATAAGAAATAATTCGTCACAAGTAGGGATGTGGGCATGCTTTCATCTATCGATAGTCGATAAGTTACACAAGGACAAATTGATGTCGAAACTTTGACCAAAAAGTTGAAGTACTAAACTTTAATAAAAGGCAAATCTGTTAAAAGCAGTGATTAAGTTCATTAAAAAAAAATACTTTTTCATTTATTACTACAGGTGATTTCTTACGTAGGTGTTTTAATATTAAAGATACCAAATTTCTTACTTACTTACTTTCTAAAAGTAATGGACGGTAGCGGTGGAGGCAAGAGGGGTAGGAGGTGTAAAGGTTCTTTTTTTTATTTTCATGAATATCTCTAGCTTACATACAAATTATGTAGGATTTTAAAACAAACTTTTATCCCTCAATTCAATCCATTTGGGATGGTTTTGCAAAAATGCTGAAATACGGTTTGTGTTTTTCTTCTAAGTAGCGCAAATAAATTTTCAAGCGAAATTTCGTGTATCTTATCTTGCCTTATAACGTGGAGCTGAGTTCCTTATTGGACCTTAGAGCACAAGGAGCCTGTAGTCTTCTGGTTTCGGATAAGCTTGACCCAGAATCTTCATACGCTTGTGAGCCAAAGCGTTGCATGAGC
Organism: Athrips mouffetella; assembly: GCA_947532105.1. Lineage (NCBI taxonomy): Eukaryota > Metazoa > Arthropoda > Insecta > Lepidoptera > Gelechiidae > Athrips > Athrips mouffetella. The sequence continues at coordinate 17,089,316 of OX383983.1, forward strand.
ACAAGAATTGCTTGTCAGTATTGTTTGTAGCGAAAAATAGAGAATTTTATGTAGATTAATTTAGTATTTTTATTAATTTTCTTACAATTTGTTGATTCAGGATGATTCATGCTGATTGAGACATTTCAATTTGGCGAAGACACACAAAGTTATATTTGTTTGACAGTGTCCCCATCGGGAATCGAACCCAGAATGAAAACAAAACGCGTTGAATGTTGTAAAATATAATAAATGGTACAGCAGCACTGCACTTACTATCTCGCGATATGCAATTAGAACTGTCAACCGCAAACTTAAATTTGTAATACCATACCTACACATAGTATGGAATTACAAACGTTTATTAAGGTTTTTCTGAAAAATGTTCTACCACATGAATTCGGAACTCGAATTGTAAAATATTAAAACAAACCAACCGGAAACGATTTCGAACAAATCACATGTTAAAATTTTGGTAGTACTGGAACACCTTTTATATGAATTTTCACAGATTTTTAAATTTCAAAACTCTGTTTCTTATGAATAGTTGTTCAGTTTTGTCGACTGTAAAGCTCTTTCAGTTTTAGGTACATCCTGTGTACTAAATTTTCACAAAATCCAATCAAATTGAATATCCATTCAGGTAGATAACCAAAACAAAATTAAAATTATAGAAAATAATACAAACTTAATGTAGTCAACTAGAGTCAATGTAGGTACCACTAGTTGACCATTTAAGCGGTTTTATGACAAAATTCATAAAAAAACTAAATTATTAGTTCTACTTTCAGAGTCACTTATAAAAGTTCGACTATGAATTAGTTAGGCTTGTGATATAATGAGTGTTAAGGACTTTACAAAATATGCTCTTAAAGTTTTTTTTTTTTCAAATGTTACATTGCATGACCACTTTGAATAAACATACTAAAGTACTAGCTAGACAAACCCATAACTTTATTGTAAGACGCCAACATAGTTAAATTCTATATAAAATCGCGGTATTTTTAAATTTTCTTACTTTCAGTTCAAATTTAAGTTTTGGTCAGCTATTGGTGCTTGGTCATCTAGTGGTGCACTGACCCTATGAGTAAATCACAAGTTTACGGTTTGGTAGTACAGGAACACCCCTTATATGGAATCACACAGACAAACTGATGATGGCGCAAGATACCTTGCATACAGATGCTTAGTCAAGCAAAGTTTCATAAAAATAATTTGAACCGTTTTAAAAAAAAATTCAATTCTTCATTTTTGTTGAATGACAGCTACCCTCAAAATGAGAGCCAGCAAAAAACCATTCGGAAATAAAAGTCTTAAATTAAAAATATGGTGTTAATAGGACCATTCGTTTAGCCGCTAGGCCAAAGCGTGACGGACAGACCGACCAACCGACAGACGGACATTTTTAGGGGACTTGCTTAAGTGATATAGAACACATTTTTGAGAAAGTTTGTGCAACTTTTTTCACGAATACAATACCTTTCTCGCTCAGCTCGAAAGTAAAAATACTACTATCGATAAAAAATACATCACTCATAAACTCCAACATGATCGCACAAAAAACGATAAATTACAGTAAAATACGTAACAATTTCCATATTATCTGACTGTAGAAATGATAAGTTGACATTTTTTTATGCAATATTTGTGATAATAATCCACAAACATGAAAAATACTGAATAAAACTTACAGATGAAAAGACAAAATTTCTTTGCAATTTTCGTTTTGTTGTTTTGAAGATGTACAGGCATCAACTACACACGTTATTATTAAAAAGAACAATCACTAATATGGAGAGCAACTTAAGAATAAATTCACGTTATTTTCAAGTTATTCACTACATGTTTTTTATAATTTACACAATGTTTACAACATATAATTTAGGAAATATTTTCAACCGTTAAAATCCCAACAAGTTACAATAATCCTATAAACTTTGTAAATGCAATGAACGCGTCGTTCATCTAATTTGGTAGGATGTGATCACTGACGACTTGACATGGCATGAGACATGCTAGCAGTTGTCATCCCATACTGAAAAAAAATAGCATGGTTTCTTCTCCGAGCGAAGCAAGGAGGTTTTTGTTCTGAGTAGAAAACATTCAAAATAACCTGTCAAATCAATAGAAAAACGCCTACACCACCTAGTGACGAATTATTTCTTTAATCCTCCTTCTAAGTACCTTTATTTTTCTGTGGTTTCACGTATTCCGTTAACACGTTGTATAGGGTACTTTCTAATCAACTGCGTTCCTTTGAGTGTGTTACTCTGACCATAGAACTTAACAACTTTCCCTAAAGTACGACAAAAAAATTACAAAAAATATACTTCACTTAGTTCTTGGTTATAAACTGCTACGGTTAATTTGTAATTTTTAGTGCTAATAGAAACCTTAAAATACTTTGAAGGAGGTGTGTAGTTTTTACAAATATTTTTATTTTACAAGTTTTAGTGTTAAGCGAACATCGTAAGGTACTGGCACCAAAAGGTGGTTGGTAACCCTAACTGATCTAAATTACTGACCTGATGATCACTCCTTCAAAGTGGTTAGGACAAACGACTGAAAGGCCTTCCGAATCACGTATGAAGTGGTGTTGTCATATCACTACAATCATGATGTCTCTAAAAAAGTTCGAGCATTTCATGGATAGTCTCTAAAATTGATGGTCGCACTTCGGTGGAAACAATTTGACCTTGAGCGAGTATTTTCTTTAAGGCGTTTGTAACGTAGCCACAGAATATTCGAGCAATATTTATATTTGTAATCGGTTTCTCGAAAACGGCTCTAACGATTTTGATGAAATTTACTATACGGGTTTTTGGGGCAAAAAATCGATCTAGCTAGGTCTTATGTCTGGGAAAATTCGTTTTCACCGTCTTTTTAATCATTTCTTTGCGCGTTTTAGTGCGTTTAAGAAACTTACAGCGCCACCTGGGTTTGAGTAGCATAGCTTGCTCACCCGATGATATTGTCAGGTTGAGGCGGCTGTTCTAGAGCGAAGCTCGGTCGCCCAGGTACTATAATAGTAAACAAGTTCAGCGTAGCGCTGGTTCGGCTGACTACAGGTTACACTGGTTTTGTCTCTACGTGTAAAATGCCGTGCGTTCCATGGCATGGCATCTCTAAGATGTTCAATTTCCTGTGTAGAGCTTTCACCTGAGAGATTTTACATTATTTACCTAACGCGTTGTTTTTAAAACACGTAGGTAATCGTGCCTATAAAATTTGAGCGTTGCTTTCGATTTCCCTGGGATCCCATAATGAGATTCTGACTTGGTGGCCATGGGACAACTTCAGAAGTATGTTTGGTCGGATAAAAAAAGAATTTTGAAAATCATTCTATTATTTGAGAGAACGTTCTAATTGTTGTGCCACTAGCGGTCACACACCACGGCTAACGTTATTTAATTTTAGAGATCGCAAAGAAAGACCAACTTCCACTTGGCCACGAGCGCTTCAAACTTTCGATCAATACGTGACTAAAATTTTAAAGAATTATCCTCCAACTCCTAACCGTTAAGGAGTTGGACCTTGGATTCCGCGCTCGGACGTCACAGTGCTAACACACATAAACAGTACCAAAGTGAATTTATTTTTGTGAAATTTCTACCCGCAATATGAGCAAGTGTAATATTTGTAAAAAGGCTATTACCAAAAAATCTGCTGGAATAACGTGTAGCAGATGTGATGTTGTTGTACACGAGAGGGCAGAGTGCAGTGGCCTTAACAACAAACAACGCGCAGCTCTTCGTGCGGCTGAAACGTTGGAATGGGTGTGCAGTGACTGTCATTTGTCATCGACCAGAAGGACTTCCTTCGTGTCAGCCGTCGAAGATGATGACGAAGACGAAGAACAGGAAAGAGTGGCTCCTGCATCTTCCAGTATTAACCTGAAGAAACTGTATGATAACATCACAAAAGAAGTGCAAAAGATTGTCATTAGGGAATTAGAGGTATTAACAAAAGCAGCTCAACATGCAAGTGATAAAATGGATGAGTACGAGGAAGAAATGAAGGCTACTTCCGAGAAAATAAAAGCTCTCGAACGAAAGCAAACTACCCTAAAAAACCAAAATACCCACCTGGAGACTAGGATTGCAGCGATTGAGCAGCGTCTTGAGCTTTTAGATCAAGCAGCTCTAGTGAATAATATTGAAATTGCAGGAATTCATCATCAAGATAATGAAAATGTGCTAGATGTAGTTAGAAAGGTAGCATCTTTATTACAGATTGTAGGTGACATCAATAGCCAGATAAAAACTGCGAGACGCCTACCCGCACGTAAAGGAAAGACAGGAAATATTTTTGTGCAACTAAATAGCGAAGAAACCAAGAATCAATGGGTAAATGCCGGTCGTAATACTCAGCTACTTGCCGGTAGTATTCTACCTAATTTAACCGGAGATGGTAGATCTGAAAAAGTGTACGTGCGCGAAGCCCTCACTGGTCGTATCAAGTTTCTTCTAGCAAAGGCCAAGTCTGAACTTAAAGACACTAACAAATGTAAATTTGTATGGTGTAAATATTCTAAGGTGTTTGCGAGAAAATCGGATAATTCAAAAATTTACTGGATCCGAAGCGAGAAGGACATTGAGTCATTAGCTTCCTAATTAGTCTCCTTTACGCTTCTCTTTTTAATTCAGTATTTATTTAACAACTTCTCTCGCTTAATTTATGGATGATAATCCTGATAATACCACAGAATTATTTGATTGTATCGATATTAATCACTTTTCAACCTGCTTGCCTACTAAAAATAATAAACTAATATGTATTCACATCAATCTAACGTCACTTTTAAAATACTTTAGTAAATTGGAACAAATTGTGTATTCCTTTAAAAAATCTGTAATAGACGTGATATCAGTGACAGAAGCAAATATTTCTAGCAAGATTAGTGATTTGTTTCAACTTAATGGGTATAATATGCACACACAGCTTAGAAAAAACCGGAACGGCGGTGGAATAATCGTATACACTCATAAAAAACATAAATTTCAAGTGTTAAGAAAAACAAGTGTACACTTTGAATGCTTAATTGGCAAATTACAGACACCTTCCCGGTACAACTTGGCTTTGTGTGCAGTTTATAGGCCACCAAACACTAATAAATACGCATTCACTAATGAACTTGCACATACACTATCTTTCTCACAGGGATTAGACTTGCTTGTTATCGGCGACATGAACATAGACCTTAAAAGTAACGACTCTGTAAAAAAAACATACTTGAGCGTCATGAGTGAAAACGGTCTTGTAAGCGGGATCTCAGATTACACAAGAATAGAAATGCGAAAAGGCGAGATAACCAAAACGTGTATTGACCACGCATTGATTCGCTCTCGCTTACAAGATGTTTACTGCGCCGCGCTTTGTACAAAACTGTCTGACCATAGAATGACGGCAGTAGCACTGCTTGGCGGATCCCACGTACAGGATGTTCCAATTTATGTTACAAAACTAGATAATAAATTATTTAATTATGAGATTCAAAAAATTTCTTGGGATTCATGCGCTGATTTAAATTGCCCAACAGCTATTAATGCTTTTATTAATAACAACATTTCTGAATGTTACCAAAAATGCACTTCCTTAAAACGGCTTAGTTTATCGAAGCGTAATAAGGAACCGTGGGTTACTAGAAAAGTCAATAGTGAATGTATTAAAAGGGATTTGCTTTTTTTAGAGTGGATTAAAGATACGGAGAATGCTGTCAAACGTCTCGAATACAATAAGCAACGTAATAAAACCAATAAGTTAGTAGAGAAAGTAAGAAATAATTATTTTAAAAATAAAATATTAATAAATAAGGGAGACATTAGACAACTTTGGCAAATATTAAATCAAATATCCGGTAAAATTTGTAAAAATATTAATGATACAATTAAAAAAGCATTTCAATCATTTGGCTCGGATCGGGATATTGCTAATTTATTTGCTGTAAAATTCAAAGAAAACGTTACAAATATTATTCCAAATTGTAGAAATAAACTTCTTGGTGAGTCCAGATATAGAAATCCATTAAATTCTTCAATGTTAATTAAAAAAGCTACATCAAAAGATATTTATAAAATAATAGGAAATTCCAAAATTAACAAGGCCCCAGGTATAGACGGAATACGTACAATTGATCTTAGAGTAATAGCGGAAAAAATTTCAGGAGTTATAGCTCACCTCATTAACACAATTTTCGATACAGGCATGTACCCCGACGAACTTAAAGTTGGCATGGTGAGACCCATATTTAAAGGTGGTACGGATAAAACAGACTGTTCCAACTACAGACCTATAACTATGCTTCCTACGGTGGATAAAATTGTGGAAAAGTTCGTGTGCAACCAAATTCAAGGGTTTTATAATAAACATGAAGTTTTGTCCCAAAATCAGTTCGGATTTCAGCCGAAAAAAAGTACGTCGATGCTGCTCTCGCGATTCTGTGATGAAATAAACAAACACCTAGATTGCAGGAGGCATGTACTAGTCGTCTTTATAGATTATAGTAAAGCGTTCGACACTCTGCGACACGATATTTTATTACAGAAGTTGGAGGATACTGGCATTCGTGGGCCGATCTTGGAGTGGTGTAAAGGCTACCTTCATAATCGTGCATTCTGCGTTAAAATAAACCAGACTTGTAGTGATCAGGTGCAAGTAACAGAGGGGACAGCACAGGGATCTGTGCTTGGACCCTTACACTATCTGGCTTATGTAAATGACATGAACAACTGCGTTGATCATTGTAGTATCTACCAGTTTGCTGACGACACATGTGTGCTAGCCGCTGACAAAGACCTTAAGAAAGCAGAACAAAAACTGCAGCATGATTTCGATCTCATATGTCGATGGTCGCATGACGCAGGTCTAGTTCTTAATAGCAACAAAACCAAGCTGATGCATATTCGCTCTAACCAGTGTAGATCTGTTCGCCCCGTTAAAATCGTTGGGCATAGTCATGAATGCTTACACGCAAGCATTTGTCCTCCGCAATATAAATGCCTACCATTGGTGCAAGTATCAGAACAGAAATATCTTGGTATGATGATAGATCAAAATTTTAATTGGGGTGCTCATGTCGATATGGTGTGTGACAAGTTGCGGGCTATTATGGCAAAAATGTATATCCTCCGGAATAGAATACCTTTTTCAATCCGTTTGAGTCTGTACACTTCATTGGCGGAAAGCATTATTGCATACGGGCTAAGCAGTTATGGCAGAACGTTTAAGTCTTATTTGAACCGAATTAAAAATCTACAAGTTAGGCTCTTAAAAATAGTTGTACCATACAATCTAAAAAATAAACTTAAAACGGACGATGAATTATTTAATTTTTGCGAAGTATTACCTATCCATATTAAGTACAAACTCCAATATCTTAAAGAACATTATATGATGACAGATCTAATACAACTGGTATCGCACTCAAAAATAACGAGAAAAGTAACTAACAAAATGTTCCAAATACCACGAGCTTCAAACTATTATGGAACACGAACAACAGAATACATTTTGCCAACCTTACTCAATAAACTATCAACAAAAAGTAGGGAAGTGATCACTTTGAATGGTAAACTGTCTAAACCAATCTGTAATGAGCTTATTGGCAGTTTTGGATACCGGCCGAAAAGTAATAAAAGAAATGGAAAATATAGCTAATTGGAACATCCCGATAACGGCAATTGTCAGACGTGGCGAAAACGGTTTTGTAGGCCGTAAACGCTTTGACTATATGTGATTATAATGATAACGAATGTATGTTTGGAACATCCCGTACCTCATACGCACGGTACTGCCGAGGAAACCGGTTCCCGGCCGGGCATCGGTTGCGTGCGACGCGGCGCTGCGCTGCGACGCGGCGCTATACTACCTACTTATATTTATTATTGTTCATGTTGTATGTATCTACTTATTAAATTGTAATAATGTTTGCTGCGGATTGGTGCCGAGACAAACTTTGTTAAGTTTAACGGCCCATTTTAATTGTGTTTTGTAACTTTATTTTGTAATAAATGATGATAAAATAAAAAATTAATAAATAACCTTCCATCATCAGACCATCAACATGAGATGATGAATACCAGACGCAAATACTTGTGTAGTTTTGAAAAATATATGAAAAACGTTATACGTGCCTATAAAATTTGAGGGTTGCCCTCGATTTCCCTAGGATCCCATCATCAGATCCTGACTTGGTGACAATGAGACCACCTCAGGAGTTTACCATTTCGGATAAAAAAGGAATTTTGCAAATCGTTAACATTTGACGGAAAAATAGGTGGACATACATAAAAAAAAATACATACAGTGGACCATAGAACCTCCTCCTTTTTTGAAGTCGGTTAAAATTAGGCTTAGTTTCCATACTCCTGATAAGCCCATGTATTTACTGTGCCTCTGATTTTTTTTTAAAGCATCGGCTACTTTCAAAGCAACCTTTTTAGTAAGATGCTGGCTGGTATTTTGATACATAATTTTTTCATGTTCATTTGTTCAAAGTTCTGTCAAGATTTGAATGGATGACATCAATCAAAGACAAAGCAGTTGCAGTCTCACGAGACGCATTTTTGAAGCGTTCGTACTTCAATTCGCATTTGAATTGGCAAGATTCGTATACGAATCAGTGATATCGCTATTTTTGAATATTTATACCTGTGAATTCTGTCTGACCAAAGATTTTGGAAACTACGCCAGGGGGCGTTAGAAGCGCAGCGTTTTTCTTACGTCAATGGGTCTGACCTACTCGTTTTGAGCACCCAGTAGACGTGGGGTTGGCCGCGCCGGCTCGGCAAGCTTGTTGACAGCTTTCACACAAGCAAGATGGACATATACGCGGAGACCTTAGATTATGAATAACGGGCGGAGACTATCGCTGCCGCTGAAATATACTTATACAGTGCTTTTAATTTTTGTTTCCAGCTGCACCGTATTTGAAAAAAAAAATATTTTTACTTATTTAGATTAAAATAAAACGTCCCTCTGCTCCTACGCACTTATTTGAAATGAAAGCACGGCCAATGTGTGAACGCCGTTTGCGGCTCGTCGTGTAGAGCCCGTGTTGGATTTCTACCCTTGAACATTTCTACCCCTCGAAAGTATATTTAATCTGTGATGAAAACGATATTGGGTTCCCGCACCTGGTCAAACAGTTTCGCGATCAGACTTCGCGATCATTATTATTATTATTTCTGTGATCAGCGCCGTCAGTCAACCTCGGAGATGGTCATTCTGTGATCTGCGATCCGTGGAGATGCAGCTATAAGAAAGAAAGAGAAAGCTAGCCATCTGTATGCCCACTCGTGAAAGATTTCTGCAAATTTTGCTTTTAATTCACTTCGGTAAATATTTTTCTTAGTTTGTTAGAAGTTCATATTTTATGGGAAATTATAGGTAGGTACGCCATGCAAATTCAACTTTTGAAACATGAAAAAGCGTAAGCGATTTAGGCAAAAACGTATTTGATGCTAAAATTCGAATTTTATTGCAGCACAATTCAAGTTAATAACTAATTTGATTGGGTTATATAGCTGATTAAGTAATTACTTCTAAAAGAAGCTGCAGTAAAAGTGGCTAAATCTACCTAAAATCATCTATAGTGGCAACACTGGCCCTGATCGCAAAATATCTAAAATTTTGTCGCGATCCGTACATCAGCGGCGGAGACGGTCAAACAATTTCGTGATCAAAGTCAAGGCCCAGTACCCGCTCAGCCTTCTCTTTCTTTCTTATAGCTGCATCTCTACCGGATCGCAGGATCGCGGATCACGGATTTAACGTGTGCGGGCACCCAGTCAAACAATTTCGTGATCAAAGTCAAGGCCAAGTACCCGCTCAGCCTTCTCTTTCTTTCTTATAGCTGCATCTCTACCGGATCGCAGGATCGCGGATTTAACGTGTGCGGGCACCCGACGTTTCCTTCACACATTGGGTGCCCGCACACGTAACACCCGCGATTCGCGATGCTGCGATCCGGTAGAGATGCAGCTATAAGAAAGAAAGAGAAAGCTATAGGACCATAGACACACCATAGATGCACCTAGTCTATGGTCCTATAGCTTTCTCTTTCTTTCTTATAGCTGCATCTCAGCGGATCGCAGAATCGCGGATTCAACGTGTGCCCATTGAGATATCAACTTTTTAATTAGCGTTCCATTCCTACGCAATTTATTACCGGTTTTTAAAATCAATGAATAATTTCTTTCCGGTGTTTATTTTTTTCTAAGTGAAACGAAATTGTCTATGTACAAGTGCGACAAGGCTTATTATGAACGTGTCAAAAAAAGGAACTAACACCGCCACCTTGTGAAACGTCACTTTTGAGTGTTCTCCTTATACAAGCCAGCGCCCCCACCCGCGTTCATTATAAGTCTTTTCTACTTGAAAGAAGAAAGTGAATTAGGACGCACCCTATATTGGGGATATGATTGATTTAGTACGAATTTATAAAAATTAATATTTCTTAAAATCAGTGAGTAAATCGTCTGCCAATTTTTTGTTGTGTTCGGTGAAACCAAATGAAGCGAATAAAAGCAACTAGAATGATGAGCAAATGGTTTAGTAGAGCCTTCTTTTTTACATATTGACTAGTACTTCCCGTGATGATGCAGAGCCCTATACGTCTGCCTCTTCGATTTCTTTATTTTTTAGGATGTTTCTGACCAGCAGCTTCATTAGCAGACTTGAGCAAATGATTTAGTACCCTTCTTTTTTTACATTTTTGAAAAGCTGAAACTCAAAAACGCAGCGATGGACAGAAAAACTTTACTGAACCAAATCAATTTGCAATAATCTAAACTATCATCTAGCGATATGAATTACGTGCAAATCATATAGCGAAATATTTATCACCTCCCTTACTATTACACTCCTTCGAACTCGAGATCCTTGCAGTGGTAAGTTCACTCAACAAGTTCAGAGTTTATCTGCTCGGCGTCAAGTTCACCATCGTTACGGACTGTAACGCCCTCCGATCAACTTTCACCAAAAGGGATCTCATCCCACGCATCTCACGTTGGTGGATACAGTTTCTCGAGTACAATTGTGAAATCGAATACCGAGCAGGAGAAAGAATGGCTCATGTGGACGCGTTAAGCCAGGGTCCCGTGTTCGAAGGAGACGAACAACCCCACACATTAGATGTTCTAACAGTCAATTGCGAGGACTGGGTTACCACAGTTCAATCTGGCGATTCAGAAATCAAACTCATAAAAGAGGTCCTGGAAGACCCTTCAACTCTCAAAATCGCAAATATTCACAAAGAATACAAGTTTAAAAACGGGCGGGTTTATCGTATCATTGATGAGAACACAATACGTTGGGTATATTCCTAGAGGGGTACGTTGGCAGTTACTCAAATCTAATCATGACGACGTAGGTCATTTCGGTTTTGAGAAAACTCTGTAGCGGCTGCGTTCATATTATTGGTTCCCAAGAATGCGTCGTTTTACCAAGAAATACATCTCAGCTTGTCTGGAGTGTGTCCATCACAAAGTTCCATCAAGGGCTAAAAAAGGGGAACTTCATCTTATTCCAAAGGTTGAAGTTCCATTCCATACGATACATGCTGACCACCTGGGGCCATTTGTACGTAGCAAGCGCAAAAACTGTTATTTGTTGGTAATCGTGGACTCTTTTACCAAATACGTTAATTTGACACCAGTCCGTAGCACCAAGTCCAAGGCGAGTATCAAAGTATTCAAAAACCTTTTTAGTTACATTGGAACCCCGACCAGATTAATTACTAATAGAGGAACTAGCTTCATAAGTAGAAAGTCAAATCATTCATTCAGTTTTCAGGTATCAAACACGTCTTGAACTCGGTGGCTACTCCTCGCGCTAACGGGCAGGTTGATCGCTACAACCGTACAATACTCTCTGCCCTGAGCACAATATCTCATGGAAAACACACATGTATACTTTTTGCAGATGATGTATCTGTCGTTATTCCTTACGAATCAGATATTGATAGCTATGAACTAGAAATTAATAATGCTATAGAAGCAATAGTTACATGGCTAGAGACAAATAATTTGACAGTAAATCTAAATAAAACAAACTTTATTCAATTCGGGACACACAGACAAAAAAAAGTTAGGCTAAATATTAGTTATAAAGGTTCGTCAATAACAGAAGTCACCCAAACTAAATTTTTAGGTGTGATTATAGATTCTAACCTCGGCGCTCGGGTGGAAACAGCAGATAGAGGCTGTAAGAGATAAGTTGCACCGTTATGTGTATGTGTTGAGCAGGCTGCGTAACACATCTGCGATAGAGACGTCCTTAGCAGCTTACCACGGGTATGTGGCATCTTTGCTCAAATATGGTCTGTTAATCTGGGGAAATTCCACAATTATCCAAGACCTTTTTATAGCCCAGAAGAGATGTCTCAGAGCAATGTGTGGCAAGAAACCTTGCGAGTCATGTGTACCGCTTTTGAAATCACTGCGGATTCTCCCACTACCATGCTTGTACATTCTTGAGGTAGCAACCTTTGTAAAATATAATATGAGCCTACTCGTATTTAAAAAAGCTTCAGAATTTCACAACAATCGTGTAAATGTCAGACATAAGGACAGGTTAGTATTCGATAGTACACCTCAACTCACTATGTATCTTAAGCAATGTAGCGCAATGTGTGTAAAAATTTTAAATGCTCTTCCCGAAGAATTAAAATTATTGCCGAATAAATTATTTAAAAGACGTTTATTGACATGGCTAAAGAATAAGAATTTTTATAGTATTAAGGACATTTTAGGTAATTGAGAAATTTTGACATATATTAATTTAATTTTGTAAATGTTTGACATGATGTAACTATTTTTTATTTTGTCTTTAATTTGATTGTATTCTAATTCGCATTAATTAACGAATTAAGGTTAATCTATATTATGCATGCCAATTTCTGGTAAGACATGAGGACACATACTTAAACAATTCTATCTATTACCAGGTTTTATGCGAATAAATTTTCATTTCATCTCATCTCATCTCGTCTCGTCTCGTCTCGTCTCGTCTCGTCTCGTCTCGTCTCATCATCTCATCGTGTTAATGACCCGTTCGTAGACATCATAAGATACTTTGCGACTGCACAGCACCACACTTCTTACTACGCGTTAGCTTGTTCGTCTACTGCCTGGTAAACACAACAAGCAAAAATGAGGACCTGCGTTGCTTGTAACACCCAAATCAACATTGGTGAACTACTGGAATGCTGTAAATGCTCAGGAAAATTTCATAATTTATGTGTGAACATACCAAAGTCTTATTTTATATCTCGCCAACACGAACTGACAGGCACCTGGTTGTGCCCAAATTGCAACGTTCGGCTTCCGAAAAATGATAAAACTCCGGTACGCACTAATTTTGCAACATCATTGCGTGATGACTCACATGAAGTAAATGTGTCCCAAGACAAAAATTCCTCTGTGGTCGACCAGCATATGAATTTATCTGCAAACATATCGGAGTGTGAAGGAAATATGAATGTTAAAATGGTCAGAGGTAGTCGATCATCTAAACCAGAGTACGAGCTGAACATGCATGATGACACCTATGCATTGGATAGTACGTGAGGAACTAGACCGTGTGTTAGACAAGCGTCTGTCTGAACTTATTTGCCATTATATTTCCGTAGATATAGGTGTTAAATTTGATGAGTTTCGCAAACAAATATCAACCATGATCTCGGAACATGGAGGAAAGATAGCTCAGATGGACTCTATGATACAGAAGCTTGAAGCTGAACATTCAAAGATCTCCAAAGAGTTATCACTTGCATCCCGAGAAAATTACTCTCAGGTGGTCAAGGGCAGCACTGTTCCAACCACAACCAACTCATCACAAATCTCTAGAGCTCAACAAACGTATTTAAATAAGCCTCATTCCTCTGATGTCCTCACCGCTGGCTCCGCGGTCGTGCAAAAATCCCGCTCTAACCCCAAGAAAAAGGAGACAACAACACCGCTACCGTTAGCAAGGAGAACAAAGATCTTACCTGTGCTGGACTTCCTCTTTGTCTCTTACGTCAACTGGCCCACAGCGTCATGATCATGACTCAACTGATGACAGCGATAGCCACTGGCAAGAAGTTACTTCGCGGAAACGACGTAAGCAAACGCGTCAAGGAGGGAAAGGACTAGAAAATAGTCTGTTACAAACAGTCGGAAGATTTAAAAAAATCCATGCGTGCTTTTTCAAACCACAGACCACTGCCGACAGTATCAAAGCCTATATGAACCAGGTATGTGCTTGTGACCAGTATGTAGTGGAGAAATTAAATCTAAAGCACGATTTCTATGCATCGTTTGTGTTGTCAGTTCCAGAGAGTAAGTTTCCACCTCTTATGAAACCGGACTCTTGGCCTGCTGGAACAGAGATATGCGAGTGGTTTCAGCGGGGAGCCGGGCGTAGACGTCGCCACTCGACGCCCAGCAAGACAAGCACGACAAATACCAAACAAGGCTCGTAATACCTGCAGCTTGAGCTGTATTTACCAAAATGTCCGTGGTTTGAAGACGAAACTTGGGCATTGGCGTACCGCCATTCAATTATTATGTTATGACATCGTTGCAGCAACGGAGACATATCTTGACGCGACGGTGTGTGATGCTGAGTTAGCCCCTGCCGGTTGGAGTTTGTCACGCCGTGACCGTAGTAATGGAAGACGTGGCGGTGGAACAATACTCATGGTAAGGGAAAATGTTCATCTACGGCGCTGCCCCGAGCTGGAAACCGAGCACCAACAGGACCTTTGGACATTAGTAACTAAATAAAATAAATAAATAAATTTTATTCATTCTACACTTATTTAACTCATTGTGGCCTTGAAATGTACATATGCGTGGTATACTTGCCGCCATCATCCTGTGACGCCACCTACATGAACTGGTTTTGTAGTGTCGAAAACAAATTTACGCGGATTAAAAACAAGCCCATTTTAATTTTAGGTGACTTGAATCTGAATAGTGCTAGCACAAGTGTTAATAATTATATGCATTATTTTCTATCCTATTGTAATTTGCATGACATCAATGTTTTTGCTAATAGTCACGGAAGTAAGCTAGATGCAGTATGTATGCGAGATGTGAGTGTTAGCGTAGCGGAGGAGGGTCTTGTGCCCCATGAAGACCGATATCACCCTCCACTCGATGCCCGTATCACCCTTGCTAAGCCGAGCGGCGCACCAGCGCTGGAGCCAACCAATATCAATCCTGAGACGGATTGGGACTTTAGCAAGGCTGATTTTCAAAAATTATATTACCTTGTTGCTAATATTGACTTTGACACTTTGCTGCAGTGTACAAGCTTGACCAACTTATCTGGAGAATTTTGTAATGGCGCTACGATCGAAAAGGGTTGCCACCTATTACAAAAATAAACAAATTCAGACTATTTTAATACTCTTAACTATATGATGAAATATGACATTACTTTTTACTGTTTGCCTCCTTGCTCGCTATCACAGATTAAAGATACCTACACAGGGTGTAAAAAAAGTTCGATGATCCTTCCTAATAATTTAATAACTCTCCGGGCGCTTCACTTCTACTTGAGCTAAAACTACTTTTTTTAAGAAAAAGTGTTTTTAATATTTTTTGTACAATCTATTAATGATGTAGAATCACGCCTTAGAAGGATTATCGTACTTTTTGGGGTTCCGTACCTCAAAATAAAAAAAACGGAGCCCTTATAGGATCACTTTGTTGTCCGTCTGTCTGTCTTTCTGCCTGTCTGTCTGTCTGTCAAGACGCTTTTTCTCACGAACGAGAAAAGGTATCAGGTTGAAATTCGCTATTTGACAGTAGAAACAAAAAAATATGAAATATATTGTAAATGCTAGCTTATAGGTTAAAAATAATAATACGACATGTTTTTTGAATTAAAATAAATTGCAAATAATTTATTTTTTGAAAATTATTCTGAGTTTTTTTTATCTGTGAATGACGAGAATCGAAACGCGGGCGACCATGATTGAACATCGTGTGACGTCACATTTCAAAAAACACAAAGCCAATTTGCTTTATCCTTGAATACCATTCGCGCTTTGCCGAGGAAAAACACACAACAATCACTAAAAAACTTCGATTTCAGCTTGTGAAAGGATACACGAAATGGAGTCGGGCTACACAAAAGCCGATAGTGCAAATCTGCCTAAAGTCGATTAAATTATGGTCGCTAATTTCTTTGCATGTAACCCTGATTTTTGCTCTGCTGAGTTTCGGAATGCAAAAACTTCTGTGTAAGTACCGAAAGAAACACAGTAATAGCATATACGTTTCATGATATAGCTGCCTATGTAATTCTTAGGTCAAATGGTAAAAATTTTATGGAATGTTAAAAATTACTTAGAGGTTATGTTTATCATTTTAGGTTTTCGCGGGAGTCGTATGGTGATGACGCTATTGGGTATGTACAGCTAAAGAGGGAGGCAAATCTGTGTGTTAATAAAATGCAAAATTTGCCCTGAACATAAGGTTTGTCAACAACCTTATTCAGTGTCCATGGTCATCGATGAAAAGGAAGGAGTTGTTCAAAGTGTCCAGTGTGCCGACTGTCCTGCCTCCGAAGGTGGCTGCAAACATGCAGTGGCTTTCTTAATGTGGACACATAGAAGAAGTGAGGAGCCATCTTGCACTGCCATTGAATGTTATTGGAAGAAATCCAAACTTTCTAAAGTGGGGAGCACTCTGAAGTACATGAAAATCAAAGAAATGGGTAAAAATAGTAGTTCCTCATGTACCAAAGTAGACGAAAGTGTGTTGTGCCAATTTTTAGATGAAAGTAAAAAAAGAAACAGAACTGTCAAATTTTGAACCATCTGCTTGACTGTGATGAAAATGTGATTCAGTTACTCTCTTTACACTATTTAAGTTACAAATTCAATTCTGAAAGTGATTCTGATCAATTCATAAACAAAATATGTCCAGTATTTACTGAAAATAATGTTAGTGAAGTGGAAAGACTAACACGCCAGCAGTATAAAAGTCCAGCATGGTATGAGCTACGATATGCAAGAATAACTGCATCAAAAGCCTTTGAAGTGTCTTGCTGTAAAACATCCGATGGCTCATTAATCGCAACATTAATGGGTGCTAAAGTACCTGACACGGTGGCAATGAAAAGGGGCCGAAAATTAGAAGACCTTGTAAAAAACCAAATAAAAAAACAACTTGGTGAAATTTCTCAGTGTGGCCTGTTCATAAGTCCAGAATATCCTATGATAGCAGCATCACCTGATGGGATTTTGAATTCTGATACTGTAATTGAAATAAAATGTCCCATAAATGAAAAAACTTCAAGAAAATATATTTTGGACAATAAAGTAACTGCGAATTTCTTTGCACAAGTGCAACTGCAGATGCACTTAACTAAATTGAAACAATGTATGTTTTGTGTGGCGTCGTGGAACTTTGAAGAAAATAATGAGGTCAATATTGTGCCCATAGAATATGATTCTGGATATGTAAAAGAATTACTCTGTGAGTTGGAATCATTTTGAAAAAATAATATTTATCCATTAATCTATAATAGTACCAAATAAAAGAATAAAATTTTAGCAAATCATGTATTTTTAATTATACTATCCTGTAAGTTAATCAGTGCACATGCAATAATAACACATTTATCCAAATATTTTAACAGATTCTTATTAGCTACAGAATGAGGTTTTAACATAGAGAATTCTCTCAAACGTCTTATAATTCTTTCAATATGAATCCTTAAACTTGCAATTTGTTTTGTTTTTATTACATCCTGTTTGGATAATTTGGAATTTGATGAAACACTTGGGGGTCTTATTAAATGTATTCCTCTTTGCAGCAAAAGCTCTTCTATATCACAGCGATATAAAAATAGCACAAAATACTATGCAGAGGAACTACAACATATTATGCAGATGGGCGCACGACGTAAGCTTGGTAATCAATGCAAGTGAAACCAAACTTTTACACATAGTATCGCCATATAAAACACCCAGTATATCACCATCAATAATTTCACACAATCATCAATGCCTTCACTCAATAAATGAAAACAAAAAATGTACTTGCCAAAAAATACAAGTAGTTGAACAACAAACATACTTAGGTATTATGATTGATAGTAACTTTCATTGGAAAAATCATATAAATAAAATTTCAGACAAGCTACGGGTGATACTTGCAAAAATGTCTATTCTAAAACACAAGATACCATACAACACACTTCGTACCATGTATTTGTCACTAGCTGACTCACTCATATCATATGGATTGACTAGTTATGGCCGCAGCTACAAAACATACCTATCTGATATTTACAATTTGCAAATTTCTTTATTGAAGACCATTGTACCAAATAAAATTAAGGTTAAATACAGTAGCGATTACAGTAAACTGTTTGGCTTTTGCAAAGTACTTAGTGTATATGATAAAATAAAACTACAAATAATCTGTGACGAATTCCATAAAATATTAACTTTGCAGCAGCAGAACAGACCAAGTAACCTACGCACACTAACATACTTACCTACTTATTTACTACCTAAATATAATAATGTGTACGGCCAAAGAACTAAAGATTACGCCCTACCTAATATTATAAATAACTTACCTAAGGATCTGATAGATAAAATATTGATTTGTAAAAACCAAAAACAATGTAAAAATGTATTAAAAAATCACTTCATTAAGCAATATAACAATGAACCTACCTAACTTAAGAACTACTCAAGAAATGTATTTTTGCTGTACTAACGATGACGTTTACCTACTACAAATAAACCCATTATAGGATTTAACGTAGAAGGTTAAGTTAAGAAACAATGTAATTTTTGTATTGGAAAATATACTAAAAAAAAAATATATATGTTTAAATCCTCTGTCTGCAAGTATAGACACACCTGGTTCTAAACAATCTAAAAAGTTGCAGTTTTGAACTAACAAGACATCAGTGGTTCTGCCACTGTATCCAGGTGAAATATAATTGATAATACCATCAGGGGTACTACTGATTAAATATTTGGCAGTGTTTGCCTTCTTATATTCGGACCATGTTAAAGCCTGCTCTATAGATTTTGATGGTTTTTGTATTTCTATTTCGAGACAATCAATGATACAGTAGACATTATGGTACTTATATCTAAATGCTATAGGTAAGTTTCGCTTTACTGATCTTTTATTTGATTTAATTATAAATGGTAGCAATACACTTGCAATAACAGGTACAGATTTCATAAAAATTTTGCTGGCATAAGACAGGGACAAGCCAAATTCATCTCCAAGCTCAGAAAATGGTGTATTTAACCTTATTTTCTTCAAACATAATAATATATGTTCTGCAGGAAGCTTTGTTTGTTTTTCTATTATGTCAGTTAAAAAGTAACAATCCTTTGAAATGCCTATATAATATCTTGGATTATTCTTGATTAATCGCAAAGAATTTTCCATGGAATTTTTTTGTAGATTTTCTGCTTCAACTTTCCTTTTTATTTCTGATAATTCACATTGAGTTTCTTGGTCGCTGCTAGTTGATGTCATAATAAGTAAAGACCGAACAGACGGTGAAGTCTCCGTATAAATCTGTGAATGTTTTGATGGTGAAGAACTGTTGGAAGATGACACTTCAAATTTTTCACCGAACTGTAACTTCCTCCTGATTTTCGCATTCCCTGCTGTTTCAAATCGAGACTTTATTTTAAGAGGTGATGTTGCAGTAGTCACAATATCAATCTTTAAAGGAGAAGTATTTTTATCCTTAGCTAGACTAGAAGTTTCTACGGCTTTGCTTCTGATCTTCGCAGACAAACATACTTGAATTAATTTATCAGTTGTTTCAGGGCATACTTGTGTCGCCTGATCTTGAAAATTATTACAGTCATCCTTCCTAGTAGCAGATTGAAAATCTAAAAAAAAAACAGAAAATTATGTATAACATACCTATGTAAAGGTAGAGATAAACTACAGTAACATGGCCCGCTCCTTCTATACTTTCGACACATACAAAAGTATGTTGAGGGGCGGACCATATTACTGTAGGTTTTATATCTCTACAAAAAAAAGGTATAGTGAAGAGCAGGTTATGCCTGTCACTTGCAGTGCGACTTTCGTCTCTAAGCTCACAAAAATAAGCGCAGTACAAAGACCAATATGTTAAGCTCGGGATGCTCTTGACTGTTCAAGATGAAACTTTGAAAGCGAAGCCATTTTTAACATTGAACTGATAACTTATTAACGCACCATTATTGCTGGTCATGCCTGATGTTGATGGCATTTCAGATTCCTTAGAAACTATTTCTTGTATTACGATATGTCCATACATTGTCTTTTGCATACAGCAGAACGAGGCTGTGCAGGTGCAGTACGTTTTATTCTGTCTGGTTGACATTGAAATTTGGACGGCAAACAGTCTGGCTTCATTCTTATTTTACCGACAGAACCCATTACGCTGTATTGAATGTAATTTTCCATATCATTAGGTAGCTAAAAAGAGACACAATTTTTAAGTACGTACTCACTTTTCTGTTTATGTCAATGAGATATGTACGCACGGCAGCAAGTAGGTTGTAACAAAATCAATAAAAATTTAACCAGCGCTAAGCTATAAACGCCCGAAACCAGAGATATACTCCTGCGAAGTACTGTATTGAAGTGCGGCCGTGCGTACAAAATGTTAGGTTAGGTTCAATTTATTTTCTATTGATTTCTTTTAAATAGGTAGTACTTATACTTACATCAAAATGGTCTTCACAAAAGAATATCGCAGATTTATCAGATGTAAACTGCGGGTCTCGTCGTGCTAACTGTAACCACTGCTTTCGACGTTTAGGACATTTAGGAACGTGTATAAACAACTTGTTCGGATATTTAATAGTCGTACTTCTACACATAGGCACGGCACACGTCGTCATTTTTACGAATCCAGTAAAAAATCTGAAAGCTTTTCAATTAAAATACGCTTAAGAGTTAGAGGTCGTATTAACTTTGTTTTGTTTATTGAAATATGACGTCACAGCACGCAAATGTCACGTGACCAACTGTTTTAGCGCGAACTTTAAATCCATGAACAAAAATATTTATTTTCTCAAAAAATAAGGCTTTTTAGAAAAAAGCTATTGTTGTAAGAGGCATAAAATAAACCAACATAAATTTTAAATTATATTTCCGAAAACTGTCAAATAGCGAATTGACAACGAATATTAAGGTCTATAAAAAACACAATATCTGAAAATTTTATTTTTTTATAACGACGCAATCAAAAGATATGACTCTTTATGTCCTCATCTCCATACATTAATACAAAAAAGCAAAACCTACAGGGTACTTCCCGTTGACCTAAAATTATGAAATTTGGCAAGAAGCTAGGTCTCATAGTACAAATGAAGGGAAAAGTCTAAAATCATTAAATATTTCAGTTTTTCTCACAACTAATAGTGACCAATTAAGGTGAGCTCCCGTTTCAAGAACTTTTCTATAATTTATTTTATTTATTGTTTATTTGGGACAACAACAGCACTTATTATATATAGGAACGAAGTTCAAGTTGGATGGTCGCGGAGTTTTTAATATCAAAGAGCAAAAGCTTTTAGCATAATAATATCATATGGTAGATAGGTACGGAACCCTTAGGGCGCGAGGCCGACTCGCACTTGGCCGGTTTTTCACACCCTGTATAAGTAAATACAAAGATCGATGATAAAGACAACGGCCTTGCCTAAACGGTGAGGGTTTTTAGGCAAATTGGCCTCGGAATCATTTTTGAGGTTTTTGGCCCCCCACCAAGTTTCCATAGGCTCCTCGAGGTCAACAACTTAGGTTCTATACCCCACGCTATCCTATAACAACATCACAAAATGACATTAAATTCGCAATTGATTCCAGGTAGAAAGTACCTGCCGAATGGATAAATGATTTCATTATGAGAATCATTTCTCGCACACCACTTTCCATCGTTTTTGGAACGATTTTCTCATAAAATACTTGGAAATATGCAGAAAAACAAGAACAACACAGACAACACTGACTGATACAAGGAGGTTTAAGTAGCAGGTCTTTTGGCTAAGGAGGGAGCCATAATCGTATCCATTACTTGCGAGGGACCTCGATACTAAAATGTGTGTACACTTGTTCACGTATGGACTGTTAGGTCGCCCACTATCCTCGTAAGTGTAAAATGCGGACGAAGTGTCATACGGGTTTCTTTATATCATATACAAAACAAAACCTGTAACTAAATCTGAGGCTCAGTCACATTAGCTTCTGTAGCTACTGAAAAAAGAGCGGTACAAAGTCCACCGTGTCAAGATACATATTTACCTGAACACAAAACTGTAGTATTTCTATACAAACTTTGTTTGAACACTTATTCCCCCTTCAAAAGATGATTTCTAAAACATGAAGGTTCACATCTCTCTTTACGTATATTTTTTTATGAGTTGCGTATCTTCTGTTCGAGTGAACCGATTACCGCTTCTATATTGCAAGAAAGAACGCCAAACACATTATTGAAAACCCCGTTTGTATCAGTTAAGTTGTTTCTTTTTGAGTGAACCGATTGCAATGATCTAAAGCTGAGTAAATGATCTAAAAATAAGTAAATGAGTTCAGTGGTTTTCGAGTTACTGGCGCCACCGCTTGAAACTTCACGTATCTTCTGAGCGCACGCGCTCAGTGTTCGGATGTGTGATTTGCACTCTTCCGCGACCGCCGGCCGTTACGAATTTATCTTTTTTGATTACGTATTTCTACAAAGTATATGTGCTTAAATAAATAGTGAATATACTCAAGATGGTGCAGTGTAGGAAATGTAAACTTTTTGTATCAATGTCGGGTGGAGATGTGATAAAATGTAAAGGCTCCTGTGAAGCCGTACATCATAAAAAGTGTGTGAAAAATCTAAAAGCGTTCATGCAGCAAGAAAAGTGTGAGGATTGCTTAAGGCAGGGACGTAAGTAAAGCATCCGTTGAGAGTGTCCTTGGAGAGGTCAATCAGAAATTGGAGGTTTTGTTTTCCATCCAGAAAACACTAGCAGAGCTAACAAGCACAGTAGACTTCTACGCTGAACAGTATCAGGAGATGTTTGAATTTAAAAAGAAAGCAGAGCGTAAGCTTACTGCTTTAGAACAAAGGAATAAGCATTTGGAGATTACTAACAAAGCGTTTGAAGAAAGACTAATGTATTTGGAGCAGAAGGAGAGAGAAAGAAATGTGGAAATAGTTGGACTTAACCAGATAGAAAGCAAAACTACGGAAGAGACAGTAAAAATTTTTGCGGAGAAATTGAATTTGAATTATGACGAGGTAGAGTAAATTAAGACGGTAGAAGCAAAAACCGTTAACCGGGCGCGCCCTATTATCGTGACGCTGCGCACACGCCGTGCGCGTGATAGTGGGCTAAAACAGAAGCGAACGCGCCTCGCCAGTAAAGACATCTGTAACAAGGGCAATACGGATTATATATATATTAATGAAAACTTATCAAGCCACATGAGGCACTTATTCAAAGCTACTAAGACAGCCCTCAAAGGAAAATTCAAATATATTTGGGTGCAGAATTCTAAAATTTTGGTCCGAAAAAATGACAGCGAAAGAAAAATTCACTCCATCTTCAGCGAGAGTAAGATTGACGAGTTGTTGAAAGGAATAGATAATAACTGCCAGCAGCCAAAGGATGACGTCAACCGGTCGGTGCACTCGGACGAGATCGGAGGTACGTAAGCCCGGTGACTAATCGGTGCGCATACAGACCAGAGTAAATATCAGTTTTAAAATTCAACTCGCAAATATTTTCTGCAGTAACAAATGATATAGATTATAAGAGGTACGAAGACATAAAAGAATGGAGTGATTATATAAAATCAAATAAACAAATAAACTTGGTACATTAATTTTAAATATACGATCATTACGAAAAAACTTCAGTGAGCTACAAGTATTAATCAAACAATGTGAAGGCAAAATAGATATTATAATTCTAACAGAAATAAATATAAAGAAAGAAGAGATAACGATGTATAACTTAAGGGTATGATGTACATGCGAACACCCGGGAAAACCGTAGAGGAGGTGGAATATTAATTTATGCGAAAAGTGAGTTAAATTTTACAGCTACGGCTATGAATGGACAAGCTACCGAGTTTTTATATGGAAGACTATGTATATTTGGAGAGGAAAAACATCTGATTAGTTTGTATCGCCCACCAGGCACAAATAAACATCGGTTTATTGAGGAACTTCAAAACCTACTCAAAGACATCCCAAGAAAACAAGAGGTGATTTTAATAGGTGACACGAATATAAATCTGCTAAATGAAAACAACTCAGCAACCATCGCATATAAAGACACTCTGTCTGTACACGGACTACAATGTGCCATTAGTGACGCAACGCGCGAGGAAGTACTTGCCGGGCGGCTGGTGTCGTCCTGCTTAGACCACGTGTGGATCAGGTGTGGCCGCGCAGCCTGCCCACCTAGCGCACATATGCTTACCTGCAAGTTGTCTGACCACTACCTGGTCGGGCTAAGTATTGGATCACCTGAAGGGGCGTGTGACAGTAGTATGAGCAATGAAAAGGTATGTGTTTTAAATAATAAACTAATCGAAAAGAAGCTTAGCGATACAGACTGGAGTGAAGTGATGGATTTGAAATTTCCATTGCAAATATATGAAAAATTGTGTATAATATTTGGTGATATTTATTCGGAGTGTACAATTAACAGTGCTAAACGAAAAAAAAGGTTAGATCAACCGTGGGTTACGCGAAGCCTCAACAGTATGATTATACGTAGGGATGAACTGTTTAGGTTATGGAAATCCTCTCCTGATAGTATGGCTCTGAGACTAGAGTATAATCGGTACAGAAATAAAACGAATAAATGTATAAATATAGCTAAAAATGTATATAGGAAAAAATGCATAGATAATTGTAGAAATGACTTTAGGAAAATTTGGAGGCACATTAATAGCTGGTTAGGTCGTAATAGCAATAGCCTAGATAGTGTAATTATGAAATACTTGGGTAGAACAGATACCACAGAGAACATTTGTACAAACTTTGCGAGGACTTTTACGGAAGAGGTAGAAAATATTAAACATAGCTGCGATAAAAAGTTCTTAAGTCGAGAAACCTATGTAAAAATGTCAAATTTATCTTTTCGTTTTAAAAAAATAAAACCAAGCAAAGTTGAGCTAATAATAAATAGACTCGATATAGGCAAATCGCCAGGAGTGGATAAAATACGAGTAAGAGATTTAAAAACAATACGAAGCAAAATAAGTCCAGTCCTTGCAAAGTTTGTGAACTTGTGCGTTACTCAAGGAAAGTATCCTAGTATGCTAAAAAGCGCTATTATACGGCCTATATTTAAGAACGGCAGCCACCTTAACTATAGTAATTATAGGCCTGTGGCCATCCTGTCCGTCGTAAATAAGATTGTAGAAAAGCTAATTATACAGCAAATAAGTGAATTTCTTGAACAAAACAACTTAATTTCCGACGCACAGCATGGCTTCAGGCGAGGCCGAAGCACAGCGACAGCTTTGTCAGAATTTGTCGACTGTGTTAATGGCTATCTGAATGAAAGAAAGCACGTAGGTATATTATTTATTGACTTCAAAAAAGCGTTTGACACGTTGGATCACGAAGTCCTACTACAAGCTATGCAGGAGTGTGGAATTCGTGGTCCAATGAACCAGTTCTTTAGAAATTATTTAAGTGAAAGGACCTTACATACCGTTGTGAATGGAGTGGCGGGCGAAAAGGCGAGCATAACATCTGGAGTCCCTACTGGCTCAGTTTTTGGGCCAGTAGGGTACATAATGCATGTCAATAGTTTGAGTAATGTGATAAATAACTGTAAGGTGTACATGTATGCTGATGACACATGCCTAGTATGTGCACATAAAAACATAGCAGTAATAGAACAGAAGATGCAAAATGACTTTGATAATATACTAAAATGGTCACACGACAATGGAATTATACTAAATGTAAACAAGACAAAAATTATGCATGTGCGTTCGCCTTATATGCCCAAAACCAACAAAAATATAACATTGATAGGTCATACCTACGACTGTCTTCATAACAACAATAGTACTTGTTCATGTCTCCAAATAGAAATGGTTAATGAATACAAATACCTAGGTCTGAGTGTAGACATACATTTCAGTTGGAAAAATCATATAAATTATCTCTGTAATAAACTAAGATTAATACTCGGAAAATTTTACAATCTTCAGTACATACTTAATAAGTCAACATTGTTTGTAGTATATCATGCACTGGTAGAATCATACATTAGCTACGGATTGATTGTTTATGGTAAAACCTTCCCTACATATATTAGCCAAGTCAAAAAAATACAAACGAGATTTTTAAAAATGCTTATCAGTAAGCAAAGAAAAGCCGAATGTAAAGGTAATTATGAACAATTGTACCAAGCGTGTGAGATACTACCAGTGCAAGAAAAGGTTAAATACCTAATAGCTAAAGAAAATTATAACTCTGATGTACATAAAACAGAGAACATCCCTTAGGGTGGACAAGAGATGTAAGTATATTGAACCAAGAAGCTATAATTATTATGGTGAAAGAACACTCCATTACATTGTACCTAGATTATTTAACACCATTGATTTCCTGCAAGAAAATATGAGTAAAAATGTTTTTAAAACTAAGTTAAAAAAGATGTTACTCAAAAATTGTGTACCGACGGTTGAACAATTATAGTAATTTAAGTTGCATAAAATCAAATACGTACCTACCTGACTATCAATTGCATGTTTCAAATAGTTTCGATGTTATTATTTATTTTACTATTTAATTTTTTTCAAAACATTTCAATTTAAATACTTAACGATGTTTAATTAATGGATTAAAGTGAATGAGCGCAAAGCGCCAACAAACTGCATGTACAGTTTGGCGCAAGATAAATATGTAATCTGAACTATAATTTCTATGAATAAATGCTTTTTATTATTTTATTATTATTTTAGTTGACCGTTCGCAATGAAACAAATCTGGGCAATGAAATAAAATTAAGCCTAATGTGTTATTGTTAACCTTATTTCAAGCGGTTGAGTGGTCTGTGAGTTATTGGCGCCGCCGCTTGAAACTTCGATTGTATTCTGTTTGAGTGAACCGATTGCAATGAAACTAAGCTTATATGTTGCACGGAAATATATCGAAAACCCGGTTCCAATCGGTTCAGTGGTTTGCGAGTTTATCGCGAATACACAACCAGACAAACAGACCAACAGACGAAAATTCCAAAAATGAACCGAATGGTTTTTATAACCTTTTTTGTGACCCCCAGATCAATTTTTTCCGACAATTTTCAATGAACAGAATCGGCGAGTTATTAGATGTATAGAATAGATGATCAATTCACAATTAAAAATGATATATTTTCACTTTCGCATATAAAGTTTGGATGAAACATTAGATTTTTTGATAGTTTTTTTTTATATTTGTAATACGTAACCTAGACCCTAGTTTTTTGACCGACTTGTCATAATCGACTAGGAGACGCTTTACACGACTATGTTTAGGACGGACTCTACAGTTTTTACTCTGAGGACTGTCAAAAACAAAAATGACGTTTTCAAAATGACGTAAGTAGTTCCGCTTTTGGCCATTCTACAGAAAAGTTGGTCAAGCTGTGATGACGCGGTTGACATATTGTACATGCTGCTATACGGTGCGTTTCATTGCTGTATTCCAGCTAAAAAGCGACCCAAATTTTCAACAAGGCGATACCCTACGTGGTACACGAGGGACATTATTGAAGATTTAAATCGGAAGGCTTATTATCATAGAATGTGGAAAGCTACAGAATGTAAAGACTATTATGATTGTTTTTGTGACCTCCGTACAAGCATTAAGCAGCGAATTGAAATTAGTTATGACAAGTACATTGATCAAATTCAATCTAATCTGACCAGTAATCCTCGAGCCTTTTGGGGTCATAATTATGTCAAGTCTCCGTACTAAGGGGGGCTTTGAACCGACTGTCTCGCACAACGGGCAAGAGTACAGTGGCCCCGCAGCAGCTGAGGCTTTTGCGAGGTACTTTAGTAGTGTGTTTCTGTCACGAGATCCTAGCATGAATGTGAATAGCGCTATGAATTCCAGCAGCAACTGTGTTGTCATAGATATCCCCAGCATCTCGGAGGACGATGTTTTGTTTGGCATTAATAAACTCAAGCCCAATAGTTCAGCAGGTCCAGATAACATTCCATCATATATAATAAAAGCTTTCAAGGACATCATATATAATAAAAGCTTTCAAAGACATCTTAGTTGCTCCACTAAAACATATTTTTAACTTGGCCTTGACTTCGGGTCGTTACCCTAAGCGTTGGAAGATTACACGCGTCACACCAATCCCGAAGGCTGGTGACAAATCGTCTGTGGAGAATTATCGGCCGATTGCAATATTATCTTCACTTGCAAAAGTGTTCGAGAAAATACTACATTCGAAAATATACAGACAGGTTGAACCGGTTTTGCATGATGCACAGCATGGATTTAGAAGGGGGCGATCTGTCGATACTAATCTTCTAGCTCTTACAGACTATCTTAACACCAAGCTGGACCAGCGTATTCAAGTAGACGTGCTCTACCTAGATTTTCGTAAAGCTTTCAATAAGGTAGACAATGACGTCCTTCTTCGCTTCTCACCTCGTCTCCTCAAGCTTTTTGCAAACTACCTGATGGACCGACAGCAATTTGCCGCGTTGTTTGTTACGACTCTCAACCGTTTGGCACGCGATCTGGAGTCAGCCAAGGGTCACTGTTGGGTCCGTTATTATTCAAAATCATGATCAATGACCTCCCGGACTGTATAAATCCAGGCAGGTGCCTCTTATATGCAGATGACCTAAAGATTATGGTGGACATTAAATCCTCCATCGACAGTCTTACTATGCAGGATATACTAGATAGATTATATCAGTGGAGCGAAGATAATAAGCTGCAATTTAACATCGATAAATGCTTCGTGATGAGCTTTACGCGCTCACAGGCTCCGATTCTTGCCAACTACCACTTGAATAACCAAGCCATTACACGAACACAAACGATGAGAGATTTGGGAGTTTTGTTTGGTCCCAGACTAGACTTTCATGCTCACATCATCTCTGTCACAAATGATGGCTTTAGGAGACTAGGCTTCATAACAAGAAATTGCAAGGTAGCCTGAGAGCCAAACTATTTCACTGTATGAAGATTCAACAAAAAATCATATCAGCATTTTTTTTTCTTCAAAAATTAGATTAGCTGGTCTATAAAATAATTCATTAGTAATCCACCCAAATTTACGACCACAGGATTTAAAAAAATAATAATAAAGGTATTATAAATTCCACAAAAAAAGGGCAAAAATGCTATAAATATTTTTTACTTTACATTTGATTACCTTTATTAATATCTTTTTTTCAAGTATATAATCCTCCTATATTTGTAAAAGAAACACAATTAAATCTAAAAAAAATGTTTACGTAAATCTTAAAGTTGCATTACACCTATGATAAAAATACTATAAGATCAGTTCTTCTATGCTTTTGTTTCATTAACGTCCCTTAACATAAAGTGTAATAAATCCACCCAAAAAACTATATGGAAATTGAAAACAATTTTAGTGGTAATAAAAAAGTAGTGAAAAAATATAGTAGTTAAATTAACTAAGTAGACTTTTCTTTAAGGTCAAATAATATCAGAGAGTCTTTCACCTGGACAGAATTCGCCATGGCTGACCTGGAAGTCTCTAAATAGACTTCGGACTCAGGTTGGCTGCAGTAAAGACAACATGTCCAGGTGGGGTTTCTCAAAGGATCCTAATCTGATCTGCACTTGTGGTGCGATACAAACTATGGCCCACCTTACATCGTGTTCTGCGTCCCCTTCCACCTGCACACAGCAAGAGTTAATGGACGCCACACAAAATGCAGTGCATGTTGCCGAATTTTGGGCTAAACAAATATAAAATTAAAATGACGATGCCATCGACACGCAAAGAAGAAGAAGAATATCATCCTAAATTAAAATCCACCTTAAAAATATAAAGTAATAATTATAATCACGAATCAAAGAAACAAAGAGTTGCGCGGGGCGCGGCGGCGGCGGCGGCGGGAACAACGAGCGAGCGGGCGCGCGAGGGCAAGCAACACGGAGTCACGTCACAGGACGATGTGTACCTTGATTTGTTTTAATTGCAGAGTCGTGAGCGCATTCAGCATTGTCACCATTATTTGCGAAAAATATTACCTTTGCCAACAAACTTTAAGGTGATAAAAGAATGGAAGAAAATATAAGTTGTGAAAAATGCGGAATATGCAATTATTCATTGTGTTTTGATATCGTGCTTGTAGGCGAAAAAGGCCTGCAAAGACTAGATAGTATACGAATCAAGTAAAATAAGACTCGATGGATTGTTTTTGAGATCCCAAAATTTGAGCAATGTTAAGTTACATAAAGAAATCCGGAATCATACACGTATCCGAAACTGATTGAAGCTGCGACAAAACTTGCTGCCGGTGAGACACCAGAAAAACCCGCAAGTTTTTATTATAAATCTACATGTTTTTTCTGTTGCGGCGATGCATCTTCGCATTGCAGTTTGAGGAAGAAGAACTGACTGAACTACTGATAGACCATCGGCCCACAGTAGAGGCCTACCTTATAATAAAATCAATAAATTAAAAAATTAAAAACCCGACTACGGCAATTAAATATGGTATATTGTTTTTTACATACAGAAAAAATGCATAATAATAGATATTGTAATAATATGTCTTGACAGTTTTTCGATTCAGACCATTTTTGCGGTATAATTATATTTCACTTCACCGATAAAATGAAAGGCTACAATGAAGAAAAAAAAATGGGAAAGCTGTACAGATATGCCTTGGTCGACCTTATCTTGGTCTGGTACTTTTGCTTGTCCAACCAAATTTACTATAAAGAACCGCATTTATAAGAAAAGACTGAAAAAATATTCTAAATCAGCGGCATCCTCAGCCCGGCGGTTCTTTTTGTTTGACCGAGACATTTGTATGAAGCATTTTGTAGTTTATAGGGTTAACCGGTCCAACGGGACACTAACTGCGGGAAACCTGCTAAGTGTGCTGACCAGATGTTTTTGAAGCTAGTAAAGGTCATCTGTCTCTACAAAGTGTGTTTGCTTAGTTTTTTGTTAGTTACACATATTTTTTGACAGCCTATGGGCACAGACAAAAGAAGATAGACAAGGAAAACTGCCAAGATGAGGTCAGGCCGACCAAGACGTATGTTAACAAATTAAATTAAGCTATAAATACGCATTGTGTCAATCCTTTCTATCAACGAAGTGAAATTTACCATTTCAGTGGTACCATAAAAGTAGTCAGACACGAGAACCTGCCAGGTTTGAAGGAGGCTGATAATGTTTTTTAAGTTTTGCTAAGTGGTTAGAAGCCCTACAATTCTACTTTTCGATGAGGTATTTTAACCGGTCGGACGGGTAAGTTTGGGTGCTAGCAAGTTGTGCCGCGGCCGACCAGATTGTTTAAAGCTGCTAAAGGTCTTCTGGCTCTACAAAGTCCGTTTGTTAATTTTTTTATGTTTACGCAACATACATATCTTTACGTTTGTAAGTGTTCCCGTTTTTAAGATAGAGCTAAAACAAAAATCGAATAAAAATCGCCTAAAAAGACAGGTTTTTAGTATGGGAGCCCCCCTCAATTTATTACTTTTTTAGTTTTTAGTATTTCTTGTGAAAGCGGCAACAGAAATACATCATCTGTAAATATTTCAACTGTCTACCTATTACTATTCATAAGATACAGCCCAAACAAAATTTTGTAAATAAACTGACTTTTGTAGCATCTAATTCCTTTACTTCTAATATTTTTTTAAACAAAAAATACAGCATTTATCTTCTCAACGAGCTCCAAACAACGATACCCCACTCGATGGGGTAGGTCAAAAATTTTATTTTGTTCCCCTCCTTTTATCTAATCATGGACTTTATACAAAATCCTCAAGGATGTTAGGGCGACACCCTCCCTGATCTTGTTCAGGAGTCCTTAAATATCACGAAAATGCAAAAAAATGTATTGCGGACGCTAAAACACGCTTCCGACAAAATGTAGGAGACCGTCTGCAGGACTATTTTAGCTCTAGCTTTTATTTAGCTCTAATTTGGCGCTTTCGCCAATCTGCTTTTTGATGAGGTAAAATGTAGATTTTTTTATGGCACCATATAAGTGGTCGGATACGACCACCTGCCAGGTATGAAGTAGGCCGACAAAGTTTTTAAAGCTTTGCTAAGTGATTAGGAGCCCCACAGACTAGTTTTATTTTGCTTTTCCATGAGGTATTTTAACCGGTCCTCTGTCTCTACAAAGTGCGTTTGTTCTGCTTTTTTGTAAGGTAGGCCTCGCTACTGTGGGCCGACAGTCTATGATTGTAGATACTTAAGCAAAACAAAAAAAAACTTAAACCTAGGGTTTGGTATATTGAATGTAAGGGCTTTGAAAAAGTACTCATTCTAAAAATACGCTAATCATCATTTATTTTGAACTTCTTGTTATCTTTAAATCAAAAAAGGATTTTGAAATATACTAAGTTTAGGCTCGTTCAGATAAGAAATAGTTGATTTTTTTTGCAAAACATGCGGCTAAACACTCCTAAACCGGAGGTAGATGGACTTAAGGCGCATCAAATAAGCTTAACATGCCCATAGAAAAGTGTAATGAGTATTGAGTATGACCAGTATCATTGATTTTTAAAAATTATAAATATTATTATTATTTTTTCATTAGATGCTCCTTAAGTCCATCTACGTCAGGTTTCAGCGTGACGGCCTAATTATGGGACACCCTGTATAAAACAAAATGAAAACTATTTAAAAAATATTGATTAATTTGATTGCGTGCCATAGTTCAGGGGCGGGATCAGTATCAGTAACTGAACAACTTTTCCCAAGGAACATAGGTGGAAATATGAAAAAACAAATTTGACCTGCAATACAAAATGCGCTATCAGCTGACGCAGTTTCTATGGGAGGTCAAAGATTGATTCTCGTATTTCAACCTATGTTGCTTGGGAAAAGTTTTTCAGTTGCTGATACTGATCCGATCAGCTATGACACGCAATCAAATTAACACCCTGTATTTTTAGGTGTGGACGTTTGAGCGGGCTTTTTTTGGCGCGCTCCGAGTCTTGTGCCCGCGGCTGCATTAATAAGAATAGTAAGCGTTCGAAAATGATAATTATTACGGAGAACTTAAGTCCTTATTAGTTCATGTACTTTTAGAAATTTATGAAGATCTTAATTTTTTTGGTGGATTTCATTTTTCGTTATGCTATCTAGGCTTAATATTAAAAGTCTACCTAAATTTATAACTGCTACTTTTTTGCTGCCTATGTAAAAAGCTGATAAAGAATTACCTACTACCCAAATAAAAACAATGTTTGATTTTGAAAGAAAGTATATTAAAACGTTATTTGATGTTGATAATTACCAAAACAAATCTGCTATTATTTTTTTCCTAGAGTTTAAGGCACAGTTAGTGAAACAAAGAACTTCTTCTCATAGAATTAGTTTCCCGTTTATATCTTTGGTGGATCTCGATTTTGGTGCTTAAATATAGTGAACATAGACACATTTTCACGATAATATAGGTGCTAGCTTTTTTGCTGTAAAATTGCGCCATCTTCGGGGTATAACTTTTTTTTGGTACCTTCCAGTTTGAAATTTAGGAGGATTCAAAAATATAGTCTCTTAAAATTACATTTAAAGGCCGTTTACAAAAATTTGGCCTGATATGAATTAAGGACTTTAAGCGATTAGATGTGCTAAAATTATTATTCTCTGCCTTAGTCCGGTCGAAGTTAGAATCGAGCGCTTGTGTTTGGAACCCTCACGAGGTCACTTACACATTGATGCTCGAGAAAGTTCAAAAACGGATTTTGCGTTTTCTTTATAAGAGAGCGTATAATTTTCCCACCCACAAACTTCTTGCTGGGGTGCCTTGGATTCAATTTGCTTAGAGTTCGCCGCCTGTATAGCCAAATAATAATAGTTTGCAAGCTGCTTCGCGGCCGAATCGACTGCCCGGTTTTGGTTGAAGAGGCGTGCAGGCTAAGTGTGCCTGAAAACAGGTGTCGACTGCGCGCAACCACCGCGCGGCTCCTGGCCCCGCCGGCGTCGCGCACCGCCGCGCACCAGCAGTCACCGATACCGCGCGCGCTGCATGCGCTCAATGCGGAGGGCACTCGCAGCCTGCCTGTGATTTGTTTGCTGATGCATGGTCAACAGTTGAAAGAGAGTGTTTGTTGTATTGTGAACGTGTGTGCTTGTAAATGGCGGAATTAATTATGCTTATATTTTTTGACCTTTCTAATGACAAATGTATTTAAAGACTTAATGAATTGACTTGATATTTTATATAATTTTATTGATGTTTACTTTTACAAATTTATGAAATGTTAAAAGCCTTGGATTTTTCTGTAATTTTTAACGTTTTTATTAATCAATAAATTGAATTGAATTTCATTTCATGTCATTTCAAAAAACCCAGATAGATGGGATGATTATGTGCAGGACGTACAAATGGGCATTAATTCAACCGTCCATGAGGTAACGAAAAAAGCCCCTACTGAATTATTATTTGGTAGGAAAATTGCTAATCCCTCACAAGGTTTATTAAATGGTGTCATAGAAGATGTGGGAGGCGGGGTTATTGACAATAGCGTACAGGAGGTAAGGAAGCAGGCCAAGGAATTAATTGAAAGGGACCAAGAGCGAAATAAAAAACGGTTTGATAGGCGTAGGAAGAGGGGTACAGATTATAAAGAGGTAGACCTTGTTAGGGTATTGAGAACTAAAGTAGGTGGTGCGGGACAGTCCAAAAAACTTGAATCCAAGTGTCAGGGGCCATATCGAATTAAAAAGATATTGCCTAATGACCGATTTGTGATCGAGGATACCCCCCTTACAAAGAAAGGTAGGCGCTATGAAGGTGTCGTAGCAATAGATAAAATATTCCCATGGCTAAGCTTTCACAATGACCCTACTGATGACGCTTCCAGTGAGAGTAGTTCCGCAGAAGAATAAAAAAAAATCCGGTAGACTAACACGTTCACCCACACTACGAGTATAATTAAAATTGCAGTGAGATGTTGATTCAGTACCTGATTTTAGTGAGCATGAATCACTATGATAGTGGTCATGACTAGTGAACATGAAACTGAGAGCTTCATGTCTTGGAAACACAGTGAATGTGTCAGTGAATGTTGAGGTATCCTTAACATCTTAGTGATAATACCCTAGTGATAATACTTTAGTGATAAAACTATTATTTACCCTTGTTAGTAGATTCAACGAAAATTCTATTTTTATTTTGTTCTGTAAGTATTAGATATTTGCTGATTGTGTACGTTTTAATTTCAGTTTTATATTTTTTTAGATACTAGGTTGTAGTACTAAGTGCTCATTATTTGCCCTTACTTACAGATTAAACAGATATATTTATAACATTAATGTAATCATACCTTAACTTTTGTGATGTTTGCAGATATGTAAGTGCTTGAATTTCGTTAGGTCTGTTTCTTTTTTTTTAACATAAAGTTCTTTTGGAAATTAACGCATAGTAAAATCACCTTATTGTTTAGATTTGAATCGAGGGGACTCGTTTTGGGTCGGATGGCCGACTTTAACAACCGTTCCCCACTTCTTGGTATGTTGCCCACAATTATCCGATAATTTTGATTGAGGGCAACACTGGATTTCGGAGTGGAAGGGTTGAGTTGTGACAGAGAAGAAGTAATGCTTTATAAGGCCGGCACCCGACTCGGAGCGCATCTTGTCGTGTGAAACGTTGGCTAGGGGAAGCTATGCCTAAATATCGTTACAGTTATTTATGTACAAATAAATCAAACAAGTGTAAGGAAGTGAGCGTATAAGAAAATAAACGTTGTAAGACAAATAATCAAGTGTTGAGTTATTTATCGTATTATAAAACGTGGCGGTGTGTTACACAAAGGATAAGTTGTGTTTCACTATTTATTAAAAAAACTGCATCAAAATCCGTTACGTAGTTTTAAAGATCTATGCATACATATTTAATACTAGTCTGGTTACGATTTCCACTTTCAGACAGTTACTGACATCTTAAGTTTAAAATAGGGTATAAGAGGTTGCTCCTTGACATACAAAAGAAATATGAGAACGTGAGTTGTTCCGCTGCTGTTTATACATCTATAATTAGACAAAGAGTGGTATGAGTCATCACAGGAAATAAAATTAAATTAAATCTTATAAATTATAACTAAAATAATGCTTAGTGATCTATTATATATTCCTAGATTATTTAATTATTTAAATAGCCTCCTATGACTAGGGGTGGGCTTAAAATCAGCCTGTTGCTGTGCCCATGCCCATTTTCGGTAATGTTTTTATATTTATTTTATTGACTAAATTGTAATTCAATTCTATTGATGTAACTTTGTATGTAATTCAAAATCGAAAATAAATGAATGTTTTTTTTTTTGAATTTTCCTCAATAAACATAGCTGTGGTAAAAAGAAGAATTGGTAACCTCACACAATACACCAATTATGTTACCAATATATTGGCTGGCCTATGGACTTAAATTGTTGATTACGGTTCTCGTATTAATTAGTATTTTTTTATGTTTCAGAGCAATCCAGTCTATTGTCTTGTGGTAATGAATCCAACTTGTATCAATCTTGACAGATATTCCGGTGTGGGATTAGTGGAGTTTATAGCAGCTATGATCGTAGTCACATTATGTTTAATGATTTTCATCGGATCTATTTTGCTGTTAATGCTAGGAGCCTGTGTAAGTTTTTGCTCATTCTCAATCATTAGAGCTCCTTAGGAACCGTTGATTAAGCTCGTTTACTAGCTTGAAGCGGCCAGACCTGCAAGAAAACAGATTGACATAAAGATAACGAGTTTCACGGAACTGGTTTAGCTGCTACACAACGCAAGTGTTATTCTTTTTTTTATTATTATAAATGGGCTTACTCTTGACCTCGATCTAGTCTTGAAGACAGAGATGAGACGATGGAGGGAGCATGCCCAGAAGAAGCCTTTTCACTCGCGACTTGAAAAGATTCGGGATATATGAACTCGGTAATACAGACGCAGGCAGAAAATTTCACTCTTTAGCCGTGCGCATTGTACAAGATGTGTCAAAGCGCTTTGTGCGAATGTGTGGAATATCAACCAAGTATGGGTGATATCCAGCAGTGCGTCTGGACTCCTGATGGTAGAAGGGAGATGGTGGAATAAGCTCGTGGATCTCTTGAGCACACTCTCTGAAGTACAACCTGTAGAAGACCGACAGACATGCAACTTTGCGACGGTGGGCTAGACGGCTAGACTGTGAAACTTGGTTTTCACCAGCATCTCATCACCAACGAGCTTTTTGGCCCTGCAATTTATCGAGTCAAGTGCGGCTAGTTGGTATTTGGCTGAGCCATCCCAAAGGTGACAGCAATTCTCCATGCAGGACCAGACTTGGGCTTTATATAAAACTAGAAGCTGTTCAGGAGTGAAACCTAAGTGGCCTAACCCTATTGAGAATGCCCAGCAGTAGTAATATATTGGGAGTTCTCGCTCAACTGTTGCTCGCAAGCTTCTGCGCCTACACCGCATCATCTCTTTGCTCACAGCAGTTTCGTACAACGCCCAATATATTGTTGCCGTCGTCGTTCTTTGGTGGTGTGTTTCAATCGTGTGTCGAAAACTTTAAATACATTAAACCATTACTAATTTATTCATTCTTCATTTAGCATTTGCAATTAATAGTACAACATTAAGTTTGAAAAACAACCAGTAAGATTAGAGGTTGAAAAAATTTGTCCAGATCTGAAAAGTAAAAAATTCCGTCATGGGAAACTTTTGCCTAATACGATCCGATCAATACGAGTATTTGCAGACCCTCCAACTGCGGAAAAACGAATTTGATGATTGGTTTACTTTTACACAAAAATGGTCTGCGCTATCGTAACGTTTATGTTTAAAGTAAAACTCTTCATCAACCAAAATACAATTTCTTAGAAAATGTCTTACATCGCGTACCTGGTGTCTCATTCGAAAAATATAGAGAAAATGAGGACGTCATTAGTCCGCACGATGCTAAGTGTGATTCTATAATTATTTTCGACGACTGTTTTAATTTAAATCAAACATACAGTAAGGTACCGAAACAACTTATCAGGGACAATGCCAATTTAATAGTTCTTTTTAAACAAGACAATACGAATATGAGACATGTTTATGATGAGCATGTCACTAAGGATATGACATGGCCTCAGTTTCGAGATATGTGTGCCAAAATATGGACTGACCCTTACAGTTATTTAGTTATCAATAAGGATCGTGATAAAAATAATGGTTGCTACAGAAAGAAATTTGACACTTTTGTGAT
Source organism: Athrips mouffetella (assembly GCA_947532105.1). NCBI lineage: Eukaryota > Metazoa > Arthropoda > Insecta > Lepidoptera > Gelechiidae > Athrips > Athrips mouffetella. Next base: position 17,127,712 of record OX383983.1, read on the forward strand.
ATTATCAATAGAGAATATCGACATAATTTATTCATTTGTACTTCGTTTGTCGCAAAAACAATATCTATTGTTATAATGGATGGAGAACTTAAGCGGAAAATTGTAGATGCTGCGGAAGCCATTAAGAAAAAAGTAAAAAAATGAGAGATATTAAAAACGAGAGTGAAAAACCGTTAAAAACAGTTTTCAAACCTATTACGGATCCGTTGAAAAAATAATTTAAACTAAAAATACAAAATAAATCTTTCGGAAAACAATTTAAGTCATGAATCTGATGTTGAAAATGATTCAAATTTTGACGAAACTAAAGAAAATATTACCTTTGATAGTGATGAAAATACAAGCGATGAATCCAATGAAAATGAAGGTAGTAGTGAGAGCAGCGATACTGCTTCGTTTGATGATTCTTTTAAGACGGTGGTTTCGCAAAAACCTGAAGATGAAAATATATCCAGTTGGTCATTGTCTTCTCAAGTTTTGCGAGATGTTCCTTTTGGAGTTAGACATGATTATGGAAAGCTGAAGATGGGATCAGTTAATATTACTATAAATAATGGTATTATTACAGTAGTTGGAAAAAAATATAAATTAACACCAGGACTAACTGAATTAGTTCTGAGAAAAAAAATCTGACTTAAATTTAGTCACGGACGAAGATGTATCAAATTACAAACAAATTTTAATGGATACAAACGCACATAGAAAATGATTTCTTGCAAATAAACCTATCAAAAGTAATAGAGGCGCCAAATACATGAAAATAATTCGTCCGTTGTTTAAAAAAGACAATATCGATTCTATGTTCAAACAAGACTCTAAAAACGCTCAAAAAGACGTTAAGGGACACGGTTTACCTACGGTGAAAAAGTGGAAGAAAAACGTATATTATGTTTATTGGGACGATCCAAACGAATTAGTTTTTTTTTATATTGAAAATGGGCTTACTCTTGACCTCGATCTAGTCTTGAAGACAGAGATGAGGTCGACGATGGAACGAGCTTACCCAGAAGAAGCCTATTCACTCAAGTAGTGAGTATTAGCACCTAATTTAAATTATATATATATATTTTAAGTCATCATAACATCCCATTAAACGTCCACTACAGGACAGGGAGCTCCCTCTAGAATTCTAGCTTTTGCTGGAAATATGTGGAGGGGAAGTACCATAGTCACCTCGCTTGTTAGCGTTACGGCTGGCACCATGGACCGCGGTTGTAGGTGACCGCAGTAAGTAAGATGTTAGATACAAATGAGGATGCTGCTGCCCATCCTCCAGTTTATAACCCTTAGTCGCCTCTTACGACACCCACGGGTATGGAAGGGAATATTTTAAGTATTAGCACCTAATTTAAATTATACTTGGGATTAAGTTCTAATGCTGTAATTTGAGACTCATAGATCCCACAGACAAACTGCTGGATTTTGCATTTTTGTGGGGCAATGTTTAGTTTTTAAGTTTACTGTACTTTTTAAATCTTAATAAATAAATAAAATTAGTTTTACAAAATAATTATGTTATTCAGTATTATTATTTGATTGAATACAAACAGAACGCGCAAAATTGCCATCATCAAGCAAGGGTCTATTATAAAAGCGTGCGAACGTGTTGGACGATGGCGTCCAGCCGGCAGCCTTGCGGATGGCGTCCACGCTGACGCCGGCACCGCAAGCTGCCGACGTGGCCGCGTGTCGCGCGCTGTGCGCTCCGAATCGCGACACGTCCACGCCGCTCTCCGAAAGAACTTGTTTAATCCAGCGGCTAATTGTTTGTGTTGTTGCTGCTCTGTGTGGAGGTTTATGTGTTAATAAAAGTTCACGTATACCAAGCCTTTTATTTTCTGTAACAGATAAATAATCCTTTAATGTACTTGCAGGGCATATATTAACATTTTCTGAGAAAAATGGTAATAATAACACGGGTTGTTCCCGACCTGGTGCAGAGGTCTTAATTATGTCAGATATTATAATTTTGGCATTGTTTAAGGAGAAATAAATGTTATCTAGCTTAATCAACGATAAAGTTTGAACTCTATGTGCCGTACAGATAGCCAGTAAAATCACCAACTTTTTGGTAATTTTAGCTAAACTTAGGTCGGTATTTGGATACCAAAGACTTACATGATTTAGAACAAGTTGGGGATCCCAAGTATGGGTGTACTTAGGAGGATTTGGTCTCAACTTATAGGCTCCTTTGAGTAGCCTCTTTATTCTATGGTCTGAGCCAATATTATCACCGAGAAGCAAAGATAAAGCGGAACGGTGAGAATTGAGGCTACCATAGGAACAACCCGAATTAAACTGGTCAGAAAGAAACGTTAATACAGATGTTATAGACGGTTCGAAAACGTTAATACTTTTATCAGCACAGAATTGCCACCATCGTTTGTAAGAAACATTGTATTGTTTTACCGTATTTTCGGAGAGCGACGCCACCATTAAGTCTAAGGCTTCTATCGGAGATCCTCGCTTGATGAAGGCTTGCTGCAAAGCCGCGCGGCACCCAGGGTAAGGGTTGCATGCAGTGGATGGTGGTCTCTGAAGTTAGATTGTAAAAGAAATTTATTAGGATTGAAGTATAAAATATTGGAGGCTAAGATACTTTGTAATAGCGGGAATCAAGGCTGAGACGGCCAATAAGGGAAAACTAATATTCCATCTGCCTTATCGTCTATTATTTTCCGCACACATTTTAAAATCAGAGAAAACGGAGGGAATGCATAAAAATACATCGAGTTCCAATTAATCGTAAAAGCATCTACAGCCATGGCATCTGGGTCTGGACCCCATGACACGAAATTTGTACATTTGGCGTTAGTGCGAGATGCGAACAAATCGATATTCGGCTGACCAAAATTCGCCACGATTGTCTTAAACGCAGAATGCGAGAGTTCCCATTCTGTGTCTGGATTTACGACTCTAGATTCCACATCGGCAAGATTCTCTTTTGTGTTGACGTATGCTGCATATATCCAAATATACCGTTCCTCGCACCAGCGCCATATCTGTCGTGTAATATCATTTAGGTGAGGGTACTGTACTCCTCCCATACGATTTATATAGCTTATGGCTGTAGTATTGTCAATGCGTAAAAGAATTGCACAGTTATGTTCATTACGCGCGAAGCTCTTCAGACCGAGAAAGGCAGCTAATAATTCAAGATAATTAATATGTCGTTCGCGCTCTGTCTCTGACCACTTACCCCGACTGCGATTGTTCTCACAAACTGCACCCCAGCCGGAGCCAGAGGCGTCAGTATAAATTTCCAATTTATACCCTGAAGTTCGCATTGGGTTTGATGCAGTTTCTATATTGCTTAACCACCAATGTAAATCTTCGAGAATAATGCTTGTAAGTTTAATATTTTCATCATAATTATAATTTTTCAATAATGCTAAATATTTTTGCCGCTCCAAAATCTTGGTGTACAACCAGCCATACTTTACGGCGGGACACGCAGCAATTAACATTCCAATCAGTCTGGAAAGTTCTCTAATTGTAGTGGAAGGCAACTTAGTAACTAAATTTTTGAACTAACTGAGCAATGCTTTTACGTTTATTGGTCGGAAGAGACATAGATAAATCTCGGGTATCGAAAAGAAAACCTAAAAATTTACACAGCTGTTTTGGTTCAAGACAGCTTTTTTCGAAATTTATAATAAAGCCTAAACATTGTAATATTCGCAAAGTCTCATTTACGTTGGAAGTGCATTCTTGGTAGGTACTCCCAATACAAAGAATATCATCTAAATAGATAACGGAATTAAATCCCCGACTTCTTAAGTGGCCAATCACTTCTCTCATAATTTTTGTAAAGACCCTAGGGGCTATAGAAAGTCCATAAGGCATAGCTGTAAATTCATATGTATGATTTTCAAATTGAAATCTTAGATATTTTCTATGTTCATTGTGCATAGGAACGAGTAAATACGCTTCCTTCAAATCTATTGTAGCCAGAAAACCGTTTTGGGGTATTAATTTTGAAGCTGTACGATGATCTTCCATTTTAAAATGTGAATTAGCGATATACTTATTTAGCGATTTTAAATTCAGAATGAAACGTTTACCACCATTTGACTTAGGAGCTAGGAATATTCTGGATATGAATTGGTCTTTGCTAGCACAACACTCCTGGAGGTCGATCGTGGTAATTGCAAACAGTTTTAACGCTAAAGAGGAAGATATTTGGTTTCGGAAATGTTTTGGTTTTGCTTTGGCTTCACGGATGCAATTTTTGGTATCGTGGTAGGAACAAAACTGTTTACGTTACGCATACGTTACGTTAAGTGAAACCAAACTGAAGCCGTTTAGATCTTTTGTCTATGGACTAGATCTTGCAACGAGTATTACAAAATACTATGGTTACTTTCATATCGACAAACGTATCGCGAATAGAGCAGCACTATCCAGCGTTGCCGCTATAGATTTTTTATTTCAATTTCGGAATTTTTTGGTATGTAGCGGAACTTAGTGGTCCTTAGGCACAACAGACAGATGGACCAAAAAAAATATCCGTTAAGGGTTAATATTTTCCACTAAGACATAGAACCCTATAAAACTTATTTCAACTAGTGGATATTTGCAGATTGCAGACCCATAATAACAAACAGATAAATTTTATTTGAGTATCTTCTATTCTATTTTTATATCTAAGCATCGAGTCTATTTTCCCGCGTAAAACCAGTGTTGTTCAAGACTCGATTCGCTAGACAAACTCTACAACTTTTTTTACATTTAAAAAAAATCGGATAAATCTGGAATGAGTAACTGGCAACACGGTAAATGACAAGAGAAAACATAATTATAACCTCAAAAAGCCACAACAAAAATTGAATTGAAATTCAACGCACAGACTACTAATGTTTCAGGATAAGTGAAGACTCGTCAATAAACATTTTTCGTTGCCAAGGATTCAGTCGCCTCCTGAAGCATTGTCACCAGTTCTAGTGGATGTGCGATCCCAGCATTTATTGATTATAAACGAGGACACCAAATAGAATCAAGGAACATGGGTTCGCGCTCGCCTCGCCTTCTCCATCCACACCGCGTAGCCAGAGGCCACATGAGAGTCAGGGAAGAAGCCAACGTGTCCGCAGCTGGGAAAGAGTGCATCGGCTGAGGCTACAGGATAGGAACCCTCCTATCCTGGAAGCAAGGAAGACAAATACTTAATTTACCTGTTATAAGTATTTTATATGGGTATAAGATTTTATTACTTACATAAAACAATATTAGAAAGAAAAAACAAATGCACTTCTTGCAAAATTATTCTCAATAGTCTTAAGTAAGATGATAAGCATATTTTCAGTGAAACCACTGGTTTTGGTGATCCATTAACTTGATAATGATAGTTTATATTCATAATAATTTATTGTAATCTTGTTTATTTTGTAAACAGGAAACCGTACTGCCCTCGAAATGCCAAATTTTAGTGGCCAAAATAGAGGAGCTACGCGCCCAAAGACACAATACGCTGGCTCAGGCTACGCTGATGCAAGCAGAGTCAGCAAAAGTGCGGGCTCAGGCTGGTTAGATTCAGGCACAGGCCTTCGCAACATTCAGCCAAACGTTGCGGCTATGGTTCCTGTGATGAGTGCGTATGTCAGAAGGACTAGGATACAAAGGGTAAGATTGGAATATCTGTTGGTTTTTCTCATTTCTTTTTATTTTATTTATTTGTGTTTGGGACAACAACAGCATAAAATTACACTGTTTTTCTTAACTTTTCTAAGTAACAAAAGCCAATAACTTCTATCCACAGTCTTTTTCTTCTTTGTGAAGCAATTTAACTGGTGGTCCAGTTGATGAGGTCTTTGTACCTATGGAAAGACACCACTTTGATATTCACACCATGGAGCAATGGCTACCTTGGTTATTAGTAATTTTTTTTTACAATTTTAATACCTATATAAATTCTTTCAGATGCAGATGGTTTCATCATCCAATGAAGAATGATCGTACAAAAAAAGAACAGGCCTAAATAGTAACCTTGATCGGACAGTTTGTATGGAGAGGCCTTTTTTCATTTCTTGAAAGTTTTACTCGCAAAAAATTTTTAATTACATCGACTGATCGTGCACTTTCAGATTTGAAAGGCTATTCTTCACACCCTGTGTAAAAGTGTTTTATTTTTGGGTGTTGTTAAGCCCATATTACATTTTCCTAGAACTTGTAGATACAGATTAAAGTGTGGCAGAAATCTCTTTAAATTTCTAGCAATACAATTTATCATCCAAGTTCTCGGGTAATGTAACAACTTTTCTAATTTTCTAGGCTGTGATTTAAATAAATAAATAAAAATGTTAGGTAAAAAATGTTTAATTATAATTATGTTACTTACATTAAATATTATAATTACTATGAATTTGCTTTGTTTTGACATACTTTTATTTTGTTTGAATTATTTTTATTTTATTTCCAATATTATTGACGATCATATTATTCATTGACATCTGACCAATCTATGTAATTTTGAATATGATAATATGAAATAAAGAAATCTAATCTTAGTTTAAGCTTAAATTAAAGTAAGTACTAGTTTACAAGCATCTTAATGTTAAAAAAAATCTGATATTATGTAGGTAATTCTAAATAAAAGTGTTAATTAAATATTTTAATATGTGTTTTTATTAGCCTATTTCCATTACTTTAGGAAGGAATAATGTTCCTCTGGCGCCATTGTGTGCGCACGAGGGCAGGAATGGTATTCTTTTCTGTTAATATTTGCTCCTCATGAATTGCCGGCTTCAAAATGGCTATATGGGTGCATCTATAGAGCCCAGAACACCTGGTATCCTTTAGCTTGATAGAAACTGAAAAAAAAAGTACATTACAATTAGGTAGATATTTAAGAGAGGCAGCAAATATAAGTGGGTAATTTTTACAAATCTTTTTTCATGTTCTGCATGAATAGTAATTAAGAACATAGTTTTGAACTATTTCTTAGTTGATGTTATCCTACACCTTGTAGTAAGTACCTACTAGGTGTATTTACATTGGTCAAACATGAACTAAACTTATTTGCTTACTGTCTTTTGATTTTTTCCCTGTCACTTAGAGTGAACGGGAATGCTACATGTTTATTTAATATCTCTGGATTATTAAGTGCCTCCGTCACTTCTTTTATAGCTTTACTAACACTAGCTTGGGCAACTGATTGGTATTTATTGGGTGGATTGAAATAGTATATAGGTACCTAGGTTATAGATTCTGAATACCTGGCACCACAAAGCACTGAATAGTTATAGGTACCTATGTGGTGCCTTTGTCATTCGGTAGGTAATTATCTTACATATGACTTACTTTTGTCTCCACGTCTAGACCATCAGAGCCCACAGGGGCGGCCATAAATTGAGATCCTTCAGACGCTCAGTTTTGAAAAGACAGGTGGATAGACGATATTTCTTGCGAAATTGTCTTTCGGTTACTTAAAGAAATGTCTTGTTGCCTTAGGGCTATATTCCTGTTCCGAGAATTAATTCTTTTTGCCTCGGTGACCACTGCATTTGCTTGGTGCATCATCTGTGTGTACAGAGACAGAATTGTAGACACTAGAACTTCAGCAAGAATTCAAAATAATACACTTTTTTCTCTCCGAACAAAGTCGAAATATCTCCATAATTCAATATGAATGATCCAAAATGCCTTCGAAAAGTTCGTCGCAACTAACTTTTTCAAAAACGTTCGCAAAGGCGTTCCCAACGTAAGGCAATTGGTAGGAAACGCTGTCAAAAATTGTCAAAAAATTACCACGATACCAATAAACTCCTTAAGTTACGTTCGTTTGTTACCACAGATTATTAAACCTTTTCTACAACGAATCTCCCGAGAAAAAACCAAATGGTTTTCGTTTGAATAATTACCACGATACGAAATGTGCTGTTCCGTGGCTCAACGTAACGTATTAAGTAAAAGGTTTTGCTTTGGTTTCATCGTATAAATTACCACGATCGGACTCACTGCTCCAAAATCTAATAATGTATTAATAGCTATTTTCATATCTAGTTTTTCTGTGGGCGTAAAAACGTTATGTGGTACAGAATTTTGAACCAATTCTTTATCGAACGTAATAGAAAGACCAACTTTTATCCAGTCTAAGACAACGGTGTTTGAAGAAATAAGGGACCAACAATTAAAAAAGTGGCTAATTCTGCCAGCATGTACCTGGGAGACTATGTTGTTGGAGCACGTGGCTTGTTCACGGTCGGCGGCTTGCTCGCGGCTGGAGCCACAGTCGGGTTCGGGCTCGGGTATGGGCGGCGAGTCTGGTATGGGCCTCGTCTCTGTCCCCCTCGGCTGCCTCGGCTCGAGGTGTAGCGAGGAGGAGCACTCCAGTTTCCCTGGTTGGAACTACGTTGCGCCTGTGAATTATACTGGTTAGAAGTTTTTGCAACGGCTGGTTTTTTTATTTGCTGTCCTTGCCTTTGTATGGTTTTGGCGGCTTTTATATTATCTGACAATTTGCTGCCAAACAAAGTGTCATCCCTTTCTGCGTCCTGGATGATGTGAAGAACAGTCTTATCCAGACTAGGCGTCAATAGCTTCACACGATTTTGTGTGAAAAAAGCATGTAAATCAGAGAGGATTCGGCATCCATCACTAAGATGTTGTATGGCCAGCTTCTTATCGTCCCCCTTTAAGAGAATATCAATGCCTCTATTGATGGCAGTAACACCAGAACCAAGTTGCTGTTGTTGAGTCATTAGAGTTTTGTCTCTATTTCGGACTATTTCAGGAACAGCTGCGGAAATTTCCGCGTTTAATTTTGGCGCCTGCAATAGTTTACAATTTTCGGGTATTAGATACTTTTTTAACAACTGCTTCTTGTTTTCCTTCGTCAGACCGTTTTTCAGTAAAGAAAGCCATATTTTAGCTAAATTTTCGTGAATTTTGATTCCATATTCTGGCGTTTCGTCTATACTCTCGCCGAGAGCTTTTAAAAGTTCTGGATCTAAATCTGGTTCAGTAGATTGTTCTTTCGAAGTTGACGGTTGCTCCACCTCTGGTGGCGTGACGGCCTCGTCTAAGGGTGGCGGTGTCTCGGCGTCCTTATCAGTCCTTTCATTCTCTGAAATAACACATTCCAGAGATAAGAAACGATGTAACTTATTTGCATAAAAAACGAACCATAGATAAAGCCATTTGAACAATATAGGGGTGCGCTTAGGCGCATATATTCTTTGTCGTTGGAGACTCGCAGTCAACCCCGACAAGAATTAAATCTCACTGTTGAAGACTCGCAGTCAACCCCAGTGGTAAGAGTTGTAGTTAATGACTCGCAGTCATTCCCTACATTTGAATGTGCTTTCATAAATTATTATGACAAAGGACTGATAAATAAAGTGAAATATAGACACTTACCTTCATTTTCTTCACTTGAATCACTGTAAATAACCCGTAAGCGTCGAGGAGTGCGGGTATTTTTTTCTTGGATTTTGCGTATTTTTTCTTCATAATGTTTAATTTTTTCTTCCGCAGTACGCTTCGGCATTATGTCGTTATGTATAACAAAGCTTTGATTTTATTTTTAAACTGACTATAGATAGTAAATATACGTCCAGTCGTCACCGTGCACGAAAACGGAATGAACTCTGGAGGAAGCGAGTGAAGTCCGTCCGGACGAACGCTGTAGTAGGGGTGAAGCACGCTGATTGGTTGTTTTTGTTTTTTAGTCAAATGAGTGTCTTTTAAACGTGCAGAAGTCACCTGTAGGTTAACGGGACTACCTGGTAAAATATTATATCTGAAAAATGAAGCGATGAAATATAATCAAGGTTCACTGATGAAATAAATAAGCACCTAAATGAGAAAAAGCATGTTTTAATTATTTTAATTGACTACAGCAAAGCATTTGACACCTTACGTCACAATACCTTAATACAAAAATTGGACGATGCTGGAGTTCACGGTCCGGTCTTAGAATGGTGCAGAAACTACTTGCAAAATAGAACTCACCACGTTAAAATTGGTCAGGCCCTCAGCGATCCGGTAAAAGTGACGGAAGGAACTGCACAAGGTTCCGTCCTTGGCCCGCTTCACTATCTATCCTACGTGAATGATATGAACAATTGCGTAGATCAGTGTACCGTCTATCAGTTCGCAGATGATACCTGCTTGATAGCTGCGGACAGAGATCTAAAAGCCGCGGAACGGATGCTACAACACGACTTTGACCTAATCTGTCGATGGTCACACGACGCAGGACTCGTACTTAATGCCGATAAGACCAAACTGTTGCACGTACATTCCAATCAGTGCAGGACTGTTGCACCGGTGAAGATTGTAGGCCATAATCATCAATGCCTGCACTCCTATACAACTCTCATACAATGTGGATGCTTGCCGTTACAACAGGTTACCGAACAAAAATATCTGGGGCTGATAATTGACCATAACTTTAACTGGGGTCCTCACATTAATCTAGTCTGCAATAGGTTACGTGCTGTAATGGCAAAATTCTATATACTCTTAAACCGAGTACCATATAATATCAAATTGGCTATGTACACGGCACTGGCTGAAAATATCATATCCTACGGGTTAAGCAGTTACGGGCGAACTTTTAAATCATATCTCGATCAGATATATAAGCTCCAAGTAAGACTTCTTAAAATGATTATGCCATATAATATTAAACAGACACTACAAACGGATGAAGAACTATTTAGATTTTGTAAAATACTACCAGTAAATATGAAATTCAAACTCCAAATTCTGAAAGAACAATTTTTTAGGACTGAAATTCAGCATCCAATTTCTTATAAAAACCCTATAATAACGAGACAAGTGACCAACAACATACTAACGAAACCTACTTTTATAAATTACTATGGTAAACGAGTATCGGAGTATATTGTACCCGAACTAATTAACCAAATACCAAACAAAATTAGGAACAGTATCATACCAAATAATATAGCCTCAGTACTCAAACAAGAAATGTTCAAAAAACTTGATGCAGAGCTCAAATAAATCTTTTTTAAATCATCTCTTGACTGAGAAAATTGGAGCAGCCTGTTTGTACAGAGACATCAAACCGGTTTCTGGAGGAACACTGCGTGCAGAGCCCACTCGCTCGGCTATGTATGCAGCGTATAGATTGTCATTTATAGTGAGTTTTACACTTTGTTATTGATTATTTATCTTTTCGTGCTTTCGTTATAATTTATTTTGTATTAATCTTTGTGCGGATGAGGATAGCGTCGAGACAAACCTACATAGGTTTAACGGTGCTAGTTATAAATTAGTTATAAGTTTATGTAATAAAGATCAATAAATAAATAAATAAAAATAAAAAAATAATAATTTTAAAAGTAATCAACATAAGTACAGTTTTAGAGTATAATCAAACACTTTTCATTCAGTTAACTATTTTAGCCAAAGAGAAAACCCTCAATAATTATACCACTGTAAAGCTTTAACCTTTTTTGATCACTTTTATGACTGTTTGATCAAGTACAACAAAATTTGAAGTATAAAAAGTCACAAAATAATTACGTATTTTGCCCGAGCAGACAAAATAAAACTTTTAGCGGGATTTTTTTTATTTCAGGCTTTAACTAAGAACTTAGCTGCTTAATTTGTTTGTAAAATACTAAAACCTTATCATTGAACGAGCCCAGGAAACATTTCGTTTAGTTGGTATTTTTGCCACAGTAACTATTTATATAAAAGTGTTTTTTTAATCTGCCGCCTTGTCCCATTTGGTGAAATGCTTAATTTTAAGTAATTATGTAATTACTTCCAAGACTTCATAAACCACAAAAAGAAAATCTTGGTTCCGATTTTTGTCTAGGCTAAAATTTAATTTTCTTGGGGTAATAGGCAGATCAAGAAATGCCGGCGTATCGTGATGTGCTCAGGGGGTCTACTCTTAAAGTTCGACTTCGATATATTCGTTGTCGTTATCGTATCGTTGTCAACTCTAACCACTATCGATTCGACAATTCATTCGACCGATAATCGATAGATTTCCATCGTGAAAGATGCTACTCTAACACAAATGTCAATCTTCGAACATTTGAATTTGACACTTGTGGAAAACGACAATTGTTACGACAGCTCTAAAGGTATCGTTCAAAGTTTCGAAATTGGATAATTTGCGGCTTTTTCCCTGTATAATTAAATTTTTATTATGTTTATAGTAAAAGAGCAAGTTTAAGAGGTAAGCGCAAGTTGTTTTGAATGTTTTTATTGAGAAAAATGAGTAAGAAATAGCTGTACTTTGGTAAAATATTTTAGTAAATTTTTCTCTTCTATTTTATACATTTTTCCTTCTAAATCATATAATTCCACTAAAACAGCCATTTCCTTTTCAGATTAGTGATGCAGAAAATTTTATTTTAAATGTGGATGCAAAGTATGGAGGTCATTCTCAAACTCAGGAGGGGCAACTCACTATGTTTTTATTTGGAACAATTCAATGAGAAAAAGCCATTTTGAAAGCATTTCTCAAAATGAAACTGCATATATTCTGAGTGAGCATGTTATGAATTTTATTGTGTCTTTAGTCTGGTCGCTGAGAGAATTGCATTATCTACTGAAATTTTCTGAACTCATAGTGATAGGGCCCAGTTTTCCATGCATGTATCAATTTTATTGTGTATGCATTCTCTGAGCGACCAAAGCCACAGATTTAAATAACTACTTCAAGGCAAATAAATTAGCACACGATATTTTTTCTATTTAATTTTCAGGGGACTCCGGTACCAACTTAGAACAATTGAAATGAACCTCAGAGCGAATGTTTTAATAAAGTGCAGAAATGTGCCTGTTCTACTATTGAACGCACATTTGGAATGTTGAAACAGCTGCCTCTTGTCCACACACAAGCTGGATTTCTTGCCAGAAAAAACAGGAAAAATTGTAGAAGTAGCATGCTACGTATAGCACATGTGTGTTCGTGCTGGAGTTGAAGGGCTAGATCTGACGTTAGAGCAGCTGCGCCAAGAGAGGCGGAAAAGAAATAACATCAACCAACAGCTATTTGCCAAGTCGCCTACTACAGATGAATAGGACAAAGCTCCGTAATGCATGCAGTAGGCACAATAACAGGGCACATTGCTCTCAATAAACATTACTACACTTTAGGCATAACAGACAGCCCTCTATGCAGGGCCTGTATGGAAAGGGACGAAACCATCGAACACGTTATTCTGGAGTGCGAAGTAATCAACATTATCAGAGAAAACACGCTTGGAGCAGACATATCTTTGGATCAACTACCAAACAAACTGGACAAACTGACTGAGTTCTGGCAACAGTTAGGGTGGCTAAATTGATGGCTAAATAAGCCCACGCACAATGGTCCATATATGACGAAGTGCGGAAACCACACACTTAATTTAGAACTTAGAGAGGCGGAGACAGCCACCAACATCTGCGAAGAGGGCAAAGACTGAAAGAAAACTTAGTGAGAATGCTGGAGAGCAAACAAAAAATTTATTTTGGGTATTTTTTACTGTTATCTTACACATTGGCAATAAAAACCCCCAGAATCTTTATACCATCGAGGGCAAAGTAGTGACTAGCGCGTCCTTTCAGAAGGATCTAGGCATTACTGTTACTCAAAACTTGAAATGGGAAGAACACATTACGAGTATTAGTATCACAAAAAGAGAAAATTCTCTACTATACATTATAAGGAAGGCATTTTTCCACATTGACAAAGAACTTTTCCTAAAGGTATACAAAATCTATGTTCGACCCTTGCTAGAGTACGGATATCAAATATGGAGTCCATATTTTCAAAAGGACATCGACCTTCCAGAAACAGTACAGCAAAGAGAAAATGGTAACCTGCCTTTAAAACCTGGACTACGAGCAACGCTTAGCATCACTAGGCCTTACCACATTAGAAGAGAGAAGAAGAAACATATAAGATACTAACTAGTGGCTACAATGAGCCAAAGATGGAAAAATCTTTGTCATGATTAAAAACAAAGAAACGTTCACACTCCTCGAGTGCAAGCAAACCTCGGTACCATTTCCTACCAAACCGTGTAGTCAAGAACGCCTCAGTTGCATTTAAAAACAGATTAGATAAACATTTGACACAAGTGCAGTGATATACACGCATCAGCACCATGTGCTGCTAGTGTATCAAATGTAATAGTAATCTTACTTAATTTTCATGTCAGTCGTTTGATAGGAAATAAAGTAAAATTTGGTTGAGGTGAATAAATATATTAATAATATAGACTCGCTCTATTTGAATTGTATTCTGCATGTTATGACTAAATAAATTATACTGAATATACAGGGTGTAAGGGACGGTGTACCGAAAACTGAAAGGGCGTGCTCAGTCAACGAAACTGAACAACTTTCCCAAAGAAACTTTCCTGGGAAATGAAAAAAAAATTGACCTCTCCATACAAACTGTTCGAGCAGAGTGAGCAATTTGTACGGAGGTCAAAAAAATTTTACATTTCCCAAACATGTTTCTTTGGGAAAGTTGTTCAGTTTCGTTGGCTGAGCACGCCCTTTCAGTTTTCGGTACACCGTCCCTTACACCTTTTAGATAATTAAGATTATTAAAATAGAAATAAGAATATTACTTACCGACTGTATCTGTTTCAGATTGAAAGTTTTTAATTTTAGTTAATGTAGGCATTGAAATATTCTATAATCTAAATATAAACAATGCACCTATGTAATTATTTTCATTTTTAACTTAAAAAAAAAACGGTCTAGTGCGAATTGGACTCGCGCGCCGAGGGTTCCGATATACCTTTAGTATTTCTGGAAGCAATAAAGTCCATTTTTAGGACCGCAAAACTAAATTTGTTTGTAAAGGGTTTTTGCATATTTCTAAAAAACTGTTTAATTTAGAAGGATCGTTATATTTTTGCTGTAATATTTATATAAACTTCTATCGACTGTAATTAATTCTTCCATTAACTTAATAAGGAAAAATTAAACTTAATTTTTCCATTCAAAAACTTCGGAGATAAGAGGGGGGAACGGTATTTTTTTTTTTATCATAACTTAAAAACTAAGAGTTCTAAAAAAATACAAAAATATAGTTTAGAATGTACAAGTAAAGTCCTTGCATATGATACCCCACTCAAACTAGTACCGACAATTTGAAATTTAGGGCCACCTTTACATCATTAATGATAATTTTTTCTTAATTCTTTTACGTGCAATTAAGTTGGACAACCATATTCCAAATTACAAGTCAATAGCATGAGTGGTTGCTGAGATATACAGGTGTGACAGACAGACAAAGCGGCACCATAAGGGTTCCTTTTTTTACCATTTTGGTATCGGAACCCTAAAAAGTATAAAAGTATCAATAAAAGATGTTTATTTTTTTATCAAATATATTAAAAATTAACAATATATATCAACAAATTTTGATGATTGGGATTGATAACAGTCACCCTATGATTCCCTCTCACTGGAAATTTTATTTAGCAAGGTCCACAAGTTCTGTTTCTTCTCATATACGTCTCACCTCGGCTAATTCTTCTGGTTCATTAGTAAGTCTGTTCTGTTCGAGACGGTAAAGACTTTCTTGAATGCAAGGCCTTCGTCTGGCTTCTTCTTCTATCGTGTCGATGGCAACACTCACACTTTTTTAGACCAGTATTCGGCAACGCAGATGGCATTTTGTCTGGCCTTGTACAGATCCTTTAGCGAGAATATTGTGAGGCTTGATGCGCATGCTGTGAGGTGAGACATACGAGTAGTTTGTGGCATCACACCGCAGTTGCAGATGTTTTTGCTAGCTTCTATGTAGCCCCACCAGCTCAGGTTGTCTCTGCATCTTCCAACCTCGGTGCGCAGTCTATTTAGGGCCTTCCAGGTTGGCCAGGGAAGTTTATGTCAGGTGGTAGTTTTACTGCAGGTGGGACAAAGTTGGGCAGGGAGAACTTGTTACTCCATAAGTCTACCCTGGATTTTGAGGCCTCATCCACGCAGGTGGTCACTGAGTCCAAGAAACTAGAGCGGCTTTTCAACCTCTTTACATGTGGGGTCTGGTTTTACATTGGGTGCCTCAGGTCGGTCTCCTGTTTTAGTTTTTCAATGGCACAAGCTACCTCTCTGCCAACGGCTGGGGGAGCAATGCCTGCCAGTGGATATAGCATCTTCATCGGAGTCTTCATCTGGCTGTAAATAATAAATAACATTTTGAAATTAATAAATAACTTACTCCGTGTCGTGCTGGCAAAGAATAATACCAACCCATCTCTACCTATGGATGTCGTAAGAGGCGACTAAGGGTTAATGAACCAGACAATGGACAGCAGCATCCTTCTGTGTATCATATCATCTTTAATTCTGCAGTTACCAACAACGGTCCATGGTGCCAGCCGTTATGTTAACAAGCGTGGTGACTATGGTACATCCCCTCCACATTGTTTCTGCACAAGCTGGAATTTTGGAGGGAGTTCCCTGTCCTGTAGTGGATGTCTCATGGGATTTCATGATGATATTTAACTTCTTAATTTCTTATTTATAGATTTTATTTCTGACTGTTTCCTTCGTTAATACCTAATCTTTATTAACTATATATTTTTTTTATGTTACAAGAGAGCAAATGAGCAGGTGGGCCACCTGATGGTAAGTGGTCACCGCCCATAGCACCCACTGACTTATTAATGGCATATTTTGACACTAATAAGACAGCAAACTTCCCCTCCACATTTTTCCAGCAAAAGCTAGAATTCTGGAGGGAGCTCCCTGTCCTGTAGTGGACGTTCATGGGATGTTATGATGAAGACAGCAAAGCGCGTTGCTCACTTTGAGAACTAAGCTGGTATGTCTCATGTGCCCGGAATTTCACTGGCTCCCTTGCCCCTCAAACCGAGACACAGCAGTGCAAACAGCTGCTTCACGGCAGAAAAAAACAAGGGGGTGGTACTTCCCCAGACGGACTTGGCTGCTGTACGGCTCGAAAGAGCCTCACAGCAAAAATTCGCCGCAAGATAAATAGGTTATCTGATTGTTAATAATGAAAATATATTTACTTACTTTTTGCCACTGTTGGACAAATTTTCACTGCCTCCTAGTGAATTGAGCTCTTGGGTGAGTTGATCCTACAACTTTTTGGCCTTGGCCCTTCCATTTTAACTTGAAAATTTCAACTTCAACTTATATTAGCAGTCGGAAGAATTTTAGCAGCATATGTCAACGTCAAGTCGAGGCGCGTGGTGAAATGACATTTGTAGGTTTTTTAAAGTGCCGCTTTTATATCTGCGGTTTAATTATATTTTAAGTAATATACATATGCTTTACACACAAGTTGGCAGTCGTATTTATTCTTTTAAATTAAAACTACACTTAAAGTACAAAAATACAATAAAATAACTGTTTAAAATAATGTTTTTAAGTAATTTATTAAAAACCGGTAAAATGCCTTGAAAACAACCTTTTCATTCAATCAACCTTCAATCACGGACATCCCTATCTGGAATTGTCAATGGTTACGAGAAAAATAAAACTGTTATTATCTATGCTTCGATGATGCGTTCGTCATTCGACAGTACAATAGAGTACAATTTTATCGATAAATCGAAATAGTATCGTATCGATCCGATTGTTCGATGTCGAACTTTAAGAGTAGACGCCCAGTTCAGATCTCGATCGGCCCAATTCAACGATCGGCCTACGACATATTATACATTCAAATTATAAAGATCATACCAAAACGCTTGACTCACTCACATACTGTTTTATCTTACTTCCCGGCTTATACTACATTTCGCACATTGTATTGTACTAGGCAAAATGCTCTGATTTGCGTATACCCACATTTTATGTCCGACAAATTTTTTTATTTTTTATTTTTGCAAAATTTTAATTTGAACTAATTTGTTTATAGAATTTAGCAAGTTTAGTATACTGATACTTTAATTTGTTTATAACTAGATGAAAGATCTGGCTTCCTATAGCACAGGGAATCCTAGTGTGGGGGCTAGGATGCAAAAACTCTTTAAACAATTTTTTTTTAAATACCTAAATGATGTTTTATGTTTATGTTTTATATTTGTGCAAGAAAATGTGTAAGGTTCCGTAGAGTAGGTACACCTATTATCTGTGCCCTCAGCTTGAACCGTGGCAGGAAGTTACTCCAGGCTCTGATCACATTAAATAACTTTCTGGTCGCCAATCCCGACGATGAAACTGCTATATTGGCTTTCAGCAAACGAGCACCTTTGGTGTTAAGTGTTGTACTATTAGGGTTCCGTACCTCAAAATAAAAAAAAACGGTACCCTTATAGGATCACTTTGTTGTCCGTCTGTCTGTCTGTCAAGACCCTTTTTCTCACGAACGATAAGAGGTATCAGGTTGAAATTGATAACGAATATTAAGTTTCATAAACCACACAAGATCTGAAAATTTAAATTTTTTACAACGACGCAATTAAAAGATATGGCTTTTTATGTCCTCATCTCCATACATTTATGCAAAAAAGAAAAACCTACAGGGTACTTCCCGTTGACCTAAAATTATGAAATTTAGCAAGAAGCAGTACAAATAAAGGGAAAAGTCTAAAATCATTAAATATTTTATTTCTTCTCACAACTAATTATAACCAATTAAGGTGAGCTCCCGTTTCAAGAACTTTTCTATAAAAGAGGGGTCAAGTTGGATAGTCGCGAGTTTTTAAAATCAAAGAGCAAAAGCTTTTAGTATATCATATGGTAGATAGGTACGGAACCCTTAGGGCGCGAGGCCGACTCGCACTTGGCCGGTTTTTTTTTATTTGTATAGTACTGTCATATAGAATGTATGTAAAATGATGATAATTATAATGTATTGGCTAGCTGTAAAATTATATTTAAAAGAATGAATAAATGAATAAAATAAATTCCAAATAACTGCTTTTTATTACTGAGGGTCACTGAGATAAGCCGCGGACAGATATATGAACAATTAGAGCGACAGCCCGTCAGACAGACCGACAGACAGGCCGACAGATAGACTGACCGATAGACAGACCGACAGACAGATCGACAGACAGACCGGCAGACAGACCGAAAGACAGACCGAGAGACAGACCGACAGACAGACCGAAAGACAGATAGATGGACAGACAGACAGACGGAAGGACATGACGAAACTATAAGAGTTTCTTCTTGACTACGAAACCCTTATAAGAATGGGTCCCTTGACGCTTTTTTCACGATTTGCGACGCCTGTAATCAAGAAGACTTTATTTGACGTTCTTCGGAGGACCTTCTTCCGCACAATGCAGAAACTTTCTTTTATACATTAACTAGTTCCACATTTTTTTACTAAAAGCACAATATTACTGTTAACGGCTCCTGGTAATATAAAATATTTTGCTTACAGGACGTGGGCACAACGGCTGTGTATGTGTTATCAATGCTAGCTTTAGCAGTATTCGTTGTGATACATTCTCTCATCTGGTTTATACTTTTTTTCACAAAGCTTCAGATGACATGTCGTGTCCCTACTGAATACAGGTACCTAATTAATATAAAATCTAAATATATAAAAGAGCTTGTCCTCACTGATTAACTGATCCATCAACGACGAGCCGCAACCGCTGTAACTATAGATATAACCCAATCAACGAAAAAGTATAAAGGGAAATGCTTGGAACACAATTTTTTACTTCGTAGCTTTGTTTGGAATAGTGACGAGGTTAAGAGGTTTAAGGAGTTAGTAGTTTATTAGTTTAAGTAGTATATCTACGGAAATATGAATTAATATAAGGGACCAAAGGCCATTTTTCAGGAGAGCCAAAAAACGTTCGCAATTTTTTTAATTTCTGTATATCTTTTTTGTTTCTTGTCTTATTTGAATGGCTTCTAGGGCGAAATTGCATAAAATTTTGAACTGTTTATGTTGAAGATATCATTATCTGAGATATCCCTATAGTTTAGGAATTGACATGTCCCTTACATTATTTTTTTCTTTTAAAATGACCGAAATTTAAAAAAAAAGTTAAAGTAACGTACATCTCATTATCAAATACGAGGAAAAATTGCAGTGAAGGATATCGCTTCAATAGGTTTTTTAAAATAAATAGCCCCAAAACTTTATCATAATCATTTATTTTCAATGAAAATATACTTAAAAATGCGTCACTGACGCTTTCTTAAAAAAAAAGCAACATAAGCAACAATACTTTTATATAAGTAATAAAACAATAAAAAACTTTTTGAATAATGAAAAATTAACAATCCTTAACATAAAAAGATCGTGTAGGAACTCTTTCATTCAGTCTTCCATAATACAACAATAAAAGCTTCGAAAAAAGTTAAACTGCGTGGCTTTGTAAATTAAACAAAATCATAATAAAGTTCTGAACCATGTTTTTAAACTTAACAAGAATAATACTTATAATAATTTAATGGGTTTCTTTTATGGCAACAGTTGTTTTAATTATTTGTGGAACTATGATAAAGTTTATCCTATTCGTTTGACAAAACAAGGAATGGCATGATTATTACTTCAAAGGTGACTGCAACGAACTAGGCTTGTATAAGTATAATATGACTTTTCAAGACTTTCCTTGTGTTGTCATATTAAATTGACAAGATTATGTTAACTTATGTATCTACGTAACACTACTATAAAGGAACTTTTGCAATCAGGCACAATTAATCACTATCAGTCTTCCATAAAGAAACAACAAAATCTGTCAAAATGGTGATAAAATACTTATGCCTATAAACATTTTTAGTCAAAATTAAACAAAAACTAATAGGGCACCTAAACATCCATGGTTTTACCTATAACATGATACTAAATAATAACAAGACAATAACCTCGATTCTAGCAAGTATATTATTTGTAAGATGAATCTTATCCCGTAAGATGCTTTTATTTTACAACAAAAGAAAAGACGTGAAAAACCGGATTCAAACGCGTTTAAGTGACAGTTATAAACTGGCTATAAATAAATAATTATGTTTTAAAGGATTTCCTCGTATTGTCCAATGAAAATGTCCAATTTTCGTCGGTTAAAAAACAAATGCTTATTTTTTTTTATTTATTAGGTCACCAACAGAATGTACATTAACAAATTCTTAAAAATGAACATTAAAGTTAACAATTTAAATGTCATTCTAATTATAGGTGACGACGGCATTCACAAACTTAAGTAACTAACTGAAAATAAATTAAGAATAATAAGTTAATATCTAAACATATTTTAAACTACCTACTCATAATATAAAGAAATATGAAGTAAAAACATTTATGTGAGATTTATAAAATTTTACATTTGAAGGAATACTGGTCATATTAGGTTATGCATGGTTTGAATAACTTCTTTTTTGTAAGTTAAAAGAGAATTAAAAATATCAAGACTATTATTTTTTTTGCTGAGATTGTTGTAATTATACGTTAATCTGTTTAATGGAGAAAAGTGACCCAAATTTGTGATAGCAGCTTATTCATAATCATCTATTCATTCGAGGTTAATCCTAAAATTTACTGTGCATCTTCATCCTCTTCCTGTTCTTGTTTTTACAGGCTTTGATAATTCACTATCGTATGATGTGCTCTCTTCCAGCATGCTGTATTTGATTTTCATGTTATTCAAGTCCATTTTTTTTTAAAGTTCATACCCAATTATATCAATAATAAAATACTCACAATTCGGGTTTTAATCTGAAATTAAAAGTAAAAAAAAATATTGACATACTTAATTTTTCTATCTTCATCCCAAATGAATACATAAAATTCATTTTAATGCATTTTTATTACCGAGACTTAAACTTAGATTACTGTTTGAAAATTAATGTAAGGGACACGTCAATGAATGGTAAAATTAATGTAAGGGGCATATTTTCATACATAACGTACCTTACATTAATTTACTCACCGTTATCAAAAGCAAAAAATGAATAAAATAACCCATAGATTCAGATTCAGATTATTTATTCAATGTAGATTCTTTACAGAATACTTATTGAATGTCATGCAGAATACAATTCAAATAGAGCGAGTCTACGCCGTTTCGGATCGTGCGATGGCAGCGTAAAAGAAACGGCAAGAAACCACTGCAGCACGGCCTACTTTAAGAGTCGTCTTTTTACAATGTGTTTCTTGTGTTTCGCTGGAATATCAGAGCACCATACCTCCTTGTCATTGATATAGTCATCCAATCTATAGTAAGCTTTTTTACATAATGTTTGCTTTACACATTCTTTAAACTTTCTCTCTGGTAATTGCACTATATTGTCTGGTATTTTGTTTTAATATCGTATACACAGACCAACGAAAGATGTATTGACTTTAGTTAATCTAGTATATGGTTGAACAATTTTGTGAGTAGTATAGAGTGTAAAATTTCAGGTGAAATCGTCCCTTCCAGGTAGTAGTATAGAGTAACGGGTTTTGCCTCATTTTTTATGGCCCTTCTAAAAACAAGTGCGTGCGTGGACCGCGCGGAAAAAATTTAAAAAAAAATGAAAAAAAAAGCTCATTCCATAAAAATGTAGGTGAAATCGTCCTTTCCAGGTAGTAGTATACAGTGGCGGGTTCTGCCTCATTTTTCTTGGCCCTTCCAAAAACAAGTGCGTGCGTGGACCGCGGAAAAAAAAAAAACTCATTCCATAAAATTTCAGGTGAAATCGTCCTTTCCAGGTAGTAGTATAGAGTGGCGGGTTCTGCCTCATTTTTTATGACCCTTCCAAAAACAAGTGCGTGCGTGGACCGCGAAAAAAAAAAACTCATTCCATAAAATTTCAGGTGAAATCGTCCTTTCCAGGTAGTAGTATAGAGTGGCGGGTTCTGCCTCATTTTTTATGGCCCTTCCAAAAACAAGTGCGTGCGTGGACCGCGCGGAAAAAAAAAAGCTCATTCCATGAAAATTCAGGTGAAATCGTCCTTTCCAGGTAGTAGTATAAAGTGGCGGGTTGTGGGTCATTTTTTATGGCCCTTCTAAAAACAAGTGCGTGCGTGGATCACGCGGGATATATTGGCGGGAAGTGGTGCATTTTTGTGGCCCTCTCTAAAAAAATGTCATTTGCTTCATCGCCAGGTGCTTCCCACGGCGATATGTCTTTTGTACTTTCACGGTAGCAGGGTTGCCGAATTTCAGTTTTTTGCTAAACTTATTCTTTAACATCACCACGTAGCTTCTGACTTGCAAAGTATTTTTTGTATCCACCTCGAGACCACCATCGATGAATGGCAGGTGTCGGATTTGCTTTTGTGATCAGGGTTTCTTAAAGTTTTTAACTTCACATTATGGAACGAATTATTCATTGTTATAAATAACATCGAAGTCGCAGGTGGTTAATAGTTTCCATTGTTATGAAATGGTTTTGGGTTACCTGTTTTTTCCAGATTCCCATGCAAGTTTATCGTCATCTTTTGTTCCATTATTGGGGAAGATTTATTACATTTCATAGATACCATCTTAATGGTTGAGCAATAGCGTGTGATCCGTTTTTTGTGCCTTCGATGCAAGTTTTATCTTGATTCTTTACAATATCCAAGAAATCAAAATGGTAGAATCAAACTTGCAAAGACGTGTTCAGTTGTTTTTTGTTGCTAAAGGTTTATCTGGCTACCTGTCCTTCGTTTTGGAAAGGATTATGTTTTAACATGCCCTTTCTTAGTTTTTTCTAGTTGGTTAACGTGTATAAAAGCCCACGATGCAAACGCAATGTCATATTGTGTCTGTGTCCGGTTCCAGTGTAACAACGAGTTCAATAGATACCTAGTGAGGTTCAAAGTGTTTACAATGTTATATTTACTGCCATTGTTTCTTCTTGCTGCCTAATGGATGTGAGTATACAATCTTTTTTTATTTGAATTTATTTTTACGTATATTGTTACTTCTTATAACGATGCTGTGTTGACGTAATTAACCACGATGCTACGTCATATCCTTCCCTCTTTTGAAATAATCTCATATTCTTGTTTCAGCCATATGAAAATACTTACAAGAGTAATTATTTCCCTGACACCCCAGACGAACCCACTGATAATGAAGGGAAACTCGCCTTCACATTTAAGAGATCAGAGCACAACATTGATGGTTTCTTTGAGAAACCTAAGAAAAAGATGAAGTTTGCAAATTGTCATCGAGTGTTGGACAGGCTTCAAAGGAAGGTGTCGCATACATTACTTCAAACGTGGACGACGGTGCATATGCTTCACATCTTATTAAAATTGAAGTTTATAACATGAACAAAATCAAAGACATAGCACCAACTGAACAGTGGAAACATGCTGACGTTCGCGTGAAGTATTACGCGTCAAATGAAGAGGACAAAAATATGCAAAGTGCCCGAGGTGTAATATACAATATTACAAAACAACTTGCGGCGAAATCAGACTGTGTGCATTATTTTATAGGGAGAGATAAGAAACAATAAGACAGTGCTTGTGTACTTTTACGACCAGTGTTAATGTCCTTATTTTTTTTTATTTGTGCCATTTGTAATTGTATTCTAGATATTTCTATTTTCGTGTAAAGGAAAGAAATCCTTTTTGTGCACTCGTTTGTTGGAGGGAGAGTATATAAATAGGCTACAGCCCTACTAAAAACCACATTTTCCATCATGGACTCGCAGGCTTCTTTAGACCAGCCTCTTTACGACGTTTGTGAAGAAGTGGAGCAGAGGATCAAGTTTGAAAAGGGCCAATTGTCTCAGGAGGAAGCTGTTTTAAGTCTCTGCGATAAAATTGAGCAGGATTACTTTAAAACGTGAGTATCTTATACAGTATTTTGACTTGTTGTAGCATGTTTTTTTAGTTTCTAGTGGTGGGGTCTGATTCTACGTTTATAATGCAGAGAGTTTTGTAACTTCCTTTATTTGTGGGCTTGCTATCGAGGCATACAAGATTACTTCGAAATGTTTACTTTTGATCAAATTTTATCACAGGATGAGATTGCAAGTTTTGATAAGTCCTTCATTTTATTAAAATTTCATCGTTTTATACGTTTGTGGTACATTCAAAATGTTTTACCTCAACCAATGTTATTAGATCCTGACATTTTCCCTTATTTCACTCCCTGTAATGGCCATAGCGAACAAAATCAATCCATAGATCAAATTGACGGAGTTTTACCAATGCAAGCATATTGTCTTTATTGTAAACATGAAAGTAGTAAGCATAACAAATTTTAGGAATTAATCCAGCTTTTTTATTAATTTATTTAAAAATTTCGTTTTGTTTAAACAGGTCCACGGGAGAAAAAATTAAACCCATAGCTGCGGTAAAAGGTGTACCTCAAGAAGTTTCTGGATATCCAAGATCAGTGGCACCACATATCTGTACTGCAATTTGGGACCGACAGTGGCGACCAATAAATCCACTCACAATTGACTGGAGCAATAAAGAATATGAAGATGAATTCATGCGAAGTCCAATAAGGCTACTGTTGGAAGGAACAGTACCTAGATGGTAAAGCCGAAATCTCACCCGGTCAGCCACCAATGGCCACGTGATGACCGCTCCCGATGATTTGTCCAGCTGCTGGTTTTGGTTGGTAAAAACGATGATTCCACTATAGCACAGTGTTGATATAGGTCCCAGAAAGTTTTTATAATCACATCCGATAGAAAGCCTGGAGAAAACGTTGGGAAAAGCACTCCCAAAATGCGCACGATGTGCATAGGCCAGCGGTCACTCAACAACTCCTTCTCTCGAAAGCCGCGGGGTGCGGTGCGGCGCGGTGGAGGGCTCGCGATACATTAGCAAATGCACAGACGAGACTTCGGCATTTGGATCTCGGTACCTTAATTTCTTTCATACTCCCCGCCGCTGCGAAATCATGAGATTTCCAGAAAAGAAACAAAGACATAAAAGAGTGACCAATTTCCAAGATAGTAGATAGTTTAAAGTTTAAGTTGAGAGAGTTTTATACTACACTAATTCCTAACCTAAATCTAAAGTGAAAGTAAAGCTAAAGAAAATTTAAATATCACTAACAGGTAACAAGCAAAGTTTCACGACCGGGCGTTTGAAATCTTTCACTGTTGAACCCGTTTCACCAGACTTCATACGCACGGTTGCAACTCTAACTACGCCGTCGTGGCCTGGGTGAACATCGAGAACGCGCGCGATTGGCCATTGAAGCGCCCTGACATTGCCTTCTTTGACCAGAACCATGTCGCCAATAGTGATGGGTCGCGAGGTTTTGGTCCACTTTGTCCTTTGCGTTAGCGAGTTAAGGTAACTTCGATGCCACCGTTTCCAAAAGTCTGCATGTAATCGTTGCAGCAGATGCCAACGATCCAAAAGATTGACCTAAGCAGTGGGGTCATGATCGTCGGGAACAGCCGTGAGAGGTGAAAGCGTCAAAAAATGACCCGGAGTAAGGACTGAAAGATCATTGGGGTCATTACTCATCGGATAGAGAGGACGGAAATTCAAAACTGCTTCAACTTGAATTATCAAAGTTAGAAATTCCTCGTTATTCAAAAGGTGACTTCCCACAACACGGGTCAGTAGAGTTTTTACAGAGAGCACGCCACTCTCCCAGACCCCACCGAAATGTGGGGAGGAGAGGGAATCGTTTTGAATTCAATTCTTTCCTCTTCCGCAGCCGATTGCATAAGATCTGCAAGGCGGCGTTTGGCACCGGTAAAGTTTGTGCCACAATCAGACAACAACAGAGCACACCTTCCCCGACGACCTATAAATTGACGGAGAGCGGCCAGAAAGCAATCAGTTGAAAGATCCCACGTCAGCTCTAAATGAAGTGTTTTAGTGCTGAGACACACGAAAAGGCAAAGGTACACCTTTTCTGGCCTGACGCCGCGGCGTCTACGACCAAGGATAACGTTGAAAGGTCCAGCGAAGTCACAGCCTACCCGTTGGAAGGCTTTGATAGCAGTGACACGCACGCTGGGAAGGTCACCCATAAGAAGTTGGGAAGGGACAGGTTTTGCCCGAAAGCACCGGACGTAACGAGACAGTCGTTTCTTAATAACCCGACGAGCTGAAAGTACCCAGTAGTTCTGGTATAAAAGGAATTGGACTGCTTGTGGGCCAGCATGAAGAGACATTTCATGCACATCACCAATTACTAAATTTGTGAGTGGATGGTTTGAAGGTAAGATAGCTGGATGCTTAGCATCATAGTCCAATTCTGAATGCCGAAGACGGCCACCTACACGAAGGATGTTATCACTTGATATGAATGGTGTCAGTTTCCGAAATGATTTTGGTAAAAGTTTTCCATTTTTGAGAGCCTGAAATATAGACTGGAAAGAAGTCTTCTGGCAATAAAGAACCAAAGATTGTGAAGCCCTTTGGTATTCATCCTCACATATAGATCCATTATATGTTCTCTGCCTTCGCAAGAGATTAAGGGACCTGAGCACATACGCAGTCACTCGCAGAGTTTTCCTCCATGAGGAAAATCGGAGTAAAAGCTTGTGTAAAGGATCAGCCTCCTCGACTGCCTCATCGACAGTCACGACGAGAGCTGACCTTTTCTCTTCATTTTGTAACGCGTCTGTTACATTGGATGACAGGGGAAGAGTCTGTGATGGCCACTGCTGAGGGGGGAGCAACAGAAAGTCTGGTCCTGTCCACCAAAGACGGTGAACAATCAGTTCTCTCGGAAATAATCCCCTCGTTGCAGGGTCCGCAGGGTTATCATAGGTGCTGACATAGTTCCATCGGGCATTCGGCAATTTACGCTGGATTTTAGCTACTCGGTTGCCCACGAACATCTTCTATTTTGAAGGATGTGAAGAGATCCAGGCAAGAGTTATGGTCGAGTCTGACCACGCGTAAATTGCTTCAATTGAAAGCAGGGTTGTTATGCTTGGTAACACAGCTTCAAAAAGGTTAGCTTACAAAAGTGCTGCACATAGTTCAAGACGCGGCAGGGTAATGCGCTTTGTTGGTGACACTCGGGTTTTTGAACACAATAAATGGCACAAGATAGATCCGCAAGATAGTTCTACTCTCACGTAAATAGCAGCTGCGTAGCCAATGAGTGAAGCGTCGCAGAACCCGTGCAGTTGATAGGCAACTGCGTCTGGGTGGACAACTTGACGTGGTATTCGCAGTGCTGATAGATCGGGTAGCTCCGTAGAAATCTGCTGCCATTGTTCTACGATTCCCTCGGGTGGTTGTTGGTCCCAGTCCCTGACCAAGCAACCAAAGACGCTGTATGAAATACTTCGCTAAAAAGACCACTGGGGAAAGGAGCCCCAAAGGGTCAAACACGCGTGACAGCTCCGATAATATTGTTCGCTTTGTGCATGTGTCATTAGACGGATTGACCTTGTAAGTTATGCAATCTGAGGAAGAGTCCCAGTTCATGCCCAGTATCTTTACTACTGGTGAATCTGCATCAAAAGTAGACGGTTGAGTTAAACAATGCTCTGCTGGGAAGTGAGCCAATAGTTCTGGCCTATAACTTGCCCATTTGCGAAGCTCAAAGCCGCCTTGAGATAGGAGCGCAATGAGTTGCTGCTGCAACTCCATCGCCTCATCGACACTGGAAGCTCCAGTCATCTACGTACCTATCTTCTTTGAGTACTTCAGCAGCACGGGGGAAAGCATGCCCGTCAGCTGAAGCCAACTCATCGATGGTCCTCAAAGCTAAATATGGAGAGGACGAAACACCATACGTAACGGTGTTAAGCCGATAGTCTTTAAGGGGCTCGTCTTCATTGAATCGCCACACAATTCTCTGATAGTCACGATGTTTTTCTGCTAGCAAAACGTTTCTATACATTTGACGGATGTCGACGGTAAACACTACATATCGAGGTGGCGCTGCCGTCATATAAACACTGAGTTCTTGTTTAGGAAAATTAAAAATAGTGCTAAAGTCAGTTAATTGATTATTTTTTTTCATTTTAGTGCTTAGGACTATACAAATTTTAAGTGATAACGTTTGCAATAAGTTCTGATAATAAACAATAACGTACGGTCAAATGTTAAGTTAGTGAGAATTAAACGCCAATTTAGCTACTTTAACTCAATACTTGCAGCAAAAACAATTTAAACCGAGTGATTTGCATAGTGAACAGTGGCTGTAATTAAGAATAGTGATAAACTATACAAGAAATGTGAAAATTCCTTAAAGTATAACCTACAAAACCGTTAGTCAATTCAATCCGCAAATCGACCTTTGGACTTAGTTGAAATCAGCTGTCATACAAGTTGTGACTCACTTGTTATTGTGTCACTTATACGAACGCAGCGAGTTTCGAAACACTAAGTGATTTTCGCCGTATAGTCATAAGCTTGAATGGTCGAATGGTTAGAGTATACGCCTAACGATCACGACGCCCGAGTTCAAATCCCGGGCGGAGCCTAAGCAGACATTTTGTTATTTTATTTTTTCTTTATGGTTTTTTTTTTTATAATTTAAAATATTAATAAAATAATGAATATATATGATTTTAAATACATAAAGAGAAATATGTACATGTAAATTGACGAGTGCCTCCACTCACTATCCACTAAGCTAAGAGATAAAGCTTGTGTTGCGTAATCCTCAAAGTAATCGATAGAGGGCAGGAGTGTATACTGCTTGCTGTTATTATTGGAAAATAAAATTTTACTGCAATGGCGAAAAAATGTGGTAAATGCTTAAAATTAATAACAGAACGTCAGGTTTTAGTATGTGCAAGATGTAAAAAACATTTTCACTTAAGCTGTACGGATGCGGAAAAGAGATATAATCTCATGTCTCAAAAGCAAAAGTCTGACTTCAAGTGTGCAAAATGTCATGGTATTTTACTCAAAGAAAAGACATGCAGCGGCAAACCTATGACTGCGTCACCAAAAAACATAAAAAAACAGGCCCCTAAGCATCCGTCATTACCACCTCAACAACCAGCACAACCATCGCCTTCATTACAACAAGACTCAAAGGAAGAGGTGTGTGAGGAGGAAACTTCACAGGATGTTCAGGTTAAGGTGAATGTTCCGGTTAGTAACTCCTTCGAGTCGTTAAACTCGTTAGACTCCGCAACTGAAGATGACTGCATTAATGCAGCTGATAGTGAACAGCTGGTCTACCAATCACCATTGACAAGTGTGTTAAGTTCGGGCCCTGCTGTTGTTGAGCACACTCGTAAGTCGCCTGAGTCGGAAATAGTTGGCGGAGTAAATAACTCGTCGATCAGTTATGTCAATGTTAGAAGGAATAAGCGTATTAGGACAAGAAATTTGAGTTTACGGAATAGTTCTAGATTGAATTTATCTCATCAGAGTCTTCCAGGTGGTTTAGAAGACTTGGGAAGTTTATCTGAACTTACAGACGAGGTTGCGAAGTTGAAGGCGGACTTACTTTCGGCAGACCACGAAATCGAGAAATTGTATATCGAGAACAACGAACTTCAGAAACAGCTTTGTAAATACGAGCGTACAATCAAACTGTACAAAGCCGTTGTAATTGACTTATCTCCTAAACCTCACACTATGCTTTCACCAAAATATAGACATGTGGCGATAGGACAACGACAACACCAGGAAAATAGTTTTAAGCGGGATGAGCATGGTATCTTTTCATCGTCACCTATACAAAACGAGGAACAAAATAAAGTGATGTCAACAGATGAAATTGAAAGACCAGTAACGAAACAAAGATCTGATAGTATTGATGCAAATGTAATAGTGGAACGAAAACATAGAATTATTCTGTATGCTGATGAACAAGGTAGAGAAATGCGTAGGATGTTACAAAATCTTTTGGGACACTCGTTCGTCGTGACTTCTGTTCTTAAGCCATATGCAACTACGGAACGTCTATTGGAATCATGTATTGAAGACTGTAAACATTTTACAAGAAACGATCTTGTTATTATTCTTCCCTGTAAAGGCGACAAAGAATGTTCTTCTTTTTATACGTCGCTGCATCATACTATACATAACCTTAAATTTACGAACGTTTTGGTAGGTGAAGTGAATTGTAATAGTAGTACTAACGTTGAGGTGTTAAGATTATTAGTAACATCGCTTTGTTCAACTAATGTAAATAGTTTTCAGTTTGAAGTAATGTTACATGAAGATAATCCTGTTAAAGTTGACAGAATCAACACGTATAGGTCTATTTGGAGGGCAATTATGTTTGTTGTTTGTAAAATGGACTCAACATTTTTTCGTGAACAAAAATAGACAGATTGTACAAATGGTTTCTTCTTCTCCTTGCGTAACAGAAGAAGAAGTTCAATGTAGTGTTAATAGTAATCAAGAATCTCTTCGCTTGCTTCATCAAAATATTTGCGGTATTTCTACTAAACAAGATCAACTGGAGCTTTATTTGGAATGCTTGGAAAATGTGCAAAACTATGTCTGTATTTGTGAACATTTTCTCACAAAGCAAGCTGCTGAATATCTTCAATTTGCTAATTACAAAGTAGGTTCTTTCTATGCAAGAAATAAAAAAAGTAGAGGCGGAACTTTAATACTAGCACAAAAAAAACGAAAATGTGAAGAAATAACATATTGTAACAAAATTTCTAATGTAGAGTTTTTTGAGCTATGTGGCACTAAAGATTTTGAAACTAATGTACACATCTTTTGTTGTTATCAGAATGGCAAATATTTTGATAAATTTATCATGAAATTGGAAATATTATTACAAAAGTTTTTTGAAAAGAAAGTAATTATTATGGGAGATTTCAATATAAATATGATAGATGATTCTAATAAAAGATCTGAATTTATTAATATTTTGACTTGTTATAATTTTAGGTATCTGATTAATAGTCACACTTTTGTAAGGAATGGTTCTCAATCGTGCATTGATAATATTTTAACTAATATTGAGGAGGATTCGATACTTAATACTTTAGTTGACCATAATGGGCTAGCTGACGGGCATGCAGCTATTTCGACCAACTTAGCAGTTAATGGTAGACAGGATGAAAAATGGAGAGAAAAGATAGTTTATATAGAACGTAGAGCACTCAATAAGAAAAACAGGG
This sequence comes from Athrips mouffetella, assembly GCA_947532105.1. Lineage (NCBI taxonomy): Eukaryota > Metazoa > Arthropoda > Insecta > Lepidoptera > Gelechiidae > Athrips > Athrips mouffetella. The sequence goes on from OX383983.1 coordinate 17,159,557, forward strand.
AGAGATTTTCTCAACACATTAAGAGTACTAACTGGAACAATATGGGTATAAATGGTTTTATTTCAAGTTTTACAGATCTTTTCAAGTCAAATTTTAGAAAAAAAAGAAAGAAAGTTAAACAGGCTAGCGTTGGAAAGCTAAAATGGTTGACTAAGGGCATCAGAGTTGCAAGCTTAATGAAAAGGGTGTTATGTAACTTGGATAGTAGACATAACGATGTAAGTTTATTTAAATATAAAATCCAATATATCAAAATTTATAGAAAAGTCCTAGCCAAGGCTCGATCTATCGCAGCCCAGTCTGAAGTCATGCAAGACAAATATAAATCGAAAGGAATCTGGAAGGTAGTGAATAGATGTAGGAAATCCAATACAAATAATAAAGAACGTTTAATTATAAAATATAACAACAGAATTATTGATGATCCTTTTGAGTTGGCAAATATTTTCTCCTTAGAATTTAGTAATTTGCATATGCTTACTAATGGTACATGTTTATCTGCGGTAGAGATATTAATTGAAAACTCTGCTCGAGTTACTGCTGACATAGATTTTAGAACTGTCACACCAATGGAAATAAAAAAAATTGTTGGTCAGATGATTAACAAAACCTCTTCGGGTTATGATGATATTCCAATATCCATAATCAAGGAAAATATAGATCACTTGGCAGTACCTCTTGCTAATATGTTCAATAGCTGTGTAGAGAAGGGTTTGTTTCCCGATCAATTAAAAATTGCCAAGATTGTACCAGTTTTTAAGAAAATGTCAAAACTGGATCCAAAAAATTACAGGCCCATTTCGTTACTGCCAACATTTTCAAAAATTTTTGAGAACATAATTAAACGTAGACTATTAGCACACTTTAACTGTCACAAGGTACTTAATCCTAGGCAATTTGGATATAGAGAGGGAGTTGGGACTTCAGATGCTATGGACAGGTTATTGGGAGATATTATCATTAATATAAATGATAAGTCAAAAGTGCTGGGCTTATTTCTAGACCTAAGTTCCGCTTTTGATATGGTCGGCCACCAACTTCTATTAAAAAAGTTAGAGCACTATGGAGTCAGGGGAACGATTCTGCTTTTAATAGAATCATATTTGCGGAATCGAAAACAATTCATAGAGGTAAAACAAATGGGAGTAGATGGTTCGGAAATCGTTGGTAAATCTAAGCTCATGAGCATACTCAGGGGAGTTCCTCAGGGCTCAATCCTCGGCCCACTACTCTTTTTGATTTTTACGAATGATCTTGTAAATTACATATCTAATGTTGTACCTGATGCTCGTTTAGTTTTATATGCGGATGATACCAACGCTATTCTATCTAAAACAACTTTAGAAGAGCTAGAAATAGTTGCTAATAATACGTTGACAGCCTTTCATATTTGGTTCTCTTCTAATGATCTCCAAATTAACGTAGGAAAAACAAGTGCATTACTTTTTAGAACAACGATTAGGAATAAGGCAAGCATACATTTAGAACTTAACAACCAAAAAATTGAATTGGCACATGTGGTAAAATTCTTAGGTATTCATGTTGATGATCTTCTAAATTGGAAAATGGAAGTTAACACCATTGAAAGTTCTATTAGCTCTGCATGTTATGCATTAAGAACATTACGGGATATTTTGCAGATCGATCAACTCAAGATGGTATATGCCGCCCTAGTAGAGTCAAAGTTGCGCTATAGTATTAAGTATTGGGGTAATAGCTATAACTATAACATTTCCAAAGCTTTTATAATTCAAAAGAGAGCCATTCGGACAATAGCCCATATTCCTCCTTGGGAATCGTGTAAACATTATTTCAAAAAGTATGAGATACTAACAGTGCCCTCGCTTTACATACTAGTGTTGTTAGTGGACATATTTAAGCATAGGGATTTATATGAATCTGAATCGGATATGAATATTCGACTCAAAAGCAGGAGACTTGATTTAAATAATTTAATTCAACCGCATCTTGACATTGTAAAACATAGTCCTAGATATCAAGCCGTAAATATATTTAATAAATTACCGTTAAAACTGAAAAAAATCATGGATCCTATGGATTTTAAGAAAACATTAAAAGCGTTTCTCCTTGATAAAGTTTTATATAATATTGATGATATCTAACTATTAGAATGACATGTAATTTTATAATTAGTACCTGCTGACTGTGATAATAATTTGTTTGATTTTGTGATATAGTATTTTAACATTGTGATATTTGATTGATAAGTATGTGATATTCTGATTATTTTTTGTTTATTGTTTACAAATTATTTGTTTAATATTAAGTATTCGCACACAGTCATGTACTGTTTTAGAAATAAATAAATAAATATGCTAAGTATGCAACCGAAACCTCAATAAGATGCCAAGCAGGTCCTTTTGTAGTTTATGTCCTTTATATTGCGTGTCGTTGAGAGACTTTCCTTCTCCGTCGCGAGCCGACGCGTCAAAAACGACGCGACATTTCTTCGAGTCTCCGACAGAGGTGATCACCGGATGATGAGGTATATAGTACGCAGCGGGCGTGTTGATATATATATGAAATCCAAACGAGGAGGAAAAAGTACCCTAAAACTATGACGGATGGGGCTGTAACAGTGTCAGAAGGGCATGAAATCTGTGACTTGTTTGGCTCATACTTTGCTTCGGTTTATACTAGTCTCAGTAGCGCTTCTTACGAACCTCCTGAATACTTGTTAGAGATCGATAGAGGCAGTGACTGTATATCATCTTTGAACATCGACCCTAAAGTCCTACTGCACAAGCTGAAATGTCTTGACGTTAACAAAGGTGCTGGACCTGATCATGTTCCACCGTTATTTATTGTTAATTGTGCCACTAATTGGTTCAAACCACTTCTGCTTATCTTCAATTCATCTTTGAAATCTGGCATTTTTCCCGATGCCTGGAAGATGGCCAAGATTGTGCTAATTCATAAAGGCAATGAATTAAACTTAGTGTCTAATTATCAGCCTATTTCCATCTTATCCACATTTGGAAAAATTATCGAGTCTTTTGTTACAACTGCATTGCAAAATTATTTCAAAAAATACATAGCCGATAATCAACATGGGTTTATGCAGTCAAGATCCACATGTTCTAATCTTGTCACTTATGTTAATTACCTAGCTGAATCCTTAGATAAGCAAAAGGAGATGGATTTCATTTATACCGATTTCAGTAAGGCCTTTGATAAAGTCTCGCATCAAATACCATTAAAAAAATTGGCCTTGTATGGTGTCACGGGTTCCTTGCTGAAATGGATAGGATCTTATCTATCTAATCGTTCCCTGTATATAGTAGTAAATGGCTATGAATCTAAGACTGTCTCTGTAACATCTGGAGTACCCCAGGGATCAAATCTGGGTCCAATACTATTTAACATCTTTGTTAATGACATCTCCACATGCTTTCCTGATTGTATGTCATTCATGTTTGCGGACGACCTTAAGTTTGGAAGAATCATTGAGTCAGATAATGATGTGCTGCAACTTCAAGCCAATATAAACAACCTTGTACGATGGTGTAATAATAATCATATGCTCCTGAATGCGAAAAAGTGCTTTCATGTTAAATTTACAAGAAAACACATCATCAATACCTCATCTTACACTATAGATGGCGATAGCCTCAAACAAATCGATTCTGTTCGTGACTTAGGGGTAATTTTGGATCAAAACCTCACATTTGTGAAACATATCGATATGGTTATCAAGACCGCGTCTAGAGTATGGGGTTTGTAATCAGGAATTGTAAGATCTTTCGAAAGAGCTCAACAAAAAAATTGCTCTATAATTGCTTAGTGCGTAGTATATTAGAATATTGCAGTGTCGTGTGGCGTGCTCATTTTGCTACACATACGTTGCGATTGGAGAGGGTACAAAACAGGTTCTTGTGGCACCTGTCTTACACGGTCGGTATGGGTGGTAGGCGGCATTCTTATTCTGAACGATTAAAACGGTTTGATATGTCGACACTGGAACAAAGAAGGGACATTCTCGATTTTATGTTTCTATTTAAAGTAATTCATTATGAAATAGACTCCCCTTCTTTGTTAGGAAAAATAGGAATAAGAGTGCCATCTAAATATCCAAGACATTTGATTAAGCTACTATACCCTTCCTTCCGCAGCACTGTTATGGGATTCAACGCCCCTATATCCAGGCTATGTAGGTTATACAATAGTTTAAGCAGTTTACTGGATGTATTTGGAACTAGTAAAATTAAATATCGGACACAAATTCAAAACTTAGTAACTTCATAATGCTGTTTTCTCCTTTTTTATACCCATTCAAGATTGATTTAATTTTAAGTTCGTTTTAGTTGTTTTATGTAAAAATTTTATTTACGTTTTAGCTGTCATAAATTTTTTGCATGAGGTGTTTGCCTATAATTGACTGTGCACTTTTGTAAAAAACTATTTGCATGTATCATTGTTGATTGTAATGGTGTAACAGTTGTTGGTAAACCTTATAAATAAAATAAAATAAAAAATAAAATATCCGCACTGTCATATTGACGTTGTCTCGGTGGTTTGGCGCGAACGGAATGTTATTAAATGTAGATAAGACTAACTTATTGCAATTTTCATTAAATAATAAAAGGCCTCACCATTCTGTTTCGGTCGGTAACACACTCATTGAAGCGTCGCACCATGCTCGCTTTGTAGGTTTCACTTTCAATGAAGGACTACAATGGTCGGAACATGTCGAGACAATTTGCGGTAAGTTGAATTTCGCCTACTACTGCGTAGAGCGCCCCACCCGCACACTTTCGCTACAGAACTTACTCGTTGTTTATTATGGTTATTTTCACTCGATCTTGACCTATGGCATTGATCTGTGGGGCGTGGGGGTTAGATAGGGATAGACCCTTCATCATCCAGAAAAAAGTAGTACGATTGATGTCTCGTGTTCCACTGGACGACCCCGCTAGACAACTATTTATCAATTTAGGTATTTTAACAGTGCCATGTCTATTCATATACGAAATATCTAAATACGTAAGGAAAATAAAGAAGTTTCCTCTACGTATAAGTAACTCGACCAGGTAACCAAACCAACTAGCTCCTTTTAGCTACCACCTGCAAAAAACAAGTAACTCGATCCGAGTGATGGGACCCCGGATCTATAATAAAATCTCCGCTCACGTCAGAGAGGCTGCGACTGAACGAAATTTCTTGACTAAACTCAAATATTTTCTTATAAGCAAGGCTTGTTATAGCGTTAAGGAGTTACTTGATGAATGAATATATGATGATTACATATAACACATATATGTAATCTCTCTATTTCATCGGGTGTCTTTCCTCGTATGCTAAAAAAGCCTTAATTACGCCTGTGTTTAAAAGTGGGAATAGAGGCCGTGTAACCAATTATAGGCCCACTTCTGTGTTAAGTTCCTTGTAAAAAAAATTTAAACGCATTTTAAATAACTCTTTAATTAAATATTTTCAAAAATACAATATCATACTCGTATCTTCAAATCGATTCGGATTTAGAGCTGGTCTATCAACAGAGGATGTTATTGTTAAATTCACTGGTGAATCTATAAAACTGTTGGATAATAAACTTAAATGCTTTGGAATATTCTTAGATTTATCAAAAGCCTTCGACACCGTCTCTATCCCTATACTCATCTCTAAGATGGAGAAAATTGGCTTACGAGGATGACGCTGCAAATTTTTTGTGACTATCTGTCTGGCCGTACACAGAGTGTCCAAATTGATTCAGTAGTTAGCAACGAGTTACCAATTACTTATGATGTCCCACAGGGCAGTTTACTGGGCCCAACCCTGTTTCTTATTTATATTGATGATCTTTGTCGCCTTACTCTGCCAAATTTTAGTTTAATTTAATTTATTTCAAGGAAAATCTCACAGCTTATAAATGATTATTTCTAGTTACAAATTAACATTTGTATGCCAAATTAAGAGATCTTCACTTATTTAAATTACAATTGGTACAAAATGGTAAGATAGTTATAAAATTTCTACACAATGAAACCAAAATTTAAAAAAGAAAAAACTAAATAGGTTGCAAATATATATATAAACATACTTGTGTCAGTGTGTGGAATAGTGTGTTTGTGTAAATGTGTGTGTGTATGTCTTTTATAATAGAACATTGATAGATAAGCCATTCTGTCAAATCAAGAGATATATGGTAACTTAATATTTTATGAAGTACTGTCGCGCCCAGAACCATAAACTACGTCCATCAATTTCCTACGAAATGCATCCTTTTTGGTATTGAATATGTCAAGATTTTTGCAGTAAAGGTTGAGCTCATGTACGCATCTGATTACAATAGAATTCTGTGCGTAGTTGGTTTGCACAGACGGTTCATAGAATAAACGGGTATGACGAGTGCGAACTGCAGGTGTGCACAGTCCTACCCGAGCGATCAGCTGTGGACTATCTATGACGTTATTAAACACGTTGTACATAAACATAATGTCCGCAATAATTCTACGTTTTTCAAGGGTCACAGGGGTGTCAGTATTAGAGCCGCCATCAGCGGCTTCAAAATTGCAGCATTGTTACATATGCAGACGATACTGCCCTGTTCAGTTGGCTTATGGCAGGGACTAGAGTTCAGCTCAATCATATGCTGAGAATGCTTTGAGGGATATAGTGAATTGGTTGTCATCTAATCTTCTTACTCTAAATGTCGAAAAAACTAAATTTATTCGATTTTATTTACCAAACTCACCTGCTCCTCCAGTTACTGCTAACACTAAATGAAAAATGAAAATGTATTCTATAACAAGTCATATAAAATATGACTATAATAAGTCAATATAAAATTTGAGATATACAAAATGATAATGATAATTGGTAAAATACAATTATTTATAATAAGAATAAGCGTTTAAGACTCATCTACTTTAAAAAAGTCATGATATTCGTAAAATTGTCTATCTAGTAGCCATTTTTTAAGGCTGTTCTAAGACAAATTTCGCACTTTGTCCGGCAGCCGGTTGTACACCGTCGGACCGACAACGTACACCGACTGCTCGGATCTTACTAATTTATGATTGGGAGCGATCAGCTGGTTGTGGCGTTTATTGCTACGAAGGGAGTATGTAGAGTTTGTTCCTCTTCGTTTATAAGATTCTAAGTGTGTAAACACAAATACTGCGACGCTGTACACCCACAGGCAAGGAAGAGGCAGTATATGAAGGTTTTTAAAATGTTCGCGCGCAGATTCGTCGTCAGGGACCGAGGCCACCGCACGCACGGCTCGCTTTTGCATGACAAAGACGCGGCGCCAGTCACCCGCGCGCGCCCACAATTCCGTGCCGTACGTCAACACCGAGTGCACGGTAGCGAAGTAGCAGCTCCTGACGACGTCTCTGGACGCGGTAGATGCCAACCGTCGCAACGCATAACAACTCCGTCCCAACCGTTTGCACATCTCTTCGACGTGTGTGTTCCACACGAGAGCACTGTCGATGTGGAAACCGAGAAGTCGGGTAGTAGTTACCTGTTGAATGGGTGTGCTGGCGGCGAGTACTGTCATTGATTTTGGTCTGTGCCCATTTAGACTTACACCCATAAAACAGGTTTTGTCAATGTTTAGTGCCAGCCCGTTCGAACCGAACCACGTATGAAGCACCTGAACAGTTCTGTTGAGCCTCTCTTCGAGCTCCGAAGCGGAAAGAGCGACGACTACTGCCGTAACGTCGTCCGCGTACATGAACACTTCCACGTCGCGGAGGGCGCCGGGAAGGTCATTTAGCAAAATGCTAAACAACGTGTTCGAGAGACACGAACCTTGAGGCACGCCCATGACGTTCGTCATCTGGGTAGATCTCACGTTGCCTCTATCGCCGACCACTACCTGCACCCTCCCCGACATGAAGGACATGACTAGCGAGAGGGCCGGCCCCGCGATGCCGTAGTGCGCCAGCTTGCGGGCGATAAGACTGTGGTCGGCGGTATCGAAGACGCGCGAGAGGTCGCAGCAGACCACAGCGACGTGTTGCCCGGCCTCGCGCGCGCCTACACGCACCGCACCACCTCGCGCACCAAGTCGGTCGTGCTGCGCCCCGCGCGATACGCGTATTGGCGCTCCGAGAGCACGTTACGAGGGCTCCAGAAGGACAATAGTCTGTTATTCAGTCCCACCTCAAATACCTTGCTGATACATGGCACCAGCGATATCGGGCGATAGGACCTAGCCACAGACTTCTTTCCTTTTCCTTCGTAGAGCGGTGCAATTTTCACTCTTTTAAGCGCATCGGGGTACACGCCGCTACGTATGCATTCATTATATAGATGGGACAGCGCGTGGCTAACTGCTGCGCCGACGTCTCGAAGAATGCTGGCTGACAAATCGTACAGGTCGAGACTAGCTTTAGGAGCTATATTCCTTCGCAATATCTGTTCTACTTCGTAGGGTGTGAATCTGCAGATCCGTGCGCACTCGTCACTAGCCGGCACAGACGTCGCCAGCGCAGCCACCGAGGACGTAGCATTGGCGACGACGGGGGCTCCGGCCAGCAGGGCCGCGCTCACAAACTTCTCATTCAACGCATCTACCAACAATGTTTTGGAGGCATATGGTTGGCCATTTTCGTCTAATAACAACTCCGTGAAGTCAACACGATCTCGAGTCTTCCTACCTAGCTCGGTGTTAACTACCTGCCACATGCCTTTACTCTTGTTCGAACTATTATTTATTTTAGAGTTAAAATATTCTGTTCTCTTGTCTTTTAATTTAAAATAATATTGAGTTGCTAACTCGTCAGATATTTTGTGTAAATTGGCAGCCATAGGATATTTATTTGATAATTCTTTAAAGTCGAATAGTAATAATTTTAGATTAATAATTTCCTCATCGATCCATGGTGTGGTGTTATTGCTAATTTTACATTTTCGGTTAGGGCAATAAAAACTTAATTTAGCTGTCAATATTTTTAAAATAGATTCTGCTAACAATTTACAGTCTCTGGAACCAGAAATGACCTCTGACCAGTCAACGGCTAAAAGAGCGTTGTTGTAGTTGGAAATATTATTGCGTGTTAACGCGCGTCGAAAAGTATATGGGACTTGTCTGTTGTTAGGGTACTCTATTTGTACCTTTTGTGCCAAATGGTCGGTCACATACCCCTGCACATTGATTGACGAAACACGGTCGTCTGGATCTATATTTAAATAAACGTGGTCAATCAATGATTTCTTATTAGGGTTCCGTACCTCAAAAGAAAAAAACGGAACCCTTATAGGATCACTTTGTTGTCCGTCTGTCTGTCTGTCTGTCTGTCTGTCTGTCTGTCAAGACCCTTTATCTCACGAACGGGTAAAGGTATCAGGTTGAAATTAATACCATATATTAGGATCCATGAACCACACAAGATCTGAAAATTTCAATTTTTACAACAACGCAATCATAAGATATGGCATTTTATGTCCTCATCTCCATACATTTATTCAAAAATGAAAAACCTACAGGGTACTTCCCGTTGACCTAAAATTATGAAATTTGGCAAGAAGCTAGGTCTCACAGTACAAATAATGGGAAAAGTCTGAAATCATTAAATATTACAACTTTTCTCACAACTAATGGTAACCAATTGTGGTGAGCTCCCGTTTCAAGAACATTCATATAAGAGAGGGGTCAAGTTGGATGGTTGCTGAGGCGATTTTTGTTTTAGTTCTATTTAAAAACGGGAACACTTACAAACTTGAAAATTGGTATGTTTATAGGGCATAGGCTATAAAATAACAACAAATAATAAAATTTGGTCAAGCGCGTGTCGGACTCAAAAAATCTAGCACATTAACTTACTGAAATTTCAACTAATACAATTATATTTATGTGGTGGTACGGAACCCTCAGTGCGCGAGTCTGACTCGCACTTGGCCGGTTTTTTTATCTATACGAGTGGCAGACGTAACTTTTTGTTCGAACCCGTAACTATTTAATATATCGTATAGTTTTCGGTTGCAAGGACTACTTACTAGCAGGTCTATATTAATATCGCCAGTTATAATTGCGTCGATACCTTCGTCTGTTATTTTACCTACTAATTTTTCAAATAACTTTAAGTGTTCGATATCGCTAGTTAAGTTGGAATGGTAGATACCAACAACCAACTGCGCATACATCAAATACTTGTTGGACTGAAAGATCGCAGTAATCTTTCTCACTCACTTTTTCACTCTTAAAGCTCATGTCTGTAGTCATCTGTCCGTATTTAACTGTTTGTCCTTGTCTCGTGTAACTAGTACAAAGTACCTTGGTGTCCTAGTAGATGAAAAGTTGGACTGGTGCCCGCAAGTGGAGGCTCTTACGAGTCATGTCAGAAGACTAATGTACATATTTAAAAACTTACGTTCCTCAGCCGATCCATCGGTAGTGAATACTGTCTACACTGCGCTATGTCAGTCCATCTTATCTTACTGCATTTCTATATGGGGTGGGACTCACAAGACCCTGTTACTTATGCTTGAAAGAGCACAGAGAGCTGTTTTAAAAGTAATTAATTTTAAACGTCGAGACTATCCAACCTCTCAACTTTATTATGAATGTGGCGTTTTGACGCTGAGAAAACTGTATGTACTTCGAACGATATTACGTAAACATGCTGAGCTACCACTTGATATTAAAACAACACAAAAAAGATCTGGTGCTCTTGTATGCCAAAGTGTTCTATGTAATACAGCTTTCGCTCAGCGGCAATATGCAAGCTCAAGTTGCAAATTATATAATAAGTTAAACAAGTATATTTCGATACACAATCTGACAAAGTTTGAAGTAAAGAAGAGACTTAAAGATTGGTTACTGTCCAAAAGTTATGAAGATATAGAAGAACTACTTACAACTGTTAAATAAATTGGTTACAATGCCTTTTATCAGATTTTATTTTTCTAAATTATTTTCTGTAAATGCCACAATAATTTTTTTATATTTTTGTAATTCAAGCGGAGGACCACTTAACTCCTATTGTACAAGCTAAGTTATGTTACTAAAACTATTTGTATTTGTATTAACATATTAAAAAGAAAACTTATTATTTTATTTCTCTTGTACACTTGAGTATGATATATTTTTTCAATTAACTTATTTTATTGATTGGTTTTGATTCTGGTTTACTTTAGCTACTTCCATAGCATTGTCTTATGGCGTACTGCTTTGGGGCCGGGCAGCTGATATACATTCAATATTCGTTTTAAAAAAGAGGGCTGTAAGAGCAATTTATTGCCTGAAGACTCGTGATTCCCTGAGAAAACTGTTCAAGGAAATCATCATTATGACAGTGCCATGCCAGTATATCTATGAAAATATTATGTATGCTAGAAAGAACATTAATCAATTACCTAAAATTTGTGACAGGCATAATTTTAATACTAGAAATAAGCACAAAATTGATCAACCATATACTAGATCAACTAAAGTCAATACATCTTTCGTTGGTCTGTATACTATACTACAACAAAATACCTGACAATATAGTGCAATTACCTGAGAGAAAGTTTAAAGAATGTATAAAGCAAACGTTGTGTAAAAAAGCTTACTATAGATTAGATGACTATATGAATGACAAAGAGGTATGGTGCTCTGAGATTCCAGCGAAACACAAGAAACACATTGTAAAAAGCCGACTCTTAAGTAGGCCGTGCTGCAGTGGTTTCTTACCGTTTCTTTTACGCTGCCATAGCACGATCCGAAACGGCGTAGACTTGCTCTATTTGCATTGTATTCTGCATGACATTCAATAAGTATTCTGTAAAGAATCTGCATTGAATTAAATTATCTGAATTTGAATCTAATGTGCCTATAAATTTATAATTGAAATAAAAAACAGGCTTGGTTATTTTCTATTACTTCACTTAGTTACTGATTGTTAACTACTATCGTTATTTTATACTTTTTAGTGCTAATAGACAAACACCTTGCAAAATTTGAAGGAGGTGAGTAGTTTTTGTTAAAACTATTTTTATTTAAGGAAAATTATTTCTTTTTCACCCACTTTCGAAACATCTGGACTCGATGCAATCACTTCCTCATCACAAAAAAAAAACACTTGCTGCTCATTTTAACGACACAAAAATAGACTTTCAAGAGCGGATTTCTCAAAAACTATACAAGATATCAAAAAACGTATCGAAACAAAACTTGTAGTAAACTTGATCAGCTTTAATTTTACAAAAAAAATTCGATGATTTTATAGTTTTCGAGATATTTGAGCATTTAGTTTATGGGTGCATCGTTGAATAGTTCATTCGGTCAAAAAGAGTAATAAATTTGTGGCAAAAGTATTTTTTTCAAAATTTGAGACTTTCAACAGCAGATATCTCGAAAGCTATACAAGACATCAACAAACTTACAGAATAAACCTTGTAGTAAATTTATTCAGCTTTATTTTGCAAAAACTTTCATCTCACTAGGAGGCATAGTTTCCAAGATAAACGAAAAACTTAAAAATGGGAAACCCCCCCAATGAAAAATGAGTATCTGTGCTATTTAGACATCGGGGCATCGTTGAGGAGTTATCCGGTCAAAAAGAGTAAAAATTTAGATATTTTTTTTTCCTAAATTAAAGACTCAAGAGCGAATATCTCGAAAACTATACAAGGTATCGAAAAGTTTTTGCAAAATTTAAGCTGATTATATTTTTTGATATCTTGTATAGTTTTCGAGATATCCGCTCTTGAAAGTCTATTTTTGTGTCGTTAAAATCAACAGCAAGTGTTTTGTTTGTGATGAGGAAGTGATTGCATCGAGTCCAGATGTTTCTAAAGTGTAAGAAAAGGGGATAATTTCCCTTAAAAATAGCCAGTAAAGAGAGGGGTGACTGCAGAATCAGTCAACTAGCCAATGTGACTTCAATGCGATTATCTCGAAAAATATACAATATATCGAAAAACTTGACTGAATAAAAACTTGTAGTTAATTTAATCAGCTTTTATTTTGCTTTTGGTCTTATGTTGCTAGTAGTTACAGTTTCCGAGATATATGCGAAAAACCGAAAAATGGGACCTTCAAACCCCCGGCGTTAGCGGTACGGGCGGTGACTTTTGATATGTTTACCTCCGAAGTAGTCCAAACAAAGTTACGAAGTCAAAAATTGTTTTCCAAGCATTTCCCTCTATACCTTTTTTGAGAATTCGTTGACTGAATTAATGTGAAATTTTGTGCAAAGGTTTATTGCACGTCAAAACTACCCACTAAAAACGATTTTTTAAAATTTATGGGAAGAGGGATGAAAGTTTGTATGAAAGTCGTACAGTTTTGACACAAGATACATAAAAATGTTGATTTAAGCTATTACAAAGCAAAAATAAACATGTATTTCAGCATTTTTAAAAAACCATCCCCAAGGGGAACCCAAACCAATAAAATGGAATAAACCCAATGAAAAAAAAACCGGTCAAGTGCGAGTCGGACTCGCGCACCGAAGGTTCCGATACACCTGTAGTATTATTAGAAGCAATAAAGTCCATTTATAGGACTGCAAAACTAAATGTGTTTTGTTTTGTTGGGTTTATTTAGGTTTTTTGCAGATTGCTTCAAAACCGTGCAACGTAGAAATATCCTTTTATTTTTGCTGTAATATTTACATAAACTTCTATCGACTGCACAAATATAGTGAAACTTTTAATTACATTTGCTATATTTTTATTTTACGTATCTCTCTTTGTATGTGTTCTGTATTTTTGTGTTATATCATCATTGTATTTGTGTATGTTTACTGTGAATAAATGTTATGTCTATGTCTATGTCTATGTCTATGACTGTAATTAATTCTAATTTTTCCTTTCACAAACTTCGGAGATAAGGGAGAAGGAAATTAATGGTATTTTTTCTGACATTTTTCATCATAACTTGAAAACTAAGAGTGGCAAAAAATTTGAAAAATATATTTATGAATATACAAGTAAAGCCCTTTCATTTGATACCCCACTCGAGCTAGTAACGACAATTTGAAATTTTGCCCCCCCCCCCTTACCCTATTTTGGCCTCCTATATTTTTTTAATTCTCTCATGTTCAATTAAGTCGGGCAACCATATTCTATAACTAATCCAAATTTCAAGTCGATTGCATGAGTGGTTGCTGAGATATACAGGTGTGGCAAACGCACGGACAGACAGACAAAGTCGCACCTTTCCTTTTTTTTACCATTTTTGTATCGGAACTCTAAAAAGAAGACAAAAAACATTTTGCAAAATCGTCCCCCAAAGGGGTGAATTAAGGTATGAAAGTTTTTGAAGTCGTCATGGAAGTCGTACAGTGTTAACAGGTTACCGGGATTGTAATAACAGCGTTTTACCTTTAGATTATGAATAACAGACAGACAGACAGACTGGGACTTTTGGCAGACTGAGTATCAAGGTTTTCAGCTCACACGATTTAAAACTGGCCACCAAGGTTTCAGTATATATGGCGATCGTGCTGCCTAACCTTCTTTATTCCTCCGAGACATGGTGCTTGTATCGCCATCACATTCGCACACTAGACCGTTTTCACCTAAAATGTCTGCGCAGTATTATGAAGATCAAATGGTCTGATCACGTGCGAAACACTGAAGTGCTGCGGCGAGCCAAAGTAGGTGGCATTGAGGTTTATTTGATGCGGCGACAGCTTCGGTGGTGCGGCCACTTGTCACGGATGGCGGAAGATCGAGTAGCTAAACGTATCTTTTACTCAGAGCTAAAGGAGGGTAAGCGAAAGCATGGCGGACAACTTCTGAGATACAAGGATGTTCTAAAACGACATTTCAAAAGATGTGACATAGAGCCATCGCAATGGGAGGATCTGGCTGTGCAAAGATCAGAATGGAGGTACTTGGTCAAAACTAAGACCGACGGTTCTGAAAAGCAGCGCTTATTAGACCTCGACACTAAGCGCGACGAACTTAAGGCGCGACCACCAGCGGCCATCACTTATAATTATGTAAACGGTAGACTCACGTGCTCTCATTGTGCGCGTGAGTTTACAGCAAAAATTGGATATGTAAGTCACATACGGGCACATCAACGCCACACCTCTATGTAGGAGTTGACAGCGGTCGCCATTTTTATTTATTTATTTATTTATATACAATTGTAACATAACAGAAAATCCAAAGCGTTACAATAAACTCTTAACTACTTTATAAATCAATTACTAATTGTGCTCACAGGCATCAATATTTCAAAACATTTTGTACACGCATTCATCAAATAATTTATGTTACTATGGAATAAATCACATTGTGGTTCATAATTGATTGCAGAATTAAGAAGCGTGATGGCACGCAAAACTGTTGTATTTTTATGCGCATCTGTGCTGGAACTTGGAAGAGCTAGTAGATCCTGACGTCTTCCCCTCCGATACGAGTTGTGCACAGACAGACACAGAAAACGCTGCAATAAGTAGACACTATTGATATTATTCCTAATAATATTTATAACAAATTTTGCTAGTGCTAAGTATCTACGTAATTGTAGTGAGTCGAAGCCCAAATGTCCTTGTAGAAAAAGAGTGGGATACATGAATGGATAATATCCATACTGTTTTTTGTATGTATGCCTCAGGAACCTTTTTTGGACTTTCTCCAACATAAGGTGATATTTTTTCTCATATGGGCTCCAAACTACTGAGTTGGTTTCCAAAATACTGCGAACGAGAGCCACATACAGCATACGAACCGCTTGATCTGTAAGAGGGGCGCTGTTACGCAACACAAACCCAAGCCGGCGGTAAGCAGAAACTGTTAGATGTTCCACATGTGCATGAAAGTTAAATTTCTGTACGAACAATATTCCCAGATCCCGTACCTGTGTTGCTCTCGATACTGGTTCTCCACCAAGAGTGTAAGTACGCTCTCTTGGAGAGTGTGAGCGGGTAAAACTGATTACTTCACATTTAGTGGGATTGAATAAAAGCCTATTATTAAGACTCCATTGATAGACACGATCTATATCCTCCTGCAGCATCATGCAGTCATGTTCACTTCTAATAGACATAGCTAATTTGACGTCGTCAGCGAACAATAGAACCATCGAATCTTTAACTATATCCGGGAGGTCATTAATCAATAATACAAAAAGTAAAGGTCCAAGATTTGACCCTTGACTGATACCAGACGGCGTACGATAGGGATCAGACACAAAATGCCCATATTTAACAAATTGTTCCCTTCCAGACAAGTAACTAGCGAATAATTTTAATAATCTTGGGGAAAACTCCATGTCCCCCAATTTCTCCAACATAACACCATTGTCGACCCTATCGAACGCCTTCTGAAAGTCAAGATAAATTACGTCCACTTGATAACCCTGTTGCAGCTCGGTCGATACATAATCTACTAGGTGGACAAGGTTAGTAGCTACCGAACGTCTGGGTAGAAAACCGTGCTGATCGTTACTGATAAACGGAAGACATTGTGGTAAAATCTGGTCACGCATGGTAGTTTCAAATATTTTAGCCAGCGCACTTAATAGTAGTAGGGATTCGCCGGTTCTGGACCATGACGTCATCAGTGACCCAGAAATACAGATGGTGATTAGTTAATGAGTCATAATATTTGCTAACTAGTGCGATGGGGTAGAGTCGGCGGTGATTAAGTAATGAATCATACATTGTCAACTTTTCTTACGTTGATGGTTTAGGACTTATGTTTGCTTATGGTGATCATATGAATGTCATCGCTGACCCAGTAATTTCGGTTCTAGGACAGTGACGTCATCAGTGACCCAGAAATACAGATGGTGATTAGCACAAGTGGTGATTCGGTACTGAATCATACAAGGACTTATGTTTGCTTATGGTGATCATATGAATGTCATCGCTGACCCAGTAATTTCGGTTCTAGGACAGTGACGTCATCAGTGACCTAGAAATACAGATGGTGATTAGCTTACGAGTGCGATAGGGTAGTATCAGGAGGTAATTAGCCAATGAATAATGTGCTGTATGGCTTATAAAATACGTTTCATTATGAATGATCATGTGAACCTCATGTTATTTTGGTACCTTGTTCTTAACCAGAATAAGTACCTTAGTTATTGATTTGATCGAAACTTTAGTAGTAGTTTTTATTTATGTGATGGTTTAGAACTTATATTTGCTTATAGTGATCATGTGAAAGTCATCACATGTCTAGTAATTCCGGTTCTGGGATAGTGTATTGATTTGAACGAAATCATAATTTGCTGACTTATCATTCCTAAATAAACAAATTATCTATCTATCTAAATATAATATTATTTCTTTAATTAATTTGTCCACGTGACCTAATGTTATTTTGTTAGGAAATGGGCTAGCACGGTGATTAGGATTAGCTAATGAATATTAGTTTAGGGTAAGTCTTTCTTTCATCTTAATCAAATATTTGTACACTAATAAATGATTTGGTAAACAAATTCTGGTATAAAACCCAAGACATTTTGCTTTTCAACTACATAAAGTTATAGCCAGCCAATCAGTGAAAAAATCTATGTTAGTAATCCAAAAACTCTAAAGTTGACTTTAGTACTATTAACTGTGTGAAGTCTTAAGACAGGAGAAAAAATTCAAATAATGGAGGTACGTTGAGTTTTTTATTTTATTTATTGTAATTTATCAGATTTAAATTTAATTAAGTAATTGTATTGTTTTTAACGTCTTTGATATTTTTTATAGCTTATTTTCTGTATTTTTTATTTTATGTTAATTCGATAATATGAAATAAATATTTTGATCTGATGTTTTAATTGTGTAAGTAAATCAATATTGTTTTAAAGTTAAGATAGCTGATTATTAACTCCTTTATTGCAGTACATACCAGGGAAATCAGTACTCAACGATGACACACCTCTAGACTTACAAATAGGATTAGAAAATATTAGAGATCCTTACCATAATGCTTACAACACTTTACCTCGCTATGAGTCAGGAGAAGATGCTGATGTCACAGTTCAACCAGTTGCAAAGAAAAGGAAACTTCACAATAAATCATTCATCAGTAATGAGAAAACTACAAATATTGATGTATTTTTTTTAACAAAAAGACCGTGAAGATCAATAAAAAAGGTACGACATCAAGCGTGGGAAAGCCCCGTGATAACGGGATTGCCTATATATCATTACCTGAACAATCTAATGCAACTCATCTTATTAAAATAGAATTATATGATTTAAAAAAGATAAGAGGAGTGCCGCAAGATGAGCATTGGAAATACGCTGATGTGCGTGTAAAATATCTGACACATGCTGAAGATGACATCAAACAGACTTGTGAAGAAGCTATTTATTCCATCACCAAGAAGATTTCGGAGAACCCGAAATGTAAATCTTATTTTTTCGACTTCACTAATAAATGATAATTTATAACTAATAACCTAATTCAAAATTAAATGTTTTTTCTTAGGTTTTTCTTAGTTTTTAAATTTCTATATTATTGTAAATAAATTGGCATCATTTAATTTTTTCCTGTACATACTTGTAATGTTAGATCTGTAAGTAATTTTAATAATTGAATTCTCTTTTTTTAATAAGTGCACTATTTTTTATTTTCTTTTATACAATATATAAAAATATTTACTCTATATTTTCTTTTCATTTCTACAACAACCACCATAGCAATAGGTCATAATGTATCATTTTATACATCCATTTGCTGCAATCATTAGTGGACCCAGTAGTTGTGGAAAAACATTTTTTATAAAAGAATTTTTAAAAAGCCGCCAAAAAGTTTGTGATACATCATTTTTTGAAATAATTTGGTGTTATGATGAAAAACAATCTGTGGACAATGATATCCAAGGTGTCCATTTTCATCAAGGTTTACCTGAACTATCTATGTTCGTAGATACAAAACCGAGACTGATAATAATTGATGACCTAATGAGAGAATCAGACAGTAGAGTAGTTGATATATTTACTAAGGGAAGTCATCACAGAAATTTGAGTGTATTTTATATAACACAAAACATGTTTCATCAAGGGCGAGGTCAGCGAGACATATCTTTAAATGCAAATTATATAGTTTGTTTCAAAAATCCTCGCGACAAAACACAAATCCAGTATATGGCCAGACAAGTACTTCCAGAAAACAGTAAGTTTGTGCAGGAAGCATTCAAGGATGCAACAGAACGACCTCATGGCTATTTGTTAATTGACCTTAAGCAGGGTACTCCTGATTGGTGCAGGTTCAGAACAAATATTTTGCCGACTGATAAACATTGTATTATATATTTACCGAAAAAGAGATTTAAATACGATAGTCAAACGATGCCGAACTTTATTCATAAATAATGTCTAGAGCTGTCAGTACACATTCTGAGTATTTAAGAGCTATCTGCAAATTAAAACCAAGTTATAGAAAAATACTCTTGAAAGCTGCTGATAGTAAAGCAATCAAATGCATTTGTGAATGTATTTATAATGTGTTGAAAGGAACTGTACCAATTTCTACAGAAGAAAAAGTTAAACTAGGTAAACATAAGAAAATTTTACGTGAACTTGTTAAAAAGGGAAGTATTAAAAGAAAAAAGACTATCATTGTTCAAAAAGGAGGTGCTTTCCTACCTATTATATTGGGGACATTATTGAGTGGAGTTCTAAGTTCATTACTAAAGTAAGTGTTACACATCTGAAATGGAACACACTAGGAAAATGTTCCTCATCGAGCCGGAGGCAGTGGAGAGATTTCAAAGACCAATTAAAACCAATAACCCTTTGTCATCTTTAGATATAGAGATGGAGAAAATTTTAAAGTCTACTGATAACGATTATGAAAAATGGAAAATGTATCAACAAACTCTACAGAGATACTTACATTTTACAAGTATGGATCGAAAACCAGTACAAATACCTATGGTCGATTTGAATGCTCCAAACGATGAAGATACAGCCCACCAGAACTATGAAAAGCCCATAGATACCCATGACACAGATAATCAAAACCTTGATTTGAGACACTTGAATGATATTTTAAAATACATACCAAAGTCTTATCACAATCGAAGTACGTTAGTTCTTACAACATTGCATTCAAACTCAGATAGAATAATTTGGGATAAAAAAGGAGTAGTTACAATTGATGGTAAGGTGATTCATGGTAGTAATATCACAGATTTGATAGGTGATATTGTAAGACCGCTAAAAAGAAGTGATCCGATAGGATGTGATAAGTTTTTGAATCTGTTGTTTGAACTAAATCTACCAATGGAGTGCGTTGGAAATCCAAAACGAAGTGAATACATCCACAAATTGCATATAAAAAAGTATAAAGATCATTTATCTATAACACCAATATCAGAGATCAAAATTCCTCAGAAGTCCTTGGAAGTGCTTAATGAATTCAAAAGGAAAAAAGCACAATATAAAATTGAATCTGATGAAACACCAAAGTTGACTAATACAGCTCAACCAAGAAGGAAACTAAATTTGCAAACTGCATGGGAAAAATGGACTCCTTGAACAAACTTTCTAGTATATATTATGATTCATCTCATCCGGCAGGATACAGTAGTGTAGATAAATTAACAAAAGCTGTTAAAGGACAATTAAGTAAAGGAGAAGTGCAAACATGGTTACAATCTCAAGACGCATATACTTTACATAAAATGTCTCAAAAGCGTTTCCCTAGAAATAGATATATTATTTCTGATATGAACTATCTATGGCAAGCAGATTTAAGTGATATGCGAAGTCTATGTAAATATAATGATGGATATAACTATATTTTATGTGTAATTGATGTTTTTAGCAAGATGGCTTTTGCAAGAGCTTTAAAGAAAAAAGACTCAAGAACAATTATTTCAGCTTTTAAATCAATCTTTAATGAATACGAATCAAGCCCTAGAAATTTACAAACTGACAAAGGAACTGAGTTCACGTCAAAGTCTGTTAGAGAATTTTTAAAAACTCAAAAAATTAATTACTATGTTACAAATAATCCGGATATAAAAGCAAGTATTGTAGAACGCTTTCAAAGAACACTTAAGGGTAAAATGTGGCGTTACTTCACTCACAAGAATACGTTTCGATATATTGACATCCTAGAAGATTTAATTAATTCGTATAACCATTCTAAACATTCTAGTATAAAAATGTGTCCCATAGAAGTTAATTCTAGCAATGTATCTAAAGTTTGGCAAAATTTGTATGATTGCAATAGAAGAAAGGTTAATAAACTTTCTTCAATTCCCAAATTTAGCGTAGGGGATTATGTACGAATAACTAAATTAAAATATACATTTGAAAAGGGATACGAAACTAATTGGAGTGATGAAATCTTTCAAATCACATCAGTTATTCACAGACTTCCTTATGTTGTTTATACCATCAAAGATTTAAACAACGAACCTATTCAGGGAACATTTTATGAGAAAGAATTACAAAAAGTTGTGATGAATACTGATTCGTTATATAAGATTGAAACAATATTGAAAACAAGATTTAAGGGATCTAGAAAAGAAGTTTTTGTGAAGTGGAGGGGATATCCAAATAAATTTAACTCTTGGATACCATATTCTGACATAAGTAGTGTATAATTTTTATTTTCTTGTTTGATATGATAATAAATTGGTTGTAAATGGTAATGCTATCCTTATTTACATTTATTGTTCTCAATTTTGTAACTTCTATAAAATAACAGTTCTGAAGTAAAAATCTCGCATTCAGCATTTTGTTATCGTTAAGGTCAGTGTTTTTTAACGAAGATGTTGGAAGATAATTTTTATCTCACTCTCCTGAGCAATTGTTCCATGGATTATTTCCCGCTCAACATGACATCACACTTTGTAACTAAACTACCAAAAATCATTAAATTGGATGGAGAGTGGACTGTTAGTCTTGTAGAATTCAACTATCCTTGTTCAATGCTTACCGTACAAGAAAAGGAAAATGAAATAACTATTTTCAAAAAACCACCTGGCAAGGGCTTGGATTCTGTTTATAAGGAGACTACAACAATACCCGCAACTAGCTATGATACAGTCGAAAATCTTATCACAGCATTAAATACAAATAGGGATCTAAAAGATCGTGTCAAGTTTACTTACAATAATGCTACAAAATTTGTGTCCGTGGCAGTACCTGATGATAATATTACAACTTTAAAATTATCACCTAGATTAAGTCTTCAGCTTGGTTTTGAGCCAAACGTTGATCTTGTTGTCAGACCACTAGGAAAGTATCCTTGTAACTTATATTTGGGTCTACCATCACAAATATTTGTTTACTGCGATATATGTGACCCTCAAATCGTAGGAGATGTAATGACATCATTATTACGGAATGTTCCATTAGATTCCTCTAAGTATATTTATGGTGTTAACAAATTGAATATATTTTCACATCCTTACTATATTCCAATAATGAGAAGGGAGTTCGATACAATAGAAATCGATATAAGGTCAGAAACTGGTCAACCCGTACCATTTGAATTCGGTACTACATGCGTTAAACTACATTTTAAACGCTTAGGTATAAAAGATTAGCTGAGAATAGCATCAGGAGCGAAATAAAATTAAAAATGAGATATTTAAATAGGAATCATAGTTATCCATGTCCGTATGAACATTATTACTTACAACAAGCTGGAACTGGTATTGGAACAATCTACAAGGGTGCTATTCATCAGAGGGGACATGGCATTGGAAGTTTTCTTGGAGGATTGTTTAGAAGCATTATGCCATTGTTAAAAAGTGGAGCAAGAGTACTAGGGAAAGAAGCCTTAAGTACAGGAGAGGGAATATTGGGTGATATGTTTCAAGCTAGACCTTTCGAAGAATCTGTAAAAGATAGAGTAAAAGAAGCAACAGGTAATTTGAAACGTAAAGCAGATGAAAAGATTGAAAGTGTAATGAGAGGTTCGGGATATAAAATAAAAAGAAATAAAATTAAACGTTCAGTTGTTCAACGATCAGCCAAATTGAAACAACGTTTAAAAAAAGGTTCTTCAAGTGATATTATATCAGATATTTTTGAATAATGTCATTTTTACATAGTCAATCGTGTGAGTGTGCTAAGTCTGAGTTGGATTTGTTTGCATTACCATCAACACAAACAAGTATAGAGTCAGGACAGTGGGTACATTATAAGTCAATATCATCACTTACTGACGAAGGACCTATTGAATTTCTTGTTCCTGGGAGCGGAGAAGAGTACTTAGACTTATCGCATACTTTGATTCATATAAGAGCAAAAATCATCAAGTCAACTGGAACTCTAGCTGCGACGGACATAGTGGCACCTGTTAATAATTGGCTTCATTCACTTTTTAATCAACTTGATATATACTTGAACCAAAAGCTTATATCTCCTCCAAATAATACATACGCATACAGGTCGTATATAGAGACTTTACTAAACTATGGCCCTGCGGCAAAATCTTCCCATCTAACATGTGGATTATGGTATGCTGATACGGCAAACAATATGCACGTAATGACAGATAATAATAAGGGATTTAAAAGCAGAAAACATATTAGTAAAGAGAGCAAGGAAATCGAAATGGTTGGACATCTACATGGTGATATATTTAATCAAGAAAAGTTTTTATTGAACGGTGTCGAAATGAGACTTAAATTAGTCCGATCCAGAGACACATTTAGTTTAATGGCCGACAACGTAACTCCAAAGGTTTCTATCCTCGATGCGACCCTTCTGGTTAGAAGAACACGTTTGAATCCAAGTATTTTGTTAGCACATAGTAAAGTTCTAGCTACAACCACCGCTAAATATCCGATTACACGAGTTGAAGTAAAAGTACTTACTATACCGTCTGGCGTTCAAGGAAAAACCTTAGATAATGTATTCCTCGGTCAGATACCTAAAAGATGTGTCGTAGGTTTCGTTGATAATTCTGCGTTTAATGGTGATTTTAAACAAAATCCTTACAACTTTAATAACTTCAATATGAACTACTTTAGCTTATACATCGATGGTCAACAAATACCTTCCAAACCACTACAACCAAGTTACAGTAATAATAAATATTTATATACGCTACCATTTCACACATTATTTTCTGGTACAGGAATACATTTTTTAAATGAAGGGAACGATGTGTCTTGGGCTGACTATCCTAACGGCTATTGTTTACTTGCATTTGATCTGACACCGGACTTGTCTGCTAATGTTTCATCTCACTGGAATCTGATAAAACATGGCAGCTTGCGTATGGAAGTACGGTTTGATTCAGCTTTAGATAAAACTGTCAATTGCATAGTTTATGCTGAATTCGATAATGTAATTGAAATTGATAAAAATAGAAATGTTGCGGTTGACTGCAGTAGTTAAAAAAAAGATTTTAATATCTAAAACAGATACTTATTAAGTACAGTAACACTGATTAATTCTTTCAAAATAGTTGTCTATTAAGTTGAACAGAACAATATTTTAAGAAAAAAAAGTATGAATACCTTTACAATTAAACATGATTTAAGAAAAATTGTTGGACATTTAGATGTCGAAAATAATGTTTATGCAGCGAATCGTTTACCAATGTTTGTATCCAAACCCACATATATAGTTGTAAATATGGATCCAGACACAAAACCGGGATCTCATTGGGTTGCAATTTATATAAATAAGTATCGTATTGGAGAATATTTTGATAGCTATGGTAGAAGACCAATAGGGTACCATTTGCATTTCATGAAAAGGAATTGTAGAATTTGGAAGCATAACAACAAAGTCATACAGAATATTTTTACATCTGTTTGTGGAAAATATTGTTTAGTATACCTGTACTTTAAATTAAGAGGATATTCAATGGATTACTTTGTCAGCATGTTTAAGAGAGAAAATACAATGTTAAATGATTTTTTGATTAACTTCCTTTATAATAAAATATATAGATGTAATGTTAAGTATTAAAAAACATATTGTGTATTGTTGCTAATGATTATTGATGTTCTAATGTTTGTTAAGTTATTTTATAAGTGAGTTCAATAAAAGAAAGATTACAATGAAAAAGAAAAGTTTTTATTTATTCATAAAATTATTAGAAATAGGTAGGTACATAAAACCAAATATAAAAAAAAAAAAAACATAAAGTTAGTCAAAACAATTTTCACATAGACGCCCCGATATTTTGCGTATAAGAGTTTGGGCATCATCAAGTATATCGTCGTAAGTGTTTTTTACACAATATTGAACACCAATGATTTCATTGTCTTCATCACTTTCATGTTCCTTTAAATCAAGCACTTTAATAATTATTAATTTGGAGCCTTTATGAGCGTCCTTTGTGCTCACATATGACTTCAGCTTGCTTAATTTCCTCTTCGTATCCTGCTTTCGTTTAACGATACCTTCCACTCGTTGTCGGCTTCTACTAAGTTCAGGATGCAATTGGCTGAAGTCTGCTAGCACATCTTGTCCACACGGCAGATCATCATCGTACGACGAAGTTCCAGAAGAATTTTGGATGCTGATCATATCCTTTAAAATGAAATATTACATTAAAAAAATCGCATTTTCTGATGTAACGAATCTTAACAAATCCAAATATAAAACAACTTACTTACCATTTTTTAAATAAATCACGGTTTTTCTTGTCTAACGAAATTCGAAACTAATGTGAAGATGTCTGATGATGATTTCTATGTGCTTTTAAACGGAAATCTTTGAGATTTTATACCATTTGTATTTACTTTAAACTTATTAACTCTCATTAAACTAATGTTATTTGCTGATCAATCTAATGATAGTTTTCTTAGAATATAAGTAAGTAATAATTTTAAAACCAACAACCCTAACCTAATCACCGTGCTAGCCCATTTCCTAACAAAATAACATTAGGTCACGTGGACAAATTAATTAAAGAAATAATATTATATTTAGATAGATAGATAATTTGTTTATTTAGGAAAGATAAGTCAGCAAATTATGATTTCGTTCAAATCAATACACTATCCCAGAACCGGAATTACTAGACATGTGATGACTTTCACATGATCACTATAAGCAAATATAAGTTCTAAACCATCACATAAATAAAAACTACTACTAAAGTTTCGATCAAATCAATAACTAAGGTACTTATTCTGGTTAAGAACAAGGTACCAAAATAACATGAGGTTCACATGATCATTCATAATGAAACGTATTTTATAAGCCATACAGCACATTATTCATTGGCTAATTACCTCCTGATACTACCCTATCGCACTCGTAAGCTAATCACCATCTGTATTTCTAGGTCACTGATGACGTCATGGTCCAGAACCGAAATTACTGGGTCAGCGATGACATTCATATGATCACCATAAGCAAACATAAGTCCTAAACCATCAACGTAAGAAAAGTTGACAATGTATGATTCATTACCGAATCACCGCCGACTCTACCCCATCGCACTAGTTAGCAAATATTATGACTCATTAACTAATCACCATCTGTATTTCTGGGTCACTGATGACGTCATGGTCCAGAACCGGCGAATCCCTACTACTCTTAATATAGCAATAGGCCTGTAGTTCTCAACCGCTGTTTTAGATCCAGTTTTGGGAATGGGAGAAACACGAGACTGTTTCCATTTTTTTGGGTATTTACCTGTCTTCAGTATTAAGTTGAAAATAAATGTAATAGGCTCAATCAAAAGATTGGCGCACCCTTTAATGACAAAAGCAGGTATTGCATCAGGACCAGGCGATGTCCCAGATTTTAACTTCCGGATTGAAATTAATATGTCTGACTCTGTAAAACTACATATATCTACATGACCGAAAACGGTCGGATGATGATGATGAATAACGGCAGCTTGTTTTACCATACAATAAAACGCTTATTAACTGCTTACCTCATTCGAAGCCTAAAATAATGAGAGAAGTATTTGGTTTTCTCTTGTGTGGCGGAAATAGTGTCTAAACATCTACCAATTCCTCGTGACGTCAGCCGGAAATCGCTTCCTGTTGGTCGCCGGCAGCTTTGCGATTTATCCACCAGGTGGCGCAACTGTGCTAGTTGGAGGCACAGAGCGATTTTTAGCTCATTGTACGAAATCTACCAGGCATAACTGAAAGTTAGGCTTCGAATGAGGTAAGTAGTTAATACGAGTTTTATTGTAAGGTAAAACGCTGTTATTAACTCACTGTACCGTCATTCGAAGCCTAAAATAATGAGAGATGTCTGTTACGAGTATCTCCTGGTTGACATTATTTAATATGTTAAGGTTTACAGGTAATATTTTATTATAAATTAATACCTTTATACGTTAAGTGTATGTACCAAAACGTGTAAGGTCAAAGCGACCAACCTACTAGATAATGTTTACCTAAGTATCAACATGACAAGAGCAAATAAAGCCAGCATATTGAATGATTAGGAAGTCTTTAAATTTATATCTATAAATCATTGTCTCATTTATTTCAATAAACTTTAGGTAGGTACATTAGGTAAAGAAATACTGATATCTTAATTTGATACGCTAACTAAAATATTTAAGAGGCGCATTTTATTTCTATCGACTTATTAATTATTTATCTGAGCAAAGTACTTAAAATATGGCGTAATTTTTACAACTAGGCAAAATCACCTAGTGAATTAAAATATTTTTGCTCATCTCACTTAACACAAAAACAAAACCAGCTGACCAAGACTAAATAATAGGCAATTTACACAAAAATAATAATACTAATTACAGTATACAGTCTTTGCAGTAAACAACAGCACCTAAACTCCACAAAAATAAAGTTAAAGTAATCAAGAAACACTTATACTTTTCGAAGTAATCACAGCATAGGTGTAGGTAAGCATAAGGCTATCTATATTTCAGTTTGCTATGGGAGAGAACATAGCAGTTACCACATTTGTTTGGAGAGAGGAAGTTTTAACTTCTCGACAATAATACTTTTTAAACGCTACGGCACGGCTTTAATGCTACGGTTCTAACAGGCTAATTCAAAATTAAAACTGACTTACGTTTGTTGCATATCAAAACATATTTAAAAGAGCGCGTGGGTTTTTACTGTCGCTTCTTTTTTTCCCACTATGGTGCCACATTGTTTGTGAAGCGATGTAGTTTAGCTGACGTCATTAAGAGATTTTAACTTACTTTCGACGGTGGCAGCCCGGTCGACGTGTGCACCAGGACTCTGTGTAGGCGGTGTATTGTAAATGGCAGAGCCGTCGAGCGATTCTTGATGTCGGGTTTCCAAAATACTTTCTCCCACACTGGGTCCACTATTAGGTACACTCCTTTCGCCGTGTTTAGGTGTGACAAAACTCTCGGGATAAGAAACGGGGGAGGGAACACCCATGCAAGGTCGTAGCTCCATCGTCGACTGAATGCGTCGTGAGATTCTGCGTTCGCATCGGTCTGATCCAGAGTTGCGTATCGAGGCATACCATGTGCAGTCCTGGATGCCATCAGATCTATTTGAGGAATGCCCCATTTGTCGAAGATGACCTTGGTTATAACCGGTAGAAGGTGCCACTCGGGAGGGGACCGAAAGCGAGACAAATGGTCCGCTACGCTGTTCAATTTCCCTGGCAGATGATAAGCAACTAGATTTATTTGATATTGGTTGAGAATTGAGAACACTTTCCGTGTAAGATTCATCAAGTTGTAGGATTTGAAGCCACCCTCTTTTTCAAGTAGGACACCACGGTCTTGCTGTCGCTCTGTAGCATTGTAGATGAGTTCACTAAGTAAATGCATCGGTGTTTTAAGGCGTACAGGAGGACAGCCAGCATCTCTTTCACATTGGAGTGCAGTCCTAGTTCCTGAGGGGACCAGACTTGGGGACAGGACTTGGGCTCTCCAAGCTAGCCCCGACGCGTCGGTCAACATAAAGTGAGTCACCGGTGGTTGGTGTAACAGGGATCGAGCATTGCAGTTCTTTATCCACCATTTTAACTCCAGTAGGACTGTTTCCGGGATTTGGTAAAGTTGTCAAGAAATTGCCTTTAAAAGGAAATTGCAAAAACGAAGTAGTTCTCTGTGATTCAGGTGCCCACGAGGAACGATGAAGCTGGCGAAGTTTAAGAGACCGACTAGGCTCTGTATTTCTTTTAGACGAGTAGTTCGATTTGCTATTATTGAACGAATTTTCGATCGTATTGTCTGTTGTTTTATTAAAGGGAGCCACTTGAGTCTTAGCCATAGATCCCAATAAATACCTAGGAATTTGTTTGCCTTTTGAGGTGTTAGAATAGTTTTTTCGGAATTTATTTGCCACCCCAGCATTTGCAGCAAATTCAGGGTGTGCTGAAATTGACGTGATAACAGATCTCTGTTCTGGTTGGCGAGAAGAAAATCGTCCAGATAAGTTATGATTCGAATGCCTGAGCTTCTGAGAGTTTCTGCTATCCAATTGCTTAACATTGCAAACACTAGAGGTGCCGTTGTGAGCCCGAACGGTAGGCGCGTCATTTGAAGTAATTTTTGAGCAAATATTACCCGTAGAAACCTTCTGTGGGCTTTAGCGATGGGCACATGGAAGTACGCATTTGATAGGTCTATTTTTGCAAGGTAATCGTACGGTTGCAGGAAACTGGGGATCTTTTCCATGTTTATCAGGCGGAATTTGGTTACAATTACGTGCTTGTTTGTTTAAAAGGCGAAGATTGAAGATTGGCCTAATGCTTCCGTCGGTTTTGGGAGTTAAAACATGGGAGAAATAAAACTCGGGAAAAATCGCACTATTTCTAAGACTCCTGTTTCTATGAGCGTGTTTATAGCGTCTCTCATTAGAGAGAAGTTTGGTGTCCGGCACCTGTGGGTTAGGGTCGTGGGAACGCAAAGTGGGGGTTTTCGTTTGAATGGGATTCTGTATCCTTTGATTATTTTTAAAATAGTTTTTGTGGCACCCAGATTTTCCCACACCTTGACATGGCAAACCAGACGACCTGCTACAAATACACTCGAGTCAGAACTTTCGCTTCGAACTAAAGTTTTTATTGTTCTGTATATTCTTAGAATGTGTTTTGTTGTCAGCGAAATTAGACCTCTGACGCGAGGTTCTGTAAGAATCAGTTCTCATTCTATAAGGTTTTGCGCGAACTGTTTGTTCATGGATCCCTGCGCGGGGTAATTATTAAATCTCGGCGCGGGCTGAACTGAAAGCTAGGAGGCCACATTCCTGCTAAGCCATATGGTTGGTATGTGTAAGGGTTCTGCGTGAACTGACCCTGAGGGTAGTTTATGCCCTTTGGGCCTTGGTACTGAAAGCCCTGCGTAGGCATCTTAGAAGTAGGAGGTCCAGTTTGCGCAGCCGACCTGTTTGATTTTTGTGAAGGGTTCTTTGTAGGCCAAAAAACTTTAGACGGTCCGCCCGCTTTTTCTATTGCAGTAGACAAAGCGTCTTTGTTAAACAAACATTCACAGGTTGGGGTTATATTGCGCAGATTCGCCCGCAAAAACTTGTCTTTAACTGACCTAAGAAGACTATCTCGCCTTTGCTCAATCATATAAGCCCTATGACCGCACGATAGTTGTAAAAGATCGCCCGATATTTTATTGTAGGTACCCTGTACAATTATTTCATTTATTTTGTCTTGAATTGAGGAAGGTGTTAAATTACCAGCATATTCAGAAACCCAGGTTAAAAACGATTCAAAACCGGCCTGCGCGGCAATTTTTTTGTTTTAATAGAGCTTGCGTAATCGCGGCATAACTTTTTTCTGATATACATAAATGAGGGTATTTATCAAAGGGTTTGAATTCCTCATTGCACTCGAGCTCAACGAATCCGGGGGTAGAAGTGTAATTTTTCTGCACGTCAGAGTAACGCACATCACACCACTCGAGGTCGTCTAAATGCTGTGCTGATTTTAACGAATCTAAGTGATGTTGAGATGATTTAGGAATGGAAGGCTCTTTCAACACAGTGTTTACAGAAAAGTTTATATTTTGGTCCGGGATAGGACTCGGGGGCCTTTCATTATCGTCATTATCGGAAAATAATTCGCCACTAACGTTAAGACTCACGTTATCATCATTACAATGTGTAGGCGGAGGATAACAATTATCAAAGCCAGGGTGTACCGAGTTAGCCAAAAATTGTTGAATATTGTTAACTTGCTCGGAGAGTTTGCGCAACTCGTCATTTTTCCTAAGCCGTTTCACATTTTTCGTGGGAGCGGGAACGGTATCAAACTTTCTTTTCTTACTCCGCGTTACCCGAGGCACATGGTTCGAGGAATCTGAGCTATCCACTCACGTGCCCGCGCAAAAAAAAAGTGCAGTAGATTGCCACTGGTACCACTGGTACCTATCGAGCAATCCATTGAAATATCCCCGACGGCTTCACGAAACCTAACTCCAAGTTTTATTTCTCGGAATGAAAGCCCAAAACAACCTTGATTTCGGGCATCCGGTGTCCGGCATCCGGGATCTTACTGGGGTTGGTTTGGGAGTCAATTAATGCGTATTTTTGCGAAAAACGAGGGCAATCTACTGAAAAAAAAACTTGGGTACCACCGGTACCCAGGAGCACGTGAGTGGGAGCTACCACTCGAGCTACTTTCCGGATTCATCACTCACTGAAATATATTTTCAATCGAACGGTAGCACCGTTTATCAAGTTAAAACGAAATAATCACAACTGTTTTATAAATTATTTAAAGCACTGTGAAAAATAAGGTAATTTACAAATAGTTTAGACACTGTTAAGCGGATATAAAAGTTTTGACTTGCTTGAAATACGACACAATTTTTTATCCGTCCGCACAGTTTGAATGAGCTAAAAATCGCTCTGTGCCTCTAACCAGCACAGTTGCGCCACCTGGTGGATAAATCGTAAAGCTGCCGGCGACCAATAGGATGTAGTGTATGTATGTGTTGCAATACTTAAGTGTGCCGCGCGTTAGCGACGTTATGCTGATTTCGTATTATTAAGTTTAGTATTAGCTATATTTTCTAATCGATTAATTAAGCATTCTTGTCTTGGCTCTCTTTGGAGCAACAATAAACCACTCTAATATAAATAATGGTTTAATTCACTATGACAACCTCCACCGATGTCCCGATGCACGAGAGGACATCACATGGCGACCCTTGCCATTGAACTAAGCGACTTCATCATGAAGAAACTAAATGCAGTTTAGAAGATCTATGGAGAAGTTTGACTATTATGAAGACAAAGTAATAATGAAGATGCGTATGGAAGACCTCCGTTAGAAAATTCAAGTAAGAAGAAAGAAGACACATTATAGAAGATCTACGTATGAAGAATAATTACAGAAGAAAGAAGATACATTATAGAAGATCTACGTACGAAGATTAATTACAGAAGAGAGAAGATGCATTATAGAAGATCAACATGAGAAGATAACTTATAGAAGATCGTCACAGGAAGACTCGAAGAGGATTCAAGACACCAAAGGAGGGATCAGGGATTACCCGGCCCACACGGAGTCCAGGGAATAGCCCGGCCCACCCTTCAGATGTTAACTGCAGCCCCTTCATCCCCGTGTCGGCATGGAGTGCCCGCCTAGCGCGTCAGGAATCATGCGCGCTAACCCGTTATCGTCCTGTCCACTTCGATCTTCGACACGCAGTAAGAGCGTTATAATATATTTGTAAGTTATTTTAATAATTTCTAATTAATTTGTGTTGAGTATGTAGGTACAAAATCGTATACTAATATTTAAATTATAATGGTAGATAAATTAATTGCCTTAAGAGATACGTTGGTATATTTGAAAACTTACGTAATAAAATTGGGTCGTGACAAACGTACAGGCCCATTAGCGCACTCAAAATTAGAAGCTGCTACTCAGGTATACAATAATTTGGAGAGTATCTTGTTTGAGATTAGTACACAATTAGCCAATTCTGAGATAAGCTCTAGTGAGGTTCCGACTCTCGATGCTATAAAACTGCAAATAGAATCGTGTTATAAAATTATTTTGAACTTAGTAAGTGGTGAGGATTATAGTAGCGAAGAGGAGTTTTCTGACGAACGAATAAAAATGGCTGATTTTGAGTTAAAAACGGCTTTGGCTTTGCTGCCTATGATGACAGGAAAAGAGGAGGTCACATCAAGCCTAATAGATGGTATTGAGCTATACAGCTCTATGATAAAGGCCACTTCTCATAAAGAATATAAAATTTTGTATTGAAAACAAGATTATCTGCGAGTGCGAAATTGCGACTGAAACAAACTTACGCATCAACCGAGTTATTGTTAGCTGATATGCGTAAATATCTTATACAAAAAAAGTCCGCTGTGGCCATACAATCGCAAATGCAACAGGTTAAGCAGGGACGTAGGTCCATAGAGTCCTTCGGAGAGGAGCTGGAGGGGTTGTTCGCCAATTTGACCATAGCGCAAGCAGATGGCGACCAAAGTAAGTACGATGTCTTACGCCCGCTTAATGAAAAGCAAGCCATAAAGCGCTTCGCCGATGGGTTGTCTAATCCTAGGCTAAGCACTATCATCGCTGCACGCCAGTTTTCTTCTTTGTCAGAGGCCATAAGAACAGCTATAGACGAGGAGTCTATGTCAGTAAGTACTTCAACGGAACATCAAGTCATGAAGGTAAAACAGACTTATTATAATAAAAAGTTCCATAATTCAAACAGGCAAAACTATCACAAAAATGGTAACAACCAGCATGCGTCACAGGTCAACGCCTCGGCCAGTGGACAAAGTTCAACACGTTATTGGCAAGGTAAGCAAAATCCGAAAAATAATTTCGCAAATACTAATTTCAATAACTCAAAATATTTTTCACGAAATAAACAATTTACGCGGGGCAATGCACGTCAACGCAATCCGCGCGTTCTGCAGTTTCAGCACAACGCAGCGCCGCAGAATGATGACACTTATAACTTGAACGAGTTTTTTCGTTCCTAAAATAGATAATTTTGTTTTCAACTATAACAATAATAGTATAGTCCGTTTTAATGTAGAATCGTTAGGAATTAATCTCCTTGTAGATAGCGGAGCTAGTTTATGCGTTCTGAAATACGAATGGTTAGAGAAAAATAATTATTTAGATAGGATTTATTCAGACCAGATTACTATTAAAGGTGTTAGTGGTAAGTTAGTCTCGGAAGGCTACATAGACTTAGATTTAGAAATAGAGGGAGTAATTTTTAAGCAAAAGTTTTACGTATTTAAAAACTTGTCGTGTTCGGCTGAAGGAATTATAGGCCAAAACTTTTTCATGAAATATGACGCCATAATAAATTATGAAGAAGGCACCTAACGCTTAAAAAGTAAGAGTCAATGTATTACCATGAGTATACAGAACAATAATAAGTATATGTACTCTATACCGCCTCGTTGCGAAGTAATACGTCACATACCTACCTCCTTATGTGAGGATTGCGTCATTTTATCAAAAGAAATTTTTAAAGGAATTTTTGTTGCCGGTGTGATTACGAAGCCCGAAAAAGGTCGTATCCCCGTTAGAATTTTAAACACGACTGACGACGAATGCAACTTAGATTTGTCAGAAATCGAAGTTCATAGCTTAAATCACTATGACATTTGCCACTATAATGAGAATAAAATTAGCGTAGAGCGTATCAAAACTTTATTTCAGTTGCTCAGCTTAAAATCTTATTTAAACAAGGAAGAGCAAATTAGTAGCGAAATAATTTGCGCCAAATACGCAGACGTATTTCATCTGCCAGGCGATCGGTTATCAGTTACTAATTTGTTAGAGCACACCATCAAACTCAAGGAAAGTGCCACCCCTGTGTACGTGAAGCCTTACAGGATACCTAAAGCTTTGCGCCAGGAGGTGCAGAGACAGATTCAGGAAATGTTAGATAATGATATTATTGAGGAAACTACCTCAGAGTGGTCCAGTCCAGTTCTGTTAGTACCTAAAAAGAGCGATCAAAATGGTGAGAAGAAATGGAGGTTAGTTGTTGATTACAGGTTATTAAACCAGCAGATACAGGATGAGAAGTTCCCCTTACCAAATATTACTGACATCTTAGAGTCACTATCAGGCAGTGTTTATTTTTCAAAATTAGATTTGTCTCAAGGATACTATCAGCTCGGTTTGGAGAAAGATTCTATTAAGTATAACACATTTACCACAGATAAAATGTACCAAATGAAAAGATGTCCTATGGGTCTTAAGACCAGTCCAAGCGTCTTTTTAAGGTTAATGACCAGATACAGATACAGATTTTTATTAATAACCATTGTTACACGTCAAAATATTAATTTAAAATATAATGTTGTATAATATAGTATATTCAATATACTAGTATAGTTACTCTAATCCATACAAATTTAATTTATAAAAATGTCATGCTTAGACTACTTATGATACAAATTGTTGTCATTTGACCATTGCTATGTCTGGTTTAAATTACAAGCAATGTTTCATTTATTTAGACGACAATATTGTGATAGGAAATAGTTTGGAAGACCACAATAAGAACTTAATTTGTGTACTAGAACGGTTACGTAAAGTTAATCTCAAATTAAACCCCACGAAATGTGAATTTTTACGCAAAGAAATCATGTATCTAGGTCACAAAATTACGTCAGAAGGTATTTACCCTGACCCGTCAAAAATAGAAGCGATACAGAATTACCCTAAACTAAATAATACAGAGTAAAACAGTCTTTGATGAACCCGCCAGTACTTCAATATCCAAAATTTACAGATGATAACATTTTCAAATTAACAACAGACGCTTCAAGGGTTGGCCTCGCCGGAATATTATCAAACGGTAACGGAAGGGTAGTCGCCTACGCAAGCCGTAACTTGAAACCCGCAGAAACGAGGTACCCAGTGATAAAGCTAGAGTTATTAGCGATAGTCTGGGATATAAGGCATTTTCGACCTTATTTATATGGCCGTAAGTTCAAAATTAAAACTGACCATAAGCCACTTTTATACCTATTTGGCATGACTGATCCATCTAGTCGTTTAACAAAATTCAGGTTATATTTGGAAGAATATGACTTCGAAATCGAGTATGTTCCGGGTCGGCAAAATGCAGCTGCAGATGCATTGAGTCGAATCACGTTGAGCACTAAAGATTTGATTGGAATGAGAGAACCAGCTGTATCAGTCATGACAAGATCCCAAGCTAGGAAATTAAAGTCCCAATTAGGTGACAAAACTGACATGACAAATGAGGGTGTCTCCAGATCAAGGTCTGATCAACCTAGAACTGTTGAGATCCTCAAGAAACCTAAAGACGGAATAGAGTTAATAATTTGTTCAAGGAACCGAAGCAGAAGCTTTGATAAAGTAAGAAAAATAGCTAGTGACCATAGCAAGTATGGTAATTGTATTTACTTACCTACAAGGTCTGTATTATACCTAATGTCTCGATCGTTATCAACTATGCCAGTGTTAGCGAGAGAGTTAGAGTCCCTGTGCAGAAAACTAAATATTATTGAGGTAATAATAGTCAAGAACGAAAGTAACAAAGGTATAGTAACTTCTTTATTAAAAGAGTTTAGCGAGTTGGAGATGTCCACTCCTAAGTTATTGATATTAAAAGATGTTAAGCGCATTACAGATAAAGATGACAAAACTGTAATTTTGAACGATTTTCATCTATTAACTACGAGCGGACATGCCGGGGTAAATAGAATGTTAAATAATATCAAGAAATATTATTTTTGGCCAGGTATAGGCAAAGACGTAAATGACTATGTAACAAAATGTAAACAATGCCAGATTCAAAAGCACACTAATAGGCATGTTAGAGAACCGATGTCAATAACGTCAACAGCGCAATCGGCGTTCGAGAAAGTTTCATTGGACATTATGGGACCAATAGAACCTGATAATAGAAATTATAGGTACGTCTTAACCCTTCAATGCGACTTAACCAAGTTCGTAGAAGCCTACCCCTTAGAGAAAAAGGATACAGTCTCAGTAGCAAGGGAGTTTGTTGACAATTTTATTTTAAGGTACGGCATTCCGAAAGAGATTCAGAATTTATGTCTTCGGTAATGACCGAAATATGTCAGTTACTCTCAATAAATAAAATTAATTCCACGGCCTATCATCACGAAACGATGGGTTCGATAGAAAACACTCACAAACACTTAGGAGCGTATCTCAGAATCCAGTGTCAAAATAATAGAACAGATTGGAGCTCATGGCTTCCATACTGGTGTTTCTCTTACAATACGTCTGTACACTCTGAAACAAGATACACTCCATACGAGTTAGTGTTTGGTAAAATATGTAACTTACCAAGTAATTTAGATATAAATAACGATAGGATAGATCCGTTGTATAACTACGACTCATACCCTAAGGAGTTAAAGTTTAGACTGCAAAAAGCTCAATTTGAAGCTAGGAAAAACTTGTTAAAAAGCAAAGAGAACAGAAAAATTGTGTATGACAGAAATGTAAATTCAGTTAAGTATAATAAAGGTGACTTAATATTAGTTAAAAACCAAATAGGTGATAAGATGACTAATGTATACGAAGGCCCGTTTGAGGTCGTAGAGGAGCAGTCGCCCAATTTTGTAATTATAAGAGATAGGAAGAAATATGTTCTTCATAAAAATAATACAAAACTATTTAGAAATTAAAGGTAATTTGTTTTGTTATTTCTTTGTTTATTCCTTGGTATGAAACATATATTTTTAAGATTAGTTTTAAGAGATATTTAAGGAAAAAAAAATGTACTTTTCCTAACGTGTAGCACTTTTTTTTTTCTTTGCAACCCCCGTTATGTGGTGTATGTATGTGTTGCAATACTTAAGTGTGCCGCGCGTTAGCGACGTTATGCTGATTTCGTATTATTAAGTTTAGTATTAGCTATATTTTCTAATCGATTAATTAAGCATTCTTGTCTTGGCTCTCTTTGGAGCAACAATAAACCACTCTTAATATAAATAATGGTTTAATTCACTATGACAACCTCCACCGATGTCCCGATGCACGAGAGGACATCACAAGGAAGCGACTTTCGGCTGACGTCACGAGGAATTGGTAGATGTTTAGACACTGTTTCCGCCACACAAGAGAAAATCAAATACCTCTCTCATTATTTTAGACTTCGAATAACGGTACAGTGCTATGGTACAGTGAGTTAATAAGAACGCTAGGTATTGCCATGGACAAAAGATTAAAAAACCGGTCAAGTGCGAGTGGGACTCGCGCACCGAGGGTTCCGATATACCTGTTCAGCCCCGAATGGTCAGCCCTGAACATAATTTAGAAGATTTCAACAATTAACGTCAATACGTACCTGCCGCAGCATCATTACTCAGCATCACACAAACCTAGTAAGAAATAAAATATACAACGTTGCGCTTTACACCGACGACACACTAAGATAATTTACATCTGTGATAGTAAAATAAACTTTGTATAAAAAGCATTAAAATATGGAAATAAATCAGATTTGTCAACACTACCACCGTGTTCACTCTTCTCCTCCCGCTTCACTCAACACCTCGGGAACGTCGGGAGTATCTCATGTGCTGCTGTAACCGCTGGCACCAAATTTCAAGATTCTGAGTTTACGGGAAGTACCCTGTAGGTTGTTGTCCCGTGTGGTGCCGGCAAAGAATAGTACCAACCCATACATACCTGTGGGTGTCGTAAAAGGCGACTAAGGGTTATCTGGAGGATGGGCAGCAGCATCCTCCTTTGCATCTTACATCTTACTTACTGCGGTCACCTACAACCGCGGTCCATGGTGCCAGCCGTAACGCTAACAAGCGAGGTGACTATGGTACTTCCTCTCCAAATTTTTCCAGCAAAAGCTAGAATTTAGGAGGGAGCTCCCTGTCCTGTAGTGGACGTTTTCATAGGATGTTATGATAACTGTGTAGGTATTGATTCCCTTGCGATTGTCAAAAAACTCTAAAATTGCCGGCTTAAACGGCTGTATCTCTTGATTGCGTTTGCTTTTTTCACAGCTTCAAGGGACAGTAGACCTGAGTATTTGATATTAATTTCAGCTTGATACCTCTAGGCATTCCTGACAAAAAGGGCCGTAACAGACAGACAGACAGACGGATAACAAAGTGATCCTATAAGGGTTCCGTATTTAGGGTTCCGATACCGAAATGGTAAAAAAAGGAACGCTTATGGTGTGATTTTGTATCTCTGTCTGTCACACATGTATATCTCAGCAACCACTCATGTTATTGATTTGAAATTTGGAATAGTTTTGGAATATGGTTGCCAAACCTAATTTTACATGAAATAATCAATAAAAAATGAGAATTAATGTAAAGGGGGAAAAAAAGAGAGAGCGAATTTTCAAATTGTTACTTGGTCGAGTGCGGTATCATTTATGAAAGGGCTTTACTTGTACATTTTAAAATAGGGAGAGCGAATTTTCAAATTGTTACTAGGTCGAGTGCGGTATCTTATGAAAAGCTTTACTTGTACATTCTAAAATATATTTTTGTATTTTTTTGCGACTCTTAGTTTTCAAGTAAAACGACAAAAAAATACCATTCCTATCCCCTTATCTCCGAAGTTTGTGAAAGGAAAAAATTGAATTAATTACAGTCGATAGAAATTTATGTGAATATTACATCAAAAATAAAACGATTTTTCTAAGTTGCAGGTTTTTAGAAATCTGCAAAGAACCTTTACAAACAAATTTAGTTTTGCGGTTCTAAAAATTGACTTTTTTTCTTCCAAAAATACTTTAAGTATATCGGAACCCTTGGCGCGCGAGTCCGAATCGCACTTGACCGGTTTTTTTCCTTTTGAGGTACGGAACTCAAAAAAATCGGCCAAGTGCGTGTCGGGCCACGCGCAATATAGGGTTCCGTAGTTTTTTTGTATTATGGTTTCGAGTAGGTATTTTATAACGTTTATAAAAAACTTTACTTCCTTATGCTCAGCGAGGTCCTAGCGCCTGATTGCTATTTTTATTATTTTTAATTTTTCGGCTATAGCTCATTATCCTGTGAAGCCGACATAATTGTGATAGTTTTCCTTTTAATGTCATCATATATTTTTTTCACATTTCCCATAAAAACCGTTTAGCCGGCAGGGGGTGAGGACACTCGACTCCAACAAAAAATTGCGCTTTCAAGCTTAACATTACCTAAACGAATCCCTAAATCGAAAAATGATCTTTGCAGATCTTATTTTTAAAAGACCTATCCAACAACACCCCACACTGGGGTAGACAAGAAAAAAAAATAATCCCCACTTTCCTTGTAGGAAAGGTACACTAAAAGAAAATATTTTTCAAAATTTTATTCCACCACTTTGTCGGCGTAGATAAAATGTATATTTGCACAAAATTTTAACGAAGACCGGAAAATGCTGAATAGGGGAAATAATTCAGAAGTTAGCCAATTTTGGCACAATTATAGAAAAAAGTGTCCACAACAACATACTAAAAGTACCGGATGGTAGCGGTGGAGGCAAGGCGGGTGGGGGTGTGAAGGTCCTTATTTTTTTATCAACGCCGAGGCGTAACTGCTATAGTTACAGATGAGAAATCTTATACAATGGCTAACTGCGTATAAAAACCATCAAACAAGATTCTTTTTTTACAAAACTTACGAGTATCTCCCAATTGGGTGAAATAAGGGATGAAAGTTTTTTATGACAATCCTACAGTTTTGTCATGAGAAACATAAAAATTGGATTTAAGCTAATAATAGGAATTAAAGGTACATATATTTCAGCACTTTTGCGAAATCATTCCCCAAAGGGGTGAAATGCCATATATCATTTCACCCCCTTTGGGGATGATTCTACAAAAATGCTGAATAATTCTTATAATCAGCTCAAATCCAATTTTTTATTCGTCTCATGACAAAACTGTAGAATTTTCATACAAACTTTCATGTCTTACTTCACCCCCCTGGAAGATGAGTTTTGTAAAAAAAACTTATTTGGTGTTTTTTATATGCAGTTAACCATTGTATAAAATTTTACATCGTAACTGTCGTTACGCCTCGACGTTAATGAATCAATCAGGACATGTTCTACAATACACTTAAATTTTAGAGAAAAATGCTTCCGTTTTTCGTCTAGACGCAAAACGAACATCTGTTATCATCATCACGTGTAATAACCAAGACCACTGTGTACAGATTGATGAATACCATAGTCGGATAATACAATGTTTAAAAAACGCGGCGATTGACTCGTATGTGGGAAAAACAGTAACGAAAAAACGACCAATAACGGGATGGAACTTTCACGTCAAAGATTTACACTATAATGCGAGAATTTCATACCAGATCTGGTTATTGCACGGATGTCCACTACAAGGTGACATACATGACGAAATGATTAAATGTAGAAAAAAGTTCAAAAATAAAATTAGTTGGTGTCAAAGAAACGAAGACCAAATTAGAATGGACATAATAGCACAGCATAGAAAGGACAGAAATTTTAGTAAATTTTGGAAATCTACTAAAAGCTTAAATCATAGACCTAGTCGTCCGATGAATGTTAATGGTAGCCAAGATTGTAAACAAATTGCAAACATGTTCGCACAACAGTTTAATGTAAAATCAGAGCTTTTAAAGACTGAGAGTTGTACTGACGACGAGACGCACAAACTGCCCTCGTCTGTTCCTCCGCAGCGCGGCACACAGAGTACTGACAAGTTTCGCGTCACAGCCCAGCAAGTGCTTGACTGTGTACGCAACATGAAACGCGGTAAATCGCCTGGTTTTGACCAGCTTAGTATTGAACATATTCAGTATGCGGCTCCGTTGCTGTTCGATAAACTTGCTGTTTTGTTTAACGCGTGTTTTGTCCATAGCCACTTACCTGAGGCCTTCATGTTGACCACTGTAGTTCCATTGGTAAAGAACAGGACTGGCGATGTGACCAACCTGTCTAACTACCGCCCTATTTCTCTTGCCACTGTTTTCTCAAAAGTGCTAGAAAGACTTTTAAATCCAACTCTAACTGCAAACATTGATCTGAATGACGCCCAGTTTGGTTTCCGTGCTGGTCTATCAACGGACATGGCAATATTCGCCTTAAAGAATACTGTCAAGAGCTATATCAGGAAGAAAACATCAGTGTACGCATGTTTTCTAGACTTGAGCCGAGCTTTTGACACAATTAGTTATGACATTTTATGGAAGAAATTAAGGCAAACCAGTGATCCGGAGAGTATTGTCAGTCTGTTGGAGTACTGGTACGGGAATCAGACAAACGTGGTCAGATGGGGCAATAAAATATCTGATAGTTATAAACTGGAATGTGGGGTTAGGCAGGGCGGTCTCACGTCGCCGATCCTGTTTAATCTGTATGTCAACGGGCTGATCGAGGAGCTCAGCAGCACCAAAATTGGCTGTTACGTAAATGACAAACTGATAAACAATCTCAGCTATGCTGATGATATGGTGTTGCTGAGCCCCTCGGTAAGAGGATTGAGAACATTGGTCTCAATATGTGAGCGGTATGCTGCTGCGCATGGCCTTAGGTACAACGTTAATAAAACGGAGGTCATGATCTTTAAGTACAAGAAAGGTCCGGAAAACATATTACCGGTTTACTTGTGCGGCTCTGTCCTAAGAGTCGTAACAAAGTTTAAGTACCTAGGCCATGTAGTCACAGATACTCTCGAGGATGATGAGGACATCGAGCGGCAACGACGAGCCCTTGCAATGCGGAGCAACATGTTAGCGAGGCGGTTCGCCCGCTGCTCGAAGGAAGTGAAAGTGAGTGCCAGGCGCTATACACTTGCCACCTATGGTACTCTTTCAAGCAGCGCTCGTACAACACTCTCAGAGTACAGTACAACAACGCCTTTAGAGGCATCATGGGGCTGCCGTGGCGGTGTAGTGCGTCGGGAATGTTCGCCGAGCACAGAGTCAATGACTTTTTTGCTGTACTCAGGAATATTCGAGCTTCCTTCGAGCAAAGAGCACGTGCGTCTCCGAATGAAATCATAGTAGCTGTCTACTATAGTTTTTACTTTTTTGACTCAAATTTTAATGACATTATTTATTTTTGATTTATTTTTTATTGACTTTGACTCAACTTGACATTTATAATGTGATCAATGTAATATAATTTTTATTTTATTTATTTTTGTAATATTTGTATCATGGATTTTTAACTTTGTAATTTTATTTGTAATTTGTAACTTTGTAACTATGGGACTAGTACCTGAAATAAATGATTTATTATTATTATTATTATTTAAGGTGTTTTTAAACCAATACGACCCTGCTGAATTCATACATGCTTGTTAAATAAAAAAACATTTTTTTTTGTGGGTAGACGTCGCCAAAGTAACATCTTTCGTTTAGCTGCTTAAAAATTTTAATAAATAAAATACTTACAAAGCTGTATTCTTTATATGAATCTGCTTAAATAGTTCATCACCGAGTTTGCACTTGCCACAACATGTATTTTTCCACTTTTGTGCACTTGGACTTCACTTCACTGACACTGCAAAATGGACTTATCATCGAACCTTCTGAACAACAA
Source organism: Athrips mouffetella (assembly GCA_947532105.1). NCBI lineage: Eukaryota > Metazoa > Arthropoda > Insecta > Lepidoptera > Gelechiidae > Athrips > Athrips mouffetella. Next base: position 17,202,822 of record OX383983.1, read on the forward strand.
AAATATCATCAATGAGCTGTTTGAACGCATGGACAGCTTTGAGAAACGCCTGAAGAAGGCCACAACTACACCTCCGCCAGTGCAGACTGACCTACCAACCCTTGCTCATGAGTTCGCCGACTTCAAGAACACTGTCTGCCTGATGCTATCTAAACTTGCGTTCCAAACAGAATTATTGGCACTTGGTTAGGAGCGCCACAAGATGTTTCTGCGTCGGAAGGTGCTCTTGTTCCATGGTGTCGCTGAAAGTGATGGTGAGAATGTCAGTAATGTACTTCTGAATGTGTTGACGGACATCATGAAATTACCAGATGTTACCTTAGGTGATTTGGAATCTTGCCATCACCTAGGAAAGTCTACTAATAAAAAAGCGCGCCCAATTCTGGTCAGATTCAGATATTTTGAGTGTAGACGCCTGGTCTGGGATTCTAAGACAGAGCTTAAGGGCTCTGAAATTGTTGTGTCCGAGTTTTTAACAAAATCACGGCATGACACCTTCATGGCGGCTCGGAAACACTTCGGTGTTCCCAACTGCTGGTCTACGGAGGGGAAGATTGAAATCCTTTTGCCCGATAAGAACCGCAAGAAGTTAGAGACCGCCGCTGAACTACAGGCTTTGATATCAGCTTTTCCGGCCATAGGACAGTCCGCGCCGGCGTCGTCAGCGTTACCACCGTCACCTGTTAAGACCAAGAAGGTCGCAGTTTCGAAGACCTCATCCGTCCCGCCAGCCAGGAGGACAAAAGCAAAGTAGGGCACAGTTTAGTCACTTTTGCGGTTCAATCTGGCTACTATCTTTACTTAGCTGCATTATACTTCTTATTTGTTTGTAAGGTAGATCAGAATTAATTCTCTCTTGGATTTTTCACCTATTTTAACTACCCTTTATTTACTGTTTTTATTCCGCTCTGTTTGTTGTTTTTACTCATACTTTTTGTTTCTTAATTTGTGTTCCATTTCTGTATGTAGTATGTGCAAAATTTGTTTCAACTTTCCGCGGCAAGTGCTAATTCGGTAGATGGGTATTTAAGCTTTATTTTATTTACTTATTTAATTGTATTTAGTAGGTTATTTATTTATTTTCATTTGTTTTATACAGTACATTATACTATTTATATATATTTTGTGTAATGGATAACTTAACTGACATTGATGATAGTTTTTTCTCCTGTTTTTCGTCTTCTGACCATTTTCTTAGTGCTGACAGTGACGGTGATAATTCTACATGTCTGTCCGTTCATGATCAGTTGAAAGCAACCTTTTCCCAATTTTCAAATAACTTTAACATTGTCCATATAAATTCCCAGAGTATTCCATGCCATTATTCTGACCTTCTGGAGTCCTTTTAGTAACTCTCCCGTGGATGCCATCCTTATATCCGAATCTTTCCTTAAACCTTCCCTCTCCTCTACCCAGTTTCCTCTTCCTGGTTTCAAACTCATCCGTAATGATCGTACGGGTAAAGGAGGCGGAGGTGTTGCAATTTATCTGCGAGCAGACATAGTACATACTTTAGTTAGCGTATCTCCCAGTACCTATTCTCAATCTGCAGAACATTTGTTCATTGAGATTACGTTCCACCATAAAAAAATGTTGCTCGCCGTATATTACAGCCCTTCTCTCCGTATCGATTACTTTAAGTCCCTTAAAACCCTTCTGCACTGTCCCAATTATGATCACGTCCTACTTCTAGGTGACTTTAATACGTGCTTGATTAAGGATGATCAACGTTCCCAAAAACTCCTGTCCTTGCTATCTTCCATCAACTTACATGTCCTTCGTCTCTCTGCTACCCATCATGCTCCTAATTGCTTCCCCTCGCTTCTCCATCTTATGATTACGTCATCTTCTGAAAACATCGCTACCTTTGGTCAACTTCCCGCTAACTTCTCCTACCATGATGTCATCTATCTATCTTATAAAATCCGACCTCCTAAGCCTCAATCGATGTTTCTTCTCTTGCAAAGTTTCAAGGGTATTGACTTGGAGGCTTTGAGACACGATGCGTCTAACATTGATTGGACCCCTGTACTTACTGCTGGCCACGTCGACGTAAAAAATCAGGAGTTTCTTAGGATTATTTTGTCACTATATGATACACATGCTCCTCTTAAAAAGGTTAAAGTTAAACATGATCCTGCTCCTTGGCTCACACAGGATATCAGAGACTGGATGGCCCGTCGGGACAAGGCTAAAGGAAGGTTTAAGAAGTCTCCTTCAGACCAAAATTTAGCTAGGTACAAATATCTACGCAACCATTGAAATCGTCTGTGTAGGGATGCAAAGAGACGCCACATTCACAACTCCATTGAAAATTGCGATCCCAGGCATGTTTGGAAGTTTCTGAGGACTTTGGGTATTGATAAATCATCTGCTACCTCTGACTCATCGATAGATCTAAACGCACTTAACGCTCACCTCTCCTCTGCGCCTATGTGTTTAAAAACCAGTACAATCTCTCGAATCAATGGTCAAACTCTTCCAGCATGTCCTTCATTCTGCTTCAGTGCTGTGACTGAAGAGGATGTTAAGAAGCATATACTTTCCATAACTTCTTCTGCTGTGGGCAGTGATGATCTGTGTTCCCGTATGATTTCCCTTATCCTCCATGAACTACTTCCTATCCTCACCCATATTTTTAACCACTTCCTGGTAACGAGTTTTTTCCCCTCAGCGTGGAAACTAGCTAATATCATTCCTCTTCTAAAAACCGCTAATCCTACCTCCTTTTCACAGTTTCGGCCTATTTCCATCCTTCCTTTCCTCTCTTAGGTTCTCGAACACATTGTCCATAAGCAGTTGGCTAATCATATATCATAAAATTCTCTTCTTTCCCACTTTCAATCTGGTTTTAGGCCAGGTCACAGTACGGTTACTGCACTGCTTAAGGTCACGGACGATATTCGCTACGCGATGGAGCACAAGGCCATCACTGTTCTAACGTTACTTGACTTTAGAAGTGCTTTTAACTTTGTCGACTTTGATGTTCTTCTTGCTATCCTTCGCTCTCTTAACATTTCTTCTCCAGCCATAGCCTGGTTTGGTTCCTATCTTCGAGGTCGCTTGCAGCGGGTAAGCTCCGATGAGACTTTCTCAGACTGGTGTGATCTGGTTGCGGGTGTACCGCAGGGTGGCGTTCTCTCTCCTCTTCTATTCTCAGTCTTCATCAACACTGTTACACCAGTTATCTCCTCAAACTTCCAGCAGACGACTTGCAAATTTACCTTAGTTCCGATGTCACCAATATCAATTATGCCATCGATTGCCTCAATTTGGATCTTGAGCATATTGCGAGTTGGGCTGAATCTTTTGGGTTACTTGTTAATCCTTAGAAGTCTCAAGACGTGATTATTGGGAGTCCATATATGTGTAGACAACTTGATCAGCTTACTGTTTCTCCAGTTCTGTTTAATGATGTTCCGATTGCTTTGACGAAAACTGCAAAGAATGTCGGTGTAGTTATTGATTCGAATGTCTCCTGGGTGGCTCATGTTAACAAGGTCAGCAGTAAGATCTACTTCTCAATCTACTCCCTTAAACGCCTCCAAAGTTTCTTACCTTTGAAAACCAACATTTACCTTGCTCAGTCTATTTTTTTCCCTATCCTCGATTACGCCGATTCCTGTTATCTGGACGCCACAGAGGAGCTTTTAAACAAACTTGAACGTCTCCAAAACTTGTGCATCCGATTTATATTCGGATTGCACAAGTACTCCCAATCCGTTTCCGCAGGAACACTCATATCCTTTCCCTTCTCTATAACTTCCTGTACAATCCTAATTCCCCTTACTACCTACATGAACGTTTCTCTTTTTCACGTCCTGTAGATAAACCCTGTCACTCCAATGTCAGAACAAACCTATCTGTCCCCTCCCACCATTCTGATTTATACAATACAATACAATATTCTTTATTGCACACGAAATTTTGTGAAAAGTACAATATTAGAAATAGGTGTACAATGAGGCGGCCTTATTGCTAAATTTATATTCCTATTCCTTTACTGTTCATGCGGCCAGGCTGTGGAACTCCCTCCCGCACACTGTCCGTGATAGTCCATGTATCACTGTCTTTAAAAAACGAGTGAAAGAACATTATCTGTCTCTGTCTGAGTGATCCATATGTCGTAGGGCGACTCTTATTTCGAATTTTTCGTTAAAGCGTAAAGATTGCGTTCATAACATAACCTTCGTAAGGTAGTTTCGAGATAAAGTTCAAAATGTTTAAAATAACGTGATAAAAGAAAAACACAAGTGCTTTAGTGATTTTGGTCAAGTGATTACTAAACCAAAATGATAGCTTTTAAAAAATTAAACGGTAACTTTCAAGTAATCATAGTAGTTTTGTGGTCTCAAGTGAAAACGTAAGTACATGATCGCGATTGCTTTGGAATACCATTTTGACATACCTAGTAGGATGACCGAAACCAGACTTATTCAATAACCCAGTGAAATTGTATAACGTTCTTGATACTATAACATGTTGAACAAATCCATTATTGTGATAATTTTAATAAAGATTTGAGATCTAGTGAATTTGAGATTGTTTTTGTGTTTTACAAAGCTCAAAAGTAACCGGATGGAGGAGCCATTATATCTGCATACACATCTAAAAAAATAACAAAATTTTATTACTTTATTATAATTTTCTTAAATTTTATATTGTCTTTTAATCTTTTGTACTCTTAGAAAATTTAAAAAAAGGTGTTTCATTGTACACCCATCAGCTCGTCAGTCAAAACACTTTGACCTTCAGTAGGTCTCTGGTTTTTTGGGTATTTGCAGTAATACACTGGTTCAGTCTGAGTTAGTTTCTACGAGCTTCCTGCTTGCGCATACAATTTTTAGTAAATAACATAAATATCTAGGACTATAAATTTTGTTTAGCATCATCCCAATTAGTGATTGTTAATACCTAAGTACTTACTATCAAAACATTGAAGGAATTGTATTGTATCCTTTGCTGTTAATATATGGCTCCTCATAAACTGCCAGCTTCAAAATGGATACATTATAATTATGGGTGCCATCTATACAGCCCAGAACACCTGGCATGCTTGTAGCTCTATAGAAACTGAAAAGATAAAGTAAATTACTATTGGATATTTTAGAGAGGCAGCGAATATAAGTAATTTTTACGAATCATTTTTCATGTTCTGCATGAAGACTAATCAAAGAATATAGTTTTGAACTATTTCTTTGTTGATGTTAGACTACACCTTATAGTAAGTAGGTGTATTTACATTGGTCAAACATGAACTAAACTTATTTACTCACCATCTTTTGATTTTCTCCCTTTCACTTTGAGTGAACGGGAATCCTACAAGTTTATTTAATATCTCTGGATTATTAAGTGCCTCCATTACTTCTTTAATAGCTTTACTAACACTAGCTTGGGCAACTGGGTGGTGTTGATTGTCACCAATGGGTGTCTGGTAAGATCCGGTTGCAAAGGAAGCCATTGTCATTTAGTTTATACCATGGTTATAGATTCTGAATAACAAGCACCACAGAGCACTAAATAGGTATAGGTAGGTAGTATCTAGGTATGTGGTATCTTTGCAAATTCGGCAGGTATCTTACATACCTAGAACTTACTTATGTCTCTACGTCTAGACCATCAGAGCGCGGAGGGGTGGCCATATGGAGTGACTACAGACACTAAGTCTTTGAAAAGACAGGTGGATAGACGATATTTCTTGCGAAATTGTCTTTCGGATAGACAAATATCTTGTTGTCTCAGGGCTGAATTCCTGTCCGAATATTAATTCTTTTTGTCTCGGTGTCCACTGCATTTGCTTGGTGCATCATCTGTATGTACTGAGACAGCATTGTATACACTTGAAATTTAGCACAAATTCAAAATAATAACTTTTTCTTTTCCAAACTAAGTCACAATACCTCCTCAATTCAATATGATCCAAAAGGTTCTTCTAAAAGTTCGTCGCAATCAACTTTTTCAAAACCGTTCGCAAAGGTGTTCCCAACGTAAGGCAATTGGTAGGAAACGCTGTCAAAAACTGACAAAAAATTACCACGATACCAATAAACTCCATAAGTTACGTTCGTTCGTTACCACAGATTAAAAAACCTTTTCTTCAACGTATCTTCCGAGAAAAAACCAAATGGTTTTCGTTTGAATAATTACCACGATACCAAATGTGCTGTTCGGTGGCTCAACGTAACGTTTTCAGTAAAAGGTTTTGCTTTGGTTTCATCGAATAAAATACCACGATCGGGGCCCTGGTTTTCATAATCGAATAAGTGGTTGAGTTATGTTTGTGGCCGGAAGGACGTCGCCGTTGTGGTGATGTGCCCGGATGGCGGATGTGTTTGTGTGACTAAATCAGTGGCAACTCTGAGTCGTAAGCCGTTTCTTATTGACTTGCTCTCGGGCGGTCCAGAGCTGCGCGGCGTTGAAAGTGTTCGCTCTGGTTTAGTTATGTGTGGAAGACCGGATAGAGGTCGATTTAGGTGACCGGATAGAGGTTGCCAGTAAAGTTGTGTTCGTGACCGGATGGAGGTCACGTGTGGAAGACCGGATAGAGGTCGATTGTTGTGATGAACGGATAGAGGTCAGAGTTGAGCATTGTAAAATTTTTACCTAGTTATTGTTGTTAGAATGAGTATGGGCATTGTCCAACATTACAGCTGCTATTTCTTAATTGATAATATTTGCTACTGAAATTGATGTTACGTTTAAATAACCAAAAGTTGTGATTACTTTAGAAAGTAAATGTGAAAGTTTTAGATGAAAATTTTGGCCAAGATGTGATAAACCTAAATCGCATAGCAACAGTGAGTTTATAGACAGAGTAGCTCTGGTGCGAGCAGACAGTGACGTGACCTACCTTTACCGATACGTGGACTAGAAGATTTGGTACCATACTGAGATGTAAAACGTTGTTTTGAGCTAACTACTATGTTGATATGACTACTGTTAGTGAAGTCCGTACATCGACAGTCGATCAGTGATTAAAATAAATGTTTTATTTCATACAGTTGTAAACTGATTTACTTTGAAGTTCTGTGAGCAAATTATTTTAAAGGTACTAGCCTGATGGAAGCGATGTACCCGCCATTTAAAGATATTGCAGTTAGTTTTGATTCGTTTTGGTCAGGTTTGGCCGAGCGGTTAAGAAGATTGAATCTTGCAGTTACTTGGACTCGCACGAGGACGTGTGACCCGTTAGGACGGCCGTGTCGTAGAGCGACTCTCATTTAGAATTTCCCGCGGTATTTTCAAAGACAAACGTCCGTGCCACAAGCACCCATGAAGTGGCCCAAGCACGGCGAAGCTACGCAAAACATCAAATTAGTACTGAATTTCCGTACCAGTGTGGATTGTCGATGTTGGACGATGATGATGGCAATGATGGCTTTATTTAGATCGTGAGGTTGGTACTACTACAACGAATGGCGCGTAAAGAGGCGTGGTTTGCCAACACGTAGCAACGTGAAGACGAGGCCGCCATTTTCAACAGCTCATTCTTGTTCGAGATTTTACCACGTCAAGTTCTAAAGTGATAGTTGGTCACGAGATGAAGCCTGCAGCCGCTGACGGATGAGCCGTGGCAATTCTGCGATGACAGGAGCGACCCTTTAACGACAGCTAAGTGTTTATGATCCTTTCTGCCCAAGACTGTGAGACTTTAGGTTATGATACGTGAATACCTTTTGTGATAGTAAAACACGGTGCACTGTGAGTTTGCTGCATTAGAACATGTGAATAGATAAGCCTCCAACGTTTGGGGTTGACAGGATTGTGCCACTTAGTTGATTTTACATTAAAACAACAGGTGGCACAAGCAGTCCTGCACACCGCTGTGTTTACCAACGACGTGATAGAAGAGAATACCGTATGAGAGGTCAATGGCAAGTCAGGATGAATGATCGTTATGCAAGTAAGTTACACTCGATTGAATTAGGCGATTGTCAAAGATGTTATCGATGTTTACTACAAATTGTTCGGCCAATATCGTGTTCTCTGCTATTCCCGATGTCTATCCCTTGCCTCGTGTCTTCGACACATATATTTATGTATGTATATATAATTATTTATTTTATTATTGTATGTATTTATTATACGTATCTATACAGGGTGATTGGAAATTCGACGTATTCCTGAAAGGGGGTTGTTCTGCAACTCATATGGAGTAAATATGCGACGACGAAAATTCGACGAAATTTCCCGCCTTACTACATTAAAAGGCAAAATGTGAAAAAAGTATACCACTCTGTATAATAAATGTATACTATTGTGATATAGGATAAATGATTTATTAATTGGAACATAATTTATGCCTTATAATTATGATAAATACCGGAGAAGATAAGTCCTAAACAAAAAGTAGTGTTAAAATAATTTATGTCCAAGGGAATATTTCCAAAAGTCATACATACACTTGACGTACAAACTACAAAAATAAGTTTCTCGTTTCATAAGCTTTCTAAAAAGATATAAATATTGTAATTAGATTGTGGCGCTTGGAAATAAATGAGCCGAAAGTGCGCTGCGGTACTATTTCTGGTCGGATTCATTTTACTGATTGCGTGTGAAAGTAATGTTAATAAAGAAAATAAGTAAAGATAAAATGCCTTATAACACTTTTAAGCGATAAAAATATATTTTTTTTATCCAAGGATAACAATTTTGGAACGTACTTTCTTCATTATCGGGGTACTGGACACATCTGAGTAGGCTACGGATAGAAATAGTAGTTTATGCAACTGTTAAGTAAAGATAGTCATTATAACAGGAATACTAGTTTGTGACATGAGGCACAGCTGAATATCAAGAACGACGCGCAAATTTTAACGATGCGGAAAACGAGAACGGAAGTTCGAAAACGGCTTCGAGCATGCATACGCCACCAAGGCTCTCACTTCGAGCAACATTTGTAAAACTGTATGATAATTAGTTTTTTTTTTGTAGGCACTAAAGTAAAGTTTATTTAAATTTTCCATTTTTTTGTTTACTTTCTACATAAGCACCATACTTGCACTCAATCAGAAAGATGAATCCAACTAAAAATTTGTGCCGCAGCGCACCATTGGCAATTTTTTTTCTAAGTGCACTATACAATTACAAGATTTATAGTTTTTTGAAAAGCTTATGAAACGATAAACTTATTTTTGTAGTTTCTACGTCAAGTGTGTGTATGACTTTTGGAGATATTCCCTTCAACGAAAAAGTCTTTTGTTTTTCTTTAGCACTATTTTTTGTTTAGAACTTATTGTCATTGGTAATTATCTGAGTTTTAAGGCATAAATTATGTTGTAATTAATGACTCATTCATCCTCTATCAGAAAAGTATAATTTTACTAGCTGTTACCCGCGACTTCGTCCGCGTAAATTTTATAAAAAACAGAACTCTAACTTAACTCCACCCCTCCCTCTCTCTCTTCCTCTGCCTCTTCCATCCCTCTTCCCCCCCTCACTCTTCCTCTCCCTCTCCCCCTACCTATCCCCCTCCCTCTTTCTCTCCCCCTCCCACTCCATCCCCCTTCCCTTTCCCCCCTTCCCCTCCTCCCATCCCCCTTCCCTTTCCCCCATCCCCCCTCACTTCCCCCCCCCCCATCCCCCCTGGCTATCACCGTATCCCCTCCCCTTCTCCCTCCATCTACCCCCTCTCCCTCTACCCCTCCATCCCCCTACAACTCCCTACCCCTTTCTCTCCCCCTTCCCCTAATTCTTCCCCTACTCTTCCCTCACCCCTTCCCTCTCCTTCTCCCCTTCCCCTCTCCTTCTCCCCTCCCCTCTCCCTTTCCCTATCCCTGCCCCTATCCCATCCCCTACCCCTATTCCTATTCCTTCCCCTACCCCTAACGCCATCTTAACCGCTATCCCTATCCTTATATAAACATACAACCGACACTCATATTGATTTTTAGACATTTCAAACGTATCGCAGCCCGATGGTATTTCACGTCCACCACGTTAGATTTCAAAATTATTCTAGTTTTCGTAATCAGCGACCCGATAAACCATACAAACGACACCCATATTGATTTTTAGACATTTCAACCCTATCGCACCCCAACCCCATCCCCAAGGGATGATGGTATTTCACGTCCACCACGTTGGATTTCAAAATTGTTCTAGTTTTTGTAATCAGCAACCCGATAAACCATACAAACGACACCCATATTGATTTTTAAACATTTCAACCCTATCGCACCTCAACCCCATCCCCAGGGGATGATGGTATTTCACTTCCACCACGTCGGTTTTCAAAATTGTTGTAGTTTTTGTAATCAGCGACCCGATAAGCCATACAAACGACACCCATATTGATTTTTAGACATTTCAAACCTATCGCACCTCAACCCCATCCCCAGGGGATGATGGTATTTCACGTCCACCACGTTGGATTTCAAAATTAATGTAGTTTTCGTAATCAGCGACCCGATAAACCATACAAACTATACCCATATTGGTTTTTAGACTTTTCATCCCATTTCCCTCTTTTAGGGGTTGAATTTGGGGTGTAATTCCAATAACAGTGATGAACGTTCCATAGAATCACAACCCTAATGCCAAAACAATACATTTTGTGGATTTTACTTTGAAAATGAAGGATTTTCAACTTCATCCCCCTTTTCACCCCTTAGGGTGTAGAATTTTCAAAAACCCTAAGACACGTAAAACTTAGTTTTTAGTCGTCAGCCTAAATACAAATTTTGAAGATCCTAACCTCAAACCTGCTGAACTTTCATACAAACTTTCATCCCCTATTTTACCCCCTTAGGGGTGGAATTTTGTAAAACTCTTTCTTAGTGCACCCCTAGGCCGCATAAGGAACCTACATGCCAAATTTGGAATCTCCAGACCCAGCGGTTTGGGCTGTGCGTTGATATGTCAGTCAGTCACCTTCTTCTTTTATATATATAGATTGCATAGGGTGGTGTAATTTTTTCACATTCAGCCTTTTAATGTAGTAAAGCGGGAGTTTTCATCAAAATACCACGATACTGAAGAAAGTACCTTTCAAAAAAGTTATCCTGGCATGAAAAAATACTATTTTCACCTCCAAAGCTCGGAAACATTTGTTTTGTCGGTTAAATTCTGCGGCCAAAAGCGATTTTTGGCCCCTAGCGGGCAAAAGGTTTTTCTGCGGCCAAAAGTGATTTTTGGCCGCTAGCGGGCAAAAGGTTTTTGAAATTCGAACGTGATGCAGTATGGCAGACCTCCACGCTGCGGTATTGGCTGCATCCTCGCTTTAGTGAGGTGAAAATTTTGTGTTTCGCTCGGCAGCAAAGTTATTTTGCGTTTCGTGCCTTGAAACCTTCGCTACGCTCAGGATTCTTCTTTTGAACCACTCGCTTCGCTCGTGGTTCAATTCTAGAATCCTTCGCTTGCTCAGGTTTCAATACAAGGCACTCACGCAAAATAACGCTTTTGCTGCCTTGCATAACAAATAACTATTTTTTTGCCGTAAAAGGTACTAAAGCACTTTGTCTTTACTTATTCTCTTCATTAACATAACATTAACACGCAATTAGAAAAATTTATCCGACCAGAAAATAGTGTCGCAGCGCACTTTGGGTTAATTTTTTTCTGAGCGCTACAAATAAATTGCAAAATTTATAGCCTTTTAGAAAGCTTATAAAACGAGGAAATTATTTTTGTAGTTTGTACGTCAAGTGTATGTATGACTTTTGGAAATATTCCCTTCGACATAAAAATATTTAAAAAAAATTTAACACTACTTGTTGTTTAGAACTTATTTACTTCTGAATTTATCAGAGTTATAAGGCATAAATTAGATTCCAATTAATAATTCATTTATCTTCTATCTAAAAAGAATGAATTTATTTCACAGGGTAGTGTACTTTATTAACATTTTGCCTTTGAAGTGAATTCCTTGAACGTTTGTTATTTGGTTGTCGTAGAACCTTTTATGAAATGAAATTCTTAGTTGACTGGTTGAAGTTTTATTGGTTTTCTTCAAGAAATATTACAGTTTGCGACTTGCTTCTTAGATTTTTACAGGAAGAGTGAGTGAATGACTATCAAACTTCGATATTAAACAATCTATGCTAGTGATGTTATAGATTAACTTAAAATTACGATTTTAATAGGGATGGACCCTAAAAATAAGGTTAAAGCCCGAACATATCGCCCCGCCTTGAAAGGCACTTTCAAAACACAAATATTAATTTACAGGCAGAGGGCATATTTTAGAAAAACTTCGACGCACTATGCCGTTAGCCGTTCGTACATCGGCAACTCTAGATATTCCGTCGGAGCCGGGGAAGGTAGCGACGATTCGTCCCAGTCTCCACTTCAATGGAGGTAAGTGATCATCTTTCAGCACAACCATCATATCCGTCTTCAAACCAGCACCCTTGCTGTGGGTCCATTTTTGTCGCTGCTGAAGCTCGGAAATGTATTCCTTGTACCACCTGGTCCAGTAATGCTGTCGTAGTTGTTGCAGTTGTTGGTACTTTGTCAGGCGGTGCTTCCTTTCGTCAATGTAGTTAGGAGTAGCCACGTCACTTGAAGATCGTCCTAGTAGGAAATGGTGAGGAGTCAAGGGTTCAAGGTCATTTGGATCAGGGGACAATGGTGTAAGAGGACGCGAGTTTAGTATGCATTCAATCTGACAGAGTACAGTACAAAGTTCTTCGAATGTTAAATGGCTATTGCCTAAAACCCTGGTTAAATGATATTTTGTTGATCTTACTCCCGATTCTGCGAGACCTTGAAAGTGTGGCGACAAAGGAGGCGCAAAATGAAAATTTATATTGTCTTTAGCAGAGCGTTCAGAAATTTGAGACGCGTGTGTTTTTAAGAACCGTTTTAACTCGTTATAAGCACCTACAAACTGAGTGCCGTTGTCAGAATACACATCAGATGGCAAGCCGCGACGACTAACGAAACGATGTAACGCAGACATATAGCCGTCGGCTGATAAACTGCTAACGAGCTCTAAGTGCATCGCGCGAGTAGAAAAGCATACAAAAATTGCAATGTATACCTTGTTGAGTGTGCAGCCACGACCTTTCTTCGACGCCGACAAGATGGGACCGGCGTAATCAACACCCACGGCTTGAAAAGGATGCTCAAGTCGCACTCTAGCGGCGGGCAGGTCACCCATCATAGGAGCTGTCGTAGCGCCCTTCATCCTTGTACATAGGACGCAATTGTGGAAAGCAGTTCGTGCTAAGTTTCTTCCTCCAAGCGGCCAGTAACGTAATCTAATGCTTGCTAGTAGGGCTTGAGGACCAGCGTGGAGTAAGCGCTTATGCTCGCTGGCAAATAAAATTTTTGTCAAATGATGAGATGAACTAAGCAATACAGGATGTTTCTTTTCATAGTCGAAATCTGAATGTTTGAGTCTTCCGCCGACGCGTAATAAGCCGTCGGGATCAATAAAAACATTGAGTTTAGAAAGGGTGTTCTTAGTTTGCTTTGCTTCATGCGAGAAGCTATCAGATTGTGACATCTTGATCAATTGTTTTGTTGCCTTCTGTAACTCAGTTGTAGTTAAATAACCGATAAGTTTTTCTTTATTTCCAGGCTTGACATTGTGCATAAATCGTAGTAAGTAGGCTGTGACACGAACCAGCTTTGTGTAGCTTGAATACCGCTCAATATCAATAAGAGAAGCAGGTTGTTCGACGACGGTAGTCAGCACAGTTTCAGTCTTTCTTTCAGGTAAGTCTTCTTGTGTAGCGTAATAATTTTTTGGCCATTTGTCTTCGTCTTCTTTCAGGAAATTAGGTCCGTTCCACCACAGGTCGAGGGAAGGAAGCTCCGCTGCGCTTACTCCGCGAGAAACGATGTCGGCAGGATTTTCCTTTGTAGGTACGTGACGCCAGGTAGACTGTCCAGTGAGTTCGAGAATGTCAGCTACTCTGTTTCTAACGAATGGTTTTAATTTTATAGGTAGCATACGCAGCCAGCCGAGGACTATCGTCGAGTCCGACCAGAAGATACAGCGCTGCGGGAGCAGCCGGAGCGTGCGCATAACCTTGTGTGCCAGCAGGGCGCCGATCAGCGCGCCACAGAGCTCGAGACGCGGTGTGGAGAGGGCGCGCGTCAGCGGACTTACTTTGCTCTTTGCCATCAATAGCTTAGTCACGTTTTCCCTTGTGCCCATAGAGCGAACATATAGGCAGGCGCCGTAAGCGGCCTCAGACGCGTCTGTAAAAATGTGAAATTCAAAAGAATTTTGATGTATGACAAGACGTGGAATCTTCAACTCATTAAGAGCAGGAAATGTAGCTATTATTTTCTTCCATTGAAGTAAAACATCTGATGGAACCTCTTCGTCCCATGATAATTTGTGTAACCACATTCTTTGCATGAATATTTTACATTGAACAACAGATGGCGCTACTAGTCCCAAGGGATCAAATAATTTGGATATGGTGGATAAAATAATCCGCTTTGAAACCTTCTCTTTATCGGTCGTTGTTATGTTGCTGGTAGAGAAGTAGAGCTCATCAGTGGAACTTCTCCATCCCATTCCCAATGCCTTTTGATCATCTAGATTACCTAAATTTAGGTCTCGGCTATCCTCTGATGCCATTTGTTGCACTAGTTCTGGTACATTGGATCGCCACTTTCTTAACTTCATACCCGCAGACTGAAGGGTATCCTTGACTTGTGATATAATTCGAAGAGCTGTATCTTTATCGACAGCTCCGCTAATAAAATCGTCGACGAAAAAATCCTTTGCTATGATTTCAGCTATCTCGGGGTCTTTGCATTGTAAGGAGAGTTCTTTTAAGCATCTGACAGCTAAAAACGGTGCACTCGCAGTACCATATGTGACAGTATTTAGCTGGTATGTGCTCACACGTTCATCTGGACTAGCGCGCCAGAGGATCTGCTGCAAGTGCCGGTCGTCAGGATGCACCAGTACACGGCGATACATTTTCTCCACATCAGCTGTGAAAACATAGCCATAAGAACGAAATCGCAGTAATAATGATACAATGTTGTCTTGAATTGTTGGGCCAACCATGTGTAGATTATTTACAGAGACACCTGTAGTAGTAGGAGCGCTTGCATTAAATACAATTCTTAATTTCGTTGTTAAGCTGCCTTTACGGAGCACACCGTGGAATGGAAGAAATTGGCCCTTGCGTTCCATTGCTGGATCTGTAATCCTTGACATGTCACCTAAACTCTCATACTCTTTCATGAAGTCCTTATACATTGAATTTAACATCTCATCCTTTTGAACCCTTTGTTCCATAGAGAATAAGCATTTTTCGGCCTTGGCATAGGAATCTCCTAAAACTTCTTCGCTTTGTTTCAGCGGTATCTTCACACAAAATCGACCATCGGGCATTCTAGTAGTATTTTGTTTAAAATGTTCTTCGCACGCTTGCTCTTCTTGTGTATAGTATGATGTCTCAGGTCTTATTGTTGCTTCATCTAATTGCCAAAACCTAGTCAATTCATCATTGTCATTTTTGTTATTACATAAAAAATGGCATCTTACAATATTCCGGTAAGAACTGGCCGGGCAGCATCCAGAGACCAACCATCCCAGCTTTGTCTCGCACATTGTAGGCTGGTCGCGCCCTAGCTGCAGTCTCCCGCTTTCCAGCAGGTCCCAGAAGACACTGGCTCCCAGAAGTAAGTCAACACTGGAAGGTGTATAAAATTGTGGATCAGCTAACAATATATTAGATGGAATGTTAAGCAAGTTCACATCAACTTTGTGTGAAGGTAAGTCGCTTGTTATCTTAGGAATAACGTAGAATGTAGTCTCAAATTCATAGTCTTCTGTATGAGAAGTAAGTTTAGTCTTGCAGGTCTTGGTGAGCTGAGACTCTTGGTTGTTCACTCCGGAGATGGATGTACTTACATTCTTCACAGGTAAATTGAGCTTATTACATAACGTTTCAGTCATTAAACAGGATGTACTACCATTGTCTAAGATTGCTCTAGCAGTAAGAGAGCTACCATCGCTCTTAAAAACTTTGACTAGTGCCGTTGATAAGAGAACTTGTCCCTTGTTTTGCATCATTAATGAAACTTGATTGTTTGTTGAATTATTCTCATTAGAGTTCACAGGAGTGTCGCTAGATGGCGCTGAATTATGCTGTGATACAGGCTCATTTGAGTTTGAAGTAGTATTAGAATTATCAAAATGAACTAATGTATTGTGCTTTTTGCCGCATGTCCTACATCCGCCCTTCCAACAGTTGCTTACATTATGACCGGCCTTCAAACAGTTGTAACAAACATTGAAGTTTGCTAACTCTTCATATCTTTGCTTTGATGAGAGTTTTAGGAACTCTTGACATCTAAAAAGAAAATGATTTTGTTTACACTTTGGGCATACCTGCTTATCATGTGTTTTTCCAGTAAGTACAAAACCTTGTTCCTTCTGACGGCGCGGAGCAGCTTCAGCAGAAGATGATGCAGTTTGTCGCATTATTGGTGTAGCTGTTGATACGCTGATTTGCATTGTTTCCAATAAATCGGCCCGATTTCTAAGAAAGGTTAATAATGCGTCAAATGTTATCTCTTTAAGTGTAGGTATGCGTTGCTCCCATTCACGTCGCGTGTTGTTATCCAGCTTAGAACAAGCTAAGTGAATAAGTAGGGTGTCCCATTGCTTTGTGGGCTCTTTTAGAGTTTCTAGTGTCCGTAGACTTTTAGTGAAACTGTCAACTAAACTTCTTATAGCAATATGCGATTCCTTTGCTATAGGCTTCACATTGAAAAGAGCAGAAACATGATTATTAATCAATAAGCGAGTGTTATTGTATCTTTCGCATAGCAGATCCCAGGCAATGTGATAGTTGTCATGTGAAATAGGTAGGGATTGAATGACACAAGCAGCACTGCCCTCCAATGCTCCCTTGAGATAATGATGTTTGTTTACGTTGTCCATGGAATCATTATTGTGGATGAGACTTTCATATGTGTCTCTGAACTCTAACCATGACTCATAAGATCCTGAAAACTTTGGCAACTGAATAGTAGGAAGCTTACACCTAACTTGAGTAGATTTTTTGAAAGAAGCTTCTGTATTGTTTGTTTTTTGTGATTTGTCTGATGAAACATGACTTTCTGACTTGGAAAAATGACTATATGGATTGGAATTTATTTTAGAATGTTTATTAATTAAATTTTTGGCCTTACCCATGCACGCAAAGTATTTGTTTTCGAAATCGTCGCGTTCGCCATCGAGTTTCTCCTCGTCAGAAAGAAGTTCAATTTTTGACTGAATTTCGTCAAATTGACTAAGCAATTGTACACCGTGTTCATATCTTAGTTCTAATGTAGCGATATCTTCTGAAGTTAGCTCAGTTTTGATTTCTAAACACTCTGTAAATGTAGTGAAAAGCGTAAGTTGCCGCTTCACCACACCACGCTTTTTGGTCAAGTCTTTTATATCTTCCATGCTTGCATACACTTAGGCACGTATTTATAAACACTGTAAGTTGATATTGTTCACTAGAACTTGCTTAAATATAGCGAAAACTATGAAAGAACTTGTTTGTTTACATAAAAACGAAATTTTCACTTTGACAACTGTGAATGAACGAAAGAATGAATGATAGTGCGTACGCGCTAGTATTACCAACCTTGACCAACAAAATCGGAAATGAGAATGAGTATATCGATAACTAAAGACTGAACTGATGTTTCTTTCTAAAATGGCTGACACAAAAATGGAATATTTAGCTAAATAAAATCAAAAATAATTTTATGAATTTTAGCACGTAAATTGAAAATGGGATATCGCAAGAGGATGTTTTGTACCGTACTATGTGAACGATATTAAAATGCACTCTTGTAAACAATGAAATATTGAACTTTAGTACCAAATTACGAGGTAGGTACATAAGTAATAATTAAGGAATTTAGGATAGGACTAGAGAAACAGGAACGGACTCACAGTTTTGGCTCGTGGCGTTCGTTCTCCACTTGGTAGATACTTCGATGGAGGATGGAGGCTTGGTAGCAAAGTAGCATCAAAGTAGTTAGGTATGTATGATGAACAGAGCAGAGCTTCAATCAGGTACGCCGCTGTCGATCCCAATCTCACGTAGTAGTCCGAGTCGAGCTTTCTTGTATTCATAAACGCTGTCGACTGACTTGTAGGTAATTTCCTTAGATTGATATGACTGCAGAGTCGAGCTTCTTGTCACGCTGTCGACTCCCAGGATCACGTAGGTAGTAACTAGTAATAGTAGTCCGAGTCGAGCTTTCTTATCTTCATAAACGCTGTCGACTGACTTCGAGGTAGTTTCCTTCGATTTAAGTAGGTATATGATGACTTGCAGGCAGAGTCGAGCTTCTTGATGGAACCCAAGATGGTTGGAACACGCTGTCGACTCCAATATTGCTTTGTTCGATCTTTGCAGTTCGAGTAATTTGGCTCGTAAAGGACCATGAAGTGAATTCCTTGAACGTTTGTTATTTGGTTGTCGTAGAACCTTTTATGAAATGAAATTCTTAGTTGACTGGTTGAAGTTTTATTGGTTTTCTTCAAGAAATATTACAGTTTGCGACTTGCTTCTTAGATTTTTACAGGAAGAGTGAGTGAATGACTATCAAACTTCGATATTAAACAATCTATGCTAGTGATGTTATAGATTAACTTAAAATTACGATTTTAATAGGGAGGGACCCTAAAAATAAGGTTAAAGCCCGAACAGCCTTTTAATGTAGTAAGGTGGGAGTTTTCATCAAGATACCTGATCTTCGGATGACTCCGCAGCCACTGATTTTCGACCACCGGTACCATGGGCAAATTTACTCCACATGAGTTGCAGAACAACCACCTTTCAGGAATACGTCGAATTTCCAATCACCCTGTATATATATGTATTTATTATATTTATTTATAATCCTTATAGAATAGAATAGAAACGTTTATTTGCAGAGATACTTACAAGTTACTGTATTAATTATTTTTTTATCTAAGTAGGTTAGCTATGTATATTGTGCACGTTTATCTGCCTCTTCCAGTGCCATTTCACTTGCCAAGGACTGCTGGAAGAAATTTCCCAGTTGAAATAAGCAGTACCTGTTATGTCGTTTTTCTTAATATTTGTATTGTGTGTTATTTTCATGTGTACAATAAATTATTTAATAAATAAATAAAATATAATAACAGTTTTCAAGATGGCGTCCTAAACCTAAAAATCTACAGAAATCAACGTATCTTCGGCCTCTTGAGACTTTTTTACAAAATTCAAAAAAGTATATGTCTTTGAAGGCACAAAATGCACACCGATACAAAAAAATAACATTTGTTGTTGCCATCTGTCTGAAAGCCAGTCTGAATGTCCTGCCTTAAAATGACTGTATCTTTCGATCCCTAATGGATAGCCGTTAGAAATTTTCGAAGAATATGTGTTAATATAGTGGGCATACTTATTCATAATAAAAAATTATGAAACGTAAAAAAGAAGGGCAACCCACTCAAAAAACGAATTTATTTTACGTTTATTTGTTTTAGATCTATCGTAAAAACGGTGATACATGCAAGCGTTTTACGAAATGGGATCATAGCACATAATATTACGTAAAAAAATAGAATATAAAAACTGGCCAAGTGTAAGTCGGAATTTATTTATTTATTTGTTTTATTTATTTCGTTCTAAAACAGTACAACTGTATGCGAATTTTCTTAAAAAAATCATGTTATGCGGTCCTTAAATGCATAGGAACGTGCATGTACCGCTAGGTATTTTAAATTCGTCATCATACTAGTATAGTAAAAAGGCTAATCCTAATTAATTGATTGATTGATTGAATGACTGATTGATTGACTGACACATTAACGCACAGCCGAAACTACTGAAGCCAGAAGCTCAAAATTTGGAAAGTATGCGTCTCATGTTATGAAAATTTAAGATTAGAAATTATTTTAAGAAATTCATCCCCTAAGGGGGCGAAAAAGGGGACGAATTATTTTTGTCAGGTTATTGGTCATTTTCATTTCCAAACATTTTCCCCGATTTCATCCCCTTTCGGGACGAATTTCTTTCAATATTTTTTTGTGTTATTTTTTTATGACATTAGACACAAACTTTCCAAATTTTGTGCTTCTAACTTCAGTAGATTTGGCTGTGCGTTGATGTGTCAGTCAATTAATCAATCAATCAGTCATTCAATCAATCAATTAGGACTTGCTTATTTACTATATTAGTATTAAGTATGACAAATTTAACATACCTACCGGTTCATGTACGTACGTACGTATCTATGCATTTAAGGACCATATAACATGATTCCGACTCGCACTTGGGCAATTTTTATTTTATTTTTTATTATTTAAGATTATGCACTATAAACTCACCAAGTCAGACGCTTGCACGTATCACCGTTTCTGCGATAGAGTAAAAAAAACGTAAAATAAACCCGTTTTTTTAATGGGTTACGCTTCTTCCTTACTTTTTATTATTGGTTAATATAAAAAAAAAAGTATTTATTTCACCATAAGGGGGGTTTCACAAACTTAACTTAATTCAAAGATGCTATAAGTTTGTTACAATCAGACCCTGGCTCCCAAACTAGATGTTCTTTGTTTTGGGAGACAGTGTTTATACCGTGGGATAACACATTCAAAACATTATTAGCAAGAAGAAGTAATATAAAACAAAAGTAAAAACATGTAAGAGATAGATAAAAAAGAAAATAATAATAACACTTTCTAAAATAATAATAAAAAAAACATCATAAAATAATAGTAATACTAATAATACACAGCTCTACTTTATAAAATAAATAAATAACTAAAGGAATCTTAACAGTTGTATAAAATGGGTTTGCATCGGTTTAATGCGAGTATGCGTATCAGTGTATATATGTGTGTGTGTGTGTGTGTATGTGTGTGTATGTGAAGTGTAAGTGTGTGTACTTGTTAACAAAAGAATATTGACCGCCAGGGACCTTCATTTTGTAAAGGTAAGTAACTGCTCTGTCTTATTATAGTCTTGTTCTGTTAGCCAATCTGATAATTTTATTTTGTATCCACTACAGTAATACATATTTAACGAAAATTTCTATTAGCCATCTATCAAAAGATACAGCCATTTTAAGGCAGGACAGTCAGACAGGCGTACAGACGGATGGCATAGACAATCCTTATTTTTTTGCATCGGTGTGTATTTTGTGCCTTCAAAGACAAATTACCTCCTTTTAAAATTTCGTTAAAAAGTCACCTCAGGCCAAAAAAAACCGGTCAAGTGCGAGTCGGACTCGCGCGCCGAGGGTTCCGATATACCTATAGTATTTTTGGAAGCAATAAAGTCCATTTTCAGGACCGCAAAACTAAATTTGTTTGTAAAGGTTTTTTGCAGATTTCTGAAAAACTGTGCAACTTAGAAAGATCGTTTTATTTTTGCTGTAAAGTTTACATAAACCTCTGTCAACTGTAATTAATTCAGATTTTCCCTTACTCAAACTTCGGAGATAAGGGGGGGGGGAATGGTATTTTTTTTGACATTTTTCATCATAACTTGAAAACTAAGAAACTTAAAAAAATACAAAAATATATTTTAAAATGTACAAGTAAAGCCCTTTCATATGATACCCCACTCGACCTAGTAGCGACAATTTGAAATTTGGCCCCCCCTATTTTGGCCCCCTTTACATTGATAATCATACTTTTTTCAAAAAATTTTCATGTGCAATTAAGTTGGGCAACTATATTCTAAAACTATTCCAAATTTCAGCTCGATAGCGTAAGTGGTTGCTGAGATATAGAGGTGTGACAGACAGACGGACAGACAGACAGACAGACAGACAGAGCGGCACCATAAGGGTTCCTTTTTTTTACCATTTTGGTATCGGAACCCTAAAAATGTAGTTTTTCAGATTTTGGCCGCCATCTTGAAAACTGTTATTATGTTATTTATGTAACAAGCATGTATGCATTCAACAGGGTCGTATTGGTCTAAAAACACCTTAAAAATAACAGATGTTCATTTTGCGTCTTGAATTTTTCAATTCAAAACTTGGACCTAACTGTCTTCTTAATTGCCCATTTTCCCCTCTCAAGATCTTCAAAAGTATTGATTGTAGCAAAAAACTTTTAAAACTTTTTGTATAGAAAATTTTATGAAAATTAATTTTGTCCTAAGGCATAATTTGCTGTGTCTTAGTTTTAGAGATATTCATGAAAATTGACCTTTACACCCCCCACCCGCCTTGCCTCCACCGCTATCGTCCAGTACTTTTAGTATGTTGTTGTGGACACTTTCTTCTACAATTGGCTCACTTCTGAATTATTTCCCCTCTATTTCCTTCTATTCGTTGGACAAACTATAAATTCAAGAATAGAGCAAACTTATTTTTTTTAATCGCCTGTAAAATCTTATTGCAGCTCGGAGGACTCAGACTCGTATCCTTGGGTACCAGTTAGTTTTTCGTTAATATGTTCCATTATATACGCAGCGTGTAAGTATTCGTCAGTAAAAGCACTTTTAGCGAGGGTACTGGAAGCCAAAGTTTCTATATGATTTGCTCTTGTGACAGACTTGGATTGTTCGATTGAAGACAATGTCTACAGCCCAAGGAGGTTTTAATCCACGCTACGCTCTAGGAAGGAGAGATGAATGGCCAAAAAAAGCGTGACGACGTGTATATCCAATAGTCGCGTAGCATCTCTTTAAAGCATCCGAAAAATATTATTTTTTTAAGATTTAATTCTAAAAAGGTTTTCTATATGAAAACCAAGCATAATGTCAAAAGATTTTTTCCTACCAACCCGCAATTTCGTTTTGCTATGGCAACTGTGTGAGCGTGACACAACCGCGACTAATTGACCTCTCGCTCGGCACAATTTCTCTTCTTCGCAAATCACAGGAATTTATACCGTATTACAATATACGATTGACTAAATTTGTGTAGCAAGATTTTTGCATTAAACACTCCTTAGCGAAGCGTAGTAAAACCTCCTTGCTACAGCCACAGAAAAATAGTTTGCCACCTTGGTAGGGTTGCGTTTTCAATTGACAGGGTTTTAAAAATATGAAAAAAGAATAGATGATCTACATCACTTTTCTATATCTGCCTTTTAAACGGATGGTCCTAGCCATCCTCAAAACGACCAAAATCAAAGAGGCAGACATCTAGACCTCTGAAAGGCAGTCCATTTGATATGAGCAAGTCACGGTGGGGCAAGAAGTAGGGGATATTTTGTCTTTGAATTTTGTAAATTCATAAATTTCAATTTATTTCACACGGCTGTTCGTGTGACGCTTCAGTATAACAGAAACATTAATAAATAGGCAGATATGAACAAATAATTTGGTATACTTTTTCTTCTTTTTTTAATCCTGTAATTTTACATTTTTGAAATCCCAGCAGAGCTTACAGAATACCAGTGCTGCAGCTTGTGCTGTAGCTTATGCTGAGTGAGGTTCTTTTATTTTACTGAATGTCACAGCACAGAGTCCATTAGTGTACACACATCGAAAACAATTTGAGATCACTAGTAAAAAATTGATTTTTTTTTATTTTACTTTTTAAAACAATGTTGCTTACGTTTTTACAACGAAGCAATCAAAAGATATGGCATTTTATGTCCTCATCTCCATACATTTATTCAAAAATGCAAAACCTACAGGGTACTTCCCGTTGACCTAAAATTATGAAATTTGGCAAGAATCTAGGACTCACAGTACAAATAATGGGAAAAGTCTGAAATCATTAAATATTACAACTTTTCTCACAACTAACGATAACCAATTGTGGTGAGCTCCCGTTTCAAGAACATTCATATAAGAGAAGGGTCAAGTTGGATGGTCGCTGAGGCGATTTTTGTTTTAGTTCTATTTAAAAACGAGAACACTTACAAACTTGAAAACTGGTATGTTTATAGTGCATAAGCTATAAAATAATAATAAAATTTGGTCAAGCGCGTGTAGGACTCAAAAAATCTAGCACATTAACTTACTGAAATTTCAACTAATACAATTATGTTTATGTGGTGGTACAGAACCCTCAGTGCGCGAGTCCGACTCGCACTTGGCCGGTTTTTGTAAAAAAGGAACACTTTTTGAAATTTAAAAATTAAATTATTTTTTATTAACAAAAATTGAATTTAAAAGTCCTAATGCAATTTTGACTAATAAATAATTGAAAGAAAAAGAGGATTTAACTAAATGTTTTCAACATTTATTATGAAATTGTTTTTATTTAGTACAAGATAACTCCACCACTGGCTCGAACTTATGCGGCAATCCTTTTTATTTATCCGAATTATGTTATTCAGAATTTCTTGTGGAAACCTGTCCCATTCTTGAATAACGGTTTCCCTGATCTCTGGCACTGTCTGGGGAGGTGGCTGACGGTTCCAAACAGCTCGCTTGACAGCATGCCACTCGTGCTCTATCGGGTTTAAGTCAGGTAAAGCAGCACGCCAGTCTAACCTGGAATGTCGTATTCACGCAGAGCAGCGTTGATTCGTTGGCTCGCTGTGCGGGTGCATCATCGTCAACCAATACCTACGAATCGAGGGCCATAGTTTCAGTGGCGTATTTTAAGATTGGGCGCCCTGGGCAAATAAGGCTTGCCGCCCTATTTATATATTTTTCATATAAATAACTGTTACAACGCATTTTTAGGGTTCCGATACCAAAATGGTAAAAAAAGGAACCCTTATGGTGCCGCTCTGTCTGTCTGTCTGTCCGTCTGTCTGTCACACCTGTATATATCAGCAACCACTCATGCTATCGACTTGAAGTTTGGAATAGTTTTAGAATATGGTTGTCCAACTTAATTGCATGTAAAAAAATTAAGAAAAAATTATGATTATTAATGTAAAGGGGGCCTAAATAGGGGGGGGCAAAATTTCAAATTATCGGTACTAGGTTGAGTGGGATATCATATGAAAGGACTTTACTTGTGAATTCTAAAATATATTTTTGTATTTTTTTACAACTCTTAGTTTTCAAGTTATGATGAAAAATGTCAGAAAAAATACCGTTCCCCCCCTTATCTCCGAAGTTTGTGAATGGAAAAATCTGAATTAATTACAGTCGATAGAAATTTATGCAAATATTACAGCGAAAATAAAACGATCTTTCTAAGTTGCACAGTTTTTATGATATCTGCAAATAACCTTTACAAACAAATTTAGTTTTGCGGTCCTAAAAATGGACTTTTTTTTTTTATTAATTAATTATGAAAGGTACATGCATTTCTTACAAACTAAATGATCGCCAAACTGTGACAGTTTGTTGGCGAAGAAGGCGCAATACTAACAAAATCATGCATCTGGTACTAGCTATATATACTTACTTAAATAGGTACATCAAGGAGGCAAGTACAGCCAGGAGTAAGTCAAGCCACTCACAGTGCAAATTTATGTCCTGCTGCTTTAAAAATAAGCACAGAAAAAAGTCCTATGTGTCAAGCTTGAAGTGCTCCTAGCCGTAGTCAAAAAGAATAAGATACCTTATAAAGAATGATACTAAGTACTCACAAGTTTTATAGGTTTAGTAAGGTGTTTTTTAATTTTATTTTCAATACTTTTGTACTAAGTTTGGGCTCCTCTCTTAACCACGAAATTTCATTAAAAACTTTAGGTAATAAGTGTCTATCAAGTCTTCTTCCGTAATAATTGATTTCCTTAGTATGTAACAACTGTTTCTCTCTTACTCGTCTGGTGTTATATCTGTTTACTACTTCCTCTTTATGTTCATCTTTATAATAATGATCAATTGCTAATAAAAATTTTACTTTCAAGTTTATTGGCAAAATTCTACAAATAGGAAATAGTTCACTATAGTCAGTACAACTTGTTTTAGTTCTCTTATCAACCAAGTATTTTATTAACCTAGTTTGTAGATTTTTAACATTCTTTATGTACGTACAGAAAGTTCGACCATAGACACTTAGACCGTAGTTAATAAGCGAATCCTCCAGCGCATAATAAACTATCTTTAAAGTGTGTTTATCGACCGTTGATCTTAAATAATAAAACTTACCCAATACAGTCCTCAGCTTGTTACAAAGTTCCTCTATATGTAATTTGAAATTAAAGTTATTGTCCACCCATAGTCCCATATATTTACATTTCACAACATAATCCAATTTTTTGCATCCACAACCACTTTTTTCCAGGTGTAAACAATCGTAGGTATGACCGACTATACCAATCTTAGCGTAATCTACTATTTTAGCTAGTCTGTTATAGGGGGAGAACATATGTAAGCACTGCGTTTTTTTCATGTTTAGAATAATGCCATTGTCATGTGCCCACTTTACGATCCTATCAAAGTCCGACTGAATACAGGAACGAGCCTCTTCAATGTCTTTAGACGCGTAAAGTAGGCACATATCGTCGGCATACATAAGCACCTCACAGTTTTGCACAACATTAATTACGCTATTTACGAGCATTATGTACCCGATTGGGCCAAAAACTGATCCGGTCGGGACACCAAGCGTCACGCTCGCCTCTGCCCCCTCCGTCCCATCAATAACTGTACGTATGGTTCTATTAGTTAAATAGTTTTTAAACCACGCATTAGTTGGTCCACCTATTCCGCATTCGTCCATGGCTTGTAGAAGCACATCGTGTCCTAAAGTATCGAAAGCCTTCTTATAATCTATGAAAAGAGCTATTATCTGCTTTCCACTATTCAAACTATTATTAACAAACTCCGAAAAGTGAGTTAAGGCGGTGTTCGTGCTGCGCCCACGTCTGAACCCGTACTGACTATTTGTTAGGACACTATGTCTCTCTAAAAAACCACTAACTTGATTTACTACAACTTTTTCTATAACTTTATTAATGACTGACAATATGGCAATCGGCCTATAGTTTGTGTAATCATAATAACTGCCATTTTTATATATTGGTCGTATTACAGCTTTTTTTAAATAATCTGGGTAAACACCGGTCGATAAACTCAAATTAATGAAGTGCGCTAAAACAGGACTAATCTTGTCTACAATTAATTTTAAATGTCTTACTCTGATGTTGTCCAAACCTGGAGATTTTTCTTTGCTTAATCTTTTTATAATTTTTCTTACCTCTTGAGGTCTCACCTTTACAAATCGGAACGATACATTGCTTTTATTTACGTATGAATTTCTATCCAGTAATTTTATACTACAAACATATTTTATATACAATATTTCCTTCGTAAATTTTCTAGCAAACTCACAGCATATGTTATACATAGTATCAGTTTTACCTAAATATTTTTTTACTACATTATCTAAACTTGGTTTCGCACGCCCTATCCAGCTATTTATATGAATCCTTATTTTTCTATAGTCTCCGTTACATTTTTTTATTTCTTCTTTCCTATAATTATTTTTGGCCTCATTTATCAACTTATTCACTTTGTTTCGAAACCTAGTATATTCCAGTCTTTTATACATACTATTAGGAGAAGCTTTCCACACACGAAACAAGTTATCTCTCTGCAAAAGCATATGATACAGACTTCTTGTTACCCATGGCTGACGCTACTGCCCATCCTCCGGTTTATAAACCCTTAGTCGCCTCTTACGACACCCACAGGTAGAGATGGGTCGGTACTACTCTTTGCTGGTACCTCACGGAACTACTCGTATTTTAATAACATTACATTATTTAGATATAATATTCAGTGATACTGATGGATGATACACTATTTAGGAATTTGCTAGTGCTATAGCATGCTACCTGCACCAGCAGATCGGTGAATATGCTGCCAATTTGAACACTTTTTAGGGCACTCGTGAGCGCATTATTGAATTTGATCGCCATAAATTCGATACACTTTGCGATTTAGTAAGCCGTTTCAGCGGAACCGAGAGGTGGCAGCTTTACGATCAAAATCTACAAAGAAACGGACATACATACTTTAATACAAACAAGTCAAACAAATTACCCTTCTTTTAGTAGCAGATCTAAGGCCGAGGTTGTATGGTGTACCTTGCACCTAAAGCTGCTGGGATGAAACTTGGCAAGAGTCAAGTACATACCCATAGGTAACATATTAGAAGTGATGCTCCCCAGCAGGACGCGACTGAGATGCACAGTGGAGCATAATGTCAAAAATATGTAGTTTTTTACTAGGTTGAAAATTGTATCTGTTGAACCAAAGAGATTTTAACCTCGCTGCGCTCGGTCATAGAGGGATCCGAAAAGTGTCGGCTATAGCTTGACTTTTTACTCATGTTAAGAGTCATATTAGAAAAAAAGAGATAAACATGTTTATGATTATCTACTTTCAAACGTCGCTGTAACGCTTTTTGACCAGCTAGAGATGTGCAGGCACTTGATATGACGAGTGCGATAATGTAGTATTTCGACTTTTTTAAAACGATAGTATTAACAATTCACACATTAAATATTGACGAGGCTTTGAGCAGATGTTAGACGCTCATGATGAATTCAAAATTTTGTGACTTTTAAAAAAATCGTCTGGAATTCGAATGTTTTGTATGCTATTTACAATAATGATCTTTGAAGAGAAATCAAATGAATAGAACCAACATTTGTCGTTGCACTTATGTTTATAAAAGCGCACCCCGAACAATTCATACATCAAGCGCGAAACCACAAATCGTCAGAATTTGAAAATGACAGAGACTTACGCACGTCCACGCAGTACAACTAGGCTCGATAAAGAACCCGGCAATCGCGCGGGCGCGGGTCGCGTATGGTGAAGGAGTCTATTACAAGGGGTGCGTAGAGTGTCTTTTTCGCATTTCTGTATTTATAGTTAATATTATAAAAAAAAGGAATTCATCAGAAATGAATTAAGCTGCTTTATTTATTCTCTCATTTAATTCAAATGAAGAGTAAATGAATAAAATTACAGAACCATACTAAGTATATTTAAAAAGTTATGAATCTACTAATAAAGTTACCTACTACCTAATAATAACTCTTATTTTCGTCACCATTTTCACTCAAGTCTCTCTGCAAGTGTTGTTTATTTAGTAGTTTTATTGCCTAGTTGCAATGCCGCTGCCATGCAGTTCTACTTTATCTTTAAAACTTGAAGGGACCTGAAAATAAATAAATATTGACTACCGATGATATAGTACAGTCAAGAGTACGTCAAGCTTGACACATTGGACGGTGTACCGATCTTATTTTAATTGCTGTAGAAGTTAAAATCACGCTTGTAACACTCACGAGTTGTTTAGTGATAAAATAGCCCACAACAGATTAGCATGGTGTCAGGGCATGAAGACCCTATGTACCTATTAGTGATGCCAATCATTACTCCGAGTAAGATGTTTTTAAAATAAACATTATTGAACACCCTGTATTATACAAGTTTTGTCATTCGTTTATTTGACACAGAAGTAGAAATTATGTCTTTTAAATCAATTAATTTAATAATAATAAAATCACACATTTCCTGAAATTTGCAAAGGTCAATACTTTTTTTCACGGAGACCGATTTTTTGATGCCATAGTAAAAGACGTTAGTGATGATTAGGTCTATTATTTGACATAGGTTTCACTTATGTACAAGACTTTTCAAATTTTTTGGCTAGAGGTCTAGGGAAGAGTCGCATTGTCTTTGGTGATAATGTTTATTATTACATATATTTTACTAACAAATAACAATATATTGATGAATTAGACAATACAACGGAACCCTAAATCTACCAAGTCCAACACGCACTTGGCCAGTTTTTATATTACTAGGTAGATTAACATGTAGGGATATAACCATTTACAGAGACCGTACTAGAATTATGAAGTGAGCATCTGATTTAATTCGATAACTTTTTAG
This sequence comes from Athrips mouffetella, assembly GCA_947532105.1. NCBI lineage: Eukaryota > Metazoa > Arthropoda > Insecta > Lepidoptera > Gelechiidae > Athrips > Athrips mouffetella. Next base: position 17,232,512 of record OX383983.1, read on the forward strand.
ACATTATCGATAACCACTATTTACATCTCTAATGGTGGATAATCAAAATTATTCACGTTATGTAGATATTCTTGAATTTTTCTTGTAATTTGCAGTATATTTCTTCGTGGAAGGTTTTTTTAAATTGATTTACCTAATCTTTAATATAATTTGGTGTCACTTTAATGAGTTTACACATTTTTTTGCAAAAATAAGCTTTTAAATATTACTTACAAATGAAAGCATAAGAATTCTTCGATGTCCTGTTTCCTAGAAGAATGAGATTCGCATGCCGGTACGATTTATGTATTGTTTAGCATTTAGGCTTTTGTGTACAACACTTATTTGATTAGATATAAGTATTTTAATAACAGTAAAATTATAAAAACTACAGATCCGGTTCGCTCACGACAACATCAAAACAAATAGTTTCATAGACGACTGAAAGTAAAGACAACGTCATACTAGTTTTCAAGAGAACAATCAGATAACTTTTTAAATTAGCAGAAGTGTAAAAAGAACCAAAACAAACCTGGTTCCAACTTGACGTTTCAAAAGTGCAACACTTGACAAGCCTTCAAATCCCTCTATGACCGAGCGTAGCGAGGTTCAAATCTCTTTGTGTTGAACCGACATAGGTAGCTGGTTGAAAATTTCACAGAATACGTATTTTTTAAACATGGGGTTGCCATAGAAGGAATGTATTTTTTTTGTTTTTGCTCTATCGTTGTTGTATATTAAAATCTGTTGGATATTAAAATCTCTGAATGACTTCAGCTAAACTACATCGCTTCACAAACAATGTGGCGCCATAGTGGGAAAAAAAGAAGCGACAATAAAAACCCACGCGCTCTTTTAAATATGTGTTGATATACAAGAAACATAAGTCAGTTTTAATTTTGAATTAGCCTGTTAGAACCGTAGCCTATGCCGTAGCCATGGATTATTCTCTTCTAGATAATCTAATATTTTATAATAACCCTTCTTATACAATTTCTGCTTGATAACAGTTTTGAATTTATCTAACGGTAAACTTTCAATATCAGTGGGTACCTTATTATAGAAGCGTATACATTGACCTTTATTTATATGTTTTACTAATTTTGTGAACATGGCTGACATGAGAAACAAGTCTATTCTTGTTTCTTATGTTGACACTGTGCCTGTCACAATTTTTCTCAAAAATATGTATATTCCGTTTAACATATATTAAACTAGCGGCCCGCCCCGGCTTCGCACGGGTACTAATCTACGGGTAGAGTGGAGCCTTTTATTACGATATTATGACATAGTCTTCAACTTGCTACACAATTTTTAAAACATTCTAAAATATTTCGTTGTACACAACATTTATAACTTCTTCAGGATTAGGTGCAAAAATGAACATATTGACTTTTGATGTTACACGTGACAGGGCCACATACGATTGCCCGTGTGAAAGACAGGAGTGAAAATTATTTTCCCTATGTTATTGTTGACTGATGACAGTATCGAATCGTATACATTTTTTTTCTTTGGATTCAAACGACACTCATTTTGAACTTCCTGTAAAAGTCGAGAATGGTTGAACATATTTAAAATTTTAAAAATCAGGCTTCGGACGACCAGTCGCAACGACGACGTGTGCCCTCCGTGTGTGCCCCCAGTGCCCCGTCGGGTCGGCTTTCAACGGAAATGCGCATTGAGTGTGAAGCTCATTCTAGGACTTTAATTTGAGTGATTTTAATATTGTGATATCTTCTAAGATATTCAGTTAAATAACATGGTGTCAAGGACAATTTTAATCTATGTTCATTACTTAATATTACTTACCTTTTAAATTAGATAAGGATCCGTACCTTAAGGGCAAAAATACGTACAAAATACCTTATTTTGAAAATCTATTTTTTTGCTATAAAAAGTTGGTTACTATGGATAATCCTTAAAAGATAGATGAATACTATCACGGATTTTTCTTAAGAGCTCTTAGAGAGCAACAATTCTTTCATACATCACTTTCATATAAATGAAACCATTTACGCAGCGCATGCCCAGAAAGCTCTCAAGAGGCACGTTTTTTTCCAACTCGATCGACAAACATCATCATAGTCCAGTAAATTTGCAATAAATATTTATAAAATATAAACGCAAACCTTTTTATTAAATTAATCTATCTATTATTGAAAACTGAATCAAAATCCATACAGTAGTTCCTGAGTTTAGCGATCACAGACAGACATGATGCATGCACGACAGAAAAACGTTTTGGGGGACTTTCTTTTATAATATGTAGAATTGTAGAGATTCTCATAAATGTATTGCGACCCAAAAGTCAAAATGTTGATTTCTTAAAATTTATTTCGAAGAGATTCTCTAGGCTTCATTTTATAAATTGCACGAACAGCTCGCTTTTCTACACTAATAATATTATAAAGAGGAAAGATTTGATTGTTTGTTTGTTTGCATCGAATAGGCTCCGAAAGTACTGGACCGATTTCAAAAATTCTTTAACCATTAGAAACCTGCATCATCCGTGATGAACATAGGCTATAAAGTATTTTCAAAAAAGTTAGGGTTCCGTATGAAAATTTCGATAATATAACCCAAGGTGTAAAAAAATACCAAATAGCATCCTTATATCGCGTACGCTGCCGAAACTATTAACAATAGAGCAAAGTATTGTACCACAGGTTCATAGTAAACATCAATATCTACAAAAAAGTCTGCAATACCATATGTCTAACTATTACAGTTATGTCACAATAACAACATTTTCATGTTAAAATATGCAATAGTAACGCCGGTACAAACTAAATAGGCCACATTATTGGTACCTATTAAATCTTATCCAAATAAATGATTTTGTATTCAAGGCTATATCAGTACCTGTAAATTTCTTTTTGAATTATTCAAATCGGACATACCATTCCAAAGTTATCATGAGTGTAATCGTTATCAAAATTGAAATTAAAGAAACAGCGTTCTAAGTGACTGAAATGGTTTTATCTACAACAGAGAATAGACACGAAATAAAAAATATTCAAAATGTTATCCAAATTTTCTTAAAAATGTACTCTTGTTAGGGTTCCGTACCCAACGGGTGGAAAACGGGACCCTATTATTATGCCTCCGATGTATGTCTGTCTGTCAGCGGGCTGTATCTCATGAACCGTAATAGGTAGAAGTTGAAATTTTCACAGATTATCTATTTCTGTTGCCGTTTTAACAACAAACACTAAAAACAAACATAAATAAAGGGGGGTTCCCCTACTAAAAACGTGTTTTTCTAAGCGATTTTTGGAAGATTTTTTATTTAGCTCATCGTAAAAAGGGGAACACTTACAAGCGTGTAAATTGGTATGTTTATGTTGCATTAGCTATAGAATAACAATAAATAATAAAACTGGTCAAGTGCGTGTCGTTCCGTGTGGTAGCGGCAAAGAATAGTACCGACCCATCTCTACCTGTAGATGTCGTAAGAGGCAACTAAGGGTTTACAAACCGAAAGATGGCCAGCAGCATCTTTCCGTGTATCGCACCATCTTACATACTGCGGTCACCAACAACCGCGGTCCATGGTGCCAGCCGTAAGGCTAACAATCGTGGTGACTAAGGTACTTCCCCTCCACATTCTTATAACAAGAGCTGGAATTCTGTAGGGAGCTGCCTGTCCTGTAGTGGACGTATTTTGGGATGTTATGATGGTTATTATGAAGTGCGTGTCGGCTCGAGCAAATTTAATGCAATTCTGCGTGACTAAGACGGTGTGACTGCCTATAACTAGGACAATATTTTTACCTTAGTGGTACGGAACCCTCGGTGCGAGTCCGACTTGCGCTTGGCCGGTTTTTTTAGTAACTCCCGACGCAACAAGAACCTATTGTTTAAGACATAATAGTATGTATTTTTTATATTGTGGTCACACCACACTTGTACTCTAATAATTTTGACAGCTTCTGTCACTTTGGACTTTGTCTCGACCTTACGGTGAATACACAGCCATCGCACCACAAGACGCATTTTTATTTCTACAACTCCAAATCATCATCATGCTATACATGAAATGATCCATCGAGCCACGGTCGTCAGTTGGTGAGCTGTGTCTGATCGATCCTGTAGCATTGCTACAGTTTGTATTTTCAACGCTGTTACTGTGTCCCCGGGAGCGCTGCCACGTCGTACCCGCCATTGTCCCATAGAACAAAGGGAGGGTCATCATCAGTGTTCCAGCACGTGCACTCATTGATTGCAAGCCTTTTTACTCTGCACAGCCCTTGGTTGAGAGAAGAATACACTCCCGTGCCCAGAACAGCAATTTTGTTAAGTGCGAAGGTACATACAGCGCCATTGGTGCTGGATGATTCGTTATTGCGCGCCTGCATGCATCATTTATTGCATTTATTCTACGTAACCATTGGTATCGTCGAAGATTATACAAAAGCGGGAAGAAATCCATTTTTTTTTGTACTTTATAAACATTGTTTGTGTAATTTTTATAGTCCCGAACGCGTCACCACACTATTTTTTACTCAAGAATTCTACAGTGAGCCGCTTCTGTCCGTCATTGACTGCAGCAAGAATAACGGTATATATCTGTGTATTATATTTAAGGGTAATATTTGTGTGTTTTCAGGACGAAACAATCCTTATTGTTTTGTATTTTTTATGCAAATTTTTTGTGAGTCATTGACCATAAACAAAATTTATTCTTTTTCTTTTGTGAAGCTTAATTCTTATTAAAGTTGTTCTTTACAGGGTAATTTTCGTATAGATTGAACTGTATGATATTTTATTTGCCTTACAGAACAAGCATTGTATATCGAATTTGAGGTCGTGGCTTGAACTTGAAGCTGAGCTTGAATAGCTTGAACTGGAATTGGCACTACTGATTCTCATATAGGTTGCGTATTGCCTGCGCTACCACCATACTTGGCCGTCATTGTATGTCAAAACATTTGGTGATTTTATATGAGGCAAACTTGTAACCTAGGTTAAGGATTGAATTTCGTACAATTCTTGTAAATTGCTTGTTTTTTGTTTCTTTTAGCTAAAAACAATTTGTTTAAAAGGAATATCAGGGCTTTAAGAACCTGTTGGTGGTTTTTCACAGTAAAGATGAGTGCAGAAAAGATGAAAAAGCTCATTGCAGGTAGGGGTCAATGCAAGTCTTATCTGACTCGCACTGTTACTCTTTTAGACACACCGAATCTTAGGATAGATCTTGAGAATTTAAAGTCCAGGAGAGAGGTGTTGATAAGCAATTATAACAGGTACATTCAGTTGACTACAGAGATCGTAGCTATCGACGAAGATGATGCCGAAGACGTAGGGTCGTATGAGACTAAATACTTTACTGTTTTAGCAAAAATAAACAATTTAATCGCTGAGCAAACTACTAACCAAGTCCCACGAACTTCCTCTTCAGAAACAAAGTTGCCTAAAATATCAATTCCAAAGTTTGATGGCATAAAAACAAGCGACTACTATACATTCATTGAATTGTTTACCTCTATTATTGACAGAGCTTCTGACTTGTCAGATGTACAAAAACTATACTATCTGAGGACACATTTGGAAGGTGAACCTTTAGATATTATAGTTAATTTGCCGTTGGTATATTCAAGCTATAAAGAGGCCTTGGCCCTGTTAAAATCAAGATATGGTATGACAATAAATTTAAAGTAGTTACCGAATACACAAATGCTTTGTTAGAAATTCCCAGTGTAACTAAATGTACAGGTCAAACATTGCGTACATTTGTTTCAGACGTTAAACAGCAGATTTCAGCGCTCAAAAATTTAGAGCAACCAGTGGAAGAGTGGAGCATCATGCTTATAACTATTCTAATGAAAAAACTAGACCAGTGCACGGTTAAAGAGTTTAACATGGAGAGAAATTCTGAGTTACCCAAAATTTCGGATTTTCTTTCTTTTTTAGAAAAGAAAGCAAAGGCTTTAGAGTCTTGTGTGACTAAAACAAATGATGTTATCCCTCCAAAGAAGACTGCGGCTAACCCATCCGTTTTAAAGGAACCACAGACTTGTTCGCTGTGTAAGTCAAATCATAAACTGTTTAAATGTGCAAAGTTTAAGCTATTAGCAATTCATGATAAAATTAACTACATAACCAAGCATTAATTATGCATTTTATGCTTAAATTGACACGGGGAGGGAGTCTCCTTGCGGTTTTAAATTTAAATGTGCTGTGTGTAAGGGTTCTCACAACACAATGATACATGAGAATTTTAAGGCCAGTGAGCCAAAATATTCTTTGAAGACCCGGACATTGCCCGGTTCACAAACTGTTTTGTTACCGACTGCTCAAGTGAAACTTTTAGACTCAAAGGGGCAGCCAGTCATTGTCAAAGCCTTGCTAGACAGTGGTAGTCAAACTTCTTTTGCTACAAGTGAACTCATCACAAAATTAGGTATCAAGCCAAATCATGATCCGACAACAGTTGTTGGTATTTCTAATAGGGAAAGTGTCTCTAATATCTCGGCATTGCTGAATATTTATTCCTGCATATTTCCTTATAAATTCAAACCAAAGTGCCACATTGTGCCACTTATTACAACAAATTTGCCACATTCTCCCATTAATATTTCAAAAATGAATTTGCCATCCAACATTAAACTGGCTGATGAACATTTTAATGAACCTCAAAAGATAAACGTACTATTTGGTACTGATATTTTCTTTCAGTTGTTGCTGGATAAACCTCAAGAAGTGCAGGTTCAGGATGGTGCTCCGGGACCGTACATCATGAATACACTGTTAGGCCATGTCATAGCGGGTAGTGTAAATCAATGTCCATCAAAAAAGGTAATTTCTCTTGCTTGCCAGTCATGCGAAATACTGGATGAATCATCTACTTTGGGGGATACTATTCAAAAATTTTGGGAGAATGAGCAAGTGCCACAAACATTTGTAGAATGTTCCTCAGAGGAAAAATTATCAGAAAAAATATTTGAGGAAACTGTGGAGTTAAAAGATAATAAATTTGTAGTTCACTTGCCGCTTAAGGTTAAATTGAATGAAATAAATCCATTGCTGGGTGATTCATTTAGCGTTGCTTTAAAACGATTCTTAAATTTAGAGAAGCGTTTACAGAAAGATAGTGCATTGCACAAACAATATAAAGATTTCATAAATGAATATTTAGATTTGGGCCATGCTGAGTACATTGACATTGAGAAATATGATTTAGCTGTGAACCCAGTCTTCTTCTTAGGCCATCAGCCTAGACTGAGCCAGTCTAAAACTACTCCTTGTCGAGTCGTAATGGACGGCTCAATGAAAACAGTTGATAGGAAACTATCACTAAATGATTTTTTATTGAAAGGTCCTGTCGTTCAGAATGAACTTTTCAAAATTCTGTTGTTGTTTCGCTTACAAAAGTATGTGCTAATGACAGATATTGCTAAATTGTTTCGTTGCTGCCTAGTGGAAGAGCGTTTTCGCCCATTGCAAAACATATTGTGGCGTGAAACTCCTGAAGAGCCAATCAGATGCATTCAGCTAAAAACAATCACGTATGGAATGAAGAGCTCATCTTATCTGGCAACGAGATGCTTAAAAGAGCTTGCTAATAGGTACGGTGATAAATATGAGCTTGCTAAGTCGATTTTGTTTAAAAATACATACGTGGATGATATCTTATGCACAAGCGACAGTGTAGAACAGTTGCTAACTATAAAAAACCAATTAGTCGACCTTTTATCAATTGGTGGTTTCTCACTCCATAAGTGGGCATCGAATTGTCCTGAAGCAATCAATGATATTCCAGTGGAAAATCAAGTTTTTAGTGAACAGGATTTTGACAAAGATAGTATTTTTACAAAAACCCTTGGTTTGAAGTATGATGTAAAAAATGACACATTCAAGATTTCATGCTCTGAACGATACGACCAATCAAAGGTTTATACTAAACGTGAAGTGTATAGTTTCATATCAAAGTTTTTTGACCCATTGGGAATAGCTGGCCCAATTATTGTGGCAGCAAAAATATTAATGCAAAAGGTGTCGTTAACCAGCATGACTCCTATTTCGGCTGACAGGCTTATTGATATTTCAAATTCAAAATCGGTTCAACTTATCGGATTTTGTGACGGTTCTGATAAAGCGTACGGTTGTTGTTTGTATTTGCGAACTGTTAATGATGATAACAAAGTTCCAATGAATCTTTTTTGTTCTAAATCCAGAATAGTTTCCAAAGGTAAAGAACTGACAACACCGCGAATTGAGTTAAATAGTGCATTGCTATTAGCGACTTTGAGTACTAAGTTTATGATGTCTTGAAGGATGTATGCAAGCCGGAGGTTTTCCTGTTCAGTGATTCTAAAATTGTTCTGTCATGGCTTGCATTAGATCCTGCAAAACTCAATACTTACGTAGCTAACCGTATCAGACAAGTTAACAAGTTAACACCGACTGTTAAGTGGAACTACATACCCAGTGAAGAAAATCCTGCGGACGTCTTGTCGCGGGGCATTGAGCCTGTTGCTTTACAAAACCACAATCTGTGGTGGAACGGTCCATCCCGTCTTCTTGAACCTGATTGGTGTAATAAAGTGATAGTCCTTGACACTAATACAACTCTTCCCGAACTAAAACGCGAAATCAAACAGTCTTGTTTCGTTTCTGCTCAGTCTTTCGATTGCATCAATCTAGACAAATATTCAAATTTAAACAAGTTGATAAGAGTTGTTGCCCAACCGTGCCTTGCACAATTTCAAAAACCCTAAAAATAGAACCATTGGTTTTTTAACAATGGAAGAGCTTAATAATGCTTTACTTTTGATCATTAAAAAAGATCAATCAACCCATTTCCAAAAGGAAATAGTTTCTTTGAAATCAAATGTCCCTATTAAAAATGGTCCTGTGCACTCTTTATGTCCATTTCTAGATTTTAATGGCATTTTAAGAGTGGGTGGACGTTTACAAAATTCTAACCTGTCTTTTGACAAGAAGCACCCTATTATCTTGCCCAAAAACTCAAAACTTACCAGTCTCATAATAGAAAATGAGCACATCAAGCTTTTACATGCTGGGAACAAATTAGTTCTTGCCAATCTAAATCAGAGATTCTGGCTGTTGAATAGTATCAGGGAGGTCAAGAAAGTGCTTCACAAATGTGTCAAATGTTTTAGGTTTAAAGCCAAAGCTTGTAAGCAATTAATGGGTTCATTACCGTCACAGCGGGTTACTATGAGTAGGGCTTTTTAGGTTGTTGGCATCGATTATGCTGGTCCGTTTAATCCCCTGCGATACAAGCTTCGCTTAGTGCAGGGTCCGCTGGGTATATTAGAACATTAATATCTTGAACAAATTAAACTGTAAAAGTAACTGTGTATGTAACATAAGATTGTTAATGTTATTGTAAGCCTTGTGAATAAATTATTCTATTCTATTCTGTTCTGTTCTGTTCTGTTCTGTTCTGTTCTGTTCTGTTCTGTTCTGTTCTGTTCTGTTCTGTTCTGTTCTGTTCTGTTCTGTTCTATTCTATTCTATTCTATTCTATTCTATTCTATTCTATTCTATTCTATTCTATTCTATTCTATTCTATTCTATTCTATTCTATTCTATTCTATTCTATTCTATTCTATTCTATTCTATTCTATTCTATTCTATTCTATTCTATTCTATTCTATTCTATTCTATTCTATTCTATTCTATTCTATTCTATTCTATTCTATTCTATTCTATTCTATTCTATTCTATTCTATTCTATTCTATTCTATTCTATTCTATTCTATTCTATTCTATTCTATTCTATTCTATTCTATTCTATTCTATTCTATTCTATTCTATTCTATTCTATTCTATTCTATTCTATTCTATTCTATTCTATTCTATTCTATTCTATTCTATTCTATTCTATTCTATTCTATTCTATTCTATTCTATTCTATTCTATTCTATTCTATTCTATTCTATTCTATTCTATTCTATTCTATTCTATTCTATTCTATTCTATTCTATTCTATTCTATTCTATTCTATTCTATTCTATTCTATTCTATTCTATTCTATTCTATTCTATTCTATTCTATTCTATTCTATTCTATTCTATTCTATTCTATTCTATTCTATTCTATTCTATTCTATTCTATTCTATTCTATTCTATTCTATTCTATTCTATTCTATTCTATTCTATTCTATTCTATTCTATTCTATTCTATTCTATTCTATTCTATTCTATTCTATTCTATTCTATTCTATTCTATTCTATTCTATTCTATTCTATTCTATTCTATTCTATTCTATTCTATTCTATTCTATTCTATTCTATTCTATTCTATTCTATTCTATTCTATTCTATTCTATTCTATTCTATTCTATTCTATTCTATTCTATTCTATTCTATTCTATTCTATTCTATTCTATTCTATTCTATTCTATTCTATTCTATTCTATTCTATTCTATTCTATTCTATTCTATTCTATTCTATTCTATTCTATTCTATTCTATTCTATTCTATTCTATTCTATTCTATTCTATTCTATTCTATTCTATTCTATTCTATTCTATTCTATTCTATTCTATTCTATTCTATTCTATTCTATTCTATTCTATTCTATTCTATTCTATTCTATTCTATTCTATTCTATTCTATTCTATTCTATTCTATTCTATTCTATTCTATTCTATTCTATTCTATTCTATTCTATTCTATTCTATTCTATTCTATTCTATTCTATTCTATTCTATTCTATTCTATTCTATTCTATTCTATTCTATTCTATTCTATTCTATTCTATTCTATTCTATTCTATTCTATTCTATTCTATTCTATTCTATTCTATTCTATTCTATTCTATTCTATTCTATTCTATTCTATTCTATTCTATTCTATTCTATTCTATTCTATTCTATTCTATTCTATTCTATTCTATTCTATTCTATTCTATTCTATTCTATTCTATTCTATTCTATTCTATTCTATTCTATTCTATTCTATTCTATTCTATTCTATTCTATTCTATTCTATTCTATTCTATTCTATTCTATTCTATTCTATTCTATTCTATTCTATTCTATTCTATTCTATTCTATTCTATTCTATTCTATTCTATTCTATTCTATTCTATTCTATTCTATTCTATTCTATTCTATTCTATTCTATTCTATTCTATTCTATTCTATTCTATTCTATTCTATTCTATTCTATTCTATTCTATTCTATTCTATTCTATTCTATTCTATTCTATTCTATTCTATTCTATTCTATTCTATTCTATTCTATTCTATTCTATTCTATTCTATTCTATTCTATTCTATTCTATTCTATTCTATTCTATTCTATTCTATTCTATTCTATTCTATTCTATTCTATTCTATTCTATTCTATTCTATTCTATTCTATTCTATTCTATTCTATTCTATTCTATTCTATTCTATTCTATTCTATTCTATTCTATTCTATTCTATTCTATTCTATTCTATTCTATTCTATTCTATTCTATTCTATTCTATTCTATTCTATTCTATTCTATTCTATTCTATTCTATTCTATTCTATTCTATTCTATTCTATTCTATTCTATTCTATTCTATTCTATTCTATTCTATTCTATTCTATTCTATTCTATTCTATTCTATTCTATTCTATTCTATTCTATTCTATTCTATTCTATTCTATTCTATTCTATTCTATTCTATTCTATTCTATTCTATTCTATTCTATTCTATTCTATTCTATTCTATTCTATTCTATTCTATTCTATTCTATTCTATTCTATTCTATTCTATTCTATTCTATTCTATTCTATTCTATTCTATTCTATTCTATTCTATTCTATTCTATTCTATTCTATTCTATTCTATTCTATTCTATTCTATTCTATTCTATTCTATTCTATTCTATTCTATTCTATTCTATTCTATTCTATTCTATTCTATTCTATTCTATTCTATTCTATTCTATTCTATTCTATTCTATTCTATTCTATTCTATTCTATTCTATTCTATTCTATTCTATTCTATTCTATTCTATTCTATTCTATTCTATTCTATTCTATTCTATTCTATTCTATTCTATTCTATTCTATTCTATTCTATTCTATTCTATTCTATTCTATTCTATTCTATTCTATTCTATTCTATTCTATTCTATTCTATTCTATTCTATTCTATTCTATTCTATTCTATTCTATTCTATTCTATTCTATTCTATTCTATTCTATTCTATTCTATTCTATTCTATTCTATTCTATTCTATTCTATTCTATTCTATTCTATTCTATTCTATTCTATTCTATTCTATTCTATTCTATTCTATTCTATTCTATTCTATTCTATTCTATTCTATTCTATTCTATTCTATTCTATTCTATTCTATTCTATTCTATTCTATTCTATTCTATTCTATTCTATTCTATTCTATTCTATTCTATTAAACAGGGTAGGATTAGGAAGCCACTCATCTCAAAAGGTTAAGTTCTCATTTTTGTTTGCTTTGTTACCAAAGCCATACACATAGAATTGGCATCTGACCTGACAATAAATTGTTTTTTAGCTTGTTTGAAAAGGTTTATATCAAGAAGGAATTTACCTTCAGACATTTACTGCGATAACGCAAGCACCTTTAAAGGAGCAAATCATGAATTAAATTTGCTGTTTTGCTGCAGTCTTCCACAGACCACCAACAAGCAGTTTTAAATGACGTAACTCGTCTTGGGATTAGGTTTAATTTTGTGCCCAGTCATAGCCCTGTATTTGGAGGCCTGTGGGAGGATTCAGATTCAGATTCAGATAATTTTATTCAATGTAGATTCTTTACAGAATACTTATTGAATGTCATGCAGAATACAATGCAAATAGAGCGAGTCTACGAGGCTGGCTGGAGGCTGGAGTCCACTCCATAAAGTACTTTTTGCGCCGTATTGTTGGCAATTTAGTCTTAACTTACGAAGAATTGTTGACCACTCTGGTCCAAATTGAAGGAATTGTTAATTCCAGGCCATTGACACCTCTGTCTAATGATGTCAATGACATGTCATATTTGAGTCCAGCTCATTTTTTAACTGGTGAAACTCTTACTTCCTATCCGGAACCAAATTTGACAGAGGTTCCTACAAACAGGTTGAATTTTTGGCAACACTGTACCAAATTGAAACAACAATTTTGGGATTCATGGTCCAAACAGTATTTAAATTTGTTGCAAAACCGTCCTAAATGGCGGCAAGAAGTTCCAAATGTCAAAAAAGGAGCTTTAGTTCTTGTAAGGTGTCAATCTCCACCATTGTCTTGGCCCATGGGTCGCATTGTTGATACAATCAATGGCCCGGATGGAAAGGTTAGAGCGATAGATCTTAAATTAGCCAATGGCTCTGTAATAAGAACTTCTTTAAGCAAAGTATTGCCCATTGATAATAAATTAATATGTTATTATAAGTCAGTTTGTAGATATGATTTAAAAAGAAAATGTTAGATACTTCTTTTTACCATAAACCGTTTTCGCCTTTTAAGTAAAAAAATTAAAGCTTTAGAAATTGTTACCTATATTTAACATTTGCCTATGTTTAAAGATACAGTCCACTTATATTTAAATGTCGAAGATGTAAGAAGTTGTATTATTTATAAGAATTCTTGCTGTTAGGGGCGGAGTAATGTTTAAGACATAATAGTATGTATTTTTTTAATTGTGGTCACACCACACTTGTACTCTACTAATTTTGACAGCTTCTGTCACTTTGGACTTTGTCTCGACCTTACGGTGAATACACAGCCATCGCACCACAAGACGCATTTTTATTTCTACAACTCCAAATCATCATCATGCTATACACCTATATCTACCCGTGCGAAGCCGGGGCGGAACGCTAGTGTAGTATAAAAATGCTGTTTGCATCCGCAGCATGACCCCATAAAAAAGGCAATATGACATGAGACTATGGAAATAACTGAAGTAGACTAACCTCGCGGTGTCTACATCCGTCAGAGCTCTTATTTTTTTCACTGCGTATGCTGCAGAACTGAGTCTGTGATTTATTAATATGCGGTCCCCATTGTAATTTTTTTTTATTGAAAATAGGCTTACTCTTGACCTCGATTTTTTGTCTAAGGTAATACCTAGGAACACAGCTGATTCCACAAGACAAAATTTTTCGTTTTTCGGCTTGTAGCAGTTGGCTTTACATTAGGCAAAACAAATTTAACACACTTAATTTTCTATCCGTTTAGTATAAAGAAAGAAAGAAAAATATTGTTATTCAGTGCTTAGGTACCTTAAATCTTAAAATTTAACACATACATACAATTACAAGCACCGAAAAAAGGACCTGGCTCAGCAAAATGCTGCAGGCCAAGACCGCAGCGCTGATTTTCAGCCAGGCCCTGAAAGCATGCAAATACATAATTTTAAACGTTAGAACAGGTCTTCCTAACGTTTAAAACTTACATTTAGGCAAAAATTATCGATTGAATACAATGAAGAACATTTTTACAAATAAACTGTTAATGAACTTTTAAAAAGGGTGTAAAAAATTATCACACAATAAGATGCTCTGTCACCTCATCGCATTGTAACTGAAAGCAGTACTTTTTTAGTTTTACAGAAAAATTTCGGACAATAAGAAGCTTACGTAGTATAAGATTATTTACGGTGAACCACTCAACTACATTAGAGATTGTAGTATTTACGTCGTCAAAATTTGATTGTTGTCTTTTGACTTTAAAAATCAAAGACGTGTCATCTGCAAATAGTATTCTTGTCCTTTACAAGGTTTGTCAAATCGTTAGTATATACAATAAACAGGAATGGGCCCAAAATTGAGCCTTGTGGAACGCCCATACAAATTTTTGATCCTAGTGACCTTTTTCCATTTACATCAACCTTCTGGATCCTTTCATTTAGATACGACTCCATAAGGCGTAGAGCCTGGTCTCAAATTCCATAATGGTGTAATTTCCTGATAAGGATATCATGATGCACACAATCGAAAGCCTTGGACAAATCACAGAAAACGCCAATGGCATCACTTGACTCCTCCCAGGCGTCAAATACACTTTGAAGTAGCTCAACACCTGCATCAATAGTTGAGCGACAGTCAGGACATATTATTTTATTGACAATTTAGTGAACTATATACTCGTACAAAGTTTGACACTCGAATTGCTAACCGTTCTGACGATAAAGCAAAAACAAAAAAATACGTTTCTTGTATGGCGACCCCCCTTATTTTTTTATTTTTATTATAAGGTGATATATTTGTTTAAAAAATACATATTCTGTAAAATTTTCAACCAGCTACCTATGCTGGTTCAAAAGATACAATTTTCAACCTAGTAAAAAACCAGCCAAGTGCGAGTCGGACTCGCACCCTAAGGGTTCCGTACCTATCTACCATATGATATACTAAAAGCTTTTGCTCTTTGATTTTAAAAACTCCGCGACCAACCAACTTGACCCCTCTTTTATAGAAAAGTTCTTGAAACGGGAGCTCACCTTAATTGGTTACTATTAGTTGTGAGAAAAATTTAAATATTTAATGATTTTAGACTTTTCCTTTTATTTGTACTGTAAGAGCTTCTTGCCAAATTTCATAATTTTAGGTCAACGGGAAGTACCCTGTAGGTTTTGCTTTTCTGCATAAATATATGGAAATGAGGACATATAAAGCCATATCTTTTGATTGCGTCGTTGTAAAAAATTTAAATTTTCAGATCTTGTGTGGTTTATAGACTTTAATATTCGCTATCGATTTCAACCTGATACCTCTTCTCGTTCGTGAGAAATAGGTTCTTGACAGACAGACGGACAACAAAGTGATCCTATAAGGGTTCCGTTTTTTTATTTTGAGGTACGGAACCCTAAAAACTACATATTTTTGACATTATACCCCACTGTGCATCTCAGTCGCGTCCTGCTGGGGAGCACCACTTCTAATATGTTACCTATGGATAAGTACTTGACTCCTGCCAAGTTTCATCCCAGCAGGTTTAGGTGCAAGGTTCGCCTTGTTAGATCTCCTACTATTTTGGGCTTCGCCGTATTCGGGTAAAAAAAAGCCAAAAGCATAGTACAAGGTTTCTTAAATGCTTTACAAATTATAAATTATAAGAATTTTTGAATAAATTATTATTTTTAAAATATTCATTTATTTTTAATTATTTTTATTTATTTATTTATTTTACAAATTAATTTTTAAATTTTTTGCCTCGTTATCCTTACGCTAAGCGAATTCCAGCTCCTGATCTGGGGGCATGATAATAGTGCTATTTCTATTACCATTTATAAGTTGTCAACTATAAAGCTAACTTTACTGTAATATTTTAATTTTAAATAAATAATAATAAATACTTTACTCAAAACAGAATTACAACTTAGACATACGTTACTAACTCTAAAAATTAATATATTTAGATTCGGCGAAACTTACGTCTAGGTTGATCCCCAAACTAGGCGGAGTCTGTATTTTGGGAAGCCTATGTACCGAATGTGTGTTGATTACCGAATGGTCTATACAGCTAAAAGTGAAAAACTTAAAAAGGAAAATAATAGTCATTAAATCTAACAAAGTGTGTCACTAACTACCAAAGTGCACTGTAGGTGCTAAGTATTTTAAATTAATTAAAGAACTTATATATGACCTAGTGCTGATACTACTATACTACTGAAATTGTCTAAAAGGTATAATTAATTCTGTTTGTTGATAATCTAAAGTGCTGAGCCACTTATGAATTATGGTTTTACCTTCCAATACTGTCGATTTCTTTATGTCGCAAAATTTAATAATTTGGTTATAAATTGCCGAAAAAGCGTAAGCAGAATATCTTCTAGCGAAAGTAGTTTTAGCTACTGAAAGTAGTATTTTATAAACGCAATAAGAGGGGGTTTTCATCCAATTTGAGAACTTGGCTATGAAGGCTAAGGGATGCTTTAGCGATGTATAGCTGCCAAACCCGCAAATCCTGAGCCTCTTGATACAAAGTGTTAGTGGGGAACCTAAATGGTTTTTTTAACATTACTTTCAGAACTACACGTTGTGCTCTTTCTAAGGCAATCAAGTGAGTCTTTGCGGCGCCGCCTCTCCAAATACCTATACAGTAATTTAAAAGAGATTGACATATCGCCAAATAAACAGTTTTTATGATCTGAAACTAATTTTTTATTTATGTACCAATATTTTTTTTGCTTACATCAAATGGGAGTAAATGAAAGTATTTTTTAATGATTCAAAAGCAAAAGGGACACATGTGGTAAGAAAGAGTTGGGGTCCCACCAACCACTTATCAAATCTCATCAACGAAGAAGTGAAAATAAGAAACTGTTCACGAAATCAAAAACTATTTAATTTGCTACGTAGATAATGAACGTCCTATAAAAAGTTAACGATAGATACGATGTATCGGGCTTTATATTGTTGTAAAACCTTTTAACGGTTTATTCTGGGGGCTAAATGCTACAACTTTTGTTCTACAACTTTTCAGAATTTGCAAAAAACAAATTTCAACTCTCCATACAAAATTATCTGCTGCTTGGTTCAGTTTGTATGAAAACTCGCGATTTTTGCGAATTTCGAAACGTCGTAGAACAAAAGTTGTATTTAGCCCCCAAAATAAACCCTTTAAACATTTAAACCATTTTTTTAAGCCCTGTATATTTTTATAACAATGTTTGTCAACATATTTTGAAATGTAATTTAACGGTAAAGTATTTCCAAAGCCAGTTGGTGTGGCATGTTGTAATAAGTTTATTTTTTTTCCAGCTTTAGTATATTACGCCATAGTGGCAAACTCATACGAAGCATAACGATACATTCGCAAGACTAGGTTGAATGGCATCATTGGTGATCGACGACATCTTTGGTATTGTTTCATACGCTAAGTAATATAAATCTAAGACGACCCACGAGCGTCGGTTTGAATTTTCGATAATTTTATCAATAATAATTGTATCATTGTACTATGTGGTATGTACTTACCTTTATTTATAATATTTATTATATATTATGATATTTTCATGGTTTCTCATTAATTTAAACCATTTTTATTACATAGCTCATTAATACTTTCGCTTTGTTTACTTTTGTATTTATTGTTACTGTCACAATTCAGTTCATAATTCAGTTCCTTTTACAGAATACCGTAGAATGCTACAACCACAGTAAATAATAGATCTTACCTATGAAATTGCCGTTTTGTATGGCGAATTTTAGGCAAACAAAATTTTCGGTACTAACATTTTTGCATTTTTCTTATAAATTATAAATCAATTTTTTTTCTTTTTTTTAAGCATTATTGGGAAGACATTAAGCTAACAGAAGCTTAAATTTAATTTTCGGAAAATATTATTTGTAAAAAAAATATAACAAATCTAATGATGAAATCGGATGACTTTTAAGACGAATAATTTTCAAACCTTTAATTTTTTATATCAAACTAAAAATAAAAACTTTATTTTATGCGTAAATTGATAACCTTGAAGTCAACTTTCAAATATAAGACAAATGAAAAAAATTGCATTAGAATTATAGGAATTATGATTTCATTAATCTGTAAGGAAATTTCGGCAATTTCATGGGTAAAGACCTATTATTTAAGCTAAAGCAGTATGGAAACTCCTAACAAACATCCAAAACTAATCACTTTGTTGTCTGTCTGTCTGTCTGTCAAGACCCTTTATCTCACGAACGGGTAGAGGTATCAACTTGAAATTAATACCGTATGTTAGGATCCATGAACTACACAAGATCTGAAAATTTCAATTTTTACAACGACGCAATCAAAAGAGATGGCATTTTTACCCACGACGGAACGGAGAACGTGTATGCGTTTAGGGTGAGATGTTGTGTGTTTGTGTGTGCAAAGTTATGTTGCCTTTTATCTTAAAAACGGCTCAACCGATTTACATACGGTTTTCAGTAATGGATTTATAATTTATCAATGATGGTTTGTAGATTAGAGTTGTGGCTCCAAGTCACCAGAGGGCGCTGCAATCATAATTTTTATCTGAGCAAATGTTGCAATTTATCTCCAAAACGGTGCGACCGATTTAGGTACGGTTTTCAGTAAAAGATTTATGATTTATCAGTGATGGTTCTAGACCAGAGTTATGGCGCCAACTCACCAGGGGGCGCTGTAACAATAAATTTTATCTAAGCAAATGTTGCCATTTATTTCCAAAAAGGTTTGACCGATTTAGGTACGGTTTTCAGTTAAAGGTTTATGATTTATCAGTGATGGTTCTTAGACCAGAGTTGTGGCGCAAACTCACCACGGGGCGCTGTAATAATAAATTTCTATTTACGCAAATGTTCCCATTTATCTCCAAAACGGTTTGACCGATTTAGGTACGGTTTTCAGTATAAGATTTATCTATCAGTATCATATTTATCACTGACAGTTTTTAGACTATATTTGTGGAGTCAACTCACCAGGGGGTGCTGTGTAGTAATAATTATTCTTTACTCGCGCAACGTCCTTCTTAATCGCTCTAGTAAAGTGGGAATTCTCTAAAAAGTTAAAAATAAAAAGCAAAATTGAAAATTTTGAGAAAAACCCACGACGGCTGTCATTCAAAAAATATTCAATAAAACTTTGGAAATTCCCCCGACTAAAAATAAATATTTTCACCTATCTATTCATATAGTTTATAAGCCAAGAAAATCCGTCGGGGCTGCCATTCCTTATCTTACGTAAATTAATAGTGCATACGAGCTAGTTGTAAAATAGTTTTTTTTTGCTGCAGTTAAGTATAAATTATGAAAAGATGGCAATGACAGCCCCCGACGGATTTTCTTGGCTTATAAACTATATGAATAGATAGGTGAAAATATTTATTTTTAGTCGGGGGAATTTCCAGTTTTATTGAATATTTTTTGAATGACAGCCGTCGTGGGTTTTTCTCAAAATTTTCAATTTTGCTTTTTATATGTCCTCTTCTCCATACATTAATGCAAAAAACCAAAACCTACAGGGTACTTCCCATTGACCTAAAATTATGAAATTTGGCAAGAAGCTAGGTCTCACAGTACAAATAAAGGGAAAAGTCTGAAATTATTAAATATTACAACTTTACTCACAACTAATAATAACCAATTGTGGTGAGCTCCCGTTTCAAGAACATTCATATAAGAGAGGGGTCAAGTTGGATGGTCGCGGAGGCTATTTTTGTTTAAGTTCTATTTTAAAAACGGGAACACTTAAAAACTTGAAAAATGGTACTTTTATAGTGCATAAGCTATAAAATAACAACATATAATAAAATTTGGTCAAGCGCGTGTAGGACTCAAAATATTTAGCACATTAACTTACTGAAATTTCAACTAATACAATTATGATTATAAATATTGCATATCACACCTTCTCGCGTAAAGACGAGAAGCCTCTGAAAGCTGTTATCTTTGGTCTTCCTGCCTACGCTGAATCCCACTTACAAGAGGAACTTGTATCCTTAGGTTTTAAGGATCCTGTAGTACGCATGATGAAGGTTTCCGGTGGGAAAGTGGTAACAAGTCCACCTTTTCTTGTACAACTGCCACCTGGAAGCGATATGGCAAAATTCAGGCAAATAAAGTACCTTAGTAATTGTGTCGTCCAGATTCGGAAATATCATGCAAACAACTTATATGGCACCCAGTGTTTTAGATGTCAGAATTTTGGACACTCGTCAAAAAACTGTAACCTGCCTCCCCGTTGTGTGAAATGTACAGGAGACCATGCGACTGAAGAATGTCCTAAAAATGATCGAAATCAACCAGCAAAGTGCTGTAATTGTAATGGAGCCCATCCTGCAAACTTTCGGCAATGTGAAGAGCGGAAGAAGTATATTGAATTACTTGCTAAAAGACAAGCAGAAATTAAATTCAAGCAGGATATAAAGATCCCGGTTAAAAAGAGCGTCGTTGATGGTAGCAACCCGATCAAAACGGCGGCCATGGTCAATGGCCGTGCCTGGAACAGTGTTCTGACAGGAGCCGTACCCCAGAGTCAGTTTCTACCCCCAAACAATAACATCCACGATCAGGCAACAACAGATATGTTACAGATTCTAATGGCTATCAAAACTATAAAAAATCAATTTCTCGCATGTACTAATATGATGGATAAAGTGATTCTAATTTTGACTCACCTAGGTCAATATGTATGATTTCAGTAAGTTACGTTTATTATATTGGAATGCCGATGGTATCCGCACAAAAATAACTGAGCTGCTAGACTTAGCTACTGAATTATCAGTAGATATTATTGCTATTTCGGAGACTAGAATATCCCCAAAATGTAATTTAACTACTCCAGGTTTCTGTTGCTACCGTCTAGATAAATCTAACGAAGGCCGAGGTCAGGGTGTTGCGATTCTAATTAGGTCAGATATAATACACTTACCTGTAGTTCTACCGAAAACACATAACCTTGAGTGCATAGGTGTAGAATTATTGCTATCTGGCAGTAATATAACACTAATCTCAGCGTATCAGTCCCCTAATTTGTCACTTCTTACATGTGATCTAGATGCTGTCCTATCTACAAATAAAAAGTTACTGGTTATGGGTGATTTTAATACAAAGCATCCATATTGGAATTGCTGCACTTCCAACTCTCATGGTGAAGTACTCTTTGATCACATGATTAACAATGAATATGAAATCATCGCACCATTTACCCCAACTCTAGTCCACTATAATATAACACGTGTTGCGTCAACACCCGATATAGTCTTGGTTAAGAATGTGCTTCAGTTTTCTGAACCTGTAACTCTTACTAAACTCTCATCTAATCATCTTCCTGTAACTTTTACAATAAGCGGCGAATTTTCACGTAAACTTCAAATCACTTTTAACTACAGTAAAGCTGACTGGGTAAAATATAGAGCATACTTAGATCAAAACATAGTTCTTACCTCTTCCACTTTCAATACTATTGATGATATCGAAAATAGTATACGACTGCTGACACGTACCATAATAGAAGGAAGAAAATTATTTACTCCTACCAATTCATGCTCACCTGCGGTCAAACTACCAAGACGCATCAAAACTATCATAAAATACAAAAATCTGCTACGTAGACTTAACCTGAATGAAACAAACCACACCGTCAAACGATGCCGTTCCAAGGAAATAAACAATCTTCAAAGAGGTATTTCAGCCGCCATTACGGAGGTTAACGATGTCAACTGGAGCAACAAACTATCCAAGGTTGACAATCCTGGTAGTGACTTGTGGCGTGTTGTGAAGTCTTTTAATTATAAGCCATGCAGCATTCCCCCGCTTAAGACACCCAACGGTTCTTTCACAAAATCCCCTCAAGAACAGTGTGATGCACTAGCTGAAGCGTTTCTTGAAAACATGAATCTAACAAAATCTTGGGCTACTGACCCTCAAATCGAAAGTGCTGTTTCTGAATCTCTTGACAAACTTTTCCATTATTGCTCTCACGAACATCTTAATCCAGTGCGACCAGCTGAAGTGCGTAAATTGCTGAATAAATTGAAGCGCCGTAAGGCACCTGGCTATGATGGTTTGGACAACTTATTACTAAAAAATATGTCCCAGAAATGCGTTGTTTTTCTAACAAAAATTTTCAATGGTTGTCTACACCTATGTCATTTTCCCTCGGACTGGAAAACAGCAAAAATAATTGCAATAAAGAAACCGGGTAAGGATGAAACTATCCCCACTAGTTATCGTCCTATCAGTCTTCTACCCAGCCTTGGAAAACTCTTTGAGTCCATTATTATTGCAAGACTTTCGAAAACTATTGAGAGTACTATCATACCAGAACAGTTTGGCTTCCGCAAATCGCATTCAACTACTCAGCAACTGGCTAGAGTATCGGAACACATTGCCCATGGCCTTAACTTAGGACAGTCTACTGGCATGATACTTTTAGACATTGAAAAAGCATTTGACTCAGTTTGGCACGCTGGTCTTCTACACAAACTTATCAATGCTCACGTACCTATGTCACTTGTAAAACTTGTCGAGTCATATTTACTTGACCGCTCGTTCTCGGTTTTCATAGGTGAACTCTCATCGGCTCCTAAACTGATTCCAGCAGGTGTACCTCAAGGGTCAATCCTTGGGCCCTATCTATTTATTCTATATCTTAATGATATCCCGAAACAACCGCACACGCACCTTGCCATATATGCTGATGATACGGCTACCTACACATCATCAGATGATATTGACATAGTCATATGGCGACTTCAGATGTCTGTTGATCTTTTAAGTCACTATTTCACTAAATGGAAGCTTAAACTGAATTCTACAAAAACAGAAGGCATCTTTTTCACAAGAAAACGGTCATGTCCCAAGAGAGTTGTCAAAATTAAAAATCACCCTGTGCCTTGGAGCAAGTCAGTAAAGTACCTGGGTGTTACATTGGACAACAAACTAAATTGGGCTAAAAATTCTGAGAAGCTCGTGCTTAAAGGCTGTAAAGCGATTAATGCCTTGCGACCAGTACTTAACCGAAAGTCTAAAATCAGTAGTCACACAAAACTGCGTATTTACACAACTTTAGTTCGGCCCGGTCTTACTCACGCGGCTCCTGTGTGGAGCTGTTTGGCTGATACACATTACAAAAAGATCCAAACTGTGCAAAACAAAGCAATTAAAATAGCATATAATACAAAGTTTAAAACTAATTTACAAAAACTTCACAAAGAAATAAATTTTCCAACTATAAAAGATTTCATTCTTAAATTATCACGTAAGTTTTACTTACACAAAAATCCTAAACACGGTAACACTTTAGTCTCAAATATTGGTAAAAGCCGATTAAAATCATTGCCGTACTCGAGTACGTATAACAGGTACAAATTACCTCATCACTACTTTCTTAGTGTATGACAAAGTAGACCTACCAGATGGTCGATCGAATGATCGATAGTGTCTCAGTCGTTCTTTTTGTGCGCATACCTTCCTGACATTTGTTTATTAAGAATTAAGTGGCTTAAATAGCTTAATTGTTAGGTTAAAATATGTGTATTTATAAAATGTAAGTAATCTAAACTAACATTAATTGTTCTGTATTCGCAAGAAATATGTTTTTTACAGATGAATTTTAAATTACTACCCTACATATCGAATGTTCAAATAGGTGAGTCAGCCTTAGTAACTAAGAAAATAAAGATAGTATACAATATGAATAAGATCTATTGTAGAACTTTTTAATGTTTATGTTTAATAAAGACACTTAAAAATCAAATCAAAATCAATCAAATCAATTATGATTATGTGGTGGTACGGAACCCTCGGTGCGCGAGTCCGACTCGCAATTGGCCGTTTTTTTTTAGGGTTCCGTACCTCAAAAGAAAAAACCGAACCCTTATAGGATCACTTTGTTGTCCGTCTGTCGGTCTGTCTGTCAAGACCCTTTATCTCACGAACGGGTAACGGTATCAGGTTGGAGTTAATTCCATATGTTAGGGTTCATGAATCACACAAAATCTGAAAATTTCAATTTTTTACAACGACGCAAAAGATATGGCTTTTTATGTCCTCATCTCCATACATTATGCAAAAAAGCTAAACCTACAGGGTACTTCCTGTTGACCTAAAATTATGAGATTGGGCAAGAAGCTAGGTCTCACAGTACAAATAAAGGGAAAAGTCATATAAGAGAGGGGTCAAGTTGGATAGTCGCGGAGGCGATTTTTGTTTTAGTTCTATTTTAAAAACGGGAACACTTACAAACTTGAAAATTGGTATGTTTGTTTATAGTTCATAAGCTTTAAAATAACAACAAATAATAAAATTTGGTCAAGCGCGTGTCGGACTCAAAAAATCTAGCACATCAACCTGCTGAAATTTCAACTAATACAATTATGATTATGTGGTGGCACGGAACCCTCAGTGCGCAAGTCCGACTCGCACTTGGCTGGTTTTTTTAGCTCTATCGTAAAAACGGGAACACTTACAAACGTGATAATTGGTATGTTTAAATTGCATAAGCTATAAAAGTACAAAAAATAATAAAAACTGGTCAAGTGCAAGTTGGACTGGCGCATATTTAATACACTTCTGAGCGACTGCGCATCCCTAAGTAAGACGGTATTTTCACCTCGTCCACTGCAGAACAAGAAGCTCCCTCCCGAACTCCAGCGAAAAATACGTGGTACCTTGGAGGGGATTTACCTTAGTCACCACACTTGAAAGCGTTGCGGCTAGCGAACGCTGTTGTTGGTGACCGCAGTGTGTAAAATGGTACGAAGCACAGAGCTGGGATGCTGCTGCCAATCCTCTGATTCTTAAGCCCTTATTCGTTTCATACGACATCCACAGGTAGAGATCGGTTGGTACTATTCTTTGCCGGCACCTCACGGACGATACGTGTCACATTAGTGGTACGGATATCGCGGCTTAATATTCGGACTTGCACATGGCCTGTTTTTTTTTGTGGTTTTGATATGTGTACATACAATCAAAAGCAGATCTATCAATTTTAAATTAAAAAAATATTACTTTGTCTCAAGAACTGATCAAAATCGTCTTGCTAGACTACCGATTTCTCTCGATAAGTTTACAAAAATACTCTTAATCCTAACTGAAAATGTTAATTTTTTCTTCTTGTTACTGTTTAAATTCACAAATCATTGTACATCTCAGCTTTTGTGCGTTGTTTTTCAATGTTTTGAATATGTTTTCGGTGAGAAATTACTTCAAATACAACAAAATTTATTTATTTGTATGGAGTACTTTAAATTACAACACTTTTGCACATTATGAAAAGTATGAATAAAATCCAAAATGGTACGGGAGCCGAGAAATGTTTTTCCTTGGTTTTCACGTGATATTCAGGGAGAAAACGAGATGTCTTAGTAGATGGGGGACAATGAGAGGATAAAGAAAAACCTTGTGAGAACTTTTAGACCAAACCCCAGAGTTCAGGAAACCTTTTCCAGATTTACAGGCTAAATCCAGATTTGCTTGTTAGCAAATGTTTTTATTATCACCATAAGCTATTATTATTTGTTTATTTGTTTATTTGTTTATTATGTTGCAAGCATATACATAGTAAACTTATAACTAAGGAACATTTGTACATGCGCCCTGTAAGGGCATAGCAAGATAAGTAGATAACTTATAAAATTACATTTCTTAATGTCTATAACAATCTATGTAATTGTAAACATAAACATTATTTCTAAATTTACGATCAATTTAAAACATCGGACATAAACTCTTCTATAGAGATAAGTTTTTTCTAACAGTAGAGATTTTAAGTGACCGATAAAAAGACTTTCCTTAGTTTCTAAGTTTCTATATATGGGGCACTTTTGTTTGTCCTGAATATCAACCACTATAATTAATCGGACAAGCCTGAAAAATCTGTACTAGACAATTTCTTTGTGACGTCTTTGTGATATTTATGGCGAACAAAAGTTATTAGCTTACGATGATACTTAAAAATATTTACTAGATAAGAAAGTTAGGGACTTTAGCTAAAACTGCAGCTTAAAAATCTGAAAGAGGCCTCTTAAACACCGGACTTCTGTCTAGAACATCTCAAATGGTTTTTTGTGATCGTCTAATCATTCCCTATCTACTAAGACATCTCATTTTCGTCCTATTTGTCACGTGAAAAAAAACTTTTCAAGTCCTGGTCCAATACCTACTGTACTCCAAACTGATGTTAATTTTATTTAGATGAATGAATCATACTGCCAAATTATTGATTTTAAAAATTAAATTGGCAAAATGTGATAACATTTAACAATCCCGATGAAATTATTCAGCGACTCTAAATTTCAAGGCAACAACATGTCGTGGAAGAAACGTTAATTCGCTAAAATTTACTTCAGTCAAGTACGAGTTTTTTGTTCGATCCTCGTGGGCAAAGTCTCGGGTAACAGCTAGAAATATTATTCATAAAGGTGAAACTTTGCATGTTTCTTACTCTTTTACGGCCTTACTGCTGAACAAAACTTGATGAGTGGCAGAAATATTTCTACTTACTTTTACTGCGAATCCTACGCAAGACGAAGTCGCGGGTAACTTGTAAAAAATAATTTCTTTACTTTTATTGTTTTTTCTTAATAATTCTAAAAATCTTTCGATATGTGGATATATGTATGCAGAACACCACTTTAGTTATAGGTTTGCCAGCATTTTCATGTTCAGATTTCGGAACTTTTGAAGCCTTTACGGAACTTCAATCTAATTTAGACGAGACAAAATTAAGGCACCAAAAGCTAAGAATAAATCGACATATTACTTGTATATTAAGGTAAAATCACACCAGACGTGCAGGGCCATTAACGCGAGGCTGTACGAAAAGAGCATGTAACAACATTGGCATACCTACTGTCTGCCTCTTTGTAAAAGGCACAAATTCTTCGCAACTCACGAAACTAATGTCAATTTAAAGTAAATAAGATTATAATCACTAATTCTTGAATTATGGGCACTTTTGCACCAGGAACGACAAGGGGCGGTTTGTTTGACTAACAAATACATTTTTGTATTTTAATTATAACTTGTTTAAGATTAAGACTTAATTGTTATTTTTTCTAGTAGTCTGTAATATTTTAGACCCCCCCGAAGGGTTCCCGCCTTGTCGTGGCGGGGGGGCTTAGTACCCGTGGCTTGGTCTCCCACGGCGAAGCGAAGAGGAACACCACGGGGCCGTGCCGGTGTTCGGCCGGGCGGTCCCAGGCGGGGCTGCTCCTCCGGGCTTTGGTCTCCAAGCCCGCGATGGAGTGGCTGGAGCGGTAGGTTGCGGTAGTGTATGGGCGCTATCGCAACTGAGGCGGGCTGCGGTGTCGTATGGGAGGCACCGCAGTTGAGGAGTAGGGGCCGCGGCGGGAGAGGAGTGTCGGTGTTTCGTTGTGCCGCTCTCCCTACCTTCCGCGGCCTCGGCGGGGTCGCCACCGTTTGATGGCGGAAGCGGTGGGGCTGCAGGGGAAGAGGAGTGCCGGTGTTACGTTGTGCCGCTCTCCCTATCCTCTGCAGCCGAAGTGGCAGGCGGCGGGGCCACTGACCTGACCCGTCGCAAGGGACCCCGGGCGTTCAGACACGGGGATGTTTGGCGCCCTTCTGGATGGGTCCCCCGCGGGAGGGAATGGCCGGGCACTCACGGCCATTTCCGGCCCCTCCTTATGTGAGGGGCGTGAAGGGCCTGCCGTGTAGGCGGGCGGTCGCCGGTGTGGGACTGGAAGTAAAGGCTCTGCCGGTTTCCCAGTCCCCCGCCACTCGGGCGACGCGGGAGTGCCGCTGGGTTGTTTTAGTGGGTATACCGGGTATGCGGGGACTCCCACATACCCCTTCCATTCCCCGGTGGGAGGGGATGCATAATGTATTTTTTCCCAGCGACAAAAAAAAAAAAAAAGGTTAGGTTAGGTTAGGTTCCCCCCCGAAGGGTTCCCGCCTTGTCGTGGCGGGGGGGCTTAGTACCCGTGGCCTGGTCTCCCACGGCGAAGCGAAGAGGAACACCACGGGGCCGTTCCGGTGTTCGACTGGGCGGCCCTGGGCGGGGCTGCTCCTCCGGGCTTTGGTCTCCAAGCCCGCGATGGAGCGGCTTATAGCGGTAGGTTGCGGTAGTGTATGGGCGCTATCGCAACTGAGGCGGGCTGCGGTGTCGTATGGGAGGCACCGCAGTTGAGGTGTAGGGGCCGCGGCGGGAGAGGAGTGTCGGTGTTTCGTTGTGCCGCTCTCCCTACCTTCCGCGGCCTCGGCGGGGTCGCCACCGTTTGATGGCGGACGCGGTAGGGCTGCAGGGGAAGAGGAGTGCCGGTGTTACGTTGTGCCGCTCTCCCTATCCTCTGCAGCCGATGTGGCAGGCGGCGGGGCCACTGACCTGACCCGTCGCAAGGGACCCTGGGCGTTCAGACACGGGGATGTTTGGCGCCCTTCTGGATGGGTCCCCCGCGGGAGGGAATGGCCGGGCACTCACGGCCATTTCCGGCCCCTCCATATATGAGGGGCGTGAAGGGCCTGCCATGTGGGCGGGCGGTCACCGGTGTGGGGACTGGAAGTAAAGGCTCTGCCGGTTTCCCAGTCCCCCGCCACTCGGGCGATGCGGGAGTGCCGCTGGGTCGTTTTAGTGGGTATACCGATTATGCGGGGACTCCCACATACCCCTTCCATTCCCCGGTGGGAGGGGATGCATAAAGTATTTTTTCCCAGCGACAAAAAAAAAAAAAAAGGTTAGGTTAGGTTAGGTTAGGTTTTTTTTTTTTTTTTTTATTTGGTTATATGTTCAATGACGGCTCTGCGCTATCGGTATACGCCGAGCTGCCATCTACATTGGTTTACATTGAATATGTGTTTTGTTGTGACAATTGAGTGACTATTGTTAATATATGAATAAATAAATATACTAATTATATGAATATAAATAAATAAATATTTATATATAATTAATTATGCTCGCATTTCTCAATAGGGATGACTCAACGAGTACTTGGTTACAATTATAACAATATCCATGTGATAACGTGCAAATATTTGCTAAGAAGTAGATAATATAAGTTACTATGAACATGAATATGGAATATCACTGTGGCCTGGCGTGATTTAACACTAAGTAATATGTACAACAGTATATATGATGTGTACAATAACATGAATTAGATATAGATAACACTAAGGATTAACATAATAATATGGACTGGTACAACACTATGGACTACTATAAACATTATGTACATTTGTCAAAAACTCAGTCTTATAATTAAGGTAGATCTTTGTAACCGGTATCATGATTACATTTATTTCACTTGGAAGTCTAAGTGCCTCAGGAGCAGCGCTCCGGGAGCAGCAGCCCGAGAGCAGCAGCCCGAGAGCAGCGCTTCGGGAACAGTGCTCCAGGGACAGTGAGCCAATCTAAATAACTAAAGATGAGATCATAATTTGAGCAAATATACAATACTACACATAGATCAGCACAGAATTAAGTTCGAAAGTTAAATTAATTTACATTCACGAGTTAGTGTCTAAATCAACATTATAGATTCCTGTTAGAGTTATTGATAGGGATTTACAAAACATCGCGGAATGTTCGAATGTGAGACCAGTTAATAGCTGGTGTTTGCAGTTATCCTGTCCTTGGCTGCCGAAATTTTAGGGCACAAATTAGAGGTAGCACTATGGGAAGTTGGAAAATTAGTTTTATATTTATGGTTATGGGTGGTGCAGTTAATACAGCAAACTTTACTATCATCCTGTTTGACAGGACAGTCTGAGTACTTATGTGTTGCTGACGAGCAGTGGGAGCAGGCTAGTCCGTCAAATTCGCACTTGGCCCTGGTATGACCGAATTGTAGGCACTTATAACATTGTGTAAATGGCGAAAACTCTTCAACATGAACTTTTTGAAAGTCAACACAAACTCTCGTTAGATTCATCGCGGCCCGCCAAGCCCCAGGGGTAAGCCGAAAGACCGCATTATATAGGTTCTGATTGCGATTGCTCTTAAGAAAGCACAAACGGACGTCTTGGTCGGAGGTGATTTGTTGCTTGATCGTGGAGTTTTGATTGACTAATAGTTCAATCAGTTCGCTGGATGGGGTGTCCTTGTGGATGCCTTTGAGAATGATCATTGGATTTGATTTCTTAACTGGCTCAGCATGTAGTTCAGGGATCTGTTTAATTCTAGCGAGGGTTTCTTCTTGTTGTATTTGTTCGTCGAATTCAATTCTTATTCTGGCCTCAGTAATTGGGAGGACGCGGTGTGGGGCATAGTGAGAATTTCTAAAAGTCAAATGTTTTCTGATTTTACCCAGGGTATCATTTGCAGATGCCGCTGGACCGGTGGGGGTGACCAGAATAGCTGGTTTGGAAGTGCTGACGTTTTTGGGGTTGCTTTTCATGGCGGCTAGCTCGGCGTAAGTTGGAGTCAGAGTGGGCGGGTCACAGGATTTGTTAAATTGATGCTGCTGCATGGCCCTCTCCATCTGGGAGAACCGCTCTTCGAACTTTTTCATATTTTCACTATGTAAAGACTGGATCGTTTCTGTGATGGACTCTTTTATGTGGTATTTGATATCATCATTGTGTTCATTACGGTCGGTAGCATATTCCGCGTGATCTCTGATTGACTTAAGTTGGGCCATGATTGCTTTCATATCTTTTGTTATAGTTTCTACGTAAGCCATAATATCCGACTTCATACCTTTGGTGACACTCTTTGCTTGAGTGAGCGTGTTGGGAATGGAGCCAGCTGCGGCATAAGCAGATTTAACCCTCGCAGTAATCGTGCTAACGTGCTCAATGATCAGGACGCATCGATTTGTATCTGGCTCAGTGTCAGCGTCAGAGTGAGTGTCGCCTTCGGCGGTCCGGGGCGCCGGTTGCTGCTCGCTGGTGGATTGCATGCCAGCATGTACAGTCACAGTTGAGTCTTTCAGAGGGGTGTGTATCATAATGACTTACCAAGATATATGCCAATCCAGAACAATCAACTCACTCATCACAATCGAAAATCACTAAATTTCACTGCGGCTGCAAGTCGCCAGCCCGCAGGCAACAAGCCGCCACCGTCACCTAGTCGCCTGCGTAGTTCAACTGTAGCCCACCTGCAGCCACTATTTGAGGTTGGCCATTATGTCGCCAACCTGTCGCCAAATTGTCGCCAAATTGTCGCCCACTTGTCGCCCAGTTGTCGCCCACTCGTTGCTCACTCGAAGTCCACTTGCAGGCTGCCAGTTGCCTCCGTTGCACAACTGCAGGCGTCGCAGTCTTCTAGGAGCCCGTGCTGCACTCCTGGCGGCGACTCGCAGGCAACAAGCTACGTACGTTGCCTACTTGCAGGCAACGAGTCGCCCGCGCCGCCAATCTGCAGCCCTCCCGCAGCAGTTGAGTCCGGCTCTGACGTCGCCTACACGAAGCCCACCCGGAGGCCGCCAGTCGCCCGCGTCGCCCGACCGCAGCCCACCTGCAGCCACTGTTGAGGTTGGCGCAGAGGTTGCCAACCTGCCGCCCACCTGTCGCCTACTTGAAGCCTACTTGTTGGCTGCCAGACGCCCACGTCGCCACTATTGTTCGTCTCTGATGTCGCCTACTTGTAGCCTGCTTGTGTCGCATTGGAGCAATAAGAAAAGCGTCCGTCCGGCACGGTTGCTGATGAGAGACTCGGTTAGGTTAGGTTAGGTTAGGTTAGGTTAGGTTAGGCTTTTTTGTTTTTTTAATGTATGTCGCTGTTTGTCCTCTTGTTATCTTTTTTTTTTTTTACTGTCCATAATATGTCAAGTGGTGACAGGGCTCCGGATTTTCATACGGGAGTCCTGCCAAGTTAAATCTACACAAAACTTATTAATAGAGAAATAAAAACAACAAGGTAAGAAGTAACAAATATAACAGCAAGGTAACAATTTCATGTTTGTCTTCATTTTTTTTTTTTTTCATAAACATTACAAGGTTCATCTTATTCTAGGTTACAGCATTCCTTTTTTTACATGTATATATATCTGTATATTACCATTAATACACATCTTATATACTATTTCTTTCAATGTTCTACTTACTTACATTATACACTCATGTGTTCATCACATGATTTATATAATTTAACTAATTATTAATAATAATATCTACGTTTTATTTAGCTTTATAGCACAATTTGCTACTGTAATACAGAATTCGATAAATGAAGATCTAGTGTTTTTATTTAGCAACATTTCCTTTAAAGAAGATTTATTTAATTTGCTTTGAGTTTTATTTTCGAAGTCAAATCTGTGTTTGGCGTATTTTGGGCAGTCGACGAGAAGATGTTCCACGGATTCTTCGACCTCGGGGTCACAAATGCATGCTGGGCTGCTTTTGCATTTGAAGCGATGCAGGTATTGCGAAAAACCTCCGTGTCCGGTCATAACTTGCACTAAAACTTGTGACCATTTAATTTTTCTTACAAGTTTGTATGCTGAGACCGCATCAGGCAAGAATAGCTTGGTTACTTCAGCTGTCTCTCCATCCAGATATCTCCTGTTTCACTTGGAGATGCTATCGGAACGCACTGATTTCTTAATAAAAGAAAGCGGGCATTCCGAGTAATGAGATGCAGTTTTAGTGTTAAGAGCAGCTTCTTTGGCCAGACCGTCAGCTCTCTCATTTCCCTCGATGCCTATGTGTGCCTTTATCCAGTAAAGTTTTACAATTTTCCCTGAAGTTTTGATTTTCCTCAAATTTGCCTTGATATCAAAAGCCAGCGGGTGGTAATTTTCATGAGACTTCAGGATTTCCAACGACGATCTAGAGTCGCTGAAAATACAGGCCATGTTGTCTTTCCCATGGTCAATAATGTCAGTGGCTTTGTACAGTGCGTACAGTTCTGCCTGAAAAACCGTACAGAAGGGCTCAAGCTTGAATTTCTTCGACATCACCTCCCTGCCATTCCTCCAGCATGACAAGGCAGCACCTACCTTTTCATTTATTTTGCTGCCGTCGGTAAAGATGAGAAGTCCACTGATATTATGCTTTTCTAGTGTTTCAGTGGTGGTATTTTCCAGACATTCGAAAGTTATCTCAATTTCTTCCGACGGGTGCGGAGATCGGAGAAAGCTTACCCTTTTCTTAACTTCCCTGCCCCTCAAACAGTCCTGTGGTTTGCCACGTTTTGCTTCGTACAGTCTTGCTGCTTCCTGCACTCTCAAGTCCAGTGGCAGCAGTCCCGATAGAATCAACGCACCATTTAATGAGACGGTTCTGTATGAGCGACAGATCTTCTGGGCAAAGCCCCTCTGAACGGTGTTCAGCATTTTTTGTACACAAATTTTTTCTGTTGCATCTGCCCAAACGCTTGCTGCATATAGGATTGTCGGCTCGATAACTGCAACGTAGATTGTCCTTATGATTTCTGGGTTCAATCCCCATGTTGTTTTAGCTGCTCGAGCAAGTTGCTTATATATGTCCCTCAACACAGAATCCTCAGAGAAAAAAACTGCATAAAAACTTATTTTGACGACGCCAAAAAATAGACATGAAATAGTCATAAATAGTCACCATAAGGAAAAAAATAGTCGCGTTACAATTCTAGAGTTATAGCTATGGTTTGCTGAGGATTATGGGCATAGGCTATATACAGAATCCTCAGTTCTGATGCAAGCAAACCGTGGGGACTATCGACTTGGTTTTTATTTTAAAAAATAGTCATGAAATAGTCGTCTTGACTTCCAAATTCTCAAAAATAGTCGTTCAAGGATTTCAGAGTTACAGGGGTAGCTTGCTGAGGATTCTGTGCAGCAGGATCATGGCGGTGGTTTTATGTGGCGCAAAATTCAGTTTATTTTCACTTCCCCACTCATAAACATGGAGGAGCGTTTCGTTCGCCTGGTTCTCAATGGTTGCCATAGACTTACCAGAAAACACAAGGACAATATCGTTCGCAAAAGCTTGGCAATATATGCCTTTCCTCTCGAGACTATTTAAAAGGGGGTCTAGTAGGATGTTCCAAAACGTTGGGCCACTGATAGAACCCTGGACACATCCTTTCGGTTAGGTTAGGTTAGGTTAGGTTAGGTTAGGTTAGGTTAGGTTAGGTTAGGTTAGGTTAGGTTTTTTTTTTTTTTTTTTTTTTAAATAAATTCTACTACTCCGCAGACAAATCGTCCGCGCCTTTTTTTGATTTGTTTCTCTTTATTGTTTGATTGCTCTTTTACAATGTATAAATACTCTTTATCACCACTTAAAATTAAAGGTTAGCATGCAATTTTTTTTTTTTTTTTTTTTTTTTTCTCACTTATTGTTTTGATGTTAAAACATTCTTTTCGTCATTGTTATTCTTTTGTGATTGTTGTTTTTTTTTTTTTTTATTTTATTTTATTTTTTTTTTTTTTTTTTTTCCCATATTGTTTATATTTAACATGCTTAATCTAGCAGACGGTAGCAAGTATATCATACCAAAGCAAGCGTATATCAACATGCTTTAATATAATATACAGTACCTGGTTATTACACAAAGAGAGCAATTTAATAATACTATAATCTAGTTAATAGAGTTGTCCATACTGTTTATATTTAACATGCTTTACACAAAAAGAAATATTTAATAATACTATAATCTAGTCTATACCAGGAAAATATACTCAAACTTTTGCTTTTGTCGGAGTGCCATTACTCAGTTTTCGTCAGGTCTCGTCGCGTTTGCTGACCCTCGATAGGGCGTCTATGACTGCTGAGTCACGGCAGCGGATTGCCATTTTAAGGTTATAGTCCAGGATTTTCCTTTCGCCTGCCCCTACCGCTTTCTTTATGAAGTTGCAAATCGCGTCCTCGCTGTCGTCCGTGTAATACACACAACTGATCGTGTGTCGTGACACGGCTACTACTGCGTGTGGGACGCTATCGTGGATTTGCAACTTCTTTGCAGATGTTCGCACAATCACCACCGTTCCGTAGGTTAGGCCCTGTGACTCGTGAATGGTAAGGGTGCGCGACCCAGTGCCCTTTCCGTATCCCTGGCTGATGAGGGATTCCTTCTCTACCTGGGTATGAACCAGGTAAAGGGTGTCCGGAAGGGTTTTGGGTATTTGCGCGCCTGTGTACCTTTCGCGTCTCAGGGATTGGACTCGAGTTCTCGACGAGTATATGCCACTGTAGACTTCGTTAAGGGCATAGGCTACGTCCATGGGGTTCCTGTGCGTGCATAGCAGTTCTTGTGTGATGGTAGCTACAAGAACTGGGCGGTTGTGTTGCAGGTCAAAAAGATTATCTCTGTCTATATAGGGAAGTTGGTTAATGTCGCCGATCAACAAGAGCTCTTTCGCACCGGTGATACGAGTTGCCATCACAATGGCCCCAAAGTGGTTCATTAGTGCTTCATCGACCATGAGTCGACTGCACCTCTTTTTCTCCGGTTCTTTCAACCCGTTAACCAGAATTGAGGCCATTGTGCGTACCTTTCTTTTTGCGTCAGCTCGAATGCGTTGAGCCAGTCTCTCCCAGAGATCTTTAGCCGCCTCAGTTGTGGTGGTAATAACAACGTCATGCTCTTGGTCAAAGCGGCTTACGACCCAAGTTGTCTTTCCACATCCGGGTACTCCGTTCACCCACTCTATTTTCGGCATTTCCCAAGAATTGTAGGGATCACTGCCTGCAGCTATGGTTTCTGCCATACTGATGATCTTGTCATCAAGCATCACTTTGGTGCTTTTGGCAGTGATCACTATGGGGTCACCAGGAGGGGTCTTGAACGTTATCTTTCCCGTTTGCTCAGAAGCGTCTTCGTCCAGGCCAACAAAACCCGCGGTCGCGTTGTATGCCGCCATATGCTGACTCATCTCGATTCCTTTAAGGACTTCAGAGATGGCGTTGTTGTATATGGTGGCATCTGCTTCCTCGAGTTGGTCGTTTAACAGTCTTTCATTTCCAAGCCAGTAGGATTGCAGGATGTTTTTGCAAGTCATTTCGCAGACTTTCCTACCGGCTTTCGTGACTGCTAAAAACTCGAAGAATGCGTTGACCATGTGGTCTCGCGGTCCTGTCGCTTGTCTGAGCTGTGGAGGGTCGACTTGTCCCATATCGGCTCTTGTCCGGGTAGCTTGTGGGTTAAGTTGTTGTTGAACGAGGGGCTTCCTGCTGGAGCTTTGGAGGGCTGTTATTTTCCTCTCCTCGTTTTTGAGCATACCCAGCTTCTTCTTAGCTATCCCAGATATGCATTGTGCCGCCGCGTTGAGAGCATTTATTGTAACCGTGATCGGGCTAGACTTTTCTTTTCCCTTGGCCTCTTCTTTCCTCTTTTGGGCTTCTGCATAGCTTTGGTTGGCCGTTTTCTCTTGTAGACGCTCGGAGCCACTAAGTGCTTTCGGATTTGCTATGGGGTGTCCCCAGCTGTCGATCGGGATGGTCTCCATGGTTGGATTATGCATGTGTTGTTTGAGAAAACTGAGATTTTCACCTCTATCCTCATACACCACAACCTCATGGATTTGCGAGGCTTTGATGCATCCAATGTAGTCGGAGACTTCTCCCTTCTCGAAGCCAACCACCATTGCGTCCACACTTATTCTCCGAGCGGTGTTTACGTCGGATTCCCCAACCCCTGCCAAGCTGACCAGCAGCGAGAATGCCTGAGCAAACTGAGATTTTTCCGGGCTACCCGCAAGAAGTGCGATCGTCTTGCAACGGGTTCGCACCAAGCGGCAGGGTGTTCCAGCCAACTCAATCTCAGTCATTGCTTCATAGGTCTTACGTCTCATGCTCGTCTTGAAGGTGCTGCCGTTCATCAGGGCAGCAAGGCCGGGTGAGATGGTTACCCATTTGTGTGTTCCAGCTTGTAACAACCTACCTACCTAAGGCACCAAATTGTAACAACCTACCTACCTAACTATATTCTATTCTATGAAAATGTATGTAAGTTAAAAAAGATTATGAAAAACCTGAAATGTATAACTGAATTAAGTTTTAACTAAAAACCTAAGTCTAATTGATCCAAGAAAAATATATAATTTAACTATGATCTAATATTTCCTAGCGCAAGTTCTGATCTACCTAAAACCTAAAAATATATTGAGTCTGTTTTAAACTGTTTAGTGGCCTTTAGAGTAATCGTCTAGAAAAATACCCCACACTAAGTAGCAACCCAGAAATTCTAAGTGTGAACCGTAATAAAATAAATATGATATCCTAAAAATAAATATAATTCCCTAAAAATAAGTAAGTACCTACCTATATATTTCTAGTCTATGTTTTAAATTAGCAAATAAGTAGATTTTAAATTGAAGTAGAATATTGAGTATTTAATCACTTATTATTTTATAAAATCATTCCCTAGAGATTATTTTATTATACCAAACCCATGTCTTAGTTATTTACTCAGTTGAATGTATGGAAGCAAGCAAAAACAAAATAACAAACATAATTCATAAAAGAACCAATCATACTTCTCTAAAACTGTAATTTATCTTATTACATTTTTCTCTAGTTTAACTTTGACAATGAAAGAGACTGATATTTTTTCTAGTCCTTTTAGTTCAATCTGTTTTGATATTGAATAAATAATTTTCTTTGATACTAGTTAAGTACTAGATGATACATAAAACTGTTTTTGTGTATATAATGACTCCATATGGTATATCACTAATATACTGAGATTGTATTTTCTCAAACAATTTCATACATTATCAGCTATTTATTTAAGCTTGTAGTCTTAGTAAAAGAATAAACAATTTGTAGTTTTGAATGTTTGATATCTCCTTACTGTAGTAACATTTTGAACCAATAAAACTTTACTCTAAAATAAATCATCAGAAAAGTTAATTTATTTGTAAATTTTAACTTTAAAAATTATTGTTTTTTTATCTTTCCTATGTTGGAAAATTGATTGTATTAAACAAAAACTTAGAGAAGTTTGACCAAGTTTAAGTATATAATATATGATGTAAACAATCTAAACTTTCATACCAATCTTGGGAAAGTTGTCATATACTTATCGGTCTGGGTGAAAAAGAAAGTACAAATATGAACAAAGGCTACTTTACCAGTTTGTTCCTGTTCATCCTAGGTTCTCATAGACGAACTGAGGTGAAGTGAACTAATCAGCAATTTGAGTAGATTTTGATACTCTCCATATTCTTAGGATTGAATCACTTACTAGGCAAATTTCAGGTAAATCTCATTGCATGCACCTCCTGTAAAGTTTAAAGAAAAATTAAACTAAGATTTTAAGATGCCTTGCCATCTCTTGAATATATGGTTATATTTAAAATACCGTAATATTTCTCACAAAATCCGTTCAGACCTCCAGAGCTCTGTTTGTCCTGCTAAAAGGTAACACAAAATAATAAAACATTGAAATAAAACTCCTTTGTAAAAGCCATTTTCAATGGAAACCCTTGAATGAAATCTTTAGAATCCTAAAACGAGAATTGAGCCTATTTTATCTAACTGAGAGGCAAATCACCCTAAAATACTTAGCTTATTGTGTTTTTCGTAGAAATCTTCTTTCTCTGCTGCTATTTTCTGAACTTTCACTTTTCCAAATTTACATTTGGAAATTTTGACTTTTCACTAAAAATTACTCCTCCATTCTGCTCGCATAGAAAAACTGACGCTTCCTTGTTCCAAAATATTTAAATAAAATTCAAACCTGCACAAACTCTTCCATCCAATCACGACTCAGCATTACAAACAACTATAAAACTCTTTGTTTTGCTCACTTCCAATACATATTCAACCTTTTTAATATTTGAAGAAGTTTTAGAGTTCCGTAGATCAAATAAATTACGAAAATATTAATTCAAAGTTCAGTATCTTTTAGTATTGTAAATGATTTTAAGATCAACTAAAGTTTTGAGTGAAATTGTACGGACGAAGCTAGTTCCGTTACAGCCAACCCCCAAAATTTACGCAGAAGCCTAAGCGTCCTCCGAAGTAAATTTTCTCATTTGAATTTCACGAATAAAATTTTAACATTTATTAACTCTCAACCCATAAAATGAACACACGTAGATCCTGTTGTGGTGTAAGTTTTAAACCAAAAGAAAAATTTCTTCGATATGAATTCAAGAGCTTAAACTTTAACATATTGGTTATACCCCAGATAATGTCGAGTATTGCGAACCAAATAAT
The DNA here is from genome assembly GCA_947532105.1 of Athrips mouffetella. Taxonomy (NCBI): domain Eukaryota; kingdom Metazoa; phylum Arthropoda; class Insecta; order Lepidoptera; family Gelechiidae; genus Athrips; species Athrips mouffetella. The sequence goes on from OX383983.1 coordinate 17,271,925, forward strand.
ACCCTCACAAGGAGAAGATTTGCGAGATCTCCTTGACCGAATGTCAGAATTCTTAACATCTCCTTAATTCAAAAGGCAAAACTGTTTTTATTTTTCAGATTTTACCCCCGGATAGTCAAAAACACCCCTGCCAAGAATATATTTAATTCTGTCCTCTAAATTACTGTTTTACAATCAATTGTCGCAGCTTAATACTTGACTCAATATCGCCTCCACTTTGTTTTGGAGCATGTGCAGTGTGGGGAAATTGCATATAAGCTATTTGCTTCGTGTTGAGTAGAAGTTATTTACAGGGAGCATTAACGCTCATGTTGGACATCAAAGTATCTTCGAACTCAATGTCACATAAAATTAACCTAACACCTATGATCCCATAAGTACTTCGTTGTAAGTGTAATGTTCAGGGTCGACAGTCAATAACCTTTTGTTCACTGGTTGAGAATCCATTAATTCATTGCAACCCTCCATACTATTAGTCATCCCTACGCATTATGCAAGAATAGTCATGTTCCTACGCATAAGCCAATTTGTCAATTACTTTCACAATTTTCATACTACCTTTCTCACCTTCCTCTCCGTCTTCTTTTACGCTATTACTACGAACCACTGGTCCCCCCCAATGAAACATATGTGAGTAAGCAATTGATAAAGCCACTAAGTGAAAACTGCTCAGACAAACGCCCAGGCGCTGCGCAAAATTAGATTAATTATTTAAATTTGCAAAACTCCTAATTAATTTCATTATTAATCACTTTCAATGTCTAACTTACTAACTCCTAAACGCAACTGATGCAATAATTCACAAGAGAAATATAACACCAATTGTAAATTTACCCCATCAACCCTCGATTTACACCATGCAAAATCAAATATATTGGAAAACAGTATTTTGCCAAGCCAATTGGAAATGCGGCTATAGATTCATTCCATAAATCAAAATGATTCCTGAGAAAACATCTTCTTTTACAAGAATCTATGAGTCGGTCCCCCAAGAAACCCTTCAAATAAAGTTCCTCGACAGCCTTGCCGCGACGAGCTTTTCACAAACGGACAGGCATGTAGGCAAGTTGTCGCTCTCAATACTAAAGGTGAATCATCGAACACACTCACGAAACTTTCCTATTACTATTCCACTTTAATTTATTTAAATTTATTTTATTTTATTTAAATTTATTTTATTTTATTCAAATTTTTTTAAATTTATTTTATTTTATTCAAATTTATTTAAATTTATTTAAAATAATTTCATTTTATTTAAATTTATTTTATTTTATTTAAATTTATTTTATTTTATTTAAATTTATTTTATTTTATTCAACCCCCAGACCCGAAAACACTCCTTGTCGTATAATCGTTTGAAGAACCATGTCCTAGAAAACCTTGAAAACTCTTCCACCAGATATAAAAAGTCGGTCGATGAACTTACTTTTATTATGCAAAAACTTCTTTATTAATTATGCTACCCGCCGACTAATGACGTTGTAGAATTCTATTTATAATGCGGAATTCTCTCAGACATGAAATTTATCTAAATTAAAACTCCTTCTAACCCCATAAAATCCCACATGATTAATTTCATCGAAATCGGTAAAACCATCTTCGAATGTCAGTTACAATTATTTAAAAACATTCAGTTTTCTGCTAAAATATTGAATATTGTTATCTAATCTAAATTTGAATTTATTTATACAACCCCCCAAATTTAAAACTCTTGAAAAACTCGTTGAATTTATGCTACATTAATGAATTATTTGAATGTTTATATTTCTAATTAACTATTCCTAAATCGTAACGGTTCACACTCTCCATTTCACGTCAACAAATTGTGGCTGAAATAACAACCACGTTCCAGATTAAAACAGACCCAAGAATCGAAATAAAACCCTAAATAACCTAAAACATAATTTAACGAAAGAATATTTACCAAACAATTAAATTTATCGTTTACTATTTTTCAATCTTTCGCAACTCTACAAGTTTTTTAAATATGCTTTAATTGAACGAAAATTTTTAATGTCAATCTTGATTGTCAAAATGTCGAGCGTCAGATATTACCAAACCAATTTTGAAATCCTTCATTTATTTACCATTTTTTTTCTACTATATTTTTGAATAACCCTTTTTTTTAATAATAAAAAATTTTCATAAGTTAACTATAGAAATTATTTTTTTATTATATGTACAAGTCTATTTATTTACTTTACTGTTTGTTTACATTCCATGATTGTTTTATAAAGCAATCAACAAAAACAAAAAATTATATTAAAATAAATAAACGAATAAATGTGCGATTTAAATTAAATCACAAAATGCGTTGCTCATTTTGAGAATCAAAATTTAACTTGTGATGTTACCTTTGCGTAAGAAAATATTCAATAAGAACTCTTACATAATAAAAATCGCACTTGTTTTTTTTTTCACTTTTCTAATCAAATCATAAATTCTACTGTTTTCTTTTAAATACCTATTCTGGCAACATTATAACCACATGTTCGAATAGATCTGTCATGTAAAAAAAAAGTTCAAGTCAGAAATGTTTTGAGTTAACTGAATTATAAAAATAAAACTTTTGTTGCATTTGAAAAAACATAGACCTAGACTCTAGTTCGCCTAGCTTTGAAAAACAATTAGTGTTCCTATTACTTAAATTTACTTAATATTTCTAAAGTTACAATTCTGACTCATCATCATTATATCATGAAAATTCTAAAATCGTTGACCGACTACACTAATCCCAATGTCAAAGTTATTGAACCTCAAATACTCTAAACTGACTTCATAGAAAATACCTCAGAAAATTTAATTGAATTTAAAATCAATGATCTAACGTGCCCTCCGAAGCAAGAAGTCTTCAAACTTCGAGCAACCAAACGATTCACCCCTCAACATCCCATTCAAACAGAGAAAGTTGCACAAATCACTGTTTGACAACGTCCCCTTCTAGAATCAAACCCATAACCAAGCGCGAAATAAAATGTTACCACTAAATTGCGTCCGTGTGTACAAGTTTCTTAGATATATAAATTAATGCTTTGAAATTTTTCAATAACAATCTAATTTATAAAGTTACTTTACTAGTGGCGAAAAAAGATAAGTATTTAAAACGAATGCCATGCTTCGTTTAAACATAAAAATAATTTTCCGACCAAAGAGGTTTAAGTAACAGCTCTTTCTGCTAAGAAGAGAGCCATATGCGTAGCACTTTCTTGCGAGGAACCTCCATGACAAGCCCGTTGGTGTGGTTGGCAGTGAGCCCGCCTCACACGCCGCGGGCCGCGGGTTCGATCCCCGCCCCGGGCAAACATTTGTGTGATGAATACAAGTGTCTGTTCTGTGTCTGGGTGTTATTTATCTATTTATGTATGTATATCAGTCTCTGGTACCCATAGTACAGGCTTTGCCTAGTTTGGGATCAGATGAACTTGTGTGAAATGTCCCCCAATAATTTTTTTTTTTTATACTAAAATGTATGGTTTTTTTTCGAATCCTAAAAACGTAATTTTTTTTTTCCTTTCTCTCTGAGAAATATGTGACATGGAACTAATAAATGATACTACCATAGTTTTTCTGGTGAAAACATTTACCATTCAGGAAAAGAAACGGTGTTTAAAATCACGAATAAAATGACTATTACGGATAATTTACGCTTCCGTTCTTAGTATTAATGATCAATTCGCAAGTAAAAACCGATATATTTTCACTTTCGCAAACAAAGTTTATACTAAAACATTATATTTTAAAAGATATCTTGATTTTTTGTAAAACTTAACTGAGTTTTTTTTGACCGACTAGAATGGGCGACAGTGAGACGCTTTACACTTCACAAAAGCTCATACAAAACATGTATATGACGGACTCTATAGTTTTTTACTCTGAGTTTCCGACACCCCGTTCCAAAATGTTCCTCAATCTGCTATAGAGTACTCAATCAATAAAAGAATGGTAATGAATATGAATTTGACATAAAATTTTGATGAAATAACTTAGGCGTTGTTGAGATATTTAAAAAATTTAAAGAAAAAGCACTAAAACTGCGATAGTACCGTGAACGTGCCAAATAATTTAGATCGTTCATCAACACCACAAACACCTTTAGTAACATTTACTCAATTTGGAACAGCGTAGTCTGCGTCTCAAATTGTTGATTTTATTTCCATATCTAACTCTGATTCTAACCATTTTTATTGCATATAGAAAGTCAAAAGTTAGTACCAAATCTAACTTACTGTCTATTAATCCAACATCGTTTGACCGCAAACGCAATTTCCGCTGTGAAGTTCAGTTTGTATAACCCTACTTTATTTGAAACCAATGTTCTAAGCTAACCTGCCTATTTTTTTTAGTAATATACTTGTATTCGCTCAATTTCAGGATAATTCTTACAACTTCCATGCCATTACAACAATAAGACAACACCCAAACATTGTAAAACTTCAGTGTTGTGTCCGAAAAACCTTGATGCTAAACTCAACATCTCCAAAGGTACTTTGCACAAACAAAAATGAAGGATTTTATGAAATTTCAAGTTGCTACTATGATGATTTAACTATTCCTTTCGTTTCACAGTGATTTTCAAACCTGCCTATCTATAAATACTTGCAAGACAGCTTGATGGACTAGTTCAATAAATCTAATCTTTTACAAGTAAATACCTTTTGTTTTCTCTAAAAAGAACTTAAAATTCTATCTTTACAGTTGTTGTAATATGATAATAACCCAATGTTTGTATTTTGCAGAGAATTATGAACTTCATAACACCCGAACACAAAGCCCAAACTTTGGCAAAAGTAAAAGAAAGCCAACCGCAAGAAACCCCATATAATATCAACCACAGTTGAAAATCAACCCGACGACTCACTCAAACCCAAAGAAAATTAAAGTATTTAGTGCAAAAGTGACTCTCACACAGTGTTAAAGAACATTTTTTTTTAGTGAGACTAAATGTTTTGTGTGCCCCTTTGTAATAAAATAAAAGTGTATTGTGTTCTAGTGTTATTATTAATTATTCAATTTATAAGTAAGTACTTATCCGATAAGTAACAGGACTAGTATATCTGTTGTCACTCTTTATCACAGATTTTGACTAAACTCTAATAAGCTTTTAAATAACATAGCGGCAGTAAGGTAAAGATTCTAAAATCTAGTCTAAAACTCACAACAGATGATGCCTAACCTAGTCAATTTGCATATTCTTAGTAACAAATTAGATTCTATATCAGCTTACTTATGTACCTACCCTAAAATCAAGCAAATTTTGCTAAAAGAATATTGAATTCTCCCTAATAAGTAAATAATTAAATTCTAACCTAGCAACCATATTAAAACAAAGCCTAAATATTCCCCATTTACAAAAAGGAAAAAGTATAACTAAACCTATAGTAACTCAAAATTCACATACTGGGAAGAGGCACCAAAATGTAATGGGTAGAGCCAGATCACTGGTCAACCAAGACTATAATAGCTAGAAATTCATCCTGGGCTACTGCAGCAAATTGTAACGACCCTAATAAGCTTGGATCATATCCTGTCACGGCCAGCAAATTGTAACAACCTACCTACCTAAGGCACCAAATTGTAACAACCTACCTACCTAACTATATTCTATTCTATGAAAATGTATGTAAGTTAAAAAAGATTATGAAAAACCTGAAATGTATAACTGAATTAAGTTTTAACTAAAAACCTAAGTCTAATTGATCCAAGAAAAATATATAATTTAACTATGATCTAATATTTCCTAGCGCAAGTTCTGATCTACCTAAAACCTAAAAATATATTGAGTCTGTTTTAAACTGTTTAGTGGCCTTTAGAGTAATCGTCTAGAAAAATACCCCACACTAAGTAGCAACCCAGAAATTCTAAGTGTGAACCGTAATAAAATAAATATGATATCCTAAAAATAAATATAATTCCCTAAAAATAAGTAAGTACCTACCTATATATTTCTAGTCTATGTTTTAAATTAGCAAATAAGTAGATTTTAAATTGAAGTAGAATATTGAGTATTTAATCACTTATTATTTTATAAAATCATTCCCTAGAGATTATTTTATTATACCAAACCCATGTCTTAGTTATTTACTCAGTTGAATGTATGGAAGCAAGCAAAAACAAAATAACAAACATAATTCATAAAAGAACCAATCATACTTCTCTAAAACTGTAATTTATCTTATTACATTTTTCTCTAGTTTAACTTTGACAATGAAAGAGACTGATATTTTTTCTAGTCCTTTTAGTTCAATCTGTTTTGATATTGAATAAATAATTTTCTTTGATACTAGTTAAGTACTAGATGATACATAAAACTGTTTTTGTGTATATAATGACTCCATATGGTATATCACTAATATACTGAGATTGTATTTTCTCAAACAATTTCATACATTATCAGCTATTTATTTAAGCTTGTAGTCTTAGTAAAAGAATAAACAATTTGTAGTTTTGAATGTTTGATATCTCCTTACTGTAGTAACATTTTGAACCAATAAAACTTTACTCTAAAATAAATCATCAGAAAAGTTAATTTATTTGTAAATTTTAACTTTAAAAATTATTGTTTTTTTATCTTTCCTATGTTGGAAAATTGATTGTATTAAACAAAAACTTAGAGAAGTTTGACCAAGTTTAAGTATATAATATATGATGTAAACAATCTAAACTTTCATACCAATCTTGGGAAAGTTGTCATATACTTATCGGTCTGGGTGAAAAAGAAAGTACAAATATGAACAAAGGCTACTTTACCAGTTTGTTCCTGTTCATCCTAGGTTCTCATAGACGAACTGAGGTGAAGTGAACTAATCAGCAATTTGAGTAGATTTTGATACTCTCCATATTCTTAGGATTGAATCACTTACTAGGCAAATTTCAGGTAAATCTCATTGCATGCACCTCCTGTAAAGTTTAAAGAAAAATTAAACTAAGATTTTAAGATGCCTTGCCATCTCTTGAATATATGGTTATATTTAAAATACCGTAATATTTCTCACAAAATCCGTTCAGACCTCCAGAGCTCTGTTTGTCCTGCTAAAAGGTAACACAAAATAATAAAACATTGAAATAAAACTCCTTTGCAAAAGCCATTTTCAATGGAAACCCTTGAATGAAATCTTTAGAATCCTAAAACGAGAATTGAGCCTATTTTATCTAACTGAGAGGCAAATCACCCTAAAATACTTAGCTTATTGTGTTTTTCGTAGAAATCTTCTTTCTCTGCTGCTATTTTCTGAACTTTCACTTTTCCAAATTTACATTTGGAAATTTTGACTTTTCACTAAAAATTACTCCTCCATTCTGCTCGCATAGAAAAACTGACGCTTCCTTGTTCCAAAATATTTAAATAAAATTCAAACCTGCACAAACTCTTCCATCCAATCACGACTCAGCATTACAAACAACTATAAAACTCTTTGTTTTGCTCACTTCCAATACATATTCAACCTTTTTAATATTTAAGGAGGTTTTAGAGTTCCGTAGATCAAATAAATTACGAAAATATTAATTCAAAGTTCAGTATCTTTTAGTATTGTAAATGATTTTAAGATCAACTAAAGTTTTGAGTGAAATTGTACGGACGAAGCTAGTTCCGTTACAAGCTCTGCAGAAGCTTATGCCTATTCTTTCCTCACTGCTGTCCATGAACAGCGCCACACCTCTTATCCTTATTCCCTTTGACCCTTTCTCCCCGCTTCCCAAGAATTGCTTGGCAGTGATGCGGTGGAGAGTGGCTGGTAACTCTGCCTGTGTGACCTTTGTTGAAGACTGGGTCACATTGGTGGTGGTGGGATTGGAGGATATCGGTGCTGTGGCGCTGTTTCTTTGTGCTGCAGTGCGGAAGACCGTTTCGGCATATTTGAGGAAACGCTGTCGTTTCTCGGTATCAGCTAGTATGTTCTGCAACTGACTTTTTGTAAGATTGACCTCTAGTTCGGTTTCCAGATCCGTTCGAGCTGCCAGAAAACGGGGGCATTCTAGGATCACGTGCCAAACGGACTCACTGACTTCAGGGTCGCATTCACATCCGGGACTGTCTTTCAACTCAAACCGGTGTAAATATTCCGCTATCCCTCCGTGTCCTGTGAAGACTTGTACCTGGACGGGTGTCGGTCTTGTCGTTCTAAGTATGCGGTATGCTTTGTCGACATACGGAAAGAACGTGTGAGTGACCGAACCTGTGGCGGAGGTGTCGTATCTGTCCTGCCATTGGCTTACAGATTCCTCTCGGATCTTCCTCTTCACATAGGACAGGGGGATTTTGTCGTAGTCCGGGGCCGCTTCCAGTTTTAAGGCCGCTTTCTTGGCTAGTTCGTCGGCTCGTTCGTTTCCGGCAGTTCCTACGTGGGCTCTCAGCCAAAACAATCGGACCTCACGTCCCTCCGCTCTGATTCCTTTCAGGCTCTCATGGATGGCTTTCGTCAGTGGGTGAGTTGCTTTTGGGTTTTTCAGCAGGTCAAGTGAGGATCTGGAGTCACTCATTATGTTGACCACTGGTTCTCCGCTGGACTTCACCAACTGAACTGCCCTGAAGAGAGCGTACATTTCCGATTGGAACACAGTGCAGGCGGGATGGAGGCCAAAAAGGGCGTGTTTGGTTTCCTTGCCATTTTCCCACCAAGTCAGTGCGGCTCCCACTTTTCCCTCAATTTTACTTCCGTCTGTGTAAACTTGAGGACCTGTGATTTGCAGGGCTGACATGGTTTCTGGGTCGGTACTTTCCAGGAGCTCGTAGTCTGATGTTATGACTTTTGAGGGGTGGGGAAGTTCCCAGTGATTCACCCTGTGCTCCATTTCTTTTCCCGGTGGCAAGTAGTCCCGAGAGAGTCCTTTTTTTGTTTTGTAGAGGTTAGCAGCCTCTAGGATTCTCACGTCGAGCGGGAGGAGACCCGCTAGGACAAGTGCTGATGTGAGTGAGACCGTGCGGTATGCCTTACAGATCTTCTGCGCAAATCCCCTTTGCAGCCTGTTGAGTTGATCTTTGATCATCTGCAACTCTGCGGAGGGGTACCATGCGCTTGCGGCATACATCACGATGGGCTCAACAACTGCTACATATATGGTCCTTGTGATCTCTCCGTTTAGACCCCAAGTCACTTTTGCTGCGCACGCTAGCTGTTTATAGATATCCGCAGCTTTTTTGCATGTGGCGGCAACGTGCGATTTGAAGTTGAGCTTGTGGTCAATTGTGAGGCCTAGAAGCTTTATTTCTTCTACGAGGTCAATTTTCTTACTTGCCATGTAGATTTCCGGGGGTTCATACTTAAGCTTCTTTGTCACTACCATTGCATTGGTTTTGTGCGGAGCAAAGGTTAGCTTGTTCTGAGTTCCCCATTCTATCACGGTATTTAGTGTCATGTTGGCTGAACGCTCGAGGTCATTGATCATGTGACCAGAAAACACCAAGACGACGTCATCTGCGAATGCTTGGCAGTATACTCCCTCATTAGTCAACCTGTGCAACAGTGAGTCTAGGATGGCGTTCCAAAAGGTCGGTCCTCCGATGGAACCTTGGACACAACCTTTTGTCGTCTCCTTCTCGTATGTTGCTCTTGCATAGTTGACTTGAATCTTCCGATTCGTGAGGTATGAGTTTACCAATGCATACAGGTTACGAGGACACTTTTTGGCAGCGAGTTGGCGTCTGAGGGCTGGCCACCACGCGTTGTCAAAGGCACCCTCTATGTCCAATGAAACTATGAGGACGATCTTTTTCGCCTTCACTTCCTCTCTTACGTGTTTCATTAGGTCATAGAGGGCGTCTTCGGTCCCGCGCTGAGGCATGAAGCCGTACTGTCTTGGACTAAGAGAGGGAAAGATGTGCCATTGAATTCGGCCTACCATCAGCTTCTCGACGATTTTGCCAAGGACTGATAAAAGGCCGATTGGTCGGTAGGATTTTGGATGTGTGTAGTCACTTTTTCCTGGTTTGCGGATTATGACTACATGAGCTATTTTCCATTCCTTGGGGAAGTGTGCCAGCGACAGGCATTTATTGGCAATCGCCATGAACACCTCCTTGTTGGTTTGGATAGCCTGTGTGCAAATGTCGGCGGTTAATCCATCAGGTCCGGGAGCTTTCTTTGGGTTCAGTGCTTTAAGCACTAGTTCAAGCTCCGCCGGTGTGAAGGGTGGATCGTCCTCCGACAGTTCTTCAAAATCCTCCGGCAGCTTCTCTTCTGTCTGCTCTCGAAGCTGCGTGTGAACCTGGAGGTCCGTTTCCACAGAGTCGTCAGGATAGAATGTTCTGGCTAGAAGTGCAGCCGACTGTTCTGGGCTGAAAGTGTCGCCATCGGCGCTCCTAAGAAGCGTGTCTTCTTGCCTTCTGCCTGTTTTCCTAATGACTCTGTAGATACCGTCCCACATACTTTCCCTCTCCTGCGTCGTGCAAAAGTTTTTCCAGCTTTCCGTCTGTGCCGACTCTGCTTTGGACGCATACTCTTCGACTGCCTGAGTGTACTCTTCTATGACGTATTGCCTCCTGTTGGGGGCGGCGTTTCTGATCCTTCTTTTTTTTCTGAGCACTTCTTCTTTTAGTTTATTAAGAGTCTCGGACCACCATGGAGGCACCGCATCTCCCTTCCATTGTCCTACTTTCGGAATCGTTTTTTCTGACGTCTCCTGGATGGAATTTAAGTAGGCTGCAACGAGGTTCTCCAGATCTTCTGGGGTTTTGGCTTCTTCGATTTTTGCCAAGGTGATGTTTCTTTCTGCTAGGAGAGATATGAGAACTGTTTTAAATTCAGACCATTTCGCCTTTTTGGTGTTGTACCTGCGCGTCGTTGAAGGCCGGATAGGTACTAGGGCCTTTTCGAGGCGCAGGGAAAAGGTGATAGCATTGTGGTCCGAATGTATTAGACTTCTGTCCACTTTCCAGTTCTCAATCTTTCCCAGCAGTCCTTGGCTGCAGGCAGTTACGTCTACTCTGCTAGAGTAGTACTTGCCTTGACGGTATGTTTCGAAGGTTGGCGTGTCTCCCTCATTAAGGATCTGAAGTTCCATTTCGTTTAGAAAGGTGTTGTATGCAGTCCCTCTATCGTTCTCCGAGACACTTCCCCACCACGGGCTCCAGGCATTTGCATCTCCAGCTACAATGATGTTTCCAGTGTCGAGCTTTTGTATGACACTTTTAACTCTCGATAGGTAGGGGTCGATGTCCTGATCCCCTTCGAGGTATACAGAAACGAGTCCCAGCTTTAGCTTACCCGCTACCAGGAGAACGGCTGCTTCTGTCTCGGATACCAACTGGGGGTCATGAATGACCTCTATCTTGTCCCCGAATATGACTATTGCAGCCTTGACTGGTTTTTGGCGGTTCAGTGTGCATTGGATGACTCGAGTGCCTGGGTGTTGTTTAAGGACGCCAGTTCTTCCCACGTATGGTTCTTGAACTATGGCGATCGTCACTCCCGTTTCCTTTGCCACACTGAGTAGCTCGATTGTAGCTGTTTTGGAGCGTTGCAGGTTAGCTTGGATGATGTGCAGCGAGTTGCCCGAGGCGGAAGAAGTTGAGTTTTCGTTCTCTAGGTCGCCTTTAGCAGTACGTTACCCGTGAGCGCGCAATGGTGTCCCACTTTTGTCTTTCGCGACAATCCCCACTGAACGCGATGTGAGCCAGATCCGTCCCCTCATGTTGCGCTTGCAGGCAATTTTTGCAAGTTGGAGGTTTCCCCTGCAGCCTGCTCTCGCACTTCTCCCATGAGTGTGCTTTACCGCAGTAGCTGCAGAGGTCGTCCTTCTCCTTGCAGATGGCCTTAGTGTGACCGAAGCCCAGACATTTGGTGCACTGCACCAGAGGTGTGTGGTCTGCCACAGGTCTCCTTTGAAGGCCGATATAAATTTTTCCTGCTTCAAGGAAGCGTTTATGGATGATTGGGGACAGCTCCAGCACGACATGGCATTCGTGCTGATTTCTAGCCTTCTTCCTGAAGCGCACCTTAACGATGCTCTCTTTTGGGTCGATATCATGGAGCAGATGCTTGTTTTGGACAAGCAAATGCTCCACAATCTCGCCGTCTTTGTAGAAAGAGAGCACGTCTCTTACGATGGCTAAAGGGTTTTTGTTCTTGGCGACTTCGGCTTGGAGATTGCCATTGCGCTTCACTCTGTCCTGAATTAGGTTCAGGTCTTCTTTAGTCCCACAGCTGAGGATTATTTTTTGGTTCTTGGCCTTCCGAAGTCGATCCACTTTTGCCCCTGTCGTTTTCACATCCAATGCTTCCCTTATTTCGTCAATAACTTGTTCCCCCGTGTGTTTGGGGTTCTTGGACGAAATAATAAGGGTGTGATTGGGTCTTGGTGGGGGGGGTGGTCTTTTAAGGACTTCAGAGTAGGCTGGTTTTTTGGCGGTGGTATTAGCCTTCTCCGCTGTTTTGAGTTCATCCTCGAGGCTCACTACTTTTGGTTTGGTTTGTTGCTGCTGGAGCTCCCGCAGTGTTAGCATTTCCGACGACAGGTCTTCCAATTTGCCGGTGAGGGGCTGCAGTTGTTTTTGCAGATCTTCCCTCACATTTTTGGAGTCCACCGCTATTTGGTCGAGGAGCGGGCGCAGATCTGTCTTTTCAATGCTGTCGTCTTTGCGTGAGGGGGGCAGTGAGGTTTGTATTCCCTCTACAACCGCCTGCCTTATTATGTCCGAGACTTCAATAGAGGCAATACACCGTTCAAATATCTCCATCTCGGACGCCCTCTCCTTGCGAGCCACCTCTTGGTGTATGCTCCTGAGCTCCTTCAGCAACTCATCATCCCTTTGTCGGATTACCTCCCCGGTTGACTCTTTTGGGACTCGTTTTTCTAATTCTTTCAGTAGTTCGGACATTTCCTTGTGGGACTTAGTAAGTTCTCTTGTTTGCTGGTGAATTACTTCAGTCTCCCTTTTCACGGTGTGCAACGGTTTGCAAAGATCCTTAACGATTTCCCTCGAGATGTGCAGCTCCTCGGTCAGCTTTTTGCTCACGTCCTCCATCTGTCCTTTGATGGACATGAAGTCGGCCGTGAGCTTTTCGACTTCGCGCATGTGCTGCTTTGCCTGATTTTGGGCACTGGTTCTAAGCTCTACCTTTGTTCTAAGGGACTCTTGTATGTGCAGAGCCCGAGAATCCGAAAGCTTGAGCACCATTTCGTACAGGGTGTGCAGGGATTCCACAACACTGGAGCGGATTACCCTACTTAGGTTTCCCGAGTTCTCCAGTTGCTGCTTGGCATCTTGGAGAACTCTGTTTGCGTGTCGGGGGAAATCGTTAAGTATCATCCGGCTGCCCGCAACCGTTTGCGTTGAGCTGTTTAGGGAGGTATCGGAGTCGCCTGCCTCACTTCTTGCGTCGTCCGTTGCCTCACCTTCATGCTCCTGCGACGCTGCTACTGTTGCTAGCTCCGCCTCTTTTGCTTTGGCGTTTCTGATTTGTGCCGTGATTCTTAAAGAGGCGGGAGAGGGGACAGTTATGGGTGGCAGGGCCCGCAGTCGAGCTATCGCCGCCTGGTATCTAGCTGACGGCGTTTGTACTGTGTCTGCTGTCGTCACTGCTTCCGGGGCCGTCGCTGTCGATTTGACAGAGACACTGTCGTTAATGATGGGCTCGACAACTTCCTGTGTCTCTGTTACGTCTTGGGTGGGTTTTAGACGTTTCAAGATCTCTTCCCCGGAATTCGATTGCGACGCTTCCACAGTTGGTGAGGCTGATGGTGTGGACTTAGATGGCTTTCTCCTGCTCTCAGGGGCTGACGCTGAGGATTTGACAGAGCTCTCGTCGCTTGGACCTTTCCCCTTTGGCAAGGCTGCCGTCCCTCGAGTGGTCCGCGAACGCGGAAAGAGAGTTATCTTTTTGTCTTGCGTGGCCTCCGTTGCTGGTTTTTGATTCATTTTCCTGGCGTTGCTGTTGGTAGACATTTTGTAAATATGAAGCTAAACTAAACTATACTATAAACTAATGTATTATCCTATGTTATAACTAGTTGCTGCTAATTGTGGTGATGCGGAGTACTCTGCGCGTCAAAGTCCGATGGTCTGGGCTTTGGGTGTTTAATGATGCGAGTGATCCGGTGTGGACCACAGATGTTTTCTTGACGTATGGGGACTTCCTGAGGTTTTTAGGGATTTTCGGGAATATGCTCCAGAATTTCGGGATTCTGTCGGGGCCAATTGATAGCTCTTGCTCTCCCGATTCCAACAAGCCCAATCTCGGGGGGTCTATCTCTTCCCGTTTCTGAGATATAGCTCGCGGGGGTGAGGTGCCCTAAAGCGGGGGGGAGGGGGGGAGGTTTCGTGGGGCGCTTGGGGGGGGGGGGGGTTGGGGGGGGGGAGGTTTCTCAGGCTACGTGGTGGCCGGTGGATAAGTCTTCAGGTCCTGCAGGGGCGTAGCCTCGGCGTCTGCTCCGGAGTCTCCGATGGGTGCTACGGCGTAGCCTTGCTACGACGCTACGAAGCTACGGAGCTACGGCGGGACCTGGTGGCCGGTGGCGAAGGCTTCAGCTCAGGTGTGTCTGCAGGGGCAGAGTCTCCGAGCTGCTCCGGGTGTCTTCAGGCCGGGCTGTTGGTATGCGCACGTCACTGCCTTTGTCACGTAAATCGAGGTCGACACGTGTAACTACGTGATTTCCTTTGTTCTTTTCGGAGGTCCTAACTCCCTGTAATGCTGATGGATTTGCAAGTTCAGGGTGTCAGTTTATAGGTCTCGTTAAAACCTCTCTAACAAAAGTAAAATCAAGCAGATCGTGCGAACCGTTTAGGAGTTATGACGTGCCAAAGTCCAGGGCCTGTAGCTCGGGAACCTGATGGTGTTTTTCGCCACAAACGATAATCCTCGTGAGTCACACACTTATAAATCACTACACAACACTATATTACGCGTAGCTCGAAAATTGCGATTTATAGCAATTTTTTGCGTGGAGCTTATGTTGTTATGGTCGCTTCTGACTGAGTACTGGGTTAGGTTAGGTTAGGTTAGGTTAGGTTAGGTTAGGTTAGGTTAGGTTAGGTTAGGTTAGGTTAGGTTAGGTTAGGTTAGGTTAGGTTAGGTTAGGTTAGGTTAGGTTAGGTTAGGTTAGGTTAGGTTAGGTTAGGTTAGGTTTTTTTTTTTTTTTTTTTTTTTTTTTTTTTTTTTTTTTTTTTTTTTTTTTCCTTCTACCTCCAACATAATCGGAGCCTATGCTATTCTAATTCTCTTTGTCATTCAAGTTCCATCATTAATGCTTCTCGCACTTTCATGCTTCATACTGTGTCTTTCTCTCATCCATCCTCTTTCTTTCTGTATGGGTGGGACTCCCATTTGCTGTATCTAAATATTGCTATTTATTTTATTTTCGGCCTTTCTTTTCAGGGCAGTAACCACAACAATTCTGTTTTATTTGTCTAACATACAATATTGACTTATTTTCTATTTTATACAATTTTCTTTTTATTCTTATTTACTACTGCTTATTATCTATAACATTTGTTCACGCTATCATATTCAATGCTTATCTCTAATATACTCAATATATTATGTAAACATGTTTTCTTATCACCTTGTTTTGTTTCTTTTTATAACAATTTCAACTATTTCTAAGCAGTACTCTAAGAATCTTTCTCTATTTTTATTCAGCATTATCTCCTTTATACTTTCAGGTACAAGTTGCATATTTAGTTCTTGCTCTATTTCGAACCGTTTTGTGGCAAATGATGGACAGTCAAGGAGCACGTGCGGAATGGATTCAACCTTGGCGGGATCACAGATGCACGATGGGCTCTCCTTACACTTGAACCGATGCAAGTATTCGGAGAACCCGCCGTGCCCCGTCATGAGTTGAGTTTTAGCACTCGTTATTGTTGTTTCCTTCATTATTTTGTAAGCCGCCATTACGTCAGGGAAAAACATTTTTGTCACTGAAGCTGTGTCACCGTTGACATATCTTTGGTTCCACTCGTCAAGCGTTGCCATACGAAGGCTACGCTTCACGTGTGAAACCGGACATAGGTCATAATCTGGCTTACGTTTTGACCTTGTGGCAGCTTCCTTAGCCAATTTGTCAGCCCTTTCGTTTCCCTCCAACCCTGCATGGGCCTTTATCCAAAACAAAGAAACAACTTTGTTTTGGAGAGATGAGGTTCGTAGGTTATCTCTGGCTTCCATTGCAAGGGGATGGAGGCAACTGGGGTTTTTGACGGTTTGAAGAGCTGCCATAGAATCACTAAAAATTCCAAACGAGGTCGCTCTGTGTTTCAATATCTCCCTAGTTGCTGTGCATATAGCCAGGAGCTCCGCCTGATAAACCGTGCAATATTTTGAGAGAGCAAGTTTGAGGGTCTTGGTCTCAGTCTCGCCAGTCCACATTGATAGTGCTGCGCCGACCTTGCCCTCAATCTTGCTCCCGTCAGTGAAAATGCAAACCTCAAATTCGCAGTGAGCATCGAGTTGCTCTTGGTTTTTCAAGCTTAAGAGCTCCAGGTCAACATGTTTCGCAGGATGTGGGGCGTTAATAGCTGAAGCCATCCGCTCGACCTCGCCGCCCCCCAGTGCTGGCTGGGGCACCCCCGTCTTAGCTTCATATAATAAAGCTGCCTCTCTGACTCTGAGGTCGAGAGGGAGTATCCCAGCCAGCAAGAGTGCTGAGTTCAGCGAGACCGTGCGGTATGCTTTGCAGATTTTTTGAGCAATGACACGCTGCACTGCTCCCAACTGCCCGATTATTCCCAATTTGTAAACAGCGGGTGCCCACACGCTGGCGGCGTACAAGATAACTGGCTCCACAGTCGCCTTGTAAATTATTTTGATGACTTCAGGGTGAAGACCCCAGCTTGTCTTCGCGGCACGGGAAAGCTGTTTGTTTAGCTTTCTTGCATACGTTAGTGACATGCGTGTTGAACGTAAGCTTCTCATCGATGGTGACGCCAAGTAATTTTATTTTCTCAGACATGGCAATGCCAACCCCGCCCATATTCAGACGCGGAGTGTCATACTTCATTTTGCGCGTGATAACCATTGCTTTGGTTTTTTGCGGAGCAAATTTGAGCTTATTTTGTACACCCCACGTCCGAACATGTTCGAGGGCGGCATTGGCACGTCTCTCGATCTCCATGGATGTTTGTCCATCGAAAACTAACACCACGTCGTCCGCGAACGCCTGGCTGTAGAATCCTCCCTCCTCCAAGCCTTTCAACAGTGGGTCAAGCAGCAAGTTCCACAGCAATGGACCTCCGATGGATCCCTGAACGCATCCTTTATCTGTGATTTTACTATATTCCTCACCCGCGTATCTAACCCTGACTTTTCTACTGCTAAGGTAACTGTCCATAACTCGCCTCAAGTTGATTGGACACTTTTCCTCAGCCAGACGGACCCTTATTGCTGGCCACCAAGCACTATCGAAGGCTCCCTCTATATCCAGTGACACTAGCAGAACTATCTTCTTTTCTTCCAGCTTTTCGCGTATGTGTTGCATTAGTGTATAGAGGGAGTCTTCGGTGCTCTTCTGTGGCATGAATCCGAACTGGCGAGAACTCATCCTCGGCAACAAGTGGAACTTGAGGCGAGCCACCATCATTTTTTCAAATATTTTACCTAGTACAGGCAAAAGCCCGATTGGTCTGTAAGCTTTGGGAGTGCAGTAATTTTCCTTGCCCGGTTTTTTCAGTACAATGACTGTGGCCTCCTTCCAAGCCTCGGGAAAATGATGGTGCGTTAGACATTTGTTCAAAATCGCGAGGAATAGTTCAGGGTCACTCTGTATGGCTTGGCAGCATATGTCGGCTGTGAAACCATCCGCACCTGGTGCCTTTTTCGGGTTGAACGATTCGCATGCCAATTTCAATTCTGACACCGTGAATGGCGGGTCGCAGGAGTCATCCTGGTCACCGATATTCACCCTATCAGCCTCAGCTCTGACATAACGATGGCAGGTGTTGTCGCTCTCTTTGAGGTCTTCCGGATAGAATGTTTCTGCTAGTAGTCTCACGGAACCTTTTGCGTCTAGCACCTCCCCGTCCTTCTCCAGCATCAGATCTTCCTCCCTGCGTGATGTCCTTCCAATAACCCTGTAGATCCCTTCCCATACGCCTTCACTATCCTGTTTGCCGCAAAAGTCTTTCCAGCTTTCGATTTGGGCTTTTGCTGCTTCCGTCTCATACTCTTCCTTCTTTTTCAGATACTCTTCGACGACCTTTGACCTTCGCACTGGAGCTGCGCACCTGATGCGACGTTTCCTGGTAGCTACCTCCTTCTTCAACTCAATAAGTGTCTCGGACCACCACGGCATGGAAAGTTCTTCTTTATCTTTCTTAATAGGAATCAAGAGCAAGCACGTTTGTTTTATAGAATTACTATAACTTGTGATCGTGATATCGATTTGGTCTGCTGATTCGATTTTCTCGACATCTGCTTTACTAAGGTGGTTTTCAGTTAACAATTGTCTGAACTTCTCACGAAAATCAGTCCAATTGGTTTTCCTTGTGTTATAGATTCTCGTCGTCCTGTTGATCTTGATTCCTTTTGCTCTACGGAGTCGAATATCAAAGAGCATGCCGTTGTGGTCCGCACTTGTGAGACCTTCGTCTACCTTCCAGTTATCTACCAAGTCAAGAATATCAGTTGAGCAGGCCGTTATGTCGACGTGGCTACTATAACGTTTGCCTCCTCTGATGGTGTCAAAGGTCGGAATTTCTCCTTTATTGAGTATGTTTAGACTCATCTCTTCAAGGGCTCCAGACATGGCTTCTCCCCTATGGTCAACAATGGGAGCACCCCACCACATGCTTTTAGCGTTGGCGTCACCTCCAATTAGCCATTTTTTTGATCCAACTTTTTCTTCTATTTTTTTCAAGTGCTCCAGGTACGGTTCAATGGGCTGGTCCGACTCAAAATAGAAGGAGACAAGTGTGATCTCCCAGACACTAGTTTGGATCCCCACCACGACAATGTTGTTTGTGGTGAGTTGCGGGTACTGTACGACATTAACGTTTTTATCAAAGACAGCTATTGCTGCCTTGACAGTCCCATCTCCTATACTAGTGTTCTGGAAGATTCGAACGCCCCTGCGACTTCTCATGGATTTGGCCCCGCCCACATATGGTTCCTGTAGAAGTGCTGCTGCCATTCCACGCTTCTCTGCCTCAATTAATATTTCGTGGGTTGCTAACTTTTTCCTTTGGAGGTTCGCTTGTGTGAAACTGTAAGGGGTTTGGTCGCCTTGGTCGCCTTTAGCAGTACGCTACAGTTGATCGGGCTAACTCATCCCATTTTCGACGTGTAGGGCAATTTAGGCTGAAAGTGTTGTGTTCAGCGTTGTCCAATTTTGCCTTCACGCAATTCCGACATTTGGGTGGTACTTCCGTGAGCCAGTCCTCGCACTCCGCCTTCATGTGGGGACCACCACAGTGGCTGCATAGGTCTATGGCTTCCTTACAAAACCGCTTTCCGTGCCCGTATCCAAGACAGCGTGTGCATTGAACGAGCGGGGACTGGTCTTCCACTCTGACGCGTTGAAGATCAATATGGACACTACCTAGCTCGGTTGCTCTTTGCCAAATTCTTGGTGAGACGCTGACCACTATATGACCAGTGTGGGGATTTCTGGCTCGTCTTCTATATTTAACTTCCAACCTATCGTCATCCTCGTCGAGGCCGTAAAAAATGTCCCGGTTCTGATTTCTAAACGCCTTGAGGACATCTTCGTCTGTGTTGATTGACAGTACGTCCTTTAGAATCAAAAGCGGGTCCTTGTTTTTTACCTCCTCGACGACGAGGTCCAAATCATCTCTTTTGAGCCTATCTTTAATTTTATTTCTTTCCTCTTTTGTCTCAAAACCCATTATTATTTTTCTGTCTTTTGCTTTTCTTACCCTTTCCACCTTAATCCAGCCCTCCTTTGCGTCAGTTGCTTTCCTGACTTTTTCCAGAACTTGTTCTCCAGTTTCTGTTTCATCCTTTGACGTGACCACGACTGAATGTAGCGTATTACGCTTAAGTATAGGCTTAGCGCTTTGGTTGGCGGTCACGTTCGCATAAGTTGGTGGGGTTACACATTCTAAAGCTATTTTCTGGGTCTCTATCATATCTTTCCATTCTTCCATCTTTTTGTTGCTTTCTAGTAGCAGCTTTGAGTGTTCCTCGATTCGCATCAACAATGGATTTGGATCTGGATTTGGGTTAACCAAAAAGGTAGAGTCAGTAGCGACAATGTTTGGCTCCTTACTTCTTTGCTCCCCTTTCGTTGTTCCTTTTGACACTCCGTTTTTCACCTCTTTAATTTCTGCTTCCGATTCTTTTACCAATTCATAAAGTCGATCTAATGATTCTAGAACCGCGGTTTTTATGACTCCACTGGTATTTCTGGAGCTATTAATGTTAAGTTTGCCTTTCATAAGGCATGCTTTAGCTTCCGCTTTTCTATTTGCGTATTTTTGCGTTCCAGGACTTTCATTATTTTCTGCATGAGCTGTGCAAGCGTCCGGAGTTTCGTTACTCTGAGGCAGTACAGATTTAAGTCTGATATTGGCAGGGCCGGCCTGCGACGTCACTGTTTCTGAAGGAGGACTGGGGTCAGGGGTGACGGTCTCCCAGTTCTCTATACTGCGTCGGACGCTATTTAATGTCGCTTCGGACTTTGTTGGCGACTTGTTACTATTCGCCTGTTTTGATGGAGTCCTGGATACAAACATGGTAGAAGTATGCGTCAAAAGATAGATTTACTAAAATTACGTTGTTTAAAATTTTGTAAAAGTTGTAAAATTTATAAAGACAAAACAAAACAAGGTAAAGCCGTAGCACAAAAAAAGAAAAGTTAAATCTAACAAAATAAAATAAATAATACTTTAAAAATTTACAAAGTAACGTCACTTAACTATACTAAATTTTATAAGTAGTCGCGAATCCGCTGTGTCTTAATTGTATCTATAAAAATTTTAGGGGTAGGGTGTTAGGGTGGGTTACTAGGGGTTGTTTTTGGGACCGAGAGGTCGTACTCGTTCCCCTGGTTCCAAAAAAACACCTCGCAAGGATGTGCTCAAAATTTGGGGGTGGGGGTTGAGGGGTGGGAGTAGGGGGTGGTTTTTGGAAGCACCGGATCGTACTTGTTCTCCTGATTCCAAAAACACCCTACAAGGGTAGTCGAAATTTTAGGGGTGGAAGTTAGGGTAGGGGTAGGGGGTGGTTTTTTGGAATCAGAAGACTGCACTCGCTCTCCTGATTCCAAAAATACCTCACAAGTGTTTATTTAAAATTTGGGGTGGGGGTTGAGGGTTGAATTTAATACACTTCAGGGGGTAGAGGGTGGTTTTGGGACCAAGAGACCGTATTTGCTCTGCTGATTCCAAAAACACGTCACAAGGGTATGTTTCTAAGTAAGGATGGGTGACCGGTCAGGGCTCTGAATAATTTGGTTGAGGTAGTTACTAAGGGGTAGGGGGTTGAAATTCTAGGGGTGGGTTCGGGGTGGTATAATTTGTGGAGGGCCTGGGTGGTAAGTGGGGGTGGGGTCAGGGGAGGGGGGGGAAAATTTTGGTTATTTTTGGGCTACGACGCACCGTTTCCGAGATAATTGGGTTTTTTCGAAAATCCCTTATCTTAACTATCTTATAGTTTACCGCTGGGTAGTTCAACCCTGGCTGTTTTGAAATCCCGGTATCTCCGGAACGGGACGTCGCAAAATTACGGGGTGAAAAGCAGTTACAAGTCTGGAAGACACAGTTTCCGGGAAAAATGTTTGTACAGGCATGTGACGGCGGGGTGGTTTTCTAACCCTGCGTTTCCTCAGGGGGTGGGTTTTTGGCAGCTTCGAAAGCTTGGTTTTAATGCTTAGGGTGGAGTTAAAATTATGGGGAAAGTTCTGTTTTGTAGGGGATGGTCCAAATTTATTGTCAAGTCAAAAATTTTATCCCTGAAACTTCAGGGGGCTAAAAATATTTAAGGGTTTGTAAAAAAATTTTGAATAGGGGTGGTTTTGGGGTGGCCTATCGATAGGTTGCCCTTCTTCACGTAAATGAATCAATTTTTCGTTATTTTTACGATAAATCCATCCCCTGAGGCGCTAGGGGGTGCACAAAGTTACTTGGTAATGGCCGCCGGGGGCGATTTTCACTAAATAATTTGTCAAAAATCTTACAGCTAAAATTTCTTAGGTCTATTTACGTAGATCGGCCGCTAGAAAGATTTCCTTCCGCAGGTTGGTCATAAAAAGTAGAAAAAAGTCTATGGGAATTTAAGGGGTGACTCTAAGTATTGGGGTGGATGTACCTGAACCGCAAATGGCCTTGTTTTCCATCCACAGTGCATCTGAAAATTCCCGAAAAAACAGCTAGCTCTTCTGTCTTCTATTGCTTCCAGGCACCGTCGATACTTTTGGGGTAGCTACCCCCTTTGAGGGTGGAGGGGTTGATAGGTCCAATTTTCAGAATTTTTTATTTCAGGAACCGGTGGTCAGATTTAGGTCAAAATTTTTCCACTTTAAAGCACATATCCCAAAGAATTTTTTGATGCCAGAAAATATATAGGTCGTCGATCGTTTTCGGGAACTAGGGGTGAAAAAGTGTAAACTATACTAAACCGTCAACTTTAAAAGGCGATATATCCTGAAGGGGTGGTCCTATTTTGAAAGAAAAAACTGCATTTGTCTTCTTTTGATGTGGAGATTATATCCTGGTAGTTGAAATTTTCCGGGAGTCGCCCACGTGGTTTTCAAGTTTTCTTCCCTCTTGGATAACTTCAAAAGGGGTGGGTCGAAAATTCCCAAACTTGGTCAGATGATGTAGGACCCCGATATCAGTGATGTGGAAAAATAAAATTTGGGGGTCGTCGATTTCGTTTCGGCAGCGCACGCGGTGAAAGATATCCTAACCTCAAAAACTTGAGGTTTTGGTCGGGAGATGAGCAAAAATGCTCCGATTTTAAAACTTTTTTCACTTATCACTTTCACTTTTTAGCGCGAAACTTTTCACAAATTTTGAGAACAATTGAAGCACTTTTACTATTTTTGAACAATTTTTTCGTGCGGAGCGGCTTATTTTAGCTGCGTTCAGTGCGGGGGGCGGAACGCGACTTCGTTAGGTTAGGTTAGGTTAGGTTAGGTTAGGTTAGGTTAGGTTAGGTTAGGTTAGGTTAGGTTAGGTTAGGTTAGGTTAGGTTAGGTTAGGTTAGGTTAGGTTTTTTTTTTTTTTTTTTTTTTTTTTTTTTTTTTAAATGTATGTTACTGTTTGTCCTCTGACATGGGTCAGAGTCATTTTCCAGCTGAACACGGATTTCGGTCTTTTCTTTTATTGTTTTTGGTCCATAATATGTCAAAGGGTGGCAGAACTCCGGATTTTCATACGGGAGTCCTACCAGACTAATTCTATGTACACGAAATTTATAGACAGGTGAGGGGAGAGATAAAAAATTTAACACATTAGTTCTGTTTTTGCTTACATGCTACTTATCTAGATATTTTCATTGCTTATTTTACTTGGTACATGTTTCTTAAATCTATCTTCTATCCTATGCTTATTTTAATATAAAAACATTTATACAAAAAGCATAGTATTAAGTATTCTTATTACGCTTATTTACTATTTCACAAATTTTCCTACAATATTGTACAAAGTGATTTTGGCAATTTTTATCAGCTATTAATTTACTTATGCTACTAATAGTTACTTGTTCGCCTATTCTCTGTTCTAGGTCAAAGCGCTCTCTAGAGAAGATGGGGCATTCCGTTAATAGGTGTTGGACTGTTTCTTTTTGATCGCGGTCGCAAATGCACGATGGATCCCCCTTGCATTTAAATCTAGCTAAGTACTCTGAGAATCCACCATGCCCTGTCATCACCTGAGTCAAAGTACCGGTTGGTTGAAGCCTCTTAACTATATTGTACGCCGCAACAGCGTCCGGGAGGAACAACTTGGTGACTGAAGCAGTCTCCCCAGACGTGTATCTGGTGCTCCAGGCCAAGAGCGATCCCTGTCTGATCTGTCTTTTAACAAATGAGACAGGGCATCGATCGTAGCTCGGCTTTGTTTTTAGTTTCAAGGCCGCCTCCTTAGCAAGCTCATCGGCGCGTTCATTACCCGGTAATCCAGCGTGTGCCCTGACCCAAAACAGAGACACTTCTTTGCTTTGTTTCAGGGCCCCAACCAGGTTTTTCCGGGATGTCACAGCTAATTCATGTAATGTGTTTTGGTTAGTGATTGTCTCCAACGCTGCCCTTGAGTCACTGTAGATACCATAACTACTCTCCTTTCGTTCGAGTATCACCTCGGTAGCCCTACATATAGCCAGGAGCTCGGCCTGGTATACTGTACAGTACGACGGCAAACCAAGTTTGAGGGCCTTCGTCTCAGCAGCATCATCCCACAGAGATAATGCTGCTCCGACTCTGCCCTCAATCTTGCTGCCGTCGGTAAATATACGCACAGCCTGATTATTCAGGTTATCCAATTGAGATTGGTCATCTATTTTCTCGTATTTATAAGTTACGAGCTTCGCTGGATGCGGAGATTCTGCAAATGCAATCGGGCGTTCCATTTCCCTATCTCCCAGCTCCAACTGAGAATATCCTCTCCTAGCCCTATACAGTGCGGCTGCCTCTTGAATTCTAAGGTCAAGAGGAAGCATTCCGGTCAAGACTAATGCTGAGTTGAGGGAAACGGTCCGGTAGGATTTGCAGAGTTTCTGAACGAAGCCCCTTTGTACAGCATTAAGCATTTTTTGAATGCCAATTTTGTTAGTAGAATCCGCCCATGCGCTGGCGGCGTACATAATTATGGGTTCAACAGTTGCCGTATATATGATGCGGATCACTTCTGCGTGAAGGCCCCAGCTTGCTTTTGCGGCTCGCGATAGCTGTTTGTACACGTTAAGCGCCTTTTTGCAAACGTTGGCGGTGTGTGGCCCAAACGTGAGTCTGTCATCGATGGTGAGACCCAGTATTTTTATCTCTCGTGAGATAGCTATGTCTACCCCTCCCATGACGATGCGTGGTGTGTCATATTTCAGTTTTTTGGTAAAAACCATTGCGCAGGTTTTATGTGGCGCAAATTTTAGTTTATTCTTGACACCCCACGCCCCGACATAGGCGAGGACGGTACTGGCTTTGTTCTCGATTTCAAGCGCTGTGTCACCCTCGAAGACCAGGACCACATCGTCCGCAAATGCTTGGCAGTGGTTGCCACGATCCGCAAGCCCCTTTAGTAGTGGGTCTAATAAAAGGTTCCAGAGGATTGGGCCTCCAATCGAGCCTTGGACACATCCTTTATTTGTGTTTCTCCTATGTTCTTCACCGGCATATCTTACTGCGACTTTTCTGTCTTGCAGATAACTGTCCATGAACCTACGCAGGTTTACTGGACAGCCTTCCTCAGCCAGTCGAACCTTAATGGCTGGCCACCAGGCACTGTCGAAGGCCCCCTCTATGTCCAATGATACTAATGTCATTATCTTTTTCCTTTTCAAGCCGTCTTTGATGTGCTGTATCAGGTCATAGAGGGAGTCTTCCGTGCTTCTCTGGGGCATAAAGCCGTATTGGCGAGTGCTCATCCGGGGAACCAGGTGCCACTTTAGTCTGGCAACAAGCATTTTCTCCAGCACCTTCCCCAACACAGGCAGTAAGCCAATGGGCCTATATGATTTCGGGTTGGTATAGTCGTCCTTTCCCGGCTTCCTTAGGATGACCACTGTAGCCTCTTTCCATATCATCGGGAAGTATGCCAGTTGTAGGCATTTGTTGGTCAGAGCAAGGAACAGTTCTGGGTCCTGGAGAATCGCGTGCAAGCAGATGTCCGCGGTAAATCCTTCCGACCCTGGAGCCTTTTTAGGGTTAAAACTCTCCACCGCCGATTTTAATTCTTGTAGCGTAAATGGTGGGTCATGTTCCTCACCATGCGCCCACTCATTTATGCTTCCAGCTTTTAATCTCGTCTGGCGATGGTCAGAGTTGTCGTGCTCCTCAAGGTCCTCCGGGTAAAAGGTCTCCGCCAGCAGAATGACAGATTCACGTGTATCGAGGTGGACACCATTTCTCATAAGAGGTAGATCCTCTTGCCGTTTTGAAGTTCTTCCGATCACCCTGTAGATGCCCTCCCATACTCCTTCTTTGTCTTGTTTTTCGCAGAAGCTCTTCCAGCTTGTGGTTTGGGCTTTCCTGGCCTGATTTTCATAATCCTCCATCGCCTTTAGGTATTCGGCGACAACCTTGGCTCTCCGGACCGGCGCTGCGCAACGGATTCTTCTCTTCTTGGTGGTGACCGCGCGTTTCATGGTCTCAAGATCTTCAGACCACCAGGGAAGGGTAAGTGTTGAGTTGTGTTTCTTATAGGGAATAGTTTCTTTGCAGGTTTTGGTGATATTGTCAGTGTCTTTTTGAATGATCGATTCTAAGTCTGTTTTATTGTTTATTTTTAAGATTTCAGTGGTATTAATATTTGTTTCCGACCTAAATTGGGCCAGTTTATCATTAAACTGGCTCCAATTTGCCTTCTTTGTATTGTAGATCCTAGTGGTTCTACTTATGGTTACACCTTTGCTTTTAGTTAATTTAATTTTGAAAAGTATACCCCTGTGGTCTGAACTTGTGAAACCGCACTCAACCGTCCAATCATCCACCAAGCCGAGAAGATCCATCGAGCAGGCCGTCACGTCCACGTGGCTCTTATATTCTTTGCCACCCCTTATTACGTAGAAGGTAGGCTCATCTCCCGCATTAAGTATCTGGAGGTCCAGCTCTTCCAGGGTGCCGGCCATCTCCTCCCCTCTGTGGTCGATGATATTGCTCCCCCACCAGGTGCTTTTTGCGTTGGCGTCCCCTCCAACGATAAGTTTGATAGGGCCTAGATCCTCGCGGATTTTCTTAAGATGCTCCAGGTAAGGGTCCATTGGCTTATCGGGTTCCAAGTAGAAGGATACCACGGCAATTTCCCAGGCGCTAGTTTGTATCTTCACCACTGTGATGTTATTAGTGGTGAGTTTCGGGCACTGAATTACACGAAAATCGGCATTAAAGACTACTATTGCTGACTTAACTATCCCGTCTCCATGACTAGCGTTTTGGTACACTCTGACCCCTGCGTAGTCCTTCATTCTTTTTATCGAGCCAACATAGGGTTCCTGGAGTAGAGCTACTGCGACCTTGCGTTTGGTTGCCTCTATCATTAACTCGTTTGTTGCGAGCTCCTTCCGTTGGAGGTTTGCCTGTGCAAACGCGTAGAAGGTATTAATGTCGGAATTGCAGCTGTTGCCTGGTACCACTTTAGCAATACGCTATTTTCGATCTAGCCAGAGACTCCCACTTTCTGCGTACTGGGCATTCAGTGCTAAATGCATTATGCTCTACGGAGTCCAATTTTGCGTTAAGGCAGTTGCAGCACGTTGGGGTAGCACCAGTCATCAGACTGTCACACTGCGACTTCAAATGGGGTCCCCCA
Organism: Athrips mouffetella; assembly: GCA_947532105.1. Classification (NCBI taxonomy): domain Eukaryota; kingdom Metazoa; phylum Arthropoda; class Insecta; order Lepidoptera; family Gelechiidae; genus Athrips; species Athrips mouffetella. The sequence goes on from OX383983.1 coordinate 17,299,280, forward strand.
CAATGGCTACATTTTGTGACAGTCTCGGTACAGTGGCGCCTTCCATGTCCATAGCCGAGGCACATGGAACACTGAACCAGCGGTGACTGATCCGCAACTCTCACTCTCTGTATGTCGATATACGCGAAGCCTTTCTCCGTTAGGCGGTTCCATATTTGTGGGGACACCTTTAGTACAATGCAGCAGGTGTGGGGGTTCCTGGTCTTTCTTCTGTAACGAATTTCCATCCTGGCCTCCTCACTGTCAAGGTCGCGGAAAATATCATTGTTTTGTTTTTTCAATGCTCTGAGGACGTCTTCGTCACTGTTGTAATGTAGGACGTCCTTCAAAACCAGAAGCGGGTCGTGATTTCTTACTTCCTCAACAGTGAGGTGGTCTCCCGTTTCTTTCTCTATCCTTTCCTTTATCTTGCGTCTGTCCTCTTCGCTTCTACATCCAACGATTATCTTTCTATTTTTTGCCTTCCGGACTCTGTCTACTGATAGACCTTCATCGCTAGCTCTAACTGCTTTCCTCACCCTGTCTATAATCTCCTCTCCTGTTTCTGTCTCATCCTTAGCGGTGACGATCATTGAGTGCAGGGCCGATTGCTTCTTAGTTGGACCTGCCACTATGCTGGCGTAGGAAGCCTTGGTGATATGCTCCTCGTGTCTGTCTAAAGTTTCTTTTAGGATGGCCATCTTATCATTGTTCTCCTTAATAAGAAGACTGTGTTGCTCGAGGAGCTTCCCCAAGTCTTGGTCGTTAGGGAAATGTTTGGTCACATCTTTGCTACCCTCGGCCGCACTACTCTCCCCAGTCGCATGATCGCTGCTGGACCTTTCCGCTGAGGCCACTTCCTTTATAATCAGGTACAGTTTGTCAAGAGCCTGTATCACTTCCTTTTTAATGACAGTGCTTATAGATCTGCCGGAGACCGAGTTCAGGTGGAATTTGGCTTTTTCGACGCAGTCTTTTGCCTCCTGCTCTCTGTCAGCGTTTTTTTGTTTCTCATGGGCAGGACACCTAGGTGTGCTAAATGCTGCTGGTACACCTTTAGAGGTGGTGCATTTAGCACTGCTTGGTTTCTCTGGGCTATTTATCTGGGTCTTTTGGGAGAAAGTCAGTTTCAGCATTGGCTTGCCCAAGTCTGAATTAGTAGTTTGCTCTGTCTCCTGAATTACTGAATGTACGTTCTCAGCGTTTCGGGCTTCCAGCTCTTCAACGCTCTGTCTTACATTAAATGTCTGAGACAGGTGTTCATTCCCAGAGGGTTCGTCCGATATATTTGGTGAGCTGGACTTCTTATTTGGCGGTGGTGACCTGATGCCGAACATCTTGGAGATCGTTGGTGTTTGTCGTAATTTAAATTTGGCTCAATAAAACCAGTCCAACACGGAAATAATATTAAAACGTCAATATAAATCTAATTATTTGTATATAGTAAATAAATATAAGTTTAATATAGCTATCGCCGCCTGGTATCTAGCTGACGGCGTTTGTACTGTGTCTGCTGTCGTCACTGCTTCCGGGGCCGTCGCTGTCGATTTGACAGAGACACTGTCGTTAATGATGGGCTCGACAACTTCCTGTGTCTCTGTTACGTCTTGGGTGGGTTTTAGACGTTTCAAGATCTCTTCCCCGGAATTCGATTGCGACGCTTCCACAGTTGGTGAGGCTGATGGTGTGGACTTAGATGGCTTTCTCCTGCTCTCAGGGGCTGACGCTGAGGATTTGACAGAGCTCTCGTCGCTTGGACCTTTCCCCTTTGGCAAGGCTGCCGTCCCTCGAGTGGTCCGCGAACGCGGAAAGAGAGTTATCTTTTTGTCTTGCGTGGCCTCCGTTGCTGGTTTTTGATTCATTTTCCTGGCGTTGCTGTTGGTAGACATTTTGTAAATATGAAGCTAAACTAAACTATACTATAAACTAATGTATTATCCTATGTTATAACTAGTTGCTGCTAATTGTGGTGATGCGGAGTACTCTGCGCGTCAAAGTCCGATGGTCTGGGCTTTGGGTGTTTAATGATGCGAGTGATCCGGTGTGGACCACAGATGTTTTCTTGACGTATGGGGACTTCCTGAGGTTTTTAGGGATTTTCGGGAATATGCTCCAGAATTTCGGGATTCTGTCGGGGCCAATTGATAGCTCTTGCTCTCCCGATTCCAACAAGCCCAATCTCGGGGGGTCTATCTCTTCCCGTTTCTGAGATATAGCTCGCGGGGGTGAGGTGCCCTAAAGCGGGGGGGAGGGGGGGAGGTTTCGTGGGGCGCTTGGGGGGGGGGGGGTTGGGGGGGGGGAGGTTTCTCAGGCTACGTGGTGGCCGGTGGATAAGTCTTCAGGTCCTGCAGGGGCGTAGCCTCGGCGTCTGCTCCGGAGTCTCCGATGGGTGCTACGGCGTAGCCTTGCTACGACGCTACGAAGCTACGGAGCTACGGCGGGACCTGGTGGCCGGTGGCGAAGGCTTCAGCTCAGGTGTGTCTGCAGGGGCAGAGTCTCCGAGCTGCTCCGGGTGTCTTCAGGCCGGGCTGTTGGTATGCGCACGTCACTGCCTTTGTCACGTAAATCGAGGTCGACACGTGTAACTACGTGATTTCCTTTGTTCTTTTCGGAGGTCCTAACTCCCTGTAATGCTGATGGATTTGCAAGTTCAGGGTGTCAGTTTATAGGTCTCGTTAAAACCTCTCTAACAAAAGTAAAATCAAGCAGATCGTGCGAACCGTTTAGGAGTTATGACGTGCCAAAGTCCAGGGCCTGTAGCTCGGGAACCTGATGGTGTTTTTCGCCACAAACGATAATCCTCGTGAGTCACACACTTATAAATCACTAAACAACACTATATTACGCGTAGCTCGAAAATTGCGATTTATAGCAATTTTTTGCGTGGAGCTTATGTTGTTATGGTCGCTTCTGACTGAGTACTGGGTTAGGTTAGGTTAGGTTAGGTTAGGTTAGGTTAGGTTAGGTTAGGTTAGGTTAGGTTAGGTTAGGTTAGGTTAGGTTAGGTTAGGTTAGGTTAGGTTAGGTTAGGTTAGGTTAGGTTAGGTTAGGTTAGGTTAGGTTAGGTTAGGTTAGGTTAGGTTAGGTTAGGTTTTTTTTTTTTTTTTTGTAATGTATGTCGCTGTTTGTCCTCTGACAAAGGTCGGAGTCTTTTTCCAGCTGAACACGGACTTGTTATCTTTTTTTTTTTTTTTTTACTGTCCATATTGTGTCAAGGGGTGACAGGACTCCGGATTTTCATACGGGAGTCCTGCCAAACTAAATCTACACAAAAGTTATATATAGAGAATTATAAAAACAACAAGGTAACAATTTTAAGTTTCTTTTTTTTGTTTTTTTGATCAGCGTATTCTTTTGCTGTTTTCTTCTTTTTATTTATTTATTTTTTTTTTTAATTACCATATTTCTATTTTTTATACAATATTCACATATTCCATAATATGCGATATTATAACATTTCTTGTTCTTAACTAAATTATATATCTATATATACTGATACTTATGTATTATTTTACACATTGAATATACATCTATTTAGTCTTGTTGGTTTTGATTATGTAAAGAGCTACTTCAGTCATATAATTTTTAAGCATGTGCATTGTTTCCTTACAGGCTAACAGTTCTTTTATTGTATCCAAAGTCAACTTCCTTTCGGAGCATATTTCAAATTCTGTTCTTTGTCTCTCAAATATTGGGCACTCTAATAATATATGTGGTACTGTTTGAGCCCTTGCTTGGTCACATATGCAGCCTGGGTCAGTTTTTAATTTAAATCTAAATAGATAGTCTGCGAATCCACCATGTCCAGTTAAAATCTGCACCAATACTGGTGTCAGTGACAGGTGTCTAATCACTCGATAGGCGGTTACTGCTTCAGGCAGGAATATCCGTGTGTTATGAGCTGTATTTCCACTTACATATCGATCATTCCACTTTGATACTGTTTCATGTCTTAGTTCTTTCTTCACGAACGAAAATGGACATTTATCATAGTGGGCTTTCGTCTTTATGCGTAGTGCCGCTTCTTTTGCGAGTTGATCTGCTCTTTCGTTCCCGGGTATGCCTATATGGGCTTTTATCCAGAATAGGTTTACTTGCTTGTTCTGTTCTCGCAATTCAGTGATATCCTTTCTGATAGCGAATGCGAGTGGGTGGAACCCGTCATGGTTTTTTAGCAGTTCGAGTGAAGATCTTGAGTCACTGAAGATATTAACGACGCTTTGTTTTCTTGCTATCTGTACTGCTTGGTACAAAGCAAAGAGCTCAGCCTGAAAGACCGTACAGAACGATTCTAACCTGTACTTCTTGCTTCCCACCTCATTACCATCCGCCCACTGAGTGAGAGCTGCCCCTACCCGCCCCTCTATTTTGCTGCCGTCCGTATATATCTGTGGTCCATCAACTTGGAACTTCTCTAAGGTATCCGGCAGCATATCTTCGAGGCATTGAAAGTCAATCTCTACTTCCTTGGCTGGGTGCAAAGCTTGCAAATAACTTGTTCTTTTTTCTATGTCACGGTCACCGATTATATTAATAGCTTTACCGCGCTTTGCCAAGTATAGTTGTGCTGTTTCTTGAATTCGTAGGTCCAGCGGTAGCAGTCCTGTCAAAACTAATGCGGCGTTTAGTGAGACAGTACGATACGCTTTGCAAATTTTTTGCGCGAATCCTCTCTGCACTGTGTTTAGGTAATTCTGTACCGTTATTTTATTTGCAGCCTCTGCCCATGCACTTGCCGCATACAGGATAATCGGCTCGATGACAGCGACATATATCGTTCTGATGGTTTCCGGGTTTAAGCCCCACGAGATTCTTGCAGCCCTTGCAAGCTGTTTGTAAATATTTAGTGCTTTTTTACATGCATACGCAACATGGCTGTTGAATGTGAGTTTTTTGTCTATGATAAGACCCAATATTTTGATTTCATCTACCAACTCTATAGATGTTGGTCCCATGTGTACTCTTGGGGTATCAAATTTTAATTTATTTGTAATTACCATAGCATTGGTTTTATGGGGTGCAAATTTAAGTTTATTTTTGAGACCCCAATCGTACACATAGTCCAGAACGCTGTTAGCTTGTTGTTCAATAGCCGAGACCTTATTTCCAGAAAACACCAGAACGATATCGTCAGCAAATGCCTGGCAGTAGACTCCTCGCTGCTCTAAGTCATCCAATAGCGGATCCAATAATAAATTCCAAAAAGTTGGACCCCCAATCGAACCCTGCACACATCCCCTAGTTGTGTTTTCAGTATGGGTTCGACCCATATAGTGCACTCTAACTTTCCTTTCCTCAAAGTAGCTGTTCACCAGTCGTCTTAGATTCAGTGGACATGCTTTTTCCTGTAATTGGCATTGTACGGCTGGCCACCATGCGCTGTCAAAAGCCCCCTCTATGTCCAAAGAAACCACTACATTTATCAGCTTATTTTTAAGGTTGTTCTTAACGTGTTGTAGCAGATCATAGAGAGAGTCTTCTGTACAGCGCTGGGGAACAAAGCCATACTGCTTTGGGTTTGACTTGGGAAGCACATACCACTTTACTCTTCTTATCATCATTTTTTCTAATATTTTCCCCAAGACTGGTAGTAAACCGATCGGTCGGTAAGATTTGGCTTGCGTGTAGTCAGGTTTTCCAGGTTTACGAAGAATTATAATCGCTGCTTCCTTCCAGGGATTGGGGAAATAGGATAACTCAAGGCATTTGTTTACGATGCTTAAAAATACTTCTTCTGTAGCGCTTATGGCGGCCTGACATATGTCAGCAGTGAAGCCATCGAACCCAGGTGCTTTCTTAGGGTTGAAACTAGAGAAGGCTCTCCGTAGTTCTGCCAACGTAAAAGGTGGATCATTTACATCGCTAGCTGTATTATCTGTGTTGCCTTCCAGTGTGCTTCTGGCTTTTATCCTTGTTTCCCTGTGTTCTGTGGTGTCTTCGTTGTCTGTGTCTCTGGGAAAAAATGTTTTAGTCAGTAATTCCGCTGATCGTTCCGGGGTTAAGATCTGTCCATCTTTTATTAACGGCATATCCTCGTGGCGTTTTGTAGTCTGTCTTATTACTCGATAGATACCGTCCCATACGCTTTCTTTATCTTGTTTCGTGCAGAACTCTTTCCAGCTAGATGTTTGTGCTTCAGATGCTTTTTCTTCATATCTGCTTTTTGCTTCTAGATATTTATTGACTACGGCCTGCCTTCGGCATGGAGCAGCACATTGTATTCTTCGTTTTCTTGTAGTCACTTCTTTTTTCATGTTTTCTAATTCTTCCGACTCCCATGGAAACTTTGCTTGTATTTGACTCTTAATCTTCGGTATTGCCATTTCGCAGGCGTTGTCTACGCTTCTGGTATATATTTGCACTACTTCTTCCAGCTTTGATTTCGATGTTATTTCTTCCACTTTGGTTTTACTTATGTTCTTTTCCTCTAGGTTAGTTTTTAATTTAGAGGCAAATTCTGACCATTTAGCTTTCCGCGTGTTATACTTCCTAGTAGTTTGGCGGGGCCTTTGTGAGTTGGGCCTGTTCATGGTTATACTAAACGTTATCGCGTTGTGGTCAGAGGTGGTGAAGCCAATATCTACCTTCCAGTCTTGAACTGTATGTAACAATTCATGACTACACGTCGTAATGTCTACATGACTTCGGAACACCCTACCGCCTCTAACTGTATAAAATGTTGGGATGACTCCTTCATTCAGTATATGCAGGTCCAACTCATTCAGGGTACTAGATAGGATCTCTCCTCTACGGTCCTCATGCTCACTTCCCCACCAGGTACTCCACGCATTAGCATCACCCCCCAAGAGAAGCATAGGTGAATCGAGATTTTCTTTTATGTGTTTGATTTGTTCAAGGTATGGTTCAATAGGTAGCGTATCTTCAAAATAGATAGACACTACATTAAGGGTCCATGAATCGGTTTTAAGAGTGGCTACTGCTATATTTTCAGTTGTAAGATTTGGATATTCTACAATCTCTATGGACTCATCGAACACTATTATAGCTGCTTTGATTACTTTAGTTCTCTTTATAGCTTTTTGAACAATTCGAGTGCCACTATATGACTTCATTTCACCTTTTGAGCCAATGTATGGTTCTTGGATCAAAGCAACCCCTATCTTTCGATTACGTGCTTCTATTAGAAGTTCTTGAGTGGCCAGCCTTTTTCTTTGCAAATTGGATTGAACTAACCTATACAAACGCTGGTCGAAGGCATTTTGAGCATTTAGTACGTTTGGGAGAACTTTAGCAATACGCTACGCTGGATCTCGCTATTCTGTCCCACTTTTGTCTCGTTGGGCATTGTCTGTCAAAAGCATTGTGGTCCGTTCTATTCAACTTTGCTTTCTGACAATTTCGGCACGTCGGTGAGCCATTGGCCAGCCAGTCTGGACACTCAGCCTTCAGATGCGGTTCTCCACAGTGGCTACAAACGTCCACAGTTTCGGTGCAGAATCTGCGTCCATGGCCGTAACCAAGACAGCGTGAGCACTGTACCAACGGTGACTGGTCTTCCACACGAATACGCTGCAGATCAATGTGGACTTTTCCTGCTGATATGAGACATGACCATACTTGGGGTGACACTTGCACCACTACGTGGTTTGTATGTTCATTCCTAGTTTTGCGCCTGTACTTAACTTCTAATCGCTGTTCTGCAGTACTGATGCCATCCAGCAGGTGCCGGTTTTGGTTTTTTAAAGCGAGGGCTATGTCTTCGTTGGTATTGTAGGATAACACATCTTTGAGGATTACTAACGGGTCTTTGTTTTTGACCTCCTCCACTTTAAGATTTTGATTCGACTTTTCTATGTGTTGTTTTATCTTTTCTAATTCATCTTTAGAGTTGCAGCCAAGTATCACCTTCTGATCTTTTGCTTTACGCATGCGTTCTACCTTGAGTCCATTTGTTTTAGCATCCACTGCAGTTCTTATTTTCTCGATCACTTCTCCACTTGTTAATTTTTCTTCGCTATCCTCATTGGATGAGACAATCACGGAGTGAATTAATTTTGGCACAATTGCTGTTTTAGTGGAAACCGCTTGAGCGTACGTTTTGGCACCCATTTCTCCTCCAAAAGATGGCTCCTTGACTGCTATATATTGTTGTGGAGTTTCTTTGAGCTGTTCGCTGAGAGCTTGTGTATGCTGCTTGCATTGCTCCATCGCATATTGATGCTCTTGAAGGTTTACTAGAAGATGCTTCATCAGTTTAGTATTTGTGCTTTCTATGGTTGCATTTTCACTCGTGATAGACGAGTCATCTTTTTCTAGCTCTTTGTCCAGAATCACAATTTGTGATACTTTTGCTCTTTCCGCCTCCTTTACAAGTTCGTACAGCCTATCGAGTGCAAGGATTACCTCAGCCTTAATAGCATTTGAAATATTTCTGGAGTTGTTCAGGTTCAGTTTTGCTTTAACCAGACATTGTTTTGCTTCAGCTATTCTATTCACGTTTGTTTTGTTGACAGAGAGAGTTTTTTTCTGAGGACAAGTAGGTCGAGGTGGAGTGGTGAGTTGAGATGGAGAAGTGGATTGAGGGACAGGAACGGAACGAGGTGATGAAGGGGCTCGAGGTGTAGATTCCGCAATACCGGATTCCCACTTGTCAATTCGATGTGTCACATTAAATTTTAATGTTGTGTCTCCCTTAGTTTGGGAGGGTCCTGCCTTCAGCGTCTCGGGAACTTGTGAAGGGTCCGGATCAGAGGTATCCATTGTTTTTGTTATGGGCGTACGAATGCCAAACATTTTGTCTGGATAAGTCAAAGAACAAAATTTGAACAATCAAATAAATTATAAAAGAATAGCTGCCTAATAAGGCACGTCTGTTATTATAGCTCAAAAGAGCTTGTTCTAAACTGAAGCCCAATAAGACTTGTCTCATCTATAGAATACCTAATACTAAAAATCTTAGAGCCGCCTCCAATAAGGTGAATATAACAATAAAAACTATTAAAACAATAATAAAAAATATATAATAATATAAAATATACAATGAAGATAACTCTACCAGGCGTCGCAAGCTGCAAGCAATTCCGTCCTAGGCTCTTAGATAGAGTGATCAAGACAATAAATTTATTAAATTTAACAATGTACTAAGAAATAATGAAATATTCCGGCACACCACCAGTCAAATAAATAGGGTCCTTTATCATAGCCCCGCGACAGCCTCGCGCCCTGTCTATAGGTTCGGAGAGATACAATTTAACTCCCCAACTAGGGGGTGCCAATTGAAGTCACCGACCCCAAAAAGAAACGCTACAGCCACGGAGATATCTGGCCTTGTGTTGAAAATATATATATGGTAGAGCGGTAGGGTGCAGAATCAAGGCGCAATTATACTCTGTAAACACGACAAGGTGTTCAGTTAACCTTTAACTTCAAAATAATTTACAAAAGTTAAAAAATGCCAACTCTACATTCAAAAATATTTTTAGCTCTATGTAGAGCAAAATAGTCAGGTTCAATAGATAGGCCCCACCGAGCACCCTTCAGGGATACCAAACTCGGCTGGTCCAATCCCAGGGGTTCCCGAGATACAGCAATACAAAATTTTGGCTACTACTGACTACTAATACAAAAACGCTGTATCTCCGGAACGGTCGTGGGCTCGCCAAACTCCAAAAAAAAAAAAAAAAAAAAAAAAAAAATCCTTCAAAGATGTCGACTCTACAAAAAAAAATGGCTGTACGTAGAGTCGAGTTGGTTTTTTTGGCAAAAATCGCCAATATTTGGCCTAGAGGACCCAACTTTGGGCTCAGTCAAACTGAAATAACCTTATAAAGATATAATTAACGCCCAAATTTTTAAATAATTGATTAATTTTGAATAAAAATACAAAAAACACATAAAATTAAATATCTTCTGAACCAAAAGTCGAAAAAATGTAAAAAATGCACCAAAATTTTTCTAAAAATATACCTAATCCTTTGCAAGTAAAAACGGTAGTATTTCTAAACAATAATCTAAAAATAACTTTAAAATTAAAATTTTTCACAAAAAACTAAAATTTACATACATAAAATGTCCGTAGAGTTTTGAAACTTTTTGTACTTGTTAGGTAGGCTAGCGCGCAACAAAAACTGAGATAAAAAGATAGGGGTCTGCCTGAAGTTTTAGAGATAAACAAAAGTGAAATTTTAAAACTAAAATTTAAATATTTCAAAAAGTAGAAGTCCAAAAATTTTAAAATTTTTACCGTTTTTCTTCTGTTTTTAGGTTCTGCAATCCACAAAAAAAACCGGGTTCCTGACGGTGCTCCTTCACATAGCACGTGGCAACGTGCTACTTGTTTTTTTGACGATTACAGCCAAACCGCAGATCCAAAAAATTTCAAAAAATTCAGGAAAGTAGGGCTCCTGATGTTGAATAAAACGATGTTGAAAAACAAAGGGGTCGTCGCGACAAATCGCGCAACGCACGCCGCCAAAGTTTCCAAATTTGTCACTTTTTCACATATTTCACTTTCCCAGCTTCGAAAAGCACACTTAAGAAAAAATTTCCACACTCGCGCCTAGGTCTTGTCAAGACACAACTTTTGATACTATTGGAACGTCTCTACGACAAAATTTGTCGGAGTTTTGAATTTTCAAAGCGGAGCGACTTCAAAAATGATGCTTATTCGGCGACAGACTGGGGTTAGGTTAGGTTAGGTTAGGTTAGGTTAGGTTAGGTTAGGTTAGGTTAGGTTAGGTTAGGTTAGGTTAGGTTAGGTTAGGTTAGGTTAGGTTAGGTTAGGTTAGGTTAGGTTAGGTTAGGTTAGGTTAGGTTAGGTTAGGTTAGGTTAGGTTAGGTTAGGTTAGGTTAGGTTAGGTTAGGTTAGGTTAGGTTAGGTTAGGTTAGGTTAGGTTAGGTTAGGTTAGGTTAGGTTAGGTTAGGTTAGGTTAGGTTAGGTTAGGTTAGGTTAGGTTAGGTTAGGTTAGGTTAGGTTAGGTTAGGTTAGGTTAGGTTAGGTTAGGTTAGGTTAGGTTAGGTTAGGTTAGGTTAGGTTAGGTTAGGTTAGGTTAGGTTAGGTTAGGTTAGGTTAGGTTAGGTTAGGTTAGGTTAGGTTAGGTTAGGTTAGGTTAGGTTAGGTTAGGTTAGGTTAGGTTAGGTTAGGTTAGGTTAGGTTAGGTTAGGTTAGGTTAGGTTAGGTTAGGTTAGGTTAGGTTAGGTTAGGTTAGGTTAGGTTAGGTTAGGTTAGGTTAGGTTAGGTTAGGTTAGGTTAGGTTAGGTTAGGTTAGGTTAGGTTAGGTTAGGTTAGGTTAGGTTAGGTTAGGTTAGGTTAGGTTAGGTTAGGTTAGGTTAGGTTAGGTTAGGTTAGGTTAGGTTAGGTTAGGTTAGGTTAGGTTAGGTTAGGTTAGGTTAGGTTAGGTTAGGTTAGGTTAGGTTAGGTTAGGTTAGGTTAGGTTAGGTTAGGTTAGGTTAGGTTAGGTTAGGTTAGGTTAGGTTAGGTTAGGTTAGGTTAGGTTAGGTTAGGTTAGGTTAGGTTAGGTTAGGTTAGGTTAGGTTAGGTTAGGTTAGGTTAGGTTAGGTTAGGTTAGGTTAGGTTAGGTTAGGTTAGGTTAGGTTAGGTTAGGTTAGGTTAGGTTAGGTTAGGTTAGGTTAGGTTAGGTTAGGTTAGGTTAGGTTAGGTTAGGTTAGGTTAGGTTAGGTTAGGTTAGGTTAGGTTAGGTTAGGTTAGGTTAGGTTAGGTTAGGTTAGGTTAGGTTAGGTTAGGTTAGGTTAGGTTAGGTTAGGTTAGGTTAGGTTAGGTTAGGTTAGGTTAGGTTAGGTTAGGTTAGGTTAGGTTAGGTTAGGTTAGGTTAGGTTAGGTTAGGTTAGGTTAGGTTAGGTTAGGTTAGGTTAGGTTAGGTTAGGTTAGGTTAGGTTAGGTTAGGTTAGGTTAGGTTAGGTTAGGTTAGGTTAGGTTAGGTTAGGTTAGGTTAGGTTAGGTTAGGTTAGGTTAGGTTAGGTTAGGTTAGGTTAGGTTAGGTTAGGTTAGGTTAGGTTAGGTTAGGTTAGGTTAGGTTAGGTTAGGTTAGGTTAGGTTAGGTTAGGTTAGGTTAGGTTAGGTTAGGTTAGGTTAGGTTAGGTTAGGTTAGGTTAGGTTAGGTTAGGTTAGGTTAGGTTAGGTTAGGTTAGGTTAGGTTAGGTTAGGTTAGGTTAGGTTAGGTTAGGTTAGGTTAGGTTAGGTTAGGTTAGGTTAGGTTAGGTTAGGTTAGGTTAGGTTAGGTTAGGTTAGGTTAGGTTAGGTTAGGTTAGGTTAGGTTAGGTTAGGTTAGGTTAGGTTAGGTTAGGTTAGGTTAGGTTAGGTTAGGTTAGGTTAGGTTAGGTTAGGTTAGGTTAGGTTAGGTTAGGTTAGGTTAGGTTAGGTTAGGTTAGGTTAGGTTAGGTTAGGTTAGGTTTTTTTTTTTTTTATATATAATTGGGGTGAAAGGGAGCCAGTGTGCTATCGGTTTACTCCTAGCTCCCCCCCCACACATTGATATGGATAACACTTTAAAGTTAATACATTTCACATTGAGACATTAACGCAACGTCTGGTTTGACACGTTTTTACATCTTTATATCACAAGATGTGGAAATCAAAATCTAAAACTTATTACGATAGTTACAAGCTAAGTGTTCCGAAAGCGGAGACGGCGCTCCCGGAGCAGTGCTCCGGGAACCCCTGCTCGGGGAACGGCGCTCCGGGAACAGTGCCCCGGGAGCGTCGCTCCAGCCTCGGAGATGGTAAATTAATCTAAACTTAAAGTCTAGGATTGAAAATTACAATTGGGGCATAGTAAGATAACTAACAGTTACTTTTGCACCGTAGGAATTCGCAGTCTAGTTTGACACGTTTTTACATTTACATATCTCGAAAGTTATGTTGAAGTTAGCGAAAATCAAATAATCTAGAGCTTATTGCAATGGTTATAAGCTAAGTGTTCCGAAATCGGAGACAATGCTCCGGGAGCAGTGCTCCGGGAGCACCGCTCCGGGAGCATCCTCTCCGGAAACAGTCTCGAAAGTTGTGCTGAAGTTAATGAAAATCAAACAATCTAGAACTTATTACAACAATTATAACTAAATGTTCCGAAATCGGAGACGGTGCTCCGGGAGCAGCGCTCCGGGAACGCCGCCTCCGGGAGCATCCCCTCCGGAAACAGTCTCGAAAGTTATGTTGAAGTTAGCGAAAATCAAATAATCTAGAACTTATTGCAATGGTTATAAGCTAAGTGTTCCGAAATCGGAGACAGTGCTCCGGGAGCAGTGCTCCGGGAGCACCGCTCCGGGAGCATCCTCTCCGGAAACAGTCTCGAAAGTTGTGTTGAAGTTAAATGAAAATCAAACAATCTAGAACTTATTACAATAACTATAACTAAATGTTCCGAAATCGGGGACGGTGTTCCGGGAGCAGCGCTCCGGGAACACCCCCTCCGGAAACAGTCTAGTTGTGTTGAAGTTAGTGGAAATCAGACCATGTAGGACTTATTACAATAATTACATACTTAATGTTACGAAATCGGAGACATTGCTCCGGGAGCAGCGCTCCGGGAGCACCGCTCCGGGAGCATCCTCTCCGGAAACTATCTCGAAAGTCGTGTTGAAGTTAAATGAAAATTAAACAATCTAGAACTTATTACAATAATTATAACTAAATGTTCCGAAATCGGAGACAGTGCTCCGGGAG